>CM060908.1:289713430-292213430 GCA_030737815.1 Allium fistulosum | reverse complement strand
TTGCTCCTGCTGTCATTGATCCTATTGTCGTTTCTGCTGTGGAAACTCCTATTGATGTCTCTCCTGATATAGATGATCCTGTTTGTGAGTCGTGGTCAGCGGAAGCCACTGCTATTATGTCTGACGCTATTTCATGGAATTCTAAAGAGCGTGCCTGGATTCATGTTCCTTCTGAAATGCGATACTCGCCACTTTCTGACACCTATTATGCCTTTATCAGTGATGTAGAGGGTGAGAGTCATAGTCTTTTGTATCATATAGAGGGTGAGGGTCTTGCGCTTACTAGGACTAGTGATATTGGAGAGGAGAATAAAAGTAAGTTTTATGATGTCAAGTGAAATAGGAAGTTTATTTACTCGCCAGCTTCTGATGGTTATGATCCGAATCTGGAAGCTCTTTTCTCTGGGTTCGTGCATGTTATTGGCCCGTCCTCTGTCGATGGTTCTGGCCCCTCCTCTTCGGATGGGGAGTAGTCATTTTGTTTTTTATAGTTTAGGTTATTTTGCCTAGCTCCAGTGCTTATTTTTTCATTATGGTTGGGCTTTCTACTCCTCCCTAGCTGTTCTGTGCATGTACAGAACACCTGTTTTCCCGTTATTTTTACAGTGGCACGGCCCACTTTAAAGCCGGGCTAGCTTTGCTAAAAAATATATTGCCATGAATAAATTATTAATAATGACATTTAATGAATCGATCAATTCAAATTAAAGAGAGAAAATGAAAGGTTTCTCTCTCCATTTAATAAAATTAATGCTCTCAATTAATTCTTGTTTTAGGGAAAGAAATGAACGGTTTCTATAACACCCCTAATTTTATTGACATTATTCAGGAGATTTAATTAGAATAAATTAAATAGAATAATGTAGACAAGGAGATTGAGGTTGATTAATAAACTAGGTGGTCGTGCTTATCTAATGAACATAAATAAATAAATGATTAGGAAATTAAACACAAGGGCATTAGGGGAAATAGCCGCCTATATTTCCCACCCATATTTCATCCTTCTTAGTCTTACATGTTCATTATTCTCAAACAAAAACAATAGCAACCATGAGAAGCAAGGCTGGCCATTAGAAGAGAAGAGAAAATCAATTAAAAGCTTAGGATTCAAGCTAGAGGAAAATAAATTTCAAACAATCTCTAATCTCCTTATCTCAAGCAAGATGAATAATAGTGTAAATCATCTCATTTTTACTTATTTTGTTCGGTTACAGATCATAACCAAATTTATTTTGCTGTGTTGATCATGTTTGGATCTGCTAATCATTGTTTTGATAGAATAATGATTTATGGTGATTTATTGGGATTTTTATGGAATTAAAATGATGGGTTTTAAAGTAAAAACCTTAGTAAACGACCTCCAAATGGCTTAATTTTTTTATATGTTGTGTAAAACGTAATTCTAGAGATGGGTTTTTAATTTCATAATTTTCGGAGTTAATATTTTAGGAATTTCCTAAGATGAAAAAGGCATTTATTTTGGATTTTAATTATTAAAAATAATAAAATAATGAATTCTGCTCCTAAATTTTTATATGATGAAGAAAATGTTATTTCAGATTTTTAGTGAATTTTTAGGATTTTTCCCAAGTGATGTCGATTTATTATGAATTTTCTAAGCTAAAAGGGCTTAATAATCATATTAAAATATTAATATAATTAATAATTTTGAAATAAGAAATCCGATCAATAGCAGTTTTTCTATAGAGAAAGTGTTAAAGTATGTCTTTGACCAATAGGAATTTGACAAAGAATAGGAGTTATTTAAAATAATATACTTTAATTAGCAAAAAAACCAATTTTCAAGTTATTTACGACTCTACCACTGAACCTTAAACTTTAAAACCTTCCGCAGCATTTCTACAGCTTTCTGCAGCGTTTTTAATAACTTTTCGTCATAGAACCTAAACCTTTCATGGTAGTACCTTCTGCAGCATTTCTGGAACATTCTGCAGCGTTTTTATTGAACCCTTCGGCCTCGCCGAAAGCAACTTTTCTCGATTGCAGTTGTAAACGCTGCGGAAGCTATTTTGTAGCAGTTTTCTCCAACTTTGTTTTAATAATTTCAAATAGGCATAATTTTTTAACCGTAAGTCCGGTTTTCCATTGCGACCACTCTACGGAAAGGCAAACCATCATTTGAACACGATGGAATAGGTTAGAGACCTTAATTCTACACCTATAAAAAGTTATGGCTAAAACAAAGTTTTATATTTCCGAAGGAGGTTGTTTTCTTTGCTTTCGAATATGTTTGCTAGGTTTTCTTCGCTTTCGAAGGAGATACTTTCGAAGGGGTTGTAAAATTATTTTCTTTTAATCAAGTTTTATATTTTTGAAAGGTTGAATTTAAAGTATTAAGGCAGGAGCCTAATGTTTTTAAAAGCTTTCGAAGGAGGTTACCCTATGAAGTCGAAAGCTTGGTTTTGAAGTTATTGAAAGGTTTTATGACTGAAACTCTATATTTTTAAAGGAAAACCATGGCTATATTAAAGGAGTTTTTAAAATGGTTAAAGAAGAATATATCTTTGATAAATTAAACCCACAGGAGTGGTATTGCTACGTTGTTATATTACTTCTTCTAATATGAACATATTCACTTTATAAATGACCCATAACTGTAATTTGGGAAAAAGGGTAGGAGAACCAGTTAGGTTAACCCAGTAGTGAATATAAATTGAATAAACTCCTTACTGAGTAAAATATAAAGGAAAGATATTCGCAGGGGCCGATAGGTTTCCAGTAAGCCCATGAAAACTGTATGATATTGGTAGGGACCAATAGGTTAATAATTAGCCCATGAAAACTATGTGAAAATGAAGATGTCAGAAAGACATGTTCATAGTTAGCCAATGAAAACTATGTGTAAATGAAGATGTCAGATAGACAGGTTCATAGTTAGCCCATGAAAAATATGTGAAAATAAAGATGTCAGATAGACAGGTTCATAGTTAGCCCATGAAAACTATGTGTAAATGAAGATGTCAGATCGACAGGTTCATAGTAAGCCCATGAAAACTATGTAAATGGACAGGGAGTTCTTAAATGTTTAATTGGTTATTAGTTTGCCCATGAAAACTATTAGGTTAATAGTAATCCTAGAAACTATAATTAAGACAGATAGTCCGGATGAATGGGGATGAGTAATCCAGATTTGATTTTCTTGTTTTGCATATCATCATAATGTTTTGTTTTTAACCATTGTGGATGCAGGAGCACAACATATGGTTTTATAAAGATTTTAGGATACCAGTGAGGGAAAACTCGTTCCGCTAAGCGGCGTGGTCTCACTAGATATCCATTTGGTTTGAGATGATAGACTATTATTCATACCAGGCTTTATGTCTGACTCGAAGTTTTTGTTTTCCCCTTAAACTCTCGGTACTCAATTAATTTTGAGTAGTTTGAGGTTTAGGGTTTTCAGGTTTTTCTTAGACGAATAAAGCTTCCGGAGGCGTGCAGGAGGCAGATAGTTATTTAGAGTTTTCTTTTCTGCTGTGTATTTGGATGTAAAGGCATATTTATTAGCCTTACTATATAGTCTGATCAACCAAGGGGGCATCTTCATATGTCGCTCTTGGCGTATGCGTAATAATTATATTTTACTGAACGTGGGTAACCTTTTGGGATTATGTAATGAACATGAAATGTTTTGATTTGAATGCGGAATTATGTTTTTGAATTGTTAAATTTTTCCATATTCTTATGATCTGTGTATCAATGTGTCTAGAACCGCCGTATTTAGTCACCAAACATTAATAACTATGGATGACTGCAGCATCCGTAGCAGTTATTTTTGTGCCTCCAAGTAGGCGGATGTTACAAGTAGGTATCAGAGCATAGGTTTATGAAACTTTAAAAGAAAACTTAAACCAAAAAGCTTTTTTGAACATAATCCAATGAATTTCAAAATATGATCAGGGTTTTGGGTTAACGCTATAGTAACGTACTTGTATTTGATATATAGGTATATATCTAGGTACGTATTCCCCTCTCTCTTAGACCGTTCTTCTGTATCTTACTAAGGCTCGTAGGCAGATATACGAGAAAGAAGATATGAAGGCAGGAAACGGAAGAGGAAATATGGGTGGAGGAAGCACCATAAGTAATGGAAATGCACGACCTAATACTCGGAGAAACCAAGGTCGACAGGCCAATGCTAACCAAAATGCTGAGGCCAATGTATGTGCTGGAAATCCACCAATAGGCACGGGGATGGTGTATCAGTTGTTGGCTAATCTGTTGCAAGTAGGAGCTACTGGGAATGTTGGTGGAATAGTGTGACGGTAGGAGTGCTGGAGGAAGAGCTAGCATGAGCTGATTTTAGAAGAAGGTTTGAGCAGAGGTTCTTGTTCGAGGTTGCGCAGTCGGCATTGATGAGGAAGTCCATGGATCTTGTACAAGGAGAGTTGTTAGTGCTCGAGTATGCTGCTAAGTTGGATGAGCTATCTCGATATGGTTATGCTTTGGTTGACACCGACGTCAGAAGGAATGAAAGATTTATTAGAGGATTTAGGCCAGAGTTTGGCAGAATGGCTACGACTCATATTAGGGAGCCTTGTTATGTAGTGGTAGAGATGGTCATTCGCCATGAGGAGATGTTTGCTGTGTTTGTGAGGGAGAAACCATTTGAGTCCCAAGGCCTTTAGGGAAAGAAAAGGAAATTCTTCAAGAGAAAAAGAGCCCATAAAGGGGATGCTGCCAAGAAAGCGAAGGCCGATTTAGTGTGTTATAAGTGTGATAAGAACGGCCATTATGCCAATGAGTGCAGATCTGGTAAAGGAAAGGAGCCTGTAGAGAAGAAGAATGTGAAATGCTACAACTGTGACAAAGTTGGACATTATAAGAGCCAGTGTCCAGAGCCAGTCTGGACAGACAGAGGGAAGGTGTTTGCTATTGGACACCGTCTTCTTCTAGACTTTCTACCATAGAGAAAGGCAAAATTGTGATGGAAGGTACGCTTTTGATTCAGAATATACCAGTTAGAGTACTTTTTGGTATTGGTGCATCGCACTCATTTATATCATAGTTTTTGGTTGATAGGTTATGTATAGAACCCACATACCTTGTTGCTTCCTTAAGGGTTGCAAATCCAATAGGAGGGCATGCAACTCTTGGGATGAGATGTGACCAGTTAGAACTTGATTTGTTAGGTCATAAGTTTGCATGCAGTTTGTATGTTTTTGATTTCGTAGATTTCGGGATAATTTTGGGTATGGATTGGTTGGGTAAGTATGAGGCTAGGATATTTTTCTAGGATCGGGAAATATCTTTGAGGCACTCAGATAGTCATATCTGAATCATTTTCTCAGTGGAGAATTCCAGTAAGAGTGTTTGTGCTTTGTTAAGTGCTTTGGAGGTGGGAGATGACCTTAGTCAGGTTCGTGTAGCCAGAGAATTTGTAGATGTATTTGAGCCGGTCACTGGATTACCACCGAAACGAGCTGTAGAGTTTCAGATAGACCTTGTACCGGGAGCTGAACCTGTCAGTAGACCACCTAGCAGAATGTCGCCGACAAAGATGAAGGAAATTATTTATTGGGTAATAAATTATTTTTGGCTAAAATAATAATTATTTGGGTTTGAGATTTTAATATGTTAGGCAATATATTAAAATAGTTTTTCTGGGATTTTTCTAGATTTTTCCTAAGTCATTTGAGGGATAAATATATAAAATTATTTAAGGTATGAGACTTAAATGTTTTATATATTTATAATGGAGAAGGGGCATTTTGCAAAATAAAAGGATTTATAAATTTTGGTAATTGCAGCAGCACATTTCTGAAAAACATTTTATTGACCAATGATAATTTGACAAATAAAGGCAGGTTAGTTGAAAAGTTTTCTTTTTTTAGTTTGAAAACAAAAAAATCACTCTTTTTTTCCATGTTTCAACCCACACGGCCATATACCTTCTGCCCCAGACCTTTCGTCCCAGTAGAAAGGTTAGCTTTCGATAAGATTAAAGTTCAGTGCATAAGGTATCAAGTAATTGGTACGTAATGAACTGAATATAGCCGAAAGGTTCTAAGACGAAAGGTTGATGGCCCAAAAGGTTGGAATATAATTGTTTTATAAGTGAAAAGCTTTCTCCTGCTTTGCTTTCGAATTTGAGGTTTCGACTTGGTCACTTCCTCCCAGGTCAAGTTATTTAAAAGAAAGATTTTAAAACCTTCTGATGTAGTCGGTAGGTTGTAGCTGATACCGCCATTACTCTGTTCTGAAACCTTTCTACATCGCCGAAGGGTTTCTACTGCTTTTTATAAATATTTTACTTTGAACCTTCCAACCCAGTCGAAAGGTTTACCTGTTTTAAAAATTAGTCGTTTCTCCAATGCTTTCGGAAGGAAGCTTTCGACTTAGGTGGTTACCCTTGTTTTGTAAATTATAACCCAAGGTTTTCGAAAGGTTTTAGAGGGAAGGTTTTCCAAAGGTTTTCTAAGGCAATAAAGTAGCGGATGCTCTCAGCAGAAGACATCAGAATGTGGTGTTGGCTATGTTGGTGGAGTGGAATGGTCTAGAAGCTTTGACCAGTTGTGGTGTGCAGTTAAGATCGACTGCTAGTTCTAGTCAGAGTGCTGCCATGTTGTCCTGTTTGGAAGTTCGACCAGTATTGATCGAGAGAATTGCTTCTAAACAGAAGGAGGATCCATTATTATCTGAGAGGATCAGAAGGCTTGGGGTTGGAACCGAGGTCGATGATTTGAAATATTTTTGTCTTGACCAGAGAGGACGGTTGAGAAAGAAGGGACAGTTATATGTTTCAGATGTGGAGAACTTGAGAAGAGAAGTTCTCGAGGAATGTCATCGATCCAAGTTTACGATTCACCCTAGAAGGACCAAGATGTATCAAGATATGAAGAGGAGCTTCTATTAGGAAGGCATGAAGAGGGACGTTGGCTTGTGGGTAAGGCAGTGTGTAAACTATAAACAAGTGAAAGCCGAATATCAGAAGCTGAGTGGGTTACTTCAGCCTCTAGATATCCCAGTTTGGAAATGGGATTCGATATCCATGGATTTTATAGATGGGTTGCCAAGGTTAAGGAGAGAAAATGAGAGTATATGGGTTATTGTGGCCAGGTTGACCAAGAGTGCTCATTTAGTTCCAGTAAAGTCGACCAAAACGGCACCTATTTTAGCAAAGTTGTTCATGAAGAACATAGTTAGACTTCATGGGATTCCTAGTAGCATAGTCAGCGGCATGGATGCATTATTCACTAGCGAATTTTGGAGGAGTCTACAAGAGGTATTAGGTATCAAGCTCAAGATGAGTACAACTTATTGCCTACAGAAAGAGAGAGTCAACCAGGTACTTGAGGACTTGCTAAGGGCTTGTGTATTGGACTTTGGTGGATCTTGGGAGGACCACCTACATTTGATTGAGTTTTACTGTAATAATGGCTATCAGACTAGTATAGGAACAGCGCCATTTGAAGCTTTGTATGGAAGACCATGCAAATCGCCAGCATGCTGGTTGGAGACTGGAGACCGATTGGTCTTAGGTCCGGATTTGGTTAGAGAGGCATCAGAAAATATTGAATTAATCTGAGGACGGATGAAGGAAGCTCAATCCAAGTAGAAGAGTTACACAGATAAGTGGCGTAAAGACCGAGAGTTCTCAGTGGGAAACAGGGTTTTCATTAAAGTACCACCAATGAAGGGTGTGGTACGGTTTGGAAAGTCAGGAAAGTTGGCCCCGAGATATGTTGGACCATTCCAGATTTTAGAAAGGATTGGAGAACATGCTTACAAAGTAGAGTTGCCGAGCAGTATGGCAGGTGTCCATAATATATTCCATGTGTCTCATCTTCGCAAGTATGTGCATGATCCAGATGCTACTGTTCCTCAAACAGAGTTGGAGGACTTGGTAGTATAGCCTGATTTGACTTTTGTTAGACAACCAGTTCGGGTTGTAGCGAGAGATGAGAAGAGATAATTAGAGAGACAACGAGAAAGACAAGTTGGTAAAGGTTCAGTGGAGCGACAACGAGAAAGACTATACTTGGGAGACAGAAGACATAATTCGAGAGACTTATCCTGATCTGCTTTGATGGTATTTCTATATTAGATTTATATAGATTGGTTGCTAGTCAGATAGGCTAGTATGGTTATTAGGAGATGTTACAGATGATTGCTATGATTGCTAGTTAGTCCTTACTGAATTTCGAGGATGAAATTCTTTAAGGAGGGGAGCTTGTAACACCCCTAATTTTATTGACATTATCCGGGAGATTTAATTATAATAAATTAAATAGAATAATGTAGATAAGGGGATTGAGGTTGATTAATAAACTAGGTGGATGTGCTTATCTAATGAACATAAATAAATAAATGATTATGAAATTAAACACAAGGGCATTAGGGTAAATAGCCGCCCATATTTCCCACCCTTATACCATCCTTCTTAGTCTTACATGTTCATTATTCTCAAACAAAAACAATAGCAACCATGAGAAGAAAGGTCGGCCATTAGAAGAGAAGAGAAAATCAACTAAAAGCTTAGGATTCAAGCTAGAGGAAAATCAATCCCAAACAATCTCTAATCTCCTTATCTCAAGCAAGGTGAATAATAGTGTAAATCATCTCATTTTTACTTGTTTTTTTCGGTTATAGATAGTCACCGAAATTATTTTTCTATGTTGATCATGTTTGGATCTGATAATCATTTTTTTGATAGAATAATGATTTATTGGGATTTATTGGGATTTTTATGGAATTAAAATGATGGGTTTTAGAGTAAAAACCTTAGTAAACGACCTCCAAACGGCTTAATTTTTGGATATCTTGTGTAAACCATAATTTTGGAGATGATTTTTTAATTTCATAATTTTTGGAGTTAATAGGAATATTTTATGAATTTTCTAAGGTGAAAAAGACTTTTATTTCGGATTTTAATTATTAAAAATAATAAAATAATGAATTCTGCCCCGAAAATTTTATATAATGAAGAAAATGTTATTTTGGATTTTTGGTGAATTTTTGGGATTTTTCCCAAGTGATTTCGATTTATTATGAATTTTCTAATCTAAAAGGGCTTAATAATCATATTAAAATATTAATATAATTAATTATTTTGAAAATAATTTTTGAAATAAGAAATTTGATCGGTAGCAGTTTTTCTGCAGAGAAAGTGTTAAAGTATGTCTTTAACCAATAATAATTTGACAAAGAATAGGAGTTGGTGAAAAGAATATACTTTAATTAAGAAAAAACCCGGTTTTCGAGTTATTTATGACTCTGCCACTGAACCTTCCACCTTAAAACCTTCCGCAGCATTTTTGGACTTTCTGCAACGTATTTAATGAACCTTTCGTCATAAAGCCTTTCTGCAGCATTTTTGATGATCCTTTCGTCATAGAACCTAAACCTTTCGTCATAGAACCTTCCGCAATATTTCTGACCTTTCTACAGCGTTTTTAGTGAACCCTTCGGCCTTGCCGAAAGCAACCTTTCGGTAGCAGTTTTAAATGCTGCGGAAGCTTTCTGTTAGCAGTTTTCTCCATCTTTGTTTTAAAAACTTCAAATAGGCATAACTTTTTAACCGTAAGTCCGATTATCCATTGTGACCACTCTACGGAAAGGCAAACCATCATTTGAACATGATGGAATAGGTTAGAGACCTTAATTTTATACCTGTAAAAGTTTATGGCTAAAACAAAGTTTTATATTTTCGAAGGAGGTTGTTTTCTTTGCTTTCGAATATGTTTGCTTGGTTTTCTTTGCCTTCGAAGGAGATACTTTCGAAGGGTTATAAAATTGTTTTCTTTTGACCATGTTTTATATTTTCGAAAGGTTGAATTTAAAGTACTATAAGGCAGGAGCCTAATGTTTTTAAGAGCTTTGGAAGGAGGTTACCTATGAAGTCGAAAGCTTAGTTTCGAAGTTATCGAAAGGTTTTATGACCGAAACTCTATATTTTTAAAGGAAAAACCATGGCTATATGAAAGGAGATTTTACAATGGTTAGAGAAGAATCTATCTTTGATAAATTAAACCATAGAAGTGGTACTGCTATGTTGTTATATTGCTTCTTCTAATATGAACATATTCACTTTATAAAGGACCCATAACTGTAATTTGGGAAAAAGGGTAGGAGAACCAGTTAGGTTAACCCAGTAGTGAATATAAATTGAATAAACTCCTGAATGAGTAAAATATAAAGGAAAGGTATTGGCAGGGGCCGATAGGTTTCCAGTAAGCCCATGAAAACTGTATGATATTGGCAGGGGCCAATAGGTTAATAGTTAGCCCATGAAAACTATGTGAAAATGAAGGTGTCAGATAGACAGGTCCATAGTTAGCCCATGAACACTATGTGAAAATGAAGATGTCAGATAGACAGGTTCATAGTTAGCCCATGAAAACTCTATGTAAATGAAGATGTCAGATAGAGAGGTTCATAGTAAGCCCATTAAAACTATGTAATTGGACAGGTAGTTCTTAAATGTTTAACTGGTTATTAGTTAGCCCATAAAAACTATTAGGTTAATAGTAATCCTAGAAACTATAATTAAGACAGATAGTCCGAACGAATGGGGGAGGAGTAATGCAGATTTGATTTGCTTGTTTTGCATATCATCATAATGTTTTGTTTTTAACCATTGTGGATGCAGGTGCACAACATATGGTTTTATAAAGATTTTAGGATACTAGTGAAAGGAAAACTTGTTCCGCTAAGCGGCGTGGTCTCACTAGATATCCATTTGGTTTGAGATGATAGACTATTATTCATACCAGGCTTTATGTCTGACTCGAAGTTTTGTATTCCTCTTAAACTCTCGGGTACTCAATTGATATTGAGTAGTTTGCAGTTTAGGGTTTTTAGGTTTTTCCTAGATGAATAAATCTTCCGGAGGCGTGCAGGAGGCAGATAGTTATTTAGAGTTTTCTTTTCCACTGTGTATTTGGATGTAAAGGCAGATTTATTAGCCTTACTATACTCTAATCAACCAAGGGGGCATCTTCATATGTCGCTCTTGGCGTATGCTTAATAATTATATTTTGTTGAACGTGGTAAATGTTTTGTGATGATGTAATGAACATGAAATGTTTTGATTTGAATGTGGAATTATGTTTTTGAATTGTTAAATTTTTCTATATTCTTGTGATCTGTGTATCAATGTGTCTAGCACCGCCGTATTTGTTCGCCAAAGATTAATAACTATGGATGATTGCAGCATCTGTAGCAGTTAGTTTTGGACCTCCAAGTAAGGGGATTTTACAGTTTTATTCCCTCTACATTAACACTTATAAATAAATGATAGGTGTATTTAATGCACTATACATTTGAAATTAAATTTATTTAAACCTCCCTTTAACTATTTTAAATAGAATACAAGATTTTATTTAAACCAAATTTAGAAAAGTTCTAAATGAAACTGAGACTTCGTAGGCCCATTAAAAATCCAAAATGGTAAAAAAAATTTGAAATTCATCCATTTCTTCCATTGCGGGCTGGCCCAGATCCTTCAGAAAAGAGCTTTGAAAACTTTATATGTCGGGTTATTATAATTATCCGTTCTAGGAGTGATACTTTATTGCAAAAGAAGACTTAAAATTCTTGCTTTTAAATGCAAGTTTTTATTTTTAAATTCAAAACCATCATCACTTTTGAAAATATCATGGATTACTTCACAATTTTTAAAATCAATTTGAAAATTTGAAAGGTCTATTCCACTAGATTTGCATCCAAGAATGTGGCTCAAAAGTTCACAATTTAAAACAATATGTGTCCCTTTGACACTACTCCAAACTTCTCATTCTTTTCCATCATAAAACTTTTCTTTTAAATTTGCATAAAATATCTTCATAAATTTTGGATAACAAATGAAATTATTTTGAGAAGCATTGATTAAGTCAAGAATTTTATTTTGCAAACAAAGATTAAAAAGATCATAAGTGGGAAAATCTTCAAAAATAGCAAATCTTCCGAGAAAGACTTTTCCGAAAGATATATACTCAATATTGGCTTGCATGGCTTCTTTATCATTAAAAAGATATTCTTTTATTTTCTTAGAAAGCATCATGGTTGCCTTAGTATTGCTTGAGGATGCCATTGAAGAGTAGGTTGAAGAGACAAGAGAGTTTATGATTTTTGAATTTGAAAATGAAAGTGAAAACTGAATGGATGGAGAAAAAGTAAATAAATTGAGAATCAAAGAACACATTCTCTGGTCAAGAGACATCTTTTTAGAACATAGCAGTTGGTGAAAAGGTGGACGGAATTCAAATTTTGAATTTGAAATTGAAATTCAAAATCCGTTTAAGTATGTCGACATATGCTAGGGGTGTATGTCGACATATATGTCGAATTTTTCAAAAATAATTTTTGTTTAACTATATCCTATTTTATTACATATATCTATTTATAGTTATTCTATTTACAAAAAATAATTTTAAATATATTTTATATTATTATTATATTTTAAAATATATTAAATATAATCACACAATATTCAACCAATATTATTATTAATCTATAAGATATTCCTAATAACCAGTAAAGCAATCAAAGAAAAAAAAAATCATTCAAGAAATTAAAACTTTGATATATTAAAAGCATGCCTTTTCTTATCCATTTCACCATTTTGTTCTGAATTATATATTGCTGTGAAGCACATGTTAGTAATTTCTGTATCTAATTCATTACCACTTGAGGATGTGTATAAATCATTTAATGTTGCAGTATAGGCTTTTCTTCGTTTTCTAGATGAATCAGTGTTTGGTGTAGTTTTTAGTTTATCGTGATGTGGACAATCTCGTTTTAAATGACCAGGTTCATCGCAGTTATAACATTAAATGCCATTTCCGCTTCCTGGATTTTTTTTGCCATTTCTTTTGAAATTATTCATCTTCCTACATTTTAGAAATTTTCTGAAATTCCTTATCATGAAAGCAATTTGTTCATCGTCATCGCTATTTGAATCCAGATTATCCATCGTTGTATTAAAAGCTATAGATTTCTTCTCTATTGCTTTGCTTTCTCTCCTGCCTTGCATTTGTGCTTCAAAAGGCATTAAATTGCCAATTAAATGCTCAATTTTTAGAGTGCTAATGTCATTAGCCTCTTTGATTGCAAGAGTCTTTTAATCGCATTCAAGAGTAAGTGAATTGAGGATTTTTCTAACTTGATCCTCCTCGAAAAAACTTTTACCCAGTGCAATAAGTGAGTGTACTATATCTTGGAATATACTATGCATATCAGATATGGACGCATTTGGACTCATTTTGAATAATTGAAACTTGTTTGTTAACATGGAAATTTTGGTTTGTTTAACCTTACTTATGCCTTCATGTAACTTGCAAAGTTCACCAAATTTCAAATGCATACTTACATATAGACACTCTGTTAAATTCATTTATATCTAGTGAACAAAATAATATATTCATAGCCTTAGAGTTACTTTGTGCAACTGCTTTTTGTCAGCAGTCCACTATGCAAAATTAGTCTCAGGTTCAGTGTACTCGGTTTGTATGATATTTCAAATGTCTAAACCAATTGACTGTAAATAAATTTTCATTCTATATGACCAATATGTGTAATTACTACCATTAAAAAATGGAGGTCTAGTGGTAGATTGTCCTTCGAAAAATAGGTTACTAACAAGTGTATTAATAGTGTTACTAACAGTACTATTACCAGTGTTAATAGTCATTTAAAATTTTTCAAAAATCAGATGATGAATACTTTGAAAACCAATTCCCTGATATCAAATATGAGTCAGCGGAATAGGGATCTTAAGTCTAAATTAATTTTAGAGGAGGGTGAATAGTGTTTAATGGATTATATGAATATTTTTCAAATTCTTTAAGATTTTGCTTGGATTGATTTAATTAACAATCATAGAAATAATCACAAAATCAAAGTGCAGATAAAAGTAAATGCAGTAAAAGTAAAAAGGAAAGAGCACACTAGGATTTTATAGTGGTTCGGAGTTACCCCACATCCAGTCCCGCACAATTCCTTGTACGGATTTCTTTTCAATTAGTAAATGCAAATACAATCTCGATTTCAAGGCTACGAGATACACCCTCCATAATCCCGACCTCTGAGGAGAGTCACTTGATTTTCGGTCTACAAGCACACTCACTAGATTTACGGGCTAACACCAAATTGATTTTACAGGCTATAATCACACCTATAAGTATAGCAGTATGATTTGATAGAGTTTTACAGACTCAAATCTTCGATCTTGATTACGATTGATCCTATAACATTTGAATAGCACTTTGATCTTGGTTTGAGTGGGAGAGATGAGAGAAATCAGAGAGCAGATGAAGGAGAATCAAACTAGTGATGATTGAATTTGATTCTGGTTGAATTTCGCCAGAGTTTGGGTATATTTCAATTTAGAAAATGAGAGAGTGGAAGGAGAAGAGATGGATAAGAAATTAGATATTAAAAATTCATTTGGAAGTCTGGTATATATAGGGAAACAACGGTCATGTCCATTCGTGAAGAGATACGATGAAAAGACACTTCCATTCAAATTTGAATTTTAAAAATTACGGCCACTATGTCGACATACATAGATAGAGTATGTCGACATACTCTTCAGAAAATTGAAAAACACTTTAAAAATATTATTTTGAAAATCCGTTGCTTTCTAAAATAATTTGATACTTTGTAGGATCATTTAAATACAGTTTATACACATTTTAATCAAAATATAACTTAATAAAACTTTATAAAATAATTTTGAAGGATTTAATAAGAGTATGTAGTATAATGTAAATAATATATATAAAATCAATATAATTATAAGTTATAACTAAATATCTAAAATCAACATATAAATATCAAAAATAAACCTAAGGAAGATATAAACTAAAATACCAAAAAAAATATTACATTAAAAAATACTTAAAAACTTAATATAATATCTTTGTAGATAAAAGGTTAAGAAATTATTTTGAGAAATATTTTGAATAGATGTTTGAAAAGATTATTTTGAAAAACAGGACATTTGAAAAATATTTAAACTTATTTGATATAGAGAGAGATCAAGAAAGTGCTATCAGGTTTGTAATAAAATTCTGTGACTCTGTTAATTATTTGGAATATCCTGAATTCTTGAACTCTTCAATACTCATGAGTCTTCATTCTCCTACTCTTGAAATTATATATCAGCATCTTGAATCTACTTTTGATACTGTACCGTCTTCTTAATCAACACCTTTCTAATATCCTACACTATATACTATATATATCTTGATAAAATATTAGTATTTATATTTTATATAATGTCATATAGTTGTTATTATCCAAACCAAAACCTAAGTTACTAACAATCTCCCCTGTTTTGATGATGAACTCTGTATATAAAATATAATATAACTCCCTCTGGTTACCCTTAATCTATGACTAGATTTTATATATTTATCTTCCTTTGTCATCAACAAAAATATCCAACCAAAACTATAACTCTAAACTAACTGCTACTCTAATTCTAACTCTAACTCTCCCTAAATAAAATACTAATTGATATATATATATAAGAATTATATATAATGATGATGAGAAAGATTATATAAAAATTATAAGTGATATGTAAAATTAGATAATCATGAAATAATCATAATCAATCTAAATATTCATCCAATCCAACAAAGTTAATGTCACGCACCATTCAAACAAATTTACACAAATCAATCTAATCAAATCCAAACCAAATTCAAGTATTATTATTTATATACAATCAAACCTATTTAAACTAGACATTTCGAGGAACTTCAACCCATCCATTAGCGCCAAAGATTGAATCTGCTTCGATAGCATCCCAATCTCATCATCTTTGTTGATGGTACACTCTGGATTGGTGATTAGTTCTTCTTTGTTCAAGGCAGAAATCATCCACCGAATCACGTCGAAATGTCTTTCTTGCTCCTTGATCATCTGTATTTGACTCAATTCTAAGTGTCTCTGATTTCTTAGGATGAAAGAAAGAATATTCTTGAATGATTCAAGAGTTTGTTCGAGGTTTTCAGTTAATTTCTGGATAGGAGAAGCCATTAATTTTTACTAAAGTTTAGGAATGAAAAGGAGTGAAGATAGAGACTGAAAATAATGATTTTCTGGAGTGAATAGGTATATATAGAGGTAAGAAGTCGTTTGAAATGAATTGGTGTTTGGTAGTTTTTTTTTTTTTAATTTTTAATTTTTTTGAAATCTGGCCGTTATATGTCGACATACATGATTTTCATATGTCGACATATGCACTATATTTTTCAAAATTACTTTATTTTACAATTCTATTGTTTTGGCCTATACTATTATATGTATGACTTTTCAGAGATAACTGATAATGTATAACAATAAGAAATAGTATGTTCATTGATAATAAGGATGATTACAAGGAATAAAAGAAAGATACATGAGATTCAACATAAACTTAAAACTAGAAAACAAAATACAAAGATAGCTTAAACAAATAACTAGAAAGATGTGGATGAAGATGAAGAAAAAGCACCAAGTTTGCAGATGATATTTCCAAAGAATTTACCCATTTTGTTGGAAATTGAGGTAAATCTCTTTGAGAATGATTTTTAAAGTTTTTTGGTTATGAATGATCTTCTCTTAACTTTTGAGAAGATCTTTGTTGGATGGATTATGTGGCATATTGATACTTTCCAAGGAAGTTTCCCCCTCTTCTTGTTCTTCCTCCTCGACTTTCATTTCCTCCCCATCCTCTTCCTTTTCCTTCTCTTCTCTTACTTCTGGCTCCTCTTCCCAAGCCAACCTTTGTTCCTTTTCCGCAAGCATTTCATAAGGCTCGAAAAAGGGTGAAATATGCATAAATAAAATGTTGGCCTTGTCAAATATTTCTCGAGGAATTGTTTCCTCTCCTTTAAGGTCAACGTAAAAATAATTGAAAGCACGAGTAAGATACACACAATGAAATAACGTGTTTTCATACTTAGAAATTTTTTTAGGAGAAATTTTATGCAAAATGACTTGAGACCAATTTATGTCGTATTGACCATAAATGGCGAGAAGAGTTTTAAAAACTTTTTGTGTCGGGTTATTATAATTACCCGTTTTATGAGTGATATTTTATTGTAAAAAAGGCTTAAAATTCTTACTTTTGGACGCAAATTTTTATTTTTAATTCAAATCATCATCACTTTCGAAAATATCATGGATTACTTCACGATTTTGAAAATCAATTTGAAAATTTTAAAGGTCCATTCCACTAGATTTGCATCCAAGAATGTGACCATATATAAGTTTTTTGTGATTATATTTGTATCCATCATCTTGTCTATCTATTAATTCTTACATCGTTCTGCTGAAAATAACAAAATAGGCATACTATTCTTTGATAATGCACGGTACTGACGGAATTTTCAAAGTAAAATAATGTAGCTATCAATATGCTCTAGTTCATGGAAGTTTTTATATTTGAAAGTTTAACTCTGCATTTATGCTAGTTGTGTAAAATGCAAATTCCAAATGCGAACAGTGAAGCCACATATTAGCCTCATAACGATCAACTGAGCCTAACCTCTGTCAAATTTTGTTTAAAGACTATTATCATGTTTTTAAACTATATTTTACTTAGTTCATTAAATGTATTCTAATCCAACTATATGCATAATTCCTACCATCCTCAAATTTTGATCATCCTCCGGTATTGGCTTGGCTTCACCCTATACGCGCACATCAGTATACTGTACCCAGGAGAACTAATAACAATATTAGTCTACCAAGTTACATTGTCGATATGCATAAGTGGCCCAATACGAATTATATCAACTACTAAAGTTTTTTATACAAGAATGTACTCAAGTAGGTTGATAAACAAGCTTTTGCAAAATCTAGTATTTACTTTCAGTTGTTCTCTTCGCATATACTTGATCGAAAATAAGGATGAGGCTGAACTTGAGGATATTCTGCATTAAGGGAATAGTATGGTAGCAGCAAGATATTGCGTGTATGGGAGTTTCTGTGATGTAAAATTGACATCACTTCTATGTCTGTCCTCTTTATAGAGCTTATGTCACAGTTAAGTAGGTGATAAACACTTGAATATGATTTCTTAACTATTTCCTACATTTCTTTCTTTTCAGTGTTTTCCATTTCATTTGAATTATTTCCTTAACCATGAAGTATTTGTATTGCAGCAGTTGATTAGCACAGGGATTGGTGTCAATGGTTTCATTCTTGATCCTTCTCTTGGAGAGTTTATTTTAACTAATCCAGACCTAAAGGTCTGTATTTAAATTTGCTAGATTTTGTGTAAACAGGTTATTTTCTATTGTCTATTTTACTATTTTATCATATGACCAATTGAGCCAAATACCAAGGACCTGTAATTGGTGGTGCAAATTTCTACAGTGCTTATGCAATGTTTCCAAATTGCATCAATATGCTTGCATACCATATTAATCATCTTGAATGAATATTATTGTGAACCCGGCAAAGTAGACCATCACATTTAGCTCCATGAGTATCTGAACATCATAGTAGTACATCTAAATGATAATAAGGATATTCGCTCAACAAAGATGAACCAACAACACTGTATGACTGGCTCAGACATTCTTTTCTTCATTTCTAACATAAAGTTTACCATTGGGTTTATTAAAGGTAAATAATCTATAGGAATGTTGACAAATGCAAATTTCCTAAGGATGGTTCCTCTGCAAAATCATTGAGATATGTGGGGAGGTATTTGTCATTCTACAAATCCATTTTCAGCTTAAATTTTCAAATTTTCGGAAATCTCGCTAAATGAACCACCTGATAAAAACTGCAAAACTTTCCATTTCATTTCATTGCTATTTCTTCTTGAACTCTAGTGATTTGATTACCTATGGTTCCTTGGAAAGTTTATGATAATCCTGCATTCCAACTACAATAGATTGTCAAAACGATTTGGAATTTCTAATTGTTAATTTGCATATAAATTAAATTATCCCTTTACTGTATGCAGCACGGTTGACGATGTCCATCGAACATTGCTTTATGGAGGAATATTTCTGTACCCTGCAGACAAGAAGAGTCCTACTGGAAAATTACGGTTAGTTCACTAATTTTATCAATGGTACAATTTATGATTAACAGACAATGTACAATTTAGAAATTAGAATCTAGCCCTTTCAAGCATTTACACTACTTTATTGCAGTATTCTCTATGAAGTTTTTTCAATGTCCTTCTTGATGGAACAAGCTAGTGGTCAAGCTTTTACTGGTAAAGGAAGGGTAGGAATATTATATGCATCCTTGTTTTTATTTGTCGAAATTCTGTAGCATTAAGTAAATAACTTAAGATAGCCTTTGTATTATTTTCTTAATTTATCTATTTAAAAATCAATTATAATCACAAAGTCGGTTGCTTTCTATTTTTTGTTTTAAGGATTATAAATTAATGAAAATAATCATTGCAGGCACTTGACTTGGTTCCTACAAACATTCATGAAAGGTCTCCTATATTCCTAGGGCACTACGATGATGCATAAGAAATCAAAGCACTATATGGAGCTAAAGATACCAAAGCATGATCATATAATTTGAATTACCTGCTCCCATCTCAATTCACATAGCCACTACAAAGCTTGTAATTTTTGGCAGATATACCTTTGTGGTGTTTATAATAGTTTGTACAGTGACTATAAGGCGATGTCACTCTTTAGCCTTTATAAGCTTTTACAATTTTTGGAAATACATGGTTGCTTTCTGTATTGGCCATGCCTTCTATCTTTGGTTTTAGTCATTTTCACTAATGAGGTTACGTCCAGCATTCCAGCTTACGCACTGCTTCAAAAATAGATCATGGAATCCCATATGGATTCCCATACCACAATGGCCTTGGAATCGCATGTAGATTTCCACATCTCAAATAGATCTTGGAATCACACACGGATTCACATACCCAATGGTTTCGGAACCACACATGGATTTCAACATCTGAATATAACACGAAACTCCTCCATAGAACCGTATATGGTTTTGGAGTGGAAACGGTTCCGAGTCATCTCTTACGAGTACACTCTCCGGCTTCCCAGGCACTCCATAAACCAATCGTCGATTTTCAGAATGCTCAATACAGGTTCTTTAGGAAATAATCTAACAATACATAAGAACGGGGATCACCCCTACTAGTTTAAGTGGACGGATCTCCTTATCATTTATCTTAGAAGAACAACGAGTTTATACGTACAGTATAGCACCACCGATGGTAATTGTACCATATAATTCCCGTGTTTCCTCTAAATATTTCAGAGCTTAAATCCCTCGGTGTTAAGTAGGAAATCATTTCCTACCACCAAAACTAAGAAGGATTACATATTTAGGCTAAGATTTGATAGTCGGTTGTTTAACTATCAAATAAACAAACATTCATCCAAAGATTACATTTTCCACTGAAATTACTAAGCCTTATTTAAATTAAAATTTGATAAATCTGAATTCCTCATTTAAAAAAGGCATATACTTATTTCATCTGAATAAGTATATTCACAAATCCTTTCTTTCAAAAATACTTGAAAACTCATTAAAATAGATATGAAAGTACCATTCGGTATTGACCATGGATCACATCTCGATGGTTGCGTCTCTATCCCGAAAAAAACCAAATTTAACTTAGGCAATCTTTGCCTCCCGATTTCCGCCATGCAATCAATCATAGATCGCAGTTTGCATAATGGTTACGTCGCTACCCCAGCGAAAACATCCCAAACCGAGGGCAATCTCTGCCCTCGAATTACGCTATGAAAATATACCATTACTTCCTAAAAATTTCTTTATTTCATAAATATTTCCAAATCTATTTATAAAACTTCTTTATAAATTTCAAAGTTTAATTTAGAGAAATATTCCTTTACAAATTTTAAACCCTTTGTAATCTCCCTTTACAAATTTCAAAAATTATTGATTATACTTATTTATAATCCAACTAACAAGTTATAACTCCTTTATTGAATTCAAATTCATTTTCAAAGTTTCTATATCTAAACAATTTGGAAATTTCCTTTTCTCACATTTCTTAAGTTCCCGAATTCCTTTCTATAAGATTTTCTCTTATAAAATTTCATCCCTTTAATAAACTCGGTTCACAAATCTCGAGAGCATTTATAAATAAATTGCAATCACTTACCTTTAAAACTATATATATATATATATAATAAATTCAAAAATATAGTTAAATAATTATTTTGAATATCAAAGCACTTTTAAAATAAACGTCAATAACTAATTCCAATTCATTCATAAAATTCTAATCGATTTACAAAACTTGTTTATAAAACTTAGAATTCATTTCAACAATTTAAATATTTAAATAACTAACTTCTTGAAATATTTCAATCCAATCAGTAGTTTTTTTAAAACTACATAGTTTAATAAAAATCCCTTTTAAAAACAAATATCACTTCTTTATACAAAATATATTTTTAAATTCCAATATAACAAATTTTGTATTTATAAATCTCTCTCAATTTATCACAAATCGATTACATTTCCAGTTTCATAACCCTTTTTCCAATTCTCAAAATAGAATCCACTATTTTTCTAAACCGATCCTCATATCTCATTATAAATTCCCACCGTGAATTTATATTTCCAATTTATCGAATGATAATCATTCACATCATTTATAAACATTAGTTATAAATTCCATAAATCTCATTTCCAGTTTATAACAGGTTTATATTACTAAAATCCATTTATAAATTGATTTCTAATTAAAATTCTATTTATAAATATGTTTCTTAAATAATCCAAATTATATTCCAAAAGCAATCAAATCCTGATTCCAACTCCAATTTCATATTTCTAAAAATCTTATTTAAAATTCATTGTTTAAAGATCCCAATTTAAAATTCTCTATTTGAAACCATTTTACGAAATAGCTAAATAATATCCAAAATCAAATTATTTATTTTATCCAACCCAATTCCGTTTTAAATAATCCCAAAATTCAATATAAATATTTTCATTTCCAAAATCCCCTTTTTAATTTCTTTTCAAATTTAAAATTAATATTTATGGTATTTTAAAACACTAAAATTTAGGCCATTGCTACTATAACATCCAATAATTTCAAACCACAACATAATCTATAACAGATTATCCATACACATCATATATCACTATATTTGAAATTAAAATCAACATTTTTGAGGAATCCAGTTGGATCCCTCCAACCTGTTTTCCTACAACCACAGATGTTATATATCATAAAATACCAATCCCGCTTCGAGGCGGGATATCACGGTATTATAGGGTCATCCGCTATTATGCGGGGTGCATAGTGTCTCATCCGCTCCAATAGGCGGGAAATATATCCAACTACTAATATATATACAACTATATATATATATAACATCCAACTGATTGTAATATATAAATTCAACCAATCATCCAATAATTAATTTTAACTATTTCAAATTAAAAACTAGCAATCCAAATGTGTGAGATTTACTCACCTTGACTTTTATTTGCAATCCATTCCAATCTTAATTCTATCGCGTAGATTTCCCAACCACGAATCCCGCACGACTGATTCCATCCGATTGAACCTCGTATAAGCAAATTTCGAATTATATAAATTAATGATTTCAAATTTAATTATAATTAATCAACTAAGTACTTAATTTAAACTAATTACCTATTGATGAATTTAATAAACCTTTCTTCTCTAATATTAGAATTTACCTTAGTATGAACCATATATGAATAATTTAACATTGAATTTATAATTTAATTAAACAACTAATAAAACCCTTAATTAAAAACTTAATTACAATCGTTAACAGACTAAAGCCACGCACCTCATCTCTCCACGCGACTTGTTCCCAGGCTTCAAACGTAAACTCGACCTCGCATCCCTACATCAGCTCGCCCCGACCACCACTGACACCATTTCCTCCTCCTGTTCACGTACGTGCAGTCAGCAACCAAAAACCCTAACCAAAAGCTCGAACCCAGCACCAAATCCTCCACCATCGCGCGTGAACACGATAGTCGACAACGCCCAAACCCCATTGCTCGACAGTCCAAATCGCATCCACCATCCATAGCGATGCTGCCAGGCTCGAGTTCGAGCCTTCCCCTCTCAACATCGACGTCGCCTGCCCTCGTGCTTTGCCTTCGTGCTCGCGCTCTGCCCTCGTGCTCGCGCTCATTTTTTTATATCCGTAGTTCGATTTTTCGAATTGATATCATTTCTGAAAGAGGGCAAAAGGAAGTGTACGCGATTTAAACTGAGAAAGGGAAGTAGGTCGGCGTGTTTCAGAAGGTAGGGTGGTGCGAGACAATATAGGGTTTGACTTTTTTTATTTTTTATTTTATATTCAAAATATCTCGTATTGGATAACTAAAAATCGACATTCCCTATCGAGGTGTGGCGCCTGGTGTTCCTAATGTTAAACCGCTATTCCGAACCCAATAGAACAAGTTTCGGAGCCTAATTTGATGGTATGTGGAAGATAGTTTTTTAAATCGACTATTTAAATTAAATTAAATTAAATTATTTCTAGGGTTTTTAGATCGCACGACCAAACGGTAAATTCAAACTCTAAGAAAATTGAAATCTGATAATAATACACTATTATGGATCTAATGGAACTAGTTTCATCGAATTCTGAGACTGTGCCCCGGAAGGCTATATTAACGCGTCGGTTAAATCGACGATTTCACAAATTTACGAAATCACTTGAAATTCCAGTTTTAAAAACTTACTAACTCAATTCTAATTCAAATAGAATTTATATCCACATTAGAAATTGTTTCGATTCATATTCAACTTAAATTCCAATTATTTACCATTTCCGTAATATGATAAATCTCTATATTTGAAATTTAATTTCATTCTATAATTTCAACCAAAACCTTCATATTCATAATCAATTTATATTCAAAATCAATATTTAAAACCATTTAAATATTCAAAATCAAATGTTGGAAAATTCGGATTGTTACAGTAGCAGCAGTATAGGATAGTGCATGTGTGGAGTTTCTGTGAGGTAAAATTAACATCACTTCTATGTATGTCCTCTTTATAGAGTTAGGTCACAGTTAAGTAGGTGATAAACACTTGAACACGATTTCTTGACTATCTCCTACATTTCTTTCTTTTCAGTATTTTCCATTTCACTTGAATTGTTTCTTAATCATGAACTATTTATATTGCAGTAGGTGATTAGCACAAGGATTGGTGTCAATGGTTTCATTCTTGATCCTTCTCTTGGAGAGTTTATTTTGACTCATCCAGACATAAAGGTCTATATTTTAATTTTCTAGATTTTGTGTAAAAAAAATTATTTTAACCAAAAGCATGTGGTTTGTAGCTCCTGTATCAGCATACCACATAAGATTTTCACCAAAATCATGAACAGCAGGGGAGGAGTAGCCTTGAACGTCAGGATCAGATTCAAATTCAGTGAGATAAGCTTTAGGTGGTCCTGAAGAAGCCTTTGGAGTGATAAAACTTTTGTCAAATCTGTAGTGACAGATTGCAGCAGTGTGACCAAGTTTGAGACAGACTTGACACAAAGGTCGTTATCCAGATGAAGCAGAAGAACGATTGTATGGTCTGAAATTGGTTCTTGGACCAAAATCATAAGCAGGACCTCTATTATTACTGAACGGGGGTCTGTAGGGGTCAGGAGGATTGGTCCTTGATAAAACAATAGTGAGACTGGCAGACATCTTTTGTGAAAGATCAACAACATTATGATGGCGCTCTAGTCTACTTTCATGAGCCATCAAGAGAGCTTGAATTTCTTCAATAGACATAGAATCAGTGCTAGAAGTGATGCCCAAGACCACATGATCATATTCAGGTCCAAGACCATTGAGAAGTTGAAGCTCAAGATCCTCATCATTAACCACATATCCAGCAATAGCTAAATTATCACAGAGAGACTTGATTTTGTCAACATAGTCAGAAATTAAAAAATTACCTTTCTAAATATTACACGATTGCCCCTTGAGTTGTAGAAGACGAGCCTTTGAATGACTGGAAAACCTCTATTAGAGAGCTTTGCACAGAGAGAAAAAGGAGTTGTGAGAAGCAACTGAAGCAAGAACAGCATCAATCATCGATGATCACAGCCATGACAACAGTAATTGATCTTTACGTTTCCATTGGGTGTAAGCTGGATTCAGATTGTCATTTCTCAAGAACTGAGGAGGTTTGTCACTGCTAAACAAGAGATCATTAAGATCGTGTCCGATTATAGTAGGAACCACATGCGATTTCCATGCCAAGAAATTCATGCGATCAAGTTTTAGGGTTAGTGAGGATGTTAATGAGTTTGAAAAAGGATTCCAAGATTGATTTGAAGGAGCAGTGGTATCGAAGATTATAGGAGTGGAGATTTGAAATTGAAGATCATTTGATTGAGGATCATTTGAGAAATTCGCCATTGACTTTAGTCACAAAGCTTTGATACCAAGAAGATGTTTACAAAATTTTAAGAGGAAACTTTAGAAAAGTCTCACAAGAATTGGTTTGGGAAAACCCACACATCACAGCTGAGGTGTTCTATTATTTATTGACTTCAGTATTACAGCTCGTATTAGCAAAAGTAAAGAATCCAAGTCAACAAACTTTACAACTGAAAGGACTAACAAACTAACTGAAAATAGAGTCTTGTTTATTAAAGGTAAATAATCTAGAGGAATGTTGACAAATGCAAATTTCCCAAGGATGGTTCCCCTGCAAAATCATTGAGATATGCGGGAGGTATTTGTCATTCAGCAAATCCATTTTCGGCTTAAATTTACAAATTTTCAGAAATCTCGCTAAATCGACCACCTAATCAAAACTGCAAAACTTTCCATTTTATTTCATTGTTGTTTTCTTCTTGAACTCTTGTGATTTGATTACCTATCGTTCCTGGGAAAGTTTATGATAATCCTTTATTCCAACTACAATAGATTGTCAAAACGATTTGGAGCTTCTAATTGTTAATTTGCAAATAAATTAAATTATCCCTTTACTGTATGCAGCACGGTTGCCGATGTCCATCAAACATTGCTTTATGGAGGAATATTTCTGTACCCTGCAGACAAGAAGAGTTCTACTGGAAAATTATGGTTAGTTCACTAAATTTATCCATGGTACAATTTATGATTAACAAACAATGTACTATTTAGAAATTAGAACCTAGCCCTTTCACGCATTCACATTACTTTATTGCAATGTTCTCTATGAAGTTTTTCCAATGTCCTTATTGATGGAACAAGCCGGTGGTCAAGCTTTTACTGGCAAAGAAAGGGTATGAATATTAGGGCATCTCTAGTCGATTACGGTCTTAATATTCAAGGCACTGAATATTCAGCCTGTAATAGGGTTGGGATATCCAGTGGCCTGACGTCCATTTAATGGGTGCTTGAACATCACGCGCCCATTAAGTGGGCGCCAGCCCCCCTCCACTGTTACGTTTTTTTCTAGAGGAGGGGTGGCCCTGGCACCCATTAAATGGGTGCCCAAGCCCAATTCAGTTTTCTGAATCGAAAACTGGATATTAAGCTTAATATTCAAGGCTAAATTGACGACTGAGGGAACATTTCGTAATATTCAAGGCTGAATTCCAACCACGGGAGATGCTCTTATATGCATCCTTGTTTTTATTTGTCGAAAATCTGTAGCATTTGTTAACCCGCCTTTTGGAAAGGCCATAGATAGGCGGACTTAACTAAATTGACTACTCGTTCATCGAGGTTGGTTCATGACGGATTTAGTCAACTGGATGGACGGACAATCAAGCATGGATAATAATCATGGATCTACAGCCGGGATTCGGCATAGTCGATGGACGAAGGTTATTGGATACTTGAAACTTGGGTTTTGATGAGTTGCAAGTCGCCTTGGATTTGCTTCGAGTCGTATGGAGTCGAGCTTCGAGTTCTATGGATGATTTCTTCGAGTCTTTTAGGTGACTCAGCATGGGTGGCTCGGCATTGGTGGCTCGGCTGGGTGGCTCAGCTGTGTTAGTGGCTCGGCTGTGTTGGTGGCTCATCATGGAAGGTGGTTCGGCCTAATTAGATCATGAATCAGCCTTGGTTGTCGCTCGGCATTGTGGTTCGGTCGGGGTGGCTCGGTAGGAATGGAAGGAACTAGCTCGGTATGGAATGGGGCTCAGTTGCTTCGAGTCCTAAGGTCCTTCGCTTCGGTTTGTCACTCGGTATCTCAGTGGGATATGAAGTGGGTCGGCATGACATCGTTTGGCAGCCTCGTGTCCAAGAAGTTGTTGCTTCGGGTCGACTTCGTGGGATGTGGCTCGGCGTAGCTGGTTCGGCAAGTGCCGCTCGGTGACTTGGTGGTGTGGACGACGTGGTGGTGTGGCTCGGTCACTGGTGGTGTGGATCGGCATACTAGAGTATGGAGTGGATCGGCGTCTCTGGGTCGGCCGAAGGGAGTGGTACGGCATCTCTGGGTGGATAGGCATGTTGAAGTGGCTCGGTGGGAAGGCTACCGATCGGCGTAGAGTGGGTCAGCATTTAGATTTGCTCTGGGTTAACTTCGAGATGGACTTCGGGTCAGTACCCTGGCTACTTCGGGTCCGCTTGCGGAGAGTTTGGGATCGGTCGGGATGAGGAGTCTGGTTCGGCTTTGGGCTTGATGGGCCCGGATTACTCAGGAAGTCCAGCAACTCCAGTCTTGCCTATAAATACAGCATGTAGGGCTTCAGAAAAAGGGGATCTCCATTCTATCTCTCTTCCTCTTCTACACTAAGGCTGCTCTACCATTGTTGTTTTAAAAACTCTGGATTGTAACCGTAATTGATTCTAACATCAATAAAAAGGAAATTTCTGGAGTGGACGTAGGCCGGAGTCAGCCGAACCACTATAAATCCTCTGTTATTACTGCTTACTTTTAATTTTCACCGTTCTTCATATTTATACTCTCTACATACATTCTATCTGCGATCTATAACTGTGATTTGGTGCTTTCATCTGGATTTGGGTGTTAGTGACCAATTTTGGCGCTAACATTTTGGTGCTATCACTGAGAATTGAACTCAGGGATTCAGAAGCTTGGATTTTTGTATTCAGAAGCTTGGGAACTTGGATTCTAGAAAGTAATGGCTAGACCGCAAACAAGGAAGCAAGCAGCGGAGACGAGCAACCAAGAGGGAAGTCAAGCAGCCACTTCTGGAACTGGAGCGGATCATGCATCCATCTACATAACTCGGGACGAGATGCAGGTTATGATGGATTGTATGCAGGAGCAGATTTGGACAATCGCGAACTGCAGGTGCTCAAGTTTTTGGAGCAGGATTAGAAGGACTCAACCGGCAGGCAAATGGAGTGATTCAGCAGGGGGCAGCTCCCAGTCAACAAACAGCTATCAATCTGGATGGACCTAGACTTGGGGGCACACCACCAGGAAATGCTGGACCAATCAACGGAGGGATACCAGATGACGCCGCGCAGCTCGACGCCAATAGGAATACAGGAGTACGTGATGAGGAGTATGTACCAGAATTTCCCCGAGGACTTGGGGGGTAGTTAGGAAATATGGATAGGGGGCAGCCCTTGGTAGGTAACGCTGGATTGGCTGACATCATCAGGCGAACCATTCGCGGAGGTCTGACAAACAGGGATTTGGAGGGAGTCAACAAAAGTCCATTTACCCGGAACATCAGGATAGCTAGGAATCCGCCCAATTTCAAGCTGCCCACTCTAGAAGTATACAACGGGAAGACGGACCCCACTGACCACTTGATGAGGTACACAAGGCATATGGAAGTGCTGGGGGCACCAGAGGAGGTTATGGCTCGGTGTTTCCCCTTGTACTTGACCGATATAGCTGCTATGTGGTTCAGACAGCTGGAGGATGGATCTATTGGAACATGGACAGAACTGGTGGATAAGTTCTTAAGTCAGTTTCGAGTTCACATAAAAAGGCCGAAGAATGTGATGACACTGACGTCGATTAAATAGAGGAAGGATGAATCGCTCAAGACTTTCTTAACTCGGTTTAATACAGCAGTTGCTTCGGTGGATCGGCCGTATCCATCAATGGTTCTGATGGCTGCAGTATTAGGAGTCAAGGATAATTCAGATTTCAAAGTATCATTGATACGGGATCCACCACTGAATCTCGGGGAATTTTTTCATGAAGCTGAGAGATTTCTTCGACAAGAAGATGCATGTTTGGATAGGAAGTCAAAGGAAGTAAACATGGTTAAGGATGGAGGACCGCCCGGTGAAAGCTCGGGTAAAGACAAGGATAAAGGGAAAAGGAAGCACTAGGGAGAACCAGAATTCTCCACATACACGGGATTGAACGCAACATTGGAGTGGATATTCTTGGATACTCAGGATCGCCTTCTTTATCGAAGGCCGGCAAGAAGGGAACCCTCAGAACGTGAAAGGGCATCAGGAAGGCACTATCTCTTTCATGACCTGGACGGGCATGATACTAACAGCTACCGACATATAAAGGATATAATCGAGGAGCGTGTAAGGAATGGTCAGCTGCGACAATATGTCGAAACTCGGAATGCGGCGGTGGAACAAGAGCAGCCACCGCCTACCCTGAACGACTATGGCGCGAGGCCCAGGAATGGTGGTCGGTTGGTCATCAAATGATCATGATGTTTTTGAATAAGTAACAAACTTTCGGCTAACGACTAAGTCGCTTACTCATGTATGGGGACGGAGATAACCGCTAGGCATGCTCTGAGACGATGATGAACCGTGATGCCCTAGTTTGTGAAATCTGTTTTTTCTTTTTTGGTCTGGACACTTGCTTTCTTCTGCTTTGGTTTTGGAGTTCGGTTTGAACTCCCAGTTTTGTTTGTTTTTTGGTTTGGATTTTGATTTGGATGTTTGATTTTTGATATGGAATTCTGGTTTTCTAGTTGGATTTGGATTTCGTATTGGATTTTGATTGGATTTTCCTCTGGTTTTAGGCTAAAAGGTCGTCGAGCATGGACTATGCTCGGCAAGGGTCCGGAGAGACCAGGTTTCAGCCTAGGACTTAGGTCCCATATTATCTATCGGATACTATTTCAGGTCGTCAAGTATGGATTGTGCTCGGCAAGGGTCCGGAGTGACCAGGATTCGGCCTAGGACTTAGGCCCCCTCCGGTCAATCACTTGTTATTTCAGGTCGTTGAGTATGGACTATGCTCGGCAAGGGTCCAGAGCGACCAGGACTCGGCTTAGGAATTAAGCTGCGACATTGCTTAGCGTTCAGGGACACTGAACCAGGATCACCATCGGTCTAGGACTTAGGTCGGGACATTGCTTCATACAGATCGTCAAGTGTTGATTGCGCTTGGCAAGAACACGGAGAAGTTATGGATCTGGATATTGGCTATGAACAGCTAAGGATTTGGGCATGGACCCTGAGCGGTCCCGCATACGGACTACAGGACCCGGAGAGGTCCCGGACTCGGATAAAATGATCCGAAGAGATCGTGGATTAGGTTAATTGATTTTGGATGGATATGGAATTGGATGAGGATTTGGTTTCTGGATAGGAATTGGATATCGACTCGGAGCAGTCGTAGATTCGGATAAGGATACGGCGATGGCACTTTGATAAAATGGATTGGATTATGAATCGGAAAGTATGGATGTGGATAACATATGGACACCAGATATCGGACTTGGGGCTATTCAAAACACACCTTCCAATAGCAAGGCATGTGTTGGGGGGCAAGTGTTAACCCGCCTTTTGGCAAGGCCGTAGATAGGCGGACTTAACTAAATTGACTACTCGTTCATCGAGGTTGGTTCATGATGGATTTAGTCAACTGGATGGACGGACGATCAAGCATGGATAATAATCATCGATCTACAGCCGGGATTCGGCATAGTCGATGAACGAAGGTTATTGGATACTTGAAACTTGGGTTTCGATGAGTCGCAAGTCGCCCTGGATTTGCTTCGAGTCGTATGGAGTCGAGCTTCGAGTTGTATGGAGGTGGCTCGGCATGGGTGGCTCGGCATTGGTGGCTCGGCTGTGTTAGTGGCTCGGCCGTGTTGGTGGCTCATCATGGAAGGTGGTTCGGCCTAGTTAGATCATGAGTCAGCCTTGGTTGTCGCTTGACATTGTGGTTCGGTCGGGGTGACTCGGTAGGAATGGAAGGAACTGCTTCGGTATGGAATGAGGCTTGGTTGCTTCGAGTCCTAAGGTCCTTCACTTCGGTTTGTCGCTCGGTATCTCAGTGGGATATGAAGTGGGTCGGCATGACATCATTCTGCAGCCTCGTGTCCAAGAAGTTGTTGCTTCGGGTCGACTTCGTGGGATGTGGCTCGGCGTAGCTGGTTCAGCAAGTGCCGCTCGATGACTTGGTGGTGTGGACGACGTGGTGGTGTGGCTCGGTCACTGGTGGTGTGGATCGGCATACTAGAGTATGGAGTGGATCGGCATCTCTGGGTCGGCCCAAGGGAGTGGTTCGGCATCTCTGGGTGGATAGGCATGTTGAAGTGGCTCGGTAAGAAGGCTACCGATCGGCGTAGAGTGGGTTGGCGTTTAGATTTGCTCTGGGTTAACTTCGAGATGGACTTCGGGTCAGTACCCTGGCTACTTCGGGTCCGCTTGCGGAGAGTTTGGGATCGGTCGGGATGAGGAGTCTGGTTCGGCTTTGGGCTTGATGGGCCCGGATTACTCAAGAAGTCCAGCAACTCCAGTTTTGCCTATAAATACAGCATATAGGGCTTCAGAAAAGGGGGATCTCCATTCTGTCTCTCTTCCTCTTCTACACTAAGGTTGCTCTACCATTGTTGTTTTAAAAACTCTGGATTGTAACCGTAATTGATTCTAACATCAATAAGAAGGAAATTTCTGGAGTGGACGTAGGTCGGAGTCAGCCGTACCACTATAAATCCTATGTTATTACTGCTTACATTTTAATTTTCACTGTTCTTCATATTTATACTCTCTACATACATTCTATCTGCGATCTGTAACTGTGATTTGGTGCTTTCATCTAGATTTGAGTGTTAGTGACCAATTTTGATGCTAACATTCAAGGCTGAATTCCAACCACTAGAGATGCTCTTATATGCATCCTTGTTTTTATTTGTCGAAACACTGTAGCATTAATGGTAGTAAATAAATTAAGATAACATTTGTATTATTTTCTTAAACTATCTATCTAAAATCAAATATAATCACAAAGTCGATTGCTTTCTATTTATTTATTTATTTTAAGGATTATAAATTAATGAAAATAATAATTGCAGGCACTTGACTTGGTTCCTACAAACATTCATGAAAGGTCTCCAATATTCCTTGGAAGCTACGATGATGTAGAAGAAATCAAAGCACTATATGCAGCTAAAGAGACCAAAGCATGCTCATATAATTTGAATTACCTGCTCCCATATCAATACACATAGCCATTACAAAGCTTGTAATTTCTAGTAGATATACCTTTGTGGTGTTTATAATAGTTTGTACAATGACTATAAGGCAATGTCACAGTCTTTATAAGCTTTTACATTTTTTTTGGAAATACATGGTTGCTTTATGTTTAAATACATGTGGAAGCATATGTCATCTTGTTGTTATTTACTTATTTTGGACATGGATGATGATTTGACGTACATCAGGTATTGGCTCAAAAGTGTTTTCTGTTTGTTGAGTTCATGTTTAATATTAAGGTAAGCATTTGAAAGCAACATACGTATGTACATACTGACCATAAAACCTAGTTGGTTTTGATCAAACTCTAAGAAGTTTACATAATTATGCGTTGTACTTTCTGTATACAATGAAATATAGTGAATATGATGTTTGATTTGTTGATTTGCCTAGTGTGGCATGAATTGATTCTATGAGATCCTCAAGCTATTGCAAAGCAACCTACCCCTAATAGTGCCAAAGCAACAATAAAGTGACTCAAAATTTTTGTTTAATATATTCACATTTAAAAGCATGTTTGCCAATTGAACTTTATTTAAATTCAGTTATTGAATCAGCATATCAAATTTTCAAATTAATTTTAAATTCAAAACTTCTCATTTAAAAATTCAAAGTGTCATTTCAAAACTTTTGATTTCATATTTTCAAATTCAAGTTTCAAAATCAAATCTTCAATTTTAAATTTTCTAATTAAAGTTAGAACTTAAAGCTCAAATATTAAAATATAAAATTCATATTTTCAAATTTCAATCCAAAATGTTAAAATCAAACCACGTCGTTGTGAGGTTGTAGTAGTTATAAGAGATATGTTACGGAAGAAATAAGTTATTGAGGACCACAAAAACATAAACGCTTTTAGAGCAACTCCAACAGTTCGGAGTGCGGAAATTGGATTTTCCGCACTCTGAAATGTTGGAGGCCTCATTTCCACAACGGAAATGGGGCCAAGCGCCTGGGCATCAGGCGCCTGGTGATTACGCCTATATCAGGCACTTTCAGCCATTCCCCCCTCATTTTTATTTCTTCTATCCTCTTCTCGGTTTAATTTTTTTATTCTACTTTGCGTCCAAATGCCGCCCCGTCCGGTCAAAACTGGTAGACGCACCGTTCGATATGCGACCGATGCCAATATCGGACCTACTCATGTCCCTCCTGATGCTATCGTGACTCCAGACGATCTTCGATCCTTACACGACTTGCCCCCTACTGTTTCGCATCGACTTACTGCAGCTATAGCGACGCCACAGGTATACGTTTATTTCTTTATTGCTTGATGAACAACCGTGTAACTGTATATGTATGATAATTGTTTGTTTATTTTAACACTAAAGAATCATATTTTTAGGTTCGTCACGTAGCGACGCGAGGTAGTTGTTATATGTGTATGTCTGAGTATTTTGATCAGTTACCGCAGCCGATTTTGGATAGGCTACATGCGTCACCTTTTGGTGAATTTCTAGATTTACCTAGATTTGCACATGTAGATCGTTGCTTGGTAGAGGCCCTCACCGAGAGATGGTGGCCTACCACTCACACATTTCATTTCCCTGATTTTGAGCTAGGATTGACTCCTCTAGATTTTTATATGCTCACCGACATAGAGGTTGGTCGACCGGACCGTCTCCCTCACTACACCAGAAAAGCGATTTTGCCACGGCTTTGAGCCATGGCTAATTAATTTTGCCACGGTTCTGAGCCGTGGCAAAATTGGCAGTGGCAAATATTTTGCCACGGCCCAGAGCCGTGGAAAATTAAATTTTTGCCACGGCTTTGAGCCGTGGCTAAATTAAAAACTATAATTTAAGTTCATTCAAATAGACCGTAAACGTCTATTTTTTACTTTACATCCAACCTAAGTTTTGTAAAACATGAACCATATGAAGGAAACATTCGACTGAATCAAAATCGTAATCTCACATATAACACCAAACATACCCACACAGAGCATAACCAATGCACAGCATGTATCCATGAAAGCGTTCTTGTTATGATATGGTGAAACATACGTAAATCCCAAGGCGACACTCTGCTGCGTTCAAAACTGAAACTATTATTGCAGTTGCACTCGAATTTAAGCATACCAATTTACTACAGGAATAAAGCTGAAAATTTAGCTAATCTGAGATATAATCAAACAAACAAAACAAGTACAAGTCACCCGCTAAAAGAACTACCCAGCAAAACTAAAAGGTTACACAGAAAATTCACTGAGGATTCAAATGCATCATGTACAAATCACTGATCAATATCAAATACATTTGTAACATAAAGCAAATATTTTAAATAAACCAATTTCAATTCAGAAATAATAGAACACCGATATCGGACTGAACAAAAATAGCTTATGTTCCATACAATAGAAAAGCAAGGAAAATCTGCAGTCTTCTTCCTCTCCTACCGCCCTTCCTGCGAGTGCTATCAGTTGAGATAGGCGCCACATCCTCTGCACAATCATTACAAATACATGAATTGACTTGTCAAACAGAAAAACAAAGCAGACATTTAATTAAATTCTGACAAAGATAGGTCTCTAAAATATGCATTCTGCGGATTTCAGTCTATCTAATGCATGAACTAGGACCAAAGACATTTTAGGTCACAAAATGGTAAAATAACGGATAGTGAATATCAGATTGTTAACTTGCCCTGCAAGGATAACTTTTCCATTTTTATCATTGATTTAATTTATTAGTTTTTGAATTTCATTTTATTAAGTAATAAAATAATTGCAGATCCATGTTGTTATACCATAATATTTACTCGGTTGTATTCGATCTATGGCCATATAAGCCAAGGCCCAAAAGGAAAATTCTTAGGTATTCATTGCACATTAATGCTGAATGTCTTAGCCTTTGGCCAAAGCCTAGAAGCTCTACTGTGTATCCACAAATATTAAATAACAATGAATATTTTATTATATGATGCATTGTATACCAATGAATACAAATATTAAACACCAATGTCTTAGCCCTTTGGCCAAGAGATTATGTACAATCTCTCAGAATAAATAACATGATCTATGTTTCTGGCTCTCTTGGTCATATTCCTAAGGTCATTCATTTCTTCTTCGTGTATTATTTAATATTCATATTATAATCATTGTTTCTATTGCATGATTGTATATGTATATGTAGTTCTTTTATATCTTAATTAACAAGTTTATCATATGCAGACTGGAGCAATAATTTCCGACGACGTAGAGAAACAAACTGAACATGTATACATCTTTGATTATATAAGTTGATCAAGTAAGAAATTATTAAACGGTTAGCTAGCTTACTTTCACAAAGACTATGCAATATGCAGTTAACTGGTATATAACATAAAATATTTGTCTTAAGATATTATCTTGGTGGAAAATATTTTGGCAAATTAATGATAACTTTCTTTTCTTTAAATAATATGCAGAATATGAAGAATTTAAGTGAGATACTGAAAGCTGGTGGTGCCAGTTTCAAGAATATTGTTAAGACAACCTTCATGTAAATATTTATAAGTCCGGTCTTTAAACATAGCTTAGTAGAATCTGTACATATAATTTCTTTATGATAAGTAATTTACATCCACATTTAACTAAGTTTATTTTTATATTATGGGTTGGCTAGCATCGACGATTTCCAAAAGGTCAATGATATTTATAAGAATGTAAGTTTTATTCACTACTTAAATCACAAATGATATATTGAGTTAATAATTTGAGTTTCAATAGTATTGTGCAGATATATCCAAACCATACCCAGCACGTGCATCTTTTCAAGTTGGTTTGCCATTGGGAGCTAATGTTGAGATTGATATTGTTGCTGTGCTAGATTAATACACAAAAAATCATTCATTTGACAAATAGTAGTTAATTTATATCAGAAATAAAGTCTGTAATGGCAAATTGAGTTTCCCTTTTAAGATATACATGCTGATGATTGTATTTTACTTTTCTTTATAAAAAAATATTACTTGGTAATTATTTCTTTAAGTTATTGTGCCTTAGTGATGTGGGCGATTATGGCTCAATTTTCCACTCAATTATAAAAGTTCTAACAATGTGTAATCGCCATAATCTAAACTTTTATTAGCAGTTAACAAAAGTCAACGATAAATTATGCAAGTAAACATAAATTATCTATTATGATATCATGATCGAGTATTAATGTAATGCAGTAGTTAAACAACAATAGATGCAAGTAAGAAATGCAAACAACAAACGTGAAGAGCTGATTACTTTACTTTTGAGCTGCATAAGTAATACGTTAGTAACTTACACGGAGATATTTAAGGCTTGAGTCAGAAAATATTGTTGTATATATGTGTACATGTATATTGCAATTTGCAATTTTCAATTTGAGATCTTATGTTCTTTACTTCTTTTCATAGTGAGATGAGCAAACTCTGGGTAAAACCAAATAAACCAATCAAACCAGTTTATTTCGGTCGGTTTGGTTGAAATTAGATTGATTTACCATTATCCCGTAAAATTATTTAGTTAGGTTATCTGTTTAATGAAATTATCCGAATATTTATTATATTATTAGAATTTCTAATGTTATAATGATTTTTGGTTTAGTTTAGTGGTCTAAATAAATTTTATTTATCATATTTGTGTCCAAATTACTATTCGCAAACATTGCAATTGGGTGATCATATGATTTGATGTTTATTTGCATACCTCTACATCAAAATATTCGCAAACAAACAAAACACCATGAAATAAAATACCTTACCACTAAATCAAATCATAAGAAAGAAGTATGAATCTTTATACCTGTCGAAAACAACAGCAAGAGTATCGAAATTAGCAGCCTCCTCCAAGAAGAACTTAAGCTTAGCAGCCCTCTTTGTAGTCCCAAATCTTGATAATTAAAATAACTATTAATGATAAGTACACATATACACATGTATATGTACCCACACACAATCATCAATTCGGTGGAATAACTTTACTCTTGAAAGTATTCTTCCTTTACTCTTGAAAGTATTCTTCCTCCTAAACAAATTCTGATTTCATCATAATATTCATGCAAAGTGGCACCGCTTTAAATATTTTGTTTCACTCTCATTTATGTTTTAGATTCATGATACTAAAAATATCAACAACAAATATATGAATCATTTCAGTGTACTAAATAAATAGTAAAAGGGATAACTAGATGTAAATTACTTTAGCTCCTTATCATAGCAGGAGCGGCGCCATTTCATAAATCCTTCAATGCTAGTTTTCTGATTGTAGACCAACACAGAAGAGGTAAGGATCCGTTTTTATAACATTCAGAGATGCATCTTTTTTTTCTTTAGAAAAGCAAAAATAAAAAACTATAAGCTTAATTATTTTAATTTTTTACCTGTATGTATCGGTATAGCTAACAATGAGACTGAAATATGCTGTTATTATACATGTATATATTGTTTCTTTAGTTAAAGATATATAGTTTGATGAAATGTATGCGTGCTTAATTCTTTCATTAGCCTACTCATATGTTTTGCGCGCTTAAGCTTGCTCAACCATAGGTGTTACCACAACTAGATCCATAAAATGTCAATCATATATTTATAAACTTTTAACTGTATATATCAAAAGTATATTAGTATACCTCTATGTATCAGTAAGTAAAGAAACAATGTATTTTTGTTCTTTTACCTATATATCAGAAAAATGTACTATATACTGTGGACTTGTGCTACCTGTACTCTTCCGTAGATGGGGATGGTCGTCTAATACTGGTTCTACTTCTATTTACATGTCATCTCTTCCAGTATATAACCTTGAACATCGTGTATTTCTTCACCTAAGAAATTGAAAGTTGAGTAATATACTGAATATTGATTGGCAGGCAAAACAGTGTACATATAACTTTATTATATGATGCACTTTTGTGCTCTTGTGGTTGTTAAGTTTTGAAATGTATCGCAAAAGTTGGTTAGATTGAAACCTACACATTTCAAATTTAATCTTACAGAGAAATATTTACCACAATATAGTTACTAAAATAAATTTTGATTCATAACATATAATTATTTATCGACGGAAATCAAAAGAATATATGAAACTGAGTTGTGTAATCGAGATATCAGTTGTTTATCTCTTAGTACAGATGTACTAATTCACTTAGATCAGAATAGAGAATCTAACATCACAATCTAAAGTGATTAGTCATACTATAGTAGCAAGGGCCTAAGAAATTAATGTACGTTAACAACATGTAGATCAAAGGAACAAATGATAATATAATAGTCCTAAATTGCCACCTAATATTTGTCATGCTTAGTTATTTATTATGGAAAGAAAGGATTTTTTTAAGATATTATAGTTTTATGATCTAGTTTGAAGACATCTTTCTTGGTAATTTACTTCACCAATCTAGGTTCCAGAGAAGAAACTAAGTAGGCTTCCTTTGATTGAATGTTTGGCTCATGTAATATTACTTTGAAAGGCTTCCTTTGTTTGAAAGTTGAAGACAATACCTCAAATTAGAGTCGCCGTATAATTCTTTGCTCCCTGTAATTTGGATATTAAATTTTAACAATAATAAAGAAGAATGAAGAAAACCAATGAGTTGCTCTATAACATATACAATGATAATAAAGTGAGTTGCTCTAGCACGTAACGATGATAATACAGTGAGTTGCTCAAGCACATAAAATGTAATTTTATATTTTGTCCTTTAAAAATAATAGACAAACATGGAGAAAACATTGAGTTTAATGCAGCATATACAATAATGATTACATAAAAACATGGATAATATACCTACTGATTATATCATCTCATATATATATTTATCCCTTGTTTAACTCTAGCTTTATAGTGAAATGAATGACAGTGAAAACAGTTTAAACTATAAATGCCTACCTTTAAGCATACATAAATCAAAATTGTTTAATAATAAACATATAACTATGGGTAATATATCTACTGATTATATTTTCATACAATTAAGAACAAAATTCAAAATCTAGTTTTATTTCTTTTGAATATTTCATCATAGCCGTTTATATAAGTATTATTTATATAATTTTGAAGTTTTATCACCGAGATGACAGTAAATAAAAGTTTAAAACTATAAATAATTATATTTCTAACAAATAGAAATTCAGTAGACTAATTTCATAACAATAAATGGAAAATGATAAAGAACTGAAATTTCATAACAAATCCTGAGGTATATATCTATGATAAAAAATAGTCACTAACCATAATTTATAACCAAACATCATCTACCCTTTGTCGTGATCATATCAGTGGTAGTAAAAGAGAGTGCACATTAGTACCTAAATCAAAATAAGTGTATCAAAACAAAATGATTACTTTCTAGTGGTCTCAATATGACAATATAGATGATAATATAGATGTTGATAATCAAGCAAGTGAAAAATCTATTTGGGAAAATATGAAAGTTTGGTAATATGTTTATCATTCACTGTAAAGTTTCTTCAACTATACTTAATGACCTCATTTTTAAATGTGTCAACTAACACATTTATTGAATTGCAACTTTCAATGCACAAATTATCGATGATGATAAAATGAAAGAATCAGGAGATTAGGCAAAAACCTAACTCAAAGAGATAGCTGATACTTTCAGATTAACGGATTGTTTTAGAACTAAGCCCAACACAGTTTTCTAACCGAGCTTAGCTCAGTTTTACAACCGAGCATTGCTCAGTTTTTGAACTGAGCCATGCTCTGTCTTATGCTCAGTTTTACTACCGAGCATCGCTAAGTTTTAGAACTAGCTCAGTTTTACAACTGAGCTGCCTCAGTTTTAGAACCGAGCGAAGCTCAGAAGGAATATTTCTGAAGATCATTGTTCATATAAATGGACAATACTTACATCATGGACTAATGCTTGAACGTAAGCCTATATCAAAAAATCATTAAGCATAAAAATCAAGCCAAATGTTCCTATGAAACTGCGTAATGATATCAACGCTTGTCACTTACTGTTACTACAGGGGATATTTTTATATCAATCCACAATTTTGTTTAGTTTATCCATGCATAAAAATAGACATGTTTGACTATAACAACTATATAAATTAACTAAGTTCATCCCCAAATCATCTCGCACAACTTGCATACTTATTTTTCTCGTTATTCCCTGTCATTATGTTTTTCAATTTTTAACTGTTTCATTCCACCATTTTTCTTTACTTATTGTAAACCTTACATTCATCTAATCATGTATGTGATTTGTCATGTGACTTTTGCTTAATCCATTGAATCGTTTAATCAATTAGGCCATAGATAGTTATCTGCTTGCATACATCAATCATTAATTAAGTCATAGATAGTTATCTGCTTACATCAATATTACTGATGTCAATGAGATAATTAGTTTTCCTTCTGTAGAAAAAAAGATGAAGAAAAACTTTAGTAAAAACTATTAAAACTTCAGATTATTTTACAGTATTCATATGGTTTATTTTATAAGTAACATCCCTTCATTTGTACAAGTTCTAATCTTTTAGTTATACTTATATAGAGGGGATAAAAAGTGAAAAACATATCAATATTGTTAATTTTCCATCACACTTTTAGTGCTAAGAGGTCCAAGAAAAATATGTGTGGTCATCATTGCATAAAGAAACAATACAAATTGGGTGGGAAACATCTAATAACCATAATATCATAATTGTTTACAATAGTATAATCTTTATAAAAGTACTTTAGTGAGAAACTAACAAGCAAACAAATTAAGCATAAGACGAGTATATTGTTCATGTGAAATGAAAAGTGAAGTCCAAAAAAGAATATATCTTTATTTTAAAAGTAGAAAGTCACAAGAATCAAACCCATATAATGTGCATGAACAAAGCAATAGGTGCGAAGTTCAAATAATGTTTGTTAGTCAGAAAGGTATATATTATGAAACACAACCATGTAAAAAAATGGCCTTCTAAGTTTCTTTTGAAAATCAGATGTATACTCTTAATAGATATTTATGTTTATGTCCACGTGAATGATTCATAATCAAAGCTCCCTTCTATGAAACTGGCTTTAGTTTTTATCTTAGTACTATAGCTGCAAAAACTAAGCCAAATAAATATTCTAGCTCAAGAACGTGAGCTTGGCGATGAGTAGCCAATGCCAACTTTTAAACCTATGTTTTTTGCTTCAGATGTTGCTTCCAGAATTGGAACAAATGACAATTAACATTTAAGAAGAAGTGTATTAACAGATTATAACCAAATGAATGGAAAACATCTAATTATTGAAGATAATAAAAAGTTAGAAGTATTGTGAGATGAATGATGCACAAAAAACAATTATGCATTTGCTAAAACAATTATGCACAAAAAAAAATTATACACGGTTAAATTTTCAAAGAATTACTCTGATAACATGGTAATAAGACAAAGATTCCTTAAAACATGTCTCTAACATAAAAACTGAAAATTGATGATTTCATATTTAGGTATGCAGTTGGATTTCAACGATAAAGGAAGCAAAACTATGAACATGAAGGTATACAAAAGTCATTAGCAATTGGAACATTTTCCCGAACAAATTATGTGCATACAAATATGAGTGAGAAGTAAAAACCAAAAGCACCAAAACAGTGGGTATCATGGAATCGGAACTCGTTAGAACTAAAACATGGTAATGCATATGTAATCCAAACAAAACAGCGTCAAACTATAAAAAACTCATCACCACTGAAACAAAACAATATCAGTCTCAAGGTCTCTATACATGTATAAAAAATAGTTTTTTGATCTACTTTATGTCAGAATTAAAACATAAAACTACTGAAAAGTGGAAACTAAGATAATCAAATTTATCAACTTAAAATTAATCCTGATAATAGTTCGTCTATGCAAATGAAAACAATATATACCTTGAATAAGATGGATAATTATCGGTCTTCATCAGTGTTATTTCCCTTATAATCATCGTATTCATCATCACTACAAATCCAAGTGAAATTTAAGAAGAAGAAAAGACATTACAAACTGAGAACATTATAGGCTAAAAATCAATTACCTATCTAGCTCCACGTTGCTTTTCTCTTCGATTTTAGAATCATCTTCGAATTCGAATTGGGACTCGGATCGTTCAGGTTTGGAATCTTCCTCTGAAGAAAGACAGATGATCGCTGGTGAATGTTTTGATGATGAATTAGAAACAGTAGCCATTTTCGACTACGAGATTTTGGGCGCAGGAGGTTAGGAAGGGGCGTTCTATTTTTTTGGAGAAGGCGTGAAGTACGTTGAAATTTGGTACACGGGGGTGCGAAATTTTCTTGATAACTTTAGCACGGCCTAAGGCCGCTCCAAAATTGCCATGGTATGTAGCCGTGGTAATTTATTTTACCACGGCTCAGGCCCGTGGTAAAATTGCCATGGCTTAAGACCGTGGCAATTTTTGCGCATCTGGGTGTGGAAAATTGAGCTGTATGGTGTAGTGCCTGTTCCATTTGATAGTTCCTTTGAGGAGTTCGAGCCATATTCAGCTTATTTACCGACTTTGGCCAATGAGGAGGTTAGAGGAGGAGCTGTTACTCTCCCTTGTTTGCAGCGTTATATAGTAGAGTACATGGCCATTGAGGATATGCACACTCCGGTTATCCGTGCTTTCATATTATACCTTTTTGGGTCTACATTTTTTAGTAACAATAAGGGTACTATTAGGCTTGGTTTTCTGGCTGGGTTAGTAGATGTGGATGACTACATATATATGATTACGGTACCGCTATTATTGGTTATTTGTACGTAGCATTAGATACTTATGCGCTTCAGCAGTCTAGATAGATGTATGGATTTTGGTACATTCTTCCATTTTGGTACAACGAGTATACTGCCAATATGCACCCCCGACTTATTGTAGAGGCGAATGCCACACCATATATTTACTTTCCTAGATTGACTCATTCGTCCATGGGATCAGTACTTACAGTTCCTAGAGCCCGGTCCTGATCATCCACTCACTTTTCAGTTTTCCATGCCGCGACGCAGGATTTGCTTTCAGGTTCCTACATGTCCATTCATATGGTATTTAGGGGATCGGTGTTGGCTACAGTTGTATGGATAGTTCACATTCCATCAGATCCGCTACCATGGGATGATATGTATGGTGATATTAGGGTTGGACCAGCTTATATTCTTGCGATGAGGGGTGCGGGATGGGTGGATGGTGAGCCTTTTACAGTTCTGGGAGACTTTGATTCATATTGGGCTCGAGTAGCCCCACGTGCTTACGCGTTCCCTGATTATATTCGGGGTTTGAACTCCGATCATATTGGTCCGCGTACCTCTTCTGGTAGAGTTCCACTACCGCCTGCCACCTTTGAGCCTACATCATCTCAGTACACGCAGCCTCCTACTTTCGACCCCCCCTTATTCGTTTAGAGCATATGATGTACACGGTCAGGTGGTGGAGTATCCCTTGCAGTATCCTACAGACGACGCTATTACGGGTATACCATCCGCCGGATTGTATCAGCCTCATTAGGTTTGTATGAGTTTTAAATTTTCTTTAAATTACTTGTCATTATATTATCCACCTATGTATAATTTTTCTTATGCGCATATCAGTTTTCTTAGTACATGGATTATGATAGACGGATGATTGCTGCATTTGAGCGTATGACGCTCGATTATACAGGGATGATGTATTAGAGTTACCAGATTGCGTTCCAGCAGCAGCAGACTCGGTATGATGTGCAGATACAGGGATTACAGACCCAGATTCAGCAGCTTCAGGAGAAACTCCATGCCGGACCTCAGCCTCACGACTTTGATGACGTCAACGATGACAGTGACGACGATAGTGGAGACGATGAGGAGATTGATAACGGTTCCAATCACATAGACTGATGTGCTGCATTTAGAGGTTTTAGACTATGTTATAATTTTTCACACCTTACATTAGTTGGTTGCATATTATGTTGGTGATGATGCTACTGTTATATGTGATTGTCTATATGTTATGGCATTGTGGCGATTATATTTTATGTTGAGTATTGCATTGTGTTGATTTTAATTTATGCTTGTTTATTATTGAGCGTATATGTTATGGCATTGTGGCGATTTTGAAGTAACAAACACAGTTGTGTTTGTTTGTCAAAAATTTTATGGATGTTTGACACATGGACGTTAATCTCATGCTTCATTTTATTGATGCGGATCACGACCTCTTTATTTAAGAGAAAGTTTTATACTCTAATGTCACAACATTTAAAAGTTCGGTAAATTCAATCAATGTGTAACATAATATTTTCGGCTACAGAATTGAAATAGTTAGTAAATTTTTTTATACAAACTGATCAGATGTGCGACGATGAAGAGATAATGGCAACTCAGTTTTGGGACACTATTGCTGAACTTTACAATAGCAATGTTGAGTGTAGAAGTAGACGTACGAAGGTAGAGTTGAGGACTGCTTATGGGAACTTCTGCAACGCCTGTACGCGGTACAGTACAGTTATCAATGAGGTTATATTTGAAAATTTGTTCGAACCAACCCGTTCCACATTTGAAGGTCCTTACTTTCTCAAATATCACAGCACATTCACTCGACATGAGGCTTATATCATATGTCAAAATTGGATAGAACGATTTGGATATCCATAATTTGAGTGTATTCTCGTTGAGTTTCTTAGTGTCAGTTCTAATTCTTAGTTGGGGTATTTTTTTGTTGGTTGTATTATTGTGGAGTGTATTGTTGTGAAGTGTATGTATTATCGTTGACTGTATTAATGTTTGGGTGTTTCAGTAACATTGACTTGTTTCTTTCTGTATTATTGCGTTAAGAACATGGCTACAGTTGTATGATGGGATGATACACTGCATCAACAGTCAATAGTGTATGGAGGGTACAAGATAGTGCAGACGTGACACTACAGCCAAGACACTGCCTCAAAAGTTAATAGTGTATGTTAAGAACATGGCTATAGTTGTATGATGGGACGAGACACTACTTCAATAGTAAATAGTGTTTAGATGTTTGTTTGTTTTGTTATGAAAGCCAGCATGTGATTTAAGCTATAAAAAGCTTGCTAGATGCTGAGAAGTATTATTGCTCATTCTTATTTCATACAATTTCAAATATAACAAATGGCGGCAGAAGATTATATATTTTTTGATGATAGCGACGACGAATTTGATGAAATGATGGAAGATCATTTTCGCCGCGAAAAGGAACTACTAAGTATGGCTGCACTACAGGTTGGTCAATCGAGCAGGCAACACGGTGGATCAGTTGTTGGTCGTCGGTAGAAAAATCATAGACATTCATGGCACAACGACAGACTGATGGAAGACTACTTTGTTCCAAATCCTACTTACACGGATGCTGATTTTAGAAGAAGATTCCGCATGCGGCGTCCTCTATTTCTTAGAATCCTACACTGTATCAAGCAGCATGACAAATATTTTATCTTCAAACCCAATGCATCTCGTACAATGGGATTGACTGGAATTCAAAAAATGACAGCTGCACTCAGAATGCTTGCATATGCAGGACCGGCGGACGCGCTTGATGAAAATTTGAAAGTGGCGGAAAGCACGGTATTAGAGTGTTTGGAACATTTCTGTCAAGCTATCGTGGACATTTACGGTGATCAATACTTACGCCGACCAAACGAGGCGGATATAGTAAAGTTATTAAATATGCATGGTAGTAGAGGTTGGCCTGGAATGTTAGGCAGTATAGACTGCATGCATTGGGAGTGGAAGAATTGTCCAAAGGCGTATGCTGGAGCTTATCAGGGTAAGTCTCGTAGGTCCTCTATTATTCTTGAAGCCGTAGCGTCGTATGACTTATGGATATGGCATGCATTTTTTGGAATGCCAGGTTCGAACAATGATCTTAATGTAGTCGAACGATCTACGTTGTTCAATGATTTAGCAAACGGTAGATCAACTCCTTGTACCTTTACTTTAGGAGGTAACACGTACGATCATGGATATTATCTTGGTGATGGTATATATCCTAAATGGAGTACCATTGTCAAGACAATTCCTAACCCACAAAACAATAAACAATCAAAGTTTGCAGCGATGCAAGAAGGCCAGAGGAAGGATGTTGAAAGAGCATTTGGGGTTCTTCAGTCTAGATTTGCCATAGTCAGTAATCTATGCAGACTTTGGTCACCAGTTAAAATGACCAAAATAATATACACTTGTATTATTTTACATAATATGATTATAGAGGATGAAAGAGACATGGAGGAAGATTACTTTTACGAGGGTGCTCCTACACCACCGCATGTTTGGCGCAACGATATGATTGGAAGCGCACTAGAACTAGAGTTTCATGTAGAAAGCCAAATGTCATACCGTAGTGTTCAACTTCATCGATGACTGCAAAATGATCTCATAGATCATCTTTGGAGGTTTTCTGGAAATCAGTGAAACTATATTTCTGTTCTTACTTTTCCTACTGTTGTTTATGTTGTTGTTACTTATTATTGTTATTGTAATCTGTTTATGTATAATTAACCTAATGTTGTTAAAATCTTTTTTCAATGTAATGCAATTTCAATGAAAATGCTTATATTAATAATTGCTTGCATTCAGAACACAATACAAATAACGGTAATTAAATGATACAAAGGTTGTCAAAACGGTAATTCATTTAATGACCCTCTTCAAGTCTACGTCTCATAATTTATCTCCTTCTTTGCTCTGTATACTGCAGTTGTTCTGAAGACATGTGTGACGTATCCATGAACATTATTGCATTTTCATCTCTTTGCCGGTTTCCAGCAATAAGTTGATCCATTCTTGATAACTTTTCTTGGTGTTGCATTGCTCGAGTGTCCATTGCCCGGTTAAATCTATCTTCAGATTCAAGCATGAGTTTTTTAATTTCCTCTTGATCCGCTGCAGCAGTCTGCTTCTTTTTGGTCGTTTTTGCTCCCTGTGGCCTAACAAAATGATCTTCGATTGGGGATGAGCCTTCTTCTGATCCTAAACCATAGCTTCCTTGGGATTCCCTAGGACTAGAGCTTTCTCCAACTCTAGGCGTTTTACCCCGACCACTGTTTGATTGAACTTGTTGAACGGTTTTCTGAAGCGATGATTTCCATTTAACGTGCTCGACCAACATGTCATAAACATGCATGAATTGATAAAAATGTGGTGCTTGTTTCCTATTAGGTTTATAGATTTGTTTGAACAACTTGTTTGCGGCCATTCTCTATTTAAAAAATAACTAGTACACTTAGAGAACTATGATAAAAAATAAAACAATGAAATTATATTAAAGCTTACTAAATGCGTTTCATTCCCAAATCCACTAGGATTCGTTTGCTTTAGCTTGAACATTTGAGAATCGAACGTTTGCGTTTTACGACTTATTTTTCCATAATAACCTTTGACTGAAGATAGAGTTCTTTTCCGATCGATGTTCTTTCGATTGTAGCAATTAGTAATTTTGCCCCAAAAAGACCCACCACTTTGATCGGTCCCTCGAATAGGATCGACTGAGAGTGCACAGTAAATGTAGCAAAGATCGTAGTTATCCGCAGCGCTCCAACTTGCATTAGTTACTTCTCCCCCAATCGGAATCGTAACGTCTTGTAAGTCGTATTCTTCAAAACTGGACCTTGCAGCATCGACGTCGAAATCCGAGTACATTTTCAGTTGAGATTAGTGGCAGTAAAAAATTGTAATGGAGGAAGGAAATTGGTTGGAAATGGAAGAAGAGGGGAGAGTTATATTTGAAGGGGAAAAAATGACCGTTGGTAGATAACCGTTGGGCTGAGTGGGCGCCTGTTTAACAGGCGCCTGGAGGCAAACAGGAGCTCTGTTGCCAGACGCCTGTTGAACAGGCGCCTGAAAATGAGGCGTCTGTTCAACAGGCGCCTGGACACCAGGTGCCTGTTAAACAGGCGCCTCATCCAATACCAAATTCTCGAGCCGAAACCCCACCTTTCTGCACTATCGGAGATTCTCGCGCTCTGTTGGGGTTGTTTCTGGATACGGATTCGAGAATGTTGGATCTGTTGAAGTTGCTCTTAGATACAGAATCCGTATCCCAACGTCAATGCAAAAGGTCATAGTTGACCATTAAAAAAAATAGCAAACAGCAATACAGCATAAACTAACTGTTAAAAAAGGGTTAGCGTCAAGGTAGGGTAAAAGATATCCGGTTGATGCTATTACCATGAAGCTACTTATCAAGTGTTATTTGTAAACTGTTCATATGGACAAAAATATTATATGCCCAAAATGCCATTTATCTATCGAAACATTCGTTATCGGGTATGGAATCAAACTTCTTTCTATTTATTTCGTTCAACTAACTAAATATTTATTTATAAGTTTCAGGTATTGTATAATTGTGGCAATACTCCATCCATCATGTTAGCAACTGTAACTCGGATAAATGTTACTTTGTGGCTTTGTATTTAGTTCCCAATTTTACCACTCTATACTTGACTACCTTAGTACTTTGTACGCTGCAATTTATTTGGTTTCATGCAATGACTATTCAACGTTAGCCAAGCCTTCTTAAATTACTTATCTTACTCTATAATTCAGGTCATGTCTGACAAAACAATGTACTAAATTTTTCTGTGACAAACTGGCTACCGAAAATTTCTGCGTTCTATGAAAATACCCGAGTAAACTATATCCTTCGGTCACATAATATACAACAGTATAATTCACAGCATAATTCCAGCCTCGCGCCCGTGTGCGGGTCCCGTCCCACCCTAGTTGTTTATAATTACTGAATGTCATCCTATTTAATAATTACTTTGGTTCTCTTATTTTTGGACAACACATTTATATTCATTGTAATAATTATTATTTTAAACTGTTGGTTGTAATAATTAATATTAACTTACTACACAGCATATTGTTTTGTTCAAAAATTAATAAACTAATTTACGTCCAACTCTATGTTTACTTAAAATACATACCATACATATATTAACAAACCATATGTTACAAACTATTATTTTTATCACCAACGAGTATATACGCACGCCCATGTGGGCTTGCATATAATCACTTGGGTCTATGATCTTTATATATCATAACATATATACCACTGTTATATGATAACGTATATACCATTGTTTTTAATGAGCAGGTTACTTTCTTTCTTTCATTAAAATATATTTGATGATTATTATAGCTACAACTGAATATTAGTTAGATGTCTTACTCTCATCAATATTTCATTGTTGCACTTAACCTTTCACTCACATGATTAGTTTTGTTCTTTCCAGCATGGAAAATATATTTGTTCAATCCTGTCATTCATTTCTTCCATCAAGAATGTCCAGAAATGTACTTAGACAACTAACATATGTGTTTATGAATTAGTTAATTACTTTTATATTTATTAAGCGAATGTATTTTAAAATCAATCAATGTGTGTGCGCTCTTCACACTGCCCGATATGATGTCTTTGTACAAATTCATTGCTTTTGATAATATATTGACTTATGGTCAAATTTGACTTCAAATTTTTTACTTTACTACTCTATGATGTTTAAGTTGGACCTGCATTTGTTTGATGAGGCCGTATTTTTATAGCGCAGCTATTAAAAAATAATGACAATTAAATTAGTTCAATGACTAGTTGCCGCATCACCACATTCAAATATAGCCAACTGCCTTTGAATTGTCTTATGAATTGGTTCGGTGTACACGGATAGTCACCAACCACAATTTATAACCAAATATCATCAATCATTTATTGTGGTCATATCAATGGTGGTAAAAGAGAGTGCACATTAGTCTCTATATCAAAGTAAGTATATGATTACTTTTCAGTGGTTTAAGTAGGACAATATAGGTTATAATATAGATGTTGATGGTGGCTTCATAGAGCTAGAGATGTTCAATTTGACTGCTAACTGTATACTACTTTCCTAGCAATATTAAAATTAAGTAGCGCATCCGACGAATTAAACATAGTTATAACTATTGTTTAGAAGGAAATTTTAAAATAATAATGTATACAATGAAAATAAAATAAGATCACGTCTTTTTCTAAACCATTATGGTAACAAAACGGTAGAAATATACCACGCACTATGAAATACAATAGGTGACGTTTTCTCTGTTTCCTACAGTGAAATATAAAGTTTTAGTTTTTAACATTTTTATTAATAAAAAGAATAAAAATAATAATAGCAATAATAATACGTTTGTATAACTACCGAGTTGACGCTTTCTAGAATGGAAATACTTTTATTTTATGTAAATCCAGGTTTCCAAATTGCATTCTGGCTATGGTTCCATAAAATTTAAAACATATGTGAATTGTTTCACCTGCATTAGTTCTAAAAAAAATTTGTTCGTCTCTACAAATTACACAGATACCAGTATATGAACATCTAAATCATGAGATCTAACGTGCACCATGTCTCTAGAACTATGAGTTTGAACTAAATCTCATATGTACGAATTGTTTTCCCTAATTTGATTTAGTCTTCTCTTTTGCACAAAATATAATATTTCAACATAAGAATGAGCCTCAAGTTAATATTGATAAATTATAAGATAAAAAATCTTCAAAATATATGAATGCAGCCAAAGAAAGATAAAATATATCACATTTTGGAAACAGAAATAAAAATTGTTTATACGTATATAAATGATACTATTATAGTCTATTGTCTATATTTTGCTATATGCAAGTGGTGCGAACGTCTAAGTTAAACAGACATGAAGTGTGAAAGGCATCTTTTGGAAAATAATGTTAAACAGATTCATGAGTTAGTAGAGTTTACAGAGAGAGATTGCTGTTTTTTTTTTGAAAATGAGTTCATATGTTAATAACTAACAAATACAATACACTCATTCATACAATGCAACAAACACAAATACACAACGCACACATTCACAAAATCCTGTCCACCAATCTACCCAATCCATCCCAATTACTAAAATCTAAAAAAGCCCTAATGAAATAAACGCTTTCATAACCCTTACAGTTTTGTAGCCGCAATAGAAAACGTGTGTATAATTGCATCACGTGTTGCTTTATCTTCCAATCATTCTGTCATGTGATCCTGGATACGTCTGCAACTCTGTCATCTTTGCTTCTGTCTAAGCCGAGGAGAGTCTTTACCCTAAATAGTGTCCAAAACTGAAGAAATTGAATGCATCATTTAATCAAACTTGATATTTGCGCAATCACTATTTAATGGAGCAGCTAAGAAGGTCGTTCTAAATTAACTCCAATTTAACCTTGAGATAGAACATGTACACTATGTGTCATCCAAAAAATATATAAGAAACTTTGTGGACAATAATCTGAATGGGGGCAGTTATGATAGTATGAGAACCGAATACAGTAGTTAAAGGTATGAACTGTTTCTCTTTCCACGTTTCCTCAAACCTCGTTGCACGCTTCTTCTTCACATCTAGGCACTAAAAGTTGTAAAATACTGTGACTCCCAATATAGCCCCATCCCATATGTCACAAATTCAACATGATTCCAGATGCGAAAATAAACTTCAAATCTAACATATACAGTAGGCACTAAAGATTGAAACAATATATGAAATCATACATGCCTAAAAAAATATTGCTATGCATCTGCGGCTGCCAAATTTTACAGTTGAATGTAAATATCATTGCAAATATCTTAGTCTGCAAATTGAATAAACAATACCTAAGTATAGTTTCGAAAGAACGAATCGATAGGAGAAATATTATAAATTTAGAAACTTACACTTATCATAGGTGCGTTTGCAAATAATCTCAGAAGTATACATTATTGGCCATCCTATAGATATTAATCAAAATACATAAGTTACAGTCATTAGCTAACTTATTTAACAGATGTTAGAACTAAATTAGTGGTGAGAGAGTCATAGAAAGGCGTTATTAAGTATTTTTGGTGAACAATAAATTTTCTATGAGTTGTCGAGGCATAGAAACCTTTAAGTTAGTATTGTTTTTTACTGAATGGAAGTAACACATCAGATTATTAACTCTCCACTAAACAAAATGAAGACCTTCCTTATGTAAGCAAAACCGAGAATATAAAATGCATCAAACATAGTATAATGGGAACTGACAAAGGAGTTAAACACCAAAAATCCTGAGTAGGTAATAAATATTTGCTGTAGATAAATAACTAATTAAAAATATATGGCAATCAGGACAGCTGGCCAGAATTATTATATCTAATTCATGCAGGTTGTATATCCAACTTTATATTAATCATCAGGCACTAAAATTTTCTTTTTGTAGAAATTACCTCTTTTATACCAAATTATCTTTTCCTATGTCTGAGGTTAAAAAATTTGAAGTTAAAATTGGTAATCAATTAAAACAAAACCTATAAAGATAATTCTTACAGTTGAAGATGTGAAACCATGACAAAGTAAATGGGATAGAATGCCATCTCCTTTTGAAAGTGAAGTTTGAGAAGCATAACCGATGATTACCAAAGCTATACACCATCTTAGCCATGTGTCGTACAACCATGTGACCAAAGACTATATTATATGAGCTGATGTACAACACTATAAAAAGATCCACACAACCTAAAATAACTTGCGTTTCTATTCCTGTGTTGCCACTCAAAGCTGTAACCTACAGAATATCATAATGTTCAATACAACTATATGCAGTAAACTGAATAAGTAAGCAATTCTTTTGTAAACCTAAGTCTTGGATATGTGTGTGTGTGTGCGCACACACACACACCATTTTCATCATTTGGTTTCTGAATAATTCAAACAGCCAAAACAAAATTGCTCTAATGTGACACATACATGTAGAGAGAAATGTGGTTATATTATATCAGAGGCAACATTCATTGTAAGAGCCAATTTCAAGGAGTAATATGTAATCCAGTATGTAATCTAATCCCTTGTACAGTGCATGTATATCAAGGAGTTTCAGGAAATATAAGCATATTTCTTGCTATAGAGTTGCATATAACAAAGATAAAAAAGCATGACCATGTTTTACGTGAATTTGTTAAAAAGGTGAGACTATTTTCAATGTTGTGTTATTTCCAACTCAAATATAAAATGAATTATAGATAGAAGTAACAAATAATGTTTCCTGTTAGTTGTGCTAAAAATAAAAACAAAAACAGTTCATGCATGAATTAAATTACAACAAAGCTCCCTAATGTTTTTCATATAACTTAACGCCAAATATTTTCGTTGCAATTTCTGAATACTAAAAATTAAAGATGAAACTAAGATATGCTGCAAGTTATGAATATCCTGGCGTACAAACCTCCATGAAAACTCAAATATTTTTATTTATGTTCATATGCGCCCATCCAAAGCTGTATACAACAAAAAAAACATAATTTTCAGTTTCAGCCATTTCTAGTAAACTACACAATGATATGCAGGCTCAATGCATTCTTAGATAACTAAAACTTAGGCACATGTATAAAAATACTTGTGTAGCAGATATAAACACATGTGTCATTTTCAAAATTCAAAAAAAATGTAAATCCATTAAAATATAATCAATTTTTTCACATGAATATCACAAATTTGAAAAACCCATAATACTCAGTCAATGTAAATCACATTAACATGTAGGTTAAGAAGGATGTGTAGAAATGAGTTCACACTAAAAGGAGCGGTTCTAGGTTTCTGAAAAAGTGAGCATGAACGAAAAATTGAGAAAAAGGGTAAGGACTATGGAAGATGGATGATCATATCCAGTAATTAACTTAAAAGATGGATAGATTTAATAACTGCTTACCAAATATTACTAACTAACCAAAAGATAAGAAACATTAGATAAAAATGTTTGTAGGATTAGAAGCTGGCATGTTTAAATAATTGAGTTAAAACAAAGAAGACCATAATTATTTCTTCTTATAAATCCCAACTTTCTAAAATCACAGTGAAGGTTGACAGTAAATTTATCCAGTGATTGGAGAAAATAAATCTTAGAGGAGAAGATTTCCTTATTCGAGAAAATATACATTTTCTTTAGAATTTATTCGTTTAATTATGAACTTTCCATTTAATTAATTGCCAATCCATCTCCTTATCAATGGAATTTTACTTATCAATGGAATTTCCACTATTTACTTATCAAATTGATAGTAAAATCAGTTTTCTTAGTCAAAGCTGATAGTCAAAACTGATTGAATATTATGCAGATCAAGCATGTAATTTCCCCTATTTACTTATCTAAATCGGTTATGCATTTAATCAATGCATATGCAACCAGGCTGATTCATTTAACAGGGGAAAGCAGTTCTAAAAATATATGAAAGCAGCTGAAAGTGGATAAGTTTAGTTGTATAGAGTTAAATTCACCATTTACTATGTGTAATCTCAAATTTATGCATATGAACTATGTTAACAAAAGGTTACAAACATTTCTACATGCTTATGAATATCTGAAATGTGCGAATTGCTTAAAGCTTCTGAATAAGAAAATCTAATCGATATGCATTCTAATAACTATTGTTTGTTGTTGACATAGGTTCACTTCACCTTAATCGGTAATTTATAGTTCATGTATCAAACAATTCCTCAGATAATGTGTACTGCACATGCACAGTTATGTAGTGCTAATGATTTATGTTTACAAAAGCCAGGTGCATCAAATGAATTATAGGCTATTAATGCAATACAATGAATTAGTAGGAAAGAAGGAACAAAAATCCAAATTCCAATCATTTCTTATTTATCCATAATCTTGTAGAATATTCTCCTGTGGTCTCCTTATTTCATGCAGTCTATTTCAAGCAATTTCATCTTATTGTCATACCAATCAACCATCATTTTATGCTTTTTAAATTAAATTTGAACATCAAACACTAAATATATTTCCAAAACATATAAAAGAATAAAAATTATGTCATTGTATCCCACAACTAAAAATAAAGATTACAATTCATAGAAACTGTGGGGTACTGCATGGATCATGCACTGTATAACAATTTAAGTTGACACCTTACTATATTCCGCAAATAAAAAAGTTTCACTATGGAGTAAAACAATATGTTTTCACAAATGTGCATACCAAATGCAGAAGGAACACTTCGTAGTTGACTCATTGGTTTTTGTGTGATTGTCACATTAACATATCTGTCAATGGATACTCAATCTAAAATCCGTTACCATAAAAATATCTAAATCCGAAAAATTGGTATGGATCCTAATATGATTGCATCCAAATTTGAAAAGCATTCATCATGTTTTACCATGATAGTGGTTTATATTATGTGCAATTTAATATAATGAACAACTGGTAATTATTGTTGTGGAGGTAATATTTTATACTATGTGCATAAATAAATGCATAATTGCTGCTTACAAAACTATTTTTATTACCCTATATATTTTAATACCCGCATTTTTAAACATCAGTACTGAAACAGTTTTATACCGAACTGAATTTTTTTTTCCGTAGTTTTCTCAATTGTAAGCGTATAGACAAAATCTGATATCTATCCTCTATCCTCTATCCACAATACTACTATCTGGTATTCAAAAATTAATCCAGATATAGATATCAACTTCTTGTTCTAAAGGTATTCGTTAGCAAACATATAGAATAAAATTAAGCATGAGAAACATATCATAAACAAACCACACATGTTTAGTCAATAATCTGTAGTTGAATTTTGAACCACGGCTCAGTGGACTTACCTTAGTCGATCATCGATTGGTTGATCTACAATCAGCAGTTGATAATTGATGGTTGACGGTTGATGATTGTGGATCTTAACTCGAAGTTGGAGAAGAATCACACAAAAGTAACGCTAAATTGTGCGGTTCAGTTGGACAGCCGTCGCTCGATCGTAAACTATAGTTGGAGAAGACGTTGGATTTGAAATTGCTATGAATCTTGAATCGTCTTAGATCTGGAATCGTGGATCGAATATGATTTGGAACCGCTGTTACCTTTTTCTGCAGTGAGGTAGAAATGAGAGCAAGGGTTTTTTTTAAGTTTTCGGAAGGCAGGACGATGCGAGAAGTAGACGGATAAAATGAAGGAAGGGCATTATGGGAACTTCAAAAAGACACGGTTGAAGTTATGTGGGTTGAATTATCATTATTAGCAGTAGAGATAGGAGAAAAATATTTCAGGGTGGTTAATAAAGAACTGCGATGATAATGACAGTGTCACTAATAAGTCCTACGTTAACAAAGGCTGAAGGTAGCAAAGAAAGAACAAGAGAAGCTGACTATATGAAAGGAATATTTACGGGTTGAAACAGAAGAATAAAAATGTTGTTGACTATACATGAATCGTATTCAGATCGTCAAGTCCCGTTATCTCATGTCTCTCGGTGTGCTCCATCAATAAATACTTACTGTGCAATTATGTACTTTGCAATTAAACATTTGATGTAAATACAGAATATACTATGGTGTGAAATTTTAAAATTTTGATTTGGGTATAGAGAAACAAAAAGGTTTAGATCCAGAGGATTTGAACTCCAAAAATCAAGCTCCTTGTTGACCGTCACGATTATAATTTGTCATACACGTTAAAACCATTCCCAATGCTTAAATCTCATTTGTTAACATGTGCCCACTAGGCATGTATCAAGATTTCATTTATCTACATAAAACCTTCCTGTGAAGCTTTTGAATTATCTAAAATACAATTTACAGGTTTTACCAATGGAGTGATTACTTTTGTCATTGTATCAGCACGTTCATGTAACACTATATTTTACCAAAAAAGTGGTTATTTTTATCTATGCATACAATTATTATTTCAAAAATCATGAAATGAATTTACTCTGTTTTATTCGCACAGGTCCAACGAACCTGCTTAATGCATGAGTCTTTATTATATAAATGGATGAGAGGTATATATTTGATGTATGTAGATAGTAACATCCTTATATATTAGAAAAACATCAAAATGAATCTTTTCGAGCATCTAAAATGCAGAAAAAAAAGCTATAGGTCCATGTTTTTTATGTTGTTATAAGAAAAGTTCTTACAGAAATAAATATGTAAATTTGGTTCTTATTTTAAAAAATAGAAAACGCAATTTGCCTTACACTTTTCTAATAAAAAATGCTAGACAACTTGCACCACTAGTCTTTATTATATAAATGGACGAGAGATATATATTTGATGTACGTAGATAGTAACATCCTTATATATTAGAAAAACATCAAAATGAATCTTTTCGAGCATCTAAAATACAGAAAAAAGCTATAGGTCCATGTTTTTGATGTTGTTATAAGAAAAGTTTTTGCAGAAATAAATATGTAAATTTGGTCATTATTTTTAAAAAATAGAAAACGCAATGTGCCTTACACTTTTTTGATAAAAAATGCAAGGCAACTTGCACTTTTCTGATTTTGAAATTTCTAAAACTTTTTGAAAAGCGACTACCAGAAAAAACGTAAGTTGGTTTGCGTTTTCTGATTTTGAAATTTTTTTTGATATTTTTGAAAAACGCAACTTGCACTTTTTATTTGGAAAGCGCAAGCTAGTTTGCCATTCTTCGCTTTCTGATTTTGAAATGATTTTCGAAAATTTTGAAATTTTCGGAATTTTTTGAAATTTTTGAAAAGTGCGGCTTGCGCTTTCTGATTTAGCAAAAAACAAAAATTTAATTTACATGGTCATTACCACAAGAACTTTTCTTGTAACAACATCAGAAATAGGTCTTCTGTGCAAAACCCCTCTAAAATACCCATTGATAAATTACTAAAATGTATTGCAACAAAAGAATAGTAATGTAATTCTTCTATTCACGGTTTCAATTTCTTAGGCTGCGTTTGTTTTCAATAAGAAGCAATGAATACAAGTTCTGATTCAAAAATCAGAACTTTCTATTTCGTTTGTTTTTTTTCAATGTTCTGAATAAAGCTATTTATTCAGACAAAATAATTCAAATTTTTTTTAGTGCTTATTGTTTGTTCTGAATGCTGAATGTTGTTTTTTGTTCTGAATGCTGAATGAAAACAAATAAGTAAGTGGTTATTTAGAATTCAACAATCAACATTCAGACTTCAGAGTTTAGCAATTAGAATTCATCATTTTAAACAAATAGAGCTTTAGTATTTTCACGTTTCTTCTATTTCCTTAAAACGCAAAATAAAGATACAAATCCTCAAGGAAAAAAACCATTTTTTTTTCTATTCATAATTTTTTCTTTTTACTGATTCGTTGGGAAATGCTAGGGTTGGGATGGATCTAGGCCGAGATGATAACGAGGATGGCTTAACGGTGGATTTCATTGCATGACTGTCTTTGATTGATTCTGGTTGGTTACAAATTTTATTACTTTTCTTACATTATGATTAGTACCTAGATTTTTTTTTTCCTTTTCCTTTTCGTGTTACTAACCGCAGAATTTCATATGATCAAGGAAATGTTTGTAACATCACACTTGAGATCAACTTTGATGTTTTGCTGGGAAAACGATAAAACTGAACAAATAAAATTACTAAAATTTAAGGCTAGAATCACAATATGTTCATGGTTATGACTAAATTTGTTAAGTCTCTCCAAACTTTTCAGTTTGAGTTATCCACTTTGAGTTATCCTCTCTTCATTATACTAATGTATTTTTTTCCTCTAAATGAAGTAGTCAATTTCAGGATTCATTAGCTTTATCGTCCCAGCTCCCGATCATCCAAATAAAGTTAGTGATGGTAATTAATTGTTTTTTTCCTATTAAAAAATGTTTTCAAGTTATGATATATATATTCTTAGGTGTTTAATTAATTTAGTGTAGGTCTTTGACCACCACATGTCTCTCACCACTGCTACATTTAAATGAGGATTATAATGATGATTAATTGGTTTTGTGAATGACTAAGTAAGTTCTTTAAAAAACTAAAAATTGCTAACAGTGATATGAGCTAGGACTTCTACTAATACGTATGTTCTTAACCGCCATGTGTGTGCCGCGTCATCTGAAATACTATGATCACGTAGTTGGCTCAATTACGTCACACATGAAGGGGATGACATAAAAATAATAATCACACATTGAAAAATATACAAACAAGGTTCTACATAAATATTGAAAGGCTACCCTTCGCGTTGGACAATTGGTTATGGGGATAACTAAGTAGTTCTCCGAACTAAAAATGCTAATAATGTTCCTTCCTTTTCCTTAGAAAAGGTATATTTGTGAACTCCAAAATATATCTCCTGGCGTTTTGCCTGCTATATCGTTGTCGTGGCCTTTTGAATTTGTAATGTTAGTATTACATTCATATATCTCCACTAGGATATGTTATCTTCAAGGTTTTATCTAGCTACACATGATGACCACTTAGTTTGACATGGTGTTTGTATCCACAAAATAAAAGAGTGACGTGAACAATATTTTACTCATTTCAACCTTTTTACCTTTTATATTATATTACTAGTATAAACTGCACGTACGTGCATCTAGTAACTAGAACGGATATGTATTGTAAGTGCAAAAGTTTTTGTAATCACAGCGTTTTTATTTCAAGTTGTTTGTTGGTGGTGTCGGTGACAAATTGATATTAGAATTCTGTTAATGAGTCGTTGAGAAGGAATGATGGTGGATGTTGCAAATTAATGAGGGATTTTCGTTGATGGATAAGAGTATATTTTGAATTTTAAAAAGACATCGTGGTAATGCTAGTCATTGAATTCTCTTTATTAGTAGTATAAAGATAAAGATAAAGATGTATTTATATATACTAGTGTGAACCCGTGCTTCGTACACGGATATAACAAAAATATATTTGTTGCAGTTAGAAATTTTAATTATTTTGATAAATAATCAAAATATACTATTTACAGGAAGGAATTATAGAACATTGCTATAATATCAAATATAAGTATTAAAATTAGTATAGACTCCTTATTGTGAACGTAGTAATAGGACTGAATGCTCTTAAACATATATCAAGGCGAAAGAGTTAAAAGAGCAAAGTGAATTTGTCAGTAGTAAAAAAAGCAGCAGATGTAATATGGTGAAATACGAAAGCAATAAAAAGCACGGTTCTATAAAATATGACTAAAGACGTGATCATAAAATAACGTTTCCACCATGCTGGTTTAATTATTAACCATGGTTGTCTTGTGAAAATACACGTTTTCAATGGCAATTGCCCTTTTTATTACGTTACAATGGGAAAGTGAGCACCCAATGATATTCAAATGCTAGGGGAACGATGGATTAAGTTTATTCATAGACCTGTATTAATGATTTTGCAAGAAAACTGGTATGTTTTGAAATCTCATTTATTTTCGTTCATTAAAATAAAAAAATGACAAATTATCCCTAGGGTGAGATATGCCTTCCATTGACAAATACAGAGTCACTATGACTAAGTGGTTGGTATCTAAACCATACATGATTTTTGCACCAAAATTAAGAAAGATGATAAGTTCTGGTAAACCACATGTTCATCAAACATTAATATTGAAACTGTTATGTCTGTCACTAACTACCACTTCAGATTCCTAGTTTTTTTGTCAATACAAATTCTATTGTTTATAGAAAAGTATTACGATACAATGATAATCTAGTCAAACTATTTCTATATGTTGATTTGCTGTAGATGTTAAACCCACGAATAATTAAAGAAATGTCTATTTCTTTGTACGAAGCTTCAGACCTGAGTAAAAGCCAAAGAGAATCAAGTTAGATGAAGTAAAATGTTTTATATGGTTTAAATATTACAAACATTCAAAAATAGTTGAAGAGTGGACATCGGCGAAAAAGACACATGTACACTGACCTGATAACCAATATTGAATTACCGACCTTATTATAAATATGTAAAGAAAAGTTATATGATATGCATAGTGACAACTGCTAAACAAAGACAAACCGCTGGATGAACATGCCAAAGAAAAAACCTAAAAGCTTAAGAACATGACCTAAATTATTCAAATTAGATATGACATTCATATCAGATAACATATATAAAATTTTAAGAACAATGGACTTGAACTATGGAGCAACTCATCTTTGAAAATAAACGATCACCAAATAAATTCTACAAACAATATGAATATTTATTAGGGTACTTTTGGCACAGGTCCTTATTAAGTTTCAAAATTCACGAAAAGTCCTTCACTAAATTTCAGTGTAAATTAGGTCCCTGTTTTTTATTCACGATTATTGCAGAGCATGATGCAACATTTCATAAAAGTTGCTGACATTTCCGCAACATTTCTGTACACTGTGAACATAGTGTATGAAAGTTGCTGAAATATCAACACTTATTTATAAAAGTTGCTGATATTTCAGCAACATTTTTGTACACTGTGAACACAGTTTATGAAAGTTGCTGAAATATCCGCATTTATTTATAAAAACTGCTGACATTTCAGCAATAATTTTTCTTTGTTTTTACAATAAAACTTTGACACAGATAGTTGCTGAAATATCAGCACTTATTTATAAAAGTTGCTGACATTTCAGCAATAATTTTTCTTTGTTTTTACAATAAAACTTTGACACAGATAGTTGCTGAAATATCAGCACTTATTTATAAAAGTTGTTGACATTTCAGCAATAATTTTTCTTCGTTTCCAGAAAACAGGGACCCGCTTTACAATGAAACTTTGACAGGGACCCGCTTTACAATATGAAAGTATGATAGGGATGCCTCCCTAATTTCCACTATTTATTATTTATCCAACATGTTGAAAGAAAAAACACATTAGTCATAAAAGAACAAATTCGCGATTGCTAGTAGAAAATAGAGAAAGAGCCTATAACTACAGAAAACAATAAGTTGAATTATTATAAAAGATATTAAAGCTCAGAGCTGAAACGTATAATCAAAGCTTATAAATACACACACTTCTATTAAAAACATATATTTACAGGTTAGAATATTTGTATAAGATATATCAAACTTCTGTATACACTTATTCACTTATTGAAGCAGTACCTTTTAATAACAACAAAATTATTAATATAAATATATATGAACTTCTTGGTCTTATACACACACGTAAATATAATACAGACACACACGCGCACACATATACATACGTACATATACACACACATAAATGGTAATGTAGTATATGCTTAATCCTTCAATGAAAATAGAAAAGATAAAAAGAGGATTGCACTTAACACTGTAAAAAATATACTAAAAAGGCAAGAAATATATTCTATATTTGGTTCATATAATATGTAAATTAACCAATATTTAGCATATATTTTAACCTTCATGTGGAGCTTCAAAACTGGCTTGAGTAAGTCAAAGTACATCTAAACAATGAAAACCGATAAAAAGACCAAACATGTGAGGAAATAATTATTTTATGAAAATATAAATCAATTTATATACTAATTAAACCAAAGAGTATAATCTAAAATTGGGAACATTAACTCTCTACAGTATAATAGAAAAGAAGTATTTGATACATGTTAAAATAGAAAAGATTTTTTCAACATAGTATTGCTATAGATATGGTATCAGTGAGTAGTATAAAATATACACATGATGCCAAAGTTGGTTTAGTCCAGTAGAAGTACCTTATATATGGAATAGAAAACAATTATTTCTTGAATCTCTGTTGTTAAGCAACCATCACAAATTACTGCCAATTTGGTCATTCAAACCTATAAATTAAGAGCATTTCAAACATAATTAGCAGCTATGTGGATGCAGCTATGCTTAACTCTGTAAATGTACTAAAAATATTTTGGGTGTAGAAAAGTTCATTTACTGCATAAAATAAATATCCATAAACACACTTTGACTAAAGAACAAAGTTTAAGCATCCAAAATAGACATAGCAAAGAAACAGCTTGTACTACAATATCATAACTGGTAAACAAAGATGAAGGTAGACCTACGTACCATAGTTGATGCACATTTGAAATTAGCCATAACAGTAACCTATAAGGAAATGTTATATTCAACAAATAAACTGAGAGAAGAATTGTGTAAGAAAAATTGATCGTGGAATCAAATTTTAAAACACTTGCAAAACCATAACGTCTTTAGTTTAGCAAATTCATAGCTTTCAAAATCAATTTAGTGCATTGAAAAAGTGAGGAACGGGTGAAAAGAAAATTACAAAATGGAATCATTATTTGGTTATAAAGTAATTTAACAGAAATGATAGCTTTCATCAAATTTGTTTTTATAAAAAAGTTTCATTCTAAAATATAGAAAATAAAACCCAAATACTATAAATAAATAAAAATAGAAATTGGTTTAAAATTGACCTGAAAATCATGCTTCTTTTTTAAGCACTGGATAATCCAAACGTATTTTTTCTATATAATTGCATGCAACAAAGAATTGATTGTTAAGAAAAAAAGGGTAAATCAGTATTGCTGCAAAAGCATCAAACGAAAAAGATACAAAATAGTTATTTTGAATTTAAGATGATGACATAAGAGGGAGATGAAACAAAAGTGTTTACATGAATAAAATTATGAAACATCAATAAACATAGTGGATGAGGTAATAAAATGGATATTGGTGAAGAAATTTGTATGCAGACTATCGCATGCATTTATTCAAATGTCGTGTGATTTATTATTGTATCAAAAACACATTCATATTTTTTTCCTAGTTAAACATTTATAATAAACATTTAACCTGTGTTTCTAATACCCACCCACTCACATGCATTATCTTTTTTCATTCCAGAATGTTAAAGTGCTTCTAATTATTGGAGTCTAATTGAATTGCTTTAAAACTTAGTATCCAATTGTTTTGTTGGCATTAGTGAATCAAAACAGGACTATGTGGTAACCCCAAATCAACTAAACATCCATGGAAAGTGAAATGTGGAGCATGATATATATTGTCGTTATTGTGCATTTGCAGACAGGATGGAAAAGAATATCGGATTAATCACCAAAAGTGTCATTTCACTGTGGTTAATTCAAAGAAATATTTTTATTTCCCCATCATCCATGGTCTCCAAAGTAATTGAAATTGTACAAATCTAATCGGTTTTATGAGATAAACATAACCGTGCACCCTAAGTTTAAATGATCATGAATACTAAGAAATGCAATAACTAACCTTTTGAAATTTCAAAATATTTATGGTGTCTTGTTAGATCACAAATGAAAATTATTAGGAAAACTAAGTATGAACCTTTTATACTTATGAATAACAAACATTGTACTAAAATTTAATGAGAGAACTCTTGTTATGCACTCGGGTTTGTATCATTATTTACATGGACGTTGACTGAACTTTGATAGGTACACGATATTCATAACACTACAAGAGAAACGGCTGTTTCCAACGGCGGAAAGCCGTTGGAGGCCATTGAAAATGCCGTTAGTATACGTTTCAACACTTGTGCAGCCTTCCCATAGGGGTTTTTTCGCGGCATCTAACAAATCATATATTTTTTTTGCCCCAATATTTGGTTCTTCTTCAGCATTACCATCGTCATCAGTTAATTGAGGAACATGAAACATTGAACGTGCAGCATCTTCAACCATATGTTCTACAAGATTTGTCGTACCAATTTCATTACTCACCACCTCCTCATCTTGTACGGGATTAGATGCTAACTGTTCCCCATGACGATCCCAAGTCAAATAGTTCGACACGAAACCGTACTGACGCAAATGAACTCTAACCATTTATGGTATCAAATGCTTTAACAGTTTGCATTTACTATATGGACAACGAATTTCTTTGTAGTTTTCGTTATTACGTAAAGAAAAGTCCATAAATACGCTAACACCATTATTAAAATGTTCACTTGTTGAGCCTTCAGTATCGACCCTTCGTTTTTTGTACATCCAGCTCCGATCAGTAAAATAATTGTCTATTTACCTACGTATATAATTAAAAAGTACGATATAAATTTGCATTGACATTTTTTATTAAAACAATTTTATAAACATTCTTCTTGTTTGTGTTATATTTGTTAAAATAATACTTAAAGCTTATTTTAAAATGAACATTATATTCTATTTAAACAATTTTATTAGCGAATTTGATATTAATTGATCATTGACACTTTGTTGATGGGTCATCCTACCTCCCATTACAAATACAATAACATAACTAAATTGCATAAATCATTTCAATTTAAACGATTCAACAAAATTCGACAGCACTTCGCTTTAGTTCCCTGAACAGTACACAATTGCGTGTACACAGGGAACATAAAGGGAAGCGCTGCCGAAATTTTGCGAACCGTTTAAACTGAAATGATTTATGAGATTTAATTACGTTACTGTTTTTGTAACTTGTCCAATACAGGGACAAATCCAACAAATACTGTATACGATGAATATAGATGTCCGTTCTGTTAAAAAAATGAATATCCACACAACGATCATACACAATACTTATCAGACGGGCCAAAAACACTCTAAGGGTTTAAATTTTAAAATTAGCGATACAAAAGTTTAAATTTTATTTTCATAAAATTTAAACTTTTATATCAATAAACAATATGTTGAATCAACGCATATATAATGATTTTTTCCTAAAACAAAAAAAAATCCAGTGTGTGTGCGCAACGTATAAAATAAACAAACAATGTTATACATATAATCGCATAACAAATCACATCCAGTCATGCACAAAATGTATCACGTATATATCATATCATAACATGTCAAAAGTGAACAATTTATACGTCAATATCATCACTTTCTACGTACGATTTTACGCAATTCAATCACCAATATAATAACAAGTGAGGTTCATGCTTAGGTTAGTAACAATTGTTAAGTTTGACACTAATTTAATAATAAACCAAATTTAACAAATCATAGTTAAACATGCAATAATTAGTTTAGTAACAATAATTAAGGTCCAATACACTACACTACACAAACAATAGCACAATACATATACAAAAATTACCAATTTAACCTAAAATTAAAAATTTAACAAAATTAGGGTTTTAGCAAATAATACCTGATTTTGGAGGTTGTGGAGCTTGCAAACGAAGATGGGGATGCTAGAACGTGTAGAAGGGGATAAAATGGGGTTGGAAATTTTTTAGGGGGGGGGGAATTGGGAAATTGGGTTATTTTTCGTGTAGAATGAGAATGAGGAAGAAGAAGTTTGAGCTGCAGGTTAGTCGCGGATTTCCAACGGCGAGCAACGACCGCCAACGGAAATATTCCAACGGCTTCCAACGGCATGTGTTTTTTGTTATTAAAAAATTCCGAGAAAAAGCTTGTCGTTGCTCGCCGTTGGAAGCCGTTGGTCAAAGGCCGTTGGCGGCCGTTGCCCCCCCTCCGTTGCTATAAACAGTAATTCTTGTAGTGTAATGAGATGTTTGTGCACAAAAGATGTGTAAAGGCAAGACTAATTTTAGATACCTGCCTTAAACAACATGATAAGCAGATTGATACAAAGCATACGTAATTTACCAAATGACCTTTGAAAATGTTGCAATATAGCTCAATTAAAAGCAAACCATGAATGACAACTTCCATTGCTTGATCAGTAGTAAAGCAAATGCCAACAGTCTCAACAAACCTTTGTGTGTCTCAAAACCTGTAGAGGTAGCATTTATGATAAATGAAAAAGTGATTATATAAGTTATTAGTAATGACAGAGACAACCAAGCTAAATAGATAAACAATGGTTATTAGAACAAAACCAACCTAAATATTGTTTAATTTTTAAATGCAGAGATGATTGACATTTTTTAAAATATTTACCAACATTAAATATGAGATTTCTTAATTTAAGTATGTTAAGAGGTAAAATGTTTCATAAAATTATACTCTATATCAGATCTATCTTGTTGCTTTTGGATTCCCCGAAAACTTCCTAAATAAAACTGATCAAATAATATAATAACGATAATCACAAATCCAACCGTCGGTTTTAAATTGCTCAGTTTCATGTATACACAGCTTTTGACAATCTGGAAATAAAATGGAGCAAATTTTTATCAAATAATTCGTAATTGGAAAATTCGAAAACAGTAATAAAATACCTAGATCACAGATTCGTTAAGGATGTTCTTGATTGACTGTGGATCCAGCAAATCCGCAAAATCATTATACATGAAATTCTCAAAATCAAAAGTACAAAACGACCTAAAAAACAATATAGAAAATTTTATCAAATAATTCGATTAAGAGCTGGAAAAATCAAAAATAGAAATAGTAAAATACCTCATTCACGAAGTCGTTGTTGGATGCTTTCGAATTAGTGGATTAAGGAGATTAGTACACGTGAAATCAAATGCTGAATAGTAATTGGATCGTAGGAAATCAACCAAGGAGTTAGAGAGTAAGGAAAGGAGTGGAGAGTGGATATTGATGTAGAGGGAAGGAATTGAGGATGTCAACTAAAGCCTAAGGTTTAGACGTTCGATTTTATTTGATTTGATCGGAAGTCTAGAAGTGAAGATGAGAGAAGAGAGGCCATTAGCAGGAAAAAGAAATTTTGTTGTTTTGTTTTTCCTACAATTACGGAGATTTACGGAGATGAGAGAAAGAATGTGACGCTTAGGAAGAATAAAAGAAAGGAAATATAGATTTAGAGACTGTTTAGTTACCAAATTTCAAAAGGGTCTATGTGAGCTTGAAATTTAACTCACTAATAATAATATAATCATCCATAGGAAAAGTTAGCTCGGTCCATAAACAGGGAACTTTATAAAGTAGTGAGCTCCTTTCTTGCTTGAATGGGTGTGAGTAAACTCTGTATTGATTCTGCTACATGTATCCTCATATCAACACATTATGATGAAATGCAAAAGGTTGGCGTTATTGTTATATAATAATATTCTTAGTGTAATTTTACCAGTTTTTGATTAATTCATTTACTTTGGTTTCGTTGATGCCAAAAATGCTTATTTATTGACTGTATTCTTGCTTCAAAAATCTATTATTGTATTAATGCTTTTACTTCATGGTGCAAAAGATAATAGTATAATTTTGAAAGAGAAAACAAATTTCCATCTCAGTATGATTCGGAAAATTGAAGACGAGCCCTATTTATACATGCAAATGAAGCCACTATTATAAAGAAGATGATGCAATTACTTTCGTATTTATTCACACATTTACATCGGACCTGGTTTAACAAAATAACAAAATTTAGTACATAGGGAAACAAAACTATTAATATTGAAATGCAAAATAGTTGTTTATTTGCATTTAATAAAGGCTGTGAACTAAATAAACCTTAACATGGGCCCATTCCACGCATGATAACATTTCTAATATAATTTTGTAACTTGCACAGAATATCACTTAGACCAACGTGTCATGTAGACATGTCAAAATATAACCCAACTCATTGACCCTACTTATAAATGGGTTGGATCAACCCATTTATGAATATTATTAAATGAGTTATGGGTTGGATTGATCCATTTTTAAAAAGGTTAAAAATGGGTAACCCATTTACCCATTTATTAAAAACATTAAATTTTAATATAAATCTGAAAAATAAGAATTTTGAACATACATTGTGGTTTTTCATAGAGATTGACAGTAGTACTTAGAAAATAACAGGCCACCACATCTCCATATTTGAATTCCGCCTAGTGTAGAAGCCGATATTTTTTTTAGACTGCAATAACTCCTTCGTTTTAACTCGGAATCAGGCGAGACTTCGACCGATGAACTTCCACCTAAATTACGAACAGTATGAAACACTCGGATACTTCATCGTGTGAACGTACACTAAAGTTCTCCAAGGGGACTAACAGTTGTACTTAGAAAATAATAGGCTACCACATCCCCATATTTGAACTCCGCCTAGTGCAGAAGCCGTCATTTTTTTGTTCGGACTGCAATAACTCCTTCGTTCTAACTCGGAATCAGGTGAGATTTCGACCGATGAACTTCCACCTAAATTACAGACAGTATGGAACACTCGGATACTTCATCGTGTGAACGCACAATGTAGTTCTCCAAGGGGACTCATAGTTATAGCCTGAGACTTCGATCGATGAACTCCCACCTAAATTACGGACAATATGGAACACTCGGATACTTCATCGTGTGAACGCACAATGTAGTTCTCCAAGGGGACTCATAGTTGTAGCCTGAGACTTCGACCGATGAACTCCCACCTAAATTACGGACAGTATGGAACACTCGGATACTTCATCATGTGAACACACACTGTAGTTCTCCAAGGGGACCGATAGTTGTACTTAGAAAATAACAGGCTATCACATCTCCATATTTGAACTCCGCCTAGTGTAGAAGCCGCTATTTTTTTGTTCGGACTGCAATAACTCCTTTGTTCTAACTCGGAATCAGGCGAGACTTCGACCGATTATCTCCCACCTAAATTACGGACAGTATGGAGCACTCGGATACTTCATCATATGAACGCACACTGTACTTCTCCAAGGGGATTGACAATTGTACTTAGAAAATAACAGGCTACCACATCCACATATTTGAACTCAGCCTAGTGCAGAAGCCGCTATTTTTTTGTTCAGACTGCAATAACTTTTTCGTTCTAACTCAGAATCAGGCGGGACTTCGACCGATTAACTCCCACCTAAATTACAGATAGTATGGAACACTCAGATACTTTATCGTGTGAACGCACACTGTAGTTCTTTAAGGGGACTGATAGTTGTACTTAGAAAATAATAAGATATCGCATCCCCGTATTTGAATTTTGATGAAAATTAGAATTTTAATTTTTTATCGGAACTCAAAACATAAAAATTAGAATTAGAATTATTTTATATTTATTTGTTTTTTACTAGTCAAATTAAATTTAAATTTTTAAATGGGTTAAATGGGTAATCCGCTTATTAAGTGGATTGGGTCATAAATGGGTTGGGTCATAAATAGGTTAAAGAATGGGTCATAAATGGGTTGGGTCAGACTCGACCCAACCCATTTTGACCCAACCCAACCCGTTTGACAGGTCTAATGTCATGTTAGGGTTGTCATATCCATGAATGCTTGACACAACTCTTTAACAAAAGACTAGTTGCATAGAGTTGACTGAGTAACTTTTTTTTAAATTGTCAGTTGCAATTTCTTTTAGGGATTTGCTATGCTAAGTCGCTCGAACGCGACTGGAGCAGCACTCGCTGACACTGTCCCTTGTATTTTTTTATTTCACTCCAAAATTGACCTACTGTGACTCATTTTGGACTAAACTGAAAAATGAAAAGAACGGGTATCCACGAGTTTTCTTGCGGTCGCATTTGGAGCGACTCACTATAGCAATTCTCTTTATTCGAAGCAAAATATACTTTCTTTAACGTTGAAATTTGTATAGAAGCCTTACATATAGTATTTGCCTAAAATTTAGATCTACTATTTATTCTATTAAAAAAGAGGCCTCTTTAAATTGAGGCTCTGTAATTAGAAAATATACATGCGTGGAAATACAATTATATCTTTCATTTAAAAAACATTGATTAGATCGTTTATGAATAACATCCTCCATTTAAAAAACATTGACTAGGCCAATTACTTAACAAGTATGAAACAATTGAACCTCACATTGTAGTAATGTTTTTTAAATAAAATTTTAATATATCAGTTTTTAAAACGATACAGTACTGTATCAGTTTTGAAAATGATACATTATTGTATCAGTTTGAAAACGCTGCAATATTGTATTAGTTTTTACAAAAATACAGTATTTAATCAGTTTTAAAATATTAGACTTTTATAAGTTTTTAGAACAAAGTTGTTTATATCAATTTAACACTTATAAGTTACCGTATCATATTTAGTTATCCATTATTCCATTTTAGTAATGTTCTTGAAACAAAATTTAAATATATCAATCTGCAAAACTATATAGTATCGTATCAGTTTTAAAAACGATACATTATTGTGTCAATTTGAAAAACGATATTTTATTGTATCAATTTTGAAAATGATAAAATATCGTATCAACTTCAAAATATTAGACTTTTAGAAGTTTTTTAAACAAAGTCATTTTATATAAATTCAACACTTATACGTTACTATATCATATTTAAATTATTTATATATATTTTAATCCTATTACTAGTCTCTAAAATAAAATTGATCCTTTGAAAATGATTTTTTTAACCACGGTATTTTGCATATTTAATTATTTCTGTTATTATATTATCTAGAGTATTTAATACTTCAGTGCTATTTTACACTTTAATAATGCTCTTGAAACAAAAATTTTAATGTACAAGCCTTTAAAATGATATAGTATTGTATAAGTTTTGAAAACGATACATTATTGTATCAGTTTGAAAACGGTACAATATTGTATTGGCTTTTTTTCAAACGATACAATATTGTATCGGTTTTAAAATACTAGACCTTTAAAAGTTTTTTAAACAAAATTGTTTTATACCAATTCAACCTTATACGTTACACTACCATATCCAAAATTCTTTGGCAAATACAATTATCCCTTTGAATTTCAAAACCAAACCCAGTTTGCAAACAATTCCAATTTAAAACTATTTGGTAGCAATTCCTCTTTTGGAAACTCGAAAATGAACATCGATGATGCTGCAGTCATCACCGAAGTTATTTCCAACGACCGAAAGAGTTCAATGCTTTTATCTCTTTAAAACAATTTCAAATATTTTTAATTTCCAAATCTTTCAGATTTCAAATTCTATTTAAAAATATTTTCCAAATAATATCACTATTATTTCTCCAAACCTTTGAAAACCATATCCAAACCCAAAAGATTTTAAACCTTTCACAAAATACCAAATTCGAAATCCATCCAATTCTGATTCAAACATTACTCTGGAATTTTATTTCAATTTTCAATTATAACTCACATTTATAATTCACATTTACAAATTCCATTTTATTATCTGAATTTATTCCCTTAACTTTGGTTATAATTCGATTTCTTATTCAATTTTACACTTAAATGATAATAATTTAATATTTTCATTCCCTAACAACCAAGCAACCATATAACTATAATAATTTATGAAAAATTATTTCCTTTATATCCAAAAATAATTTGGGTAAAATTATTTCATTTACCCTATTTGAAAACCATACCGTGTCGGTTTATCTCATTCAAGAGTTTAGAAACACCTATCGATGACATGGCATCCCACATATCGACCAAAATCCATAAACACTCAACCGATAAGTCAACACAGTATAAAAACAAATTTTATATTCACTAACAAATACGCGCTCATATCTATTAATACACTCAAATTCAATCTAGAGTACTACGGACTCTATTTTCAAATGAGTAATCCCTACCAGAGCCAAGGTTATCGCTAGCCTAAGCTCTCAAAATATCTTCGCAAGATATATTCCCACTTTCAAACCTTTTTGAAAACAATTTTCAAACCACACTCTTCTCATGGAATAAATTCTCAAATACTTATTTCCATTGAAAACACCAAGTACAATTACTTTAGATTTTTAAAATAATTTAAAAACACTTTATTATAAAATACACTTTAAAACATTTAAATTAAAACTACTTTAATACTTTATTTAAAAATATATACTTTAAGAATATTTAAAATAAACTACTTTATAAAATGTAAAACTACATTTTTATCCTTTTAAAACACAATACCAAGTTACCTTTAAATAATTACTACTAAATTAAATTTGAGAAATACTTACTTTTAAACTTTAAACATTTAAAAATAATAAATTTTCTAAAACTTACTTTAAAAACAACTTTAAAACCTTTAACTCATACTTAAAAGTTTGCTTTGGAAACGTACTTGGCTATCCAGGGAAATACACTTCTCTTCCACATCTTTAAAAATAAATCACTATTTATTTTTAAACAAATTTACCCATTTCTTTAATAAATTCCCACCGTGAATTTATTCTTCCAAATATCCACTGATATATTACTTTATAAACCCAGTTTATAAATTTCATAGTCTCATCCATCTTTTAGACCCAGTTCAATTACTTTACCAAAATTTCAAATTGATTTCCAAATCAATTCCATTTTAAAATAAATTATTTACTCAAATTTATTTTAAAATCCGTTAATTTCATTAATTCCAGATTAAGCTTCTAAATTAGGATTTTAAAACCTTATTTAACTTGAATCCACAGATTTCATATTTATTTACAAATTTCTTCCTTATCTTTTCCAAACTAATTTAAATCTTGAATTTTTAAAATAAATTCTTTACTCCTTTTAAATATTATCACTTGAATTTATTTATTCAAAATATCTCCTTTTCCATACTTTGGGTTTATTTGTTACAATTTAGAAATCAACTTTATTCTTCCAAATCATTTTAAATTATCCAAGTTCCTTATAATTATTTATTTAAAAAGATTCCTTTTTATTTACTTTAAAAATCCAAACTTCATATATATATATTTCAATTCTCAAAATTCCAATATATATGTATATATATATAATCAAGCCAGAGTAATCAACAAATTTCAATTCCCAATATGATCAATATAATTCATCACAGAATATCAAATAATCATATCACAGAATTATCAGATCAATCTAAATAACTTTGAGGAATCCAGTTGGATACCTCCAACCTGTTTCCCTGCATCCACAGATGTTAGCACAATACCAATTTCACTTCGAGGTGGAATATCGCGGTATATGGGATTAATATAATATCATCTGCTATTATGCGGCGCCTAGGGTCTCATCCGCTATATAATGCGGGAAATCAATCACTCCAATATATATATATACACTACTATATATATTATCACATCCATTCAGTTCAATCATTCAACCAGTTATTTAAATTTTAACCATTTAAATTTAAATAGCAATCCAGAAGAGTGAGATTAACTCACCTTTGATTTTTGTTTTGCAATCAGACCCAAACCGGCTATTTCCTTCACGATTTTGGACCTTGTACAAACATTATATGGTTTATTAGCATTTTAAATACTCTAAAATAATTTACCATTAAATAGGTTTTATTAATAATTTAATTAACTAATAATTTAACTTTTAAACTAATTTCCTTTAATAAATTATTTTAGTGACTAAAATAATTAAATTAGTTAATTAACAAGTTAATCACCTTAATACATCTCTTAAAAATTTAACCAGTAGGTTTACACTGTATATGTATATTTATTTTCTTTTGAAACTACATACGTAATCTAGTTTCATATAAACTTTCAACATTCAAAATCCCTATATTTTCCAAACCTTGTATATATACATATTTACTAATTTACCTATATATACATATTCTATTTTACCCGTAGATACATATATATTTTATTAAAATAGAATTGTTTTATATACTTATTGTAATTATTTTTCTCCAATTACAATAAACAACAAAATGGTTACCTCACTGTAAATTTTATTTTCCTTTCTGTTTCTAACATATATATATATATATATATATTAAATTTAAATTAAAAGATAAATTCTCTTATACCTTGCTGTAATTAGCCGCAAATCGATCTCGACTCTCGCATGTTGAACCACGAATCAATGCCGAGCATCACCGACACCCACTCAAACCGCCGCCTGCTTCGCATCTTCCCTCCCTTCGTGCAAGCGCGCGCCTCTGCTTCTCGCCGATGAATCGAGACAGCCTCGAGTTCGAATCGAATTCGAATCGAATTCGAACTGAACTTATACTTGCAAATGATTTTGTACAAGTAGAGATTGTAACGGCCGAGACTTGTATAATTAATATTTTTTTATTTGCTGATTCGATGCCTCCATTTTTATGCGAATAGATTGAAGAAGAAAGGTATGATTTTCGATCGGCCATATCCCAAGGTAGATGTTCGTATATTTTTTTTAGAAATGCTTTCGGCTGAAAAGAAAAGGGAAGGCGACGTGATATAAAGGTGATAGGTATGTTGCGTGCTGAGAAATACTTGCTACAGTGACATTTGGATTCAAATCAAAAAGCTCTGATGTTGATATAGCCTTGACTGGTCAATGTATATATATATCAAATTTAAATTTAAATTCAAATTGTTTTGAATTCACAGTTCAAAATTTTGACATCCTATCAAGGCATGCCGCAAAGTGTTTATAATGTTAAACCGCTATTCTGAACGAAATGGAAAAGGTTTCGAGTCCTAATTCGATCGTATGGAGAAGATAGCCTTTTGACCCAGTTATTATATTGAATTTTCGATATAGATTTCAGCGCGTTTATATATTGTACGCTCACACAACAACTCCAAACACTACGAAAATTTAAATCCGATAATAATACACTATTACGGATCCAATGGAACTAGTTTCATCGAAATCCGAGACTGTCCCCCGGAAGGCTATTTTTAAATATCGATTTAAACGATATAAATTTCAAAACTTAACAAAACACTTCCAAATTCAAGTTTAACACTTTTACTATCTTCAGTACTATAAATATAAATTTTACAAGCCTTTAAAATATTTTTAACAAGCCCGAAACTCCAGATTCAATATTTTACCCAACTTCAAATTATTTAATTTAATAATTAAATTACCCCATAAATAGTGATATTTGAAATTCAAGTTAAAATTACCTTTTTAAATATTTAAAATCAATTAAATATCCCAATTTCAAATATCCAAAATTCTGGGTCGTCACATTGCTCCCCCCTTAAAAGAACTTCGTCCCCGAAATTACTAGTTAGGAAGAATGATTCAATCCCCATTAACTATTTTCTCAAATCCAAATAGTTTCAAACAACTGTCCAAAATAATCTTTTATTTAGACACACTTACCCTCTTTCTAACTTTCCAACTTATCCATAAGTTCAAACAATGTTACCTACTCAACCATTCAAATTTAAATTTGAAACCACAATTTTTGAATTATCAAAATTTTTCCAACTCCTTAAATTTTCGAAAAATTTCGCCAGCGTCTCCTTTGCGCGGCTAGCTCGGTACAACTACAAAATGCCTCTACGGGCCCCCAAATTTCAAAAGAAAGCAAAAGCCACGTGGCTAAACAAGAAAATCATCAAATTTCATATAGAAATTTAAATACATACCTTTTTGTTGGGCCATTTAAATTTATCTTCTGAAATAAAAAATACCAATTTCCTTTTGCTTTTTAAACACTTGTGTCCTACTTAGCAATAATATCCAATCACAGAATCCAAAATCATTTTATTCACTTTCCTTTCAAAATTTTCAATATCTACTTCATTCAAGTCCGTACGATGTACATATATCATCTGTACGCAATATCAAATTCGATCGTTCACTCGATCACACAATTTCACTTCCGAACTAGTATCGTCCACCCGACTTCCTAGTGCGGACTCAGATCTGGTTTCTTGATCAGAAACCGTTATTCTCCTTCCATAGCCATAAACTATGATAGAGAATTTCCAGAATCAATCAAAAATCCATATTCAGGGTTAGCCGTCAAAAATCGAGTGAAAAATCCTAACTTGGATCGGTATAATTACCTCGAAATTCTGTGCTTGAATTCTGGATCAAACCGCATGCGAATAAAATAATATACGTATATCCTACGTATTAATTTCAATTGATTATTAGCTATATCAATTCTCTTTTATTCACATTCATTTGATTTCTATTTACTTATTCACAATTTCCCTTTTCACAACTTTCAGTTTTAATCTTCATTCAATTATTCACTTAGTATATTTCTCCATTCCAAAATTAGTTAGTATATTCCCAATACCAATTTACTTAAGAACTTCATTCTTCATTTCTTAAGTTCAATATAAATATTTTATATACTTCTTATATTATTCCTTTCACCTTACTACTTGGTTTTTATCTTCATTTAATCAATTTGGATTCCAATTCCATATAGATTCAATTTGCTTCAATTTACAAATTAATTTCAAATCTAAATACTTTTTCCAAATTTCCATTCAGATTTTCATTTCAATTTTACTTGAATTCAATTCATCATCAAACTTTGAATATTGAATTTTGTTCAACTTATCTCAAACCATAATTAATTAACCATTTCCTTTTATTAGTTTCACTTACTAATTTATTTAAAATCTCAAATAAAAGTTTATTTGCAAACTTCTTCTTCCTATAGTTTCTTCGAACAATTTCTTCGATTTCACCTTACTTGACATACACAATTTTAAATTAGATTTCAATATTCAGTTTCAATTCTATTTGCTTACCAATTTTAAATCATTTGTCGTTAGTGAAAATTTTAAAAATTTTCTAACTCCTATAATTTTCGAATTTTTTTGGCAGAGTCTCCTTTGTACGGAAGAGCTTTTGCAATTTGACAAGAGATATAAATATATATACATCGACCCACACGGTCGGAAAACAAAAAAACAAACAACAGTTCATATTTCCTATCTTTTTATTGCGTAGGCGTACTTTTATTTAGCATTTTTAAGCAAGCGGCTTATTATTTTAGCAATTAGCGCAACCAAATCCAGCCACACGGCTTCCCTATACCTGTACTTACTCAATTCAAATATGTAAGTGCCATATATAGAAAATTTATTTCACATTTCACTCATTTTCAATAGCTAACACATGGATTTCATAAGCCATACATACCAAAAAGCACTTATAAGTAATTAATAAGGTTTCAATCACCAATTCAATTGCTTTCACTCGCTTTTCTTACCCTTGCATTCAATCTAAGTGATGTACAACTCACTTACTTACCTCCAATTCATTTATAATTCCAAACAACTCATATTCATGTCAATTGATTCAAAAATCAATTTTGTTTACTTCTATCAATTCATGGAATTTTATTCAATTCCATTTTATTTTACTAATTTAATTCAATTAGTATACTCATTCAATCCATTATAAATTCTAATTTGCATTCAGAATTTATTTCTGAATTCATTTTATTAATACCAAGGCCATTCAATTTATTTCTACTCACTTGGATATTATTTGCAATTCAAACCATCTTTATCCTAATCCAACTTCATTTCATTTGACAACACTTCAATCATATTTTAATTTATTAACACTTCGAGTCGAATTTTTACTTGAAACCCAAGTTCATTTCCAACTCCATCAATAACTCACAATTCAACTTTTATTTAACCACTTTAAATTTAATTAACAAATTCGACTTACTAATTTATTCCAAATTAGTTATTTCCAATTTACGATTCAATATTTGGTTTTTATCTCAAAAATCACTTTACTTGTATTTAATTTACTTACCTTTCTAACTTTATTAACTTTTTACAAGTTAATTTCACCCCAGGAAATTTCAAACTTTATAAATTTCCAAACCTGTTTATAATCCATAAACATTTTTGGTTAAACCCCCAGAGTTTAAACCATTACTTAGACACTCAAAAACATTTTCAACCAATTTCAGAGTCTTCAATAATCACTTAAGTATTTCAAAAATCATTTGAAATCAATTATATCCAAAATTCTTTGGCAAATTCAATTATCCCTTTGAATTTCAAAACCAAACCCAGTTTGCAAACAATTCCAATTTAAAATAATTTGGTAGCAATTCATCTCTTGGAAACTCGAAAATGAACATCGATGATGCTGCAGTCATCACCAAAGTTATTTCCAGCGACCGAAAGAGTTCAATGCTTTTATCTCTTTAAAACAATTTCAAATATTTTTAATTTCCAAATCTTTTAGATTTCAAATTCTATTTAAAAATATTTTCCAAATAATATCATTATTATTTCTCCAAACCTTTGAAAACCATATCCAAACCCAAAAGATTTTAAACCTTTCCCAAAATTCCAAATTCGAAATCCATCCAATTCAGATTCAAACATTACTCTAGAATTTTATTTCAATTTTCAATTATAAATCACATTTATAATTCACATTTACAAATTCCATTTTATTATCTGAATTTATTCTCTTAACTTTGGTTATAATTCGATTTCTTATTCAATTTTACACTTAAATGATAATAATTTAATATTTTCATTCCCTAACAACCAAGCAACCATATAACTATAATAATTTAAGAAAAATTATTTCCTTTATATACAAAAATAATTTGGGTAAAATTATTTCATTTACCCTATTCGAAAACCATACTGTGTCGGTTTATCTCATTCAAGAGTTTAGAAACCCCTATCGATGACATGGCGTCCCATATATCGACCAGAATCCATAAACACTCAACCGATAAGTCAACACAGTATAAAAACAAATTTTATATTCACTAACAAATACGCGCTCATATCTATTAATACACTCAAACTCATTCTAGAATACTACGGACTCTATTTTCAAATAAGTAATCCCTACTAGAGCCAAGGTTATCGCTAGTCTAAGCTCTAATACCAAGTGTGATGACCCGCAAACCCGTACCCCTTGAATTGACATTAATCTCCATCAAATCAACTCAAGAAGAACGGAAATACGAACCATTTGGGTTTAAGAAGAAAGAGGTAGAAGAAGAAAATAGAAACAACATCAGAATCTCACAATCGCAGCGGAATAATATATAATAGTTAATAACTGATCTTTACACAAAAGCAAATCTGTTTATACATTACATCATCAGAGTACACACAATTAATAACACACAACTAGACAGTTATATTAACTTGTCCTCACTAACAGACAATACAACTTACAGCACAGCGGAATAATACATCAAGTACGCATGCTACGCCTCGCTATCCAGCTCGTCTCCTGAGCTCCACAGCAATCCATCTAGAATCTGTACTCTATAATACTCGATCTGACCCGAGTATTATAATAAAATAATACCCGAGTTAGTCTGGAAAACCAGCGTGAGAAAACACACTCAATTGGATTATTAAAGTTTTCCAAACCCTTTGAAATGAAAAGCATCTCGTAAGACCACGCCACAAATAAACATGTTGGGTTTTTACCTTACGATAGCCAAAACACTTTCTTATCAAAATCCTCTGATATTATAATAGAGTCTATAGAAAGTAAAATAGAATCTAGCTGAAATGCTTGCATCTCACGTTTCAGCAATAGTTGGGCACAATCAAAACCGTACAGGCGCGTAGGGAGAATGGATTTCCAACTAATGACTAGGCACCGGGGTACCACCTGTCACAGTACCTGGTCAAGATCAGCGTACCGAGGACCACACCCAATCCCTTATAACACAAGGCCGGAACTACCCCTTACTGGATAATTCCGAGTAAGATCACCCCACAGTTGGGATCAGCAACCGCACCACTAAGCCGAAATAAAAGGGACATCTAGACAGGGATGACCTCACCCTAATGGGTGCTACCCACATAGCCTTGCTGCATAACCCCTGATTTTCAGTCATTCCCAGTTGATGAGGCTCGAGGCTGAGCGTTACCTTATAGAACTTATCACTTAGAATGCTCATCGTCCACCTGACGATGTTCTGAAAGCATTCATCCATACAAGTCCGTCCCGGGTTCGAACGGAACCGAAGGCACTATTCCTACTACATCCATTTTGGAATCATCCTCAGGATTAGTAGCGACTAGCCCTTGCACTTCACTGCTCCAACTTCGATTCCAAACTCGTTTTCCCCACGAAAACGTACAAACCGGATCGAAGTGGTTTTCGGGAGATAAATCCCGATCCTGGTCTCTTCGAAACGATCAGCGCATTGGCCAATATTGATAGTCGGTTATTTAACTATCAAATAACATTCAAAATCAACCATCAGACACATAAATAATTTTCCAAATTATTTATTTATCTCAAAATATCTTCACAAGATATATTCCCACTTTCAAACCTTTCTGAAAACAGTTTTCAAACCACACTCTTCTCATGGAATAAATTCCCAAATACTTATTTCCATTGAAAACACCAAATACAATTACTTTAGATTTTTAAAATAATTTAAAAAAACTTTATTATAAAATACACTTTAAAACATTTAAATTAAAACTACTTTAATACTTTATTTAAAAATATATACTTTAAGAATATTTAAAATAAACTACTTTATAAAATGTAAAACTACATTTTTATCCTTTTAAAACACAATACCAAGTTACCTTTAAACAATTACTACTAAATTAAATTTGAGAAATACTTACTTTTAAACTTTAAACATTTAAAAATAATAAATTTTCTAAAACATACTTTAAAAACAACTTTAAAACCTTTAACTCATACTTAAAAGTTTGCTTTAGAAACGTACTTGGCTATCCAGGGAAATACACTTCTCTTCCACATCTTTAAAATAAATCACTATTTATTTTTAAACAAATTTACCCATTTCTTTAATAAATTCCCACTGTGAATTTATTCTTCCAAATATCCACTAATATATTACTTTATAAACCCAGTTTATAAATTTCATAGTCTAATCCATCTTTTAGAACCAGTTCAATTACTTTACCAAAATTTCAAATTGATTTCCAAATCAATTCCATTTTAAAATAAATTCTTTACTCAAATTTATTTTAAAATCCGTTAATTTCATTAATTCCAGATTAAGCTTCTAAATTAGGATTTTAAAACCTTATATAACTTGAATCTACAGATTTCATATTTATTTACAAATTTCTTCCTTATCTTTTCCAAACCAATTTAAATCTTGAATTTTTAAAATAAATTCTTTATTCCTTTTAAATATTATCACTTGAATTTATTTATTCAAAATATCTCCTTTTCCATACTTTGGGTTTATTTGTTACAATTTAGAAATCAACTTTTATTCTTCCAAATCATTTTAAATTATCCAAGTTCCTTATAATTATTTATTTAAAAAGATTCCTTTTTATTTACTTTAAAAATACAAACTTCATCTATATATATTTCAATTCTCAAAATTCCAATATATATATAATCAAGCCAGAGTAATCAATAAATTTCAATTCCCAATAATGATCAATATAATTCATCACAGAATATCAAATAATCATATCACAAAATTATCAGATCAATTTAAATAACTCTGAGGAATTCAGTTGGATCCCTCCAACCTGTTTCCCTACATCCACAGATGTTAGCACAATACCAATTCCACTTCGAGGTGGAATATCGCGGTATATGGGATTAATATAATATCATCCGCTATTATGCGGCGCATAGGGTCTCATCCGCTGTATAATGCGGGAAATCAATCACTCTAATATATATATATATATATACACTACTATATATATTATCACATCCAATCAATTGAATCATTCAACCAGATATTTAAATTTTAACCATTTAAATTTAAATAGCAATCCAGAAGAGTGAGATTACTCACCTTTAATTTTTGTTTTCCAATCCGACCCAAACCGGCTATTTCCTTCACGATTTTGGACCTTGTACAAACATTATATGGTTTATTAGCATTTTAAATACTCTAAAATAATTTACCATTAAATAGGTTTAATTAATAATTTAATTAACTAATAATTTAACTTTTAAACTAATTTCCTTTAATAAATTATTTTTAGTGACTAAAATAATTAAATTAGTTATAACAAGTTAATCACCTTAATACATCTCTTAAAAATTTAACCAGTAGGTTTACACTGTATATGTATATTTATTTTCTTTTGAAACTACATACGTAAATTATAGATTTCAAAAATCTAGTTTTATATAAACTTTCAACATTCAAAATCCCTATATTTTCCAAACCTTGTCTATATACATATTACTAATTTACCTATATATAAATATTCTGTTTTACCCGTATATACATTTATATTCCATTAAAATAGAATTGTTTTATATACTTACTGTAATTATTTTTCTCCAATTACAGTAAACAACAAAATGGTTACCTCACTGAAATTTTATTTTCCTTTCTGTTTCTAACACACACATAAATATATATATTAAATTAAAATTATAAGATAAATTCTCTTCTACCTTGCTGTAATTAGCCCCAAATCAATCTCGTCTCTCGCGTGCTGAACCACGAATCAATGCCGAGCATCGCCGAGTCCCACTCGAACCGTCGCCTGCTTCGCATCTTCCCTCCCTTCGTGCAAGTGCGCGCCTCTGCTTCTCGCCGATGAATCGAGATAGCCTCGAGTTCGAATCGAATTCGAATGAATCGAACTGAACTTATACTTGCAAATGATTTTGTACAAGTAGAGATTGTAACGGCCGAGACTTGTATAATTAATTTTTATTTTATTTTTATTCGCTGATTCAATGCCTCCATGTTTATGCGAATAGATTGAGAGGAAAGGTATGATTTTCGATTGGCCATATCCAAGGTAGTTGTTCGTATATTTTTTTTAGAAATGCTTTCGGCTGAAAAGAAAAGGGAAGGCGACGTGATATAAAGGTGATAGGTATGTTGCGTGCTAAAAAATACTTGCTACAGTGACATTTGGATTCAAATCAAAAAGCTCTAATGTTGATATAGCCTTGACTGGTCAATGTATATATATATATATATCAAATTTAAATTTAAATTCAAATTATTTTGAATTCACAGTTCAAAATCTTGACATCCTATCAAGGCATGCTGCAAAGCGTTTGTAATGTTAAACCCCTATTCTGAACGAAATGGAAAAGGTTTCGAGTCCTAATTCGATCGTATGGAGAAGATAGCTTTTTGGACCCAGTTATTATATTGAATTTTCGATATAGATTTCAGCGCGTTTATATATCGTACGCTCACACAACAACTCCAAACACTACGAAAATTGAAATCCGATAATAATACACTATTTCGGATCCAATAGAAGTGGTTTCGTCGAAATCCAAGACTGTCCCTCGGAAGGCTATTTTTAAATATCGATTTAAACGATATAATTTTCAAAGCTTAACAAAACACTTCCAAATTCAAGTTTAACACTTTTACTATCTTCAATACTATCAATATAAATTTTACAAGCCTTTAAAATATTTTTAACAAGCCCGAAACTCTAGATTCAATATGTTACCCAACTTCAAATTATTTAATTTAATAATTAAATTACCCCATAAATAGTGATATTTGAAATTAAAGTTAAAAATTACCTTTTTAAATATTTAAAATCAATTAAATATTCCAATTTCAGATATCCAAAATTCTGGGTCGTCATAGATATAGTACTATATCAGTTTTGAGAACGATACAGTACTTTATCAGTTTTAAAATATTAAACTTTTATAAGTTTTTAAACAAAGTTGTTTTGTATCAATTCAATATTTATAGGTTACTGTATCATATTTAAATTATTTATATATTTTAATCATATTATTAGTCTTTAAAATAGATTGATCTTTTGAAAATGATTTTCAGTTTTAATCATTGTATTTTGCATAATTAATTATCAATGTTATTATAGCATCTACAATATTTCATTCTAAGTGTTATTTTTACGCAGTAGTAATGTTCTTGAAACAAAATTTTAATTTATCAGTTTTTAAAATAATATAGTACTATATAAGTTTTGAAAACAATACATTATTGTATCAGTTTGAAAATGCTGCATTATCGTATCGATTTTGTCAAATGATACGGTATTGTATCAGTTCTAAAATACTAGACTTTTAGAAGTTTTTTAAACAAAGTTGTTTTGTATCAATTTAACACTTATACGTTACTATATCGTATATAAATTATTTATTATTACACTATAGTAATGTTCTTGAAATAAAATTTTAATGTATCATTTGTTAAAACGATATAGTACTGTATCAGTTTTGAAAACGATACATTATTGTATCAGTTTTGAAACGATACTGTATTGTATCAGTTTTAAAATATTAGACTTTTAGAATTTTTAAATAGAGTTGTTTATGTCAATTCAACATTTATACGTTATTGTATCATATTTAAATTATTTATATATTTTAATCCTATTATTAGTCTTTAAAATAAAATTGATCTTTTGAAAATGATTTTTATTTTTAATCAAGGTATTTTGCATAATTAGTTATTTGTATTATTACAGTATATCTATAATATTTCATTCTTCAAGTGTTATTTTTCAAAGTAGTAATGTTCTTGAAGCAAAATTTTAACGTATCAGTAATTAAAATGATATTGTACTATATAAGTTTTGAAAATGATACATTATTGTATTAGTTTGAAAACACTATATTATTGTATCATTTTTTTTCAAATGATACAGTATTGTATGAGTATTAAAATATTAGACTTTTAGAAGTATTTTAAACAATGTTGTTTCATATCAATTCAACACTTATACTAAATTATTTATTACATTGTAGTAACGTTCTTAAAACAAAATTTTAATGTATCAGTTTTTAAAACGATATAGTACTATATAAGTTTTGAAAACAATACATTATTGTATCAGTTTGAAAACGCTGCATTATCGTATCGGTTTTGAAAAACGATATATTATTGTTTCAGTTTGAAATGGTACGGTATTGTATCAGTTTTAAAATATTGGACTTTTAGAAGTTTTTAAACAAAGTTTTTTATATCAATTCAACAATTATACGGTAGTGTGTCATATTTAAATTATTTTTATATTTTAATACTATTATTAGTCTTTAAAATAAATTTGATCTTTTGAAAGTGATTATTTTTATTCATGGTATTTTGCATAATTAATTATTTATGTTATTATAGTACCTACAAATTTCATTCTTCAAATGTTATTTTATACTGTAGTAATGTTCGTAAAACAAAATTTTAAAGTATAAGTTTATGAAACGATATAGCACCGTATCAGTTTTGAAAACGATAAATTATTGTATCAATTTGAAAATGCTACGCCATTGTATCAGTATTTTCAAACGGTACAGTATTGTGTTAGTTTTAAAATATTAGACTTTCAGAAGTTTTTTAAACAAAGTTGTTTTATATCAATTCAACCCTTATACATTATTGTATCATATTTAAATTATTTATTAATACACTGTAGTAATGTTCTTGGATCAAAAGTTTAATGTATCGGTTTTTAAAATGATATAGTACTGTATCAGTTTTGAAAATGATATATTATTGTATCAGATTGAAAACGCTACGTTATCATATCAGTTTTTTCAAACGATACAATATTGTATTAGTTTTACAATATTGGATATTTAGAAGTTTTTAAACAAATTTGTTTTGTATCAATTCAATGATTAAACATTACTATATTATATTTAAATTATTTATTATTACACTGTATGTAATGTTCTTGACTAAAATTTTATTGTATCAGTTTTTAAAATGATACAGTATTGTATCAGTTTGAAAATGCTACATTATTGTATCAGTTTTAAAATTATTAGACTTTTCGAAGCTTTTTAAACAAAGTTGTTTTATATCAATTCAACGCTTATACGTTACTATATCATATTTAAATTATTTATTATTACACTGTGGTAATGTTCTTTACTCAAAATATTAGTGTATTTGTGGTTTTAAAACGATATAGTACTGTATTAGTTTTGAAAACGATACGTTATTGTACCAGTTTGCAAAATGATACTTATTGTTTCAGTTTTAAAATATTAGATTTTTAGAAGTTTTTTAAACAAAGTTGTTTTATATCAATTCAACACTTAAAAGTTACTCTATCATATTCAAATTGTTCATATATTTTAATCATATTATTAGTCTTTAAATAAAACTGATCTTTTGAAAATGATTTTTTTTTCATCATGCTATTTTGAGTAATTAATTATTTCTCTTATTATAATTATTTGCAATAGTTTGGTATATTAGAATGCACGAGTTTTTATTATTTAACGTCAATTATTTCAAATGAGAAGAATATAGATACTTACTATTTTGCAGCAATATTCAATAGATATTTTTATGACAGATCTAAATTAATTTGAAATTTTCTTCCATGTGTGCTTAATTAGAGAAAAAGGATATTTTGGTAAAGTCCCATTAACCGGGGCCTAAATTTATATTAATTATAGATTGGGACCTAAAACTTAAATAGAATAACCAATATCCCGTCGCTTAAAAATCACTTGCCCGATAGCATTGAATCCAATCAAGGTAAAAATAAAGACTATATACATGCAATATGCAAAAATAATTTACTAAGATATTTAGGGTTGTTATGATAATGGTTACCATTACGTAAATACTGTTACCGTACCGTTTTTACTGGTAAGCTAAATTTGCTTACCGTTATCATTATCGATTTACTATTATACCTATAAACTGGTAACCATTACATTGGAATGGTAAATACCTATTTTCTAAAAAAAATAACTTGCCTTGTTTTTGCATTATAATGATGCTTCATTATACAATTTATAGTGTTACTTAATAGAAGACATCAATAAGAAATAAAATAAATGTAGATAGAATTATTTGATCTAAATTATTAAACTAAATTTAATTATTTTCTTGGTTCTAAATGCCTATAATAAAACATATTACATAAATATCCATGTGTTATAAATTGATTGGTAAATTTACCGTTACCGTTGGTTTTGAAAAAATGTCATCGATAATTTAACATAGGAAATGGTAAATTTACCGTTACCATACTAATTAAAATGGTGTATCACTTTCACTCAAAAATGATAACCAATTGATTATTAAAGGTATGACAATGGTAAATTTACCGTTACCATAATAGCTCTAAAGATATTTACTTCAAGAAGATAAAAAGTTATTTACATCAGTCCTGAAATTTATCGTACTTTGTATACATCGGTCTATAAAATTTTCCATTATGTTGAGAAATATGAATGATAGCCTCAGAATATTTCATCTAGGCTGAAAAAAGGAAACAAATAAAAAGCTAGCATCCATTATACAACTGTCAGCTATACTTGGTACTTTGTTGTAATTATGGTGTAATTAGACAATTATAATTTAAAAAATAAGCAATGACTAGTAAAATTATAGTTTGGAAAATAAGCAACGGCTAGTAGAATTATAATTAAGGAAATAAGCAATGGCTAGCATGATTAAGCTATATATAATCATGTACAAAGAGAATGTAGAATAAAAAAAAATTGCATAAAATTAATTATTCATTATATTCTCTCTTCTCCTCTAAAATTCATTATGGTATCAGAGCAGATCAAATCCCAACTCAAAAGTTCCGCAGCATCATCAATTGGCGCAGATATCAAATAACTGCAGTAATTCAACATGTCTCAATCCGACAGCATTGAACTCACAAATATCATACTCAACGACAACAATAATTACATTCATTAGTCAAGGTCCACATCAATTGGTCTTGGTGGCAAAGGAAAATTAAGCTTTGTCACTGGCAAAAAGGAGATACCCAAAGCAGTTGAGCCAAATAATCCAACTCCCGAAGAGAAAGCAAAAATAGAAGAATGGGAGACAACCGACCAATTAATCATATCATGGCTTCTCAGCACAATGAAACCCCAAATTTCAAACGTACTTATATACTCTAGCACATCACAGGAGGTTTCGGACAAAGCCAAGAGAAGGTATGGCCAACAAAAAAAATTTGCTCATATTTTTAGCCTTAAACAAGAGGTTGCCCAAATTAAACAGAGTACCCAAAGAAATAATGAACTAGTGACCGAAATTATGTCAAAATGGAAAGAGCTCAATGTCTATCTCCCACCAACAATAAACCCAGTTGAAATCGAAGAAAGATCCGAACAAGAATTAATCTTCACCTACATAGGGGCTTTTGATCCAAGCTATGATCGATTAGATCTCAAGTCTTGGCATCAGTTGAGATGCCAAGTTTTGATGATGTAGTGCACGAATTGAGCAAGAGCAATCTTGGCGAGTCGTAATAAACCCACGATAGCTGGAAAATCAAGAGAATAAGGTGTTTCAGGTAAAACACTCAAACCCTAGCTTCAGGGACACCACAAGAAGGAAGGGAGCTTCGAGCACCGAGCAGTGTGACCATTGCAAGAAAGCATGACATAACCACGATGGTTGTTGGTTCCTCCATCCTTACCTTCAACCCGTTAAAGAGAAGGGCTACAGAGAAGGTAATTGGGGCGACGCCAAAAAGGAGAAATTTTTTGGTGGTTTTAATAAAGGAGCGGAGGTAGAAGAGGATGATCCGAATCGGCTCAATAGACTAATAACACCTCCAATTCAGTAGAATCTTCTTTGACTCAAACGGTGCAACTGAATCTACTGCTAACTCAATTGAAGAGTTTGTTGTCATAGCAAATGTTATCCCACCTTTTGGCAAGGCCGTGACACCAAGGAATTGGTTGGAAACCAAAGACCGTTCATCCCGAAAATCAGTTATACACAGGTCTACTATGGATACTGACAAATTTTGTCCGAGTCCGGATCGAGCTACAATTGATATGGCACAACAAGCAAAGCTATGAAAGCCAACGTTCCAAATTTCAAGTCAATCGGAGTTCGTATGCTCAAGATATGATCGATGCAAGTCAAGGAAAACAGCTACAATTCGTATCCATCGATGCGAACAGAAGTGATGCAAACAGAAGCGATGCAGAAGCGATGTGAACAGAAGCGATGCGAACAGAAGCGATGCAGAAGCGATGTGAACAGAAGCAATGCAAACAGAAGCGATGAGAACAGAAGTGATGTAGAAGCGATGCGAACAGAAGTTAAATGGTCATTGTACGAATGGTTGCAGGCACTTGAAGGATGAGGTTGAGGGACATATCCAGAATGGTCTGCTATCGAAATATGTGAGAAGGCGAGCAACAACGGTGGAACGAGAGCAACCACCGTTTGCACCAAATGAAGGTGGCTCCATATCGAGGCGTCAGCTTGTCATCAGTTGATCAGAATAATGACGAATAAGTGGCAAACTCCACACCAACACGATTAAGTCATTTACACATGTACATGATCATGAACGATCCTCAAGCATGCTCTGATATGACTATCAATCGCATTAGTGTAGGTGTTTGCACTTTGACGTCTCTATTTTTCTTTTTCTTTTCTATTTCTCACGTTAGGACTTGATTTTGTTGGACATTTCTGTTGAAAGACTCATTTGAATGTAAATCTGTTATTTGTAATTCCATAACGGCTAAGTCACTAATGTGCACGTAAATGTGCATATTTTTACCACCATATTTAATCTATTTAAATTAAATAAATGATCATATCGGGTATTTTAACTTGTTTAAACCGAAATTCAAATTATTTTCAAATTGTCACATATTCATCTTCATATAGGGGTAAAATGGTCATTTTTATGCATTTATTAAATTGTGAAAATTTACTTGGAATTTTCTATGTTGTTTTGTAGGAAATTTGGTGAATTTTACAAGTGGCTTCATGATAATATATGCATGCACAAGAGTGAAGAGAACAAATGAAGATGGTTAAATGGATGCGTATGAGGTTTTATAATATTAAATATAGAGATAATTCTGCAAAAGCTTTTGTTTTAAAACTTAGAGAACTTAGGTTTACTCTTAAAATTTGGAATAAAAATATTTTTGGTAATATTAAAATTTAAAAAGAAAATATTCTCAATGAGATGTTTAAATTAAACAAAATAGAAGAAACTAGGCATTTAAATATAGGTGAGCGAAATGTTCTCACTAACTTAAAAGAAGAACTTAACTCTATTCTTGAAAAGGAAGAAGTTATGTGGAAACAAAGATCTAGAATCCAATGGATTAATGAAGGTGATAATAATACTAATTTTTTTCATAATATGGCCAATTGTAGGAAACGTAGTAATACAATTAACTCGATTTTAGTTAATAATGTTGATCTAGTTGACCAAAGAGATCTCAATAGGGCTTTCACGGATTATTATAAAGATATTTTTGGCAATAAAAATAAACGCAGAATTAATGTGAGGTGGAATGATCTTTATCCGGCAGTCTCCAATATTAATCTTTCTGATTTAGATGTTCCTTTTACTGAAGAAGAAATCCAAAAAGCCATTTTTGATTTACCGGGTGATAAATCCCCGGGTCCGGACGGATTTCCAATTTTCTTCTATAAAACTTTTTGGGATGTTTTAAAATATGACCTAATCAACATGTTTAATGATTTTTATAACGGAAATCTTCAATTAGGTAGATTTAATTTTGCAAATGTTATTTTATTACACAAAAAAGTAGGTGCTAATAATTTAAAAGATTTTAGACCCATTTCATTGATTAATTGCTCCGTTAAAATCATTTCTAAAGTCTTAGCTAATAGACTTAATACAAAAATGAATGACCTAATTGACTGTTCACAATCAGCATTCATAAAAGGTAGAAATATCACTGATGGCGTGGCAGTTGTTCAAGAATATATTAATCTTTATTGTAAGAATAACATTACTTGTGCCATTTTAAAATTAGATTTATATAAAGCTTTTGATTCGGTTGATTGGGATTTCCTTGTAGATATTTTTCATGCTAGAGGCTTTAGTAATAGATGGATTAACTGGATTATAAATTTGCTTAAAACTGGCAACTCTAGTATTATGGTTAATGGTATATTAGGTAATAAAATTCAGTCTAAGAGAGGTTTAAGGCAAGGGGACCCTTTATCGCCCCTTTTGTTTAACTTAGCTGCTGATGTTTTTGCTAAGATTATTAAAAAAGCAGTCAGTAATGGTTCTCTGGGAAATATAGGTAATGATATATCGAGTTATGGTGTATCAGTCATACAATTTGCAGATGATACTTTGCTTTTTTCCTCTCATCTTCCTAGACACATTATTACTCTTAAGTTTATTCTTTATAGTTTTGAGCTTTTATCGGGATTAAAAATAAACTTTGACAAAAGTTCTGTTTTAGTTTTAAATGATTTAGAGAATGTTGAAAATTTAGTTGCTAATACTTTAAACTGTAAAATTATGAACTTTCCGATTGAATATCTAGGTTTTGTCATTAGGCCCACTAAACTTAAACATGACGATTGGTTAATAATCATTGATAAAATCAAAAAAAGGATTTCTAACTGGAATGGGAGACTTCTATCTAGAGTAGGTAGATTGGTTTTAATTAATTCGGTTTTATCTGCTCTCCCAATTTATTGGATGACTATGCATCTTTTTCCTGGTTGGGTGATAGATAAAATAGATAAAATTAGAAGAGATTACCTTTGGAGTGGTGATAATCCAAACAGTAGCATCAAATGTCTTGTTAATTGGGAAACTATTTGTAAATCCAAAAAGGATGGTGGTTTAGGAGTCATTAATTTGCGTAATATGAATTTGGCTCTTCTTAGTAAATGGTTATGGAAATTTAGAGATACCAATGATAATGCCACTTGGAAGGAGATTATTTCTAAGTATTATTATAATGGTAATAATAATCTTTATCAGATTAGTCCATCGGTTTCTAGTAAGCATTCTTATTTTTGGAAATCCATTTTAAAATGTAGTGAAATTTTCAACTTAGGTATTAATATTATAGTACACTCTGGTAATAATACTTCTTTTTGGCATGATAGTTGGATTTCCGCTACTCCTCTTAGGAATGAGTTTGCAGATTTATATGATATTTGTAACTTCAAATATGCTTTTATTTCTGAACTTTTTGATTCTGAAAATGACCCTCCTTGGAAGTTTAGTTTTAACAGAATTTTAGTAGGTTCAACTCTTAGACAGCTCAATTTGCTTTATGCTAGATTAAATCTTTATAATATCGATAATGAAAATGATTATATTAGTTGGGAATGGGATATGAGCAAGAAATATTCCACTAATTCATTCTATAGATTTATCAACTTTTCAGGTGTCACTAATAGTTTTTTTAAGTTTATTTGGAAATCTAATGCTCCTCCAAAATCTAAATTACACATGTGGCTTATTATTCATGGTAAATTAAATACTATAGAATTGTTAAAAGGAAAAATATTTGTATTGATAATAAATGTTATTTTTGTAATATTCATTTAGAAGATATTAATCATATTTACTATGATTGTATGGATACTCATTTTATTCTTATAAATACCCTTAACATATTTGAATTTTATATAAGTACTAAAATTACTAATTGTGTTTTCTATTGGAATTCTTTTAGAGTTAAGTTTAATAAGAATAATAGATACTTGCTAGATACTTTATTCACTATTTCTAGTTGGTTTATTTGGTTTGAAAGAAATCAAAGAATTTTTAATAATAACAATAATCACATTAATAAATTGATATTTTTTATTTCATCTTTCTGCTTAAATTGGATATCTAATCCTAAATATAAATTAGCCAAAAATAATTTTTTTAAGGAATATCTTAGTAAGGTTAGAAATAATATTAATATTTTTAAACATAACAATAATAATTTTAACATTAATAATATTTATACTAATACTTTCTCTAACTTAAACGATGATAATTTGGTGTATAATAATCTGCTTTCTATTGAGGGTCCATAAAGGGTCTTTTCTTTTTTGTTTATCTTATTAGATTTTTGTTCAAACATATATGTATATAAATTCTATTTATATACATATATGTGTCTTTTGCTAATTTTTTTCCTAGTATTGTTTCAGGTCTGGATTAGATAGGTTGCTAGAGCCTCTTTTCAGGTTTGCAGGATAGCTTGCGATTTCGTGCAGGTGCTCAGGATAGCTTTTTTCTAGAGTGATTGCACCAGGCGTTACACTCAGATTTATGGTGTCTTCAGAGTGGAGTTTCTTCTTTAGGGATCAGTTTCTTCTTCAGATTAGCCTTTTCCTTCAGAGGCAGCTTCATTTAGATGGTGCAGATTCCAGTTTCTCTGGATTTAGATCCTTTTTCTATTTTCCAGGTACTTCTGACATCTCATTATCGGGCGGTGGCCTTGCCGGAGCTCGGTATTGGGGTGAAATGGGCGGTGGCTTTGCCGGAGCTCATTTTAGGGGTACCTGTTTTTTTACCCTGTTATCTGTACATAGATTTGTCACCTGTCAGGCATGTTGGCAGCACCATATTATGTTTTATATATATAGTTTCATGTGTGCTCTCCTCTTTTATTAGAGGATCACACATTTTGCTCAAAAAAAAGATAATGGAGGACCCCACCTACCCACCTACCTTAATGTACAAATTAGAGGCTAATGCACATGCTTATGGAATTAATGGCTTCATGTACATTTAAATGATGATTAGTAGAAGCTAATGATTACTTGGCCTCCACACTTTCTCAAGGATATTTTGGGCATTCCTCAAAAATATGAATTAGGGTTTAACACATGTATAAGTACCCCTTATGTTTCATGTAACCTCTTCTCCCTTAATCTCTCTTAGTTTTAGTTTAGGCTCAAAATAAAAAGAGCTCTCTTTCTTTTTTCATGGCTACTTAGCCATTATTATTTCTTGTAATTTTTCTTTTCTTTCTTATGCAATTCAATATATGCTCTTTACATTTACATGCTCTCTTTCTTATGTTATAGTGTAGATTTCTTTTCTTTTATGCAAGTAGAATAGTTTTCCTTACATTTTGCTCTCTTTCTCCTCTTGTTAGTTTCATATTGCTTCCTACATTTGTTCATATGATAACAAATATGAGAGGCTAATCCCTACAATTTAGGGGTAATGAAGTTCTCTAGTATGTAGATGCAACATTTTGATGTTTATGCTCTCCTTTTGTGCTTAATGAATCATTTAAAGTGGTTTAACTTGTTGTTTTTGATGTGAATTTGATAGCCTATATTGTTGACACCAAATAGGCTAGGCTTAAACAATCACAAACAATGATTACCTCTTCATCTACATATGATGATGGTAATAAAGTGATTGTTGAAATTAAAATTTGATGGCCTATATTTCTAAACAATAGTTAATAGGCCATGCTTAAAATAGATTTTGCTTTCAACTTTGTTGTCATATTTCACGAGAGTTAAATGTGTATTAGTGGTTGTGTTATAGTTTGATGGTTTATATTGTGCTAATTAATAGCACAAATATACCATACTTATAATAACCACATCGACTAATTACACTAATGACAAGAAAAGAGAGATCATAACTTCATTTTGTTGATTTATGTGATCTAGAGAGTGGAAATTGCCTCTAAATTGCCTTCACACTCTCATATTTTTATCAATTTTCTTTTGCTAGTTTTCTACATTTTTAGCTAATCACATTTCAACTTTGGTTAATTTAATTGAATAGAATTTTAAAATCATCAATTCCCTGCGGATCGACCCGTACGCGCCACGTACTTCAATAGTACGCCATGCGCTTGCGGTTATTTTACTTCTAAATTCGTTCGACGGTTTTCTAAACCGATAGAAAATCCATCGTTGAACGGTCACTTACACATGCACGGGATCGCGAACGGTCACTTACAAATGCACGGGATCGCGAACGGTCCTCAAGCATGCTCTGAGATGGCGATAAATTGCCATAACAAACAATTCAGAAACTCACTCAAACGTGAAATCGGACATTAATGATACTAAGTCCTCCCTAGGTACACACAATTTGCCTCGAACGACAATCGACCTCGAACGGTCATAATTCGCCTCGAATGGCACACGACCATAAATGGTCACCATTCGCCTCGAACGGCACCCGACCACGAATGGTCACAATTTGCCTCGAACGGCACACGACCATGAACGGTCACCATTCGCCTTGAACGGCAGTCGACCGCGAATGATCACAATTCACCTCGAACGTCATTCGACCTCGAACGGTCACATACCACCTCGAACGGCATTAGATCTCAAACGATCGCTATTCACGGTCTGTTAAGATTATCAATCTCTTTACAGGTCATTAACAGGATACGGAAATCCAGCTTGTGACACTACAAAACACACCTTCCAATCGCAAGGCATGTTTTAGGGGGCAAAATGTTATCCCGCCTTTTGGCAAGGCCGTGCACCAAGGAATTGGCTGGAAACCAAAGACCATTCATCCAGAAAATCAGTTATACGCAGGTCTACTATGGATACAGACAAATTTTGTCCGAGTCCGGATCGAGCTATAATTGATATGGCACAACAAGAAAAGCTATGAAAGCCAACGATCCAAATTTCAAGTCAATCGAAGTTAGTATGCTCAAGATATGATCGATGCAAGTCAAGGAAAACAGCTACAATTTGTATCCATCAATGCGAACAGAAGCGATGCGAATAGAAGCGATGCAGAAGCGATGAGAACGGAAGCGATGCAGAAGCGATGCGAACAGAAGCGATGCAGAAGCGATGCGAAAAGAAGCGATGCGAACAGAAGCGATGCGAACAAAAGCTATGCGAATTTGACAGCCTTCAACAAATTCAAACTTGCATCGATCATAACTCAAAATCTACAAGTCCAAATGCCACCAAATTTTCATAGGAGCTTGTGTACAACCTCAAGAGTGTCCATGATCGATCCCAAACCAGAAAGAGCAATTTTGGATCGATACGAATTTGGTACGTATCAATTATGGATTGAGTCGAAATGTCAGGGGATCGATCACGTGGGCCCAACAACGTGAGAGAAGTAGTCTTCCGAGATCTGGGCAACATATTTGCAGCCTACACCTGTAAATAGCAGTCTAAGAGCTTCAAAAAAGGGATCTTTTGGCCCTTCTACACCTATATTCCGCCAAAATCTTCATTGTATATGGAGTGTACTGTTGTAATCAATTGTAACCAGCGAGAATCATCAATAATACAGAAAATCCTTCAATGTGGACGTAGGCTACAACGCCGAACCACTATAAATCTTGTCTTTCTACTGCTTTCCTTTTAATTTTTTGAGTGTTCTTCATATTTAATTCTGTTACATACAATCTACCTGTGATCTGTGACTGTGATTTGGTGCTTTCATCTGCATTTGGGTGTTTGTGACAATTTTTGGCGCAATCATTTTGGTGCTTCACCGAGAATTAAACTCAGGGATTCTATAACTAGGATTTTGTATCTGAAAGCTTAATGACTTGGATCTAGAAAGCCATGACGAAGCAGTCAACAAGGAGACAAAGAGCGGAGAGAAGTCAGCATGAAGAAAGCCAGGAGCATCCTCAGGAGCTAATCAGACTTCGTCCTTCATCACCAGAGATGAGATGGAGATGATGATGGGAGCTATGCATGAAGAATTGTTGAAAAGGCAAGAGGAAATGATGTTGAACATTCTCAGACAGTTTGGATAGGTAGGAATAGCATGAGGAGCTGGAATTCAGATCCACGGAATTGGACCAAAAGGACCCAACAGGAAATCAGATAGAGCAAGACCATCAGGAGCAGCCCCTGAGCTGGGGGGCAATCCCTAGGAACATGTTGATCCAATCTCAGGTAGGATACCAGCCGGGACTATGCAGTATGGCATTGATAGAGCAACGGATCCCCATCCAGGAGAGCAGATCCAAGACCCCCTCGTGAACTCGGGGGGCAGATTGGAGGCAACATACAAGGTCTACAACTTGGAGATAGTGATAGATTGGCGGAGATGGTCAGACGAGCTATGAGGGGAGGATTAGTGAATAGAGATCTGGAAGATGTGAATAGGAGCCCCTTCGCTCCCACAATCAGGCAGGCTAGGAACCCACCTGAATTCAAGCTACCAACACTTGAGACATATGATGGGAGGACGGATCCTGCTGTTCATCTGACAAGGTATATAAGGCACATGGAGGTACTGGGGGCATTGAAGGAGGTCATGGCATGGTGTTTCCCATTGTATTTGATAGATATAGCAGCACTATGGTTCGGGCAATTGGAGAGCGGCTCCATTGGAACATGGATCGAGTTGACTGAGAAGTTTATGAGGCAATTCAGAGTTCACATTTCGAGACCCAAGAATGTAATGAGTTTTGCAACACTAAAGAAAATAACAGAGGAATCTTTGAGGAGTTTTCTATCACGATTCAATGCAGCGGCAACATTGGTGGATCGACCAGATCCATCCATGGTTTTGATGGCAGCTGTATCTGGCATAGCTGATGGAACATAATTCAAGAATTCACTAACAAGAGATCCATCTATGGATCTAGGAGAATTTTATCATGAGGCCGAAGGACTATGATTAGAGGATGCAAATGTTGAAAGAGGAAGGAGAGGGAGTTGAAGTTGATGCAGTCAAAGGCGGAAATCCTCCCGGAAAAGATTCAGACAAGGATAAAGGGAAACGGAAAGCCGAGGATAACGGTGATGGACCAAAGCGACCGCGAAAGGAACTGAGATTCACCTCTTATGCAGAGTTGAATGACACTTTGGAACAGATCTACCAGGACACCAAGGGGCAGGTTCCTTATCGAAAGCCAATGAGGAGGGATCCGACCAACAATGAAAGAAGATCAGACAAGTATTGCTTATTCCATGAGCTAAATGGTCTTTGTACGAATGATTGTAGGCACTTGAAGGATGAGGTTGAGGGACATATCCCGAATGGTCTGCTATCACAATATGTGATAAGGCGAGCAACAACCGTGGAACGAGAGCAACCACCGTCTGCATCAAATGAAGGTGGCTCCGGATTGAGGCGTCAGCTTGTCATCAACTGATCAGAATAATGACGAATAAGTGGCAAACTCCACCCCAACACGATTAAGTCATTTACACATGTACAGGATCACGAACGATCCTCAAGCATGCTCTGATACGACTATCAATCGCATCAGTGTAGGTGTTTGCACTTTGACATCTTTGTTTTTCTTTTGTTTTCTATTTCTCACGTTAGAACTTGATTTTGTTGGACATTTCTGTTGAAAGACTCATTTGAATGTAAATCTGGTATTTATAATTCCATAACGGCTAAGTCACTTACACATGCACGGGATCGCATATGGTCCTCAGGCATGCTCTGAGATGTTGATAAACCGCCATAACAAACAATTCAGAAACTCACTCAAACGTGAAATCTGACATTAATGATACTAAGTCCCCCCTGGGTACACACAATTCGCCTCGAATGACATTCGACCTCAAACGATCACAATTCGCCTCGAACGGCACACGATCATGAACGGTCACCTTTCGTCTCGAACGGCACCCGACCACGAACGATCACAATTCGCCTCGAACGGCACACACCACGAACGGTCACCATTCGCCTCGAACGGCACCTGACCGGGTATGGTCACAATTCGCCTTGAACGACATTCAACCTCGAACGGTCACAAACCACCCTGAACGACATACGATCTCGAACGATCGCCATTCACGGTCTGTTAAGATTATCAATCTCTTTACAGGTCATTAACAGAATACGAACATCCAGCTTGTGGCACTGCAAAACACACCTTCCAATCGCAAGGCATGTTTTGTGGGGAAAAATGTTATCCCGCCTTTTGGCAAGGCCATGACACCGAGGAATTGGCTGGAAACCAAAGACCGTTCATCCCGAAAATCATTTATACGCAGGTCTACTATGGATACTGAAAATTTTTGTCCGAGTCCGGATCGAGCTACAATTGATATGGCACAACAAGAAAAGCTATGAAATCCAACGTTCCAAATTTCAAGTCAATCGGAGTTCGTATGCTCAAGATATGACCGATGCAAGTTAACGTAAACAGATACAATTCGTATCCATCGATGCGAACAGAAGTGATGCGAAGAGAAGCGATGCGAACAGAAGCGATGCAGAAGCGATGCGAATAGAAGCAATGTAGAAGCGATGCGAATAGAAGCGATGCGAATTTGACAGCCTTCAACAAATTCAAACTTGCATCGATCATAACTCAAAATCTACAAGTCCAAATGCCACCAAATTTTCATAGGAGCTTGCGTACAACCTCAAGAGTGTCCATGATCGATCCCAAACCAAAAAGAGCAATTTTGGATCGATATGAATTTGGTACGTATCGATCATGGATTGAGTCGAAATGTCAGGGGATCGATCACGTAGGCCCAACCACGTGAGAGAAGTAGTCTTCCAAGATTTGGGCAAGATATTTGTAGCCTACACCTATAAATAGCAGTCCAAGAGCTTTAGAAAATAGATCTTTTGGCCCTTCTACACCTATACTCCGCCAAAATCTTCATTGTATCTGGAGTGTACTGTTGTAATCAATTGTAACTAGCGAGAATCATCAATAAAACAGAAAATCCTTCAAAGTGGACGTAGGCTACAACACCGAACCACTATAAATCTTGTCTTTCTACTGCTTTCCTTTTAATTTTTTGAGTGTTTTTCATATTTAATTCTATTACATACAATCTACCTGTGATCCATGATTGTGATTTGGTGCTTTCATCTGCAATTGGGTGTTTGTGACCATTTTTGGCGCAAACATTTTAGTGCTTTCACCGAGAATTAAACTCAGGGATTCTATAACTAGGATTTTGGATCTGAAAGCTTAAAGACGTGGATCTGGAAAGCTATGACGAAGAAGTCAACAAGGAGACAAAGAGCAGAGAGAAGTCAGCATGAAGGAAGCCATGAAGCATCCTCAGGAGCTAATCAGACTTCGGCCTTCATCACCAAAGATGAGATGGAGATGATGATGGGAGCTATGCATGAAGAATTGTTGAAAAGGCAAGAGGAAATGATGCTGAACATTCTCAGACAGTTTGGATAATCAGGAATAGCACTAGGAGCTGGAATTCAGATCCACGGAGTTGGACCAGAAGGACCCAACAGGTAATCGGATAGAGCAGGACCATCAAGAGCAGCCCCTGAGCTGGGGGGAAATCCCCAGGAACATGTTGATCCAATCTCAGGTAGGATACCAGCCGGGACTATGCAGTATGGCGTTGATAGAGCAACGGATCCCTGTCCAGGAGAGCAGATTCCAAGATCCCCTCGTGAACTCGGGGGGTAGATTGGAGGCAACATACAAGGTCTACAACTTGGAGATAGTGATAGATTGGCGGAGATGGTCAGACGAGCCATAAGGGGAGGACTAGTGAATAGAGATCTAGAAGATGTGAATAGGAGCCCCTTCGCTCCCACAATCAAGCAGGCTAGGAACCCACCTGAATTCAAGCTACCAACACTGGAGACATATGATGGGAGGACGGATCCTGTTGTTCATCTGACAAGGTATATGAGGCACTTGGAGGTACTGGGGGCATCGGAGGAGGTCATGGCTTGGTGTTTCCCATTGTATTTGACAGACATAGCAGCACTATGGTTCAGGAAATTGGAGAGCGGCTACATTGGAACATGGACTGAGTTGACTGAGAAGTTTATGAGGCAATTCAGAGTTCACATTTCAAGACCCAAGAAAGTAATAAGTTTGGCAACACTAAAGCAAAGAACCGAGGAATCTTTGAGGAGTTTTCTGTCATGATTCAATGCAGCAGCAGCATCGGGGGATCGACCAGATCCATCCATGGTTTTGATGGCAGCTGTATCTGGCATAGCTGATGGAATAGAATTCAAGAATTCACTAACAATAGATCTACCTATGAATCTAGCATAATTTTATCACGAGGCCAAAGGATTTCTGCAATTAGAGGATGCAAATGTTGAAAGAGAGGAAGGAGAGGGAGTTGAAGTTGATGCAGTCAAAGGCGAAAATCCTCCCAGAAAAGATTCAGACAAGGATAAAGGGAAACAGAAAGCCGAGGATAACGGTGATTGACCAAAGTGACCGCGAAAGGAACCGAGATTCACCTCTTATGTGGAGTTGAATGAAACTTTAGAATGGATCTACCAGGACACCAGAGGGTAGGTTCCTTATCAAAAGCCAATGAGGAGGGATCCGACCAACAATGAAAGAAGATCAGACAAGTATTGCTTATTCCACGAGCTAAATGGTCATTGTACGAATGATTGTAGGCACTTGAAGGATGAGGTTGAGGGACATATCCCGAATGGTCTGCTATCGCAATATGTGATAAGGCGAGCAACAACGGTGGAATGAGAGCAACCACTGTCTGCATCAAATGAAGGTGGCTCCGGATTGAGGCGTCAGCTTGTCATCAACTGATTAGAATAATGACGAATAAGTGGAAAACTCCACACCAACACGATTAAGTCATTTACACATGTACAGGATCACGAACGATCCTCAAGCATGCTCTAATACGACTATCAATCGCATCAGTGTAGGTGTTTGCACTTTGACGTCTCTGTTTTGCTTTTGTTTTCTATTTCTCACGTTAGGACTTGATTTTGTTGGACATTTCTGTTGAAAGACTCATTTGAATGTAAATCTGGTATTTGTAATTCCATAACGACTAAGTCACTTACACATGCACGGGATCACAAACGGTCCTCAGGCATGTCTGCGATGGCGATAAACCGCCATAACAAACAATTCAGAAACTCACTCAAACGTGAAATCTGACATTAATGATACTAAGTCCCCCGTGGGTACACACAATTCTCCTCGAATGACATTCAACCTTGAACGGTCACAATTCTCCTTGAACGGCACACGACCATGAACAGTCACCATTCGCCTCGAACGGCACCCGACCACGAACGGTCACAATTCGCCTCGAACGACACACGAGCACGAACAGTCACCATTCGCCTCGAACGACACCCGACCACGAACGGTCATAATTTGCCTTGAATGGCATTCGACTTCGAACGGTCACATACCACCCCGATCGTCATACGATCTTGAACGATCACGATTCACGGTCTGTTAAGATTATCAATCTCTTTACAGGTCATTAATAGGATACGAACGTCCAGCTTGTGGCACTGCAAAACACACCTTCCCATCGCAAGGCATGTTTTAGGGGGCAAAATGTTATCCCGCCTTTTGGCAAGGCCGTGACACCAAGGAATTGGCTGGAAACCAAAGACCGTTCATCCCGAAAATTAGTTACACGCAGGTCTACTATGGATACTGACTAATTTTTTTCGAGTTCGGATCGAGCTACAATTGATATGGCACAACAAGAAAAGCTATGAAAGCCAACGTTCCAAATTTCAAGTCAATCGAAGTTCGTATGCTCAAGATATGATCGATGCAAGTCAAAGAAAACAGCTACAATTCGTATCCATCGATGCGAACAGAAGCGATGCAGAAGTGATGCGAACAGAAGCGATGCGAATAGAAGCGATGCGAATAGAAGCGATGCAGAAGTGATGTGAACAGAAGCGATGTGAATTTGACAACCTTTAACAAATTCAAACTTGCATCGATCATAACTCAAAATCTACAAGTCCAAATGCCACCAAATTTGCACAAGAGCTTGCGTACAATCTCAAGAGTGTCCATGATCGATCCCAAACCAAAAAGAGAAATTTTGGATCGATACGAATTTGGTACATATCGATCATGGATCGAGTCGAAATATCAGGGGATCGATCACGTGGGCCCACCCATGTGAGAGAAGGAGTCTTCCGAGATCTTGGTGAGATATTTGCAGCCTACACCTATAAATAGTTGTCCAAGAGCTTCAGAAAAGGGATATTTTCGCCCTTCTGCACCTATACTCTGCCAAAATCTTCATTGTATTTGGAGTGTACTGTTGTAATCAATTGTAACCAGCGATAATCATCAATAAAACAGAAAATCCTTCAAAGTGGACATAGGCTACAACGCCGAACCACTATAAATCTTGTCTTTCTACTGCTTTCCTTTTAATTTTTTGAGTGTTCTTCATATTTAATTCTATTACATACAATCTACCTGTGATCTATGACTGTGATTTGGTGCTTTCATCTGCAATTGGGTGTTTGTGACCATTTTTGGCGCAAACAGCAAACTTCAGGTTTTGTACATTCATTTGCTATTTTTAATTCATCGAAAGTCAACAAAAATTTTGTAATTACAAAAATGCATCAAAATACAAATAGATGGATAATTGACTCAGGTGCCACTGATCACATGACATGGGACAAAAATAAATTAACCAATGTTAAACAAAATAAGGACCCTCTACATGTAAAGATTGGTAATGGAGATAAAGTCCAAATTTATGGTTTTGGTACAACAAAGTTTCTTACAAAAGATGTGAAAAATATTTTATATTTACTAGATTTTAATTCAAATTTATTATCAATTAGTAAAATAACCCATAAATTGAGTTGCAATGTTATATTCTCACTGTATAAAGTGACCTTTTAGGATCGAGAATCAAGGAAGAAGATTTGTGAGGGATGTTTAGAAAATGGCCTCTATTATCTTGATGAAAGCACTAATAAATGTCGTATGTTGTTAAATTTAGTAGATCATGATAATTGCTGCATTGGAGATTTGGTCATCCATCTAATCAAATGTTGAATAACCTTTTCTGTTATAAATTAGATTCCAAAAATTGTGATGTTTGTAAGCTTTCAAAACAAACTAGCTTATCATTTTCTTTATCTACTAATAAGTTAGAAAAATGCTTTGATTTAATTTATTCTGATGTTTGGGGCCCAGCCCTTGTTGATTCTTATGATCATTTTAAATATTTTGTCACATTTGTTGATGATTTTTCTCGCACTACTTGGGTTTACCTTTTAAAAGAAAAAAATAAAGTTTTTTCATGTTTTCAAGAATTTTATAGTTTTATAGAAAATCAATATAATATAAAAATTAAAAAATTTCGTTCTGATAACGGGATAGAATACGTAAACAAAGATTTTATATAGAATTTTTTAAACAAAAAGGAATTTTACACCAAACTATTTGTATTAATACACCTGAACAAAATGGAATTTCAGAAAGAAAAATTCTACATTTACTTGAAGTCACCAGATCACAGGGTTTTGTACGTTTGTAGGTGGTAACTTGGTCACTTGAAAAAGTAAGAAGTAGAATGTTGTAGGTAGATCAGGTGCAAAAGCAGAATATCGAGCCATGGCATCCACAACAAGTGAGCTTGTTTGGATTAAGCAATTACTTAGTGATGTGAAGTTAGAGCACACAAAAACAATGCAAATGTAGTATGATAATCAAGCTGCACGTCATATTACATCCAATCCTGTCTTCCATGAGAGGACAAAACATAGAGAGGTAGATTGTCACTTTATTAGAGAAAAAGTGCAATCGGGGGAAATAGAGACTCCGTTTGTCTAAAGCAAAGAGCAACTGGCAGATATTTTCACGAAGCACTCGACAAGACAATCAATATGAACATACTTGAGAAGTTGGGATCTATAAATTTATTTGAACCTAACTTGAGGGGGAGTGTTGAGAAATATGAATGATAGCCTTAGGATATTTCATCTAGGCTGAAAACAGAAAACATAATAAAAAGCCAGCATCCATTATACAGTTGTTAGCTATACTTGATACTTTGTTGTAATTATGGTGTAATTAGGCAATTATAATTTAGGAAATAAGCAATGGCTAGTAGAATTATAATTTGGGAAATAAGCAATGGTTAGTAGAATTATAATTAAGGAAATAAGCAACGACTAGTAGAATTAAGTTATGTATAATCATGTACAAAGAGCTCGTAGAATCAGAAATTTTTTTGCAATAAAATTAATTATTCATCATATTCTCTCTTCTCCTCTAAAATTCAATACTTTGCATATATTAATCCTGAAAATTCATATAAATCAACTGTGAAAATTGATTTATATATTCTCAATTTATACCATATGAATATAATTTCTCTAGTAGACTTTGGGAACATAAACGTTTAAACTTAGAAAAACAACATCAACTTCCTTTAATTGAAGTTCCTTTTGGTTCACGTCAAGATGACTTCCGATTGGAGTATGATCTTAGTAGCAGTGTTACCAGTGCACTGCATTGATCAACATCGTGATCCCATTTCTCTACAAGAACTGATTTTTGAACATCATTCATAAGAAAAAAATTGGATATCAAGCAGTTGTGGTGTTTAATCATAAAGATACATTGTGTAACAAAAACTCTATTCTTTTATATGGTTATAGCTACCTGATACATAGTTCTATGTACTAGGTAAGATGTTACTAATTCTTTCCCGTTACACCTTTAAGATATAATATTGTTGACAAGAGTAAATTGAATATAAAAGATAATATTCAATTATGTGACTCATGTTTGATTTTATGAAATAAAAAAACATGTTAGCAGTACCATTGTTCAAGAGCTAAGAACTTCAAATACTATTCCCCATTTTAAAAAGCAACATAAACCGTACTGATTAACCCAAAAAATGGATCAACACCTAGATTGACTGTGAAAGTACTAGCCCTGTTCCTTAGAGCAAATAATATAGAAAATAAATGTAAAAACAGCAGAAATAGTAAAGAGATACTAAAATTTTATAGTGGTTCGGCTGTTAATGAAAACTACGTCTACTTTATAGCTTATATTAACTGATTGCTGTTACAAGATTGATTTGGATTGCAGTATGGTTGAATCTCCTAAACTAGATCTAATCATAAGTACTTGGAGGCAACCGCAGGATGTCAGTTGCTCCTTTGTGACCATTGTGTGGGAGAGGAAGAGTGAAGAATAACAATGACAGAGTTTCAGCAGCCTGTCCAGAGGATCCCCTTTCTGTTGCAGATGGGATGGTATTTATAGAAGTTGAAGAGCACTTAGGCCTGAGCCACTTTGTCAGCCTGCATTCATCACATAGATGGGATGGTATTTTTGATGCTTTGACTACTTGGTTACCTTCCTTGCCTGGTTACGATGCTCTCCATGTAGTTTCGTAGCTTGTTGACTTGTTTTGATGATAATATACTTATGGGTTAGATTGAACTGTATTCTGAATTGGATGAACCTTCACTCCTTGAACTAGGTTGCTTGAAATGCTACCAAATTTGTTGGGTGATCTTAGTGGAGACATAGGAGTGTGATGCAAGAGATTTGGAGTTACCATAAATAAATAATTTGGATCGGATCAGTGCCGATCTGAAAAGTTGGCTTGTTTTTGACTAAAACTTCTTGGGAGCTTTTGTCTAGTTCTTTTGGGATTTCTGGCCAAGTTTTGAGTCATTCTAGCTTCTTTCGAATGTTTTGACTTTTAGTGAATTCTGCTGGGTTAAAAACCCCGTTAATATTTGCCCTTAGAGTATGCTTTCGTTGAAAACAAGGTGTGCTACGAAATTGTTTATCCTCGGGTTTCTGTTCCAAGGAATTTTGATATCTGCACTGAGCTGTCTTGTGAAGTTATCTATGATGTGTTAGTTAACTTGTTCAGTCCTTAGTGTGACTCTACATTGTCCGTGATTGCGAATTGATCCTGATTTCATACTTCTCAAAATGCATATGAACATTACGTAGAGCACACGGAGAAGTTTGGGACATTTTGGATATTTTAATTTAGGTCGGTACTGATCCAATTGGTTCAGATCAGTACCGATCCAAGTAATTAGGATATGTTTTTTTAATAAAGGGGCAGGTCTACCCCTTTTTTCCCACTACACTTCATTCGAGCCGAACTGATCCAATAGACCCAAACCCTCACCGATCCGAAGCTTGCAACCGCTAGAAAACCACCGCTGTCGATCTTCACCACCAGCACCATCAGCCGCTGCCTCTTGGAGCTGCTGTCGCCGTTCTAAGTGGGTCCCACCATCGAGGTCACCTCCGTTCAAGGCGTTGCTGATCTGATCCACCCAATACCCTAGTTTGGGTTGTCTTGAACCAGGTATTGAATCTTCCTTCTCAATTTTGAAGGTTGGTGATGTGGATTTGATGTTTTAGTGGTGACTAGCGGTGAATTTGAATTGGCAATGGAGATGATGCTTATTGCGGATTGATTTTGGTCTTTCTTGGAGGTGATAACAACTCGTCTTGTATATAACTCATCTTGTTATCATCTTCCATAGAATTAAAGTCGACTAATGCTGCATATTTTCATTTTGTTTGGACATACTGATCGGGAGCTGCTTGCACCAGAACAGTCCTGTTATCGCACACCCGATGTTCCTAGAATAGGAAGAGCTTTCTCTGTCACTTCGGGCAATGGATCCATCATCGATCGTTGATTAATAATGGGTACGTATAGAAATAATAAATTCAGCGAACGATACAGATCATTTTTCCTAGCATGGATGAGGTATCTACACGAGATGGATCATTTACAGTGTTCAGGACACCGAACCCATCCTCACTTAGATTGCACACTACACCTGCCCCCAGCTAACACTTGGAATCCGATTGGTTGGGACACGTCAATCGTCTTTTGGATTCCAAGTGTCAACCGCATAAGGGTTTATAGTTTAGAGATTAGGCGTACTTGACCATTTTGAACACAAGCTTTGTTGTGTAGAATGACGCACAAATCTTCACGGTGAAAATCAATTGAAGGAAATTCACCTCATTCTGAGGCGGAGTCATCAACTGTCCCGACTGGGTCTACGCTCCTTCGAATGCAGGTCAATATGGCCTTCTGATTCTAATTGGGCCCGTTATTGACCGTACACCTCCTAATTTTAGAGCCCTACTTGATCCTCCGAAGAAGGCTTCTACAACTATTACACATAAGATGTTGCGAAGCATTTGCTCACAATATGGTATTCTAGTGGATGATGTGCTTTTTCCCTCAAGAGAAGAGTTTGCCTATAGACTGCCTCCTGGGTATGTGGCTTGTCATTGATATATGCATGTACGGAGCGATGCCTCCACTCAACTACTTCTTGATGACAATCCTTGCGAATATAGTGTTAGTTCTGTTCCAGATTCTTCCGTATGGATATGCCGTATTGACATGCTTGTATGTTCTATTCATGCGGACTCTCAACCGTGCCCCAAGCTTCGCTGAGCTGCATCATCTCTTATTATTCAAGAAGAGAGAGGATAATCCATCGCTTGTTTATATTGAAGCGTAGCGGAGCCAAAAGCTTATACTGGATCTTCCTAGCAAAGTTCCTTCATTTAAGAATCAGTTCTTTTTTGCTAAGTGTCCAGAAGGATTCACCTGTTTATGGACAACGAGGGGTAAGTCTCCTTCATCGTGTTTGGAATTTCCTTTAATTATTATAAATTTTTGAATGATTATATATTCCTTGTAGTTCTTTCGAATATTAACAAGGACCTGACACACAACATCGTTCTCAGCACCTTGAAAGTGGTCGATGCTCAGGAGTGCATGATTAGATTCTTGCTCACGTATGAGAACCTTCCTTAATATGAGCTTTTACATGCTGAGAGATCCATCAGATTTGTTAGTGCTCCTTCTCGTTCTAAGGCCCAAACCCATTATGTTTCCTCTTTCCATTACTCTAGTGAGGATGATGATAATGATGAAGAGGAAAATAGCCCATCTGATATGTTAAAGGAGACCCCTGAGGAGGTTGAAATTCAAATTAGGGCTGACAGTCCACCCAAAATGCCCTCGATTCAAGAAGAGAAAGAGGAAGAATTTATTCAAGGAAAGGACAAGGCTCCACTTATTGAAGAGAAGGAAATCGACAAGGAGCAACTTCTAAATGAGGAAGAAATGGATTGGAACACCGACGAGGGTGATGTCAAATTAGGCGACAAGGCCTCATAATTAAACCATGGTTATACACCTTTACCTTCTTTGAAAGAGCCCATCGAGGGAGCTTCTCCCAAGACTGAGCCTATGCCCAGCTCTCTGCCGGATGATGCTAATATTGATTCGGGAGATACAAGTAACATTTCTGTGAATATGGATGAGTTAATGGACGACTTTACTTAGGAAGTGTTGCCTTTCCAATCTATTCAAATCGCTCCTGCAGGAGGCAACGTTCTGACATTAGTTGGTGATCGATCTGGTTTGTGCATTCCGCTAGGGCCATTAAATTGCAACACAACACTTCACTAGGAACACACACTTTATATTATTTCTCTTTAGGATGTTTCAGTCCATCAAACGCCTTTTCCTAAAGCCATTTTATTGCTTGATGCAGGAATCATGTCTCGTGGTCTTTATGACAATCTTGATCGAGTTTTGGAGTCTCAGCGTATGCAGAGACACTCTTCAAGGTACCAAAATCCCTAGGAGATCAACGAGGAGAGGTAAAGGAGGAACGAGAGATTGGTGGAAGAACGTCGTTATGCCAAGAGAGAACAAGGAAGAGATAGGAGAGACAACTACGAAAAGAGGAAGAGCTCGACTGATCGGGGATATCCGTCGAAGAGGCCGAAAAGAGATCAAGAATGCGAATCCGCTTCACAGCCTCCTGCTTCCACTGGAATAAATGTCCCTGCTTCTGGTGTCATAACCTCTTCAACCCATACTTTCATGACTGCCACTCCGTAGATTTCATGGTGCACATCTTACATTCTTCCTACTGGCCTACCACATCTACAAGCTGGATTCCCTAATTTGTTCTTAAAAAGGGTTATGTTTGATAAGACTAATCTGAAGTCAGTTCGTGCTGAATCTTATTCATCCCATTTCCAAGAAATTCTGAGCGGTTTGGAGCAAGCTAAAGGATGGGAAAAATTATGCATATAGCTGTCTACTGTTAATTGGAACAATTACTAGGAAATCCTCTTGTTTGAGTCTGAAAAGGATGAGTATGAAATGCAGCTTGCAGATCGTGATGCGGAGATCGAGAGGCTAAAGAAAGAGAGAGATAACGCCCTCAAGGGGAAAAAGTGCTTCCTTACTTAAGGAGCTAAAAGAATACACTGATCGAGCCGCAACCATATTTAGAGATGAAATAAAGAAGTGCCATACAGATGAGGCGGCATTAAAAGAACAGCTGAAGATAAGAGAGATGATGTTGAGATCCAGAAGAAAATCATCGTTGGGAAGGTTCAAGAGATCGCCTTGCTTCGTGAATAAGTCTCGAATTTGGATACTGAGAAGAAACAGCTGGCAGTAGAGAAGGCCAACATGGAAGCCAGCTTTTCAGGGCTTCGAGATACCTTCACAAAGGTGATAAAGGGCTTGGATGCTATGATTTTGGGTTTCTACGTCAAGTTTGTGCTACGTTAGGGGGGTCTTAGTTACTTGGGTCTATTGTTCCCTTGTACACTTTCCATAGTTCGAGAAGAGATTCTGGCCCGGTTTGAAGACATGGGCAGCGGTTATACTGAAGAGGAGTTGGTTCAAGCACATCTGAATGAAGAGTCCCGTCAATCTTTAGGGTAGGGCCAGGGGATGTTGAGATTAGAGAGGGATCGAGAAGCTATTGATGTCGTGGCCGCTGCTAAGGCTATAACCGAGCAGTTTCCTTTAGGTCTTAGTGAGTCATCTTCACATCCTCGTGCTGATAAGGGGATTGTTCCTACTTCAGTGGGTGATGCTTCTTTGGTCCCGTTTACTACTCCTGTGATTATGCAGCCATCAAAAGAGGGCAACGGCGTGGTCTTTGAAGTTTGATGCATGAAAAAACCCCTACAGTAGGTAATTTTCTTATCTCTCCCATGTTTGAAGATTTCCAGTTTATGCCAGATGAAATTGCCGAGATAACCGCCCTAGATTAGCCTCTCTTCCTACCATGCTACCTCCTCCTCATGGCGTCGAATCTACTGCTATTCTTACCGCATCAACCGTCATCTCCGCACCCGGCTCGTAGCCTGGACTGCATTCCAAGCAAATTGCATTGCTGCATGGTTTGGATGACCTCTTTGTATCTCAGAGGGCTTGGCAGCTACTGACACACATGAGCAGGCAGATCAAGCTTGCTAACCAGACAAAGTGGAGATCGAGCAGCTGATGACTGAGCAGATGGTAATGGTGAAGAAAGAGAAGGTTGAAGAGCAAAAAAGGTCATCAAAGACTTCTCACAAATCCCGCAAGCACAAAGGCAAAGGAGGGTCTGCCAGTGGCATTGTTTCAGAAAGCAGGATCACCCCATAAGGGGATTTGGACATGCTTGAGTTTGCCGATCAGAGGTGGGAAAGGCGACAGAGGAGGTAGTGACAAGAAGTCATGATCTGTCCGTGTACTCGTGAAGCAAAGGTTTTTCTTTCTTGGTTACTTTTTGTACAAGTGTAGAGTCCGCACTTAGCATTACTTCTTGCTGTTGCAACAGTGGTGTTTGTATTTTTCTTTGCTGATATTGCACGGCTATGACCCCCACTGTTTGTTATTGTATATGAAAAATGGTACAAGTGATAAAATTGTTGAAATTTTGATTGTTATTTCACTTGTCTAATTATCTATATTTCATGCACCGTTGCCTTTTATATACCACTATTTTTTATTCATCATGATTTTGTACATGTTGTTTTTTTTATTCAACATGATTTTGTACATGTCAGTAGTCGTTGATATTTTTCCTATATTGTTTTATTTAGTCTTGTAATTACTACCAAAACTCTTTGTTTGGGGGTAATAGAACTGTGAAGTATTTGCTATTTTGGTTGAGTGTTGGTGTGTGCGCCCCCGACACTACACCAAAACATGGAATTCCTAACAGAATTATTTCTTGATTGCTAACATTCAGATGCCGTTATAAAATAATAACACTTAAACTCCGTTATAATTTTTTTAAAGCTGTTGGAAAAAGAGCAGTATAATCTCCAACGACAAAAATTCATTTGTTCACGCTATCGAACCGTTACAACATTTGGTAAAAATGAAAATAAAATAAAAACAAAAGGATAAAGATGGAAAACATTAAAGTTCTCATCTCACAACAGTTATCATGCTTCCCACTTCAATCGGCCACATCTTTCCCAAATTCCAAATAATTTTTCTAGGGAAAAAGCCTTCAGGAGCCGCTTTCAATTTCCTACGGCAAATCCTTCTCAAGTAAAATCTTTGGCAGAATCAGCATATTTAGAAAGGTATTGCTATTTACTTTTATAATCCAACTTCAGAGAATTGATTCTACATTAATAATGTTGATGTTTTATTTCCATAAACTTCTTTCTGGATTGTCAAATATATCATGTTACGTTTTCTATTCTCTCATGACCCATTCGCCTTGTTCTTGAATTCTTGTTTGATTTCCGATGTATGTTGCTTGAGGTCGAAACTATAACTACTTTACTTCCTACCTGCAATTTTATTAGCTGCTTCTATAAGGTTTCTTTTTTTTTTCATTACATATTTATTGCTAATTGATTTTGATTGCTGGTATCTTCATGAATCATTTTGACTTAACAACATATAAAGTGTGTTAATTCTAGAAATAATGTATAACATAATGTAAAGAAAAGTCTTTTTCCAGAATGTAATGCCTAGATATAATTTATAATCAATTACATGTATCAAACTTAGAACATTTGATGAATTATCTTTGGTGTCATTGTTGTCAAAAACAAAATCCGAGGATTGTTACAGGAATAAGGATTCAAACTTGAGTCGTGGGCCTAATACGAAATTTTTGGTGGATGTGTCATTGTGTTTGTTGCCAGGTGTGCAACACATGTTAGTAGTTGTGGCAGGAGTTGTCCAAAATATTAAAAATAGACCCACCTCTCTTAAAATCATGTTACCTGTTACTGCAATACATGTTAGTCTTCTTGAGTATGTCTGTATATGCACTAAAGCGCAGTTGGAAAACGGTTTACATGCTGTATTTGAATGGCTTGTTGACCATTCAAATTAGCTGTCCATTTTTTTCAAAAGGCTGGTTGGTTTGGTTTTCTTTCATGCATGCACGGTCATAGGTTTTACCCGATGCTGCCACCCACTACACCATTATAAGATATTAACAACGGGTGTAAACCGTTGTTAAGTCTAAACTAGCCTTTGAGCACAAAATGTTATAAAAGAGACTAATGCGGTGAATAGCATTCCGTAGATCCTTATGTTGCGGAAAACAATGCTGAAGCAATACCGGAAGTAAATGTTGCATTATGACGTGGTAATCATGTGACTTCATATTTTTTAGTTCAGGAGGGTTGATGCTCACATTGTTATGGAAGTTCGAAGAGAATTTGCTCGGCACTTTCAAATTTTTCAAAACGGTGCAAAACCGTATCTTTTCTTCTTTGCTCAAAGTGAAAGTCGCATTTGGTATGGTTACTTTACTTGTTTCAGGATCTTCTATCACCCACAACTTTTGTTTTATACCCATGATTTTCAAATCCTTCCGTGCATTGATCCCATCTTTTGACATGTCTTTATGGTTCATAATTGTGTTGATCAAATGTTTCGTGACATTCATCTCCGTATGCATAACATCAATATTATGTCGGGTCAAATTTGTTTTCCAATATGGCAAATCAAAGAACTTCGACCTCCTATACCATGCAGGAACTTCTTCATCGATTGTCTTTTTCCGTTTTCGACCAATTTCCGGTATGTTTTTACCAACTTTCATTTTTATATTCGCTACCTTTTTTTCAACTTGATAACCAGTCAGTGGTTTTGGAGGACGCTTAAGTTCTTGCTCGTTGTTGAAATTTGTCTTATCGTATCGAAACTTGTGTCCGGACGGAAGAAATCTACGATGTCCCATGTAACAAATCTTCTTACTTTCAGGGAGATAAACAGATGTAGTTTCTTCTCCACAAAGAGGACATGCAAAGTAGCCGTGAGTTGTACATCCCGATAAAGTCCCAAGAGCAGGATGATCATGGATTGACCACAACACTCTAGCTCTCATTGTGAACTCAGATTTCATAAATGAATCAAATGTAACGACTCCTTCCCATAACTGCTTTAACTCGTCTATCAAAGGTTCTAAATAAACATCAATATCCTTCCCCGGTTGTTTTGGCCCAGAAATCAACAGTGTTAACATTGAGAACTCTCTTTTCATGCACAAAGACGGAGGAAGGTTATATGGTACTACAATTACTGGCCAACAGCTGTAAGGGTTAGTTAAAGAAGCATTCGGACAGAAACCATCTGTTGCTATTCCAAGCGTGATATTTCGTGGTTCAGCAGCAAATGAAGAATCAAAAGAATCTGTAGTTTTCCATTGAGAAGTATCACGCGGATGACGCATTACGGTTGTACCGGACTTGGCACGACCATGCCAGGTCATCGCTTCTGCTATCCATGGTACAGTATACAGTCTTCTCAATCTAGAAATTAAAGGAAAATGTCTTAAGGTCTTTTGAGGTACTGTGGTAGCTTTTCTCTCTTCGTCGAATGATGTCTTGTATCTTGGTGCGTTGCAATTTGTACATGAAACTTTGTTCGCATTATCTTTCCAGTACAAGATGCAGTCATTAATGCATGCATCATAAGTTATGTAATTCATCCCAACTTGCTTAATGATCTTCTTTACGTCGGGGTACTTTGAAGGTAGCGTGTTACCTTCGGGGAGTAACTCCTTTATGAATTCGAGTACTGCAGTCACACCATTGTCTGAAAAGCCGTATTGGGTCTTCAAGCTATTCAGTTTCACAATGGCATACAACTTTGTAATCTCTTTTGGACAAGAAGGATACAATGGCTCTGTTGCAGTTGCACTATCAAAAAATGATTTATCTGTAAACTGCTCACCAATATTAGCATTATCATGAAACTGACTTGTAGGTTGAAAATAATGGAATCTATCTGCATCATTGATCAAATCCTCCATCCTAATATGTTCGGACTCATCAGTATTTGTGGCATGACTAACCGGTTGTTGTTTTGGCTTCTCCGGTATTCTTTCTCCGTGAAAACACCACACGGTATATGATTGAACAATACCATATCTAAGCAAATGAAAATGAATGTCATTTAATTTGAATGTATCTTCATTTTTGCACCGCGTGCAAGGGCACGAATACTTTTCCTTATTGCCACCGTTTTCAGCAACAAATTTAACGAAATTTCTCACACCTTCCACATATTCTGTATTTCTTCGATTAGATTGATTCATCCATTGTTTGTCTATACTAAAAGACATACTGAAAGAAAATAACAAGAGCTAATAATAAATCATGGGTAACAATATCTTATGGCTTTCCACCAAGTTCAACTCTGATATTAACTAAACAGATGAATATTCTTTTGATTTCACTTGAAATTTAACATTAGCATCAAACTGTTTCCAAAAAATTTGCCATTACAACAGCGCCATTTTGTAGCACCAGAGTAATGTCTATGCATTACCCCTCTCCTGATACTTGGTTTGCGCCATTAACAACAATTTTATCCACTTACTAAATATGGTCTCATATTTAGTAAAACAAAATTCATTGCATCAACTTATACCCTAGCAGTCACTATAAGCAACTATGTCTAACTAGCATGTAAGTATCAGTTCCTAAATAATTATTAGTTTTTTAGCTTCAGCTTTCAAATTTCAATTCCTAAACGATTATTTACAGAAAACTACTTGTTTATAACTAAATACTAATAAGTTATTAGCTTCAGGCGTTTTCAAGGTTAATGAAATCTAAAGCAGTAAAAGGGCGACTCAATTTTAGAAAATTAGACAACTCAAAACAAGAAATTCGCATACTTAATTAGCAGTGGCAGTATAGAGACTGTAGCAGGACTTCAAATCACCAGTAGAAAATATTGCGTAGGAGGCAAGCTTGAGCCGACGATGGCTGATGGAATAGCCGAGTATGCAGCGATGATTATTTAGAAAGCGTTGATTTTTGAAACCCTAGTTTCTTTGGGTTCGAGTAGATCGCCAGATTGATATTGAGCTGTAACTGTGAAGTAAAACAGATAAGGGCGACTCAATTTTAGAAAATTAGACAACTCAAAACAAGAAATTCGCATACTTAATTAGCAGTGGCAGTATAGAGACTGTAGCAGGACTTCAAATCAGCAGTAGAAAATATCGCGTAGGAGGCAAGCTTGAGCCGACGATGGCTGATGGAATAGCCGAGTATGCAGCGATGATTATTTAGAAAGCGTTGATTTTTGAAACCCTTGTATTTTTGGGTTCGAGCAGATCGCCAACATGGAGATTGCTATTGAGCTGTAACTGTGAAGTAAAACAGATTTTGGGTGTTGCCCGGCTTAGTTGGTTGCCCCATCCTAGGGGCTTGGTGGGCTTGCCACTGGGCCGGCTAAAAGATTGGGACGGTTAATAACCGTTGCTAATTAGCCACGGTTTAAAACCGTTGCTAATTGGAACGAAGCGCGCCAAAAATTATGGCGCGAAAGGATGAAATTCACCGCCATCATTTGTCTCCAAAGAAGCTACGGTTAATAACCGTTCCCAATTAGCAACAAGAAAAACCCGTTGCGAACTGAACCAAGACGGTTATTAACCGTTGCTAAATGGCAACGGTTATTAACCGTTGCCAAATGTGCGGATGGTTAGTTGCAAATCTCAGTATTTGGTGTAGTGACCTAGGATGCGATTTGAGTATGTAGCTGACATAAATGTTAATGCCAAACAATACCTTTCGGTGGATGACTATAACCATTGGGCATGACAAGGCTTGCACTCCTAGCTTTGATTTGTTTTCTATCTATCGCTTTAATAAGAATTCTTTCAATGCTTTTCAATCAAATAGTTTTGAAGCATGTGAACATAGTATTCCTCCAAACTCAAAATTTAAATGAGTTTATGAAATTATATCATCCATGGAGTCAAATGTGATAGTGCCTTGAAAATTCTTTTTGTGAGTTGTGATTTTATATTTGACTACAGCCAATCATTTACACCGAATACAGAACAATCATGGTCTTTACATAACTCATTTTGAAAATGTACCAAATACAGTAGGTGCAGAAATACTCCCCGCACAATTTTACTTGCAAATGCAATATGATTACTCATATTTATCATGTTTGTGTCAGGTTGCATATGTAATTGTAATATTTGATTTTGAAAGGTTGTTGGACTGAATAAGTGGCTCTTTAACTATATTTTAGGTTTGAGGTTTACATAGAAAAATTGTTACACCAATTTGTGATATTTTTTTGTTTATGATTCATAAATTTGACATTTATCCTTTTAAGCTATGGATTGCTGCAGCAATCCATTATTATTCAGGGCTGGGCTTACGACATGTGATGATTTATCATTTATGATCTTTCTCTCTATTATGAATGTCAAGCTTGCTCACTGAAAAAACCATTATAAATAGTTTAGTAATGTGATTTTAAATCAAGCATGCATATATAACTAGAAATAGGAATATTTGAACAAAAAAATGGTTAACCTAATAGCTTTGCAACATATAAAACTAAAGCCCTGCCATGTCAACGTAAATCATCACAGCTAGCCAAGATAGAAATAGATTAAACATTACAGGAAATAGGAATAGGTTCACAGTATGCTTTTTTTTGGGAGATAAAATATCTGTGCTAGTCAGTTTTTTCTATTTTTGCGTTGAGACAAAATAAATCAATAATTCATGGAACCGTAGAAATGCTGATCATTTCATGGAACTGTAGAAATGCTAAGTATATAACCAGTCCATTAAGTGTATTATATCTTCTGGTAGCAAAGTGCATGAGAAGTACCCATAGCTCCGTACGTAGGTTTGATGTGAAGTATTTTTTTTCTTGTACCTGCTGTAGTTGTGCTTGAATGTAGTGTGTAATGTTAAATGTTCCAATATAGTTTTGCAAGACACTGTAAAGAACAAAGTACTATTATAAAGTCAGTTGTATATTGTAACAGTGTTTATATTTAACCTGTTTGTTGAATAGACATATTGCGTGTTAGATGTATGAATTTGGTTATTGTTTCTGTTGTATACTGGTAGGTTGAAGTTCTTGGTGAAAACAACCAAAATTTCTTATTATAGAGAAACCAACCGAATGAGACATGTATATAGTCAACCACCACTGCATAGAGAGATATATTACTACCATAACTATATATTGTAGTGTACTGTAGTCTGTACTAATTAAAAACCCAACTTTCTCCCCCAGATTAATTATAATATTTTAAGTGCCATTATGTAATGGCATGTTTTGACTTGATTTAGTTGACCTTAGGGTTTATAAGCAATTTAGTTTTTAAAAAATTAGGAAAATATAAAAACTTGTGTTACTTTGAATTACTTATAAAAGTGTATTATATTACATTAGCAAGAGGCATATGATTATGGTTAGCTAATTTTATTTGCTTGTTTTTAATTTTTAAAAGATGGTATTACCAAATGCCATTCGTGTTTATGCATGCCGGGTACATCTTGATACATTAGTACTGTGATTTAAAGTATGATGTGCAAGTAAATGGAGGCGTATTATGCAAAGAAAATGAATCTTATAAATTATAAATATAAACTGGAGGAAGGTCTGTGTGTTTTTCTAAACCTGTATTTACTTACCAAGTTTTTAGATCTAACATATGTATCCTAACAAATGATAGTTTTATCATATGTCTCTTAGATGAAGCTGAAGTTTGTTGTCTTACTAAACCAATTGGCTGTGTTAGTAGATGGAGCTTTAGTAAAGGATGAAATACTATGTGCGGTTGGCATAGTCTAACTGAGCAGTTATACCATAAGAAATGTTTTTTTGTACCTTGTTCCACGACCACTTGATGCCGATACCTTTCCTTGTTAGACAATCAACGCCTTCGAGCACAAAATCATCTACTTATGGTTATGGAAGTAAACAGTGTATTGTGTCCCAGTCATGCAGTCAATAGACAACTAACAGTAGAAATTAAAAACAGAGTAGCAAGCAAGGAAAAATAATGTCTTGGTTATATGCAATGAAACCATAACTTTTTAGGAAATAAATAATGAGTTCAATGAAAACAATAGCCGGTATTAAAAAATTAATTGATTTCTTTATGCAGTCACAAACTTATAGAGTACTAAAATTCTTACTTATTTATGTCAATTATTAGGTGAGCATTTCTCATTTTGGATGTTTCCTTTTCTGCTCTGAAGCTGCAAAAGCATAAGCCAATATCAAAGCAGTATATATAAGTAAGTATTTAATTTTTTTATTTCTTTATTTTATAAGCATACATTCCATACAAGCTTGAGGATTTCCTTCTCTAAGTGGAAAAAAGCTATAGCGAGATTGTAGAAAAGACAAGTAAAACCATTGATTAATTTTGAGTAATAAACAAAATATACTTCTTTGTATTGTGTCTTTGATCAACAGATTATTAACAAAAATTCTTATATTGTGCGTAGAATTCTATTATACTTATTTTCAATATTTACTTGCACTTAGTATTTTTCCCTCTTCGTTGCAGGTAAAATTCTTGAACAATTGATTTCAGGTTTGGTTTCCCATTTTTCAATTTTAATATTATATTTCTTTCTATTTAGATCCATTGTAAATTATTTGATTTTTTGAAAATGATTCTATATTGAAGATACACATTTGATATTGCTCCATTAAATCGGTTAAGATATGTTTCCTAATTCATCTGATTGTGAAATATGATTGTTACTATAATATGTTTCAAGAACACAATCTTAACTATCTTATTTATTTTTGATCAATCAAATTCTCAACTAAAATATTATTACAAATCAACATATTCTATATTAACCTATTAAAACCATGATCTTAAAAGGAAAAACAATAATAATAAAGTTGCTACTTGAATAGATTGCAAGAACATAATCTTAGTCGTATTCCCTCTGTTTAAACTCTGGAATGGAATCTTCAACTAACACTAGTGTTTAAAGTCAACATATTCTTCCTTAATCTTGATTTTGAGAGGAAAAGTGTAAATTCTCAACTAAAAGAATGCCAGCATCACTCTCTTAGGGACAATATGCAAGAGTGGGTAGAATAACATTGACCATACCCTAGCTGTTGATACTGTTAACATATAAATTATCGGTTCATTGATAATTACAATTATCAATGTCGGTATATATACATTACAATTACCAATGTGTTAATGTTTTTTTTTGTAACTATAACATGTAAAAAAAGGTATATTCAGTAACATCAAGTTATTTGAAGAAAAACTAGTTAAAATTTTTGAAAAAAATATCACCCTTACAATTTAACTGACAGCAACATTAAAATTGCTCAAAGATAACAGGGAAGGATAGTTACATAAAGCCACACCACCAACATTGTATAAAACCATGAAATGAGAATCAGAGCTGTCAGTTACCCCACCCTCCAAATTTTTTGGCTCTCCTCTACCTGACCATAATTTTATGTATGCAATCCAAACATGAGCATATATGAAAATATGATATAGCACATGAATTGGAACATGTAAAGATTGATAACAATATAGTACTTTTGATGTTACTACAATACTTATATCAAGCTATGCCATCATCTTTGGCGATAACTTAAAATTTTGGGTATTTTGCAGGCTTTAATCGAAGCAGCGGAGGAAAGACAAAAGGAAAAAGCTAGTCTCAATGGCAGTGATGAAAGTAGAAGTTTAGAAGATTTTGAGAAAGACCCTATTGCCGAAGTTTTTGGGAACAAGAAAAGAAAACACTATTGTCACGCAATTAGCTCTACATTGACTATGAAGCAAGTGAAGCTCACACAAGCATCAAAGGCAATAGCTAATTTCAAGGAGAATGAAGATAGAAAATGGAAAATAAAGATTGAAAACACACAAGATAGACTAGCTGAAGAATTTAAATCAATGAATTGCTCTATGATGAGTATACAACAAAGTTTGTTGCAGTTTATGAATCAATATGGAGGGAATGTGACACCAAGGAATGAAGTTGCTTCCAATATGGAGCGCCACAATGACAGTAGGGCTAGCTTGGGTGTTCAATCTAATAGTGCTATTGAATGTTCCACAAGAGAGAGACAATCTGTAATCTTACTATCATAAGAGTTGAAAGAGGTTGCTACAGGCCATCTTGGAACATAGAAAACGTGCCACCATAGAGAGGTAGTGCATGGAGAAAGAGTTGTATGGGTGGAGAAAGTGTTTGATCCAGAAGCACCTATTTACGAAGCACCACAAAATGGTAATTACAAACTATTTGATATAATTGATGGAGGCTTTGTTATTTGGCCAGAGTATTGTGTTCACTATTTGTAGTGTCTAGAATTTATTTCTCAAGTTATGTTAGAAGCTGTAATATTTATATCTAATGCTCTTTTGTCATGTATGATGAACCTATGAAATTTCAAATTTTTCTTTAATTTATCATCAAACATTTGTGATATTTAAGTTGTATGTTTCGTTGTGTTTATGCTTTTAATTTCTGTAATTTTGTTGTACGTTTTGATATGTATGTATGTATGTTCTGTATTATAGAAGTAGATAATTTGTAGTAGGAATTATAGTAGAAATTTGGTCACATATGGATTAGTAATTTTCACGAATATATTCGTTGGCAAAGATGAAATTAATAACGAGTATGTTCGTTGGTAAAGCCAAAGTTTGTAACAGAACATTTCTTGATAATGCATGGTAGTGGGAACGCTTGTTACCATTAGAAAAGGGAAACTTAGTAATGGAATACGTCCATTACAAAATAATGACATTAACAACGAATAGATTCGTTGTAAATCGTGATTTTACCAACGACAATATCCGTTGTAATGGAGAAAGTTAGTAACGGATAAATTCCGTTATGAAGTGTTGCAACGACATTTCCCACACTAGTACAGCTCATGACTATATATGTTATAAATTCCTTTTGTAACGACTATATTCGTTACAAATTCCCTATTTTGGTGTAGTGCGGTTCATGAGACTGTTTACTCCGAACACTTGATACGAGACCGGGAGCCCCTGGTAGTCTTCCGGATGCCCCCAGTTGGGTCTATAATGCAACTCCTATCTTTGGGAACTTCTGGTTTCACTGTCCTCATTAGATATCCCATTTTGATTTCTGACTTGAGATATCCGTGAACCTTTTTAGTGGCCTTACGGTGAGTGATTTACGCACTTAAGGATTTCACTAAGTGATTAGTGATGCCGAAGCAACACCGATTACTTGAAATTCTGTTAAGTGATTCCGCCGCAATGCTTACGTTCAGGCTATTGCGCATATTTTCCTTCAACGAAACTCTTTTAGCCTTTCTTCGATGAGCAGAAGTTGTTACACATCTTGAGCAATCCCCTAATTGACAGAAAATAAAAATTTATTAGAAAAGTCGATGATGAAAATTATAATGAAACCAGAGTAACATAGGAAACAAAGCAACACTTTTAAACCGATATCAGTCATAGAAGAAATAGACGATCATATAGTCGATATTAGTATGGATGTTGAGTTAATATAAATTTCTTATTCAAAGATGGTAGGGAACAAATATAGCCTAAATATTAGAAAAAAACTATAGCTAAAGTAAATTCAAGATTCCAAAGGACTTAAACCCATCGTATAAAAAACCTACAATATCATTTAGAGTTTGGTGATTAAATATTTGTGATTCATATTTTCTTGAAAGCAAATTTGGGTATCAGATATGCCCAAACTATAACTCTATTATCCTTGCACTATGTAATATGCTATATTAAATTACTTAGCCAAGTGTGTGCAATGTTTCTACTACTTGAGTACATGAGATACATGCAACCAACTAAATTTATCAGACCTATCATGTTTGTATATGTGATATTCTCCGCAATACATCAATAACTTGGGGAAAAAGATGGATAAACAAAGGTAAATAAATGAATGATAGGTCAATTAAGTTATGTAAATGATTAGAGATGGAGCAGAAATACGAAAGTGACATTGGTCAATTAACTTATGTAAGTGTTTGCAGGGTGTTCTCAACTTGTAAACTAACTCAAGATGGTTATTCTATATGCGAGAACTCTACTAATAGGAAAGTCAATTACTTATTTTTGCATAAAATGTAATTAGGCATTAACTACCAATTTAGATGCTTCTTCCTCGTGAATTTATGGTAGGATATATATGTTTCAAACCTCAAATTAATATGCTCTTCAAGCATCAAAATTCAATATTAAAAATGTAAAAACCAAATATTTAAGGGTGTTACTATTTACACCTATCTAAACTCTTCTTTCACCTGCCTATCCTCTCACCCACTTATCCTCTTCACTCACCCACCCATACCCATCTTTTCATAATCTTTTTATTTTTTCAAAAGTATAACTTAGTTTCTCCTCTCTGTCTTTCTTTAAACAACAAAGTAAGAATTTCTTCATCTAATTTCTCCATAGTCGATCTTTGTTTACTTTAATGTTTCACCAAAATATATAAATCCAACTAATTTTGTTATGATTAAGTTGTTATCGATTTTAATTATAATTAGAATTTCCATTTTTTAACAATGTAACCTTAACTAAGATTAACATAGTAAAGAATAATTACAGTTCAAATTTGGTGTTACAGCGTAACATATTAAAGAACATTCATTGCTACTTCGATCAAAAATATCCAATTATTGTTTTTGTTGTTGGTTGAACAATGAAGGGAAAAACGATGAAAATAATTGTAAGAGAAAACAATTTGATGTATTCAAATATATTTATTTATGATAATCTTTCCGTAGGAAATTAACAGGTTTACAAATTTTTTAATTTATATTCATATTCTAAATAGAATTAAATATCTTAACTAATCAATTTTTAATCTGAAATTCATAAAAGAAAATTACTTACGTTTAATCATCTCATTTTTTTGTCATTAATAATAAATCGGATTGAAAATAATTATGTTTGAGTTTAGATTTCATTATTTATATGATATTCGATTATTATTCATTTTCAAATCATCTTTTAAACTTAAGGTGGGTTTTTGAAGTAGATTTCATGATTTAGGTTTATTGATTTTTAAGTGGTGTTAGTAAGTATTTAGATGGGTGTAAATAGTAACATCCATATTTAAAGGTATCAATTACAAAAACTACATACTTAAAGGCACTAATTACCTATACCATTTACAATCAATACAGAACTGGAATTAATGCAACCATTGCTCATATTTCCAAAAAATACCATATTTTAATAACTAAGTTCATCAATGCCTAAAACACTGTAATCCCATTTTTGAAAGGTAGTGCTCATGTTATATTATTTAAAATTGTACTGGTCAAACACATCAGTGAATGGTAATCACAGTTTGTAATGTCCTAGATAAGTATGGAAATGTAATCCTATGGAGATCCAACCTTGATTTTTTAAGGAAAAAAAACCTTTTTAGTTATATATAAAAAGAATGGATGTGTTTACAAAAATATAGCAGAATTTAATGCAACACATATTGATCTCAGACTTCAGCATAATCAGTAACTTAGCTAAAGAACATGTATCAAATCAGTATGATGGATTATTTACAAATTCTATTGTCTGTCAACATGATATTATCTAGGTTTCTTGTTCCTTGGCCAAGCTAAATCAATTGTCCTAAACCAAAAATTAAGAACGATAAATCAAACCATTTTGATGAACAATTCATCAGTAACAAACACGAACTTAACTTACAATAGATAATCAATGGCTAACGAATTTTGAAGTAAAGCTGTTAAGAAATGGAAAGAAATATCCAACTTATAAAAATCAGTTTACAGTGACTATACTTTATTACACCGCTTAATTCACTAAGTTAAGCTTTATGGTGCATCCAGTTTAAACTGTCCTGAATGGAAAAGTACATAAGATATATGAAAAAGTTGCAATATATAAAAATTCATATTGTTAAAAACTAAAATTTAAATTTCAATATTTATAATAGTTAGAAGGCTATATATCTTCGAAAAATATTAAAATTTATATAGCGTTAAATTTTTTATATTTCGAAATAGCTAAAGCGTGATAGTTTTGGAAGTTAAAAGATTTTATATCTCGAAGTTAGAATAGATCTAAGAATCATATGTTCAATATATAGTATGAATAAAATTCATATAGATCTAAGAATTATCTTCCCAAAACATTTAAACTATGAAATAGTGGATTTACAGTTCAACAATCGCATGTTAACACATATTTATCTTTACATACAAATACAGTAGATTGAAGAGTAAACAAAAAGTAAAACCAAAGGCCATACCACAAAAAAATTATGGTTATGGAGTTGCAACACAATAGGAATTACAAATAAGAATATGGTATTGTAAGATATAATAACGGAAATAGGAATAACTTGAACCAAATTCAAGATGGGCAACCCTGACGACAACTTAAATGCTGGATTTAAACCCTGGTAACGCATCGATGTCTAGGCGACAACCCCTGGGATGTTTGATCGTCGATGATGGGATGAAGAAGGTAGATGGGGAAAGTGTTGTGCGTCATTGAGGTGCAGGTAGCTGTTGGGTAGAAGCAGTTGTTGGGCGTTTGTTTATCTGAAGATTAAAATTAGCTAGAATAATTGAGGAGAACAGATAACTAATTTAGGTTTTCCTTTGCAAAGAACGGGATGATTAGTTTTTTGAATACACTGGCTGTAGGAAATTTAATTCTAATGAGAAAACCGTAGGCGGCTTCATAGCAAAGGAATTCTTACTCATTATTAATAATGTAGTATAGATTAAAAGACAATTTATATTCTCTACTGTATATTGGAGTCAAAATTTCAACACAAAGGTCTAAACTAGCAATTCATTTGTCATCATTAGTATGGTCCTGTTTGCTTTAAAATGGGAAAACACCTCAAATCAATTTGTTTTAGAACTGTGTACACGAAGTGTATGACGCAGCTATTGTATTTGTAGTTAGATTGATTTTTGGAGAGTAGATCAATGATATTATATGTAGAAATTAAATTCTAGTAAAATAAAGAACACATAGATTTATAGTGGTTCGGTCCGAATACGCATACGTCCACTATCCATTTTTATCAGTTCTCTTATATATCAGTTATGCAATCATTTGAATAAAAAATACAATGATTAGATGCTTAGAAGAAGGATTGTTTTTGGTGTATGAAATCCTATTCAACTAGTCTTGTTGGTCGTTTTTTGCTCTCCAGAATCGTTTGTCATTACCGTTGTAAGCTTGGATATTTTTAAGAGTGGATATATATGGAGGCTCGGCCTATAAAATAGGTAATTTTCTTACTTATGTCATATGGTTATATTATTTCCTTATGTAAAAGATCTGATCTAGAATTTCCTTGTATATAAGATTTGGTCCAGAATTTTCATAATTACCTTCCTTGATTCCCTTATCTCGACACCCTTGTGTTAGACAAGATTGGTTCGGTAACCTTCCTATCGTATAAGACAGTTTGTCCGGTAGGGTCCTTATTAATTATGGAAGTTAGTTCAGTTCGATATACCGAACCAGTTTTCCTATTTGGTAGGGAAAGTACCGAATAGAAAACTCTGTTCGGTACATTTGAACCAACTCAATGTTTTGTGGTAATTTGTGTTCCTTGCCATCGTTTTACCTCGTGCTTTCTCCTGATATTTTTGTCTTTATGCCTTGGACTTTTGGCCATGAAATGATACTTTGATCATGGATTCTTTAGTTATTTCTGCTACACAAAGTGTCTTTTAGTATTCACCGATCCATGGGTGAAAATTCCCACAACATTTGTCTTCTAATGCATACTTTATAGAATACAAATTGTGCATTGTTTTGTCCTCAACAAGCTTACTCATACCTCTAAAGAACCTACAACATATCATGTGTTGCCCAGCATTTAGCCCGTTCGATCTTGATTTAGCTTGGCTCGGTGTGTATTGTTGCCAGTATCGAGCTCAGTGCTTGCATAACAACCTGCCTTTTCGACCCCTGGTCTAATGCCGGAACCGACGCCAACACCTGAGAACCAAAAAAACGAGTCGTAAGGGGGTAAGATAAAATATATACATATGGTCATAGTTGATAGAGTTAAGGGTATGCCCAAAGGACAATAATGTAATTTGTTACATATATCTAACTCGATAATCAATCTTGTTCAAAATAAAAAGTGTTTTTTCTATTATATAGTTATATATTATGTTAATTAATTAATTTAATTAAAAGTATATTTAATAGAAAATCCATAAATGATATGTTTTGTGATAGTAGTTACAATGTGTTGTGATCATAAGTATTTTATCACAAGAAAATAAACATAACGTTTTAAATATTCCTCGTCAGGAAGCATCGAAACCGGATATCGATACATCCGTTAAGACTAGAGTGTGTAACACTCTCCAAATATTGGACAGTGTCTAACTCATGACTGCTAGGGCACCATGGGGTTACATACCGTTAATTATTGGATAACCATGAAATGACTCACTGGATAGTTTTATATTGGTTAATATAACTAAGGTCAAACAGAAAATATCGATGTGCCTAATTACACAGTTCTCTTGACTTGAGAATACTATCAAGCTTCAATGTGGAAACTCTGCTTTGATTATAGTTAATTAAATCATGACATGGCATCCATCGAATGACTATAGTTTGGTCGAGTGGAAGCATTGGAAGTGAATCACTATTCAAGAGAGAATCTGTCTCCTTAGTTTTACGGGGTTAGTATCATGGGGTCAACTTAAGTCAACTCAAAGTGAATGTCTCTTACCAAAGCAGTATGGTTAATAATAATTATTACTATTGAACCAAGGATTTTTATGTTTAGATTATAAAGTCGAATATGGACTATATTGGAATTTTGACCATTACCAAATTCCATAATTCCTAATGTGACATAGTGTTGATGAAGAGAATTGGAATAAATGATTATCAACATTAGGTACAACCTATAATAAGTAAAATTGGATTTTACCAAAAATATGTGTAAGATAAATACAGCCAAAACGTCACACCACTAGCTAAGATGATGTGTGAACATTAATTTTCAAATTGTTTTTTATTCATCATTGACAAAATTTACATTTTTGAGTTGCGCAACTGTAATGATGATTGCTCTGAAAAACCACATGATTTAATTAATTTATAATCATTGTGAATTAATTAAATTAATTAAATTAACTGATATTTATGAAATTTTAGTTATTAGTTTTTTTAGTTTGATTTATTTGAATATCATTAGTATTTGATAAAGTACGTATATGAAAGTTATATATGTACGTATCGATATATGATATTGATAAGACATTGAAATTGGATTTAAATAGATTAATTACTAAATGGGTTTGGGAATATTTTAAGGCCCATCTAGCTTCATTCATAGATGGCCATAAGAAAAAATGAGGCTTAAAATCCAGTGGTTGGATCAAGAAAATGAAGGGAGGAGGTTAAGGAAGGTTCCCTCTATAAATACATTACCTTTCATTCACTTGCCTCTCTTAATCACTCTTCTTCTAAACCCTAGCCTCCATCTTTAATTTTTAACATTCTTGGTCGAAAATTCACGGCCTCCAAGCTACAAAAAATTCCTAAAACAAAATCAAATCAAACTAAATAAATACAAAAGCGGTACTTTATATTGTTACAATTGCTGGAGGCGATTCAATCGGATCTAGGAGCTTTCTTCATACAAGGTGCAAATCAAATGGCAATATCAACAAGGCAAATTTAATTAGTTTTTATTTATATATTCTATGATATTGTAGATCAAGTGGTTGATTCATTCTGATGGATTGATATATGCATTTGTTGTCAGCTATAAATATACAAGTGTAGATCTTAAAGTATTACAACTTGTTATCATTCAAATTGGTTTTGATTTGATGTTGGTAATCTATTAATGATTTTCATTGATAATTTCTATTGATTTTCATCCAAATATAGAACTTGTAATTAATTTTGTTTTGTGTTTTTATTTGTTCAATTGTTAATGATAGTTTCTATTGATCCAAAATTGGTCTACTATTCTAAGATACACACAGACACACACACACGTGTGTGTGTATGTATATGTATGTTAAAATAATTTTAAAATATTTTACAATACAAGGTTCCATAATTTTTTTTACATATTTGATACCTATACATACTAATAATAAAGGAGAATTGTGTTGACATATAAATGGACATAAATCAACATAATAATAATATTATTATTAAATAAAATGTGCTTTTGACAAATTATTATTACTTATAAAATATCTATATTTTATCTTACTTTAAATTATTAACATATACATATAGATTATATTTGGATTTATATATTGAGATCTGCTTTCAAATTGTTTTACTAAATCAAATCATTGCATGTTTGGTAGTAAATCTTGAATTCATAATAGTTGACTTGGTTGAAATAATTTAGATCTTTTAAAGGATTCGTTAACAATACATATATATAATTGAAATATATTTATACACACACACACACACACACACATACACATACACATACACATACACATACATATATATAATTTTATATGATGTTTTGGACAACCAATGCATAAATAAATGGCAAACGTGTTCGTTGCAGTGTAAATCACAACACCCAAATACTTACGCATTAACTATGTACACAATGTTATATATTGCACTTACACAATTTAAATAAGAGTATGTTTGGATATACTCACAACATATGTCTAGTATATTTTTGGTCACTAATGTCATTTGATAAATTATTCAATTTAGTTAATGGGAATGAAATGAAAAGTTTTCTCGCTCTAATTAAAACCATACATCTCCACATTAATTGAACAAGAGAAGGAAATGAAAAGTTTCGTTCTCTAAATTAAATTTAACAAGTTACACTCACACAAATACATATATAAGAGTGTATTTGATATAATCTGATTTATGTAAATATTAAACTCATATAAATTAAAAAATGATTTTATTTAAAACTATTTTAGATTGGATCTAAAATCCCTTTAAACTTCATAGGCCAAATAGATCCAAAATACTTAAATTTACCTATTTCATCCGCTTTCGACTGGCCCAATTCCTTCAATGGTATCGGAGTGAGGTTGGTTGAGGCGTTCGCTTTGTACATTGGATGTCCTAGGTTCGATCCCTTCAACTAGCATGATAGGGGTTCTCACATTGTGATCTATGACAAAGCATTGCCTCTTGCCCCAATATATCCTATGATGGTTGTGCTAGTTGAGAGGTTGCATGTAAAACTCACCCATGAGGTACCTAGTTATGTCACGCCAAAGGAGTTTGGGTTGGAGCATCAATGGTATCAGAGCCCAATAGTTTATGTGGTGTAAATTAGTCATGTTAGAGCTAACTACTTAAACTTACCCACTTAGTACGGTGTCTAGAAAGGTAATGTCTAGGATTGGAATTGGGTACCTTGTCCCACCTAGTTACCGACCTGGCATGATAGGTGAAGTGAGCCCAAAAGTTGCCCCTAATAGAAAAGCATAATTTGAATTTAGTAGAACTAATTTTCAAAATTGTTTTAAAAATTAAAGTAAAGATTTTATATTTCCTTGTCAAAAAAAGATTTCAAATTTAAAAGTTAAATTTAAACTAAAATTTGTTTATTATAAAAGTCATAATATAACAAAATTTTCAAAATGTTTGAAAAGATAATAAAATTTCAAAGTGTTTGAAAATTTAAAATTTAAACATTTATTTCGAAAACTAATTATTAATATGACTAACAAAATAAACTAATTAAATAAGTTAATTGTATACACACACACACACATACATATGTGTGTGTGTGTGTGCGCTTGTTTTATATATATTGATTTATGTTATATTATCTTAAAATGCTTAACATAGTATACAAAAAATGTATGTATATATAAAATAACTTTCGAAATTAATATAAGTTAATTAAAAAGTGTTTATTAAATCAATTAATTTAAGGTTAATTAATTAAATTAGAGATATATATATATATGTGTATATATATATATGTATGTATTACTATAAAGGTTATAATATGTAATATGAAGGTTATATTATACATGTCCAATATAAAAGTTATATCGGAATAATAATATAAAATTAATTAAAGAGTTAACTAATTATATAAGATATAATTAAAATAATGTTATACACAAAACTATTATATAAGTTAATGAAATATAAGAGTTATATAATAATTAAATTTATATAATATGAATATATAAACCAAAGGTGGAACATTAAAGAAACTCAAATAGACTTAAGGAATAAATACATACGTAATTGTACGTACACTATTGTTAACCCGCCTTTTGGCAAGGCCGTGGATAGGCGGATTTAACTAAATCGGCTACTTGTTTTTCGAGATTGGAATACGATGGGTTTGAGCCAGTTGGATGGATAGACGATCATTCATGCATGGTTCGGTCATGGTGCTTAAGCCAAGGTGGCCCGGTGCGACTGGCTCGGTGAGTATGGCTCGGCAAGCATGGCTCGATACAAGTGGGCCGGTGTTGTGAAGGTTTTGGATCGGTAGGAAGTCGGGTCGGTTATTGGAGTGGGTCAGTAGTATGGGTGGTTCGGTCTGGTTGGGAGGTGGTTTAGTTGAAATGGCTCGGGTTCAGCATGGAATTATACTCGGGACAGCATCTTGGATCAGATCGGCATGGAGGGGACAGGGCTAGGTCGACTATGGTGAGAGAACATCTTTGGTTCGGCATTCTATTCTGGGGTCGATATACATATGTGGTTCGGCATATTTGGTAGTGGATCGGCATGCTTGAGAGGTATCAGAGTCGGGAGTGGCTCGGTGTTGGAGTATGGATATGGTTCGATCAAGGTAGATCGGCATAAGTAGATCGGCATGTGTGGGTCAGCATCTCGTTCTGGGTTCGGCAAGCATTTGGATACATGATTGGCCGTTTGGTTTTGGATCGGTGAGGAAGGGGATCAGCAGTTTGGTTCTGGGTCGGTAGGTATGGGATCGGCATATTGAATGGGGCCGGTAGCTTCGAGTCATAGCTCACTTACCTCGGGTCGGCATCCTCCAGTCTTCGGGTTGGCACGAATGGAGGGGTCGGCATTGAATGAGTGGATGGGATTGGCATGTTGGATTTAGGGTCAGCTATGGTCTTGATGGGCCCAGATCACTCAGGAAGCCCAGTAACTCGGATTTTTCCTATAAATATAGCATGTGGGGCTTCAGAAAAGGGGATTTTCATTCTGTTTCCCTTCATCTTCTCCACTAAGGCTACTCTGCCATTATTGTTTTAAAAACTCTGGATTGTAACTGTAATTGATTCTGATATCAATAAAAAGGAAATTTCTGGAGTGGACATAGGTCGGAGTCAGCCGAACCACTATAAATCCTCTTTTATTACTGCTTCCTTTTTAATTTTTACTGTTCTTCATATTTATACTCTCTACATACATTCTATCTGTTATCTGTGACGGTTGGTTGGTGCTTTCAACGACGTTTGGGTGTTAGTGACCAATTTTGGCGCTAACATTTTGGTGCTTTCATTGAGAAAGCTAACACTCAGGGATTTTGAAGCTTGATTTTGGATTTAAAGGCTTGGGAATTCGTATTCTTGGAAGCAATGGTTAGGCCATCGACAAGGAGACAAGTGACAGGAAGGAGCAATCAAGGGGGAAATCAAGAGGCCTCCTCTGGAGCTGGAGTAGATCAGGCATCCATCTACATCACTAGGGACGAGATGCAGATCATGATGGATTCCATGCAGGAGCAGTTGATGAACATGCAAGAGGAAATGATGCAAACACTATTCAAACAATTTGGATGGGCAGGAACATCAGGAGCTCATGTCCATGGAGCTGGATCAGAAGGACTCAACATGCAAGCAGATGGAGTGGTTCAGCAGAGGGCAGCCCCCAATCAGCAAACAACTATCAATCTGGATGGACCTAGACTCGGGGGCACACCACCAGGTAATGTTGGACCAATCCATGGAGGGATACCAGATGACGCTGTGCAGCCCGGCGCCAATAGGAATATTGGAGTGCGTGATGAGGAGTATGTACCGGAGTTCCCTCGAGGACTTGGAGGGCAGTTTTGAAATGGAGATAGAGGGCAACCCTTGGTAGATAACACTGGATTAGCTGACATTATTAGACGAACTATTCGCGAAGGTCTGACAAACAAGGATTTGGAGGGAGTAAACAAAAGTCCATTTACTCATAACATCAAGATGGCTAGGAATCCACCTGATTTCAAGCTGCCCACTCTGGAAGTATACAATGGTAAGACGGATCCCACTGACCACTTGATGAGGTACACAAGGCATATGGAAGTGCTGGGGGCATTAGAGGAGGTTATGGCCCAGTGTTTCCCCTGTACTTGACAGATATAGCTGGTATGTGGTTCAGGCAGCTGGAAGATGGATCTATTAGAACATGGACAGAACTGGTGGATAGGTTCTTGAAGCAGTTTCGAGTTCACATAAAAAGGCCGAAGAATGTGATGACATTGACGTCGGTGAAGCAGAAGATGGGAGAATCGCTCAGGACTTTCTTAACTTGGTTTAATGCAGTAGTTTCTTCGGTGGATCAGCCGGATCCATCAATGGTTCTGATGGCGGCGGTGTCAGGAGTCAGGGATGACTCGGATTTCAAAGTATCTTTAATAGGGGATCTACCAATGGATCTTGGGGAATTCTTCCACGAAGCTGAGAGATTTTTTCGACAAGAGGATGCATGTTTGGATATGAGGTCAAAGGAAGTAAACATTGTTAAGGATGGAGAACCGTCCGGTTAAAGCTCGAGTAAAGAAAAAGATAAAGGGAAGAGGAAGCACTGGGGAGAACCAAAATTCTCCACTTACACAAGACTGAATCAGACTTTGGAATGGATATACTTGGATACTCGGGATCGCCTTCCTTATCGAAGGCCGGCAAGGAGGGAACCCTCAGAACGCGAAAGAGCATCGGGAAGGCACTGTCTCTTTCATGACCTGGACGAGCATGATACTAACAGCTGTAGGCATCTAAAGGATATAATTGAGGTGCATGTAAGGAATGGTCAGTTGCGACAATATGTTGAAACTCAGAATGCAGCGGTGGAACAGGAGCAGTCACCGCCTACCTTGAACAATGATGGCGCGAGGCCCAGGAATGGTGGTCGATTGGTCATCAACTAATCGTGATGGTTTGGAATAAGTAACAAACTTTGGGCTAACGACTAAGTCGCTCACTCATGTACGAGGACAGAGATAACCCCTAGTAATGCTCTGAGACAATGATAAACCGTGATGCTCTGGTTTGTGAAATCTGTTTTTTCTTTTTGGCTTGGACACTTTCTTTTTTTGGTTTGGTTTTGGAGTTTGGTTTGAACTCCCGGTTTTTCTTGTTTTCTGTTTTGGATTATGGTTGAACGTTTGCCTTTTTGTTTGGGTTTTTAATATGGATTTTTGGTTTTCTGGTTCGATTTGGATTTTGGATTGGATTTTGATTGGATTTTCCTTTAGATTTTGGCTAGAAGTTCGTCGGGTATGGACTATGTTTGGCAAGGGTCCGTAGCGGCCAGGATTTGGCTTAGGACTTAAGCCCCGACATTACTTAGCGTTCAGGGACACTGAACCAGGAACACTATGGCAATAATTAACATAGGTCGCCGAGTGTGGATTACGCTTAGCAAGAACCCAGAGAGGTTACGTAATTGGATATTGGCTGTGAACAGTTAAGGGTTTGGGCATAGATTCAGAGCGGTCCCGGATTTGGATATCGACCCGGAGAGGTCATGGATGTGGTTATTGGATATGGATGGATTAGAACTCGGTTATTAGGTTCGGATGGATGTGGAATTGGATAAGGATTTGGTTGCTGGATAGGAATCAGGTATCGACTTGGAGCAGTCGTAGATTTGGATAAGGATACGGCAATGGCATTTGGATAAAATGGAATTGATTATGAATCGGAAGGTATGGCTATGGATAACATATGGACTTCGGATATCAGATTTGAGGCTATTCAAAACACACCTTCCAATAACAAGGCATGTTTTGGGGGGCAATTGTTAACCCGCCTTTTGGCAAGGCCATGGACAGGCGGATTTAACTAAATTGACTACTCGTTTGTCGAGAGTGGAATACGATGGGTTTGAGCCAGTTGGATGGATAGACGATCATTCATGCATGGTTCGATCATGGTGCTTAAGCCAAGGTGGCCCGGTGCGACTGGCTTGGTGAGTATGGCTTGACAAGCATGGCTCGATACAAGTGGGTCGGTGTTGTGAAGGTTTTGGAACGGTAGGAAGCCGGGACAGTTATTGGAGTGGGTCGGCAGTATGGGTGGTTCGGTCTAGTTGGGAGGTGGTTTGGTTGAAATGTTTCGGGTTCGGAATTGAATTATACTCAGGTTAGCATTTTGGATCGGATCGGCATGGAAGGGACTGGGCTAGGTCGGCTATGATGAGAGAACATTTTTGGTTCGGCATTCTATTCTGGGGTCGGTATACATATGTGGTTCGGCATATTTGCCAGTGGATTGGCATGTTTGAGAGGTATCAGAGTCGGGAGTGGTTCGGTGTTGGAGTATGGATATGGTTCGGTCAAGGTAGATCAGCATAAGTCGATCAGAACGTGTGGGTTGGCATCTCGTTCTAGGTTCGGCAAGCATTTGGAGACATGATTGGCAGTTTGGTTTTGGATCGGTGAGGAAGGGGATCGACAGTTTGGTTCTGGGTCGGTAAGTATGGGATCGACATATTGAATGGGGCCGGTAGCTTCAAGTCATAGCTCACTTACCTCTGGTCGGCACGAATGGAGGGGTCGGCATTGAATGAGAGAATGGGATCGGCATGTTGGATTTAGGGTCGGTTATGGTCTTGATGGGCCCGGATCACTCAAGAAGCCCAGTAACTCGGATTTTGCCTATAAATACAGCATGTGAGGGCTTCAGAAAAGGGGATCTTCATTCTGTTTCCCTTCATCTTCTCCACTAAGACTACTCTGCCATTATTGTTTTAAAAACTCTGGATTGTAACTGTAATTGATTCTGATATCATTAAAAAGGAAATTTCTGGAGTGGACGTAGGTCGGAGTCAGCCGAACCACTATAAATCCTCTGTTATTACTGCTTCCTTTTTAATTTTTACTGTTTTTCATATTTATACTCTCTACATACATTCTATCTGTTATCTGTGACTGTTGTTTGGTGCTTTCAACAGCGTTTGGGTGTTATTGACCAATTTTGGTGCTAACAACTATGGTTTCTGATGTGTCCGACACTTGAATTACAAGGTATTTCTTAAGAAATACATTATTCTATTAGTCAATCTCAATACGATATATTAAATATTATGAATATTTAATATAAAGTTGTCATCTACCATTTATATATTAATAGATTACTTGCGTACTCTCTAGTTGTTGATATTCCTTCAGCTAGAGATGATTTGTGTATTACTATTAGTATATTGACTAAACGAAGTAAGCCACATGCATGTATTTGTTGATATTCCTCAAGGTATGTGCATTATACATAGGCCATAGTGAAATGGTGAGTATGAGTGAATAATCTTTTTCGATTTGTTGATATTTCTCAAGGTCAAGACGAGATCAGGACAAAGACCGTGGATTAGGACTTGTATTTGATATAACCGATAAAGTGTTATCCATTGCTTGCGAGTCTATGATTTGTTGATATTCCTTAAGGTTAGAATCTCAAGGCAAGCAAATCCTAATACCACTAGAGAAATCAAATGATTTTTATGTTTTTCTTAGGGTTTTGATAAACATAAAAATTCAATAGGAGCCTTATTAGAAAATTGAAATGGTAACATTTATCCTTTCTAATATTGTAAGAACATTTGCTATATAAAGTTAAAATAATTTACATTGATAAACTTGTGCAATTAATATAATTGATAAAATGTTTATCAATTGAGATATACAGATGAGTTGAACTACAGATTGACAAAATAATAATAATATATACTTACTAATAAATATTTTCTACATGTTATTGTTTTAATACCCATGCAAACGCCTAATTTTATAACCACTAAATTTATTCATAATTGGTCACTTACGTGTCTATTTTACCGAGATTATGCATTGTCTTTTGAGTTTTGAACTTGTAAGAAATACAAAAAGGGATATTTGATCCATATTCAATCACATACAAAGGTTGTATGATGAAATGTCATTGTTCGTAATGTACCAAAGTTTAGTGAAATCGATTCATTCGGAATAAGCAAATAAATCATAATGTAAGATCATGTATTCAATATGATAGATTATAGTAAGGAATTCCTTCGAATGATTTAACCATTTTGGAAAGGAAACCGAATGTACAAAGGTAGATGTAACTTTAGGTACAGTTGGGATGAAGATAGTGAATGGTCACTTCTACTTCATAAAGAAACATCGAAAATGAAAATTGTAAAATAATAATTGATACATAACGTTGGAATGAGAAATATGATGTTTATTCCAAAATGTATTTTTTATAGAAAATTGTTTGCTTTGAAATTTATTGTTTTAAGTTGAAGATATTTGATCTGAAAACTCTTGGCTGTAAAATGTTACAGTAATTGGAATAAATAACCTATATTATATTATTGAATGGATCTCCGTATTTCATACGCTATTATAATAATGGTAGATATGGTGGGATATTGCCATATAGCATTTATTTATTGCATCATATTATGAAAATTGTTTTTCGTAAAACATACCACACTTTATTTATGAAATAATAATTGTTTGTCATTGTTGACTGAAAAATGACAGTTTTATTTCAATACGATTATTATGAATATTCGTTATAAAATAAAACTATAGTACTTCTATTTATTTTCAGAGAAAATGTGATGCATTGGAAAATACATTAGTATCTTAAATTATACGCAATTATTTTGGAATTAAAGACTAAGCCACAGTTTTGGGAAATAAATCATTGATTATATGATTATAAATCATATGGTCCTAGTGAATTATATCTCAGACAATTAAAAACAAAGCACTCATTCAGCGGGAGAATTATATGAGTTGATGAACTCTACGAATTGATACATATAGATGTATGCAATCGAAAGTTCCAAAACGGTTCCATGTACTTTGTTGTATTCACCGATGAATTATCACAAAAATGAACATCTGTATATGATACACACTTGATATCTTAATAATGAGTTCATAGAATATAAAATAGAAGTAAATAAAAAATTGTGGAGTAGAAAATAAAATGGTTCGATTTGATCAAAAGGGGAGTTATATTGGAAAGAGTTTCGAATGTACCTAAAATGAATAAAGATTCAATCTCAAAAGTCACTCCTCCCTATGATACATAATGGTATATCGATAAGGAGTAATCGAACTTTGTTAAATGAAGTATGATTAATGATGAGTGAAGTTTACTTCTTTCTATAAGATCGTATATTTAAGAGTAGTACATGAGGTTAAAATTAATTCCATCTAAAGAATAGTTTGCAAACTCATACAATATTAGGGTTTGTAAGAAACCCTAACATATTTTAGACCAAGGAGTTGGAAGGTTTTGTGAGTCAAAAGACTGCATGTAGTAATTGTACTTGAGAGATTTTGTATGAATCGCTCCAAAAGATTTTTGGGAATGATTGTCACTGGATGACCTATTTATGTTTTGAACATAAGTTTTGTAAACTAAAACCAAATTAGTATTATATATAATGCGGTCCATAAAGTGTTTATGAATACAAGTTCCATTGCACCAAGAAACAATTATTGTTTGAAGAAATACAAACTTTGTAGTGAATGAATTTCTTTTAGAAATTATTGGTAGTTGTGATGCCCCACCCTGAGACCCACATTAACAAAGAGTATTACTAGGTAATACCGTCTGCTAATGTGGAGAATAGGGCTGGTTAGGAGAGACCATCTATAGCCAACTATGGCTTTGTATTAAGTATTTATTGGATAAGTCGATCCACTTGAGATAGAAAAAAAAATATATATAGCATTTGTCGATGTATTCAATAGATATTTAAGAGTGAATTTCAAAATCTACAAAATAGGCTAGTCTATTGATAGACATTGTGGCCTATAATCATCTCAATATTTGCAGCAAAACAAGTGAGAAAATCATCACAATTCAAGGCGAATACTTCAAAACAAGCTACAAAAGCATAGGGACAAACGACCACAAATGCACGCACCTAGGCCAACCAGGAGTCGACCCAGCCAAGAGGCCAAGAGTAAACTTCTCTCCGGATTCCAACCAACATGAAGGTGATCGAGACGGCCTTCCGTATAAGGCTACGAAAGGAGCCATACCGATACTGGACTGGAAACTATTGTTGTAGGAGAATTCCACAAAAGGTAGGTGATCCTCCCAACTACCACCGAAATCTAGAATGCAAGCACAAAGAAGATCCTCAAGAATACGATTCACCCGTTCAATCTGTCCATCAGACTGTGGATGATATGCTATGCTGAAATTAAGCTTTGTTCCCAAAGCTTGCTGAAGACTTTGCCAAAAATGACTCGTGAAAAGCGGATCAGGTCACAAACAATCGAACTAGGAACATCGTGAAGTCTCATGATTTCATTGATGTTTGTGATTTCCCAAGCGTATCGCCTTTTTATTGTTGGCCATTTGAGTTGTTGTATTTTGTTCTGGTAGATCCTATAGCCACCCATTCTTTAGTATTGGATTTGATTACCTTCCTCTAATTTTATTTTGTTGAATTTCTTCTTAAATCTTAGATCATAATATAGGATTGTCTGTAACCAACTTGTTTTGTACTGCATGCTTCTTTTTCAGCAAATACAGGTGCGTGCATTTGTGGTCATTTGTCCCTATGCTTTTGTAGCTTGTTTTGAAGTATTCGCCTTGAATTATGATGGTTTTGTCACTTGTTTTGCTGCAAATATTGAGATGATTACAGGCCATGGTTTCTATCAATAGACTGGCCAAATTTTGGAGATTTAGAAATTCAAATTTTGAATTATTTTGAATCTAATTTGAATTTGAATTTGAATATCGGTTTGAGTGATTTTCTTCGTTTCGATTCATTTTCAAGCATAGTTTTCTCCAAATCTTTTTGAAATGATTTTTAAAATTAATGGGCATTTCAAAATATTTATTATATGATATTTTAAAGTATTTTTAAGTGCAAAATCTATTTATTCTCTATAATAAGGGAATTTTCAAATATGGGGCGTTACAGTAGTAAAATGGATTTGGATATGATCCAAGGATAAAACTGACTACGAGGGATGAAACAAAATTAACTAAACCTAAATGAACACAATGCATTAGAATGTCTAAAAACTATTCTTGTATACTAAAGAGAAACTATGGGTTTCTTATCAAGTTACAATGTGTTGTAATCATGAGTGATTTATCATAATAGAATAACATATCGTTTTAAATATTTCTTGTCAAGAAGTATCGAAATTGGATGCCGATACATCCGTTAAGACTAGAGTACGTAACGCTCTACAAATATTGGGCAACATATTAGTCATGACTACTGGGGGCACTAATGGGTTTTATACTTATAGATATTGGATAATCATGGAATGACTCACTCGATAGTTTTCTATTGGTTAATATAACTAAGGTCAAACAAAAATTATCGATGTGACTAATTTACACAGTTCTCTTGAATTGAGAATACTATCAAGCTTCAATGTGGAAACTCTACTTTGAATATAGTTAATTCGTAGCATGGCGTCAATCGAATGACTATAGTTGGGTTGAGTGAAAGCATTGGAAGTGAAACACTATTCAAGAGAGAATTCGTCTCCTTAGTTATATGGGGTTAGTATCATTGGGTCAACTTAAGTCAACACAAAGTAAAAGTCTCTAGCCATTGCAATACGTTTAATAATAATTGTAATTATTGAACCAAGGATTTATGTTTGGACTATAAAGTTGAATATGGAAAATAATGGAATTTTGACCATTACCAAATTCTATCATTCCTAATAAGATATAGTGTTGACGAAGAGAATTGGTGTAAATGATTGTCGCTACCAGGTACCTATTATAATAAGTAAAATTGGATTTTACCAAAAAAATGTGTAAGCGATAAATTCAGCCAAAATGTCACACCACTAGGTAAGGTGAAGTATGAATGTTAATTTTCGAATTGTTCGTTATTAATCACCGACTGAATTTACACCTTTGAGTTGCACAACCGTAATGATAAATGCTTCGAAAAACCACATGATTTAGTTAATTTACAGCCATCATAACTTAATTAAATTAATCGATATCTATGAAATATGAATTATTTTATTTTTTAATTTTGATTTGTTTGAATATTTGATAAAGTGCGTTTATAAAAGTTATATTTGTACATATCGATATATAATATTTGTTATTTGGGTTTTTAACCCAATAGAATTGAATGAAAGTTAGAACATCTACGTTATGTCGAAATGACTAAAGAATCAACCAGAAGGATCAGAAGAAGGAACGAAGAAAGACACAAGAGGAAAAAGACAAAAATGCCTAAGGTGATGGTTCGCTAGCGATCCATGGGTGTACGAAAGTTAGAACATCTACGTTATGTCGAAACGACTCAAGAATCAACCAGAAGGATCAGAAGAAGGAACAAAGAAAGTCATAAGAAAAAAGGCAAAAATCGCCTAAGGTGATGGATGGATGGATCGCTAGCGATCCATAACCCATGGATCGCTAGCTATCCATAAGCATTTCTCGCGGGTCGTCCATTCTTTTTGCATCACGAAGCATTATCTTTTCTAGGCATGCCTGCAAAGTTTTAGGATGTTCCAAGCAATCTAGATCTAAAAGTGAGCATTCATCTGATTCTAACAATAGTTCAATGCAACTATTACATGAATCATCATCAAAACAAAGCACCTAGTCATGAAATTACATGGATAGCATCTATGCAGTCCAAGGAACATGATCCAATTGAGACAAGCTAAAAATGAGCTAACTTCATGGATTGTTAGCAATCCATACACTATGGATCGCAAGCGATCCATCATATTGGGTCGGTTCGTTGCATAAATTTTGGAGCATCTTCGTACCTTCAAATGCAAGTCTCTCACAAAGCGGCTTTGGCCTAAGTGCTCTCCAGCCCCTATAAATATAATCCCACCTACAACATAAATGGGATCTTCTGGACTGGCTGTTGAAACCCTGCAGAAACGATCCTTCACTCTTCTCCTCCCACACAACAGTCATCTAAAGGGTTCACTGTGATTCTCCAATGAGCTCCAATACTGGCGACTTGATATAAATTACAAGATCCAATCAAATTGTAATCGGATTCAACTTGTACTTGCAGTCAATTCATAAAAAGTTATAAAGTGGATGTAGGCTTCATTAACAACCGAACCACTATAAAAATCTTCTTGTCTTTTTACTATTTCTACTCGTATTACATTTATTTTCTATATTATTTCTCTATAAGAATAGGGCTGGTGCTTTGGCGCTCAATCCAGGGCGTTGATCCATTTTTTAGGTTAACATTTTGGTGCTTTCACTGAGAACTGAACTCAGGCTTACATCTAGCTATCTACCTTGGATCAGATAGGTTCAGAAGTTAGATCCTCAATCTCTACTCAAAAAATCTACTATTGAGAATCAATGGCACCTAGAAGAAGGAGAACTACTTTCGGAAATCCATAGGAGCTACCATTGCTGGAGAAGAAACAAACCCTCAGCAAATTGAAGTCAACAACCCCAAAAATCTGCAGTTAGGAGTTAACTCCGGAGATCAGGTTCCAGGATCCTCTATTCAGCGTGAAGTTGTCACTAGAGATGAATTAAATAAAATGGTTAACGAAATAAATCAGAAGAGGGAAAACAACCAATGGGAACTCATGGAGAAATTGAACGCCCTATTGACCTTATAGTCAGATGTTGCTCCAAGAACCATGATCGAGCCCGCGGCTGCATGGAACAAGAAAATTCTTCCGTTTCTGGCCTAAACAAGAGAAATGGAAAGTAGCCGCAGAACGGAGTGATAGGTGGAACCATAGGAATCAACATGGAGGGAAATGCAAACACTCCACCAACTACGAGGCAACCAGCTACAGACTTGAATCTAGGAGCGAAAACCCCACGGGAAGATATAGCCATGGATCTCTCTGATTGAGAAGATGGTGAGCGACTTGATGACGACAAGTTGGAAGGAAACACCAATGCATTCAATGATGCCAGGGAGATCCAAATTGCCCCTATTAGACAAACCGCAAGCTAATGGAACCCTGAGGGAGTAGCTCTCCCGAAGACAGGAGAGCCTAGGCTTCAACCCACTCACCATGATCGTTTGCAAAATTAAACACTTGGTGTAGTCACTAACAGCCGACCCCTAGGTTACCGGACATCCGAGACATATATCGCGGACATGGTCAAGCATCTAATGAATGAAAGTAAGGATAGAAGGGACGATGAATAGGGATCCGCTCTAGGTCGGACTCCTTTCATTGATGACATTCTGAATGAGCGGTACCCCAAAAAGTTCACTATGCCAACTATTCCGTCTTATGACGGAACGAGAGACCTGGAACCCCACTTGTATAAGTACAGTTCTTACATGGATGGACCGAATTCTTAAGATGCCGTTCGATGTAAATGTTTCCCAATTTTTCTGGAGGAAATTTCTTCCATGTGGTTCACCAGTCTTCCGCCAAGATCCATTTCCACCTTCGATCAACTAGCAACAAGATTCCTTGATCAATTTAGACTTTACATGGCATAGCCAAAAGATGTGATGTCCCTATCCAGCCTATTCCAAGGACGGAATGAATCTCTGAAGTCTTTCATGAAACGGTTCAACACTACGGTAAATAAAGAAAGTAATCCGAACGAGGATATGGTTTTCATGTCCTTAGTCCGCGCAATTCACCTCGAAACTGGATTTGAGAAATGGATCAAAATGAAACAACCTACCACTAGGAAGGACTTCAACTGAAAGGCGAGCCAATACTTAAGATTGGAAGAGGCACGGGAATTAGAAAGGAAATCTGCTGATTCATGACCAACCAACATCGGGCAGAATGGTATGGCGACAAGCCAAGGCATAAATACCTCCAGGACCATAGAAGGGAACGTAGTAGAAAATGGAAATCAAAAAAGGAAGAACCAGAAATCCAACGAGCGAAACAGAAGTAGCAAGCGACTCAAAGGTTTGTGGCCCGAAGAATACACCCCGCTCAACGATACTCTAGAAAACATCTATCTCGTGACACATGGGATAGAAGAGTACAAGAACCCATCTAAAAAGGAAGAAGCTGAACAGTAAAAGCATTTCGAAAAGTACTGCCGCTTCCATGAGACACATGGCCACAACATGAATGAATGTCGATACCTGAAGAACTTGATTGAGGAGTTGATTCGGGAAAACAAGCTTTAGTAGTATGTGAGAAAACCACTAAATCCTGACCAACCTGTAGCGCCCCAAGCTCCTAGAGACCAAGGGAATCAAGCTGGAACTAGCAAAGAGGGACCTAGATGAATTGACCAGAGTCTCGTCATTAGAACGATATCTAGAAGGCCCCATCCTACGCAGAAGATTTGGGGAGAAATGGAGTGGTATGTAAGCTCATTAAAAGCTTCGAAAGATGCATGCTTTGTGATCGTAGATGAAATATCTGCTTACAATGCCTTCCTGGGGTGGCCCGCCTTGGCAGATTTTTGGATTTCTTTAGCTCAATGGTGTCTAGCTATGAAATTTCCAATGGAAATGGGAGTTGGGGTGATCAAAGTAGACCAAATTCCTCTAGAGAATGCTATATCGTAGAACTACACGAGTCTAAAAGAAAAGAAAATGGAAAGAATGTGGGGAGAACTCTCCACATTCGTGAACCTACCGAATAGTAACTATAGAGGTACCCCAGGCTTGGGGACCATAGCCGATTTGATATGGCTTTGGACCCTAGAAAGAAGAGTTCAGGGGAGGAACGGGCAGCACCTGTAGAATTGACAGTGTCTGTCCCAGTTGATATGGATGACCCAACACGGGTCCTAAAAATTGGATCACATCTTGGAAACAAGGTGCGACTTGAACTCATCAAATTTCTTCATGCCAACTTGGACGTATTCGCTTGGACATATTCCGATATGTGCAAGGTATCGCCAGAGATTGCATGTCTTGCACTTAACATTGATCCCAAGTATACGCCAGTGAAGTAGAAAAGGCACAGCCTAGGACCCGAGAGGTCCAAAGCACTGAGAGAAGAAGTGAATAAACTGATGGCCAATGGTTTTATCCACGATGCAACCTACCCCGAATGGGTATCCAAACCGGTCTTGGTCAAGAAGTCCAATGGGAAATGGCGAACTTGTATCGAGTACTCCGATCTAAACAAAGCTTGCCCGAAAGACAGATTTCCTCTTCCCAGATTCGATTAGCTTATGGATGGGATGGCTGGACATGAATTGCTATCATTTATGGATGCATACTTGGGATACAACTAGATCATGATGCACGAACCCGATCAAGAAAATACCAGTTTCATTATTGATCTAGGACTATATTGCTTCAAAGTGATTCCATTTGGCTTAAAAAATGCTAGGGCAACCTACCAACAACTAATGAACGCCATGTTTAAACATCAAAATGGGAAGACTATGGAAGTTTATATAGACGATATGTTAGTTAAATCACACATAGCTGCAAATCACTTGGATAACCTCGCTGAAATGTTTGAAATACTCCACACATTTGGAATGAATCTCAATCCACTTAAGTTTCATTTCGGGGTAGCCTCTGTAAAGTTCTTGGGATTCATCGTAAGCACTAGAGGCATCGAAGAAAATTCCAAACAAATAACCGCTTTACCGGAAGACGGGGCCTCGAGGAATAGGAAAAGTTACAAAGCTTGAATGGAAAAGTTGCAACGCTGACCCGGTTCATCTCAAAAGCAACCGATAAATGTATACCATTCTTTAATGCGCTAAAGAAGGGAAAAATGAACTTTGAATTGAATCAAGCTTATCAGACTGTGTTCGAAGAGCTACTACAACATATGGAAACCTTGCTAATCCTGTCCACGCCGGTAGACGAAGAAGATCTGTACATCTACTTAGTAGTCTTGCCCCATGCATTCAGCACCACACTCGTACGAGAAGAAGCCAAGATCCAGCGATCTATATACTACACCAGTAAACGGTTCATTGAAGCAGAAAGAATTACCCAAAATTGGAAAAATCGGCATATTTCCTCTTGATCGCATCCAGAAAGTTACGGCCGTATTTCCAGGCACACCCGATCAGTGTGCTGTCATACAACCTTTGAAGCAAGTGTTATATCGTCCCGAGACCTTTGGATGACTTATCAAATGGAACATCAAATTAAGTCAGTACAAAATCACATACCATCCCCAGAAGGCGATCAATGGCAAGCCCTGGCAGATTTTATTACAGAATTTACAATACGAGATACGAGGAAAGAATGGCTCTAGAAGTGGAGATAGGTTGGAAGCTGTTCGTCGATGGTGCCTCTAACAATTTCTGCTCAGGAGTAGGAGTCATGCTCGAGACTTCTGGAGGATGATCCGTTTGCTATGCCTTGCGCTTGGAATTCCCTGCAATAAATAACGTGGCAGAATATGAAGCGTTAATAGCCGGGCTAAAGATTTGTGAAGGAAATCAAGGTAAAATCCATACACATCTATAGTGACTATCAGCTAGTCATTTGTTAGGTGAAATGCGAATACCAGGCTCGAGGAGAGAACCTTGCCCTGTTTCTATCTAAAGTGCATGAACTACTGAACGATATCGACCACCACAATATAACTCATATCCCGAGGGACAGAACACGATGGCTGATTATCTAGCAAAACTAGCCAGTTTTGTAGAAGCTCAATCATTGGGGCTAGTCCCAGTTGAAACCCTATGAGCTCTAAGTATAAGCGAAATGGATATTGACTAGATTTTTGAGACAACCAAAGAACCAGAGACATGGATGACACGGATCAGGAACTACTTGCTCACAGGAACTCTCCCCACTGATAGGAACCAGTGGAAAATGCTTCTCCGAAATGCACATCGATTTGTAATACAGGACATGATACTCTACCGAAGGGGATTCTCTACCACATTGCTCAAATGTGTGACCAATGATGATGCTCGAAGGATCCTAAAAGAAGTTCATGAAGGCGACTATGGAGATCATATCGTGGGGCAAACACTTGCAAAGAAAGTTCTTCGGTATGGGTACTTTTGGCCAATATTAAACCACGATGGAGTGGATTATGCCAGACGGTGCGATCAATGCCAAAGATTCAACAAGATCAAAAGAACCCCCTCAACGGAGCTAACACAGATGGTTAGCCCATGGCTGTTTGCAATTTGGGAATCGATTTGATCGACGTATTACCAATGGCTAAAGGAAGAGCCAAATATGCTACCGTTGCCGTTGACTATTTCACCATATAGGCCAAAGCCGAACTGCTGGCCACTATTACCATAAAGAAAGTCATGAACTTCACTACTAAAAATATTATTTGCAGGTTTGCGGTGCCACAGAAAATCAGCACGGATAACGGGACTCAATTCGAAAACACCAAGTTCAAAGACTTTTGCAAATACTTCCGAATCGAGAAAAGCTTTTCCGCTGTCACATATTAGAAAGCAAATGGGCAAGTGGAAGCAGTAAATAAGATCATCAAGTCCACCATAAAAAAGTAGCTAACTAAAGCAAAAGTAAATTGGGTCGATGAACTTCCACTTGCACTATAGGCCTACAGGACAATGCATAAATCTACAACTGGGCACTCCCCGTTCGCCCTAGCATGTGGTTCAAAAGCAATGATCTCGGCTGCGATAGAAGTCCCTTCTCATCGAAGGCGAAACTTCGATCAAAGGCAGAACGAACAGCTCCTGCTTGAGTCGCTCGATATGGCCGATGGGAAGAGGGAAGAAGCCGAACTAAGGACTGCCACTCATCCGAAAAGGGTCGCATGGTACTTTAACTCCAAAGTCCATAACCACACCTTCAAGGTGGGAGACTTTGTCCTTAAGAGGGTCTACCCAATAACAGGAGCATTCAGACCAAACTAGGAAGGACCCTATGTGATTGGTCAGAAGCTAAGGGATGACACATTCAAGATAACAATTGTTGATGGAGCCCAAATTCCTCGAGCTTGGAACAGTGAATCGCTGCGTCCTTACTATTACTAAGGCTATATTATATATTTCCTATTTCCAGCAAATAAGCTACCTCGGAATACCGAAGCACTGTATATAGGCAAAACTTGTCCAACTTTTATTAATAAAATTGCTTTACTTTCTGAACCAATAAAACCGTGTTCACAAATGTAACCTGCTGAGTCGTCGGGTCAAATCGACTCAAAAACATCTGATCGCTGCTTGAGATAGTGGAACCACACTCAAGTACGCCCCATCAACCCACTGGGTCGACGGAAGCAAATCGACTCAAACCGTTGGATTAAAGGAACTTGATCCCTGCCTTCTAAGAACCGGTGTTGCTCCGGCAGCCCGGGAAGGCCCCAATCAAAGCCGCACACCTTCATAAGCTGCGCATTGCTTCTAGAGTTGTGGAACCATGCTCTTGAAACAAAAATGCTTCATGTTGAATGAAGATTGGTAATGTCAAGAAATTCCAAACCGTTCTAGATCGACGGGTCATATCGATCCCAAAACCACGCATCCCATAAGCCGAGCACACTCCCAAATGTCGCGCATCTCATAAGCTGCGCATACACTTAAAAGCTGCGCATTTCATAAGCCGCGCGCACTCTTAAGTACCGGTATCATCCCGGCAATGCAGTGAAACTCGTCTATTGCGGGACTAACAAGAGTTTATCCACTCCCACTATCAGGAGTAATGGGTATGAATCCAGCATGTTGCATGACTATGAATCGACAACCAACTTCGATTGTTGACTGACAAAATCTCTGGAATTGAGTCGCTCAAATCACATGTTCTTGAAGACATGAACTGCAAAATAGACTTGGTTACATACATTCGAAGGGTCACATGGATCAACCGGTCATTAGTCAAGTGTTTGAACTAAACAGCCCCGTGAACTTGGGGGGGGGGGGGCACACACCGATACTCAAAAATAAATACCAAGTACTTTACGGTCCTGCCACTCTAAATAAAGAATTTTGTCGATAATTATAGGACATGATAAAATAGTAGTAAATAAAATTAGCATAATGCATGAAACATAGATAAGTAGACAAATAAGGTTACAATCAAAATGTCAACATTGTATTACTTATAGCATTTTATATACAAAGTCAAAATGGAAGGGTCGTACCCACACAATATCGGCCAACAAAAAGGAAAATACAGATGCTACGACAACAAAAGCAATAAGTGCATACTCTGCACTTGTACAAAACATGTATCAAACAAATCGAAATGCCCTAAAATCTGGCTCCACTACTACTCGAGCCTGCCAATGTTTCGTTCCACCGCTCCCCTTCCCATCATTGGTCGGAAGTTTCTTCTTCCTCTCAGAATCCCTACTGGGATTTGTGTCGCTACCTGAAATATCAACTATTTCTTCTATGCCAGCATCTCCTCCCTGTTCTTCAATCTTCTCGAAAGACTCTTCCTTGGTCCTGCGCTTCCAGGACTTGTCGGGGCTCCTTGAAGATTTTCTCTCCTCGATCTTTTCCTTCTTGATTGCAACCATCTGCCGTTCATTTTTATTTAGTTAGCTAGTTTGGTCTTTCTGCCCTCGAGCTTCAGTTGCTGTGAAATCACCCTCCAAAGGTACCGAAGGGTCGTCCAGATCGTGCAATGCAGCAACCTTCTTGGATTTCGGTCCTAGTTGTGAGCCAGAAACAGGTGCTGCAATCGAAGTAGCTATGGAAACAAGCATCGAGGTAGTAGAAATAGCAGCAAGCCCCGGGATTGAAGAAATCGGCAGGTCGGTAGGTAAAGAAGATGGACCTATGAGATAAAAAATGAAAGCATTCAGTTCATCTTGTTCTTGCGGCGTGAGCTGAAAATTCTCAAACTTGGAGGAAATAAGAAGGTTGTCTGCATTAAAAGAATGTCCAAGAATTTCAACCTCATACTCCCTACCTTCTCTTTATTTGGATAGCTAGACAATCTTTAGAGAAGTTCCGGGACCACCCGAGGCTTCCGAGACAGCTTCTGGAAGTGCAAACAAGGAAGTACCACTTGATTTCTCTAACTAATCGTGAAGTTGTTTTGATGATTTGCCAGGCCCGGAAATGAAAGGCTTTGGTAGTGTTTTAGCAGTCACTGTCACAGCATCGGCGGCCTCCTATTCCCTCTCAATTCGAATGATCTCTCAACTCTCTATCAAAGCTTTCTTCGATTCTTCATTAAGATAGGCCTCCTCTAACTCTTGCTCGGTGTATACATCTCCTTTCTCCCCAAATGGACCAGAACTTCTTCCCAAACCACAGCAAGAGTACGCAGAAATTTGGGGCCCAGATAGTTGAGGCTACCCTGATGCAGCAAGGAGTTGAAATAGAAATTTAAGATGGTGTTATCCATCTTCTCCATCTTATTTTCAAAAGTATCCTGCAACTCCAAGTAGTCCGCCGTCACGGCAGCCTTCTCAACTTCAACTCGGGTCTTCTCAGCGTTAAGCTGCGCAACTCTTTCCTGGAGTGAAGCAATCATTTGAGTCTGACTAGAAACGGTCTTGTCACGGGATTCCACCATTCTCACGTAATCAATAATTGTCTTTTTATAAGCTTCAACAACTTCGTTATGATCAACGATAGTTTTCTTTTGAGCTCTAATGATTACGTCACGGGCTTCAAGCTCCACTTTCAACATAACCTCATCTGCATGGGCCTTTTTGATTTCGTCTCGGAATACGATCTTTATTTTTGTGTGGGCCTCTTTTAGTTCCTTCGGTAAGCTAGCGTTGCTCTTACTTGCTCAGAGTGTAGAGTCCCTCTCCTTTGTTAATTGCTTGATTCTTGCATCATGTTCCACTAACGCCCTCTCATAATCATCCTTTTCTAATATAATAGAAAGGATCTCTTGATAATTGTTGCAGTTCGTGTCTGCCAGTTGCTTGCATAACTTTACCATCCCTCAGCTTGATCCAAATCGCTTTGAATCGCCTGGAGATGAGGCATATAGGAATCTTTATGGATTGAGCACAGGTTGCGGTCAAATTTAACTCCCTTTAGAAACCACTCAGGGAGTGCAGCTTTGAATCTAGAGGGATCGGACGGAAGAATATAAGCCGACATCCTGCGAGGATGTGAAGAACCAGAAGCAGGCACCTCGTGAGTTGATGGATCTTGGGATGAAGGTGAAACCTGAAGAGTGGAAACTAGAACTTCAATTCTGACAGAGATGGGGTCGAGGAAAATGCTTGGTGCTCGGAGGGAGGAGAACCGCGATCTACCTTCGGCTTCTTAAGCAGCTCTTCTCGGTCGTCAAGAGTTTTCCTCTTCTCATAACCACTCTTGTAAACCGTACCTCGTTCTCTGTCGTCCCGACGACGTACTTCAGCTTCCAAGTCTCCTCCTTCTCCACTCTTCCTTGGTTTCACGAGGCTGATGGCGGCTTGAAGACCACCTTGACCAATGTTGCGAATCGATGAATTGTTCAAGGTCCTCGTAAAGTCCACGACCTCACATGGTAACTGATATAAAAAATTAAAGAGCTTTAGCGTTAAGAAATGAACCTAAATAATGCATGTGTAAGTGAATGTGACCCTAGTGAAATGTGTAACATGTTATAGGCGGCATAAAAGGACATCACAAACCGGATCAGGAAGTCACCACGGTAAAAATCGGGTTGACCCTAAACACAATATGACCAAGACGAGGTGATGATCCCTCGAACTCGAAATCTTTTCCAATGAGTTCATCAATATCTTCATAAACGTTGCTCAAATCCCCAAATCAATACCGGTTTCCTTAAGCGGGAACCCTGAAGTCGCTTGGCTGCTGGGGGGCATCTTTAATACGAATCTTTTGGGAAGGTGAATCCGGGAGAATGAGACTCAATTCCGAAGTTTGATCACATGATTCGAAGTTTCCATCACCAGAACTTGCATCGAATTTTTCATCACTAGAGGAGGAACCATAACTACCGCTACTCTCAATTTCACCCTCCTCCTTTTTTGTTATCACCACAGCCATGCCCTCACATTTCTTGAATATTTCTTCCTCCTCCTCCGAAATCGGGGGCATCTTGGGCGGGCAGCTGGCTTCAGTCGTAACACCTCTTCCTTCATGAATTTCTTTGGTCGAATCGCTAGACAGACCTTCTCCTTCTAGGAGATCGCCCCCTTCGGAGTCGTGCGATGAAGAAGTGGAACGTGTTCGAATTCTAGAAAGGAAAGGAGATGGAACCTCAATGGCTACGGTAGATCTTCTGGGATGCAACAGCCAATACCGAAGCAAATTCTTATCCGTTGGCTAAAACTTGACCGATCTCTCTTTGGCGTCTATGACCTTCAGAGTATGGAAATCGGATCGAGTGATGGATCTTTGTTTGACCTCAGAATAATTGCAAGAAGTATTCAATCTATCAAAAATCCTATAGCGACGTATTAAGTCTCAATAATTAAAAGAAAGGACTTACCCTCATCATCCAAAGATGATTTAATCCCTCAGGACACCTAATGAAGAAATACCGGGTCTTGAATTGGGGCAGGCTGCTTTGAAGCTACAACACAATCTTGCGGTTTCTTTAGGCCTTGATGATGACGAGGGGCAGGCATTCATCTCTTCTTGAATGAGAGAAAGTATCTCAACTCATCGAAACTCGAGGCACGATTAAATGTTCGCATAAAGAGGACGTGAAGGCGAGTCAAGGTCGCGTATCCATTAGGATGAATCTGAAATGGAGCAATTCCTAAGTTTATAAGAGTTTCTCTTAAGAAGTGATTGAAAGGGGGCAATGCTCCATTATGCACATATACTGGTGGCAAGCGCTGTACCACGAATGCGGCATATGTGCGAACCGATTCTTCGATGGAAGGCGCACGTCATCATCCGGGATGCCATGTTGTAAACAAATGTTATGCAGAATTTTAGCAGAGATTACAGAGGAAGCTCATTTTAGGGGATCGAGTAGAACTCTAAAATTTGGAGGAGTCCGATCTATAACCAGATCAACCAGAATCAATTGACCGTGTTTAGCTCGCAGTATTGAAGAAGTAAGCGCTACTGAAACTGTTTGTGAAGGCGCAACTGATGACGATTCAGCTTCTGAAAGTGCCGGACTTCCTCCACTGAACTTACGACGAGATGACGGATGCTTTATTCTATATAATAGAACATGTACCTAATGCGGTCAACTAATTCTGTTTTTAACTAAAAATCCCCCTACGACACTTGAACTCCGAACAAATATAGATTTGTGCTGACACACCGGGTTTCAAATGTTGACCGGGGCAAGTGCAGTGTGTTATCTATGTGGGATGGACTCGATGTCCCAAACACTACAAACGCTCTATCATGTGTAGATAGTTCACTCGTAGTGAGGAAATAAAAAAGCTTTTCGTATCACTCATTTGAGTTATTTCTCTTACAATTACCCGTGATCGATCAACGGTCGATAACGGATCCGCTATCCATAGCGATGCGAGAAGCTCTTCTGATTTCAAGTACACCGATCGTGCAATAATGGGACCAATCCGAAGTGAGAAACCATAGATTGATGGGTGCGAATCAAGTGGAGAAATCTCAGCATAAATCGATCTCAGCTCTTCGAAAGGTGACAACAGCATAAGCTGCACACAGGACGCTACCCTAAGCTATCACTACTTCCCAGAAAAACCAAAACCAATATGCAAGACGTCATGCTGGATTAACAATGTATATCGGTGCATGTTAATTCTGATTCTATGGACGAAGATAACAAAACATGTCAAGCACAAAGGTACATCCCAGATTTTGTTCTCGAAGATAATCAAGACCTGATTTACTATTTTCTTCCATAAAATCGCAATCAACTCGAATTCTCCATAACGATCACCACTAATACAACCTCATCCTCGAATTGCTAAACAAACATTAAAATCTGCATGAACCACCTCTAATCTAGTATCAAAAGGTGAACTGTTGAAATTAGGTTGTTGGCAAGGAGTTGGCGTCCTAAGGTAGGAAAGATCGGCGGCGATCCAAGTGGGTAGGGTCGGCGACGATCCAAAAGACGAAGCAACAAGAACTAGGGGCTATGTTAAGGCGATAGCGAGGTCAAGTATGGTTGATGGCAAAGAGTTCCGAAGGTGGAGATCGGTGGCGGAGAAGGCAGAAGTGATGTTAGGATTTGAATACGTTGGTTTGGGTCGCAATGAAAGAGGATCGAGTTGCAAAAGAATGAGATAGAGAAGGGTTGGCTTGAATGGGAAGCTAAATAGGGGATTGGACAAAAAAAACTGCTAAGTCTTTGGATCGCTAGCGATCCATCAAATTGCAACCAATCTCCTACAAATTTGCCAAGCATGATACTCGTGTTACTCGCAAGCGTCATTTATGTTGTGGGACCAAAATTGATTTATTTTTATGAGCTACGACGATTCCCATTATTCAATAGATGACTAAATAACCTAAGCCAAATTCGCATGATGGCATCAACACGATCATTTGAACCTCACCAAACGGGAACTCAAAAGCAGTAACTTCCAGAGCATGCTTTGTTTCCAACGAAAGCATACTCTGGAGGGAAAATGTTATTTTGGTTTTTAACCCAATAGTATTGAATGGAAGTTAGAACATCCGTGTCATGTCAAAACGACTCAAGAATCAACCAGAAAGATCAGAAGAAGGAACCAAAAAAGACATAAGAGGAAAAAGGTAAAAATCGCCTAAGGTGATGGATCGCTAGCGATCCATATGCATTACTCATGGGTCGTCCATTCATCTTGCATTATGAAGCATTATCTTTTCTATGCATGCCTACGAAGTTTCACGATGTTCCAAGCAAGCTATTTCAAGAAGTGGTCATTCATCTGATTCTAGCAATAGTTCAATGCAACTAGTACATGAATCATCGTCAAAACAAAGCATCTAGTCATGAAATTACATGGAAAGCATCTACGCAAGCTAAGGAACACAATCCAATTGAGATGAGCTAAAAATGTGCTAACTTCATGGATCGCTAGCGATCCATACCTTATGGATCGCTAGCAATCCATCATATTGGGTCAATTTATTGTGAAACTTTTGGGGCATCTTCATACCTTTAAATGTAAGTCTCTGGCAAAGCGACTTTGGCCCAAGTGCTCTCTAGCCCCTATTAATACAATTCCACCTACAACATAAATGGGATCTTCTGGACTGGCTGCTAAAACCCTGCAGAAATGATTCTTCACCCTTTTACTCCTACACAATAGTCATCTAAAGGGTTTACTGTGATTCTCCAGTGAACTCTAACACTGGTGACTTGATCTAACTTACAACATCCAATCAAATTGTAATCAGACTCAACTTGTACTTGCAGTTAGTTCATAACAAACGTTATAAAGTGGATGTAGGCTTCATTAACAGCCGAACCACTATAAAAATCTTCTTGTCTTTTTACTATTTCTGCTCGTTTTACATTTATTTTCTATATTAATTCTCTGTAAGAACAGGGCTGGTGCTTTCACACTCAATCCAGAGTGTTGATCCATTTTTTGGGTTAACAATATTGATAAGACCTTTAAATTGGATTTAAATAGATTGGTTACTAAATAGGTTTGTGAAATTTTAAGGCCCGTCTAGCCTCATTCATAGATGGCCATAAGAAAAAATGAGGCTTGGAATCCAATGGTTGTATTTCGAAAACAAAGGAAGAAGGTTAAAGAAGGTTCCCTCTATAAATACCATACCTTTCATTCACTTGCCTCTCTTAATCACCCTTCTTCTAAACCCTAGCCTCCATCTTCAATTTTTAACATTCTTGGCCAAAAAGTCAGGGCCTCCAAGCCATAAAAAATTCCTAAAACAAAATCAAATCAAATTAAACTAAATACATGCAAAAGCGACGCTTCATACTGTTGCAATTTCTAAAGGTAATTCAATTGAATCTAGGAGCTTTCTTCGTTCAAGGTGTAAATCTAAAAGCAACATCAACAAGGTATATTCAATTAGTTTTTATCTAAATATTCCATGGTATTGTAGAACTAGTGGTTGATTCATTCTGATAGATTTATATACGCATTTGTCGTCCTTTATAAATATACAAGTGATCTTAAAGTATTACAAACTGTTATAATTTAAATTGGTTTTGATTTGATGTTGATAATTCCTATTAATGATTTTCATTGATAATTTCTGTTAATTTTGAACTAAATATAGATTTGGTAATTAATTTGTTATTTTGTATTTTTATTTGTTCAATTGTTAATGATAGTTTCTATTGTTTCAAATTTGGTGTTCTATTCTAAGATACATACACACAAATACATGTGTGTGTGTGTATGTTAAAATAACTTTAAAATATTTTTCAGTACAAGGTTTCATAAAATATTACATATTTTATACCTATACATACTAATAATAGAGGGCGTTGATGTAAAAATGAACATAAATGAACATATTATTATTATTATTATGCAAATTATTATTACTTATAAAATATCTTTATTTTATCTTACTTTAAATTATTAACATATACGTATAGGTTATATTTGGATTTATTGATTGAGATCCGCTTTCAAATTGTTTTACTAAATCAAACCATTACATGTTTGGTAATAAATCTTGAATTCATAATAGTTGACTCGGTTGAATTAATTTAGATGTTTTAAAGGATTCATTAACAATACATATAGATTTGAAATATATTTAAACATATATATAATACACATACATATATACATATAATTTTAAATGATGGTTTGACAGCCAATGCATATATAAATGGAAAATGTGTTTGTTGAATCGTAAATTCCAGCACCCAAATACATACACATTAATTATGCACACGATATGATATATTGCATTTACACAATTTACCTAGAGTATATTTGGATATACTCACAACATATGTCTAGTATATTTTGGTCATCAATGTTATTTAACAAATTATTCAATTTAATTAAAGGGAAAGAAATGAAAATTTTTATCTCTCTAATTAAAACCATACATCCCCTCAATAATTAAGTAATTTTAGAGAACAAAATGAAAGGTTTCATTCTCTAAATTAAATTTAACAAGTAACAGTCACACATAAATACAAATATAAGAATATATTTGATATACTCTAATTTAGGTAAATCTTAAATTCATGTAAATCTTTAATAAAAGTTTTTTTTAAAAAATATTTCATATTGGATCTAAAATCCGCTTTAGACTTCATTGGCCCAATAGACCCAAAATAGAATTTTTTTTCAAAACCTACATATTTCACCCGTTTCCAGTTGGCCATATTCCTTCAATAGGCAATATCAGATATTAAATATAATTCTAACTAACACTATCTACTTTCAGAGACTCACAATGGAAGGAATAAAATATAATACATAATAAATACCATAAACACATCACCATAATATGTATGAAATGTAAAATACACATGTCTGAATAAATATAGTTACAATCCAATCCTAATACTACAGAATCTATTCCAAGTACAATACTAATCAACTCCACTTATACACTACACCAATAAATTTCCATCTCCGATATCACCTCATCCCTGAACTCATCGGCCTGGATATATGTATAAAAATGAAAGTAGGAGTGGGTCAGATATAAGTCTGGTGAGTGATCCATACTCTACTCTACATATACTACTAAAATAATACTGTAACATGATATGAGTTTATTGTCTAGCCACCATGCGTTTCGTTATGACGTCATACACGCCTAACCATACCGCATCATATCTATAAGGATTCATGCCCTGGTCCAGCCACATTCTGTGTAGAGTTGCCTTTTGCCCACCTCTCTTAAATATCATATAGGTCTCACTTCCTTGTACCGCCCGTAGCCTATAGAAAAGCCTATTGTCCCCATGCTACCTAGTTGGACTCATGCCTTGGTCCATCTGTAGCCTTTAGGGTCACTTAACATCCATTTCCTCCTCTACCTTATCATAGCACTTTAGAGGAAACAATATCATCATGCCCAGGTCACTTACTAAGTGTCACATGACCGCATTCGCATCACACACACACTCTGGGCCGTCTATCCTTCATCCCAGAATTATTCCCATCTACATTCATCATCGCACCACAATATCATATGACTATGCGCGCGCGCACACACATATATTTTCTTTACTCAACAACCAAACCATCCACATATCCATTCATTTCATATAATCATCAGTTCCTTATATATGTTCATTTTGTAGCACTATCATCCCTCTTGTCACATCTTAGATCGCCTTCCAAAAACATAAGAGAAAACACGAATTGAGTACTATATTATTTATTTATATTGGACCATTAGGCCAAGGTTCATATAGGCAATTTATACGTGCACTGGTGCACCAGTCTATGGCCGTCGGTCAACCGGTGTATGTTGCTATTTTAGATCATAGTTAGAGTTTTGTAGTATTCCATTGTCATTCTTGTCTCCGGCCGCCACCGCTTTGTCTCAGATCATGGAGGAACGTTCCTAGACCCTTGCTTTAGGTTCTTAAGTCAAATTAGGTGGTTTATTTCTTGGATCATAGTATTAAACTTTCATATTTACAAAATTTACATTGTTACACCAAAAATTCTCAACAGTAAAAACGACGATTGTCTTCCCGAGGATAGTCATGCATTCTCCATTTATGTATGATACAAAAGTTGCTTTACCCTAACGTATAAGGACCTAATGGTGAATAAGGCATAACAAAAGAACAGTGCTACATGCCAAAAGGAATAGCCCAGAAGCAAGTTCGAAGCCTAAGACATCAGTTTATAAAAGCAGGGATCTATGGCCGAGATGGATAACAAAGACAATACACGGGTAAGATGTTATATACCATTTAAGCGGGAGGAAAGTCATAAATTTGTGCCTCTTAAGTAGCTCCTTAGATGAACATCACAAGCTCAAGTCATAGTCGCCCAATAAGCAACTTCAGTAATCCATGAAGGAAACTCTCTACCAATGGCGCCATGCTATACTAGCTATAAATAGGTGGCAATCCCAAGGCATAAGGGTCGGTTGACACATAGAAAAATAACAGAAAATATATTGTACTTTCTTATATTATATCTCTCCTAGTTAATGGTGGAAATATTTGAGCCTAATGTGATAAGCCTCTAGGCTAAACTAAGTGACTAAATAAGGAACAGACAGTGGACGTAGGGAATTTTGGCCCGAACCACTATAAAACTCTCGAAGTTATTTACTTTTTGCACTGTTTCCTCTTGGCACTAATTATTGTGACTCTATAATTCATCACTTCATTACTCAAACATACTAGATCACATCTCGGCAACCTCCTAACCGGTACCTGACAATTGATAGATTCCTGGTGCCCTACTTTTGGAATGTGGGGTGTTGGTACAGACAAAATTATACACTAACATTTTTGATGCTAGAAGGAGAGGAGAACCTCCATCATTTATCACCTCTTGAAAAGTCAAGCGACATCATCCTTCTGGCCATGACCAACCTGTAGAATGAGAAACCGACCTTGAAATTACTCCTCAACCTTTGCATTTAACTTATTGAAGAAGATAACAATGAGAGATTGGTCACCCTTGACCAGTAATATGATCCCATTTATATACCTCAAGCTCTCTAGATCCAGTAGCTTTCAGAGTATTCCAGGAATCCCTCTAAGTGTCTACTCAACTCAGAGGGATGGATAAAGCTATGGCGAATAAAATCAAGGACTTGAGTATCATGGTAATGGAAAATAATGGTTCATCTCTTCCAACTAAAAGAGTCTTCCCAGTTGTCCTAGCTCTTCTACCTCAAAAGAAGATCAAACGAGATCGAATCCTTACTCCTCTTAGTCAAAGTCTATCTTGGATCTTTCTGAAGTGGAAAGCTCCACTACCCAAACTATCCACCATCCACTCAAGAAAGCATGAAAGGAAAGGGTTATTGTGTTTATAATCAAGTGAATGGGCATGAAATAGATGAGTGTCAAAGGATTTCCCAAGCCATAGAAAACTTTACACAGAAAGGGAGATTGTTGAGTTTATTAATTACTTAATTAAATATCTCATCTTTATATATGTCTAACTTTGTTTTTATGTCTCTGGAGAAATCCATATAGACTCATTCAACCAAATACACATACACACACGTCCCTTTCTAAAGACAAAGAATGCTATATGGTTCTTTATATTTGAAGAAATCTCTCATAAGCATTCCTTTTGGGTTTAGCTCTTTCCTCTCTCGATAAGTGCAATTTAGCTTTGGTACTCGTAAAATTTAATCTAGTACATCACCCATTTTAGTTATTTTCAATTGTTGTGTCTACATTTAGAGTCCAAGGGCCAAAACTCTTTTATTGATCCGGCGAGGTCAATGAAAAGTCTCTCTTTTGTCTTAAAAATATTAATTATCTTAACAATTCTCTTTCTCAAACTTAAAATAAATATGTGTCCTACTAAGCAATAGAATACACCAACTATTAAATTTTATTTTATTTTAAAAATAATCCAAGAGCACTCTTTCTAAATAATATATATTTTTCTTTATCAAGTTATAACTAGCATTAAGTATAACTATTAACTTAAAATAATTTTAGATGGCCGACACTAGCCAACAGTAGCTTTAGATGGACGACACCAGCCAAAAGCGGTTGTGGAATGACCGACACTAGCCAAAAGTGGTTATAGATGGCTGACACTAGTCACAAGATAGTAAATTAGGACCCAATGATAAAACTGATAGACCTTGCCATAAGAGCACCCCACAGTGATGCACAACAAAGTGTAAGGCCAATATCACCTAGGTTTAAAAAGACATCGAAAAGTAGAATGCATGCTAATTGTAGTCATGGTTAGTGGAATCATGCACTGGGTAGATCCCCAGTTAGAATAGAATGTTGGATAGATAGACAATTAGATTAGAATGTTGGATAAATTCCCAATTAGAATAGAATGTTGGATGGATTCTCAATTAGATTAGAATGTTGGTTAGATTCCCAATGGTAGTAAGCCATGGTCAAGTAGTACCATGCATTGGGTAGATTCCAAACTAAATTAGAATATTGGGTATATTCCCAACATTAGAGTGTTGGTTGGATTCCAAACTAGATTAGAGTATTAGGTAGATTCCCAACTAGAGTAAAGTGTTGGGTAGATTCCCAATTAGAAGAGTAATGAGTAGATTCATTATAATACCGAAACCTAAAGAGGAAAGTTCCTAAGCTAAAATTGGCATTAGGTAAGAATCCCAATCAAGGACGAAAGGTTGGCATCAGGATCAATGAATAAGAATATCAAAGATATCGATATGAAAAGGCATCAAGGGGAAAAGCACCTCAAGGCAGAATTAAAAAAACAAGCAAGATGGCCTGAATCAAAAGAATATGTCAACCGAAAGGATAAAAGGATCTCAAAGTTATAGAAAGATCATCCAAATAATTACCAGGATATTCAGAATAAAATTTGTAAAGAATAAAGAGAAAATGTTTCATAAGCCTTCATACAATTTTCTAATCTTAGTTTATGCCTCCTTCACGGCCTCCTTCTTACGAGATTCGAAGTGCTTCTTCTTCTTTTCATATGTCCTGGATACCCATTATTTCCTATATTCTCTTAATGAAATCATTCAACCATCTCAAGTGCAAATAAGAACTTCTAATGCAGTGAGTACTGGAACTGAGGCAGAACTTCTCTCGGATTGAGGACGAGGTCTAGAAGGGACAATGGTAGTTCTATGAGAAGGAAGTCCCATAGCAGCGCGACCTCTGCCTCTACACCTTCCATGAGCAGCAACTCTAACTTCATTATTACGTGCGTTCTCAGTTTCAAGCTCTCAAATTTTGATTACCGAAAGCTCTCAGTAAGCTTCGTCCAGTTACTATCTAAGAGCAAGAGTATATTACCATAGGCTAGAAACAACATATTCCAAAGCCTGAGCAGTGACCGGCACAGCCATCGGGATAACAGACATCTTCTTGGAAAGATCTTTGAGAGTCCACTTTAAAGATTCATTTTCTTTCAAGATAGCATGAACGCTGATACCGAGATCAGGGTTACATTTTGTTAATTTAGCTATTTTATCGTCGAGACTACGTTGCAAGGATGTACAATCCCACTCTAATTTTAAGAAGTTGGGACATGGTTGCCCTTAAAGAGATTTAAGTTAAGAAAAAAAAAGACTGATCATCATAAAGGTAATTTTATTTCATTCCACAGAAGATTTGTATATATAGTATAAAAAAAAGAGGTACAAAATTCATGGTCTATGGAGATAAGCAAATTTCTCCTTAGTAGCTAAAATACTCTTAAGACCACTACTCCTAGTATCAATTAAGTATCCCAAGGATTTTTCCTTGTTGAAAAAGGTGATGTCTTTCTGTAAGCCACCTTTTGGTATAGAAAGTTCCAAGGGAGAAGAATCTACTAGGGCCAGTCTAAAGTTAGCTTCCGGAATATATTAGAGGACATGTTCTGAAACATGTTCACTTTCAGGAGTCCTTCCTTCTTTAATTGCTAGAGCAGGTGGAGTTACACTTCAGTAACCTGGAAGAGCTTCCAAAGTTATAGTTAGACTTGGATCATAGAATATTCAAAGGAAGGATAACCTTTTGTTTTTCAAATATGGATCCCCCATATGCAGTTTAGAAAGTCGAGAAAATTCTTGAAAGACTTTATCTTGGTCTCCCAAAGCATGTTTTAATTGACCCCTAAGATCTAAGATTTGATTAGTTAGCCTTGTACCCCTAAGCCTAAGGGACTTAATGGATTTGACCTAGGTTTTATCATGAGTTTCCCACACCTCTTCGACCTTATTAGACAGCTCAACATTCCTTAATCTGCTGTATTTTAGTTGGGTTTTAAGGGTACCTATGATTACTAGCAGTTTCATAATTCTGGTTTGAATCCTCTTCCATAATACTTCATAATGAGAAGTAAAGTTAGATTTTTTCTATTTAAACATAGTAAAGGGAAAAAGTATTTCAGAATAGAGACAATGAGATAATAAGGTAGAAATTCAACAAAAACCCAAATAAAAATACCACCAAAGTCCACAGCTATCAAAAACAATAGAAAGAAATTGTATCAAAATTATTACAGACTAGAGTTCAAGCATCATGAGTAAGAGATTCTTGGAGTTCAGAACCATGATTTACCATTCCACCTTTGTCACCTTTCTCCCCTGGGGCTGATTGTTCAACACTCATTATGGTCCGAGCTTTCTCATACGTTAGGAAGAAACTCTCCTCGATCCTTTCATCGTTATGGTTGAAGCCCATGGAAATAGTCATGCCTCTATCCTAGTTGTATTCGTAAGCACTATGGGGAATCTTAAAGGCTTCAACAGCAGCCACCTTCTCGGCCTCTTCTTTAGTAATCCAACCTAAGTTCTCCTTTTTAGCTTGTGCAAGCTCATGCTTGGCCGTCTTATGGCCCAGATATCTCAAGGCCTTCTCCAAATCAGCAACCTTCATCTCAAAAGACATCAAGTCCCGAAGACTTTTCACTTTTTCATCCTCGGCCTCCTTCTTAGATTCAGCAAACTCTTTCCTTAAAGCTTAGACCTTCTCCACTTCCCTCTCTAGCTTTTCAAACCCTTGGTGCAAGACCGAGAAGTCAGCCAACACCCGAAGGAAAGAAATTATTATGGAAACTAAAGGAATAAATACCTCATTAGTAAAAAACACTACCATGAGCCGATCATCCATCCCTAAACTCAACATCCTCTTGATGCTACCCATACCATCTGCTATCTCCACTTGGGAGCCTCCTACGACCTTAGAAAGATAGGCATCAATAGTAGAACACGTCACTTCAATCACCCGATCCACGTGGTCAATTAGGGTGGTTAGAGCAGGGACGTTCGTAGTAGACTTGGTTTTGGAAGAGAGAAGATCCTTTCTAGGTCTTTTATATAGCGAATCCTTTAAGACTAGCTTTTGTCAAGTATAAGTAGAAGGACTTTTTCAAGAGCATTTCACCTATTGAAAGAATATCGTCAGAAGCTACTGGAACATAAAAAGAGAAGACAGGTTAGCTAAGCAAATTTATGTTTCATGAAAATAAAGTCTTAGAATACATGCTATTAGGTATTTAAGACCGAGGTCTACACTCATAAGCAACATCATTTCTTTCGGGTTTAGTGGTTTTTGGGTTAGAGCCAGTGGGTTCATCAGGTTGACTTAGATCAATCACGTTCGAAGGCATAGTTTCGATTGAAGGGGGATCATAACCAAGAAATTTGGCCTAGGGCGGCAATAGCCTGCAAGCCATAAGATTAGCATCGGTAAGGACTACATGTCTAAGTCTCTCCACCTCTGGTACTTTCATCACCTCCTCGTACCTAAAGTCGAAGAAGTCCTTGAGGGTTGGAACCTTATCCCTTCTAAGCTTAGCTAAGGAGATCGAAAAATATTAAAGAAAGATATGACCAAAATAAGAGCCTTCTAAGACAAAAACAGTTTGAAATGCTTACAGGTCTCTAGAAGATCAATGACAATTCAAGGGTCCTCTGTCTTTATGAAAAAATAATATGTAGGTGTAACTTTACTGAGTGGTTTAATCAGGGACATCTTCTTCCAAAAATGAAGGAAATATAAAGGAATCGATGAACTACCGACTGACCTATGTAGAATATATAAGTAATGGATCTCGGAAGCAGTCACATTTAATATCCTTTCTTCTAGTATGAGATAGCCAGAGTAGACAAAGTACTATATGAGACCACCCTAAGATGAATTGGGTTAAGACCGTAGAATTCTAGAATATTAACGAATAGTGGGGCAAGGGGAAATGGTATCTCATTTGCCAAATACTCCAGTGTGTCCATGTAAAGAATCCTTCATGGGGATCACTCCAATCATCTTTATAACTTGGAGGCTTAACCTCAATTCCCTCAATCTCATAATTAGTAATCAAATTTCCTAGCTCCCCCTGGTCGGTTATTGATTTATCCATGGCAATGTCTAAAAGAACTAGTATTAGGCTAGCAACTCAACAAGAACCTTAAGAACTCCTACTGGGAAGGTTTAATGTCTTATGGTTCAAAAAGCGATTGGACCTAAAACTGAATTTATAGCCCAGACTCAAAGATTCAAGATTTACATAAAAAGGAAAAACCCTAAAGCAATTATCAAACTGGAACAATGAGAAACCCTAATCTACTAGGTAATAGGCATCATGGACTAACCAGTAAGATAATATCCAAACTTAAAATCAATTGCCAATATGATATTGGAAATCAAAATTGAATTTTTCATAAATTTGAAAAGGGAATTCATGCAAATATTAGTAGTGGTAATAAAAACCGATAAAGAATAGAGAAAAATTTAAAACTTACCATTTCAATCAAGGATTTGAAACGATCTGAGAAACATTCCAAGCATTAGTGATAGATGTACCTATTAGAAATGTAGGTAAAGAAGAGGAAGAAAAAAGGGGTTTATCAAAACCTCATAATTAACGGTGGATATTACCTAGCCAAATAAACCTTAACCGAAGATTACATGTGGAAAAATCAAAAGAAAAATATTCCTAGGACAGAGAAAAGAAATGCACTTTTCAGAGAGGCCAATGAAATCGTGACAATTAGCAAAAGCATTTAATGCGAGTTCTAGACCCGTCCCTTCAGGATCAATTCTCGACTTTCCTTTTCATATAGGTCTTACAAGACCAGTATCTCCTTACGGTCCCAAGTGTTGGTGCCTTAGGTTTTGGTTTTGATGATAACAATTATAGGACATTATATAAAATATAGATGCTAATGTTTTATCAAGATATATATAATGTATAGCGCATGATATTAGACATGTGTTGATTAAGAAGTCTGTACAATATCAAGAGTAAATTGAAGATGCTGATATAAAGTTTCAAGAGTTCAAGAATGAAGACTCATGAGTATTGAAGAGTTTAGGATTTCAAGATATTCTAGATAAGTTATAGAGTCATAGAATTTATGTTAAAACATTGATAGCACTTCCTGACCTCTCTCGCCTTCTCTAATTTTGTTTTAACTTGTTTTTCAAATATCCTGGTTTTAAAATATTTTTTTTAAAATATTTCTCAAAATGATTTTCAATCTCTTATACTTATAAAGTTATTATTTTAAATGTTAAGTTTTTATATATATATATATATATATATATCAAATTTTTGTTTATACTTTAATAATTTATAACTATATTGATTTCATATATATTTCTTACATTATATTGAATATTCCTACTAAATCTTTCAAAATTATTTAATAAATTTTTAATATGATTAAAATATGTATAAACTATGTTCAAATGTTTGTACAAAGTTTTGAAATATTTTACAAAACTAAATATCTTCAAAACAATTTTTATTAAGTAATTTTTAAAAATACAAAGGGATATGTCGATATATCCTCTGCAAGTATGTCGACATACTAGCCATAAATTTCAAAATTCCAATTTTGAATGGAAGTGTCTTTTCGTTGTATCTCTTCACGAATGGACATAACCGTTGTTTCCCTATATATTCCAGATTTTCAAACGAATTTTTATTAACTACTTTCTTATTTTCCCCTCCTCTTTTCACTCTCTTGATTTCTAAATCAAAATATACCCAAACTCTACCAAAATTCAATCAGAATCAAATTCAATCATCACTAGTTTGATTCTCTTTCATCCACTCTCTAGTTTTCTCATCTCTCTTACTCAAATCAAGATCAAAGTGCTAATTCAAGAGTTATAAGATCAATTGTAATCAAGATCGAAGATCTGAGTCTGCAAAATCTATCAAAACATACTCTTATACTTTGTGGAGTGCTTAGTATCCCTGAAATCCAAGCAGGTGTGATTGTAGCCTATAAAATCAATTGGGTGTCCTTAGTAGCCCATAAATCTATGGGCGTGCTTGTAGCCCAGGAATCAAGTGACTCTACCCCGAGGTCGGGATTCTGGAGAGTGTGTCTTGTAGCCTTGAAATCATGATTGTATTTGCATTTACTAGTTGAAAAGAAATCCGTACAAGAATTATGCGGGACTAGATGTAGGGTAACTCCGAACTAGTATAAAATCATGGTGTGGTCTCTCCTTTTTACTTTTACTACATTTTTTTGTGATTGTATTTGTGATTGTTTCTGTGATTGCTAATTACATCATTCCAAGTTAATTTTTTAAAGAATTTAAAAAATATTCATATAATCAATTAAACACTATTCACCCCAATCTAATGTTAATTTAGCATTAAGATCACTATTCTACTAACTCATGTTTGGTATCAGAGCATTAGTTTTCAAAGTATTCATAATCTGATTTTTGGAAAAGTTTCAATGGCAATTTTTGATAATATTTTTAACACTAATTTCTAAAAGATAATTTGCAAAATCATCATAATTTTGTTTAATAACTTTACATCCATTCATTTTAAAAAATCACTTGACCTTTTGAAAGTGTATGTATTGCAGGTGTAACGACCCGTAAATTTTAACGGTTTTATAACGTAATTAACTAAAAATTTTGCTTGAAATTAAACAATTAAATTTGATATTTGGTATGCGTCTATTTAAACATAGCAATTGGCAAATTTTCATCGAAAAATATGAAAGTTAGTTATGTTGTGTAATTTTCTATTTCAATTTAAAATCAGTTAATTTGATGAAAATAAAATGTTTTCGAAATCTAAATATTTTTATATCATAAATTTGTGAACTATTTTCTGAGTAAGACGTTATATTTCGTTTCACCAAAATTGGACTTCTCTAGCCCCGTTTATCTTATTTTCGGCAAATTAGCAACCTTTTCGGCAGCGAATATCGACTTTTGATAGGATGATCATATCGCTTAAATCTGTGTATCGTTTTGTTCGTCTCATCATCCTGACCTCCGCAGTATACCCATTTGTGCATTTCAGGGTCTGGTACACGGCAAAATCGGCGAAACGATTAATTGTATCGGTAACCATTTTGAAGCCACTTGAGTTCCCTGTGTCCATTCATTTACCCTGATAGAAAACTAATAGCCACCAATTATTATTGTTCCCAGAATTCAATGTCGTGGCTATCACTATTCCCTGTTTTTATTGCTGGTTCATCATATATTTTTTAGTCTCTTCTTTCCACTATTGCGTACTGTCATATCTTAAAAGAACTATTTTGTACTGTCATCTCTAAAAAAAATTAAAGAAAGAATAAAATATGTATCAAAGCTTTCATATATGCTTTTGCATGGTGGAACCCATTCTTCTACCTTTGCCCGTTGAAACCGCCTTCATCCTCCTTGAGCCTCATCATCTCACGTCCAACGCCCACCACACATCATCCACCGCCTGTCCCTCTCTCTCTCTCTCCATCAAATCGCTCCTCCTCCCTCACGGCCAGCCGCCTGAGCTCGCACCTTCTCTGAATGCGGCAGCCACGGATCACCCATTCCTCCTCAACCATTTGCCTGCCCTCCACCTGACCACCCTCGTTCTCCCCTAGCAGCATGTGCACGGCCACCCGAACGCTTCCACTCGAATCTCTTGGTTTGCCAAGTCGAACCCAGCGCCTCTCGTAGCCACCTAGAACCCACATCCCTATACCAGACACGTGCCCTTCCTAGTCCAACACGAGCGCATCTCCTGAGACCGACCCCACCTTTCCCCTTGAACCAGCATCGCACAAGACCGCCACCATCACCGAATGCCACCCAAACACCTAGCTCCGGCCTCCACGCCATGCATCACGCACCTACCCACGCACTGCCAAGCATGCATCTTCTTCCAAACTCAGGTGAGCATCTTACGCCAGCAACAAAATCCAGATAGCACTATATATTTATAAAGTTGCGTATGTGCATATATGAGAAGTTTTGAATGGTAAATTTAGTGTTTATTTAATATTGTTTTTTTCTTTTCTGTATATATACATAAATATATAAATATATAAAGTTGTTTAGTATGTAAGTTATATATTATGTTAGTTTATATATATATGTTTATGTAAGTTATATAATATGTTATATTATATAAATATGTTTATGCAAGTTATATAATAGGTCAGTTTATATATATATGTATATGTCACAATATATTAGATTTTGAAAGAAGTATTATATGTGTTACATTATAGGTATGTTACAGTATATTTATTATAAAAGAAGTATTATATATATTATATTATAAAGTAGCTGTACTAGTCTTGTTTAAAGTACATGTATACAAAAGATATTAGTTTTAATATATATATAATATAGATTTTTTGGGTATATGTATTTTGATTTAAATATTGGTTTGAGAATATGTACATATAAAGATTTTATTTTAATATGTATTCAAATTAAATATTGATTTTAAGATATAATATATATTGACTATATTTTGATATGTTTTTTTTAATATTGATTTTAAAATATAGTATATAATGGTTTATTTTAAATATGTAAGTAAATTTCAGATATAAAAATTTATATTTTGTTTTCATCGAATTCAGTCCATCGTGCTTTGCATTTGGTTTCGTCGCTGTCCAGAATTGATCGCAGCAGTTAGTTGCTTTGATTTGTTGATTTTCTGTGTGCTTGTCCTATTTCTCTTTAGCCTCGAAAGGTGAGCAATCACTCACGATTAACATTCTTGTATTTAGTAAATTTAATTCATCTGAAATGACGATTGAAAACATGCTATTAAATTTGAATTATTAATTATTTAATTGTTAAATATGATATGCCATTATCTGCCATTGTTTACCTATGAAATATGACACCATAACCTATTGTGTGTATTATATTTAAATTTGTTACTAATGATATATGCATGTTGTTAATATGTTATGTTATTTTCATATTGTTCTCACTCTGCAAGTTCCCTGTTAGTTTAGAATTCCCTATGGGTTGAAATGATATATACTCGAACGATATTATAGATTTGGGGAAAATCGTTATGGGTTGAAATGATAAACCCAAGCGATTTTCATTGATTTTGAAATTTTGGGATTGCGGGTTGAAATGATACACCCCCGTAAATATTAAATTGCGGATTGAAATGGTAAATATCCATATCACTTGACCATAGAATAGAAAATTATATACGGACACCTTTGGTCTATTTTGAAAAAAAAAACGATTGCCAAAGTTTGAAAGGAAATATATGGATTTTATTAAATATTGATTTTTAAATTATAATATAAAGAATTTATTTTAATATAGGTGAAAAATGTAGATTTTTAAATTTATATGTTTTGGAAATCTTAGTTAGTTTTGAAAATATAAATTTTAAATTTTTTTCTTATAACTTTATTATTTAAAAATATATATATAATAAGATTTAATTTAATAAAATTTAATTTAATTAATATATAAATTATTTTTAAGTATTTATAAAGAATTAAAAAAATATATACAATAATAAGAATTGAAACTTATTGAATTTGAGATTTTAAAGATAGGATTTTATAACTTGATTTTGATAAAAGGCGATGAAATGAATATTTTCAAATTTAAATAATTTAAAAATTGAATATTTAATTTGATTTAAAGGTGTAATTGGAGATTTTATTTAATTGTTATTAAATTGATTAAGTGAATATTTTTCAAATTGAATAAAATTAAAGTTAAATGTTGAAATATAAATGAAACTTATATTGAAAATGTTTGAATATTTAAACTTTGAATCTTATTAGAAAAATAATAGTTCAAACTTGGATTTGAAATCGATAAAAATTAATATGGTTTATTGAGAATTTGAATTGAATCTTTAACCTTTTAAATCGAAAGTGTTGAACATGGATTGATTTAAATTCAATTTTGGAATTTAAGTTTATTTGAATCGATTTGTGGAATTGCATGAAACAATTCTAATTTGGAAACTATTCAATATAATCTCTTTAAAAAAAACTATTTTTGATTTACAACTATTTTAATATATAAATTATTTTAATATATAAACTATTTTAATTTATAAATATTTTAATATATATACTATTTCAATACCTAAACTGTTTAAGTTGGAACTGTTATGATTTCGGAAGTGTTATGATTTCAAAAGTGTTATGATTTCGAAAGTGTTATGATTTTGAAAGTGTTACGATTCTGGAAATGAATATTTTTTTAGTGAATAATGATATCGAATTGATATGGTTTTGAAATGAATATGATATTTGTAACATCCTGAAATTTTCAACCATTCGCATCCATACATGTCGGATTTGAATTGCTCAAAATTTCAGATTGTTAATTTATATTTGGCAAAACTCAGCATATACAGTAAATAAAATAATAACAGAATCACAGACACAGAGTAATAACAATAATGCAGCGGAAACAAAAAAATAGTAGTTCATGAAGCTACTATATATATATATAATAGAGTTAAACAAGATACAACAGAAGTCTCGAATACATAGATGTCTCAATACAATAGTCAAATACAAGATCAGAATACATCATTAGAATCAACTGAATAACTGAAAGCTGGATAAATAGCCGGATCTCCAAGCGAAGCTCCAACTCCAAATGTGAGTCTCAAATGCTGTATCACTCAGTCTGACTCGAGCGTAAAGCAAAACACAAAACACTCGAGTCAGGATTAACATTCTTATATCAATAAATCCAACTCAAGTGAACTATCAACTGAAGTACAAGTAACTTAAAGGATGTTTGGGATAACCATCCTCTAAGGATCCGTTAAACTATCTACTATGTAGTAATACGCTATTATAATATGTCTATAGTAAAGTAAACTATTAAAATAGCGTTAAGGCTTTACATTTTCCACCTTAACTCATTTTATATATTCCCATAGTCTATACAGTACCGTAATCTCCCCCGTAATGGGCATCGTGAGAGGGCACTCCATAGGTATGGTACAAAACAAACTCGTAGTAAAGCACGCTAGGGTAGGTGACACGGCACAACAAGGCAATGCAAGGGTAGATATACCAATTACGCATCCGGACTGGTGGTAACGCAGAGCCGCAACAATCGCCCACCTCGAGCCACACTTCCGAATCAAGGGTGCGCACCAAATCAATCACAAAGTAATAGAATGGCATAGGATGGAGTGTGTCCGATCAGAGGAGCTACCTCATTGGCCCGGAATCGCTCCTGTTTTAGCCACCTTATGCCAACCCACGGGAGTTGGGTCGACGTATATACTTTTTGGATCGTCGCCACCATCCTACTTCATTCTGGAATCTCCACCGCGTACACAGTTGTTAAAGTGGTTTTCGGTATCGACAGAGAGTATGCCCATATCTGATCCCGGTCTCTTTAACAACCAAACGTTATTATAACACCGCGATCATTTCAAAATAGTTTATACTTCAAAACCAAAATATTATTTCCATTTTAAAACCCAAATCAATACGATATCATTTCCATTTAAAAAATATTCACTTCCAAAATCATAGTACTTTCAAAGATATAATACTTTCGAAACCAAACAATTTGAAGTAATAATACTTTGGAAATCATAATACTTTGAAATTCATAACACTTTCCCTCAAACAGTTTACATATTAATAATAGTATATAAAATATAATAGTTTATAAAATAAAATAATTTATATAAAATAGTTATAAGTTAAAACAATTTATATTAAAATAATTAGTATATTTAAAATAGTTTATATTAAAATAGTTATATTAAAAATAGTTTATATAAAATAGTTATAAGTTAAAATAGTTTATAATAAAATAATTTATATTGAAAATGGTTTATATTAAAATAGTTTATATTAAAATAATTTATAAAGTAAAATATAAATAGTTTTAGATATAGTATAAAAATAATTTATATAATAAAATAGCTTCCTGAAATTTCACAAATCGATTCAAATCAACTCGAATTCCAAAATTCAATTTCTAATTCAATCTCAATTTATAAATTTCCATCTCAATTCAATTAAACATTTCAAATTATATTGATTTCAAATACCGATTTGAACCATAAATAAACCATCTCAATTTCAATATATTTCAAAGTTTTAAATATTCAACAATCAAAACTAAATTTGATAATTTCATATATATATCAAATTCACTTTACTATTATTTAGTTTTGAAATATTTACTTAATCATTTCAATTTCATTTAAATAAAGCTTCAATTTACAAATTCAAATAAACAAAATATCCCATTTCAATTTATGTAAATTTGAAATATTCATTCAAGTCACTTTTAATCAAATTCAAGTTATAAAATCATATCTTAAAATTTCGATTTTAATAAATTTCAAATCAAACTTATTTAAGCTTAATTCTTAAATAAATATAATTTCAAATCAATTTCAAATTTATCTTTCCAGCTTGGATCATTATAAACTCTATATTTGAAAATATAGATATTAAATAAATACTTAAACATATTATATATCAACTTTATTAAATTCTTTAATAAATCTTTAAAATCAATATTTATTAAAACCATATATTTCTTTTCAAACCATAGAAATCATTTTCAATATATATATATATATATGGTCAAGTGATACAGATATTTATCATTTCAATCCGCAATTTAAATATATATATATATATATATAAATATAAATATATATATATATATATAAATATATATATATATAAATATATATATATATATATGGGTATATATCTTTTCAAACTGCAATCCCAAATTCAATTCAATGAAAATCGCTTGGGTTTATCATTTCAACCCATAATGATTTTCTCCTATTCTACAGATCGTTCGGGTATGTATCATTTCAACACATAGTGAATTCTATACTAACAGGGAACTTGCAGAGTGATAACAGATATGATAATAATATAACATGCATATATCATCAATATAAATAACAGATAATGGTGTTAGATGTCACAGGTGAACAGATACAGATAGTTGCATATATATAGCAATGTAAATAACTAACAGCAACATCTTTCAATTGTCGTTTCAATTGAAATCAAATTTAATAAATATAAGAACATTAATCGTGAGTGATTGCTCACCTTTCGAGGCTAGAGATGAATGAGACTGAGAGAGGTCACAAATCCAAGCATGAATTCCAAAGTAAAGCTAGATTGGTATGAAGTCGACGGATAGAGCTGATAATAGAAATTGATGAGAACAAATCAAAATTTGTTGGATATAAACCAAAACGAAATGTATATTATCATGTTATAAATATTTCTCAAAAATCAAATTTTTTTTAAACACATTCATATATATAACAACCTGACTTTTATTACTTATATAACCATACATATACAACCACTTTAAAATCAATATAACTATAATATATAAAACAGAAGTTGAATTCCCAAAAAGCAGTGAAGAAGAAACAGTAGAAGAGAAAAGTCAGATCTAGTATAAAATCAACATATATATATATATATATACGTTCATAATAAACTTTGAAATAAATACTTATATAAATTAGAAATAAACTTTGAAATAAACAATATATATGTCATTGATAGATAAGCAAATGAATATAAATCAGTACACATACAGACTGTACATTTGTAACTATCATGAATATACTTTAATATATATACTGGTATAAACACATTATATATCAACATTATAACAAGCTTTATATATTATAGCACGCAACTTAAACTAGACCTATATATATAACTTATACTAGACAGCAAAATGATACAACACTTATATAAATTTATGCATATAAAGACAACCGATCTTATGTAGAAAAACTAATATAAAATTTCATACTTTCAAACATATACGGGCTGTCATTTAATAACCTATACTTTATATAATCAGACCAACATAGAACTCTATACCGTTCTATACTAAGCCATATTATATACAATTTACAATGTAGCCTACGTACAACATTATATATAAAACAGAATAGATATAAAACTTACAAAACAAAAGTATGGCTTTAAAACATACACGCACATGAATAGATAGACTTAATTATATAAATAATTATATACACGTTATATATATAAAACAATATATAACAGAACACATATATATATACCAAATAAAATGTCAAAATAGGCTTCGGCATATGTAATATCATATACACAAACAAACCCATATATAATACACAGTTAACAGATTGTATAAACTCATATACTTAATAAACTAAGATATATACAACATAAAAACTTATATACTTATACATAAACTGGGCTCACCTATATAAATTATAATATATCATAAGTATATACAATAACTTAAACTAAAAGACATATACTATACCATACGAAACATACGATCAATATGAGTATACATATAACTGCTATAGATTCAAATGTGAAATCAACAGACTAATGTATATATTTCTTATATATAACAATACTTTAACAATTTATAATTATATACCTGCAAATAAAATAGAACGGAAGTTAGGCAAAGGAGGAGATGAAGGGAAGTGCCGCATGACTGGGTGTTCGGCTGTCGCAAGGTGGAGTATCAGAGGCCGAGGGCAGAGCAAAAGGTAAAGGAAAGGCAGTTGGAGGGTTCTCGGCCTTGGGCAGGCGGTGGTGGGATACGGAAGTCGAGATTGATGAGATGCGTGTTCGGCTACGGGTGAATGACATGGGGAGGCTCGGCTGTTTGTATGGATGAAGAAAGAAATTGCGGCAATGGGTTTTGGAGTAGGCGATGTGAAGGGCAGAGGAGATGGGATCTCGGCAAGATGAAATAGGAGAGCAGCCCAGAAAGAAGGCAAACAAATTTCAATATATAAGCAAACTTTTATATAATAGGCTATGTATTATATTTTACAAAAGGAAGAGAAAGGAAAAATGGTCATACATGAATCCAACCGGTGCTATAAATTGAATATTGGAATAGAAAAGTTCAGAGTTAAATTTTTCTGGAAATATCAAAGGTTATTGTCTATTGATTTGCACGGTGAGAAATGAAGAGATGTAAGAAACCAAAAGGTTTGAATACAGAACCGGTACGACCAATCATTACCCAGACTTTGCCACGTACCGGACTCCGAAACGCAGAGGTGAATATACCACAGAGATCAGCATGACGAGAAGATCAAAACGGTATATTGATATCAGTGATATGATCATCCTATCAAAAGTCGATAATCGGTACCGAAAATGCTGCCAATTTGTTGAAAATAAGATAAAAGGAGCAATAGCAGTCAAAATTTGACGAAACGGAAGATGACGTCTCACTCAGAAGATGATTTGCAAATTTTCTATATAAAAGTATTCAGGTTTGGAAAACATTTTATTATCATCAATTTTTAACTGATATAAACATTAAATAAATTACCCAAGAAAATAAACTTCCATATTATCAGATGAAAATTTACCAGTTGCTATGTTTTAAACAAGCGTATTCCAAATATTAAATTTATATTTCAAAATTTTATTATTTAAAATTTCACAAAATTTCAATTAAATATATATTTAAAACTATTAAAATTTTACGGGTCGTTACAATATTTTGATATGAAGTATGAACTATTTGAAACGAAATAACCACGGTGTGAAATAAGCGTTTGGTTGTTAAAGAGACCGGGATCAGATATTGTCATACTCTCGGCCAATACCGAAGACCACTTTAACAATTGTGTACGTGGTGGAGATTCTAGAAATAAAGTAGGATGGTTTGGTGTATGATTCAATATGAGGTATTTACGTGACCCTGACTCCCATGAGTCAGCTTGATGTGGCTAAAACAGGAGCTACGTCGGGCCAAGTGAGGTCATTCCTCCTATCAGACACATTTCTTCGATACCATTCTATTACTTTGTGATCTGATTGGGTGCACCTTTGATTTGGGAGTGTGTCTCGAGGTGGGCGGTAGTAGCTGCTATGCGTTACCACCAGTCCGGATCCGCAAAAGGTATATCTACCCTGGCCATTGCCTCGTGTGCCTTGTTGCATGCCTTATCGCGCCTTCTACGAGTTTTTTGTACCGTACCTATGGAGTGTCCTCTGGGTAAACCACCGATTTGGTGGAGAGTACGGAATTGTATAGACTACGGGAATATATAAAATGTGTTAAGGGGGATATGGGTAACGCCTTAACGCTATTTTAATAGTTTACTTTACTATAGACATATTATAATAGCGTATGTTACTACATAGTAGATAGTTCCATAGATCCTTAAAGGATGGGAATCCCAAACATCCTTTAAGTTATTTTGTATTTCAGTTGACATTTCACTTGAGTTGAATTTACAGATATAAGAATGTTAATCCTCACTCGAGTGTTTCGTGTTTTGCTTTATGCTCGGGTCAGACTGAGTGTCATAGCATTTGAGACTCACCTTCAGAGATTGGAGCTTTGTTTGAAGATCTATCTGTCCAGCTTTCAGTGATTTTAGTTTATTCCAGTCATTTATGTTCAGACTCCTCAGTTGCTTATGTATTATAGATTCATTTGTATTTGAGATTCTGTTGTACTTTGTTTCAGACTCTGATGTTTTATAGTAGCTTCATGAACTACTATTTATCTATTCCGCTGCTTATTGTGATATTACTCTGTTTCTGTGATTCTGTGATTGATTTATTTACTTTATATGCTAAGTCTTTCCAAATATAAATTAACAATCTGTTTTTTTGAGCAATTCAAGTCTGACATGTGTGGATGATTGTTGATTTGAACGGTTCAAAATACCAGGTCGTTACAAGTGGTATTAGAGCTCTGGTTTAAGAAAAACTTAGCATATGGAGTAAAAATTAAGTACAGAATCATCTTCGTTCGAGCTTGAAATCTTTGTTAGGATCCTCCTGAATTAGGATTTCTTTTGAATTTTGGAACCCTCCCCTTTTTTGTTCTAAAATCCATTCTTGTCTTGTCCTATTCATGTACTTCTTGATACTGGAGCATCCCATAGCTTCAACCTCAATTGTCAACTTCATTCTTTTGTGTGACTAATTCCATCGGCGGTCCCGCCAATCTTAGAATGATCTGTAAAAGGGTGAAACTCCTTTACAACAGGCGTCGATTCACTGGAGATTTCTACGCCCTCGGTTTTGATGCTGTATTTATTACAATGTCCGAACTGTTCTCTAGTAGACGACCCGGGTAATTTCCTTGTAATCTTGACTCCACCCGATAGTCAGGGATTATCTTGATGTTCTAGTGAAGCCGTTTTCTTCTTCCCAAGCGGGAAATTGAATTCCGCATCGATCTTATCCCAAGAACTCGACTTATAGCCCTTCCTTCCGGACGAATGGTTTCTATAAATGGTTAGTCATGCCTTTGGATTAACCAATGTTCTTGCCTTCTTTGTTGATCTTAAAAATCGTGTTTTTTGCGATGTTCTCAACAGTTTGTCCCTATTCTCTTTGATGATATTCTTGTATTTCTAAGTCTCGGTTGACCCGGTTAAGCTCGCCACAATTAAATTTGTTCTATCCATCTTTTCTATTTCGTAATTTAATTATCTTATTTTTCTTTTGAGTCTATCTTCTTAGTTAGAATCCTCTTTGATTAGAGTTCCTCTAAATTTGAATCTCTGTCCTTGTTCTAGAATCCATTCTTGGATCATCCTGTGAGGGAGTGTATTTGTAATTTATATAAAATGTTTTATCTTATGTTGTTTGAGTTGTTAAGTTTGATATGGGGTTTCGATCGATTCTTCTGGCCAACGCTATCGATAGGAATTCCAAAACACTTGAACAGAACAAACTGACATAATATTGTTTTCGAAATTGGTAAATGGAATAATTTTATGTATGATTATATATATATATATATGTATAGGTATGATTTTCTAAAATTAAATAGTTAAATGAATTGGTTGTTAGAAATGATAATACTAGATTATCATTATTTGTTTTGGCAACACTCTTGAACTGTTAACTTTTGTTGTATGTTATAAATAAATGAAATTATAAAACATGGTTTATAAATTGATTTGAAATTAAAATGAATTTAAATTAAGAAATTGAGAATTTAATTTCCGGTGCATTTCTAAATTTGGTTTTTAAATTTTGAAAAATATATTGTTTGGAAGTATTTTCGAATGGAAATTGTTTCCAAAGAATTTTAAAAGAAGTAATAAGTACTCTTCTCTTTTGTCGCTAGAAAATAATTTCGGTGATGACTGTAGTATCATCGACATTCATTTTCGAGACTCAAAGTGGAGAGACCACTTAGTAGCTTCGCTACACCTTTGTTTTAGAAATGGATTTGATTTGAATTTCTTGAGTATGATTTGATGTATAAAAAATATATGTATACATATTTATTTCAGAATAGTTTGAAGTGAAACTGGAAATTTAACTCTAAAATTCTATGTCGAGTGATGGTTTTCAATTATTAAAATGAAGCAAATTTTTTGAATAATAGGAGGGTTTAAATTAGAAATGAAATTGAAACAACTTGAAACTGTTGAACTAGGATAAATTTTATTTGTATAATACTCAATTGCATTCTAAACTATATATAACTTACCCGTAATATCCAAAAAGTTAAAATATTAACGTGAATATGTAAGTGAAGGTTATACAAGGAAAAATTTAAGTAATAAAATGTTGTAAATAATAGGTAAATTGTATAGTGCTCAATTACATTCGAAGATATTAATATAACTTACATGGAAAAAGTTTAATGAGAATATGTAATTGAATAATATACAAAATAAAATGTAAGTACTAAAATGTCCAAAAATGAAATTTTGTTAAGAAATTGTTGCAAATATAATTTTGAGGTTATAATGAAGGGTATATATATTTAATTGACGTTATAAGAAATGTAAGTGGAATAATTTGAATAATAAAGAAAACGTGCTATTTAAATAAATAAATATAAACTTAAGAATAGTTGTAATTGATTATAAGTGGAATTAACCTAAGTAAAGTCAAATGGAATAAATAAATAAGTCAAATGAAAAAATTATGTTTGAAAGAAAATTTTGTAATAACTGTTAATAAATTGGAAGACAAATCAATTATTGAATTGAAATCAACCAATGTGAATACAGTGAACATTCATTGGTTGAATGAAATGGATTAAAACCAAATTTGTTGAATATTAATCAATTTGAAACTAATGAAATTTATATAGTTTTGAATTAACCATTTGAATTAAATAAAATAAATGGAAATAAAATAAATGGAAAAAAACTAAATGGAAATCAATTGTTGTATTTTTTACTTCAAACCTATCATTTTCTTCTGTTACTTCTATTCTCCTATCTCATTTCTTTTCGGGGACGAAAAGTTTTGAGTGGGGGAGAATGTAACGACCCGTAAATTTTAACGGTTTTATAACATAATTAACTGAAAATTTTGCTTGAAATTAAACAATTAAATTTGATGATGAAAATTTGATATTTGGTATGCGTCTATTTAAACATACCAAGTGGCAGATTTTCATCGGAAAATATGAAAGTTAGTTATGTTGTGTAATTTTCAATTTCAATTTAAAATCAGTTAATTTGATGAAAATAAAATGTTTTCGAAATCTGAATATTTTTATATAATAAATTTGTAAACTATTTTTGGAGTAAGACGTTCTATTTCGTTTCACCAGAATTGGACTTCTCCAACCCCGTTTATCTTATTTTCGGCAAATTAACATTTTCGGCAGCAAATATCGACTTTTGATAAGATGATCATATCGCTTATATCTGTGTACCGTTCTGTTCGTCTCGTCGTCCTGACCTCCGTAGTATACCCATTTGTGCATTTCAGGGTCCGGTACACGGCAAAATCGACGAAATGATTAACTGTATCAGTAACTATTTTGAAGCCTCTTGAGTTGGTTGTGTCCATTCATTTACCCTGGTAGAAAACTAATAGCCACCAATTATTATTGTTCCCAGAATTCAATGTCGTGGCTGTCATTATTCCCTGTTTTTATTGCTAGTTCGTCATATATTTTTCAGTCTCTTCTTTCCACTATTGCGTACTGTCATCTCTAAAATTTTCTTAAGAAAGAATAAAATATGTATCGAAGCTTTCATATTTGCTTTTGCATGGTGGACTCCATTCTTCTACCTTTGCCTGTTGAAACCGCCTCCATCCTCCTTGAGCCTCATCATCTCACGTCCAACGCCCACCACACATCATCCACCGCCTGTCCCTCTTTCTCCATCGAATCGCTCATCCTCCCTCACGGCCAGCCGCTTGAGCTCGCTCCTCCTTCGAACGCGGCAACCATGCATCACCCATTCCTCCTCAACCATTCGCCTGTCCTCTACCTAACCACCCTCGTTCTCCCTTAGCAGCATGTGCACGGCCACCCAAACGCTTCCACTCAAATCTCTTGCTTTGCCAAGTCGAACCCAGCCCCTCTCGTAACCACCTAGAACCCACATCCCCATTCCAGACATGTTCCCTTCCCAGTCCACCACGAGCGCCTCTCCTGAGACAGACCCCACCTTTCCCCTTGACCAGCATCGCACACGACCGCCACCATCACCGAATGCCAACCAAACAACTTGCTTCGGCCTCTACGCCATGCATCACACACCTACCCACGCACTGCCAAGCACACATCTTCTTCCAAACCCAGGTGAGCACCCTACGCCAGCAACAAAATCTTTATAGCACTATATATTTATAAAGTTGCGTATGTGCATATATGAGAAGTTTTGAATGGTACATTTATTGTTTATTTAATATTGTTTTTTTCTTTTCTGTATATATACATAAATATATAAATATATAAAGTTGTTTAGGATGTAAGTTATATAATATGTTAGTTTTTATATATATATGTTTATGTAAGTTATATAATATGCTAGTGTATGTATATATACATATATATGTATATATATATATATTAATGTAAGTTATATAATAGGTCAGTTAATATATATATATATATATGTCGCAATATATTAGATTTTGAAAGAAGTATTATATGTGTTATAGTATAGGTATGTTACAGTATATTTTATTATAAAAGAAGTATTATACATATTATATTATAAAGTAACTGTACTAGTCTTGTTTAAAGTACATGTATACAAAAGATATAGATTTTTTGGGTATATGTATTTTGATTTAAATATTGGTTTGAGAATATGTACATATAAAGATTTTATTTTAATATGTATTTAAATTCAATATTGATTTTAAGATATAATATATATTGATTATATTTTGATATGTTTGTTTTAATATTGATTTTAAAATATAGTATATAATGGTTTATTTTAAATACGTGACTAAATTTCAGATAAAAAAATTTATATTTTGTTTTCATCGAATCCAGTCCATCGTGCTTTGCTTTTGGTTTCGTCGCTGTCCAGAATTGATCGCAGCAGTTAGTTGCTTTGATTTGTTGCTTTTCTGTGTGCTTGTCTGTTTCTCTCTAGCTTTGAAAGGTGAGCAATCACTCATGATAACATTCTTGTATTTAGTAAATTTAATTCATCTAAAATGACGATTGAAAACATGCTCTTAAATTTGAATTGTTAATTATTTAATTGTTAAATATGATATGCCATCATCTGCCATTGTTTACCTATTACGTATGACTCCGTAACCTGTTGTGTGTATTATATTTAAATTTGTTACTGATGATATATGCCTATTGTTGATTTGTTATGTTATTTTCATATTGTTCTCACTCTGCAAGTTCCCTGTTAGTTTAGAAATCCCTATGGGTTGAAATGATATATACCTGAACAATATTATAGATTTGGGGAAAATCATTATGGGTTGAAATGATAAACCCAGTCGATTTTCATTGATTTTGAAATTTTGGGATTGCGGGTTGAAATGATACACCCTGTAACAACCCTGAGATTGCAATTACCGAATGATAAATTAAAATTATGATTTTAAGTTAAAAAGAGGGCGAAACAAATTTTTGGGAATCTAAATTTGCAATTGGTTTGCAAATTATAACATGAAATGGGGAATTTTTAAATTAAAAAAAAGTGATTATGGGTTAATGGCCAAATGAGATAATTACATGGTTTTAATTAAAACTAGGATCCTTATTAGGATCTTCTTCACATGATAACTTAGAAAATAAACTAAGTCCTAATGGGTTTAAAACCCCCTTACCATAACCCATTAGCCTAACCCCCTCCTATATAATATCTTAAACCCATAACCCTAACCCTCCTCCTCTTCATAAATTCCTAAAACCTAGATCTAAACAAAATAATGGCCTCCATTTAGAAGCTCCTTCTCCCTCTCTTCATAATTTGATTAGCTTAATTTTAGAGAAAAAAAAGGTAAGGCAATCTCTCTCTTATTATCTAATACTCCTTAATCCTCTTTTTATCTCTTCCATCTTGTTGTAATTATTGTTTTTTTTTGTTGATTTTGGGTCCTTGAAGTGGCTTGATCTTTTGCTTTGGAAGAGTTTGGCTTGCTTTGATTGTTGCACTCTAACTATTTGATCATTATCTTCATTAAGGTAATTACTATTGATTAGTAATTAATGCTAGTTGTAATTTTGGTAATTACTAATAATTAGTGTTTATTGCTAGTTAATTTTTGATGAAAATTTGATGCCAAAACTTGAAAAAAAACACCCCTAAATCACTAAAATCAACATTTCTTGCTGCCTGGAATCGCACAGCCTGAAAACGGGCTGAAAATTAACCCGAGAGCCCAAAAACAGACAGGGTAGGCTAGCCCAGTTGGGCTAGCCAGGAGCAGGCCAGCACTATAGGGCTGGCAAACACAAAACCACCCCTTTTACCCAGCCCGCCCGGGCTGGGTCCGGTCCCCAGCCCAAGCGGGCTGGGGCCTTCCCTTACCCAGCCCGCCCGGGTAGGGTCCGGTCCCCAGCCCAGGCGGGCTGGGGCCTTCCCTTACCCAGCCCGCCCGGGCTGGGTCTGACCCAGCCCGCTCGGGCTGGGTCCGGTCCCCAGCCCAGGTGGGCTGGGGCCTTTCCTTACCCAGCCCGCCCGGGTTGGGTCCGGTCCCCAGCCCAGGCGGGCTGGGGCCTTGTCCCCAGCCCGCCCGGGCTGGGGCCTTGAAGCACCTAGCCCGCCCGGGCTGGGTCTGCTCCCCAGCCCAGGCGGGCTGGGCTGGACCAGGGCTGCACCCATGGTGCAGCCCGAGAAGAAAAAAAAAATCAAATCACCTCTGTATTTTTCCATCTTTTGATCTCCACTTCGGGATGCCACCACGATCTCATCCGAAGTCGGAATTTGACGTTTTTGGTCTCGTTGGGAAGGTGGTGTTCCGAACTCCATCTCTGGAAAATTTGGGCAACATTGGAGTTCGTTTGATACTTCGATTTTCGTGCCAAAGTAAGACTCTGGTCGCTGTTGGAAAATAGTATGAATCTTTCTCTGGGTTCAACTTTGAGACATCGCTGCTACTTCGTCTCAACTCGGAATCCAGAAATTCTTTTTGCATCTTAAAGTAGGGATGTTGGACTACATGCCTACCAGTTTTCATGCCATTTGAACACAGTTTGCTGGTCCAAATAAATTGCCGAACTTGGGTTCGTAGCAGTTTTTGAATGGTTTCAAACACTTGGAAAATTTTTGATGATTTTCTGGTTTTCGTCGATTTCTTTGAGATTTGTCTCTGGATTTCGTGCACGGGCTTTATAAAGGGTTTTAAAAGGATTTTTAACTCCAAAATGGCTTTTGAAAACTATTATATAATATTATTTTTAATTATTAAATTAATTACTCCATAATAGAAGACTTTTCAAAAGACCGTTTTAAAGATGATTTCAAAATCAATTATAAATCCATTTTACACCAATATTTTCTATAATAAAAATCTCACACTCACTTTTAGCACGTCGAGCAAAGTGGAAAGGTGCTTAAACGGTTAGGAAATCTCCGGCCTATGGAACCGTGTGTATTTTCTTTTCGGTTAATCCCCGACCTATTCGATTGATCGTTTTGACCTTTGGGTCTAGTTCACCGATGATACGAGGTGGACTTTTTATTGTTTGGAGTGTGAGCTTGCTATTGGTTAGGAAACCGTATAGTGCGAACGTGGGGTATGGGACTCATTGTTAACACTTTACGGGTTCCTCTCCAAGAAGTTAGTGACACATTTGCCTCTGGGCGGCCAGTACTGGACCTCTGGGTCACCATGCCTCTGGGCAACCGTCTCTGGACACCTGCTCTATGGAGCAGTTTACTTTTCGGCGTGTGCCTCTGGGCCTTTATCCTTCTGGGAAGGATTTCGCCGTTTCGCGCGTTCCGCATCTGTGCGAGTGATCGATCACAACTTTACAGTACTTGGCAACAACGACTCTGGTCGGTGCACGTGCAAAACTTGTATTATCTGATGATTTTTATATCCACTCGTGTACCGCCATTCGGTGTTGGTTCTATGGAACCATACGATGTAAGTGCGATCACCTTGTGGATTCACAGTGTCTCTGGACACTACTTTTCAGTGTTGGATTTCATTGTCTTTTCAGTATATCCCCATTGCTCTTTGGAGCATCGATCTTTGCTTGGGCATTGATTACAGACTCTGGTCACTCTTGGGGTTATTGCCTATGGGCATCTTTTTATAGCTTTGGCTACGCCGATGATATGAGGCGATTTTATTTATTCTACACTTTGGTGTTGATTTCTCTTTGGAGATTTTCATTGTTTATTTATGATTAGGGATCGTCATTATATTCATGTGGTTCATAATATACTTCTCTATGGATAAGTACTGTTTTATTTATGTACCGCATTATTATATATCTCAGTTATTACTGATTGTTTAGCTAGCCTGACCCGAGTGTTTTCGCTCAGGTCAGACCGAGTTGTTTCAGGTTAGGTCTCTGGACTTAGCTGCTCTGTGCTTCCGCTTTGGACTTATCTGCTATGCTTTTGAGATAGCTTATCTTAGTGTCCGCTTATGTTATTATTCAGACTCTGATATGTACATATTTTTGACTCACATGTGTGAGCAATGGCTTTGTACCCACTTATGATATTTGGATCTGTATTGATGATGTATTGTTCTGGGATTTTATATCTGTTATGTGATTCTGTTCTGTGATGTTTTTATCATTTATTACTATGCTTGTTTCTGATAGGTCTTTAGCCATTGTAATTTCGTTATAAATATTTATTGGATATGTCGAACCACTTGAAAAATTTAAATAGATTCCACTTTTCGACATATTCGATAGATAGTTATAGCTTGATTACAAATGGTCGCTTCCACTATACTCTATTCTCCGCTTTAACAGACAGTATTACTCCCGTAATACTCTTTGTTACAGTGGGTCTCAGAGTGGGGCGTTACAGCTTGGTATCAGAGCCTGGTTTCAGGAATAAGCATAATAAACACAGAACAGATACACTTAGTACAATACCTTTTAATTAGATCCGAATTAAATCAAATCCCTTCCTTATGTTTATTGATAGATAAGTTAGGAATATGTTTAGGAATCCGTTATATTCCGTAGTATTCCTTAATTAATTATCTATCATTGAATCATGTCTAACTCTAATTCCCGTTTGACTTTCAGTATGTCTGGAAGGGGAAGAGGGAGACCCACACGTCAGACCAGTGCTGCTGGGCAGTCCAGCAACACTCATCCTAAGGGCGTGTTCATGACCACCGACCAGATCATGGAGCTGGTTCGGAATTCCCAGTCTCATTCTCAGTCTCCAGCCCCAGTTGCTGATGCTCCGCGCAAGTCTGCTTTTGCGCATCTCTGCAGTGATTTTACCCACCTCGGAGGGAAGCCGTTCAGTGGCTCCGAGAATGTCTTAGAGGTCCAGGCTTGGATTCGGATATGCGAGCGCATTTTCACTCGTATGGATATCCCGGATCATGACCATGTTCTTATTGCTTCTAGTCAGCTTCAGAGTCGTGCCCTGGATTGGTACGAACTCCTTATTACCGAGATCGATGAGACCTTGCTTACTTGGGCTCAGTTTTGTGAGAGATTTGAGCTCAAATTCATCCCAGAGTCAGAGAAGAACTCCCTTGCTCGCCGCTTTCTTGATCTCAAGCAGGGGAAGTCCTCGGTATCCGATTATGTCTCTTCCTTCGAGGCCCTGTCCAAGTACAGCCTTGATTTTATTGCTACTCCTTATAAAATGGAACCTCAAATTTGTTGAGGGCTTGAAGAAATATTTGAAGAGGCAGCTTATGCTACAGCTTGAGCTCTCATTCGAGAAGCTAGTCGATGTAGCTCTACATCTCGAGTCAGTCGAGATGGAGCATAGTGATGATGGCGGTGGGGGTTCCACAAACCCCACCAAGAAGAGGTTTCCTCCTGGCAATCCTGGCTCTTCTTTTCAGCACAAGAAGAAGAAAGCGATCAGCTCTAGTTCTCAGCCTCAGACTCAGTCCCAGACTCCTGCTCAGCCTAGTGGGACCCATCCTCCGAAGAAATGCTTCAACTGCGGTTCTCCAGATCACTTTATTCGAGAGTGTCCCAAACCTCTCTATTGCACCTTCTGTAAGAAGGAGGGACACATGATCTCCACTTGTCCTATTGCTCCAGCTAGTGCCAAGCCTGGCAGGCTTAATGCTGCCAAGGCTCCTACCACTTCTGCTCAGCCTAAAGGTACACATCCTTCCGTTCTTGAAGGCTCTATTTTATTTCATGGTAGATCTATTAGAGTTCTTTTTGATACGGGTGCCTCTCACTCATTCGTATCAAAGGAACTAGTTGATACTCTATCTTTGGATGTTACTTGTATGGTTTCTTCACTAAGGATTGTGAATCCCATTGGTGGATCCACGACCCTTAGCTTGCTCTGTGAGAATATAGATATTGATCTTTGTGGCTTTTCTTTCCGTGCAAATCTCCACGTTATGGAGTATTTGGGCTTTGATACGATTCTTGGCATGGATTGGCTCGTTCAGCACGACGCCAAAATTATTTGTTCGGAGCGGATATTATTCATTCATCATCCTGACTCGTCTGCTCCGTTAGCTATTGTTCTTCAAGATGTTGGGCTTTCTAATGTTACTTTATTTTCTCTAGATACACGAGATGATGTGGTGGACATATCTCATATTCCTGTTGTTCGGGATTTCCCCGATATATTCGAGCCAGTATCAGGCCTGCCGCCAAAGCGGGCCATTGAGTTCCGCATCGATCTCATTCCAGGCTCCCACCCAGTCGGGCGTCCTCCCACGAGGATGTCTACAAAAGAGAATGAGGAACTCAGGAAGCAGTTAGTGGAGCTTGAGGCGAAGCAGTTCATTCGATCCAGTTCTTCGCCATGGGGTGCTGCTGTGGTCTTCGTTAAGAAGCCTGATGGTTCTCTTAGGCTTTGCATTGACTATCGCAAGGTTAATGAGTTGACCTTCAGAAATCGTTATCCATTGCCACGGATAGACGATATGTTTGATCAGTTGAGCGGTGCGAAGGTCTTCTCTCAGCTCGACCTTGCCACCGGATTCCATCAGCTACGTGTCGCCGAAGACAGCATTCCTCTTACAGCTTTTCGCACTCGTTATGGTTCTTTTGAGTGGTTGGTCATGCCGTTCGGCTTGACGAACGCTCCGGCTTTCTTTGTCGATCTTATGAATCGAGTATTTCGGGAATACATCGATAGATTCGTTCTGGTTTTCATCGACGATATTCTTATTTATTCTAGATCCGAGGTAGAGCATGCTCATCATTTGTGGATCGTCTTGGATACTCTTCGTCAGCATCAGCTTAAGGCCAAGCTCTCCAAGTGCCATTTTTGGGAGAGCAAGGTCAAGTTCTTGGGCCATATTGTATCATCTGAGGGTATTTCTGTCGATCCTGCCAAGATCGAAGCTATTCAGAGTTGGAAGCAGCCCGAGAACGTTCATGATATTCGCAGCTTCCTTGGTCTGGCGGGTTATTACCGTCGATTTATCAAGGATTTCTCTCGTGTTGCACTTCCCCTTACGACGCTGACTCGTAAGGGTGTTCGCTTTATTTGGTCGGATAAGTGTGAAGCTTCTTTCCAGCGACTGAAGGAACTTCTCACTCATGCTCCTATCCTTGTGGTTCCTGAGAGTAACTAGGATCTTGTTGTTTACACCGACGCTTGTGGTAGTGGCCTCAGTGCTGTGCTTATGCAGAAGGATCGGGTGGTTGCTTACGCTACTAGGCAGCTACGTCCGAATGAGATTCGCTATCCTACTCATGATCTTGAGTTAGCAGCTATCGTCTTTGCTTTGAAGACGTGGCGTCATTATCTATTGGGCGAACGTTTCATTCTCTACACCGATCACAAGTCGCTGAAGTATTTATTCAGTCAGAAGGATCTCAATATGAGGCAGCAGCGATGGCTTGAGTTTCTCGCCTCATATGACTTAGACATTCAGTATACCCCTGGCAAGGGTAATCGGGTGGCTGATGCACTCAGTCGCAAACACTCGGCAGTAGTTTCTATGATGATAACCGAGTGGGATATTCTTGAGACTCTTTCTTTGTGTGATATTCGAAATCGAGCTCCGTCTTCTGACCCTCAAATCTTGTTATTCAGCTTGGATGCTCGACCTATTCTATTGGATCGCATTGCCCATGCTCAGCGGCAGGATCCAGACTTGTTGCGATACATTCATCTCCTTGAGTCGGGATCCAGTGATGAGACATTGTTGGATTATTCTATTGATTCTCATCGGTGTCTTCGCAGGAAGAACCGTATTTTAGTACCATCTGATTTATCACTTAGGCGTGACATTCTAGACGAGTGTCATCGCACTAAGTACACTATTCATTGCGGGTCGAGTAAGATGTATGCCGACATGTGTCGTCTTTTTTATTGGGAGGGCATGAAGAGCGATGTTGCAAGTTATGTAAGCCGTTGCATGACTTGTCAACAGATCAAAGCTGAGCATCAGCGTCCATCTGGTCTTCTTCAGCCGCTAGAGATTCCATTGTGGAAATGGGATCAGATATCCATGGATTTCATTGACGGTCTGCCTCGATCGAGGTCAGGCCATACTTCTATTTGGGTCATCGTTGATCGCTTGACCAAATCAGCTCATTTCATTCCTATTAAGTCCACTCGGACTGCTCCTCAGCTTGCCAAGTTATATGTGAAGGAAGTCATTCGTCTTCATGGCATTCCTAGCTCTATCGTCTATGATCGAGACACTATCTTTACTAGTCACTTCTGGAAGTGCCTACAGTCAGCTTTGGGCTCAAAGCTGAATTTCTCGACTGTTTATCATCCTCAGACTGACGGTCAGACAGAGAGGGTGAATCGTGTTTTAGAGGATCTTTTGCGTTGTTGTATTCTGGATTTCGGAGGTAGTTGGGAGGATCACTTACCGCTTGTAGAGTTCTCCTACAACAACAGCTTTCAGTCTAGTATCGGCATGGCACCTTTCGAGGCTCTTTACGGAAGGCCATGTCGCTCTCCTGCTTGTTGGTTAGAATCTGGTGAGAAGCACCTTCTTGGTCCAGATTCAGTTCGGGAATCTTCTGAGAAGATTATTCTTATTCGTCAGAGAATGAAAGAGGCGCAGAACCGTCAGAAATCCTACGCGGACAGCCGTAGGAAGCCTCTTGAGTTCTCCATTGGTGATCATGTCTTTATTCGGATATCTCCCATGAAGGGGGTTGTGCGTTTCAGCTCTACAGGGAAGTTGGCTCCTCGTTATGTCGGACCATTTCCTATTACGGAACGCATTGGCCCCGTTGCTTATCGTGTGGCTCTACCTGCTCATTTCTCTGGAATACATGATGTGTTCCATGTCTCTCAGCTTCGCAAGTGTGTGCGCGATCCTGATTCTATTATCGAGCCTCATATTGTGCCTGTTTGGAGATCTCACCCGATCTATCTATAGAGCAGCATCCCCTTTGTGTACTTGATTCGGAGATCAGACGTCTTCGAAACAAAGAGGTTCCGCTTGTGAAGATTCAATGGTCGTCTAATCCTAAGGACTGCACTTGGGAGACCAGAGAGTTTATCGAGCGTACTTATCCTGGTTTTCTTTCATCTTCCGGCACGGGCAGTGTTTTAAATCTCGGATTTTGGCCAATATCTCGGGAAAATATCTCGGCTATCTCGGGCCATATTTAAAACACTTATAACTAAATAGGCTGCCAAATCTCGGATTTTGGCTGATATCTCGGATTTTTCATCTCGGCCATCTCGGGGAGATTTAAAAGCCTGGGCACGGGTGAGCATCTATATTTTATCTTCTGTATTCCTTTTGTAAATTAGATGTTATAGGCGAGTCCTATATTTAAGGAATTGCGAGGATGCAATTTTCTTAAGGGGGGAGTCTGTAACAACCCTGAGATTGCAATTAACGAATGATAAATTAAAATTATGATTTTAAGTTAAAAAGAGGGCGAAACAAATTTTTGGGAATCTAAATTTGCAATTGGTTTGCAAATTATAACATTTTGGGTTGAAATGGGGAATTTTTAAATTAAAAAAAAGTGATTATGGATTAATGGCCAAATGAGATAATTACATGGTTTTAATTAAAACTAGGATGCTTATTAGAATCTTGTTCACATGATAACTTAGAAAATAAACTAAGTCCTAATGGGTTTAAAACACCCTTACCATAACCCATTAGCCTAACCTCCTCCTATATAATATCTTAAACCCATAACCCTAACCCTCCTCCTCTTCATAAATTCCTAAAACCTAGATCTAAACAAAATAATGGCCTCCATTTAGAAGCTCCTTCTCCCTCTCTTCATAATTTGATTAGCTTAATTTTAGAGAAAAAAAAGGTAAGGCAATCTCTCTCTTATTATCTAATCCTCCTTAATCCTCTTTTTATCTCTTCCATCTTGTTGTAATTATTGTTTTTTTTTGTTGATTTTGGGTCCTTGAAGTGGCTTGATCTTTTGCTTTGGAAGAGTTTGGCTTGCTTTGATTGTTGCACTCTAACTATTTGATCATTTGCTACATTAAAGTAATTACTATTGATTAGTAATTAATGCTAGTTGTAATTTTGGTAATTACTAATAATTAGTGTTTATTGCTAGTTAATTTTTGATGAAAATTTGATGCCAAAACTTGAAAAAAAACACCCCTAAATTACTAAAATCAACATTTCTTGCTGGCTGGAATCGCACAGCCTGAAAACGGGCTGAAAATTAACCTGAGAGCCCAAAAACAGACAGGGTAGGCTAGCCCAGTTGGGCTAGCCAGGAGCAGGCCAGCCCTATAGGGCTGGCTCACACAACCCCCCCTTTTACCCAGCCCGCCCTGGCTGGGTCCGGTCCCCAGCCCAGGCGGGCTGGGGCCTTCCCTTACCCAGCCCGCCCGGGCTGGGTCTGAACCAGCCCGCCCGGGCTGGGTCTGAACCAGCCCGCCCAGGCTGGGTCCAGTCCCCAACCCAGGCGGGCTGGGGCCTTCAGGCACCCAGCCGTCCGGGATGGTTCTGACCCAGCCCGCCCGGGCTGGGTCCGGTCCCCAGCCCAGGTGGGCTGGGGCCTTTCCTTACCTAGCCCGCCCGGGCTGCGTCCGGTCCCCAGCCCAGGCGGGCTGGGGCCTTGTCCCCAGCCCGCCCGGGCTGGGGCCTTGAAGCACCCAGCCCGCCCGGGCTGGGTCTGCTCCCCAGCCCAGGAGGGCTGGGCTGGACCAGGGCTGCACCCATGGTGCAGCCCGAGAAGAAAAAAAAATCAAATCACCTCTGTATTTTTCCAGCTTTTGAGCTCCACTTCGGGATGCCACCACGATCGCATCCGAAGTCGGAATTTGACGTTTTTGGTCTCGTTGGGAAGGTGGTGTTCCGAACTCCATCTCTGGAAAATTTGGGCAACATTGGAGTTCGTTTGATACTTCGATTTTCGTGCCAAAGTTAGACTCCGGTCGCTGTTGGAAAATAGTATGAATCTTTCTCTGGGTTCAACTTTGAGACGTCGCTGCTACTTCGTCTCAACTCGGAATCCAGAAATTCTTTTTTCATCTTAAAGTAGGGATGTTGGACTACATGCCTACCAGTTTTCATGCCATTTGGACACAGTTTGCTGGTCCAAATAAATTGCTGAACTTGGGTTCGTAGCAGTTTTTGAATGGTTTTAAACAGTTGGAAATTTTTTGATGATTTTCTGGTTTTCGTCGATTTCTTTGAGATTTGTCTTTGGATTTCGTGCACGGGCTTTATAAAGGGTTTTAAAAGGATTTTTCACTCCAAAATGGATTTTGAAAATTATTATATAATATTATTTTTAATTATTAAATTAATTACTCCATAATAGGAGACTTTTCAAAAGACCGTTTTAAAGATGATTTCAAAATCAATTATAAATCCGTTTTACACCAATATTTTCTATAATAAAAATCTCACACTCACTTTTAGCACGTCGAGCGAAGTGGAAAGGTGCTTAAACGGTTAGGAAATCTCCGGCCTATGGAACCGTGTGTATTTTCTTTCCGGTTAATCCCCGACCTATTCGATTGATCGTTTTGACCTTTGGGTCTAGTTCACCGATGATCCGAGGTGGACTTTTTATTGTTTGGAGTGTGAGATTGCTATTGGTTAGGAAACCGTTTAGTGCGAACGTGAGGTATGGGACTCATTGTTAACACTTTACGGGTTCCTCTCCAAGAAGTTAGTGACACATTTGCCTCTGGGCGGCCAGTAGTGGACCTCTGGGTCACCATGCCTCTGGGCAACCGTCTCTGGACACCTTCTCTATGGAGCAGTTTACTTTTCGACGTGTGCCTCTGGGCCTTTATCCTTCTGGGAAGGATTTCGCCGTTTCGCGCGTTCCGCATCTGTGCGAGTGATCGATCACAACTTTACAGTACTTGGCAACAACGACTCTGATCGGTGCACGTGCAAAACTTGTATTATCTGATGATTTTTATATCCACTCGCGTACCGCCATTCGGTGTTGGTTCTATGGAACCATACGATGTAAGTGCGATCACCTTGTGGATTCACAGTGTCTCTGGACACTACTTTTCAGTGTTGGATTTCATTGACTTTTCAGTATATCCTCATTGCTCTTTGGAGCATCGATCTTTGCTTGGGCATTGATTACAGACTCTGGTCACTCTTGGGGTTATTGCCTATGGGCATCTTTTTATAGCTTTGGCTACGCCGATGATATGAGGCGATTTTATTTATTCTACACTTTGGTGTTGATTTCTCTTTGGAGATTTTCATTGTTTATTTATGATTAGGGATCGTCATTATATTCATGTGGTTCATAATATACTTCTCTATGGATAAGTACTGTTTTATTTATGTACCGCATTATTATATATCTCAGTTATTACTGATTGTTTAGCTAGCCTGACCCGAGTGTTTTCGCTCGGGTCAGACCGAGTTGTTTCAGGTTAGGTCTCTGGACTTAGCTGCTTTGTGCTTCCGCTTTGGACTTATCTGCTATGCTTTTGAGATAGCTTATCTTAGTGTCCGCTTATGTTATTATTCAGACTCTGATATGTACATATTTTTGACTCACATGTGTGAGCAGTGGCTTTGTACCCACTTATGATATTTGGATCTGTATTGATGATGTATTGTTCTGGGAATTTATATCTGTTATGTGATTCTGTTCTGTGATGTTTTTATCATTTATTATTATGCTTGTTTCTGATAGGTCTTTAGCCATTGTAATTTCGTTATAAATATTTATTGGATATGTCGAACCACTTGAAAATTTTAAATAGATTCCACTTTTTGACGTATTCGATAGATAATTATAGCTTGATTACAAATGGTCGCTTCCACTATACTCTATTCTCCGCTTTAACAGACAGTATTACTCCCGTAATACTCTTTGTTACAGTGGGTCTCAGAGTGGGGCATTACACACCCCCGTAAATATTAAATTGCGGATTGAAAAGATAAATATCCATATCACTTGACCATAGGATAGAAAATTATATACGGACACCGTTGGTCTATTTTGAAAAAAAAAAAAATTGCCAAAGTTTGAAAGGAAATATATGGATTTTATTAAATATTGAATTTTAAATTATAATATAAAGAATTTATTTTAATATATGTGAAAAATGTAGATTTTTAAAATTATATGTTTTGAAAATCTTAAATTTATAATTTAGTTTATATATATATATAATACGATTTAATTTAATAAAATTTAATTTAATTAATGTATACATTATTTTTAAATATTTATAAAGAATTAAAAAAATATAATAATAAGAATTGAAACTTATTGAATTTGAGATTTTAAAGATAGGATTTTATAACTTGATTTTGATAAAAGGCGATGAAATGAATATTTTCAAATTTAAATAAATTAAAAATTGAATATTTTGTTTGATTTAAAGGTGTAATTGGAGATTTTATTTAATTGTTATTAAATTGATTAAGTGAATATTTTCCAAATTGAATAAAATTAAAGTTAAATGTTGAAATATAAATGAAACTTATATTGAAATGTTTGAATATTTAAACTTTGAATCTTATTAGAATTGAAATGATAGTTCAAACCTGGATTTGAAATCGATAAAAACTGAAATGGTTTATTGAGAATTTGAATTGAATCTTTAACCTTTTAAATCGAAAGTGTTGAACATGGATTGATTTAAATTGAATTTTGGAATTTCAGTTGATTTGAATCGATTTGTGGAATTGGATGAATAATTCTAATTTGGAAACTATTCAGTATAATCTCTTTAAATAAATATAAACTATTTTTAATTTACAACTATTTTAATATATAAATTATTTTAATATATAAACTATTTTAATTTATAACTATTTTAATATATATACTATTTCAATACCTAAACTGTTTAAGTTGGAATTGTTATGATTTCGGAAGTGTTATGATTTCAAAAGTGTTATGATTTCGTAAGTGTTATGATTTTAAAAGTGTTACGATTCTGGAAATGAATATATTTTTTAGTGAATAATGATATCGAATTGATATGGTGTTGAAATGAATATGATATTTTGATATGAAGTATGAACTATTTGAAATGAAATGACCGCGGTGTGAAATAAGCATTTGGTTGTTAAAGAGACCAGGATCGGATATTGTCATACTCTCTGCCAATACCGAAAACCACTTTAACTACTGTGTACGTGGTGGAGATTCCAGAAATGAAGTAGGATGGTTTGGTGAACCATTCTATATGAGGTATTTACATGACCCCGACTCCCATGAGTCAGCTTGATGTGGCTAAAACAGGAGCTACGCCGGGCCAAGTGAGGTCATTCCTCCTATTAGACACATTTCTTCAATACCATTCTATTACTTTGTGATTTGATTGGGTGCACCTTTGATTTGGGAGTGTGTCTCGAGGTGGGCGGTGGTAGCTGCTATGCGTTATCACCAGTCCGGATCCACAAACGCTATATCTACCCTGGGCATTGCCTCATGTGCCTTGTTGCATGCCTTATCGTACCTTCTACGAGTGTGTTTTATATCGTACCTATGGAGTGTCCTCTAGGTAAACCACCGGTTTGGTGGAGCGTACGACATTGTATAAACTACGGGAATATATAAAATGTGTTAAGGGGGATATGGGTAACGCCTTAACGCTATTTTAATAGTTTACTTTACTATAGACATATTATAATAACATATGTTACTACATAGTAGATAGTTCCACGGATCCTTAAAGGATGGGAATCCCGAACTCCTTTAAGTTATTTTGTATTTCAGTTGACATTTTGTGACGTCCCACCTCTATACTCACACCAGCCAAGAACACTACGGGGTAATGTCGTCGACTAGCACGAAGAGTAAGGCTGTTGAGCAGCGACCATCTGTGTAATTGCTTTGTGCGAGTACCGACATGTCAAATAATATGAAAATCAATTCATTTCAAGAGGAAATCCGACATATCAAATACAAACTCAAAGCTACCACACAGTGGCTATGTGGCCTTCGGAAACAAATATAGAAATAAACATAACACAAATCAGTCACAGATATTCATATCACAAAGGCGGAAACATATATGAATATAACACATAAAAATGTACATCAAAATAGTGGTCAAACTAGATCCACTACATCATAAAAGAATAGAGACAAGTGCTAGACAAAAGAATAAGTATACAACAAGGAGTCTCTATCTCAAATGTATACTAACAAAAACTACTATGCTAAAGTAGTTAGCCAAAAATCAGATGATGAACCCTGATAAGAAGTCAAGCAGAAGCACTTGAAATACCTCGGTCTGACCCGATATTATTTAAGAAGAAAATAATAAACGGATCAGTCTAGCTATAAATATCAGATAAAATGAGATAGGATAAGAGATATGACAAAAACGTATGATAACAATTATGCCATACTGTGGCAAGTATACATCATATAACAACAAAAATCATACAATATCTCAAATCAACTTGAAGCACCAAAAAGAATCACATTCTTTAAATTATTCACCAAAACACAAATATTGATAAAGCTTATCAATTCAATCCACGAAAATTGGTGAAACACAAATTCTAGAAATCATCAACTAGAAATCCAGAAATCACAAAAGGGGGAAGGCCTATCACAAACGGGAGCATGAAAACACACCAACACGTGTGTCACAAATGAGTTGCTATCCCATGCTCACTAACCATAGAACCGGTGCCACGACGTTGTACAGCGAACGCCCGAGGAACCAGAAACTCAAATAATCTAGAACATCGACGTAGTACAGCATTACGCCCGATGAACCAAACTCAAATAATCATGCACAACGACAAAGTACAGCGAACGCCCGATGAACCTGAACACAAATGATTCAGAACATCGACATAGTACAGCGAACGCCCGATGAACCGAACTCAAATAATACGGAACAACGACGTAGTACAGCGAACGCCCGATGAACCGAACTCCAATAAGCCGGAACAACGACGTAATACAGCGTTACGCCCGATGAACCGAACTCCATAAAACCATAGGTCGCTAGCCTATAAAAATGAGACGAAGCTCCATAAATCGAGGTACAGTCCCCCACGTGGACAAAGAGACATCGCAAATCGCTAGTCTAAACCATAAAATAATCAACATTGATCAATAAGAAGTGTCAATTACACTAAGCTAGTAAATAGATGAGTTTAGCTTCATGTCCCATAACCACTGGTTAACTTAAATATTTATGAACAGATTGTAGATTTCCACTTGAAAATTGTCACAAGATTTTCAATCGAACAAGTCCAAAAATTAACCGATGAAATAAATGCAAGCGTTTCATACCACTTGTTTTGCTAAGCCGTTTAATTAGATTTCTCGTATGAATGAGGTAAAGGTTTGTATATACTAATAGATTGGAAAACAGTTTTAAAAACGAGCTTTGTATTAAAATATAGTTGAAAACTTCTTTGTGAAAGAGTTTGAATATTTACTACTAGTATAGAAACCTTTGTATTTTAAAGTGACAAATCACAGAAATGATTGTAGAAACAATCAATCACCAAAAATTCACATTTGAAGACTTGAATCAAAACCATAAAAGTCGATATCAAATCCGTCGAACGGATATTCCCAAAAATCCAAAGAAAGAAGTCATCAAAGTCGATAATAAGTGATGAAAACTATCCGGATCAACAACAATCGATTAAAAATAGGAAATCCACTCATAAACATAAGCAAATAGGCAAACTGCTCAATACCAGATGTCTGGAGGTTCAATCCAGGCGTCTGAAAACTAACCAGACGTCTGGTTTAGAATCCAAATGTCTGGATTTGTTCTCTGGAAATAATCCAGAGAACTACCAAATGTCTGAAACTTCAAGTCAGATGTGTGAGACCCATCCAGACGTCTGATCCTAAATTTCAGACGTCTGGAATTAATCTCTGCCTTTTTTTATATTCTATGTGCTTATATTTTTCTCTCTAGGTCCAAACCAGACGTTTGGACCTGGTTACCAGACGTCTGGTCACCTAGTCTGGGCAACAATTTTCCTAGGCCAAAGTGGCCAAAACATATCGGGAGCGATCGGACGAGCAACGACGACTAAGGATTTACGCCAAGCGACAACCTGACCTTATAGGGTCTTCGATACACCCCAAACATCAATGTCCTAACCTCCATAGTAGGATTTTCATAAAATTGGACCAAAACACCAAAATTTAGAAAATCACCAAATCAATTCAAATCAAAAGCAAATGAATATGCATAAATGTTAGGAATTCATACCTAACAACAATGATAGCTATAGACGTAGATGTGAGTTAAAAAACTCACCTTTAACTCAGAAACTCAAGCGAGAAGCTCTAAAACAAGCTAAGATCAATTCCTCTTCAACAACGACTCAATAAGCTTCAATCTAAGCTCATAAGAAGAATATTTCCTAAGTTAGGGTTTAGGAATTTCTGAAATTGAAGAGAGATAGAGATGGAGAAGATGGAGAGGATGCTTACCTAAGCTTCTCTTTGATTTTGGAGCAAGAACTCGAGTTTCCAAATCAAACTAGGGTTTGGAATTTCTATTTCCAATCTTTTTCCCCCATTTCTCTTGAGCTAGAGTGTTAGGAAAAGGAATGAGTGAATAAAGAGGAGTTGAGTGGAGTGTTAGGGTATTAGATGAGTAATGAGCTGAAACTCAAACCCAAAGCCCAATAGAAAAATAGCAAAATTCACTCAACTACAAACATATCGATGTTTATACTCAAAAAAGTTGTAAACGCCATTTTGGACTCAATGGAAGTGGCCTCGAGTCCCAATTTGACTGTTTACAAAAATTAACATTTTGGACTTTTATCTGATTAACGATGCTATATTTGAATAAAACATTTAAATATAAAACCGTAAAATATGCGGGTTGTTACAGACTTCCCTCCTTAAAAGAATTGCGTCCTCGCAATAATTAAGAGGAAGATAAAAAGTAACAACCATACAAAGGCATAACAACACAAAAGAAGAAATTTTGAAATGAGAAGTTCACCATAAAGAGCACGAAAGAGTAAGTCCAGATGTGTTTACCCGATGAATTCTCAAGATTCCCAAGAGAGATCCTTAGGATTTGAGGACCATTGAACTTTCACAAGAAGAATATCTTTATTTCGAAGGCGTTTAACCTCCGAAGTAATGATACGAATAGAATGTTGCTCATAAGTCAAATTTGGTGAAACTTCAATTTCTTCAATTACAACAGGCTCAAGAATAGAATTAGAATCCTTAAGGTATTTCCGTACTTAAGAGACGTGGAAAACGTCATGAATAGCAGAAAATTGAGCCGGTAATAAAAGGCGATAAGCCACGGAACCATTACGTTCGATGATGGGAAAGGGACCAACATATCGAGTCTAATTTCCCGATCGACTGAAACGCACAACACCCCTCATGGGTGAAACACGAATAAAATCTAGACCTAAAACCAGCTTCTCACCGGCTTCAAGCCAACACGAAGGAGATCAGCACGACCTTCCATAGAGTGCCTCGAAAGGTGCCATACCAATACTAGATTGGAAGCTATTATTGGAAGAAAACTCAACAAGAGGAATATGATCTTCCCAACTTCCACCAAAATCAAGAACACATGCACGAAGGAGATCTTTAAGAGTTTGATTCACACGCTCGGTTTGTCCATCGGACCGAGGATGATAGGCGGTGCTAGAATTAAGCTTTGTTCCCAAAGCTTTTGATGACCTTACCAAAAACCACTAGTAAAATAATGGATCACGATCGCTAGCAATAGAAGTAGGAACTCCATGCAATTTAACGATTTCTTTGACATAGAGTTTAGCCAAAAGAGGTACGGTCCAAAAGAGAAGGATGAGCCTCAAGGCTACACAAAACAAGAGATGAACATGAATCGGATTCACGATCTCGAATCTCACAAGTGGACAAAGTCTCGAGATTACTCCATTTGGATATCATCATGGAAACAACTGCTTGTTGCTTAAGACTAAGGGCGTCGGCAACACGATTCCCCCTTCCGAGAGTATAAAGAATATCAAGATCATAAGATGCAAGGAACTCGAGCCAACGTTGTTGACGCAAATTAAGTTCCTTTTTGAGAAAATAAATACTTCAAAGATTTATGATCGGTGTAGAGAACAATTTTCTCTCCCAAAAGATAATGACACCAAAATTTAAAAGCGAAAACAATGGCTGTGAGCTCTAGATCATGAGTGGCATATCTAGTCTTGGCAGACTTTAATTGTATAGAAGCACAAGTGATAGCACGTTCCCTTTTGCAAGAGAACGACACCCAAACCAATACGACTAGCATTGGTACAAATAGTGAAGTCTTGGTCCCCTTTGGGAATCACAAGAATAGGAGTATCGGAAAGGAGTTCTTTTAAATGATCAGCTTTACCGAAAAGCTAAGACTTTCAAAATTATAATGAACTTCATGTAATCATCTTTTTTGAAAAATTTACTTATTATAAGAATTTACTGTGTTTGACTGTCTCATCATAGCATTTAGGAGATTCCTATCGATAACGTTGATCAAGCGCATCGACCAGAATTCTTAAAGCACTCAATGGGCAAAATAACACAAAATCATCTTCTATATGATAAACAAGTCTCTTAAAAATTTTACAAATATTCTTTGCTCGTTTTAAGAACAAAATCCAATCATACTTATAAATATCTTATTAAAAAGATTTGCAAATTTTAAATTGTTGTTTTCATCCATAATCAATAAATACAAGGATAAACTCATCGAGATATTCGTAGAATACTCGATTCATAAGATGGTTGAAATAAGATAGAAGGTTCGTCAAACCGAATGACATAACGAACCACTCACAAGAATCATAACGAGTGCGGAATGCGGTAAGTGGAATGCTACCCTCCGCAACTCGTAGCTGATGAAAACCGGTGGGACCTTAGCACCACACAATAGATTGCTTAGGTGATAATCCTAAGACAAGCTCAAATATACTGGAAAATTCACAAACTACATGAATGAGAGAAATAATATTTTCCTTATCATGTAGGTTTAAAGAATAAAATGATGCCACCGAATTGTAAATCGAAACCATTAAGAAAAAAAGTAGAAATCTGCTTAACAGATTGAGAATGTCAAAGATGGATAGTTCACTTGGGACATAGGATATGGGCTTCATACTGATTAAGCCAATCCTTTCCCAAAAATCAATTCCGAAGCCTAAGTAACGCATAACATGCAAATCGGCTCGGAAAGAATAATCACAGAAAATAATCTCAACATTTTCACAAAGTAAACTGAGTGTTGCGGATCCGCCAACCAGATTCGCAATTCTCAGTGAAGTCATCAAGCCCATAATATTCAAAGAAAAAGAATCAACAAGTTCTTTTGATATAAAAGAGTGGGATACACCCGTATCAAAAGAAATCAAATAGGAAGATCATGAAATAAAATTATGTCATCAAGGATAGAAGGATAATTACCTTGACCAAGACAAGTGCTAGTAGAGGCTTGCACAACCTTTAGCTTTCCCACTTTCTTGTTTGGAAATTTGGGGCATGAAGATAAAAGATGACCCAAACCTTTGCAATAGCGACAAGTAAGAGGCTTCAGACACTTATTTGCATAGTGGTCTGTAGAACCACAATTGTAGCATCGTCCACGACTAGTGGTAGGAGTCTTTGCTACCGAAATTGCCTGCTTCCCTTTCTTGTTGGGATTAGGGCTTTTGAACTTAATACGCCGCTTCTTGTTGATGTTGAAGTTGTGTTTTGCATCCACAACTTCAACATCACTTTCTTTATCAGCCTCTTCTAGTCGAAGAGTGATATCTACGAGCTGATCGAAAGGAAATTCTAGTTTTAGAGGTAAAACCTTTTTGGGGTTTTACTCAAAGCACAGATAAACCTTTGATTCTTTACAAGATCCAAAAGTTGTTGGGCAGACATGAATACGCCATCCAGAGAAGGTCTACTTGATTGACCAGCGCTAGGACTGCCAGCTCTAACCATTTCTCTTCTTTAAGAAAGAAAGAAGAGGAGAAAGGTTATTCACAGAATGAATATCAAACAAACTTGATTGATAAAACAAGGCATCATAAAAATAAATAGGATAGAACGGTACGAAGACTCGAATTAAATCCTATGGCACAATTCCTAAGAAAGACTTAGGACAATGATCCTTGCTAGATTATTCTACATTGTTCCGAAGTTTGGCTCTGATACCAAGTTGTGACGCCCCACCTCTATGTTCACACCAGCCAAGGACACTACGGGGTAATGTCATCGACTAGCACGAAGAATAAGGCTGTTGAGGAGCGACCATCTGTGTAATTGCTTTGTGCGAGTACCGACATGTCAAATAATATGAAAATCAATTCATTTCAAGAGGAAATCCGACATATCAAATACAAACTCAAAGCTACCACACAGTGGCTATGTGGCCTTTGGAAACAAATATAGAAATAAACATAACACAAATCAGTCATAGATATTCATAACACAAAGGCGGAAACAGATATGAATATAACACATAAAAGTGTACATCAAAATAGTGGTCAAACCAGATCCATTACATCATAAAAGAATAGAGACAAGTGCTAGACAAAAGAATAAGTATACAACAAGGAGTCTCTATCTCAAATGTATACTAACAAAAACTACTATGCTAAAGTAGTTAGCCAAAAATCAGATGATGAACCCTGATAAGAAGTCAAGCAGAAGCACATGAAATACCTCGGTCTGACCCGAGTATTATTTAAGAAGAAAATAATAAACGGATTAGTCTAGCTATAAATATCAGATAAAATGAGATAGGATAAGAGATATGACAAAAACGTATGATAACAATAATGCCATACTGTGACAAGTATACATCAAATAACAACAAAAATCATAAAATATCTCAAATTAACTCGAAGCACCAAAAAGAATAACATTCTTTAAATTACTCACCAAAACACAAATATTGATAGAGCTTATCAATTCAATCCACGAAAGTTGGTGAAACGCAAATTCTAGAAATCATCAACTAGAAATCCAGAAATCACAAAAGGGGGAAGGCCTATCACAAACGGGAGCATGAAAACTCACCAACACGTGTATCACAAATGGGTCGCTATCCCATGGTCGCTAACCATAGAGCCGGTGCCACGATGTAGTACAGCGAACGCCCGAGGAACCAGAAACTCAAATAATCCAGAACATCGACGTAGTACAGCGTTACGCCCGATGAACCAAACTCAAATAATCGGGCACAGCGACGTAGTACAGCGAACGCCCGACGAACCTGAACACAAATAACCCGAAACATCAACATAGTACAGCGAATGCCCGATGAACCGAACTCAAATAATACGGAACAACGACGTAGTACAACGAACGCCCGATGAACCGAACTCCAATAATCCGGAACAACGACGTAATACAGCGTTACGCCCGATGAACCGAACTCCATAAAACCATAGGTCGCTAGCCCATAAAAATGAGACGAAGCTCCATAAATCGAGGTACAGTCCCCCACGTGGACAAAGAGACATCGCAAATCGCTAGTCTGAACCATAAAATGATCAACATTGATCAATAAGAAGTGTCAATTACACTAAGCTAGTAAATAGATGAGTTTAGCTTCATGTCCCATAACCACTGGCTTAACTTAAATATTTACGAACAGATTGTAGAATTCCACTCGAAAATTGTCACAAGATTTTCAATCGAACAAGTCCAAAAATTAACCGACGAAATAAACGCAAGCGTTTCATACCACTTGTTTTGCTAAGCCGTTTAATTAGATTTCTCGTACGAATGAGGTAAAGGTTTGTATATACTAATAGATTGGAAAACGGTTTTAAAAACGAGCTTTGTATTAAAATAGAGTTGAAAACATCTTTGTGAAAGAGTTTGAATATTTACTACTAGTATAGAAACCTTTGTATTTTAAAGTGATAAATCATAGAAATGATTGTAGAAACAATCAATCACCCAAAATTCACATTCGAAGACGTGAATCAAAACCATAAAAGTCAATATCAAATCCGTAGAACGGATATTTCCAAAAATCCAAACAAAGAAGTCATCAAAGTCGATAATAAGTGATGACAACTATCTAGATCAACAACAATCGATTAAAAATAGGAAATCCACTCAAAAACATAAGCAAATAGGCAAACTACTAAATTCCAAACGTCCGGAGGTTCAATCCAGGCGTTTGAAAACTAACCAGACGTCTGGTTTAGAATCCAAACATCTAGATTTGTTCTCTGGAAATAATCCAAAGAACCCCAGACGTCTGAAACTTCAAGTCAGACGTCTGAGACCCATCCAGACGTCTGATCCTAAATTTCAGACGTTTGGAATTAGTCTCTGCCTTTTTTTATATTCTACGTGCTTATATTTTTCTCTCCAGGTCCAAACCAAACATCTGGACTTGGTCACCAAACGTCTGGTCACATGGTCTGGGCAACAATTTGCCTAGGCCAAAGTGGCTAAAACGTATCAGGAGCGATCGGACGAGCAACGATGACTAAGGATTTACGCCAAGCGACAACCCAACCTTATAGGCTCTTCGATACACCCCAAACATCAATGTCCAAACCTCCATAGTAGGATTTTCATAAAATTGGACCAAAACACCAAAATTTGGAAAATCACCAAATCAATTCAAATCAAAAGTAAACGAATATGCACAAATGTTAGGAATTCATACCTAACAACAATGATAGCTATAGACGTAGATGTGAGTTAAAAAACTCACCTTTAACTCAAAAACTCAGGCGAGAAGCTCTAAAACAAGCTAAGATCAATTCCTCTTCAACAATGACTCAAGAAGCTTCAATCTAACCTCATAAGAAGAATATTTCCTAATTTAGGGTTTAGGAATTTCTGAAATTGAAGAGAGATAGAGATGGAGAAGATGGAGAGGATGCTTACCTAAGCTTCCCTTTTATTTTGGAGCAAGAACTCGAGTTTCCAAATCAATCTAGGTTTTGGAATTTCTATTTCCAATCTTTTCACCCATTTCTCTTGAGCTAGAGTGTTAGGAAAAGGAATGAGTGAATTAAGAGGAGTTGAGTGGAGTGTTGGGGTATTAGATGAGTAATGAGCTGAAACCTAAACCCAAACCCAAAGCCCAATAGAAAAATAGCAAAATTCACTCAACTCCAAACATATCGATGTTTATACTCAAAAAAGTTGTAAACACCATTTTGGACTCAATGGAAGTGGTCTCGAGTCCCAATTCGACTATTTACAAAAAGTAACATTTCGGACTTTAATCCGATTAATGATGCTATATTTAAATAAAACATTTAAATATACAATTTTAAAATATGCGGGTTGTTACACATTTCATTTGAGTTGAATTTACTGATACAAGAATGTTAATCCCGACTCGAGTGTTTTGTGTTTTGCTTTATGCTCGGGTCAGACTGAGTGTCACAACATTTGAGACTCACCTTCGGAGATTGGAGCTTTGTTTGGAGATCTATCTATCCACCTTTCAGTGATTTCAGTTTATTCTAGCCATTTATGTGTAGACTCGTCAGTTGCTTATGTATTAGAGATTCATTTATATTTGAGATTTTGTTGTATTTTGTTTCAGACTCTAATGTTTTATAGTAGCTTCATCAACTGCTATTTATCTATTCCGCTGCTTATTGTGATATTACTCTGTGTCTGTGATTCTATGATTGATTTATTTACTGTACATGCTAAGTTTTGCTAAATATAAATTAACAATATGTTGTTTTGAGCAATTCAAGTCTTACATACGTGGATGATTGTCGATTTGAACGGTTCAAAATACTAGGTCATTACAGTAGGAACATATGTGTTGCATTGCTTTTGATGAACATACACCTGAGAATCAAACTCTACAGATCAAAAAGGACAAATGGATATTGGATAGTGGATGCTCAAGACACATGACCGGAAATCCAGAGATTTTGAAAGATATAATTTACAAAGATGGTGTATCGGTAAATTTTGAAGACAACGCTAAAAGTTATGTGATTGGCATCAGGAATGTCGGTAATTCTAAAACTCCTACTATTTTTAATGTTTTGTTAGTTGGGAATTTAAAGCATAATCTATTGAGTGTTAGTCAATTGTGTGATAAGGGTTTCAAAATTAAATTCGTAAAAGATAAATGTCATATTGAAGATAATGAGTCAAACATTATCTTTGAAGGCATTAGGAATCGAAACATCTATATATTAAGTATGAAAATCTCAAATGACAACTTGTGTCTTTTGGCTGAATCAAGTGATCCTTGGATTTAGCATAAAATATCTGGTCGTTTGAATTTCAAACTAATATCTAAAATTACTAAAAATGATCTAGTTAGAGGTCTTTCCAAAATGAATTTTAAAGTTAATAATTTATGTGATGCATGTCCATTAGGAAAACTTAGAAAAAGTTCTTTTAAATTAAAAGATATGATTTTTACCTTTCAACCCCTTGAACTTCTTTACTTAGATCTTTCCGGTCCTTCATAGATACAACCTATAAATCATAGTAGATATGTACATGTAATTGTAGATTTTTATTCTAGGTTTACTTGGACGATTTTATTAAGACTTAAAAATGATGTTTTTGAACTGTTTAACGTCTTTGTTAAACGAATTCAAAATCAAATGACTAGTAAAATTAAAACTATTCGGAGTGATCATGGTGGAGAATTCAGAAATGAAAATTTTAAGAATTTCTGTAATAAGAAAGGTATAACTCATAATTTTTCATTTCTAAGAACACCACAATAAAATGGAGTGGTAGAACATAAAAATATGACGATTCAAGAGTGCGCTAGGACTATGCTAAATGATAGTAATTTACCTAAAAAATTTTTGGGCCGAAGCAGTTGGTACTGTATATTATATATTAAATAGAACTTTAATAAGACCATTAACTAAGAAAACACCATATGAATTATTCTATAATAAAAAGCCTAAAGTATCATACTTTAGAGTTTTTTGTAGTAAATGTTTTATTTTAAATACTAAAGACAATTTGGATAAATTTGACTCTAAATTAGATAAAGGAATCTTTATTGGATATTCAAATAGAAGTAAAGCTTACAGAGTTTTTAATACTAGAACTAATACTATTAAAGAGACATTACATGTCTCATTTGATAAAAATTTTAAAGTTTATAATCCAAATATTACTGAAGAAGAAAACATTGATAACCTAAACGAAATTAGTAATAATGTGATTACTGAAAACAAAAATAATGATAATTCAAAGAATTCACATCCAAATAAAATAATAAGATACTTGAAAGATCTTCCTGTAGAAAATATACTTGGAAATATTGAATATGTTGTTAAAACTGGAAATCAACTAAATAAAATGAGCAACGTTGCTTTTATTTCAAATATTTAACCTAAAAAATCCAAAGGAAGCATCAACCTACGATTCATGTACTCTTGCTATGCAAGAGGAATTGAATCTATTTACAAGAAATGATGTATGGGAATTAGTTCCAAGCCCTGAGGATAAATCAATAATAGGCACGCAATGGGTACATAGAAACAAAATGAATGAACAAGGAGAGGTTGTGAGAAATAAAGCTCGATTAGTTGCACAAGATTATTGTCAAGAAGAAGAAATATATTTTGATAAAACCTTTGCACCCATAGCAAGATTAGAAGCTATTTGAATTTTACTTGCTTTCGCTAATCATAATAATTTTAAGTTATATCAAATGGATGTTAAAAGTGTATTTTTAAACAGTTTTATTAAAGAAGATGTATATATAGAACAACCTCTACATTTTGAAGATGAAAAACTACCAAATCATGTTCACAAATGAAAGAAGGCTTTGTATGGTCTAAAAAAGTCTCCAAGAGCTTGGTATGATAGACTTAAATCCTATCTATTACAATCAAATTTTGAAATAGGCAAAGCAAATAGTACACTTTTTATTAAAAGAGAACAAAATAATATTCAGAAAATACAAATATATGCAGATGATATTATTTTTGGATCTACAAACGATAAACTAAATAAAGAATTTTCATAAATAACGATTAAGGAATTTGAAATGAGTCATATGGGAGAACTAAATTATTTTCTAGGATTACAAATAAAACAAATAAGTAATCAAATTTTTATTCAAGAAAAATATGTTAAAGATTTAGTTAAGAAATTAGGTATGTCAAATATCATTGGTAAACCAACTCCCATGGCAACTATTGAAAAATTAAATAAAGAAGAAAATTCAAAAGATCTAGATAAAAAATTATATGGAGGAATGATTGGATCACTACTCTATATAACTGCCACCAGACCTAATATAATGCATAGCGTTTGTCTATGTGCAAGATATCAATCTCAACCTAAAGAAACTCATTTAAAATTCGTAAAATGAATTTTGAGATATGTAAACAACATATTAGACCATGGACTCTTTTACCCAAAAGAAGACTCCTTTGAATTAATTACATATAGTGATGCTGACTATGCTGGTTGCAAATCAGACAGAAAAAGTACAAGTGGACCTTGTCATTTTTTGGTGCACTATCTAGTTTCCTAGTTTAGTAAGAAGCAGAACTCTATATCTCTGTCTACACAAAAGTAGAATATATTTCAGCAGCATTTTTACAGGTTATCTATATACAACAAACATTAAAAGATTTTGGTTAAAATTTTACTTAATCACCAATATACTGTGATAATACAAGTGCCTAAAAATCCAACTCATCATGCTAAACCTAAACATATTGATATAAGACACCATTTTCTAAGAGATAACGTAAACAAAGAAATAATATCACTTGAATTTATAAACACTGAAACTCAAATAGCTGATATATTAAAGAAACCATAACATCTTTTACTAAGTTAAGAAGAGAACTAGGAATTTTTTATCTATCAGAAATATAAAAGTAATGAAGTAAAAATTACAAAATATAAAGAAAAACAAAATAATCAAAATAATACTTTGTATGTCGACATACCCTAACCTCATATGTCGACATATAACGGTAAATTCTGTTTTTTAGTTTTCCCTCTAAAATTCAAATTAGTGGTTATATAATAACCAAAATTTGACTTTCTTCTTTATTTTTATGTATTCTCTCTATTTGAATGTGTGGTATGTAAATTTGATTTGATTTGATAAGTTTACTTCGAACCTATATGTATAGTTTAAGATTTGATTGGATTGTGATTACTTTGTATTGTGATATTGAATGAATATGTAGTTTGGTATGGTTACCATTAATGATTTGTGTTATCATTCATCGTTTCTTATATATCATTCTTATCATTATTACTATAAGTACCCAAGTTAGTATTAGAGTTATAGTTTTAGTTGGTTATTTTTTGTTGATGACAATAGGGGAGAAATGTATAAAATCTAGGCATATATTAAGGGGAGTTTTGAAACTTAGGGGGAGTTATATTATATTTTATATACAGAGTTGTCATCATTATAAAGAGGAAGATTGTCAGTAACTTAAGTTTTAGTTTTGATGATAACAACTATAGAATATTATATAAAATAAATATACTAGTTTTAGTTTTAGTTTTGATAATCCAAGTAGGTGTGATTATAGTCTATAAAATCAATTAGGTGTGCTTAGTAGCCCATAAATTTAGTGGGTGTGCTTATAGCATGGAAATCAAGTGACTCTATTCAGAGGTCGGGATTATGGAGGGTATGTCTCGTAGCCTTGAAATCGAGACTACATTTGCATTTACTAGTTAAAAAGAAATCCGTACAAGGAATTGTGCGGGACTGGATCTAGGGTAACTCCGAATCAGTACAAAATCCTGCCGTGTTCTTTCCTTTTTACTTTTACTGCATTTAATTTTTTGATTGTTTTTGTGATTGTTCTGTGATTGTTGGTTACATCATTCCAAGTAGAATCCTAAAGAATTTGAAAAATATTCATATAATCAATTAATCACTATTCACCCCCATTCTAGTGTTAATTTAGCCTTAAGATCCCTATTTCGCTAACTCACACCAAGTTATATTTTTCCTCTCGGTATCAAACAGTTTCATTTGTCACTTAGTCCAGACGACTTCAAGTGTCAAGCATGATTTCCAAAAGGTTCGACTTTTACGGTTTCAAGTTATATTTTACCTCTCGGCAGCGAAAGATTTTTGCTTGTCACTTAGTCTAGACGACTTCAAGTTTCAAGCATGATTTCCAAAATATTTGACCTTATGGTCCCTAGTTATATTTTTCCTCCCAGCATCGAAACAGTTTTGCTTATCACTTAGTCTAGATGACTTCAAGTGTCAAGCATGATTTTCAAAAGATTTGACCTTACTGTCCCAAGTTATATTTTACATCTCAGCATCGAAACAGTTTCGCTTGTCACTTTGTCTAGATGGATTCAAGTGTCCGGCATGATTTCCAAAAGATTTGACCTTACAATCCCAAGTTATATTTTTCCTCTCGGCATCAGAACAGTTCCGCTTGTCACTTAGTCTAGATGACGTCAAGTGTCAAGCATAATTTTCAAAAGATTTGACCTTACGGTCCCAAGTTATATTTTGCCTCTCGGCATCGAAATAGCTTTGCTTGTCACTTAGTCTAGATGACTTCAAGTGTCAAGCATGATTTCCAAAAAGTTTGACCTTACTGTCCCAAGTTATATTTTGTCTCTCAGCGCATAAACAGTTTTGCTTGTCACTTAGTCTAAATGAATTCAAGTATCAAGCATGATTTTCCAAAATTTTGACCTCACAGTCCCAATTCAAAATTTTACCTCTCGATGTTTAGATATTTTTACCCTACCTGGATGGTTTCAAATGACAAATCTGATTGTGGCCTCTCGATCCACGTTAAATCTCTTCCTTTTGATTTTCAAAATTTCAAACATTCTGTTCTCTCGATATCCCCTGTTACTCCATCCAAAATTAAGTACCATAACTTCTTCCATACATATGACGAAGGCTGAACTCAAGAAAAATCAGGAGAAGAAAACCAAACCCACTCACTTCAAAGTTCACTCCATGTTTCACATATGAAGTAAACTTTGAGGAGCATGTGTTACACTAAAAATTCTCAATAGTAAAAATGACGATTGTCTTCCGGAGGAAAGTCATGCATTCTCCATTTATGTATGATAGAAAAGTCACTTTACCTTGGTGTATAATGATCTAATGGAGTAAGGTCATATCAAAAGAACAGTGCTACAGGCCGAAAGAAATAGCCCAGTAGCAAGTCTGAAGCCCAAGACATCAGTTTATAAAAGCAGGGATCAACTGTCGAGATGGACAACAAAGACACACATGGCTCAGATGTTAAAGACAATTTAAGCGGGAGGCAAGTTATCATCCATGCCTCTTAAGTAGCTCCTTTGAATGAACAGCACAGGCTCAAATCGTAGCCACCCAATAAGAAACTTCAGCAATCCATGAAGGAAACTCTCTACCAATTGTGCCATGGTATACTTGCATAAATAGGCAGCGATCCCAAGGCACAAGGGTCGGTTGACACATAGAAAAATGACATAAAATATATTGTACTTTCCTATATTAAAGCTCTTCTAGAAACTCATTAATGGCGAAAATACCTGGGCCTAATGCAATAAGCCTCTCGGCTAAACAAAAGTGACTAAATAAGGAAAAAATAGTGAACGTAGGGACTTTCGGCCTGAACCACTATAAAAGTCTCGATATTACTTAATTTCTGCATTATTTCCTCTCGGCACTCATTATTGTGACTCTATAATTCATCACTTAATTACTCCTACTTACTACATCACATCTCGGCAACCTCCTAAGCGGTACCTAACAATTAATAGAATCTCTGTACCCTGCCTTCGAATTGTGGAGTGTTGGTGTAGACAAAATTCTATACTAACATACATAAACCTAGTTTTATATTCATTTATATCAACCAAATCCCTCTCGGTGCCTGATAATTTCAAAATTGTGCATATATGTTATCTAATCTAATATAGCATGTAAGTCATCTATAGTGTCACTATTGCATTATAAGAGGAGGAAAGCATAGATCACTCATCGAATAGCCTATTCCAGCCCAAAGCTCCATTGTCAGATTTGCTGCACTTCCTTCCTTCGTAATCTTGCCTTCAAGTCATCACTAGGTTGTAGCCCCCTTTGCTAGCTTCGAATTGCCTCTAATTTCGTTCAATTTAGTTAAGAACTGAGTGAGTTATGTTGATTTTTAGTGAAAGTAGTTTTACTCGAGAATGGATGAAGAAGTAAGAATGACAAGATGTTAATTTCTAAAACTGGTTTCCATGGTTTAGTTTTTAGTCCAAGAAAGGAAACCAATCGTATGTTCGCCAAAACTTAAATTCAAATTCAAATCGTATAGCGCCCGTTCGATTCGATAATGTTTTCAACCATGTCTCCTTCATACAAGCTCCAAACGATACTAACCAATATATTGTGTAAATCAGAAAAACGAGATGGTTGTAATGGTACTGGTTTCATCGTCAAATTTCAAAATTAAAAATGACCATTTTGTTTCTCCTTATATTTAATTTATTTAGTTAATTCATTACTTCCATTTATTCTTATATTACCACCATGACGTCCTACACCTTCGGTACCTAATATGCCTATATGATGTTGTGGAGGTACCCGACCGATGTAGGAAGGTAGCCAAGAATATAAAGTGGAAAACAATCCAAACAAATGTCTTATAGAACATCTCATAGTGCACATATAAAATATAATATAATAACATAGTTGTAAAATAGACAAGACGGAGATATAATTAAATGAACCATAAATAAAACATCAGAGAGAATCAGATTCACATACTATACAAAAACTGAAATAAAGATTTTATGCATCCCAAATCTCTAAAATAAACTCTATAACTATTTCTCAAATACAGGTACTGACATAGCTCCATATACTGCACATCGGAATATAACCGATAGTAAGCTCTAAATATAGATATATAAAAGCGTAGCCTCTTTGCTAGTACTCTGTATAGCTCCATGTGCTATTCAAAAGTGTTATCCCTAATCTACTCATTTAAGAGTACCCTAGTTAATAAGAAGAAAACCATAAAACCTCAGGTCAGACAATAGTCTGGCGTGAGTGATACATCATCTCAAAAATACTATAAAAATCGCATATAGTAAATATGGGCATAGGGTATGAAGAACCATACCTGACCCGTTCGTGCATCCAAAGAGTTAGCACAAATAGTTGATATATGCTAATCTACTATCACAATGATATAAGTGTACTACAATCGAAGTACAATGTCCAGTGTCTAGATATATGGTCAAAAATACCAATGTCGTCTGACATCCTATAGTGAGAACAACCATGGCAAACATACCGTCCATCAAAAATTGCTTACCATAACTCGTATGCATTAGATATATGATAACTCATATGGAACAATTGCAAACCAGGGACCCAATTATAATCCAGGCTTTGTTGATGCTCGAATCCATGCCACACCAAAAGTTTAGGAACCAGGTCCACAATCACAAAGCCCAGGGTAATCTACTATCGCAAGATCCGAAAACAATCACAAATCCTGGTGGGCGTCCCCACATACTCCTTCTTTACGAGCATACTAGAAGCCTCCAAGTTATCAAAGATCCCATTGCATATGTCTCCATAATGAAACTCAATCATTATTCCATCATGACTATTTCCACAGTAGGACACAGTCGTAAATCCCACCCCCAAGCCCTCATCATTGAACTTGCTCTTGTAGATCACCATCACGACTCATATCATTAAGTCGTCATCTTTGGAACACCTTTATACACCTATTGTAAGCCATAGAACTATCAGTTGAAGTTCTATTGTCGCCATCATCGTCGACGTCGTTAAGTCAAAGCGCTACGTCAATGCTCCCTTAGTAGTCGCACAAAATCTAAGATCGTCTTGAGTTGTTTAGAGTTGCCAACGTCACCCTCAATCACGCCCAAAGGCCCTAGAAAACACCACAAAGAAATCGCCAAAGTATCGTCATGCCATGACAAAAATCTCTCGACTTCCCAACTCTATTCGGGTTTGCCCTAGTGCCCACACCCTCGAATAGACATCCTTCTCTGTCTTTGAGCCAAAACATTGCAAAACCCGAGCGAACAACCTCGAATAGAAATTCTTGTCCGACTTTGAGCCAACATTCACCGAACCTGAGCCAACACTGATGAACAAAAATTATTGTCTGGTTCTAAGCCAAACCTTCACCGAACCCAGTCGCGCCTAGCACCGACCAGAATCCCCCCGAACCAAAATACTGTCGAGTATCTAAATCCAAATTTCGTGTCGATTCCACCGCTACGCTCCATTCTTCGACCTGTATGCCTTCTGTATGCATCGAGACAACTCCCAGCCTGAGCCTATCCAAAAATGTTTGGTTCCAAGGTTCCTTCCTTTAATCGCTCCGGTTAGCATTTTCAACCATATAAGCAAACAACACACATGCACCAAACAATATTTGAACATGCAAACATATTTTTGGGTTGAGATTGGTACCTTGCACTGAGACAAACACTATGCACGATATCAGGCCTACTCGCAGTTATATAGAGTAGCGATCCAATCATTCCCCTGTATAGATTTTGGTCGACATCTTTTGACATGTCTTCTTTATTCAAGGCTTCATTGGTTACCATAGGAGTGGGTTTTCCACTCGCAATGGTCATACCAAATTTATTAATTAGATCCCTAACATAATTTTCTTGACTAATGAAAATACCACTATCTAACTGTTTTATTTGCAATCCTAAAAAGAAAGCAAGTTCACCCATATGACTCATCTCAAACTCTTTTGTCATTATTTCAGAAAACTCTTTATTCATTTCATTATTTGTTGATCCAAAAATTATATCATCTACATAAATCTGTACTAATTGGATATCATTTTTGTTTCTTTTAATAAAAAGAGTATTATCTACTTTACCAATTTCAAAATTTGATTGTAATAAGTTAGTTCTTAGTCTATCATACCAGGCTCTAGAAGCTTGTTTCAGACCATATAAAGCTTTCTTTAATTTGTAAACATGATTTGGAAACTTTTCTTCTTCAAAAAGTGGGGGTTGTTCAACATAAACATCTTCTTTAACAAAACCATTTAAAAAGGCACTTTTGACATCCATTTGAAATAATTTGAAATTTTTGTGGTTTGCGAAAGCAAGTAGAATTCTAATGGCTTCTAATCTTGCTATGGGTACAAAGGTTTCATCATAGTCTATTCCTTCTTCTTGACAATAACCGTGCACGACTAACCAAGCTTTATTTCTAACGATCTCACCTTGTTCATTCATTTTATTTTTATAAACCCATTTAGTTCCTATTATAGTTTTGTCCTTGGATCTAGGAACGAGTTCCCATACATCATTTCTGGTGAATTAATTCAGTTCTTCTTGCATACCAAAAATCCATGAATCATCAGATGATGCTTCCTTTGGATTTTTGGGTTCTATAGTTGATATAAAAGCTATATTACTCATCTTGTTTAGTTGATTTCTTGTTCTAACAACAGATTCAATATTTCCTAGTATATTTTCTATAGGATGAGCTTTTAAAAGCCTGATCTTTTTATTAGGATGAATAGTTTCACAATTTATTTCATTTGATTCATTATTTAAAGTATCAAAATCATCTTCATCATTTATTTGAACAAAATATTTGAAATTTTCATCAAAAGATACATGCATTGTTTCTTCAATGGTGTTGGTTTTTAAATTGAAAACTCTGTATGCTTTACTTCTATTAGAATACCCGATAAAGATTCCTTTGTCGAATTTAGGATCAAATTTATCCAAATTGTCCTTTGTATTTAGAATGAAACATTTACTTCATAAACTTTATAATAAGATACCTTTGGTTTCTTATTGAAAAGTAGTTCATATGGTGTTTTATTGGTTAAAGGTCTAATTAAAATCCTCTTCAAAATGTAACAAGCTGTAGCGACTGCTTCAGCCTAAAAGTATCTTGGTAATTTACTATCTGAAAGCATAGTTCTTGCACACTCTTGAATCGTCCTATTTTTACACTCTACCATTTCGTTTTGTTGTGGAGTTCTTGGAAAGGAAAAATTATGAGTTATTCCTTTTTGATTACAGAATTCTCAAAATTTTCATTTTCAAATTCTCCACCATGATCACTACGAATAGTTTTGATTTTTAAAGAAAGTTGATTTTGAATTCTTTTTGCAAAAGTTTTAAATAAATCAAAAGCATCACTTTTAAGTTTCAGAAAAATTGTCCATGTAAATCTAGAATAATCATCTACAATAACAAAAACATATTTAATGTAATTTATTGACGAAATTTGAGATGGACCAAACAGATCTAAATGAAGTAACTCAAGAGGTTTTGAAGTTGAAATCATATCTTTCAATTTAATTGAACTCTTTTTAAGTTTTCCTAATTGACAAGCATCACATATACTATCTACTTTAAAATCCATTTTAGGGAGACCTCTAACTAAATCAAGTTTTGAAAGTATAGATAAAAGTTTGAAGTTCAAATGCCCAAATCTTTTATGCCAAATCCAAGGGTCACTTGTATTAGCCAAAAGACATAGGTTATCATTTGAGATTTTCATACTAAGTATATAAATATTTGTCTTCCTAATTCCTTCAAAGATAATATTTGATTTATTATCTTCGATGTGACACATCCTTTTCAAACTTAATTTTGTACCCCTTATCACATAGTTGAATTATGCTAAGTAAATTGTGTTTTAGATTCCTAACTAACAAAATATCAAAAATAGTAGGATCTTTAGAGTTACCGACATTGCCGATGCCAATCACATATCCTTTTGAGTTGTCTCTAAAGTTGACCAGTCCTCCATCTTCATAAATTATGTCATTCAGTATCTCCGTATTGCCAGTCATGTGTCTCGAACATCCACTATCAAGCATCCATTTGTTTTTCTTGATTTGCACCATTTGACCATTGAGTGTTGATTCATCAAAAGCCATATAACACATCTGTTCCTGCAAACACACCAATTCAGCAGATAACTTGATTTTCTATAATAACAATATGCAGACTTATGAGACAATGATAATTTAGACAGTTTTGAACTAGTGTTAACAGAATTCCAAAAATTGCACTTTTGAACTTTTTCAAAATTCAAATTATGATAACTATCTGAAAGCATAATTCTTGCACACTCTTGGATCGTCCTATTTTTTTGCTCTACCACTCCATTTTGTTGTGGAGTTCTTGGGAAGGAATGATTATGAGTTATTCCTTTTTGATTACAGAAATTCTCAAAATTTTCATTTTCAAATTCTCCACCGTGATCACTACGAATAGTTTTGATTTTTAAAGAAAGTTGATTTTGAATTCTTTTTGCAAAAGCTTATAATAAATCAAAAGCATCGCTTTTAAGTTTCAGAAAAATCTTCCACGTAAATCTAAAGTAATCATCTACAATTACAAAAACATATTTACTTTGATTTATTGACAGAATTTGAGTTGGACCAAACAAATCTAAATGAAGTAACTCAAGAGGTTTTGAAGTTGAAATCATATCTTTTAATTTAAATGAACTCTTTCTATGTTTTCTTAATTGACAAGCATCACATATACTATCTACTTTAAAATCCATTTTAGGGAGACCTCTTACTAAATCAAATTTTGAAAGTATAGATAACAGTTTGAAGTTCAAATGCCAAAATATTTTATGCCAAATCCAAGGGTCACTTGTATCAGCCAAAAGACATAGGTTATCATTTGAGATTTTCATACTAAGTATATAAATATTTTTCTTTCTAATTCCTTCAAAGATAATATTTGATTTATTGTCTTCCATGTGACACTTATCCTTTTCAAATTTAATTTTGTACCCCTTATCACATAGTTGACTTATGCTAATTAAATTGTGTTTTAGATTCCTAACTAACAAAATATCAGAAATAGTAGGAGTTTTAGAGTTACCGACATTGCCGATGCCAATCACATATGCTTTTGAGTTGTCTCCAAAGTTGACCAATCATCCATCTTCATAAATTACGTCATTCAGTATCTCCGTAGTGCCAGTCATGTGTCTCGAACATCCACTATCAAGTTTCTATTTGTTTTTCTTGATTTGCACCATTTGTCCATTGAGGGATGATTCATCAAAAGCCATATAACACATCTGTTCCTGCACAACACACCAATTCGGTGGATAACTTAATTTTCTATAATAATAATATGTAGACTTATGAGACGATCATGATTTGGATAGTTTTGAACTAGTGTTAACAGAATTTCCAAAAATTGCCACTTTAAACCTTTTCAAAATTCAGATTATGATAACTTTGCAAACCAATGCTCTGATACCAAATGTAGGAAATGCGGATTACGGATCTTAAGGCGGAATTAACACTAGAGGAGGGGGGAGGGTGAATAGTGTTTAATTGATTTTATGAAAATTTTAAAATCTTTTGAAATTAAACACAAACAGATGCAATTCACAAACACAGAAACAATTATAGAATCAGACATAGATGCAAATAGTAAATAAAAACAGTAAAGGAAAGAACATACCGGAATTTTATACTGGTTCAGAGTTACCATACATCCAGTCCCACACAATTTCTTGTGCAGATATCTTTTCAAATATAATGTCGATACTACAACCTCGATTTCAAAGCCACGAGATACACCCTCTTATCTTCGAGTCCAGGGAAAAATCTCTTGATTTAACCAGGCTACAAGATCACCCAATTGATTTACGGGCTACAATCACACCCAATTGATTTACGGGCCACAATCACACCGTTTCCATACCACTTTGATAGATAGAGAGACTCGATACGCTTCTTTGATTACAAATGATTCTATAACTCCGAATAGCACTGAGATCTTTGAGAGAGAGAGGCAGAGAATCAAACTAGAGATAGTCGAGTTTGATTCACTTAGGATTTTGGTAGAGTTTTGTTAAAATATAAGAGAATATTTGAGTGGAGAAGAAGGAGTTAAGAAATGAAGAAAAACTAACTTAAAATTCGTTGAAAACAACTGGTATTTATAGAAGAACAACAGTCATGTCCATTCGTGAAAGGTTATGACGAATAGAAACTTCAGTTGAAAATTTGAATTTTAAATTCTACGGCTACCATGTCGACATGCCCTAGTAAATTTTGAAAATTGATTTTTGTTTTTAAAAGAGATTTTCTTTCTAAAACTTGTCAAAATAATTTCTGAAGTTTATAAACCATTTTGAATATAGTTTAAACTTATAAAAGAGATTTAAAAAGTAATCTTAAAAATATATAATCTATAATATAAAAGTAATATTAAAAACTATGTATAGAATATATTTTTGGGTTTTAAAACTTATAATATTAAAACCTGGAGATAGTTTTAAAAGCAAGAGATGATTCCAAAATCAAAATATAAATGATAATGAAAATAGTTTAAGGCTAAAATATTTAAACAGAAAGAGATGATTGATAAAAAAATTTTGGAAAAATAGTAAAAATAAACAATTTTGAAAATTTCGTGGAGTACATTCCACTAGAGAAGGTCGTGGGTTCCATCCCCTTGAAGAGGTCGTGAGTTCCATCCCACTATTAAAGCAAGAAGGTGGATTCCATTCCACAATTAAAATCCGAATAAAGATTTTAGTGCTATCTTGAACATAAATCTAGACACTATTACTTATCTTGATATCTTGAACTCTTGATATCTTGAACTCTTGATACTCATGAGTCTTCGGTCTTGATTTCTTTAATCTTGAATTCGTCAGTCTTGAATCTCTATACTGTACAGTCTTCATTCTTAGTACCTGCATATATATCATGCATATACATATATATCTAGACAAGAATACTAGTATTTATATTTTATAACAAGTCCTAAGGTTGTTGTCATCAAAACCATCATCTCAGGAACTAACACTACTGACCCTATCTCTAATGAGTAATCCCCACCAAAACCAAGGTTCTCGCTTAACCTTCAGCTCTGATACCAAGTGTAACGAACCAGGATTTTCGACCATCAAAAATCGACATCAATACGTTCACTGTATAACATGCCAAATATTCAAGTGCCGGAAATATCGATTGCTAGGGGTAAAGAAGAAAGAGGTAGAAGGAAATAGAACAACAACACTGAATCTCACAAATGCAGCGGAACAATATATAGTATAAAATAACATATCTTTATACAAAGGAACTGTAACTGTTAATATATATACATTATCAGAGTACAACAATCAGCCAATCAATCTAACAGTTATAAACAACTTGTCCTCACAAATACTGAACATTCAGTATAACACACACAACGGAATATAAATCAAGTACGGGAATACGTCTTTGTCATCCGGCTCGTCACCTGAGCTTCATAGTATACTATCCTGAATCTATAATACTCGGTCTGACCCGAGCATTATAATAAAATAACACCGAGTCAGTCTGGAAAACCAGAATGAAAAAAACACACTCAATTTGAATTATTAAAGTTATCAAAATCTTTTGAAAAGGCAAAGGTATCTCGTAAGACCGCATCACCCATAAACATGACGGGTTTTTTCCTTACGATAACCAAAACATTTGATATCAAAATCATCTGATATTATAATAGAGTCTATAGAAAGTAAATTAGAAAATAGCTGAAATGCTTGCATCTCACGTTTCAGCACAATTGAGCACAATCAAAACCGTACGGTTTATTGGAAAATGGATTCCATACAATGAATGGGCTATTGGGGTACTGCCCGTCGTAGTACACCTCTAGAAAAATGTACCGAGGACCTCGCCGGGATCCTCTACCAACACAAGTCCGGCTTACCGCTAACTTGGATAGTACTGAATATGTTATCACCCCAGGTGTTCTCACCCTTATTGAGCGCTCTCTTTTCGATGCACAACCATATCCAAAAAATTTATATATCCGAGGGTATCTAGAAAGGTGATAATATACCCTAATTGGGTGCGACCCTCTTAGCCTTGCTGCATCTCCCCTGATTTTCAGTCATTCTGGTTGATGAGGCTTGAGGCTACGATTACCTTTCAAGAACAATTTCACTTAGAATGCTCATCGTCCTTCAATGACGATGTTCTGATAGCATTCGTCCATACAAGTTGTCCTGGGTCTGGACAAACTGAATCACCGTCTTCACAATCTTCACGATATCCATTTGTAACGGTCAAATAGGATCGAAGTGGTTTTCGGATAATTAAATCCGATTCGGACTCTTCGAAACGATCAATGAAATTGGCTAATATTTGATAGTCGGTTATTTAACATCCATAAGCAGTCACTAGGCCCATGTTATAATTTTTCAAAATTTATTTTCAAAATATCTTTATAAGATATATATTCAAATCCCTTCCAAATTTTCAATATTTGAGACAACTCAAATACTTATATCCATATCAGGATATTTCGAACCATCTCTTATTTCAACAGTTAGAAAAATATTTAAAAATATATTTTTCTAAACCCCTTACTTTTCAACACTTAGGAAAGTTCCATTTATTTCTCTTTTCTCAAAATCCTTCACAATTTATGTTGTAAATTCCTTAACTCATTTATAACGAATTCTATAAGTTCCAGGGTACCTTAATTAATTTCCTTTAATATTCCAAAGTCAAAGCACTTGTCATTAATTCCAAATATCCATTTCTAACTTCTTTTATGAATCCTAATCCATTTTTCGAAGTTCGCTTTTATTTAAATACTTTGAAAATTTTACTAACATTTTCCGAAATTCCGTGTTGAGAATTTCTCTTACAAACCCCATCTATTTAATAAACCCCGTTTCCAAACCTCGAGAAGATTTATAAATAAATTTAAATCATTACAAAATTCTATATATATAAAATAAGTAGTTAAAGAATAATAATTTATTTTTAAAATATGTTCAAGTAATTATTTAAAGTATCGAAACTCTTTTTATAAACATCAATGACTCAGTTTTAGGTAAACAAATCAATTTTCGAAGCTGATTTTAAAAACTAGGATTTATTAAAATAAATATTATGTATTTGAAAATTTCACTTTTCGATGTATTTCAATTCTACTAGTTCAAAATTACATAGTTTGATAAATAAAACTTCCCTTTCTAAAAACATCTTAATTTCATAGTAATAAAATATATATTTAAAATCTCAATAACCAATTAATTTATAGATTCCTCTCTATTCACCATCGATTTTATTCTGATTCTCCTAACCATTTCCAGTTTTCAAAAATAGTATCCACTATTTTCCTCAACCCTATTTCCATATCCTAATATAAATTCACCCTATGAATTATATATTCCCAATTTCGCAACTGCTATCGTTTTCCCTTATTTATAAACATCGTTTATAAATTTTTATAACACCTTAGGATTTTACTTGTTTATAAAAACAAATCTTATTTATAAAATTTCATTTTATAGATCCATTTCCATATAAATTCTATTTATTCTGCCAATAAAATTTTTAATATCGATTTCAACCCCTTTTTACATTTTCCGGATATCATTTAAAAATCCTTTATATAGATTATTTTTAAAAATCCCTATTTAAACAATTATCGAATTATTAAGAAAAACCAAAAATCAAATTATTGTTTTATTCAATCAATTTCTTTTTAAAATAGTCCAAATTTCGATATAAATATTTTTATATTCAAAATCTCCTTTAAGTTCCTTAAAAATTTAAAAATAATATTTATGTTATTTAAAATACCAAATTCAAGGCCAGTGCTACTATAGCATCCAAAATTCAATCACAACAAATCTATTTCAGAATTATTCACACACATCATATATCAATATATATGAACAATTAATATATTTATGAGGAATCCAGTTGGATCCCTCCAACCCATTTCCCTGCATCCACCGATGTTAGATAACACAAAAATACCAATCTCGCTTCGAGGCGGGATATCGCGGTAATATGGGGTCATTCGCTATTATGCGGGGTGCATAGGGTCTTAAGCGCTCCAACGACGGTAAATATATCCAACTACTAATATATACTTATATATATATAACACATCCAAACTGATATATATATATATATATATAAATTCATCCAACCAACCAGTAATTTAAATTTAACATTTTTAAATTATAACTAGCAAGTAGCAATCCAAATGAGTGAGATTTGCTCACCTTGATTTTTATTTTCCTGAATGCTCATTTTAGATTAAATCGAACTGACATTCGACTTAACTAAAATCCCAGCTACTCCTAATAGACTCCAAATAAAACCCATTATGTAGATTTCACAGATATGAATCCAACGTGATCATTTTCATGAATTTGAACCTCGTATGAATAAATTATACGATATATAAGACTTCGATTTTATTAAATATCACTAATTTTAAATCAGAAATTTATTTATGTTAATTTCAAATTATCAAAACTCAATTACCTTTCGATTAGCTTCAGCTTACTCCAAATCTACAAATCAATCTTGAAATGGCGGGAGCCATTGCACTACATATCTCCTCTATGGCTTCTGAATCACTCAACATCAGTGCCAAGAGAAGTAATAATCCACCTAAATGCCTTCCAAATAGTCAGGTAACTCTACATACTTCACTAATCTCAACCAGCAGTCATCTACATCTACAGTGCACAATCCCCTTTCCCAACCCCTGGTCGTGGCCACCTTGAACTTGAGAACCCAAACCTTCAGCCTCCCCTCTCGCTGCACTCATGATCAAGGACCGGCCTCTGAAACTCTACCCAACGCTCATAATCGATGTCGACCTCGAGAACCCCCAATACTGCAAAAGCCCAGAACGACGAACGCCTCCACCAGCGCTCGCACGCGCGCTCACCTCCAGACCTCACTGTCGCGATTAATTCGCATGAATTTCATTTTTATTTTATTTTCAATCTGCTTCTTGAGTTCGAACTGAGAGAAGGGAAAACGGGGAACTCGCGTCTTCGTGATTTCCATTTGAAGATCGAATTGATTTCGATTTATATATATAGTTTTTCTTTCTTTTATCGAGTTCGAACAATTCCTTACAGTAGAAGGAGAAGTCGTGATATAAACCGATGAAGAAGGGGAAAGTCAACGCATGTGGCTGAACGTAGGATAGGGTACCCAATGGAACAAGTTTCAGAACCTAATTCGATCGTATGTGGAACACAGCCTTTTAAATTGACTATTTATATTAAATTCAATTAAATTATTTCTAGGCGTTTTCAGATCGTATGACCAAACGGTGAATCCAATCGCCACGAAATTTGTAATATGATAATAATACACTAATATGGATCCAATGTAACTAGTTTTGTCGAATTCCGAGACTGTGCCCCGAATCGCTATTTTAACGCGTCGATAAAATCGACGATTTCAAAAACTAACGAAATTACCTAAAACTTCAATATTTAAAACTTGCTAACTCAATTCTAATTCAAATAGAATTTATATCAACATTAGAAAATCGTTTTGATTCATATTCCACTCAATTTCAATTATTCATCATTTTCGTATTAAAATAAATCGCTATATTGGAAATTTAAATTCATCTTATAAATTTCAAACAAAATCTTCATATTCAAAAACCAATTTATGTTCCAATCCAATATTTAAAATCATTTAAATATTCAAAATCAAACGATGGAAAAATCTGGGTCGTTACATTCCTCCCCCCTTAAAAGAATTTCGTCCCCGAAATTGCTAAGGTAGGACAAATGATCCAAACCCACTACTTTTCCAAAACCCACTTAGTTAAAACTCAATATTTCACTTTTCTAAATCTTTTAATTCCAAACAAAACAATTAGTTTCCATCTTCTAATTCAAAATCCATTATTTCAATTTTAATTCATGTTATCCTGCCTTTTGGCAAGGCCGTGCCACCAAGGAATTGACTAGTAACCAATGACAGTCCGTCCTAGAGATCAGTTATACACAGGCTCACTATGTATATCGACGAATTTTGTCCGAGTCTGGATCGAGCTAGAACTGATTTGACACGACAAGCGAAGCTATGAGAGCCAACATTCCAAATCTCAAGTCAATCCGAGTTCGTATGCTCAAGTTACGACCGATGCAAAATTGAATAAAAACAACCTCTGTTCGAATCGCTCAGTTCGAATCCATCAGGAATGCCCACTTCGACTCGCTCCACTTCGCCTCCATCAGAAAGCACTTGTTTGACTCGCTCCACTTTGCCTCCATCAGAAAGCACTTGTTCGAATCGCTCCGCTTCAAGCCACAGTTCGACTCCATCTAGTTCGACTCCTTCACAGAACCATTGTTCGACTCCATCTAGGTCGACTCCATCAGAGAGCCACATTTCGACTCGCCCACTTCACATCCATCTGAAGACTTCTACCCCTATTGATGCGAGCTACACATCTTTTATCGATGCGAACATAGGCCACTACCATCGATACGAACAAGGCGAAGGTCCCAGAACGACTCGATCAAAACAACATCAAAGGCGGAGTGATCCAGAGATTCAAGCACCACGTCACCGAGTCGAACGAAAGCGAGTCGAACAAGAGCGAGTCGAACGAAACAGCCAACCGAGAATCCCATTTCGTATCGATCATATCTCCTAATCAACAAGTCTAAATGCTATGAAATTTTCATAGAAGACTACGTGCATGCTAAAGAACGTCCACGCCAAATTTCGACTCCATTGGATGAAATCTTGATCGATACGAAATCTGTTCGTATCGATCATGGATCGGACCGAAACTTCACGGGCTTGGGCACGCGGGCCTGGTCACGTGCCAGAGAGGGTCTCCCGAGATCTGAGCGAAATACCAGCCTCCTACACCTATAAATAGACCGGCAAAGCCAACAGAAAAGAGGTTCTTCTTCTTCTTTGAGATCTCCAACGCCCAAACTCTGCTGGATCCAGATCTGAACTCCATTGCTGCTGCTACCAACGAATTTCACCGCTGCAAATCATAATTACCTGCTGTAATTCATTGAATTCACTTGTAATCGTCAAAGATAGATCAATAAATCAAACTACTTCATAGTGGACGTAGGCAATACGCCGAACCACTCTAAATTCTTGGGTCTCCTTGCATGTTAACTATTTTCATATCTGAGATTTGGAGTTTTTGTTAGATAATTCCTCTTTTTACATTGAATCTCTTCACTTTATCTCTTAAAAAAACTTCCAAAAAGTGTTGTGCCCAATTTTGGTACAAACACTTTGGTGCTTTCACTGAGAAAAACCCAATTTTTCTCCTGCTCTTTGGATCTCCTATCTATATCGGATTGCATAAATCCAAGAAAAAGATCCAGATCTAGAACTTTGAAGCCCTTCCATTATATTCAGATTTGCATCAGATCTAGGAAAGGACTTTTACCAATTCACCATGGTAAGTACACGGACTACATCTACAGCTGCTGATCAGGGAGGACGGGACAGGCAAAATCCCGCGCAATTGCCTCCATCAAACCAAGATGTCGCCGGACCTTCAGATCCAACAGGTCCGGTTACCAGACGAGAGTTCCAGACGCTGTTCCAAGAATTGGCCCAGAGTCGACAACAACTAACTGAACAACTGGGCGCCAACGCAGAGTTGACCAACCAGTTAAATCGCCAAAGGTGAAGAAGATCCAGAAGAGACCAAGGTTCTTATTCTTCCATGGAGAGTTCAGCCTCCTCTAATGGCCAAACCAGATCCACATGCCCACGGCTAGGTGTAAGCTACACCCAGACCACAGGGCACCAGCCTGCTTCGAATATTGGACAACCCAAAACCAGACCATCCACTAGTCATCATACAGGACCTTCTTCCCGAGGAGGTGCTGCTCCTTATCATGTCATAGGAAACATTACTACTACCGCCACAACCGAGCGAGGAGGTGATGCTGGAAACCAAGCTGATCCTCAACGTAACCAACAGGAGCAGACTCCTGAGCCTTATGTCCCAGAGGATGTTGAACCAAGGAGGCGAGGCACGGACCGTCGACCGCGTCCAGTCCAGACTCGCGCTGTGGAACCCGACTACACCTTGGCACAACATGCTCCTAGTATCCACATGCCGGATATACCAACGATGATCCGCCAAATGATTCGCGAAAGTCAGGGTCTCTCTAATGATGACTAGGGAATATCCTGGAGTCATACCCCTTTCACCGATGACGTTCTATATGCTAAACCACCTCGGTGCTTCAGGATGCCAACTTTGCCAGTCTATGAAGGAAGTTCTGATCCCAATCAACACATCCTGAAGTACGAGTGGCTGAAGAATGCTGCAAGAGCTGATGACGTAGTGAAATGCCATAGTTTCCCCCATTTCCCTGGGGGGCATTGCCACCATGTGGTTTACTCGTTTGCCACCATGATCCATTTCCAATTTTGATCAAATGGCCACCAAGTTTGTTGAACAATATTGTATGCACGTAGCAAGGCCTAAAGATGTTAACACTCTGTCTAGTGTTACACAAGCTCCTGCAGAAACACATAGACGTTACTTGGAGCGATTCCATGCTGCGTGTGCAGAGATAAGCAATCCCAATGATAAATCTATCCTGATGGCGTTGACTAAGGGGATTGATGCTGATTCCGAGTTCAGAAATTGGTTAGCTGGAAAACCACCTGCGTCATTGGACCGTTTCTATTCCAAGGCAACCCAATTCTTGAGAAGGGAGGACGTGAAACAGTCTAGGAAGCAGGATGACACATGGCTCAACATCGAAGGAATCCAAAGTAACATCGCTGTTAAGCAATCCGGAGATAGTTCTGGAAAAGTTCAGTTGAACATCCAAAATAAACAGAATCAGGAAAGGGACAATGGAAATCAAAACAAAAAACGCGATCAGAACCGTGGTCCACGGTGTAGAGCTTCCATGTACGATAATTACACTCCATTGAACATGTTGTTGGAAAATGTGTATTTACAGACCTGCAATACCAAGCAGTACAAGAAACCTACCCCGAAACCACCAATTGAAAGACAAATCCAAATAGGAAAGTTTTGTAGATTCCATGAGTTATGGCCAAAACACCAATGAGTGTCGTCATTTACAAGACCTCATCGAAAAACTAATACGTGAACGGAAGTTGGATCAGTATGTGCGGGCGCCGCAGTCTGGTGGTGCGGGCCCATCAAATCAGAATTATGCACCGAATCAGGAAAGACAGGAGGAACCTGCTCGTACATGAGGGAGGTTGGTTATCAATACAATAAGTGCTGGTCCTCACCCAGCAGATCGAAGCTGGAAGGAAATGGAGTCGTATGCCAGTTCTATCAGGCATGCGGACTTCGAGTGTTGTAGTAATTTCGATGAAGGTGCTCCGGCCAAGCAACCGAAGACGATGACAGATGACATCGTGTTCAGGAACAGAGACGCTGAAAAAGTCGAAGCCCCCACTATCGATCCACTAGTCATCTCTGCACAAGTAGGTCCCGCTTGGATGAAGAGGATCTTAGTTGACAGTGGGAGCTCTGTGAAAATTTTGTTCAGGCGAGCTTATGATCAAATGAAAATGGAAGCCACGGACTTGAAGCCTTGTCAATCCTGAGTCCATGGTTTCAACGGAAGTGCTACTACACTCACTGGAATGGTGGAACTGCCAGTAGGGTTGGGAGTTGGAGAACGTCGGAGAGTACGGATGTTACAGTTCATTGTTTTGGACATAGACTCCCCTTATAATGCTTTCTTGGGCCGACCGGCCCTCGCTGAATTCAGGGCAGCCATCGCCCCATGGTGTTTGACTTTAAAGTTTCCCACTGATCATGGAATAGGAATCATTCAGGGAGATCAGGCTGCTTCCAGAGCCTGTTATGTTGCTGAGCTGCGGGAGGCGCAGCGAAAGGAGAAAGGAAAGGGCGTGGAGGAATCTCTCTGCGTCCGTTTTGCTGATAATTGACAATTAACGCCCGGGCCCAGGCCCGGGCACCCCAGCCAATTCCTCAAGGATCTTGACCCGAGAGAAACTGAAGACGAAGGAGAATCTAAAGAAAGTCAAGCATCCCCGACCGAACTAACGATTGATGTCCCAGTTGACAATGACGATGATTCGAAAATGATAAAGCTTGAATCTCAGCTAAGCCAGCAAAATCAAGAGGAATTGGTTGAATTTCTACGGGTAAATCTTGACGTATTTGCCTGGACACATTCCAATATGTATGGGATCTCAACAAACATCGCGAGCCACACTCTGAACATTGACCCGCGGCATGTCCTGGTAAAACAGAAAAGGCGTGGTATGTATCCAAAGAGATCTGCCGCCCTTAAAGAAGAAGTAGAAAAGCTTAAAGCAAACGGGTTTATTCGAGATACGCTATATCCTAAATGGGTGTTGAATCCCGTGCTCGTCCGAAAGCCGAACGGAAAGTGGAGAACATGTGTCGATTATTCCGATCTGAATAAAGCATGTCCCAAAGATAGTTTCCCGCTTCCCAGAATTGACCAGCTAGTAGATTCGACAACTGGGCATGAACTCTTATCCTTCATGGACGCGTATTCTGGCTACAATCAGATACTGATGCATTTACTCGATCAAGAACATACCAGCTTCGTAACCAATCTGGGACTTTACTGTTACAAAGTTATGCCATTCGGACTCAAGAATGCCGGGGCTACTTATCAACGATTGGTCAATCGGATGTTTGCCAACCAAATCGGGAAAACAATGGAAGTATATGTAGACGACATGCTTGTGAAGTCACGACTATCCACCGACCATGTTAAAGACCTGGAAACTATGTTCAACATACTTCGGGAATACAAAATAAGGCTAAATCCGTTGAAATGTTATTTTGGAGTTGCATCCGGAAAATTCCTTGGATTCATCGTTAACGCTCGGGGAATCGAGGCTAACCCTGAAAAGATCTGGGCAATCAGAAATCTCGAAACTCTGAAAACCATAAAACAAGTCCAGAGTCTCAATGGAAAGGTAGCAGCATTGAGAAGGTTCATTTCAAAGTCCACTGACAAATGCATTCCCTTCATCGATCTGATCCGAAAAGGGAAACGAAACTTTGAATGGACCACGAAGTGTGAGGGCGCTTTCCAAGCACTAGTTCAACATCTATCCACACCACCTATCTAGTCGAAGCCTATTGATCATGAGAAGTTGTTCGTATATTTGGCAATATCAGAAAACGCTATCAGCGCTGCACTAATTCGAGAAGAAGACAAGATACAGAAGCCGGTATACTACGTCAGCAAGCGATTGACTGGGGCCAAAAGAAATTATCCGAAGCTAGAAATGTTGGCTTATTTCCTGGTTATTGCGTCAAGAAAGCTCCGTCCATATTTCCAGGCACATCCCATTATTGTTTACACCGACCAGCCGTTACGACAGGTCCTTTCGCGACCTGAGACATCTGGTAGGTTACTCAAGTGGAACATCGAACTGAGCCAGTTTGACATTAGTTACACTCCAAGATGAGCCATTCAAGGACAAGTCTTAGTTGATTTTATAGCTGAATTTACCATTCCAGAGGACTTGCCCGAAACTAGTAAATCCCCCAAATACGTCTGGAAGCTTTATATCGATGGAGCATCTAACGATCGGTGTTCGGGCGCCGATGTTGTACATGAAACTCCCAAAGGCCGATCCATATGCTATGCTGTGAAGTTCGATTTTCATGCGACTAATAATGAAGCTGAATACGAAGCCCTCTTAGCTGGCTTGAAACTTGATAAAGATTTGAGGATTATAGCAGTGGAAATTTATTGTGACTCACAATTAGTTGTGTGTCAAGTACGGGGAGAGTATCAAGTAAGAGATCGAAGGTTGGCTGCTTACTTAGCTCGAGTTCAGGAAGTACTAAGTCAGTTTGATTATTATGCCATTTATTGTATACCTCGAGAGCGCAACCAAAAAGTCGATTCATTGGCAAAGCTGGCCAGCACAGGTGAAGCTCAACAAATGGGACTCGTTCCCGTAGAAGCGCTGTCCTCCCCAAGCATCGACCGGGCAGAAATAGACTGGGTATGCAAAACAGTCCTCGAAAAGGATTCATGGATGACTCCACTCAGAAATTACATTGAGCACGGAACCCTGCCAGAGCACATGAGTGAAAAGAGACAAGTCCTTCGAAAGGCCTCACGATTTACCATCCAGAACGGACTCATGTACAGAAGGGGGTACTCAGTCCCTCTACTCCAATGTATCGCTCACGATGAAATTAAACGAGTATTGCACGATGTGTACGAGGGAGAATGTGGCGATCACACCAGGGGGCAAGCACTTGCCAAGAAAATACTTCGATACGGATATTACCGGCCGACCGTGAATCGCGATGCGTCGTACTATGCAAAGAAATGTGATAGGTGCCAGAAATATGCCCGAATTCCTAGAGCTCAGTTCGTCGACGGAAATTCTATCGGTTTAGAAAACCGTCGAACGAATTTAAAAATAAAATTTACCGCAAGCGCACGGTGTACGAATGTAGCACGTGGCGAATACGGGTCGATCCGTAGGGAATTGATGATTTTAAAATTCTATTCAATCAAATTAAACCAAAGTCGAGTGAAAGTTAAGCTAGAGAATTAGAGAACGAACTAACTAACTAAAAGAAAAGAGATAAAAATATGAGAGTTAAATGACAATTTAGAGATAAATCCACTCTCTAGATCATATAATTCAACAATTAATGAAATTATGATCTCTTTTTTGGTCATAAGTGAGTTTAAATGATGTGTTTATCATAAGTAACTCATTTGTGCTATTAATTAGCTCAAAATAAGCCATCAAACTACCTTTAAACCACTTACTAACTCTCATGAAAATGACAACAAAGTTGAAAATGAAATCTATTTTAAGTATGGCCTATTAACTATTAATTAGAAATATAGACCATCAAATTTGAATTTCAAATCACTTTCTTATGCCATAATCATATTTTGATGAAGAGGCATTTGTGTTAGTGATTGTTTAAGCATAGCCTATTTGGTGTCAACAATATAGGCTATCAAATTCAAAACAAAAACAACAAATTAAACCACTTCAAGCATTGTCATTAAGCATAAAAAGAGAGCTATAATTATCAAAATGTTGAAGCTACATGATTAGAGGCTTCATTACCCCTAAATTGAAGGGATTAGCCTCTCATATTTGTTATCAAAACAACAAATGTAGCTAGCAACATGAAAGCAAAAGAAAAGGAAAATGAAAGCTAATGAAAAAGAGAAGCTAATTAACAAGAATTAAAACTAATCTACTTTACATGAATGTAAACTACACTACTAACATAAGAAGAGAAGAAACATATAAATAAAAGAGAATTAACATTGCATAAAAGAAAGAAAAATTACATGAAATAAAATGGCTAAGTAGCCATGGAAAAAGAAGAGAGAAAAGCTTTGATTTATTTCCTAAGCTAAAAACTAGGTAAGAGAGACTAAGAGAGAGGAGAGGGTTACATGAAACATAAGGGGATTTTATACATGTGTTAAACCCTAATTCATATTTTTGGGGAATGCCCAAAATACCCTCTTAGGAAGTATGGAGGCCAAGTAATCATTAGCTTCAAATAATCCTTATTTAAGTGTACATGAAGCCATTAATTCCATAAGCATGTGCATTAGCCTCTAATTTGTACATTAAGGTAGGTGGGTAGGTGGGGTCCTCCATTATCTTCACTTTGAATTATTTCCATCTTCATTTGTTCCCTTCACTCTTATGCATGCATATATCATCATGTAACCACTTGTAAAATTCACCAAATTTCCTACAAAACAACATAGAAAATTCCAAGTAAATTTTCACAATTTAATAAATGCATAAAAAATGACCATTTTGCCCTTGGTTGAAGATGAATATGTGACAATTTGAAATAATTTGAATTTTGGTTTAAACAAGTTAAAATACCCAATATGATCATTTATTTAATTTAAATAGATTAAATATGGTGGTAAAAATATGCACATTTACGTGCACATCAAATACCCCCACACTTATCTTTTTATTCGTCCTCGAATAAAGGCAAACTAAGATAAATCCGTTTTCGTAGGGAGCACGATTGCATTGAGCGTATGCAACAAGCCGTTAAACCTCTGGGTGTCCCCAGTAGGACGAGTGTTGTCTCGTGAGGGTTTTCAGCGGATACTACCCAAAAAATCCAAATGCAGGATGAAAATATTTACAAAATGCAAGATTTATTTACAAAGATGTGAATGCAAGTTTTTGAAAATATTTACGAATGAAAGATTTACTTTTAAGTTAACACAAATAAGTTAAATATTGGTTTGGTCATTATCTTGAAATTTAATTCATTTACTCGTCAAAATTTCCAACAAAAATTAAGTTATCATAACAAATAGATTATAGTTTTAACTCGTTGTTTCGGTTGATAACAAAGTGTAACCATGAAATAGATCCTTAGTTGATTATCAAAGTTTATCAAAGTGGTATTTTCATTTCTTTTCAATAACAAATCAAATCAAATAAGTAAAAATAATGCTATCATTTCAATTGCTTGCTCTCTCATTATTTGCAAGAAAAACTACACACCTAGCTCAGGTAAACTGAGGCCAGATATACCACCCATGCACTGCCTTTCAGGCTTATGTGAGGGGAGTACAGAGCATGGCGAGTGCAAACACTTTGGTGCATACACCTATCGACCGTAGGTGGTTTTTATTAAGTCTGTTCTCTTTTTTTTACATGTGTTCCATACATGCATAACCGTGAGGACTTTTAATTGAGTATGAAAGCACATAATCAAAGATTCCAAGTAATTCACCCATGCATAACCGTGAGGACTTTTAAATGAGAGTGAATACTTTGGATGTTGTTATTTTTTTAATTAATTTTTTTTAAGAGAGTGAGAGTTTTGCAAAATCATCTTAGCACCATTTAACTTAGAAAACAAAAAAAATGTTATATCCTTTACTTTAAATCAACCACTTTTTAAAACAAAGATTTTCAATTAGGACGTATTTCATAATTAACATGTATGAATCTTCCTATATACTAGTTAAACCATTATTATTTGTAATCAAACTTCATTTTTATTTTTGTTAAGACGAATAAATTTTCAAAAATTTCAATTTAATAAACCAAAACCATATATTTATCCTATAGTGTTTCTTTAAAAATAAATCAAAATGGTTTTAAAAAATTTCCTTTTTTTTTGGTTTTTTGTTTTTTAGATTTTTTTTAATTTTGGAAAGAAAAATTGAAAAATGATGATGAGTCTGAAAAATGATGATGAGTCTCCTCCCACACTTGATTTTGACTGTGTCCCCACAGTCAACCCAAGTGGAAGGAGAAAAATAAAAAATAAAAATAAAAACATGACCTTTATTTAAATGAAAATTAACGGTATTTACACGAGATCAGAAAGTATATTGTCAAAATGTAAATGAAACGGTCTTCCAAAAACCGATTCATTTGCCTCGTCAAGTATACGAGACACAGCTCAAGCTCGAAAAACCAAATCGTAAAATATTTCAAAGTTGAATGTTGATTTGAAAAAACGAATGTCGTTTTATTAAAAATCGTACGAGTTGTTTTATTTTCAATGATTTTTGGGGTAGATAGAAAAATTGGTTGAAGTTCAAGTGTATTCTCACCAAATTGAAATTCAAGCTCTTCATTGAAAAATTCTTCAGAATTTTTGATTTTAAAATCAAAGTGGTGATTTAAATCTTCCCCGTCAGAGTTTAACGACACGTGATCAAAAAGTCCATAAAACTCATGCTCGTTAAATTCGACTTCCTTTGTTGGATTATCATCAACTTTATTGCATAAATCAAGTTCAAAATTCAAAGTTGTATTCAAATTTTTAGAAAATGGAAGATCGAAATTTAAATTTAGTTTCTCACCGTCAAAAGAATTGAAATCCAACTCAATTAGCAAATTTTCAACAACTTCATTAAGATCATCATTTTCAATTTCAAAAGTTGTTATTTGAAAATCATCGATTTGGGTAAAAGATGGATTATCACTTGACTTGTCACACATTGAGATTTGATATTGTTTATCACGTTGTTTCATATATGTTTCAAACAACGAATCCGTGTGATCATCGTATATTTCGTTCATTTGCTCAACCAAATCCAATTTATAGTTATTAACTTAACAATTTTCGATTTGGATTTGTTGAGAACAAAGATTTTCACTTGCATCATAGTCGAGATGATTCCCATTGCCAAAATTATTTGAAAAGTGGATCACATTTTCGTTTTGATTTTGAAATTCATTTTGGAGTTCAAAATTGAATTGGCATGGGTTATACTCGAAATCGTTTGAATTTTGAAGTGAATTCAAATTTTGATTATTTTGAAAACTTTGATTTGAATCATTGCCCAAATATGTATTACACAAATCATTTATCATTTGATTTTGTTGTGTAGAGATTTCAAGTAAAGACGAAATGCTCTTTTCGAGATTCGAGGGTTGGTCATCGTTTTGAAAATTTTATTGTTCAAAATTCGAATTGGTTAAAGAATAGTTGTCATTAAAATATCCGTACGAATCTGGAGTGAAATCATATGGATTATATTGATTTTCACAACTATTGTAAAATTCAAATGAGTGCGGAAACTCGGACATTTTCAAGAATGTTTTTTTCTTTTTTTTTATATAAAGGAAAAATATTTACAACTAAAATTTATTTTTCAAAAGGGAAATTGATTTTTTTTTTGGTTTTTCATTTTTTTTCTTTTTGAAAAGGTTTTATAAGTTTTTTTGGATTTTTGATATTTCAAAGAAAAAGGATTTAAAAATTTCAAAGAAAAAGGAATATATACAGTGTTTTTAGTTTTGGATTTTGAATTTTTTTTTAAATATGCATGAACTAATGCAACTAAATGAATGCAAGGGTTAATTACAAATGATTTATCCTAAGTTAACTCAAAATTGTATAATCACACTTTATCTTAAATCAACAAGATAGTTCTCAGCCAGGTAACGGGCAGGGGTTATCGGTGCACCACGAATCACCGTAGCGATGCAGCCGAAGGTTTAAGTACCTTCAGAGGAACAACCACTATAATATTTACGAATCACCGTAATATTTATAAATGGTTATTACTCTGCCGTAGCCTAGACAGCAAGAAATTAAATTGTTCAAAGAAGACAACTTGTCAATATACAATTAAAAGTCATCGATGTCTAATCGTTATTATTAATCAAAATCTAGGATGAAATGCAAAGCAGAAATTAAACGTGTATTAACAATGCAAATATGATTTTTTTTTTTTAATTTTTGATGTTTTTTTTTGATGTTTTTTATATACAAATGCAAATGCAAGCAATCAACAATGCAAGAAATTAAAAACAATAAATAGGAGTAAAAAGCAACAAAAGTTATTTATAAGCCAGCAGGCAATTATTAATTTTTGGCAAGCACAGCGAAACAAGCACTTTTCCTATCTACTTTGGCCACCTGAAAAGTAAAAACAAGATATATATACAGTTTTTTTTTATCGAAGAAGAAACTAAAATAAATGAAAAACAAAACAAATTCAAAACAAACCCTCGTTTATTTGGAAGTTTTTTTTTTAATTTTTTTTTGGAAAGGAAACGCAAAAGTATTGTTTTACTTAAAAAAAAATTAAAAGAGAAAGAAAAAAAACAAAACTCAAAACAAATTAAACAAAAGAAAGGAAATTAAAAAATATATATATGTGTGTGAATTTAAAACTAAACAAAAGAAGCCAAAACCTAAAAACAAAAAAAAACAAAAGTAGAAAATAAAATAAACAAACCCTACCCAATAAGATACCCAGATCCACAAAATTTAGGCATTTCACAATTTTCACACAGTTTGACTTGTTTCTTTTCTGATAACAGAACAAATCGATTGATTTCTCACTTTCTCGAATTGAAAACTCTACAACTTCACGCGAAGTTAACTGTCGCGATTTTGGGATTGATTCTCGGCGATTTTGGGTGAAGGTCTGTAGGTGGTGGTGTCGGACAGCTCGTCGATTTGGGCTTTGAGTTGGGGTTCAATTGGTCGAGGTTGTCGCTATAGGGTAGTTTATGCTCAGGGGGTGATCGAGTTGTACTGTCAGAGGTGAGCTGTTGTTATTGTGCGAAGGCGATGGTCGTGGGATTCTGGTGATCGAGTTTGCGCTGCCTAGGTGGTAGGCGATATAGTTGCTGTTGGGAAAACTGTGTGGTTTCGATGGTGATGACTGCAGTTCGGCAGAGGGGAGGATGGTCAGGAGTTAACTGTGGTGATGGTTTTGGTTGTTGACTTCGACTTTTCTGGTATCGCGAGTCTTCTGGTGTTCAACAGGTGAGTAGGCTTTTGTAGTCTGAAGTGTTGTCAAAGCAGTGTCGTGGTCGTTGGATGGTTCGAAGCTGTTGGAGGCTGCGGTTGTAGGGGAGGTTGCACTGGAGTTGTTGTTACACTGTCGTGGCGTAGGCGAAGTCGATTGCTGGTGGTAGATGATTGAGGGTTGCAGCAGTTCGTATTGGGTGTGATGATGATGACTGTGGGGATGGTCGGAGATGATATTGGCAGAGGATGGTGAAGTTTGCTGCAGGTGTTGTCTGATGTAGCAAGTGTTTGCAAGTCGGTGGAGAAGTTTAAGGCAGAGGAGATGTCACTGGTTGGAGGTAGGTGATAGGCAGGGGAGTGAAGTTGTGTAATGGGGCAGGGGAGTGAAGTTGTGATGTTGTAGTAGCTAGTGACAGAGATGTGTGGAGATGGTTGATGTGGTGGCTGAAGTTGTAGGCAAGTGTATTGCAGTTATCTGGTATGCACTGAAATATGGGTTGAAATGTTGTATTGGAGGGCAGAATAATAAGAAGAGGATGTGATATAGCACTAGTGGCAGCACAGTGGGTTGTAGTGGATGTTTGTTGGTGGTGAGCAGAACTGTGGAAGGCAGTGATGAGAGATATGGCCGCAGAGGGGTGAAGTGATGCGGTGATATAGTTTGGCATTGAGTGATGAATAATAACTAAAAGTGATGGTGGATGGTATGCAAAAGTATGCAGAGGCAATTGAAGGTGTAGCAGTGGGAAGAATGGAAGAAGTTATTGTTGTGTGTACTGTGAGTGGCTGTCTGAGTTGATGGTATGGAGCAGTTTTGGTAGAACAGTGGGTGGAAGGTTGTGGAGTTTTGGTAGAACAAGGGGATGATTGAACTGCTTTGCACTTTTGATGGTTATGGATGAACTGTATTTTGTGTTGTGGCAGGGGAGAATTCAGGCAGTGTGCATAGTGTGCAGGTTTGATACAGAAGCTTAAGGTGGATGATGACAGTTTTTGGTGGCAATTTGATGGTGTAAATTGTCTGTTGCAAGCACAGTGGAAGTGGGAAGTAGTTGCTGTGTTATTGGTAGAATTGTGGTCCAGGTAGTACTGAACAGAGAGGCACACAACAGAGGCACACAACAGAGAGTAACAGCAGAGAGTGATATGTTGTAGTGTTTGAAATGTATTCGAAATGAAATGTGTGGAATGAAATTTGTAAACAGAAAAGTTGTAAATGATTTGCAAAGTGAAATAGAGAAAGTAATTTAGCAAAGAAATTGGGTATGTTTTTTTTTGTATTTTGGTTTTTTGTTTTTTTTTGTTTTTTTAAGAAGAAAAATGCAAATAGACTAGAAAACAAACAAACACACAACACAATTAACACAAAAATCACAAAACAAACACACAAAAATCAAACAAAAACAATAATTCGAAGAATAGAAAATCAAAATCAAAGCAATTCCCCGGCAACGGCGCCAAAAACTTGTTCGTCGATGGAAATTCTATCGGTTTAGAAAACCGTCGAACGAATTTAAAAATAAAATTTACCGCAAGCGCACGATGTACGAATGTAGCACGTGGCGAATACGGGTCGATCCGCAGGGAATTGATGATTTTAAAATTCTATTCAATCAAATTAAACCAAAGTCGAGTGAAAGTTAAGCTAGAGAATTAGAGAATGAACTAAATAACTAAAAGAAAAGAGATAAAAATATGAGAGTTAAATGACAATTTAGAGATAAATCCACTCTCTAGATCATATAATTCAACAATTAATGAAATTATGATCTCTTTTTTGGTCATAAGTGAGTTTAAATGATGTGTTTATCATAAGTATAACTCATTTGTGCTATTAATTAGCTCAACATAAGCCATCAAATTACCTTTAAACCACTTACTAACTCTCATGAAAATGACAACAAAGTTGAAAATGAAATCTATTTTAAGTATGGCCCTATTAACTATTAATTAGAAATATAGACCATCAAATTTGAATTTCAAATCACTTTCTTATGCCATAATCATATTTTGATGAAGAGGCATTTGCGTTAGTGATTGTTTAAGCATAGCCTATTTAGTGTCAACAATATAGGCTATCAAATTCAAAACAAAAACAACAAATTAAACCACTTCAAGCATTGTCATTAAGCACAAAAAGAGAGCTATAATTATCAAAATGTTGAAGCTACATGATTAGAGGCTTCATTACCCCTAAATTGAAGGGATTAGCCTCTCATATTTGTTATCAAAACAACAAATGTAGCTAGCAACATGAAAGCAAAAGAAAAGGAAAATGAAAGCTAATGGAAAAGAGAAGCTAATTAACAAGAATTAAAACTAATCTACTTTACATGAATGTAAACTACATTACTAACATAAGAAGAGAAGAAACATATAAATAAAAGAGAATTAACATTGCATAAAAGAAAGAAAAATTACATGAAATAAAATGGCTAAGTAGCCATGGAAAAAGAAGAGAGAAAAGCTTTGATTTATTTCCTAAGCTAAAAACTAGGTAAGAAAGACTAAGAGAGAGGAGAGGGTTACATGAAACATAAGGGGATTTTATACATGTGTTAAACCCTAATTCATATTTTTGGGGAATGCCCAAAATACCCTCTTAGGAAGTGTGGAGGCCAAGTAATCATTAGCTTCAAATAATCCTTATTTAAGTGTACATGAAGCCATTAATTCCATAAGCATGTGCATTAGCCTCTAATTTGTACATTAAGGTAGGTGGGTAGGTAGGGTCCTCCATTATCTTCACTTTGAATTATTTCCATCTTCATTTGTTCTCTTCACTCTTATGCATGCATATATCATCATGTAACCACTTGTAAAATTCACCAAATTTCCTACAAAACAACATAGAAAATTCCAAGTAAATTTTCACAATTTAATAAATGCATAAAAAATGTCCATTTTGCCCTTGGATGAAGATGAATATGTGATAATTTGAAATAATTTGAATTTTGGTTTAAACAAGTTAAAATACCCGATATGATCATTTATTTAATTTAAATAAATTAAATATGGTGGTAAAAATATGCACATTTACATGCACATCAAGCTCCTCCTACCGAGATAACGCAAATGGTCAGCCCATGGCCGTTCGCAATGTGGGGCATCAACATCATCGGTGCTCTACCTCTGGTAAAAGGTGGTGCGAAGTACGCCATCGTCGCAGTTGATTACTTTACAAAGTGGGCTGACACCGAAGCTCTCGCTACCATTACAACGAAGAAAGTAATCAACTTTGTGGTTTGTAACATCATCTGTCGATTCGGTCTCCCACACACCATTATTACGAACAACGGAACCCAATTCGACAGTGCTGAATTTAAAGATTTCTGCAAACGATTTCACATCCAAAAAAAATTCTCTGCAGTTGCACACCCTCAGGCAAACGGACAGGTCGAAGCAGTTAATAAAGTTATAAAATCCATTCTGAAAAAACGACTGGAAAAGGTCGGGGGCAAGTGGGTCGATGAACTTCCTATGGCTTTATGGGCTTACCGAAAAACCCACAAGACCGCGACCGGTCACACTCCGTTCTCTCTTTCTTATGGTTCAGAGGCTGTTATTCCAGTCGAGCTGGAAGTACCTTCTCATCGTGTGACATACTATGATCCGAAGACAAACACTATATTACTTGCTGAATCTCTCGATCTTCTAGATGAGAAGCGCGAAGAAGCTGATTTAAGGGCAGCTGTGCATCGAAGTCGAATCGCCCGATTGTACAACGCCAAGGTCCGCTCGCGAACCTTTGAACATGGGAAGGACCGTATGTTGGATGGATTCTTACCATCGAAACAGCCTAGCCGAACCATCATCACCGGATCAACACAGCCACGAACGAACCAACCAACATGCTATCCTCCACCGATCCAAGTTACAACCGGACCATGCTCCTACCGGACCAACAGCAATACCAGACCAACTCACTCCCACCATGCTCCTACCGAACCATGCTCCTACCGGACCAACTCATTTCCACCATGCTCCTACCGAACCATGCTCCTACCGGACCAACTCACTTCAACTCCATCCTACTGAACCAGCTGCCACCGGACCGAGACGTTCCGAACCATGCTCCTTCCGGACCAACAATACCAGGCCAGGTCGCGTCAGCCCAGGCCCACCAGCTGTTATATACATCCATGACCCCTACCCCCAGCCTCACTCTATAAATAGAGGGGCAGGGGTACAACAATGGGGGACAAGATTGAGAGCTCAAGCATGGAGAGAACTTTCAAACAACTTTCTTTTACTTGTATAAAAGCTTTGTACTTGTAATAAAAAGAAGAGAAGAGAAATAACATATAAAGTGGACGTAGGCACATTCTGGCTGAACCACTATAAATCTGCGTGTCTTTTTACAGTTTAGCCCCTGTTTTTCATATATTTGCATAAATCACTCAAATCACTAAGAACAACATAAGATCTACTAAATCATACAACTTTGAGGTGTTTGTCCATTTTTTGTGCAAACATTTTTGGTGCTTTCATTGAGAGCTAGAAGCTCGAAGCTTCAGCTTCATCCACTTAACGAGTTTTCCTAACAGCATCGTCCGCCACTTGGAAAGCATGCCTCCCAAACAGAGAAAAGATGTTAACAAAGGAAAAAACATCGCATCCAGCAGTCTTCCAGATCCAACCGTCACGAATCAAGTAAATCGTCCTCCTCTGGCAGTAGTAACAAATGAAGGACAGGCTAACCCAACCACTCCTGCCGCAGAACAGCCTGCAGCAATTACTAGGGCAGATTTGGACAGAGTTGTGGTTGAAGTAACTAACCGCTTCACGTCCCAGCAGGAAGCCTTGGTGGACCATCTCATGTCACGCTTAAGGGACGCTGAAGAATCCAACCGCAACACTGAATCATGGGGCGAGTCCCAGTCTGGAGGATCTCAGAGACAACAAAGATCTTCCTTCTTTGAAGGAGCTAACGGCAGAAGTAGCCATGGTAGGAGCCAAGACCGATCACAACCCGAAGTTAGGCCTGAGGAAACGTTTGGTACCGAACCCAACGGGGGAGGTACCGGACGGAGGTCAGCTGTAGCTGAGCCTGTCATACTGCCTAGCCACAGAAACGCCAGTGAACGGGGCCGAGCTAGAGTCCAGCCCGAAGTTGGACCCGAGGAAGTGCTTAGATCAGAACCTGGCAGGGGAAGATCAAGGCAAGGGCCAACTGTAGCTGACCCTAGCATGCTCCCAGAAGATCAAAGGCAGCCACTAGAAAATATGAGGAATGATAGACGATACCATCCCTACAGGTCATCTAGACGGAATCAATCCCACAGAACAGAACCAAACTCATTTCTATCTGCTCCAAATTTTGATGAAAGGATGGCACGCTTATTCAGAGAGTGTGTCCAACGGGACCAAAGAGATCGAGGGATAGGCGCTAGGGTAACCAGCCCTTTCGCCCGCAATATCAAAATTGCTATCACCCCCCGAGAATGGAAGATGCCAACAATGGAACCCTACAAAGGAACCCCCGACCCCGTTGTACACTTACAGAGGTACACACAACATATGCTCATGAGTAGGGCGACAGAGGGAGTACTGTGCAAATGCTTTCCGCTCTTCTTAGCAGATCTTGCTACCTCCTGGTTCTGTCATCTACCCCAGGGATCCATCAGCTCGTGGGAAATGTTGAAAGAAAAATTTATCAGTCAGTTCCGCATTCACGTGGAGCAACCTAAGGACGCTTATTCCTTATCCAGCGTCAAACAGAAACCTGGAGAGAAGCTGCAGCAATACCTAACCAGATTCAACGCCGCAGCAGCCGCAGTCCAAGATGCCGATGAGAAGCTTATCCTAATGGCCCTCTGTAGTGGTGTGCATCCGGACACTTAATTTGCTAGAAGGTTGACAAAAGAAAAACCAGCTACTTTACCCGATTTCTTCCATGAAGCCGGGAAATACATGAGGCTTGAGGATGCTGCCGTTGAGGGGCAGTCAGGACAGCAAAATAAGACAACCCATAGCCTCATCTGCTATTAAGGAATCACTGGGACACATTGCAATAAATTAATTCACATTATTGCACAAAGATCTCATGGCTTAAACAAACCATGTGCCAACTTGCATACTTCAAATATAACAAGCATTCCATCAGCCTTCTTGGCTTATTTTCCCTAGTTTATTTACTAAAAGCATTTGTTTGATTTTATCATCAAATATCTAGATGAAAAATGCCACTGCATACATGAAAGCACCCCATACATCTTGCAAGCATGTTTTCCAGAAACAATTAAATAATTGTTTTTTTAATGATGATGTCAAGAGATATCTGGGTCTTAAATCCATACAAGAAACTTTACAACTACAAACAGCGATATGGCATGTTAGGCTTATTTTGATCTGCAAGTAACTATGGTTGAACCGGATTCACAGTCTAGCTTAACCATAATTTTAACTTGTGGGTTTTATTATCTTTTTTTTATCAGGGGTTCAACACTCAAGTACACCCCTAATACATTGTTCTAAGCCTCAGCACTTATACATAGTATAATGCAGCTCATAATGTTTTCTTCTATTAAAATTCTCATGCCACAGATCCAGATTAGTTGTGAATATTCTTGCCTAGATTTTAAGGTTTCATGCTTAACTTTTCTGGGTGTAATGAAACAGTGAGTTGCACATCCAAAAACAAACATCACAATAGATCAAAGATCACCCAAAAACATCCATAATAAAATCATGACAGATCCATAAACATCCACAGACATTGATAAAACCATATTCAACAAAACTAAAGTAAGTAAATGACTAAATTAGAATTGGCTGCCTCACTTCAGGTCTTAATGCCATGAATTTGGTGAGGTTACTCACCTAAATATCTCCCTCTAGTTAATCCAGAAAATACCTGAGCAATATTTTCTCCCTTCCCTCTAAATGTTTTTTTTAAGTGTCTCGGGTAAACCGATTCCCCTGGCTACAACTATCCATTTATAAGCATTTTACTAGGGTTTTAACAAACAGAATTCCATTTTTGTCCTGACCAATATCATGCATTTTGCATTTATATTTTAACATTTTAGTTACCCCGGCCATATTTTTTTTTTATTAGAGGCAACTTTTTCTTTTTTTCCTACTTTTTCAGAAAATGTCTAGTCTACCTAAATCATGTTAAAGGTGTGACTAAGTATATTTGTTTATTTATGGGAATCCCCATTTTCCTATTTTTGCCCATACATAATATACTTACTTATTTTACATTTCATGCTATTTTAATGCTATTATTATCTTCTTGCTCAGTTTCAATATATTTCTTCTCACAGAAAATATACATATGTGTATATAATTATTTGTTTTATTTAATTCCCCCCTGTTTCACAGAAAACATATTTTAAGCACATATTTCATTTTTTATTTTGGTTATGCTTCAGTTATATTCCAATGTCTTAAATAAAGAATTTTACTCCTTTATTTTAAATAGGATTTTCTATTTTCCTTCTTTTTTTTTTCTCAGAAAATCTTTAATTTCAAGGTATACAGAAGACATATTTAATTTGATCATATTCCAAGATCATATCTGGAATGTTTCCTTACTTTATTTATTTATTTCATTATTATCATTATATTATTTTATTATTATTATTATTTTTTCCAGAGAATTTCTAAATCTCTTTCTTGTGCCATTTCCAGTGTGCACGTGCACACATATCCCTGCACATCATTTAATTTAGGAACTTCATCAACATTTGATCCTACATATATATTATATATATATATATATTTACAGAATTGTTTTAATTTTTTTTTTCCTCTAAATTTTTGGGGCATTTCATTCACCCTTCCTTTTAGGAATTGTGTCCTCACAAAATTTTTTTTCTTAGCACTTGTAACAAACATTTACTGACTTCAGCAACATTTATTAAGCATATGTATAAACAAGCATATTCAATCATATCAACCATGCATATTAAATTTTCCAGAAATTAAAAATTACCTTTAATTTGCAAAAAGCTTAGGGTAATCCATCCTAATTTTATCTTCTAACTCCCATGTACAATCATTAGGATTAACACTCCATTGGACCTTCACCAGTTTCAAAGTTTTGCTCCTCAATTTCTTTTCTTCTCTAGCTAAGATCCCCACTGGTTCTTTTTCATAAACCATACCAGGATTTATTTGAATCTGGGTAGGCTTTTCCAGAATTTCTTCGTTATCATGTATCCACCTTCTAAGTTGTGACACATGAAAGACATTATGCATTGCTTTCATTTCCTCTAGTAATTCCAATTTGTATGCTAAAGAACCTATTCTTTTCAGAATTTTATAGGGTCCAACATACCTTGGTGTGTGTTTACCTTGTTTAAAAAATCTCAAGACTTTCTTCATAGGTGAAATCTTGATGAAAACAAAGTCTCCCACTTCATATTCCACTTGCTTTCTCTTTCTGTCTGCAAATTTCTTTTGTCTGTCTTGAGCTACTACTATTCTTTTTCTTATTAACCCAATTTTCTCTGTAATTTCTTTTACATAATCAGGTCCTAGAATAGCTCTTTCTCCAGTCTCTACCCAGCATATAGGTGATAAACATGGCTTGCCATATAAGGCTTCAAATGGTGCCATCCTATGGTGCTTTGGTAACTGTTATTGTATGTGAATTCAGCTAAATGGAGGTGGTCTTCCCAGTTGCCTCCAAAGTCCAGTGCACATGCTCTCAACAAGTCCTCTAAGACTTTGTTTACCACTTCAGTTTGTCCATCTGATTGTGGATGGTAGGCAGTGCTTCAGCACAATTCACTCCCCATGGCTTCTTGAAAACTTTTCCAAAACCTTGAGGTGAAGATGGTATCCCTATCACTCACAATGGTTTTGGGTATGCCATGCAACCTTACCACCTCTTTCATGAATATTTGAGACAATTTTGGAGCATTTCTTTCTGATTTAACTGGGATAAAATGTGCTACCTTAGTTAGCCTATCCACTATTACCCATATACTTGTGTTTCCCCTCTTAGATCTAGGCAGACCATCTATGAAATCCATAGATATATCCTCCCACTTCCACTATGGTATACTAAGGGGTTGCAACAGCCCTGATTGCATTTGTGTCTCTGCCTTGACTTGTTGGCAAGTCATGCACTTTGCAACATGTCTGGCCACATCTGACTTCATCCCCTTCCACCAAAGATTTCTTTTCAAATTTTGATACATCTTGGTGCTACCTGGGTGTATGGAGTACTTACTCCTATGGTATTCATTTAATATTTCCTCCTTCAATTCTATATTTTCTGGAACACATATCCTATTTTTGTTCCTTAAATAACCATTTTTATCAACTTGATAATTTACTACTTCTTCCCCTTTTGATAAGAGCATTTTCTTTTCCACCATGTTTAGGTCTTGTTCCTGCATTTTCCCAACCTTAAGAAGTAAATCTGATTGCAAAGATATCATACTTAATTTCCCTTTACCTTCATCTTCTTCAATGGGTATCATTTGTACCTCACTGTTTTCCTCAATTTCCAAATCAGTAAGTATAGACAAATCCTTAAACTCTTCCATCATCAACATGGCTACTTTGGCATGTTGTCTACTCAAGGCATCTGCAACTTTATTTGCCTTGCCTGGTGTATAAAATATATCTAGATCATAGGCAGCTAGGAACTCCACCCATCTGTGTTGCCTCATGTTCAAATCTTTTTGTGAGAATAAATATTTCAATGCCTTATGATCAGTGTACATAATGAATTTGGCACCTAACAAATAATGTCTCCAAAGTTTCAAAGCATACACAACTGCTGCTAGTTCAAGATCATGGGTTGCATATCTTGTTTCATGTGGCTTTAATTGTCTAGATGCATAGGCTACCACCTGGTCTTGCTGCATCAACATAGCCCCTAGCCCAGAGCCACTTGCATCAGTGTACACAACTAAGTTTTCATTTCCCTCTGGCACCCTCAATACTGGTGCATTAATCAGAGCTTCTTTTATTTTGATAAAAGCTTGTCACATTTTTCTGTCCATACAAAGGCTTGGTTCTTTCTAGTTAAATTGGTAAGTGGTGATGATATTTTTGAGAAATCTTTTATAAATCTCCTATAATATCCTGCCATCTCCATAAATGATCTAATCTCACTGATTGTACTAGGCCTTTTCCATGCTTGGATAGCCACTACCTTATTGGGGTTTACTGATATTCCTTTGGCAGAGATAACATGCCCAAGAAAATGTACTTCTTCTTTCCAAAATGCACATTTAAAATTTTTTGCCTTTAAATCATTTTCCCTTAATCTTGACAAAACTAAATGCAAATGATTTTTATGCTCTTCCACTGTCTTAGAATAAATCAAAATGTCATCAATAAAAATCAGTACAAACTTGTCTAAATAATCTCTAAATATTCTATTCATTAAATCAACAAAATATGAAGGAGCATTTGTCAAGCCAAATGGCATAACCATAAATTCATATAAGCCATATCTAGTGTTAAATGCAGTATACTTAACACTTGAGTTTTCAACCTTCATTTGATGGAATCCTGATGCTAAGTCTAGTCTAGAAAATATTTTAGCTTCACTGAGTTGGTCAAAGAGATCATCTATTCTAGGCAATGGGTATTTGTTTTTGTTGGTTACTTTATTTAGTTCCCTGTAATCTATGCACATTCTCAAAGTACCATCATGTTTTCTTACATACACTACTGGAGCACCCCAACAGGAATTGCTTGGCCTTATAAATCCCTTGCCTTCTAATTCTTCCAACTGATTTTTCAATTCTTTCAGTTCACTTGGCCCCATTCTATAAGGTTTCTTGATTATTGGACTTGCCCCGGGAATGAGATTAATTTGAAACTCAACTGGTCTGTGGTGTGGAACACCCTTAACTTCCCCAAACACATCCAAGTATTCATTAATTATGGGAATTTCTTCAATGGTTAGTTCACTGAGATCTTTTTCTGAGTCAACTAAATGATATAATTTCCCTTCCTTAGCTACTTCACATAGAACTGTGAACCTCTGGCCTCTAGAATTTTGCAATGATATGGTGGATGAGTCTAAATTAATTATGGCTTTAAATTGCCTTAACCAATCTACCCTCAATATAACTCCTATATTTGGGTAATTTAAAACATATAAATTGGAAATAAAAATATTTCCTCCTATGTTTAACTCCACATCCACACAATTCATGTTCAAAACACTAGAACTCCCTAGGGGACTTTGTACAAGCAATAGGGTTTCAACCAATATGCAGTTTAATTTTAACATTTTAACTATTTCATAAGAAATCAAAGAGTGAGTTGCTCCAGTATCATATACTACTGTTATGGGTATGGCACAAATGAGTAATGTACCTTCCACTTGGCCATGATTTGCAGCATCAATTTTCACTGCAGATTTGCCTTTACCTTCCAAAGTTGCCAATTTCCCTTGCTGTTTATTCTCAGGACAGTTCCTCTTCATATGCCCCTCTTTCCCACATAGGTAGCATTTGAAGGCTCCTCCTTTTAACTCTGGGCACCTTGGTTTGATGTGTCCTTCTTTACCACAATGATGACAAACCAGTTTCTTCTTAGCATCATTGGTTTTAGTGTCTTTGTCCTTCTTGTTGTCTGCCTCCTCCTTCTTTTTATCATAAGGGTGATATCTTCCCTTATTCTTCTTGTTGTTGTTGCTCTTAAAATTCCTATACTTCTCTCTTTCCTTGTCATGTTGTTCCAGTTTCAATGCCAGATCAATTACTTGATCAAAAGTTCTATCTGCATATGGTAGCATAGCTCTGCTAAGTCCTGGGTTCAGACCTTTTATATACCTATCATTTTTGGATGCTTCATCTGCTATTAGCATTGCTCCATAATTAGATAGCCCCTCAAACATTTGAGTGTACTCAGTGACATTCAAAGTTCCCTGCCTAAGTTTGATAAATTCTTCAACCAAAGTGGTCTTGGCTGATGCTAGTACAAATCTTGCCTCCAACATCTCCTTGAACTGATTCCAAGTGATTTCATTTTCATTTCTTCCAGCTATGATCACCTCCCACCAGCTTAAAGCTACCCTTTTCAGTTGTCTTGAAGCTACTTGCCTCTTCCTCTGGTCATCTAACTGCATGTCATTGAAAATCCTATCAAGTGTTCTCAACCATGCTTGAATTTCCATCACATTCTCAATTCCTTCAAAACTTATGCCTCCCAAATTGGTGTAAGTCTTTAGTAGTTTTGAAAGCTCTTCATGTGGGTTCTCAGGCCTATGCCCAATTCCATCTCTTAAAACCCTCACAAATTCTTGCATATCAAGCAGTTGTGGTGCACTGGGTCCTGCATTGTGATGAGATCCTCTTCCTACCATGGTCTGGTCACTAAGTATTGGGCAGAGGGTATTAGTACACTCTGAATATTTTCTATAGCTAATATTTTTCTATCTAAATTTATTTCATCCAAAACAAACAGACATAATACATTTCCATGATACTTAGTAATTAATACATACATTAGCTCTGATACCAAAATGAAATGACCCTCCTATTTCTACCTTAATTTCATAAGGATTTTTTTTACTTGCTGAATACTTGTTCAAATGAACTTGGTTTAAATTTTTCAAGGTCATTTTTTTTCAACCAATGCTCTAGATTTAAGTTTTCTACCAATATAAATATATCAGTTCATCCATAGAAATGTACACATTTATATGATGATATATGTGTTCCTCTTGTTTAAAATCAGAGTTTATTATTATTATTATTATTTTTTGACAAGAGCCAATTTGTCTGATTTGAATTTGAAATGGATCTATAAAATGAATCTTGATATTTACATTATATAAATGGATCTTGTTCATATTGATTCATGCTTGGATTTGATTATGCTAACTATGTTTAAGACAATCTTAGGATACAAAAGTTTATTTATTTATTTTTCTTTTGCATAGTTCAAATGTATGTTACTTGCCTAAATACCAGAAAATGATATCTACATTTATCATTTTCTATTTTATGTATTTTCTTTGAAGCCTCTCTTGTTCCTTTCTTCTACAATTTGACATATCTTGAGCAATTTATTTATATTACTGATTTATAAGTTTTCTGTAATAAAGTTGCTATACCCCTTTTTTTGAATAACCACTTTGATTCAAGTGAACCAGATTTTGGATTCAAAATTCCTCTTGAAATAATAATACCAATCAGTTTCAATATATATTTTCCACTTTACATTTCGAGGAGGTTTTAGCATGCTTTAACAAAAAGATGTAAAATACTTTTTGATCTCAAATTGCAGACCAACATGCTCAACCAAGACCCCATTCTTTTGAAGCTGGTTGAACCATATGGCTGTGCTAATCAAACACTTGTCTATGGTAATTTGAAATGCTATTCAGTTTCCAAGTTCTATTAGCTTCCTTCAGAAAAATTCCTTAAAGCATCACACAAAAATTAACTTGAGTTCTTTTGCAAAATACTTCACTAAAACAACTAAATGTCTGAAATATATTTCTGATTTGAAGTCAAGTTTACACTTCATAGCTCAGTGTTTGAAAATGATTCAAACCTGAGTACATCAGGATATAAATTTTTGTATGAAAATTACTTAAATGTAAATGCACTTCTTCTTCAGATTTTTCAAGCTTTACCATATAAAAAAAGTCAACTGACAACAACAGATTTAATCAAACAAGGCAATTCATTACATATTCAAACATAATTTTCTTTCATGAATACATGCAAGTAAAATCATCATAGGTTCTTATTAAAACTAGCTAGCATGTTCATTCACTTCTTCTCCTTAGCCATAACTTCAATTCCTACTTAATTCTAGCATTACCTGAAAGAGCATTAGTGACTGCCTCATTTTTAAAATGAGACACCCCCATAGGCCATGAGCAAACAAGGGTCAGATCTATGATCTGGTATGAATAACTTCATCATATTCATGAAATTAATCAATTGAGTGATGCATAAGTTTTTAACCAGTTGCTTGGGTAACTTATCATAACATCTACATTCCATGTTACAGGTTAGACTATCATACATGTGCAATAACTTCATAAGCCAGCTAATTACACAATCATAATCATACAATCATTCACACCAATCTCCAGTACTTAAATGCTCTGGAGTAACCATGTTTTCCATTTCAACAAATCTGAGTAACACTCATATCTTGTGCTTCCTGGTTTAGGAGTAACCTATGAGTATATACATGTCAATTTATGTTCCAGCCTCATCTGCTATTAAGGAATCACTGGGACACATTGCAATAAATTAATTCACATTATTGCACAAAGATCTCAGAGCTTAAACAAACCATGTGCCAACTTGCATACTTCAAATATAACAAGCATTCCAACAGCCTTCTTGGCTCATTTTCCCTAGTTTATTTACTAGAAGCATTTGTTTGATTTTATCATCAAATATCTAGATGAAAAATGCCACTGCATACATGAAAGCACCCCATAGATCTTGCAAACATGTTTTCCAGAAACAATTAAACATTTTTTTTTAATGATGATGTCAAGAGATATCTGGGTCTTAAATCCATACAAGAAACTTTACAATTATAAACAGAGATATGGCATGTTAGGATTATTTTGATCTGCAAGTAACTATGGTTGAACCAAATTCACAGTCTAGCTTAACCATAATTTTAACTTATGGGTTTTATTATCTTTTTTTTTATCAGGGGTTCAGCACTCAAGTACAAACCTAATACACTGTTCTAAGCCTCAGCACTTATACATAGTATAATGCAGCTCATAATGTTTTCTTCTATTAAAATTCTCATGCCACAGATCCAGATTAGTTGTGAATATTCTTGCCTAGATTTTAAGGTTTCATGCTTAACTTTTCTGGGTGTAATGAAATAGTGAGTTGCACATCCAAAAACAAACATCACAATAGATCAAAGATCACCCAAAAACATCCATAATAAAATCATGACAGATCCATAAACATCCAAAGACATTGATAAAACCATATTCAACAAAACTAAAGTAAGTAAATGACTAAATTAGAATTGGCTGCCTCACTTCAGGTCTTAATGCCATGAATTTGGTGAGGTTACTCACCTAAATATCTCCCTCTAGTTAATCCAGAAAATCCCTGAGCAATATTTTCTCCCTTCCCTCTAAATGTTTTCTTTCTTATTTTTTTTAAGTGTCTCGGGTAAACTGATTCCCCTGGCTACAACTATCCATTTATAAGCATTTTACTAGGGTTTTAACAAACAGAATTCCATTTTTGTCCTGACCAATATCATGCATTTTGCATTTATATTTTAACATTTCAGTTACCCCGGCCATATTTCTTTTATTAGAGGCAACTTTTTCTTTTTTTTTCCTACTTTTTCAGAAAATGTCCAGTCTACCTAAATCATGTTAAAGGTGTGACCAAGTATATTTGTTTATTTATGGGAATCCCCATTTTCCTATTTTTGCCCATACATAATATACTTACTTATTTTACATTTCATGCTATTTTAATGCTATTATTATCTTCTTGCTCAGTTTCAATATATTTCTTCTCACAGAAAATATACATATGTATAGGTATATAATTATTTGTTTTATTTAATTCCCCCCTGTTTCACAGAAAACATGTTTTAAGCACATATTTCATTTTGGTTATGCTTCAGTTATATTCCAATGTCTTAAATAAAGAATTTTACTCCTTTATTTTAAATAGGATTTTCTATTTTCCTTCTTTTTATTTTCTTAGAAAATCTTTAATTTCAAGGTATACAGAAGACATATTTAATTTGATCATATTCCAAGATCATATCTGGAATGCTTCCTTACTTTATTTATTTATTTCATTATTATCATTATATATTTTTTTTTCCAGAGAATTTCTAAATCTCTTTCTTATGCCATTTCCAGTGTGCACGTGCACACATATCCCTGCACATCATTCAATTTAGGAACTTCATCAACATTTGATCCTACATACATACATATATATATTATAGAATTGTTTTAAAAAAAATTTCCTCTAAATTTTTGGGGCATTTCAAGAATATTTGAGTAAAGAAGAAGAAGTGAGGAAATGAAGAAAAACTAACTTAAAATTCGTTGAAAACAACTGGTATTTATAGAAGAACAACAGTCATGTCTATTCGTGAAAGGTTATGACGGATAGACACTTCATTTGAAAAATTGAATTTTAAATTCTACAGCTACCATGTCAACATGGGGGATGGGGTATGTCGACATGCCCTAGTAAATTTTGAAAATTGATTTCTGTTTTTAAAAGAGATTTTCTTTCTAAAACTTGTCAAAACAATTTCTGAAGTTTATAAACCATTTTGAATATAGTTTAAACTTATAAAAGAGATTTAAAAAGTAATATTAAAAATATGTAATCTATAATATAAAAGTAATATTAAAAACTAAGTATAGTTTTCGGGTTTTAAAGCTTATAGTATTAAAACCAGGAGATAGTTTTAAAAGCAAGAGATGATTTTGAAATCAAAATATAAATGATAATAAAAATAGTTTAAGGCTAAAATATTTAAACAGAGAGAGATAACTTTTAAAAAGTTTTTGGAAAAATATTTAAAATAAATAATTTTGAAAGTTTTGTGGATTCCATTCCACTAGAGAAAGTCGTGGGTTCCATCCCACTAAAGAGGTCATGGGTTCCATCGCACTATTAAAGCGAGAAGGTGGATTCCATTCCATAATTAAAATCCGAATAAAGATTTTAGTGCTATTATGAAGTTTTAACATAAATCTAGACAGTATTACTTATCTTGATATCTTAAACTCTTGATATCTTGAACTCTTGATACTCATGAGTTTTCAGTCTTGATTTCTTCAATCTTGAATTCGTCAGTCTTGAATCTCTATACTGCACAGTCTTCATTCTTAGCGCCCGCATATATATCCTGCATATACATATATATCTAGACAAGAATACTAGTATTTATATTTTATAACAAGTCCTAAGGTTGTTGTCATCAAAACCATCATCTCAGGAACTAACACTACTGACCCTATCTCCAATGAGTAATCCCCACCAAAGCCAAGGTTCTCGCTTAACCTTCAGCTCTGATACCAAGTGTAACAAACTAGGATTTTCGACCCTAAAAAATCGGCATCAATGCGTTCACTGCATAACATGTCGAATATTCAAGTGCCGGAAATACCGATTGCTAGGGGTAAAGAAGAAAGAGGTAGAAGAAAATAGAACAACATCATAGAATCTCACAAACGCAGCGGAACAATATATAATATATAATAACAAATCTTTATACAAAGGAACAGTAACGGTTAATATATACAATTATCAGAGTACAACAATCAGCTAATCAATCTGACAGTTATAAATGACTTGTCCTCACAAATACTGAACATTCAGTATAACATACATAGCAGAATATAAATCAAGTACGGGAATACATCTTTGTCATCCGGCTCGTCTCCTGAGCTTCATAGCATCCTATCCTGAATCTGTAATACTCGGTCTGACCCGAGCATTATAATAAAATAACACCGAGTCAGTCTGGAAAACCAGCGTGAGAAAAACACACTCAATTTGAATTATTAAAGTTATCAAAATCCTTTGAAAAGGCAAAGGTATCTCGTAAGATCGCGTCACACATAAACATGACGGGTTTTTCTCTTACGACAACCAAAACATTTGATATCAAAATCATTTGGTATAATAATAGTGTCTATAGAAAGTAAATTAGAAAATAGCTGAAATGCTTGCATCTCTCGTTTCAGCATAGTTAGGCACAATCAAAACCGTACGGTGCTTATTGGAAAATGGATTCCATACAATGACCGGGCTACTGGGATACCGCCCATCACAGTACACCTCTAGAAAAATGTACTGATGACCTCGCCGGGGTCCCCTGCCAACACAAGACCGACCTACCCCTAACCTGGATAGTACCGAATATGTTATCATCCCAGGTGTTCCCACCCTTATTAAGCGCTCTCTTTTCCATGCACAACCATATCCAAAAAATTTATATATCCGAGGGTATCTAGAAAGGTGATAACTTACCCTAATTGTGTGCGACCCATTTAGCCTTGCTACATCTCCCCTGTTTTAGTCATTCCCGCTTGATAAGGCTTGAGGCTATGTATACCTTTCCAGTACAATTCCACTTAGAATGCTCATCGTCCTCCAATGACGATGTTCTAATAGCATTCATCAATACAAGTTGTCTTGGGTCTGGGAAAACCGAATCACCATCTTCACTATCTTCACGATATCCATTCATATGACTCAAATTAGATCGAAGTGGTTTTCGGATAATTAAATCCGTTCTCGGTCTCTTCGAAACGATCAACGAAATTGGCCAATATTTGATAGTCGGTTATTTAACTATCAATAAAACATCCATAAGCAGTCACTAGGCCCATACTATAATTTTTCAAAATTTATTTTCAAAATATCTTTATAAGATATATATTCAAATCCCTTCCAAATTTTAAATATTTGAGACAACTTAATACTTATATCCATATCAGGATATTTCAAACCATCACTTATATCAACACTTAGAAAAATATTTAAAAATATATTTTTCTAAACCCCATACTTCTCAACACTTAGGAAAGTTCCATTTATTTATCTTTTCTGAAAATCCTTCACAAGTTATATTGTAAATTCCTTAACTCATTTATAATGGATTCTATAAGTTCCGAGGTTCCTTAATTAATTTCCTTTAATATTTCCAAAGTTAAAACACTTGTCTATAATTCCAAATATCCATTTCTAACTTCTTTTATGAATCCTAATTCAATTTTCGAAGTTCACTTTTATTTAAATACTTCGAAAATTTTCCTTACATTTTCCCAAATTCCGTGTTGAGAATTTCTCTTATAAACCCCATCTACTGAATAAACCCTGTTTCCAAACCTCGAGAAGATTTATAAATAAATTTAAATCATTACAAAACTCTGTATATATAAAATAAGTATTTAAAGAATAATAATTTATTTTTAAAACATGTTCAAGTAATTATTTAAATTATCAAAACTCTTTTTATAAACATCAATAACTCAATTTTAGATAAACAAATCAATTTTCGAAGCTGATTTTAAAAGCTTAGATTCATTAAAATATATATTAAGTATTTGAAAATTCACTTTTCAATGTATTTCAATTCTACTAGTTTAAAATTACATAGTTTGATAAATTAAACTTCCCTTCCTAAAAACAACTTAATTTCTTAGCAATAAAATATATATTTAAAATCTCAATAACCAATTAATTTATAGATTCCCCTCGATTCATCATTGATTTTATTCCGATTCTCCTAACCATTTCCACTTTTCAAAAATAGTATCCACTATTTTCCTCAACCCTATTTCCATATCCTAATATAAATTCACCCTATGAATTTTATATTCCCAGTTTAGCAACTGCTATCGTTTTCCCTTATTTATAAACATCGTTTATAAATTTTTATAACTCCTTGGGATTTTACTTGTTTATAAAAACAAATCTTATTTATAAAAATTTCTTTTTATAAATCCATTTCCACATAAATTCTATTTATTCTGCCAATAAAATTTTTAGTATCGATTTCAACCCCTTTTTACATTTCTGGATATCATTTAAAAATCCTTTATATAGATTATTTTTAAAAATCCCTATTTAAACAATTATCAAATTTATTAAGCACAACCAAAAATCAAATTATTGTTTTATTTAATCAATTTCTTTTTAAAATAGTCCAAATTTCGATATAATTATTTTTATATTCAAAATATCCTTTTAATTGCTTAAAAATTTAAAAATAATATTTATAGTATTTAAAATACCAAAATCAAGGCCAGTGCTACTATAACATCCAAAATTCAATCACAACAAATCTATGTCAGAATTATTCACACACATCATATATTAATATATATGAACAATTAATATATTTATGAGGAATCCAGTTGAATCCCTCCAACCCGTTTCCCTGCATCCACCGATGTTAGATAATACAAAAATACCAATCCCGCTTTGAGGCGGGATATCGCGGTAATATGGGGTCATTCGCTATTATGCGGGGCGCATATGGTCTCATCCGCTCCAATGGCGGTAAATTTATCCAACTACTAATATATTCTAATATATATATATATAACATCCAAACTGATAAGTATATATATATATATATAAATTCATCCAATTAACCAATAATTTGAATTCAACATTTTTAAATTATAACTAGCAATCCAAATGAGTGAGATTTACTCACCTTGATTTTTAATTTGCCGAATGCTCATTTTAGATTAAATCGAACTGACATTCAACTTAATCTAAAATCCCAGCTACTCCCAATAGACTCCAAATAAAACCCATTGTGTAGATTTCGGAGCTACGAATCCAATATGATTGTTTTCATGATTTTTAACTCGTATGAATAATATATGATATATAAGAATTCGATTTTATTAAATATCACAAATTTTAAATCAAAAATTTATTTATGTTGTTAGCACCAAAATTGGTCACTAACACCCTTGAATTGAGTTATGTAGAGAGATTACTGAAGAGAGTAAATTAAAAAAGAGGAATGTATGCCAAATTAACTACAAAAACTTGAACACCGGATTTATAGTGGTTCAGCGTAACTGCCTACATCCACTTTGACTTTTATCTTTATTGCTTTCCCAAATGATTGAATACAGATACAATCCGCACATCAACGACTTGAGTACAAGTTTGAACAAAAATTAATGAGTCTTGAAAATGGCAGAGTTCCTTGGAGTTCCCGAAAAAAGGTCCCTTTCACTATGCCCCTGCTCTTCTATTTATAGACAAAGATGGGTTGGACTTCCCTCACGGGCCCAGGAACAAGGTATCTCGGCCCGTGGTAAATAGCTTCTGCACACTAAGCTAAGGATGCCGAACGGCAATTGCCAAGCGAGGTTGGTCAAACCAGAGAATGCCGAGCGAGGATTCCATGCCGAACGGTACTTGTATGCCAAGCCACATATCCAGGTCGAATAGCACTCATATGCCGAGTGACATATCCAGGTCGAATGGCATTCGTAAGCCGAGCGAGGCCTATGCCGAACTAGGCTTGGTGTGCCGAGCGAGGCCTATGCCGAACGATGCCGAACGAGGCTTGGTGTGCCGAACGACTCATCTGTGCCGAGCGAGGCCTGTGCCGAGCAAGGCCTTATGCCGAGCCTCTTATTACATGGTCCAATCAACCGAGTAACACGTGCCCCCCAAAGTGTATCGTGTGTGGCAACACGACACGCTTTGAGTCAATAAGCGATGACCCGTTCGGCATTTGGATGCTGAACGATCGAGATGCCTTGACCGGTTCTAAAGGTCACTGTCTGTTCACCTTCCCTCTCTCCTATATAACCCAAGACTTCTCCTTTTTTCCCCTCTTTCTTCTACTTCTCTTCGATAAAACTTTCGAATTTGTCTTCCTTCAAATTCCTGCCAGCATCTCTACCTCCCTTTTTATTCCCGAGTCTAATACATTGCCTCGCGTCCTCTCCCATCGACGAACTTGAACAGTTTTCAATTCCAAATCCAGAATTCCCCAAGCTTCGAGCCATCCCTTAGGTATGATTTTTACTTGTCTGATTCTCCTGAATCAGGGGTTTTGCATGAAACCCGAACTTATAACATTTATCCATACTACCAACGGTCGTCTAGATGAGGAAGATGGGTCTAAGACCTAAACATACCTTAGGGTTATATGGAGAAGAGGAAGGAAGAGGATGTCAGAGGCTTTTAGGAAGTAGGTTCTTATTGTATTGCCGAGCGAAGGGATAGGAAGTGTGGTTGGCCCAGTAGGAATTGGTGAGGTTAGGGAGTGTTCATTGAGTGTGGCGTGTGAGTTGGAGTGACGTTTGACCGACCATTTAGGAAGGTGTTTAGATTACTCGAATCGCATGCCGAACGATGGAGAGGGAGTGCAGGAGAGAAGTAAGAGTTAGGTTTAATGTTCCAAGCGATGTGGCTTGATATGACCATGGCTCGACGTGACTTCCTCGTGCTGAACGGTGAAGAGGGAATAGGAGAGAAGTGTGACGGAGTTGGGTATCTATGCCGGGCGAATGCAGCCCGGCATTGAACTCTGGAGTGTGAGAGAGTCTAGGAGGAGGCTGTTTAGTTGAGTCTTCACAGTGTCGCTCGACATTAAGTCTGGAAATAGGTTACAACAGTTAGAACCATCCTACTCGAACATAGTGCATGCTGACTTGAGTTATTTTCTATGCCCAAACATATGACAATAAATAAGGAAAATGACTTAAGTGAACAAGCATATCGAACTATTTCGGACGAACAATTTCTCTATCCCAACAACTATCATCCAGAGTTTAACTCGATTAAAAGAAACAATAACCTTCCACAGACAGTGTCGATAATGAGTTCAAAATAGAAGCCATCATACGACGAGCTCTCGGAGACGGTCGGCGATGATGTTATTCGAAGCTGATAGTTCAAAGTCTAACTTTATTTTATCAACTTTATGACTTTTAATTCTTCGGCACTTATACTCGAACGATTGCACTAGTTCACACACCACACGGGGGGGGGGGGTCTTTTTGTTGTTATGTCTAATGTTGATTGTTTTTCAAGTATAGTTTAAATAGGTGTGTCATCAGATCCAACACTCATTAGAGATGTCTAGAAAATCCAGTTCTGCCACAGTCTCGGATAGACCCGAGCCATCTTCTCAACAGGAAAAGGTTGGAACCTCAAATCCATCGGCAGCTCCCATACAAGATATTCCGAGCCCCACGATCGCATCCGTTGACTTGGCTCCCGACTCCTTGGATGCAGCGATCTTTCTAGACAATCCGGCCGATTCTCAAGCTTCGAGAATTAACGAAAGCGCTCTTCGTCGCATATGCTCAATACATACCAAATATGGGGTTTTGAGAGACATTTTGTAAGTATCATAAACATTATGATACAGAGGATAATAAATATAATATATAAATAGGTATAATAAGTATCATAATGTTTATGATACTTACAAAATGTCTCTCAAAACCCCATATTTGGTATACTTTTATGATACTTACAAAATGTCTCTCAAAACCCCATATTTGGTATACGTCTCTTTTTTTTCGGGATTCCTTTTGACGATGTGCTGGTGTCATCGGTACAAGATCGTCCTCACTTGCCCCCAATCGGATATACGGCCTGGAACAAATTTATGTGCTGGGTTGGTAGCATGCCACCATTCAACTCTTTCCTCCGCGACCTGCTGCAATATATGGAGATCGCCCCAGCGTAGTTATATGCCAACAATCACGCGTTTTTATATGGCACGTGCATTCTCTTCATGAGCATTTTTTCAGGCTCCCGACTCCTGGTGATATCCGCTACATTTACCGTTTCAAGAGACGGTCCGACAACCCATCCTTCATATTCCTCGAGCCACATAGCAATTGCCAAATCCTCACAGGGGCGTGGAGCAAATTCGCCCAATATAAGCAAGAGTGGTTTTACGCGCGCTGTCCCCCTGGCTTTGCAAGGAGATGGGTGGAAGGGAGTAAGTTTCTTTTTTGGATCAATACTTGCATTTGGCGGAAATTACACCTTTTCTAACTCTTTCTCTACTTTTACAGGTATCGGCCCACGTCCCGAAGGCTCCGGGTATTCTGAGGCCATTGAAGCTATCCGAGTTACCCCTGCGGAAGACCGGGACATTAGATCTATTATTTCAAACGAATCGCTCTCGAAGTTTGGGCTGCTGGCGGAAAGTTGCCAAATAAATCTTCCTCATGGCACCACTACAACTGGACTTGCCTCGGACAAAGGCAAAAGGCAAGTTGGGCCTTCGTCACATGGTGCCCCTGACACACCTAAGGAGGGCGAGATTAGAGAAACTAAGGTTCCCGAAGCATCGGGTGAAAATGTCAGTCCCACTCTGGAACCGGTGGTTTAGGTACACGACATTGAAGTAACGCCTCCTCCTTCAAAGGGAAAGAAGAAATTGGCTTACAAATTGAGGAAAAAGACAGCGGGCGGAACCTCTAAGGTCACAATCATTCCAGTAGAGAGAGAGAGAGCCTTCTCCTCAACACTTAGAGAGTTCATTGAAAGGCTTGTCGGACCTCACTATTCCCGACGATTTGCTTAATTATGGCTTCGATGATCCAGAAGCCCTGAAGCTTCGCTCGCCCGCGAAAGGCAATGAAGGCGCTCAAGTCCAAAATCTGGGAGAGAAGACTCCGATAAGTAAAGCCAGAAAAGCTAGTCTGTCGGGGGGAAACACTAGGACACACACAACCACACTCATGCTACACTCTGCACTTAACCTTCAGCTATTATGCGACTTTGACTAACTCATGCTCATTTGACTTTGTACAGGTGATATGGGACGCTCTCACGGATTTGATCGCCTACGCGGGTCCTCTATATTCCACCACTCTGTACGAGATTCGGGCTCTGGAAAACGTCGGGATAGAGATGATGACAGCAACAGAGATTACCGCTCCCGGGATTTGTCATCCCGAAGGAAAACTTACCATCATCCTTCATCTCATTATGATTCTCCTTCTCACCCAGAACAAGGTAGGGATAAATCTAGCCATAAAGGGTCCCAGTCCTATACTCCCCGCGATCAACACTCAGGCTCTTCCAGCACTAGGCCTCACAAGAAAACTGTAGTTTCAAAACCAACTCCTTCTACTCCAGCACAAGATCCGTCGGTATCGGAAAAGCTAGCCGAGCTCAAGGCTACGTTCCCCAAGATATGCTTTGATGGTCTGAAGTTCCTTCCGACAATCCATCCCATTCCGGGACACGTCAAACAAAGTGCCATTGCATGTAACAACAACGTCTACGTTCAACATGAAGCATTCGTCCATTTGGTTGAAAAAGTCTCGAAAGTCTCTATTGAGCGTCAACATGAAATCGATCGTCTGAAGCTCGAGGCTATTCATGACAAAGACATCATTAAAGCTCAGGATTAAGAGCTCTCCTCATACAAGTCTCGACTCGAAGCTGCCCAAAAGAATGCTAAAGACATAGCGGAGGCCGTTAATCGTCTAGAGGCGGCACATAAGAAAGAAATTGACGAAGCAGTTCAACGTTGCGGGGCCTTAGCTTTAGAGAAAGATTTTGTTCAAAAAGAGAGAGATGCCTTTGCTCAGCGCATCAAAGAGTTGGAAGAGCTACTCTCTAAGGAGAAGGAAGAGAAAATAGCTGCTCAGGAGGAGTCCCAATAATATTGCAACGAGATTGTTGCCACTCGACTCCTTAAAACACAACTAGATGAGGAGCTTTCCAGAGCCGAAGCACTGAAGGAGATAGCCTGTGAGGAAGGTAAAAAGATGGCGATCTCTGATATCGATTCGCGCCTTGAGGCGGCTGCCGAGGCCGGCAGGGAGGAGATCAAGTGCTTGTTCAACCCTTTTATAGCGGAATACAACGCTTGCGTCCTCATGCATCGGGATTTGACTTTTCATGGCGAGGGTTATCTCCAATCTCTAGCCGAGGCGTGGGACACTCTTATTAAGATTAAGGAAGTTGAATCGGGAATGGAAGAGATTGATGAAGGTGCTTTGGTAAAGGAATTCCTTTGGGGGAATGAGCCTTCGGACTTGTCTGCAGCGAAGGTTCTTTTCAGCAAAGACTCTTCTTCATCAAAGGAAAAAAGTGACACTGCCGGCCCGTCCGGAGCCGAGTCTACAATTTCTCCCCCTACCTAACTGACTAATCGCCTACCACTTGACCCCTTCGAAAAACACATTGGGTACGACCCAGAAGATCCCGGTCTTGGTATTCATGTTCTATCTCCTATCCCAGAAGGCGGAACTCCCCGAACAGTCGAGAGTCAACCAGAGACGGGTACATAACTTTCCCTTTAAAGTCCAAAGGGTCTTTGCTTTCAGCAAGCGATAAATGTATTCTAACACTTGTTTCTTATGATTCCGCGTAGGTCATCCCGATCCGTACTCCAAGGAGCGATGCCACCACGGAGAAGGAGGAGAGAACGGGAGAAACAACTCAAGCGGAAAAGACTCCCGGACCTGACGCTCAAGTAATTGAGGCGCTTAATGAAGACAAATCCGACGATCTGTCGCCCGTCGAGGAACATTACGAAGTTGAAATTACTGGCGCCTCCAAACACACTTCAAAGCTGAGAATGAAGGAACATGTCACTAAAGAGGGGAGAAAGAAAGCCGAAATTAAGGCCAAGCCTCAAGTGGTAGAACTCGACGACCCACTGAACATGCCTTTGAAGATTATTCTTCCAGGTGGGACCAGGCCATTAGAAGTTCCTTCTTCCTCTGACACCCTTTCTCAGGTGAGAAAAATGTCCAAGAGAAAACGCGTGTGGGAGGAGTCGTCCGAGAAATCGAAGAAGGAGAAGAAGCCAAAGAAATAACTATCATGCCCGTTCAATGAGAATCAGCCTGGATTATGTAATCATTTTTATTTATTTTCAAAGTCGTTGTAGATAGACTTTTTGCCCCGAGTTTGGGAGAAGTTGTAGTAGGACTTCATTTTGAATTGATGAACAAAACTTCGTTCTTTATCATCTAAATGACTTTCGTTGTTCAGCTCACTATATAACTCGTAGTCGAAATCCGAAATCTTGTGAGTTACATAAGCCCTAGTTCCCTTCTATATGACTCGAAGATTTTTTGGATCGCTTATACTCTGATCCGTACTCTCGGGACTCGGAGTACTCCAGTCCACGCTCAGGGAACTTTGGAGATTTCGAAGTTGTTTATACTCTAGTCCACACTCTGGAGACTCAGAGTGCTCAAGTCCGCGCCCTCGGGACATGGAGATTTTTTAATCGTTAATACGCTAGTCCACACTCTGGGGACTCAGAGTACTCTAGTCTGCACTCTGGGGACTTAGAGATTTTTTAGTCGTTTATACTCTAGTCCGCACTCTGAGGACTTAGAGATTTTTTAGTAGTTTATACTCTAGTCCGCACTCTGGGGACTTTGAGATTTTTTAGTAGTTTATACTCTAGTCCGCACTCTGGGGACTCAGAGTACTCTAGTCCGCACTCTGGGGACTTAGAGATTTTTTAGTCGTTTATACTCTAGTCTGCACTCTGGGGACTCGGAGTACTCTAGTCCGCGCTCTGGGGACTTAGAGATTTATTAGTCATTTATACTCTAGTCCACACTCTAGGGACTTAGAGATTTTTTAGTCGTTTATACTCTAGTCCGCACTCTAGGGACTCAGAGTACTCTAGTCCGCACTCTGGGGACTAAGAGGTTTTTTAAAGTTTGGGTGTGAGTTCATACGCCAGACAGAACAACGCAATTTAATTTTCGTCACAGAATTGTACTATACGAAAACATCAATAGTTCATGGAAAAGAAGGCTTCAAGCCTTTATTGACCATAACAAAGGAAAACAAACTGAATTGTCTTATTGCATGGCAAAAACTAAAAACAGCGAAATGAACATACATTGGAAATAATTGCAACTAAAATGAAAAAAGAAATAGACTAGGTATAATAACGACGCAAATGCTCGCTATTCCATGCGCGAGGGAGTGTCACGCCATCTATGGTCACTAGCTTGAAAGTTCCTTCTTCAAGCCTCCGTTCGATTACATACGGACCTTCCCATGTGGGATTCAAATGTGATGGAATCGGAAAAACTTGCTTCAAAACGAGATCACCCACATTGAGAATTCTCGGTCGGACTTTTTCATTATAATACCGAGCAACTCGGTGCCTATGTGCAGCCGCTCTTAAGTCAGCTTCTTCATGTTTTTCGTCAACAAAGTTCAATGATTCCAATAGGAGATTCTGATTCGCCTTGGGATCATAATAAGTTATCCGATGTGAAGGAAATTCAAGTTCCACGGGTATAACGGCTTCCGCGCCATATGCCAACGCGAATGGAGTGTGGCCAGTCATGGACTTGTGGGTGGTTCTGTAAGCCCAGAGCGCTGTCGGAAGCTTATCCACCCACCTGCCTCTAGCCTTTTCCAGTCGTTTCTTTAATATTAGCTTGATTATTTTATTTACGGCTTCCACTTGTCCGTTCGCTTTAGGGTGAGCGACCGCCGAAAACATTTTATCAATATGATATTTTTGGCAAAATTATTTGAATTCTCTACTTTAAAATTGAGTTCCATTGTCCGTGATGTTAGTTCGTGGGAGGCCAAAACATCATATGATGTTTCGTACAACGAAATTAATTACTTTTTTGGTGGTGATCATAGCTAAAGGCTCTGCTTTTGCCCACTTAGTAAAGTAATCAACCACAACAATTGCATACTTTACACCACCCCTGGAAATTGGTAAGGAACCGATTATATCGATCCCCCAAATCGCAAATGGCCAAGGACTAACCATTTGCATGAGTTCTGTTGGCGGAGCTCTTGGGATTTTCGCAAACTTTTGACATTTTTCGCACTTTCTCACGTAGTCTGCAGCATCCTGGTTTACAGTTGGCCAATAATATCCATAGCGGAGGATCTTTTTTACGAGTGTTTGCCCCCTAGTATGGTCGCTACATTCTGCTTCGTTCACTTCCATCAAAACTCATTTTATCTCATCATGGGCGATGCACCGGAGTAAGGGAACCGAGAACCCCCTCCGATACATTATTCCATCTTGCATTATATATCTTGAAGCTTTACGAATGACTTGTCGTCTCTCGTTCTTTCTACCGGGCAAGGTTCTGTGTTGTATGTATTGTTTGAATGGGGTCATCCATGACTCCTTTTCAATTTCTGTTTCTAGAACAAAATCTATCTCCATTTCGTTTATACTCGGAGATTGCAAAACTTCGACGGGAACCAAGCCCATCTGCCGTGCATCGCCTGTACTTGCGAACTTTGCCAATGAATCGGCCTCCTTGTTTTGCTCGCGCGGGACATGGAAAATATCATAGTACTGAAGGTCTGCCAACAGTTCTTGAACTCGTGCAAGGTATGGGGCGAGTCTCTGCCCCTTTGCTTGATAGTCTCCACGAACTTGGTACACTACCAATTGTGAGTCGCAAAAGATTTCAATCGATTTTATTCCGAGTTCCCTGATAAGTTTCAAGCCAGCAATCAATGCTTCATACTCAGCTTCTTTGTTTGTGGCTGGGAAATTGAGTTTTAAAGCGTAACAAATTGATCGGTTTTCAGGAGTCATTAGAATTATACCGTCTCCAGAACAACGGTCGTTGGATGCCCCATCAGTGTACAGTTTCCATCGAATAGGCAGAATGACATCATAATCGTTTGATTTGTCTAACATGGTGAATTTAGCAATGAAGTCTGCTAGCGCTTGCCCTTGTATGGCCCTTCACGGCAGGTAGGTAATATCGAACTGACTCAACTCGATATTCCATTTTAACATCCTTCCAGAGGTTTCTGGTCGTTGGAGTACCTGTCGCAAGGGTTGATCGGTATAAACACTGATCGAGTGTGCCTGGAAGGACGGACATAGCTTGCGTGATGCAATCACCAAACAGTAGGCCAATTTCTCAATTTTGGGATAATTTCTTTCTACCCCCGTTAGACGTTTACTGACATAGTACACCGGCTTTTGAACTCGGTCCTCCTCGCGAATGAAAGCTGTACTGATAGCATGTTGGGATACAGCCAAGTATACATACAACACTTTATGGTCTACAGGCTTTGATAGCACCAGGGGACTTTCCAAATGCCTTACCCAGATCTCGAAATGCGCCTTCGCAGTTGGGCATCCATTCAAAATTTCTCTTTCCTTTCTTTATTACATCGAAGAAGGGAATACACATATTTGTAGCCCTAGATATGAATCGACTCAGCGCGGCTACTTTTCCATTCAAGCTTTGCACTTGCTTTATAGTTCTGAGTACTTGTATGTCTCCGATAGCTTGAATCTTCTCCGGGTTAGCTTCGATCCCTCGCGCATTAACAATGAAACCCAAAAACTTTCCTGATGCAACACCAAAGGAACACTTCAGTGGGTTGATTTTCATCCATAATTCCTGAGTATATAAAACATCTCCGCCAAGTCTCGAATGTGGTCGTTTGACTGCCATGACTTCACAAGCATGTCATCCACATAGACTTCCATTGTTATACCAATTTGGTCTTTAAACATCCGATTCACCAAGCGATGATAAGTCGCCCCTGCGTTTTTCTGCCCAAAAGGCATCACTACATAACAGTACAGTCCAACGTCTGTGACAAAACTGGTGTGTTCTTGATCTGGAATGTGCATCTAGATTTGATTATATCCCGAGTACGCATCCATAAATGATAATAACTCATGTCCTACCGTTGATTCGACCAGCTAATCAATTCTAGGTAATGGGAAACAATGCTTGGGGCATGCTTTGTTTAAATCCGAGTAGTTAACACAAGTCCTCCATTTCCCATTTGTGTTTCTCACTAGTACAGGGTTAGAGACCCATTCTGAGTAGAGGGCGTCGTGGACGAACCCATTGGCTTTGAGTTTGTCTACTTCCTCTTTGAGAGCCACGGACCTCTCCAGGTCCATGCCTCTCCTTTCTGCTTTACTGGAACGTACCTCGGGTCTATGTTCAACATATGACTCACAATAGCGGGAGAAATCCCGCACATATCAGAATGTGTCCAAGCGAAAACATCCAGATTCGCTCGGAGGAAATCAGTGAGATCCTCGGCCATCGAGGGGTTGAGTTGTGATCCAATCTTATGTACTCGTGATGGATCGTCTCGGCTGACTGAAATGTCAATCGTCAGTTCATCCGGCACTGCTTTCTCTTTCCTGGGTTCCTCATCATCATCTCTCGGATCTATGTCTCTATAGATCTGATCATGTTGCCCGAGCCAGGGCTCGGGCATTACTTGTTAATTTTCAACGACTCGATTGTGGACGGAGTTGTCCACAACCCTTCCCTTCTCTCTTCGCTGGGCCTCTCTCAGCTCAGCCACATAGCATGCACGACCAGTCGCCTGATCACCATGTACAACATCAACTCCTTTGTCTGTCAAAAATTTCAAAGTTAAACACCACGGGGCTAAAGCTGCCCTGAATTTTGCCAAGGCCGATCGACCCAAAAATACATTGTATGGAGAATCAACATCCAAAACTATGAAAGGTAGGATTCGCACCCTCCTACGTTCACATTGCCCTAGTTCAATTGGCAATTCAACATAACCCATTGTATCGGTTGTTGCACCATAAAAGTCATGGATACAAGCTTTATATGGTTTTAAATCTTTCGTCTCCATCTTCATTTGGTCATATGCTTTTTTGAAGATGATGTTAACAGAACTTCCACAATCAATCAAAATTCTTTTCACAAATGCTGGCCCAATTGTCGCGGATATGACCATTGGATCAACAATAGGAGCCTCCACCTGATCAGCATCTTTGCTCCTAAATACTATATCATCATTCATTGTTCGCTGCTGCTTAGCCGGGGATCCATCCTTCGTATTCGAACAACATTCGAAATCTGCATGCCTTAAGGAGTTAGCATACCGCTCCATTTCCTGCCAATTCTTGTCTGCAGGGTGAGGTCCACTAACTATCGTATTTATGACCAATCTTCCTACGGTCCGAGCAGGCTCCTCAGGATGGCGTGGAGCTAGCGCGCGACTGGGATTGGACGTTCCCTGTCCACCCTCCTGAGGATCCTTCACAAACTCCTACAACATTTTCTGTCTAATTAGCTTTTCTATAGCATCATGGAGGTGCCTACACTCCTCGGTATTGTGCCCGTAAGTCTCATGGAAGCGGCAGTACTTCCTAGTTCGCTTTTGCACTTCGGTAGACTCATTTAGGCATGGCTTTCGATATTGGAAGTATTACAAGTTGACAGGTAAATATTTTCCAGAGATGCATTCAGAGGAGTGTATTCGTTGTAAGTTGGGATTCTTGGTTTCCACTTTCCAGCTTCCCTTTTCTTTCCGGGATTTCCCCCACTGCATCCTTTAGATTGTTCACGCTTGTTTTGAACATTGACTTGTACCTTTCCAGAGTTGTCACCGGATTGTTTTACAGAGATGTTACTCTACACAGCCTCTTTGCCATGTGTAAGTGCATTATCTCGCCTCGTCCACCTAGCTTCCTCCCTTCTTATAAATTGATGTGCTTTTGAATAAAAACGTTCCAGTGTAATCGGAGGCTTTCCTGCCAGCTAGTCACCAAATTCTAAATCCGGATTTACCCCCCGCATTACGGCCATTAAAATAGCATGGTCGTTGGGGTTGGTAACTTCGGTTGCGGCAACATGGAACCTTTGTAAATACTCTTTCAACGACTCCCCTGGAGCCTGAATTACACTGGACATGGACATTACGTCCTTGGGACGAGTGGCATGTGTTTGTACCAAAAATGGGCACAACACTCTTCGGAAGTTTTTGAAGAGATAAAAGTGAAGAATGAAAATTAAAACTGTGGGTTATCTAACAAAAACTCCAAGTAACAGAAAGTAAATTGCAAAGACAAGCGATTTAGAGTGGTTCGGCGTTTTGCCTACGTCCACTATGAAGTTTGATGATTTTATTGCTCGATACTTGAAGATTACAATTCTTTATACTGTTGTATAACTGAATTTATATGCTAAGTCTCAATCTAAAGCAGCGGTGGTGTTCTGGAGTAAATCTGGCAGAATCTGGGCGCTCTTTAGTACTTAGAATTCTCCGACCCCTTTTCTGAATGACTAGGGGCTCTATTTATAGGTGTAGGAGGCTGATATTTCGCCTAAAATTCGGGGAGACCAGTTCTGGCTCATGAGGGGGCCCACATGGCCGAAATCTGGAGATCCGGGCCCACTTTGGGATCGATTCGACCCTTGGTTCGAATCGATTAAGAAATCGTCCAATTGAGCTGAAATTTGGTGTGAACATCCTTCATTATGTGTTTGAGCTTCTGCGAAAATTTCATTGCATTTGGATTTGTGGATCTCGAGTTATGATCGATTCAAGGTTGCACTTCAGATGAACATCCTTGCTTCGAATCGATCCCTTCGACTCGATAGGGTCGAATCGATCGTCTGAGCATGTGCTTGGTGACGTGGTGCGTATGCTTCGTATCGATCCGCTTCTCACTTCGGATTGACTGGGTCGACTCCATGTTCTTCGCCGCTTTGACTGGGTGGATTCGTGGTAATGGATTCGAAGACGTGGTCCATTGAATAGATTGACGGGATGTTCCTTCGTATCGATCAGGATGGTCCACAGTCGATCGACACGAAGACTTCCCTGCTGAATGAATTCGAAGCGCCTTATCTTGAGGGATTCGAAGAGAGGACATTTGTCGGATTCGAAGGGTCCTTCCTTCGATGGATTCGAGCTGGAGTATGTGAGGATGGATTCAAAGCACGGCTGTTTGGACGGATTTGAACCAAGGGCTTGCTCGATGGAGTCGAAGGCAAAGGTATTCCTCATGGATTTGAAGTAATACACGTCTGATGGATCCAATCATGCTGAGGTGATGCCAGTTTGATGGATACGAACTTCATGGATTCGAACATAGGCTTCGCCTATGGATTCGAACTAAGACTGTCTACTCCATCTTTCGTCGGTGATATCTTGAGCATACGAACTCGGATTGCCCCAAAATTTGGATCGTTGGTTCTCATGGCTTTGCTTGACGTGCCTTATCAATTGTAGCCCGATCCAGACTCGGACAAATTTCATCGATATTCATAGCGATCCTTGCGCGTAGCTGGTCTTCGAGACGATCTGTCACTGGATTCTAGTCAAGTCCTTGGTGTCACGGCCTTGCCAAAAGGCGGGATAACATTTGCCCCCCAAAGTACGTCTTGTGTAAACATGACGTGCTTTGAAAAGCTGCAGTCTCTCATTGGACAGCTATGACATGCTTTACCGAAAGTTGCATTCTGTATCGTTGTAATTGATCGTCGTATAATAGTGACTGGCTATTAGTGTTTTGAGACAAGACGAGATGAACATTTGATCCCTGTAAATGACAAAGATCGAACATTAGTCAGAGATATGCGCATACGTGTATTATCTTGGCTTTGGTTAATGTTGCATGATCGCAATCGTTGTTAGTTCATCTATGCCAACTACTGGCGCATCCGATGCAGCCCAAGCATCCCGTGAGGACGAAGTTTTTGCTGAGATTGACGCCGAGATGGTAGCAGGGACTGCTGGTATTAATCCGTCGAGGCCTGCACCATTAATGGTGATCTCATTGGGCGGTACTGTAGTTATTGAAGCTGCTCCTACCCCACTCCCCATTACCGCTCTCATGCCTTCAACTCGGCCTCCGAGAAGAATTTCTGTCGCCTCAAGCTCTGAGGAAGACGTTGATATTATGTTGCTGCCGGAGGACAAGCCTGAAAAGAGTGAGCGGTTGAGGGGAAAATCAGGCAGCGGATCTGGCGGAGCTACCCCGAAGAAGAAAATAAGGAAGAAGAAAGATTGAACTCTTTCTTTAATTTCCCGCCGCATGGGGTAGCCTTTTGTTGACTTTTCTATAGCCGTGTATAGATGTGGATTCGGCTCCCACTAGTAGAAATTTTTTGAACCACTTTGTAATCAGATTCTTTTTGTTGATAGTGGAAATGAAAATTTATTCCCTTTTGTCTTCAACTTGTTATGTGTTATGGTTCTGCCCCCAATATCAGGGATAAGCGCGGAGTTGACGTATGTTTATACTCCGTCTCACGCTCTGGGAGTACGGAGTTAAGTAAATGTTTATACTCCGCCTCGCGCTCTGGGAGTACGGAGTTGGGAAAATGTTTATACTCCGCCTTGCACTCTGGGAGTACGGAGTTAGGAAAATGTTTATACTCCGCCTCGCACTTTGGGAGTACGGAGTTAAGTAAAAAGTTTGTACCCAGCTCGCGCTCTCGGAGTACTCTGGGATTTAGGAAAATGTTTATACTCCGCCTCGCACTCTAGGAGTACGGAGTTAAGTAAAAAGTTTGTACCCAGCTCGCGCTCTCGGAGTACTCTGGGATTTAGGAAAATGTTTATACTCCGCCTCGCACTCTGGGAGTATGGAGTTAAGTAAAAAGTTTGTACCCAGCTCGCGCTCTCGGAGTACTCTGGGATTTAGGAAAATGTTTATATTCCACCTCGCACTCTGGGAGTACGGAGTTAAGTAAAAAGTTTGTACCCAGCTCGCGCTCTCGGAGTACTATGGGATTTAGGAAAATGTTTATACTCCGCCTCGCACTCTGGGAGTACGGAGTTAAGTAAAAAGTTTGTACCCAGCTCGTGCTCTCGGAGTACTCTGGGATTTAGGAAAATGTTTATACTCCGCCTCGCACCCTGGGAGTATGGAGTTAGGAAAATGGTTGTCGTGTATCAACCCATTTCTGGCCTGATGTGATGGCTTGCCCCCGAGCTTGGGTTTCTTTTAGCGAGTGGTTGATCGCTTCATAGCCACTCCCTACTGGAATAAATTCCACTGTGTGATGGATTTTAGCTTTTCGTGCATCGTGATGTTGTACATTGCATTTAATGAATCACAGCTCTGGCTCGAAAAGATGGCATTTTATTGCTGGAATAAGAAAAATATGGCAAAGTCAGTTGCCTTATTACAAATTCTAAAATCGAAATGCAAAAGGAAATTTTCAAACAATAAAGTAAATAAAGCCTGTCATATGTAGTAGCGACGGAGACTCTCGCTGTTCCAGGCCCTTGGCAAAACAAGACCGTCCACAGTCGATAATTTGAATGTGCCGTCTCCAAGTCTTTGCGTAATCGCATACGGTCCCTCCTAATTTGGTTTCATGTGTGAAGGAACCGGATAGATTCTCTTGAGGACAAGATCGCCGAGTTCAAAGGTTTGGGGTCGAACTTTGGTATTATACAATCGGGCGACCCGACTTCGGTATGCGGCCGCCCTTAAATCAGCTTCTTCCCGTTTCTCATCCAATAGATCCAAAGATTCAGCGAGTAATATAGCATTTGTTTTCAGATCATAATAAGTCACGCGGTGAGAAAATACTTCTGTCTCGACTGGAATAACGGCCTCCGATCCATAGGATAAAGAAAATGGGGTGTGTCCGGTTGCGGTCTTGTGAGTTGTTCGATAAGCCCATAACGCCATAGGAAGTTCATCAACCCATTTGCCCCCAGCCTTTCCAGTCGCTTCTTTAAGATGGATTTTATAACTTTGTTGACAGCTTCGACTTGACCGTTTGCTTGTGGATGTGCAACTGCCGAGAACTTTTTACGAATATGGAACCGTTGACAGAAACTTTTGAACTCTGCGCTTTCGAATTGGGTTCCATTATCGGTGATGATGGTATGCGGGAGTCCAAATCGACAGATGATATTGCGAACTACGAAATTTATTACTTTCTTTGTCGTAATCATTGCGAGGGCTTCGGCTTCAGCCCATTTTGTAAAGTAGTCGACGGCGACGATGGCGTACTTCGCACCACCTCTCGCCAGAGGTAAAGCGCCAATAAAATCGATGCCCCACATCGCGAATGGCCAGGGACTGACCATTTGAGTTATCTCGGTAGGTGGGGCTCTCGGAATTCGGGCGTGCTTCTGGCATCTATCGCACTTTCTTGCATAGTTTGATGCATCTTGGTTTACTGTCGGCCAGTAATACCCATACCGGAGTATTTTCTTGGCGAGAGCTTGCCCACCGGTGTGATCGCCACACTCTCCTTCGTGTACGTCATGTAACACTCGTTTAATTTCATCATGCGCGATACACCGGAGGAGAGGAACAGAATAACCCCTTCTATATATTACTCCGTTTTGAATGACGAATCGTGAAACTTTTCGTAGAATTTGTCTCTTCTCATTTCTGTGCACATGCAATGCCCCATTCTCGATGTAGTTTCGATATGGAGTCATCCACGATTCTCTTTCGGGAGCGGTTTCAAATACAAAACTCATCTCCATTTGATCGATGCTAGGGAAGGATAAAGTTTCAACGGGGACCAATCCCTCTTGCTGTGTTTCACCTGTGCTAGCTAACTTTGCCAATTAATCGGCTTTTTGATTGCATTCTCGGGGTATATAATAAATGGCGTAATAATCAAACTGATCCAGTGCTTCTTGAACTCGGACTAGGTAAGCAGCTAATCTTCGGTCTCTTGCTTGATATTCTCCCCGTACCTGGCACACAACCAATTGTGAATCACAATAAATTTCTATAGCGATAATTCTCAGATCTCTGGCAAGTCTTAACCCAGTCAATAGAGCTTCATATTCGGCTTCATTGTTGGTTGCGTGAAAATCAAACTTTAAAGCATAGCATATGGATCGACCTTTCGGGGTTTCTAGTACAACACCAGCACCCGAACACCGATCGTTTGATGCACCATCTGTATAAAGTTTCCAGACGTATTCAGGAGATTCGCTGGTTTCGGGTAAGTCGTCTGGAACAGTAAATTCAGCTATGAAGTCAGCTAGGACTTGCCCTTGAATAGCTTTCTGCGGAGCATAAGTAATGTCAAATTGACTCAGTTCGATATTCCACTTGAGTAACCTTCCAGACGTCTCAGGCCGCGTGAGGACCTATCGTAACGGCTGATCGGTATACACAGTAAGCGGATGAGCTTGGAAATAAGGACGAAGCTTTCTTGAGGCAATGACTAGGCAATAAGCCAGTTTCTCCAACCTTGGGTAATTTCTTTCAGCTTCGGTCAATCGTTTACTAACATAATAGACCGGTCTCTGCACTCGATCTTCTTCTCGGACCAGAGTGGCACTGATCGCATGCTCCGATACTGCCAGATAAAGGTATAACTGTTCGTGATCAACCGGTTTTGACAGGATCGGTGGCGTAGAGAGATGTTGAACCAGCGATCGGAATGCACCTTCACACTCCATGGCCCATTCAAAGTTTCGTTTTCCCTTCCGGATCAAATCAAAGAAAGGAATGCATTTATCAGTGGATTTTGAAATGAACCTGCTTAACGCTGCTACCTTCCCGTTGAGACTCTGGACTTGCTTTATGGTCCTTGGAGTTTGCAAATTCCTTATTGCACAGATCTTTTCGGGATTTGCTTCTATCCCACGAGCGTTGACGATGAAACCGAGGAACTTCCCGGATGCAACGCCAAAGTGGCACTTCAACGGGTTAAGCTTCATTCCATATTCTCGTAGGATGCGGAACATTGAATCTAAATCTCTGACGTGATCTGTGGAAAATTGGGACTTTACTAACATGTCATCCACATAAACTTCCATGGTCTTCCCGATCTGGTCAGCGAACATTCGATTAATCAAGCGTTGGTAAGTTGCTCCGGCATTCTTTAAACCAAAAGGCATGACTCTGTAACAGTAGAGTCCCAGATCGGTCACGAAACTGGTATGCTCTTGATCGGGTAAATGCATAGGTATTTGATTATAACCGGAATAAGAATCCATAAAGGATAATAATTCATGGCATGCGGTTGAGTCTACGAGTTGGTCAATTCGAGGAAGTGGAAAACTATCTTTTGGACAAGCTTTGTTTAAGTCGGAGTAGTCGACACAAGTTCTCCATTTCCCATTCGGTTTTCGAACCATTACCGGATTTGACACCCACTCCAGGTATAGAGCATCTCGGATGAAACCATTTGATTGCAACTTGTCAATCTCTTCTTTAAGGGCGGCAGATCTCTCTAGATCCATACCACGCCTTTTTTGCTTGACCGGAACATGTCGCGGATCAATATTCAAGGAGCGACTCGCAATGCTTGGTGAGATTCCGCACATATCAGAGTGCGTCCAGGCGAAAACATCGAGATTCGCTTGGAGAAATTCAACCAATTCCTGTTGTATCTGTTTTCCCAGTTGAGATCCAACTTTTAGTACTTTTGAGTCGTCATCTTCACTGACTGGGACGTCCACAGTCAGTTCGGCTGGAGAAGCCTGATTCTCTTTAACTTCATCTTTATCTTCGTTATCTCTAGGGTCAAGATCTTTAAGGAATTGGTAGTGGTGCCCGGGCCGGGGCCCAGGCGCTAGTTGTCAATTATCAGTAAAACGAATGCAGAGAGATTCCTCTACGCCCTTTCCTTTCTCCTTCTTCTGCGCTTCACGCAATTCAGCAACGTAACAGGCTCTTCCTGCTGCCTGATCCCCTTGAATGACTCCAATCCCATGGTCAGTTGGGAACTTCAAAGTCAAACACCACGGGGCAATGGCTGCCCTGAATTCAGCAAGGGTTGGCCGGCCCAAGAATGCATTATACGGTGAAGCGATGTCTAGAACAACGAATTGCAGCAGTCGGATTCTCCTGCGTTCTCCAATCCCCAGTTCTACTGGTAGTTCCACTATTCCAGTGGGTATCGTAGCACTCCCATTGAAGCCGTGAATTCGGGATTGGTAGGGTTTCAAGTCCTTTGCTTCCATCTTCATTAAATCATAAGCTCGTTTGAATAAAATGTTTACAGAACTCCCACTGTCGACCAGGATCCTCTTCATCCAAGCAGGACTAACCTGGGCAGATATGACCAGTGGGTCGATTGTTGGGGCTTCGATTTTGTCAGCATCTCTGCTTCTAAATATGATGTCATCAGACATTGTCTTTTGCTGTTTAGCCGGAGTTCCATCCTCACAATTACTGCAGCATTCGAAGCTCACATGCCTGATAGAGCTAGCATACGACTCCATTTCCCTCCAGCTTCTGTCCGCTGGATGAGGACCACCACTTATGGTATTGATAACTAGCCTCCCGCCTGTACGAGCGGGTTCCTCTTGTCTTTCTTAGTCTTGCGCACGGTTTGGGTTTGATGGGCCTGCACCACCAGACTGCGGTGCCCGTACGAATTGATCTAACTTTCTCTCCCTGATCAACTTTTCTATGAGATCCTGCAAATGACGACAGTCATTAGTATTGTGGCCATAACTTTCATGAAATCTACAAAACTTCCCTGTCTGAATCTGCCTTTCTGATGACCGCTTCGGAGCGGGTTTCTTATACTGTTCAGTGTTGCAAGTTTGTAGGTACACATTTTCCAACGATGTATTTAATGGTGTATAATTTTCGAACATCGAAGCCCTACGTTGTGGGCCTCGATTCTGGTCTCTTTTCTTGTCCCGACCACTATTATCTCTTGGCTGAGTTTGTTTGTTCTGTATGTTTAGCTAAAATTTTCCAGAATTGTCGTCGGACTATCTAACTGCTATATTACTTTGTATTCCTTCACTTCTAGGCTTCGCATCATCCTGCTTCCTAGACTGTCTCGCGTTCTCTTGCCGTAAGAATTGAGCGGATTTGGAGTAGAAACGGTCCAACGATGCGGGTGGTTTTCCAGGCTTCCAGCTAACCAGTTTCCAAATTCAGAATCAGGATCAATTCCTTTTGTTAATGCCATTAAAATTGAGTTATCGTTGGGATTACTAATTTCCACACATGTCGCATGGAATCTCTCCAAGTAATGCCTTAACGTTTCCCCACGAGCTTGGGTAACATTGGACAGGGTGTTAACATCTTTGGGTCTAGCGACATGCATGCGAAATTGTTCAACAAATTTCTTAGCCAATTGATCAAATGAAGAGATAGATCTTGGAGGTAATCTTGTAAACCACATTGTTGCAATTCCTCCCAGTGAGATGGGGAAACTTCGACATTTCACTACATCGTCGGCCCTTGCGGCACTCATTGACCATTCATATTTCAAAATGTGTTGATTGGGATCAGAATTTCCTTCGTACATAGGGAGAGTTGGCATTCTGAATCGCCGAGGAGGTTCAGCGTACAGTATCTCGTCCGTGAAAGGAGTATGACTTCGAGAAATCCCCCAATCGTCGTTGGTAAGACCTTGGCTTTCGCGTATCATCTGGCATATCATAGTCGAAATGTCGGGCATTGCTACATTTTGATCCTGCTGAACTAAGGTGTGGTCGGGTTCCACAGCGCTAGTTCGGACCGGGCGCTATCGACGGTCCAAATTTCGCCTCCTTGGCTCAGCGTCTCCTGGGACGTATGGCCCAGGAGTACGCCTATGTTGCTGATTATTTGGCTCTGAAAGATTTCGGGTATCAACCCTTGTTTCTATTGTGGCAGCTGCGGCATGATTGTCCGCAGTATACTGTGTAGTAGGGCCTCCTTGTGTTGAGGGCCCGGCCTGAAAGCTGGTCGTCGGTCCTGCCCTCAACTGTCCAACAGTCAAGGCGGGTTGATATCCGGTCGTTTGTGCATGACTTTCGTCCAATCGGGGGCGGGTAGATCTATGATGATAGTCAGATGAGGCAGAACTTTCAGTAGATGAGCGGGAAATATCATCTCTCCTGGACCTTCTACGGCCTTGGCGGTTAAGTTGGTTTGTTAATTCAATATTAGCACGCAACTGTTCGGCCAATTGTTGTCGACTTTGAGTCTGCTCTTGAAGCAACATATGGAGCTCCTGTCTGGTGACTGGTCCAGACGGTTCTGAATGAGCGACGTTGTCTTGGTTGGATGGCTGCTGTTGAGCAGGATTCTGTCCATCCCTACCTTCTTGTCCAGCAGCTGTAGAAGCGGTTCTTGTGCTAACCATTTTGAATGATGAATCCTTTTCCTAGACTTTATGCAAATCTGAATAGAATGGAAGGATTATGAATTAGAGATCTGGATCTTCCTCTTGGATTTATACAATCCGGTATCGATGGTAGATCCAAGGAGCAGGAGAAAAAAGCGGGTTTTTTCTCGGTGAAAGCACCAAAGTGTTTGTACCAAAAATGGGCACAACACTCTTCGGAAGTTTTTGAAGAGATAAAAGTGAAGAATGAAAATTAAAACTGTGGGTTATAAAAAAAAAACTCCAAGTAACAGAAAGTAAATTGCAAAGACAAGCGATTTAGAGTGGTTCGGCGTTTTGCCTACGTCCACTATGAAGTTTGATGATTTTATTGATCGATACTTGAAGATTACAATTCTTTATACTGTTGTACAACTGAATTTATATGCTAAGTCTCAATCTAAAGCAGCGGTGGTGTTCTGGAGTAAATCTGGCAGAACCTGGGCGCTCTTTAGTACTTAGAATTCTCCGACCCCTTTTCTGAATGACCAGGGGCTCTATTTATAGGTGTAGGAGGCTGATATTTCGCCTAAAATTCAGGGAGACCAGTTCTGGCTCGTGAGGGGGCCCACATGGCCGAAATCTGGAGATCCGGGCCCACTTTGGGATCGATTCGACCCTTGGTTCGAATCGATCAAGAAATCGTCCAATTGAGTTGAAATTTGGTGTGAACATCCTTCATTATGTGTTTGAGCTTCTGTGAAAATTTCATTGCATTTGGATTTGTGGATCTCGAGTTATGATCGATTCAAGGTTGCACTTCAGATGAACATCCTTGCTTCGAATCGATCCCTTCGACTCGATAGGGTCGAATCGATCGTCTGAGCATGTGCTTGGTGACGTGGTGCATATGCTTCGTATCGATCCGCTTCTCACTCCGAATTTACTGGGTCGACTCCATGTTCTTCGCCGCTTCGACTGGGTGGATTCGTGGTAATGGATTCGAAGACGTGGTCCTTCGAATCGATTGACGGGATGTTCCTTCGTATCGATCAGGATGGTCCACAGTCGATCGACACGAAGACTTCCCTGCTAAATGGAATCGAAGCGCCTTATCTTGAGGGATTCGAAGAGAGGACATTTGTCGGATTCGAAGGGTCCTTCCTTCGATGGATTCGAGCTGGAGTATGTGAGGATGGATTCAAAGCACGGCTGTTTGGACGGATTTGAACCAAGGGCTTGCTCGATGGAGTCGAAGGCAAATGTATTCCTCATGGATTCGAAGTAATACACGTCTGATGGATCCAATCATGCTGAGGTGATGCCAGTTTGATGGATACGAACTTCATGGATTCGAACATAGGCTTCGCCTATGGATTCGAACTAAGACTGTCTACTCCATCTTTCGTCGGTGATATCTTGAGCATACGAACTAGGATTGCCCCGAAATTTGGATCGTTGGTTCTCATGGCTTTGCTTGACGTGCCTTATCAATTGTAGCCCGATCCGGAATCGGACAAATTTCATCGATATTCATAGCGATCCTTGCGCGTAGCTGGTCTTCGAGACGATCTGTCACTGGATTCTAGTCAAGTCCTTGGTGTCACGGCCTTGCCAAAAGGCGGGATAACAGCATGAATCCCGAATTGTTCCACAAATTTTGTCGCCTAGTCATCAAAGTTGGAGATAGTCCACGGAGGAAGTCGGGTGAACCACATGGTAGTGATCCCAGACAAAGTTATTGGGAAACATCTACACTTGGTTACATCGTTCGTTCTAGCCGAGTCCATCATCCATTCATATCTCATCACATGTTGTCGGGGATCAGTCTTTCCTTCATAGGCCGGAATAGTTGGCATGTTAAACTTCCTGGGGTACTCGGCCTGTAAGATACCATTTGTGAATAGAGTGTGACTCCTGGATACCCCCCAATCATCATTCGATAAGCCCTGATTTTCTCTCATCAGATGTCTGACCATAGCTGATAGGTCTGGGGTTTGTATGGATGATGGTAGGTTGGTGTCTGTCCTGTGAGACCGTTCTAGTTTGTGTCTCCTCTGTTAGCGATGTACCAAGCGTGTATCTTGGGGACCAGCATCATTAAGACCTTGGTGAGGCGACCGTCCAACTTCCGCTCGTACTCCAAACCCTAAGTTTCCCGTTCCAGCTTGGGTGTGATTTTCTTGGTGTAAGTGAGAGGCCATTGCTCCAGGTAGGGAACCTGGATCATCCCTGGTTGATCGAACAACAACACCTGCTTGCGTTGTTTCTGTTTTACGACATCTACGTCTGGGAGGTTCATCAGACGAAGAAGAGCTGTCGGATGAGGAGTAAGGAGCGGGGCTTCCTCCAACATTCTGATGATGTTGTTGAGTAAGCTGAGTCATAAGGTTGGCGTTAGCTTGGATCTGTTCGCTAAGTTGTCTCCTGCTCTCCATGAGTTCTCTCATCAGCTCGTTGAACTCTGTCCTAGTGACAGCTTCCATTTGATTTTGGGCAATGACAGCCCCTGCGCCCAGATTAATCCGTTGATTGTTGGGTCCTACTTGTTGGTCACTAGCAGTCTCGTTGACATCTGCATTGTGGGAGGCTGATCTAATACGTGGTCTTCCCATTGCAGAGTTATTGGTAGAAACTCTGAGGAGAATCAACGGATTTCCTCTGAATGACTTGGATCTCCTTCGAGGGATTTCTTCAATCCAGTAACTACAAAGTAGATCCCAATGGTCTGAGAATGGTTCTCGGTGAAAGCACCAAAATTGGTCACTAACACCCTTGAATTGAGATATGTAGAGAGATTACTGAAGAGAGTAAATTAAAAAAGAGGAATGTATGCCAAATTAACTACAAAAACTTGAACACCGGATTTATAGTGGTTCGGCGTAACTGCCTACGTCCACTTTGACTTTTATCTTTATTGCTTTCCCAAATAATTGAAAACAGATACAATCTGCACACCAACGACTTGAGTACAAGTTTGAACAAAAATTAATGAGTCTTGAAAATGGCAGTCTCCCCGGAGTTCCCGAAAAAAGGTCCCTTTCACTGTGCCCTTGCCCTTCTATTTATAGACAAAGATGGGTTGGACTTCCCTCATGGGCCCAAAAACAAGGTATCTCGGCCCGTAGTAAATAGCTTCTGCACACCGAGCCAAGGATGCCGAACGACAATTGCCGAGCGAGGTTGGTTGAACCAGAGAATGCCGAGTGAGGATTCCATGTCGAACGGTACTCGTTTGCCGAGCCATATATCCAGGTCGAATCGTATGCCGAGCGACATATCCAGGTCGAAGGGCATTCGTATGCCGAGCGAGGCCTGTGCCGAACGAGGCTTGGTGTGCAGAGCGAGGCCTGTGCCGAACGAGGCTTGGTGTGCCGAGCGAGGCCTGTGCCGAATGAGGCTTGGTGTGCCGAACGAGGCTTGGTGTGCCGAATGACTCATCTGTGCCGTGCGAGGTCTGTACCGAGCGAGGCCTTATGCCGAGCCTCTTGTTACATGGTCCAATCAACCGGGTAACATATGTTAATTTCAAATTATCAAAACCCAATTACCTTTCGATTAGCTTCAGCTTACTACAAATCTACAAATCAATCTTGAAATGGTGGGAGCCATTGCACTACGTACCTTCTCTATGGATTCTGAATCACTCACCGCCAGTGCCAATAGACGTATAAATCCACCTAAATACCTTCCAAATAGTCAGGTAACTCTACATACTTCACTAATCTCAACCGGCAGTCATCCTACAGCTACAATGCACAATCCTCTTTCCCAACACCTGGTCGCGGCCACCTTGCAACTCGAGAACCCAAACCTTCGACCTTCCCTCTCGCCGCACTCATGATCAAGGACTGGCCTTTGAAACTCCACCCAGCGCTCAAAATCGACGTTGACCCCGAGAACCTCCAATACTGCAAAAGCCCAGAACGACGAACACTTCCAACAGCGCTCTCACGCGCACTGGCCACCAGACCTAACTGTCGCGATTAATTCACGTGAATTTCATTTTTTTTTTCAATTTTCGATTTGCTTCTTGAATTCGATTTGAGAGAAGGGAAAAAGTGGAATTCACCTCTTCGTGATTTCTATTTGAAGATCGAATTGATTTCGATTATATATATATTTCTTTCTTTTCTCGAGTTCGAACAATTCCTTACAGCAGAAGAGGAAGTCGTGATATAAACCGATGAAGAAGGCGAAAGTCAATGTATGCGGCTGAACGTAGGGTAGGGTGGCTGATAAGATGTAATAGGGTTTGACTTTTTTTATTCAAAATATCTCGTTTATGGCATCTTAAAATCCCGAACCCCTATCAAGGCACACCGCCTAGTGTTCCTAATGTTATACCGCTATTTCGAACCCAATGGAATAAGTTTTAGGACCTAATTCGATCATATGTGGAAGATAGCCTTTTAAATCGACTATTTAAATTAAATTAAATTATTTCTAGACATTTTCAGATCGTACGACCAAACGGTGAATCCAATCGCCCCGAAATTTGAAATCCGATAATAATACACTATTATGGATCAAATGTAATTGGTTTCATCGAATTCCGAGACTGTAACCCGGATCGCTATTTTAACGCGTCGATAAAATCGACGATTTCAAAAATTGATGAAATTACTTAAAGTTTCTATATTTAAAACTTAATAACTCAATTCTAATTCAAATAGAATTTATATCTACATTAGAAAATCATGTCGATTCATATTCCACTAAATTTCAATTATTCACCATTTTCGTATTAAAATAAATCGCTATATTTGAAATTTAAATTCATTTTTTTAAATTTCAAACAAAATCTTCATATTCAAAAATCAATTTATATTCCAAATCCAATATTTAAAATCATTTAAATATTCAAAATCAAATAATGGAAAAATCTGGGTCATTACAACAATTCATGGGAAATCATCCTGTAATATGTTTCTAGCATAGCCTAACACACATCAAGGAAATCATACATCAAATTAACATGATTAAAACACTTTAAAAAAATTTAAATTGATTTTTTACTTCAGGTTTTACTTTTATATAGTCCCAAAATATGATTTTGACTTTAAAAATGAGTTTAAAACATGTCAAAATCTATAGATATACAAATAATAAGGTGAGAGATGATAAATAACTCACCAAAACCTCCAAAATCCAAATTTTGCACATAAATCAGTGTAGGCCTTAAAATGAACGGCAAAGATCTAATTTTCCCTCCCCAAAAATTTAGATTTGAAGATATTTGGTGAATCATGTTGCTAATCTACCCTTAATCTATGATTTAAACTTGCTTTTGAGGAGAAAAGAGAAAGTTTTGGATGAAGAATGGGTTAATAAGAGCTTTGATCTATTTGATAAGTGGTAAAAACGATTTGGCGATGATGGTTCAACATAATATAGTCTCCAAATCTAAAATAAGTTAGTGGGTTTGTCCCTAAACTCATTAATTACCCACCAAGCTACTACAAAAACTATCAATCTTCGAACAGTCATATCTCCTAGCCAGAAAGTCCAAATAGCTATTATGATCACTCTATAGAAAGAGATACCATCATACCTTTCCAATGAAAGTGGTGTCGGATGCTAATTTGACTTCAATCAAAAGTTATGTTCGTTACAAGTTTTTCAGGAGTAAAATCGTCTGGAAAGATTCTGAAGATGAAATGTTACTAATAGGCATTTTCCAAAGTTAAAGAGTCACATGACCTTATATGAATTTAAAATAATATTTTATGATCCTCCAATATGTAAAATATGGGTCATCACACTCTCCCTTCGTTAGGATTTTCGCCCTTGAAATCCCAACACAAACAAGGAAAAATAAAGCATACCTACCCGACATGTCTAACACCTACGAGCAAACATATCACACATCAAACATGCACACAAAGGCAAGAAATGATATCTATGCCTACTCTAGTATGTAGAATACTAAACTATACTATATGATATTGAAAGTGGAAGTAAATGCGATAAACAGAAAGTCTCACCAAGTAAAGAGCTCCCGATAAGCGGTCCTCATGCTCTCCTCGGTCTCCCAAGTGCAATCGCCTTCGTTGTCATTCCACTAAACCTTCGCCTGCTGCACCGTCTTCCTCCTAAGCTGCTATGTATCACGTCCGACAATACAAATAGGCCTACGAGGTCTCGAAGCTTTCGGTTCAATGTTGATATCATCAAGCTGATTCGGTTGAACTATTACACCTGACCCATCACAAACTTTCGCAAGTAAGAGACGTGGAACACATTGTGCACGCTCACCATCCACCATCTTATGAGGTAAGTTGACTCTATATGCTAGATTCCCGATCATCTCATGTATCAGAAAAGGACCAACGAATCTCGACACTAACTTTCCCTTAGTACCGAATTGAACAACATTCTTTAGCGAAGAGATCTTGATGAATACAATATCACCGACTAAGATTTCTAAATCACATCTTCTCCTATCAGTGTAGCTCTTCTATCTATCCTGAGAAGCTTTCATTCATTGCCGAATGATCTCGACCTTCTTCAAAGTCTCTCCAATCATATCTGGCCCAAGTATTAGTTTCTCACCGCTTCCCACCAATATAAAGGAGCGTTGCATGGTTGACCATATAACGCCTCAAATGGTTCTATACCAATGTTGGACTAATAAATATTGTTGTTTACAAACTCTACTAAGTATAAATGCTCATCATACAAGCCATCGAAATTGAGAATGCAAGTTTGCAAAAGATCCTCCAAGATACGTTTCACCCTCTCGGTCTGCCCATCAGTTTATGGGTGATAAGCTGTACTGTTATCCCGCCTTTTGGCAAGGCCGTGACACCAAGAACTTGACTAAAAACGAAGGGTAGTTCAACCTGGAGATCGGTTGTACGCAAGCTCACTATGGACGTCGACGAATTTTTTTTCGAGCCCGGATCGAGCTAAAATTGGTATGACATGACAAGCAAAGCTATGAGAGCCAACATTCCAAATTTCAAATCAATTAAAATTCGCATGCTCAAGATATTGATCAATCACGGTTGAAAAATCCAAACAGGCATCGATCATAACTCGAGATCTACAAGTCCAAATGCCACCAAATTTTAACAGGAGCTTAAGTATGACCTAAGGAATGTTCTTTCCAAATTTCGACTCAATCGGAGCAAGTCTTGACCGAGTTGAAATTCGTTCGTATCGATTGCGGATGGAAAAACTCCAACTTGCAACGATCATATCTCGAGATCTACAAGTCCAAATGCTATAAAATTTTCACAGCAGCTTAAGTACAACATGGAGAATGTTCCTGCCAAATTTCGACTCGATCGGAGCAAGTCTTTACTGAGTTGAAATTCGTTCGTATCTATCGCGGATGGAAAAACTCCAACTTGCATCGATCATATCTCAAGATCTACAAGTCCAAATGCTATGAAATTTTCTCAGCAGCTTAAGTACAACATGAAGAATGTTCCTGCCAAATTTCGAATCGATCGGAGCAAGTCTTGACCGAGTCGAAATTCGTTCGTATCGATCGCGGATGGAAAAAACTCCAACTTGCATCGATCATATCTGTAGATCTACAAGTCCAAATGCTATGAAATTTTCACAGCAGCTTAAGTACAACATGAAGAATGTTCCTGCCAAATTTCGACTCGATCGGAGCAAGTCTTGACCGAGTCGAAATTCGTTCGTATCGATCGCGGATGGAAAAAACTCCAACTTGCATCAATCATATCTCGAGATCTACAAGTCCAAATGCTATGAAATTTTCACAGAAGCTTAAGTACAACATGAAGAATGTTCCTGCCATATTTCGACTCAATTGGAGAAAGCCTTGACCGATTCAAAATTCGTTCGTATCGATCGCGGATGGAAATAATCCAACTTCCATCGATCATATCTCGAGATCTACAAGTCCAAATTCTATGAAATTTTCACAGCAGCTTAAGTACAACATGAAGAATGTTCCTGCCAAATTTTGACTCAATCGGAGCAAGTCTTGACCGAGTCGAAATTCGTTCGCATCGATCGCGGATGGAATTGCATCGATCATATCTCGAGATATACAAGTCCAAATGCTATGAAATTTTCGCAGCAGCTTAAGTACAATATGAAGAATGTTCCTGCCAAATTTCGACTCAATCAGAGCAAGTCTTGACCGAGTCGAAATTCGTTCGCATCGATCGCGGATGAAAAACTCCAACTTGCATCGATCATATCTCGGGATCTACTTGTCCAAATGCTATGAAATTTTCACAGCAGCTTAAGTACAACATGAAGAATGTTCCTGCCAAATTTCGACTCGATCGGAGCAAGTCTTGACCGAGTCAAAATTCATTCGTATCGATCGCGGATCGGGCCGAAACTTCACGGGCTTGGGAGCGCGGGCCTGGTCATATGCCAGAGAGGGTCTCCCGAGATCTGAGCGAAATACCAGCCTCCTACACCTATAAATAGAGCCCCAGGGCATATAGAAAAGGGGTTTCTTCTTTGAATTCCGGAACGCCCAGGCTCTGCCGGATCCAAATCTAAACTCCCTTGCTGCTGCCAATAACGAAATTCACTGCTGCAAATCATAATTATCTGCTGTAATTCGCTGACTTCACTTGTAATCTTCAAAAAAAGATCAATAAAGCTATCAACTTCATAGTGGACGTAGGCGATACGCCGAACCACTCTAAATTCTTGTGTCTCCTTGCATTTTAATTATTTTCATATCTGAAATTTGGAGATTTTGTTAGATAATCCCCTTTATCCATTTAATCTCTTCACTTTATCTCTTCAAAAACTTCCGAAGAGTGTTGTGCCCAATTTTGGTACAAACACGTACTAAGATGCAGCCTATCCCTAGTGCCACTTGTAAGCTCTTCCAACACCCGCTAGTGAATGAAGGGTCTTGGTCGCTCACAATGCTCTTCAACACACCATGGAATCGCACAATCATTTCACATACAAGTTGACCAATTTGGATGTCATTCTAGTAGACTTAACGGTTATAAATCAGGAACTTTTTATCAATCTATCAAATATCACCCAAATTGTATCGTACCCTTCTCTGGTCCTCGGCAATCCAACGATGAACTCCGTAGAAACTTGTTTCCATTTCCATTTTGGAATCTCAAGCTGTTGTAGCAAACCACTCGCCTTCTCCCACTCCGCTTTTACTAACTGGCAGTTCATGCATTTCAAGTTGAATGCCCCAACGTCCTTCTTCATCCCTTCTTAATAAAATGTCTGCCTCATATCGTAATACATTTTATTGCTGTAGGGATGAATGGTCAATCTCCAATGATGGCACTCGCATAACACCTCATTCTTTAACCCATCGACATTAGGAACAAACAACCTCCTATCTTATAGAGCCAACCATCATGGTCGAGCCTATAGTGCTTCATCTCTTTAGATCTTACCCCTTCCTCTATCTTCATAATGATCTCCACTAGTTTAGTGCCTTGCTTTTGACTAGCACTGACTAGTTTAGCCGCAGCGCAGAGCACCCGCATAGTGAATTTAAAGCTCAATTTAATGAAGGAACATTCCATCCGTGCTTCTAACTGTTCCACGACTGAACAAGACATAGGAGATCACAACAACAAATGTTGAGTTGCAATCAAGGAATGGGTGGAATGCAACTTCCTCCAATTGACCAGCTTTTAAACTCCTGAATTGACAACTATGGTACGATGGCTCATATGACAACTGCCCTACAATGTCTACTCTGCCAACTCAAAACATAGCTGGTCACCGCTGAACCATCTTCAAATGCCCACATCTTAATCATTCCACGTCCACATGACTAAAAGCATGACATACAACCTCAAGAGGACTTCCTTAATACCCTATATAGGTCTCCTATCTGGATGAAAGTATGGGATAAACACCACTCTATTAGCCCATTTTAACCAACTCATCGTCCAATCGGCGTTACCAACCACTCAAACGTTGGACAATCGTGCATACATCATTCACCAGTGTCACAAGACCCCTTGGCAATAAAATGGACCTGATCATAATGTCGATTGGAGAATCTTTCCCAGTCGAGACCTATCCGTTGAAACCATCGTACATGCAGAACTTCCAATGAAAATTCAACATGTTAACTATGTTGGTTTACTATGGAAATATGACCCCCGACACTACCTTATAAAGTGTGAATGACGCGTGGAATTCTCCAAGGGTGACGAGTGCCATCAAACGCAGATGTCTTCCCTCATTCCTCAGAGAAGACCGTCAATCACGGTTAGACATACCAGTTATACTTCTCATATTGTTGAAGTGAATGAAGAAGCTGGCAGCCAATGAATTTATCCAAAGCCCGCAGCCAATTGCTGCCGATACCCTTAAATGAATTGATCACCAGCACTTATTTCCAGACTTTAACAAGAGAACTAGTGGACCGCCGCTGACAACTACACCAACGTGTCTAGGCCAATTTTGAGTTGATGAATCAGATGAAGGATCAACATAGCAAGATAAGGAGGGGACCTTCTCCATACTCTAGATCGGAAAACTCCTCTTTTCTAAATGGCTACCGTAAACGCCAACGCCATAAGGCTGCTCCGGGAAAGATAAATCCGCCAATATGTGCAAGCCCCATAAAACGAAGGACCGGGAACATCCGACCCCTATCGATCAAGGACTTTGATCAAATTGAACCATTTGCGTTAGACTTCCAACTGAGAAGGGCTGGACTGAAGTGCACTAGCGGGCATACGACGCCGCTTCACTTATCAAAGAGATTTGATCTGATCTCTTTTGAATTATTTCTAATTCAATTTCATTTACGTTGCGAAATATGACCTACTTGAATTAAACTACTTGCAAATGATGCAGGTAACCGAGCACTTAAGATTGGGTGCAAAACAACCTCCACGGACTATGATCAAATCATCGAGGTATCATCATGACGAGCATGATTCAACCACTCGTCGGCTACTATATGCACTTGACTAGGGGCAAGGCATCAAAGCGGAAGAGACTGACAAGGTCAAGACTCTAGTACAAAGTAGATGCAACCGACCATCCACTCATCCGCCTATGAAATTTAATTGGAGATCTAGGAAAGACTTGGAGTGATATATCCCGACAATGTACTCTCCATCTCGTACTTGAAGCTCGCCAACATACTTACGCTTCTTCTGATGCCCGATAAAATGGAATCACACCAAGGGTGGACGCAATGTCACCATCCATGCATCCAATCCTACATTAGACACTTGGGGTTATTTGAGAACACATGTTTAAAGTGGATATGATTTGACCGTTCACTTCCCAGTTTTCGTCTGTGATTCGGCAAAACAATCATGCCTTAAACCGACTTCATCAGGGGCCAACCCTCAATTTAAAGTCATCAACGACTGACTGCCTACTCGCTAACCGTCACGAGCTGTCATTTCAACTCTCTTCCTTAGCTCGATCGAAAGAATGCAAAGTATAAATTGGACGTGACTCGAATGTCTGCTCTCCAATTCTTGCACCCGACTTAAGGGAAAATACATAACTCAGAGTGGATGTGGTTCGACCATCCCTTCCTATGCTCGAGCACAAAGCTTGCCAGAACACTAATCTTACTCCTTAGGCTTAGCAAAAGTGGAATCCAAACGAACATGGATGTGATCCAACCGTCCATAAACTAAATCTCATCCTTCGTTGAGGGGCCTATAAGTGGAAGTTAATCGGGATCCCACCGATCACTCGCTAAGTGAAACCCCGAGCTCAGGGACAAGCCATCACACTGTAGCAATAAGGGATTGATACACGACAATCCTCTAACTAACTCTGACTCCCAAAGTGTGAGCTGGAGTATAAACTTACGGACATGGGCTCGAGGAGGATGGATCCGTCCATCTAACGAGTTCGCCCATGTTCAACCTAAACCCGAGGAGGATGGATCAGTACATCTAATGACCTCGCCTTCCATATTTACAAGCTCGAGGAGGATGGATCCGTCCATCTAACGACTTCGCTTGCCTACTCAGGGTGGATATGATACAACCGTCCACATACCTGATCAACTAACTCCAGATTCCCAGAGTGCGAACTGGAGTATAAACATCAACTCCGGATTCCCAGAGCGCGAAACAGAGTATAAACATCAACTCCGTATTCCCAGAGTGCGAAGCGAAGTATAAACATCCAACTCCGAGTTCGTAGAGCGCGAACCGGTGTATAAACATCAACTCCGTATTCCCAGAGTGCGAAGCGGAGTATAAACATCCAACTTCGAGTTCCCAGAGCGCGAACCGGAGTATAAACATCAACTCCGTATTCCCAAAGTGCGAAGCGGAGTATAAACATCAACTTCGTATTCCCAGAGTGCGAAGCGGAGTATAAACATCAACTCCGTATTCCCAGAGTGCGAAGCGGAGTATAAACATCAACTCTGTATTCCCAGAGTGCGAAGCAGAGTATAAACATCCAACTCCGAGTTCCCAGAGCGCGAACCGGAGTATAAACATCAACTCCGTATTCCCAGAGTGCGAAGCGGAGTATAAACATCCAACTCTGAGTTCCCAGAGCGCGAACCAGACTAAAAACATCAACTCCGTATTCCCAGAGTGCGAAGTGGAGTATAAACATCCAACTCCGAGTTCCCAGAGCGCGAACCGGAGTATAAACATCAACTCTGTATTCCCATAGTGCGAAGCGGAGTATAAACATCCAACTCCAAGTTCCCAGAGTGCGAACCGGAGTATAAACATCAACTCCATATTCCCAGAGTGCGAAGCGGAGTATAAACATCCAACTCCAAATTCCCAGAGTGCGAACTGGAGTATAAACATCAACTAACTCCAGATTCCCAGAGTGCGAACTAGAGTATAAACATCAACTAACTCCAGATTCCCAGAGTGCAAACTGGAGTATAAACATAAACTAACTCTAAGTCCCCAGAGTGTGGACTAGAGTATAAACACCAACTGGGTGTGAATGACCTCCCATCAACTTACTTCGGTCCCGAGAGCGCAGACTGGAGTATAAACACCAACTGGGTGCAAATGACCTCCCATCAACTTACTTCGGTCCCGAGAGCGCATGCTAGGTTATAAACACCAAATGGGTGTGACTAACAACCCATCAACCAACTCCAGTCCTCAAAGCATGGTTTGGAATATGAATACCAAAAGGGATGTGATTCGACTATCCATCTATCGGCTATGGTTCCTCATCAAGTTCTGTAATACAAAAAGCGGATGTGGTTCGACCGTCTGCTTTCCAATCTTCCCCTGACATGGGGTCACACTTAACACACAAAATTGGACGTGATCAGACCATCCAGCACTAAGCAGGCGTGACCCAACCGTCCATGCATAACCTCTTGTCCTCGGCACGGGATCCATAACATAATTTTAGAGGGATGCACTCCTACCCCACAAGACAAAATTTCTTCCTTGATTCGATAGGGAGACGCAGATTCGCAAAACGAACCTAGCTGAATGTTTTATTCTAAATGGATGTGACTACCCGTTCTACTGCAAACGAACGTGGCACGACCGTTCATCCGCTAACTCTCCCCTATGATCCAACGGGATGTTCGTGCAACATGGATGGATGTGACCTAACCATCTGCCAATCGATTCCTTCCTACAGTTCAGTGGGAGAAGCATCAAATTAAAGTTGTTGTAATGTGATCGACCACACTTCGACTTTCGCCATTGACTAGTGCTAGAGGGATTAATTGAGGAAAATGCAGTCCGACCATTTTCTACTAAAACTCTTAGTCCCCAGAGTGTGGAAAGGGGTATAAACATCAAATAGGTGTGATGAATGGCCCTTCAACTGACTCTGATCCCCAAAGTGTGGCTACAAGAATAGACAAACGAATGAATGAGATTCGACCATTCATTCACCAACTCCGACCTGAACTCGATGTGAGGAGTGTAAACTCACTACAAGTGCAATTAGACCATCCACGAACTAACTCTGCTAACCCAACACTGGGGGCAGAAGTGCAAATCAACGAAAGAAGAGAAAGGTGACTCGCTACATCTCCAGCTTAGCGTCCTTTACAACTTAAGGAAATGACTACAAGGAGACCTTAATGCTAACCAATCAGAATGATGCCCGAAGTTCTGGGCAACCAATTATATCGTACCGTCGGATCGACGGGCAATATCGATCTGCACCTTTCATATCATACCATTGGATCGATAGGAAATGAGGTCCGAGCATTCTACATCGTGCCGTTGAATCGACGGTCAATATCGATCCTCTTCGACTACAAATCGATGTGACCCGAACATCCATCGATTACCTTTGACCAACAGAGCACGAATAGAAGAATAAACCACGAATGAGTGTGACTTGACCATTCGTCCTCCGTTGCCTTCCTTCGATCCGTCAGGAAGAGCATGAGACCAAATAAGCATGACATGACTGCATTTGAGCTGACTTTATCCCTAGATCTGACGGGAGAACGTAAATCGAAATGGACATGGTTGATCAGCCAACTCCAAATGAATGCAACACGACCATTCATTCATTGACTCTTACCATGATCCAACTAAAAGAGCAATTCAAAGCAAGTGCAACCTAAACATCTGCACACTGATTCTTACCCTGAATTCGACAAGGGAAGCATCAATCCTGCATTGGATCTGATTGGACGACTCACTCTTCAGTTTTTGCCCAAAGTACAACGACATAAGCAGCGAAGTGAATGTCATTGACCGTCCAGAATCTAGCTTATGTCCGAATGTTGGCAAAGTAACAATATATCCCGCTAAGAGGGAAGAACTAGAACATAATACAGGATAGGCACGACTCAGCCTTCCATCGGTTAACTCGATCCCATGGTTCAATGGGATAGAATACAAAATTGAAGCGGACATTATCTACCCTACCACTTATCGAGATATTCCCCAGACTCGGGGGCACGAACAAGAAGATAAGATAATATGATTCAACCATTCATCAGTCAACTCTGGTTCTAAATCTTGAACTACAGTATAGACACAACTAGGACGAGACTAGATCGTCCGCGTAATGCATCCGCCAACCCGAGACTGGGGGCAAAAGAGTAATTATCCGAGAGTTGACTATGACAACTTGAACCTATGACCCATGCCTGATATTCATAACAACTCTAGGTTGTGACCGAAAGGATGCCTAGAGATAGAGTCATCAGATCAATATCAGGACTTATGGGCGACTGATCATCATTCTGACCTTTCCGATGAGCAATGGATCGTAGGTACATTGAATGAAAAGCGCATCATTCAGAAACACAAGTAAATTCAATCTCAAAGCTGGAGCCAGCTATGTAGCAGCATACAGTACAAGGCTAAATTCTAATAATCCTTTGATTCAACATTCTTATAAGCCTGATCATTTACCATTGCAAATAAACACATGTGGCGCCTACAACCCATCACGAGTATTGTAGATCAGATCACAACTCTGCGCATTGATGAAGAAAGAGTCAACTGTTTTACTTTAGGTGAATCTTGATGTGTTCGCTTGGACTCGATCTCATATATATATATATATGGACTCTCGCCAGCCATGAAGAGCCCTGCATTAAATGTCGACCCGAGGCATGTCTCGGTGAACAAAAACGATGCGACATGGATCCGGAGAGATCTATTGCACTTAAAGAGGAGGCGAATTTGCTCAAAACCAGTGGGTTTATCCATGATGCCCTCCAACCAAAGTGAGTATCCAATCCTTTACTTATAAGAAAAACGAACAGAGAGTGGAGGACATACATTAACTACTCAGATTTGCATGGGGTATAACAAAGCACGCCTTTCCACTTCCTGTGATCGACCAACTAATGGACCTGACCATCAGACATGAATTACTCACATCCATGGATGCAAACTCCAGATACAATCGGATACTGAAGCATGTCCTAGACCAGGAATACAACTGTCTCGTTATTGACCTGGGCCTATAGTGCTATGCTGAAATCCCTATATTCGAACTTGAGAACGCTTATGCTACTTACCAAAGGACGATTAGCAGATCATTCAAAAATCATATCGGTCGATCAGTGAAAGTAGATGTGGTTAATATGCTCGTGAGATCACAGCTATCAAACGACCATATCGATGACTTGACAGAGGTATTCAGCACTCTCCAAAAAATGCAGGATGAAGCTCGATCCTTTAAAATGCTCTTTCACTATTACATCAGAAAGATTCTTCGTTTTCATCATCAATTCTCATCGAATCAAGACTAATTTCTAGAAAATTCCGACAATTAGAGACACCCATGTACCGAGGACAACCAAGCAGCTCTAATAGATTGCTTAAAGAGACCTTCCATTTTACCCAAACCTTTGGATCGCGAAGATTAATACATCAATTGGGTCGTGTCAACACACTCCATAAGCGTCGCAATGCTATGTGAAGATAAACGAATCCAAAGACTAGTATATGATGAAGGCTGGCTATTGACAAGCTCACCCCGTTAACGTCTATATAGACCAACCGTTACGATAGGTCCAATAGAAACCTTAGATGTCTGAAAATTTACTCAAATGGAGTATCAAGCTAAGCCAATTTGATATCACTTATCTCCCTCGGAGAGCTCTCCATGGTCAAACATTAGCATACTTCATATCTGAATCCACCACATCAGACGACTATCCGAAGAACAGTGGAGAACCGTCCAACCGATGGAGAACGTACACCGATGGAACTTCCAATAATCGGCTTTCTAACATCGAAGTTGCGTTAATGAATCCTGAGGAACGAACAATCTGCTACGCCCTAAAACTCAAATTCCCTACAACAAATAATGAAGCTAAGTATGAAGCCTTGGCGCTCAAACTTGCAAGAAAACTACGAGTGGAAACTTTACATGTCTTATGTGATTACTGGTTAGTAGTATGCCAAGTCAGGGAAGATTATCTGACTAGGGGGCATCGTCTTGCTCCTTATCTCAACCAGGACCAAAAGCTACTAGCCGGCTTCGACTATTACACCACTACACAAATCCTCAGAGAACTAAACGAAAAGGATGAATCAATCGCCAAGCTAGCTAGTTTTGGGGATGCACGACAAATAGACTTTGTCCTAGTTAAAATGCTTATTATTCTAGGCATTGACATATGAAGATCAACTAGATCTTGGAGATGGATCTAGAAAAGGAGTCATGGATGACTCCTATCGAAGATTATCCATAATCGGGAATTCTTCTTGAATGAAGGAATGAGAAATGGCATATCCTCTGTGAAGCCTCACTGCATGATTACGTATAGATCGTTCAACTCCTTCGACATAAAGCATTACTCCGGTATCCGCCAATCCGAGACCCATTATGACGTATCCGTCGATACGAAGCATACATTCCAACATCTCAGATCGATCCAGGAGAGGATCGATACAAAGGAAGGACTCAAAACAACCATCGAACGTTGTTACGACTTGAATTTCACTTTGATCCAGGAGAGGATCGATACGAAACTCAATCCAAACAAAAACTAAAGAACTTAACAATGACTCGTGAACGTGCAAACGTTAACGGGAGCTAGGTTAACATACGTACATGTATGACAGACTAAAATTCAAATTTCAAAATTTAAAGGAGTTGAATGCTTACCTGATGACAATTACAACAGTGAACAATAAATCGCTAACACTCGACACTCAGTTACAACAATGCACTACATAATCATTGGCAGTCAACAAATCAACATTTATATTACTTAGAAATCAATCGAAGGTTACATCTTTTGACGAAAAGATAGCAACTACTCAACGAATCAGATAGAACTTTTTCAGAATGAAGGATGCAGCATTTCAAAGCACGTCATGTTCACACAAGACGTACTTTGGGGGGCAAATGTTATCCCGCCTTTTGGCAAGGCCGTGACACCAAGAACTTGACTAAAAACGAAGGGCAGTTCATCCTGGAGATCGGTTGTACGCAGGCTCACTATGGATGTCGACGAATTTTTTTTCGAGCCCGGATCGATCTAAAATTGATATGACATGACAAGCAAAGCTATGAGAGCCAACGTTCCAAATTTCAAGTCAATTAAAGTTCGTATGCTCAAGATATTGATCGATCACGGTTGAAAAATCCAAACTTGCATCGATCATAACTCGAGATCTACAAGTCCAAAGGCCACCAAATTTTAACAAGAGCTTAAGTATGACCTAAGGAATATTCCTGCCAAATTTCGACTCAATCGGAGCAAGTCTTGACCGAGTCAAAATTCGTTCGTATCGATCGCGGATGGAAAAACTCCAACTTGCATCGATCATATCTCGAGATCTACAAGTCCAAATGCTATGAAATTTTCACAGAAACTTAAGAACAACATGAAGAATGTTCCTGCCAAATTTTGACTCGATCGGAGCAAGTCTTGATTGAGTTGAAATTCGTTCGTATCGATCACGGATGGAAAAACTCCAACTTGCATCGATCATATCTCAAGATCTACAAGTCCAAATGCTATGAAATTTTCGCAACAGCTTAAGTACAACATGAAGAATGTTCCTTCAAATTTCGATTCGATCGGAGCAAGTCTTGACCGAGTCGAAATTCGTTCATATCGATCGCGGATGGAAAAAACTCCAACTTGCATCGATCATATCTCAAGATCTACAAGTCCAAATGCTATGAAATTTTCACAGCAGCTTATGAACAACATGAAGAATGTTCCTGCCAAATTTCGACTCAATCGGAGCAAGTCTTGACTGAGTCGAAATTCGTTCGTATCGATCGCGGATGGAAAAAACTCCAACTTGCATCGATCATATCTCAAGATCTACAAATCCAAATGCTATGAAATTTTCACAGCAGCTTAAGTACAACATGAAGAATGTTCCTGCCAAATTTTGACTCAATCGGAGCAAGCCTTGACTGAGTCGAAATTTGTTCGTATCGATCGCGGATGGAAATAATCCAACTTCCATCGATCATATCTCTAGATCTACAAGTCCAAATTCTATGAAATTTTCATAGCAGCTTAAGTACAACATGAAGAATGTTCCTACCAAATTTTGACTCAATCGAAGCAAGTCTTGACCGAGTCGAAATTCGTTCGCATCGATCGCGGATGAAAAACTCCAACTTGCATCGATCATATCTCGAGATCTACCAGTCCAAATGCTATGAAATTTTCACAGCAGCTTAAGTACAACATGAAGAATGTTCCTGCCAAATTTCGACTCGATCGGAGCAAGGCTTGACCGAGTCAAAATTCGTTCGTATCGATCGCGGATCGGGCCGAAACTTCATAGGCTTGGGCGTGCGGGCCTGGTCACATGCCACAGAGGGTCTCCCGAGATCTGAGTGAAATACCAGCCTCCTACACCTATAAATAGAGCCCCAGGGCATATAGAAAAGGGGCTTCTTCTTTGAATTCCGGAACGCCCAGGTTCTGCCGGATCCAGATCTAAACTCCCTTGCTGCTGCCAATAATGAAATTCACTGCTGCAAATCATAATTATCTGTTTTAATTCACTGACTTCACTTGTAATCTTCAAAGAAAGATCAATAAAGCCATCAACTTCATAGTGGACGTAGGCGATACGCCAGACCACTCTAAATTCTTGTGTCTCCTTGCATTTTAATTATTTTCATATCTGAAATTTGGAGTTTTTGTTAGATAATCCCCTTTTTCCATTTAATCTCTTCACTTTATCTCTTCAGAAACTTCCGAAGAGTGTTGTGCCCAATTATGGTACAAACACGTACTAAGATGCAGCCTATCCCTAGTGCCACTTGTAAGCTCTTCCAACACCCGCTAGTGAATGAAGGGTCTTGGTCGCTCACAATGCTCTTCAACACACCATGGAATCGCACAATCATTTCACATACAAGTTGACCAATTTGGATGTCATTCTAGTAGACTTAACGGTTATAAATCAGGAACATTTTATCAATCTATCGAATATCACCTGTTATCCCGCCTTTTGGCAAGGCCAGGACACCAAGGAGCCGACTAGAGAACAAGGATAGCACGCCATGGATATCACTGAATTTTGTTAGAGCCCAGAATGAGCTACAATTGATAGGACATGACAAGAAAGGCCATAGAGATCAGCACCTCAAATTTCAAGTCAATCCGGACTCGTACGCTCAAGTTATGATCGAGTCAAATTGGGGGGAAAAGCCCAGATTTCGTATCCATCACTCTGGGCAACTTCGTATCCATCACCGAAGCCTTGGTTCGAATCCATCAAGCTTCGTACCGATCAGCTCCGAATCCATCGATGTACCCAGGTTCGACTCGACTTCCTTCGTATCCATCGAGCTCGTATCGATGGACTTCACACACACCAGCAATTGAAGGACCTCGTATCCTTCAGCCAACGTCTGCTTCGTATCCATCATTCAGTACTTGCTTCGTTTCCATCGGTCAGTGTTTACTTCACAACCATCATTCAGCGTCTACTTCGTATCCATCACTCGGTGCTTGCTTCGTATCCATCGGGCCAGTGCTCTTCGTATCCATCAGAGGACCTCACTTCGAATCCATGCCTAATGACTTGTTCGTATCCAACGAGTCAACTGACCAGGGATGACGTGTCTTCCATCAAAGTAAAACAAGGCAAGATATGTGGAGTCGAAACAGTCAATGCGGCACAAAGACCGGATCGAGACGAAGCGCGCGCGCCACCTCACTTCAAGAGCACGTGCAGCCAGCGAGGCGAGCGGATGGAGTCGAAATCATGGATACGAACCAGACAGCCTATGAGGAATTCCAGTTCGTATCGACCATATCTCGTAATCCACTGATCCAAATCCAGTAAAATTTTCAGAGAAGCTTGCATGCATGCTGAGGGATGTCCACGCCAAATTCCAGCTCGATTGGAGCATTTTCTGATCGATACGAAGTCGTTTCGAATCGATCCCAGATGGAGTTGAAATTTGGTGGGACCGGGCGCATGGACCCACTCACGTGCCAGACCAATTCTCCCGGAGTTTGAGTGAGATTTGAGCTTCCTACGCCTATAAATAGAGCCCCAGAATCAACAGAAAAAGGATCTTTTTTCTCTAAAGCGTCCAGACTCTGCCGGATTGAGATTTGCATCATACTTTTGCTGTCAATTTCGAATTCTAAACTGTAATCCGCTGTTCATTGCTGTAAACGCTTGTAATCATTGAAAGAGAATCAATAAAATCATCAAAACTTCATAGTGGACGTAGGCTATACGCCGAACTACTCTAAACTGCTTGTCTGTGCAATTTACATTCCTATTTGTTGGAGTTTTTGTTAGATAATCTCTGTTTTACATTTATAATCTTCATTTTATCTCTTCAAATAACTCCCGAAGAGTGTTGTGCCCATTTTTGGTACAAACATTTTGGTGCTTTCACTGAGAAAAACCAGCTTTTTCTCCTGCTCGTTGGATCTGCCGTCGATACCGGATTGCACAAATCCAAGAGGAAGATCCAGATATTCAGTCCGGAATCCTTCCATTCTATTCAGATTTGCTCAAAATCTAGGAAAGGACTCCACCACCGAGAATGGTCAGCACAAGAACTGGCGCTACCGCTGTAGAGCAAGAAGGCAGAGATAGGCAGAATCCTGCACAGCCGCCTTCTTCCAATCAAGACAATACCACTCACTCAGACTCAACAGGGTTAGTCACCCGACAGGAGTTTCAGGTATTGCTCCAGGAGCTGACCCAAAGCCGTCAGCAGTTGGCAGAACAGTTACGCGCCAATATCGAGCTGACCAACCAGCTAAATCGCCGGGGGCACAGAAGGTCCAGGAGAGACGATGTCTCCATAGCGTCTACCGAAAGCTCAGCTTCATCTGATTATCACCACCGGACTACCCATCCTCGACTAGAGGGGAGTCGCGCTCAAGCTGCGGAGTATCAACCCGCCTTAACTGTTGGGCAACTAAGGGTAGGACCGTCGACCAGTTTCCAAACCGGTCCCTCAACACGAGGAGGTACTGCCCCACAGTACACCACGGATAACCGCGCCACAACCGCCGCAGCAGAGACAAGGGTCGATACCCGAAATCAATCTGAGCCGATCAATCAACAGCGAGGACATACTCCTGAACCTTATGTCCCAGAAGACGTTGAGCCAAGGAGGCGAGATACGGATCGTCGACAGCGCCCGATCCCTACTCGCACCGTGGAACCCGACCACGCCTTAGCTCATCACGCTCCGAATCTGCCCGTTTCTGATATATCAACCATGATACGTCAAATGATCCACGAGAGTCAGGGGCTCACTAATGATGACTGGGGGATTTCCCGTAGTCATACCCCTTTCACAGACGAAGTGTTACATGCCGAACCCCCTAGGCGATTCAGAATGCCGACTCTCCCGATGTATGAAGGGAATAGTGACCCCAACCAGCATATTCTGAAGTATGAATGGTCGATGAGCGCTGCGAGGGCCGACGACGCAGTGAAGTGTCGGAGTTTCCCCATCTCTCTGGGGGGAATCGCGACAATGTGGTTTACCCGCCTACCACCTAGATCAATTTCTTCGTTCGATCAATTGGCCAAGAAGTTTGTGGAACAATTCCGGATGCATGTTGCTAGGCCAAAAGACGTCAACACCTTGTCCAGCGTCACTCAAGCTCCTGGAGAGACACTCAGGCGTTACCTGGAGAGGTTCCACGCAGCATGCGTCGAGATCACCAATCCCAACGATAATTCAATCTTAATGGCTCTGACCAAGGGGATTGATCCTGATTCTGAATTCGGAAACTGGCTAGCTGGGAAACCGCCCGCGTCGTTGGACCGTTTTTACTCCAAGGCCGCTCAATTCCTGCGGCAGGAGGATGCAAAACAGTCTAGGAAACAGGACGATGCGGGGCCCAGCATTGAGGGAATACAGAGCAATGTGGCAGTTAAACAGTCCGGCGAGAGTTCCAGGAAAGTTCAGCTGAATATACAAAACAAGCAAACCCAGCAGAGAGGAAACAATGGCCAGAATAAGAAGAGGGACGAAAACCGAGGTCCACGACGTAGAGCTCAGATGTTTGACAGTTATACACCGCTAAACACGTCATTGGAAAACGTATACTTACAGACTTGCAACACTGTACAGTATAAGAAGCCTGCTCCGAAGCCCTCATCGGAGAGACAGATTCAGACAGGGAAATTCTGTAGGTTCCATGAGAGCTATGGACATAATACCAATGAGTGTCGGCACTTACAGGACCTCATCGAAAAGCTGATTAGAGAGAGGAAGCTAGATCAGTTTGTACGGGCGCCGCAGCCTGGCGGAGCGGGCCCCTCGAATCAAAATCGTTCACAAAATCAGGAAAGAGAGGATGAACCCGCTCGTGCGGGCGGGAAATTAGTTATCAACACAATAAGTGGTGGCCCCCATCCGGCAGACAGTAGCTGGGGGGAAATGGAGTCGTATGCCAGTTCTATCAGGCATGCGGACTTCGAGTGTTATAGTAATTGTGAGGATGGGACCCCGGCAAAGCAACAAAAGATAATGTCCGATGATATCGTGTTCAGGAGCCGAGACGCCGATAAAGTCGAAGCCCCTACTATCGACCCACTAGTCATATCTGCCCAGGTAGGTCCTGCTTGGATGAAGAGGATCCTGGTTGACAGTGGGAGCTCTGTAAACATCTTGCTCAAACGGGCTTACGATCTAATGAAGATGGAGACAAAGGATTTGAAACCCTGTTTATCCAGAATCCATGGTTTCAACGGAAGTGCCACGATACCCATCGGAATAACTGAACTCCCAGTCGAGTTAGGCGTTGGAGAACGCCGGAGGGTCCGCATGTTACAATTTGTTGTGCTGGAAATTGATTCGCCATACAATGCGTTTCTAGGTCGACAGCTTTAGCCGAGTTCAGGGCGGCAATCGCCCCATGGTGTCTGACTCTGAAATTTCCCATTGATCATGGAATTGGAGTTGTTCAAGGAGATCAGGCCTCAGGAAGGGCCTGTTATGTTGCTGAGCTGCGCGGGGCGCAACATAAAGAGAAGGGGAAGGGCGTAGAGGAATCTCTCTGCGTCCGTTCTATCGATAATTGACAATTGACGCCTGGGGCTCGGCCCGGGCACCACGACCAATTCCTGAAAGACCTGCACCCCAGGGACAACGAGGATAAAGACGAATCAACGGAGAGTCAAGCCTCTCCAGCCGAACTGACTGTGGACGTCCCAATCAGTGAGGATGATGATTCAAAGATGCTGAAAGTTGGGTCCCAACTAAACAAGCAGACACAGCAGGAGTTGGTCGAATTTCTTCGGGCGAATCTCGACGTCTTCGCCTGGACACACTCTGACATGTGCGGGATCTCGCCGAGCATTGCAAGTCACTCCCTGAATATAGATCCGCGACATGTCCCAGTGAAACAGAAAAGGCGCGGTATGGATCCAGAGAGATCTGCCGCCCTTAAGGAGGAAGTTGATAAACTACAATCGAATGGGTTCATTCGAGATGCCTTGTATCCAGAATGGGTGTCCAACCCTGTACTAGTTCGGAAACCAAACGGGAAGTGGAGAACCTATGTTGATTACTCTGACCTAAACAAGGCATGTCCAAAAGATAGCTTCCCACTTCCACGAATCGATCAGCTCGTAGATTCGACGGCCGGACATGAACTACTATCCTTTATGGACGCTTATTCCGGCTACAATCAGATACCCATGCATTTGCCTGATCAGGAACATACCAGCTTCGTGACCGACCTGGGACTCTATTGTTACAAAGTCATGCCGTTTGGTCTAAAGAACGCTGGAGCAACATACCAACGCTTAGTCAACCGAATGTTCGCTGATCAGATTGGGAAGACCATGGAGGTTTACGTGGATGACATGCTGGTGAAGTCCCGATTCTCCACCGATCACGTCAGAGATTTGAATTCAATGTTCAGCATACTCCGGGAGTACGGAATGAAGCTCAACCCACTCAAATGTCACTTTGGCGTTGCATCCGGAAAATTCCTTAGGTTCATTGTCAACGCTCGAGGAATAGAGGCGAATCCTGAGAAGATCTGGGCTATTAGAAATTTGCAAACCCCTAGAACTATAAAACAAGTCCAGAGTCTTAACGGGAAGGTCGCAGCATTGAGCAGGTTCATTTCAAAGTCCACCGACAAATGCATTCCTTTCTTCGACCTGATCCGGAAGGGCAAATGAAACTTTGAATGGACCACGGAGTGTGAAGGCGTGTTCCGATCATTAGTTCAACATCTCTCCACACCTTCGATCTTGTCAAAACCGGTTGACCACGAGCAACTATATCTCTACCTGGCAGTATCAGAACATGCGATCAGTGCTGCTCTAGTCCGGGAAGAAGACAAAGTGCAAAACCCGGTCTACTATGTTAGTAAGCGACTAACAGGAGCTGAAAGAAATTATCCAAGGCTGGAGAAACTGGCTTATTGTTTGGTTATTGCCTCAAGGAAGCTTCGTCCTTACTTCCAAGCTCATCCGCTTATTGTGTACACCGACCAGCCGTTACGACAGGTCCTTACGCGGCCTGAGACGTCCGGTAGGTTACTCAAGTGGAACATTGAGCTAAGCCAATTTGATATCGCATACGCTCCGCGGAGGGCCATTCAAGGACAAGTCCTGGCTGATTTCATAGCCGAATTCACCGTTCCGGAAGACTTACCCGAAACCAGTGAATCTCCCGAATACATCTGGAAGCTGTATACTGATGGTGCGTCAAATGATCGGTGTTCGGGCGCTGGGGTTGTACTTGAGACTCCCGAGGGCCGATCCATATGTTATGCTCTTAAATTCGACTTTCGTACAACTAATAATGAAGCCGAATATGAAGCCCTCCTAACCGGCCTAAGGCTTGCCAGAGATTTGAGAATTATCGCTGTAGAAATTTATTACGATTCGCAGTTAGTGGTATGCCAGGTGTGAGGAGAATACCAGGCAAGAGACCGAAGACTGGCCGCTTACTTGGCACGAGTTCAGGAAATCCTAAACCAGTTTGATTATTATGCCATCTATTATGTGCCTCGGGAACGCAATCAGAAAGCCGATTCACTGGCGAAGTTAGCCAGCACAGGCGAAGCGCAACAAATGGGACTTGTCCCCGTTGAAACTTTGGCCACTCCGAGCATCGATCGGATAGAAATGAACTCTGTATTTGAAACCGCTCCCAGTAGAGAATCCTGGATGACTCCATATCGGAATTACATTGAGAATGGGGTGCTACCTGAACCTAGAAATGAGAAGAGACAGATTCAGCGAAAAGCCTCGCGGTTCGTCATCCAAAACGGAGTCATGTACAGGAGAGGTTATTCCGTTCCTCTCCTCAGATGTATCGCCCACGAGGAAATCAAGCGAGTGCTACATGACGTGCACGAAGGAGAGTGCGGCGATCATACCGGCGGGCAAGCTCTCGCTAAAAAGATACTCCGATATGGATACTACTGGCCGACAGTGAACCGAGATGCAGCAAACTATGCCCGGAAGTGCGATAAATGCCAGATACATGCCCGAATTCCGAGAGCTCCGCCAACTGAAATAACCCAAATGGTCAGTCCCTGGCCATTCGCAATGTGGGGCATTGACATCATCGGCGCTTTACCTTTAGCAAAAGGCGGTGCGAAATACGCCATCGTCGCAGTTGATTACTTCACAAAGTGGGCTGAGGCCGTAGCCCTAGCAACCATTACGACGAAGAAGGTGATAAATTTTGTGGTTCGCAACATCATCTGTCGATTTGGACTCCCGCATACTATCATCACTGATAACGGAACCCAATTCGAGAGTGCAAAATTCAAGAGTTTCTATCAACGGTTTCATATCCGCAAAAAGTTCTCGGCTGTCGCACACCCCCAAGCGAATGGACAGGTTGAAGCTGTCAACAAAGTTATAAAATCGATCCTGAAGAAACGATTGGAGAAGGCTGGGGGCAAGTGGGTCGATGAACTTCCTCTGGCGTTATGGGCCTATCGAACGACCCACAAAACCGCGACCAGACACACTCCGTTTTCCCTATCTTATGGCTCAGAGGCCGTTATTCCGGTCGAGACAGAAGTGCTCTCTCATCGCGTGACTTATTATGATCCAAAAACAAACGCTATACTCCTAGCCGAGTCTTTGGATCTATTGGATGAAAAACGGGAGGAGGCTGATTTGAGAGCAGCCGCACATCGAAGCCGGGTCGCCCGATTGTACAACACCAGAGTTCGACCTCGAACCTTTGAACTCGGCGACCTCGTGCTCAAGAGAATTTACCCAGTTCCTTCACACATGAAACCGAACTGGGGAGGGCCGTATGTAATTACACGAAAGCTCGGAGATGGTACATTCAAGCTGTCGACTGTTGACGGTCTCGATTTACCGAGGGCTTGGAACAACGAAAGTCTCCACCGCTACTACATATGACAGGCTTTATTTATTTCATTCTATTTAGCAATTTGTTTCTGCATTTCAAAATTTGAATTTTGTAATAAGGCAACTGACTTTGCCGCATTTTCTTATTTCAGCAATAAAATGCCACTTCTTCGAGCCAGAGCTGTGATCATTATGTACGATATACAACATCACGACGCACGAAGAGCTAAATCCCATCACGCAATGGGACTTATTCAAATGGAGAGTGGCTGTGATACGACCGGCCACTCACTAGGTGAAACCTAAGCTCGGGGACAAGCCATGACACCGATATTAATAGGGTTGACACACGACAATCCTACAATTAACTCCACATTCCCAGAGTGCGAAGTGGAGTATAAACATTCAACTCCGTATTCCTAGAGTGCGAAGCGGAGTATAAACACTTAACTCCACATTACCAGAGTGCGAAGTGGAGTATAAACATTCAACTCCGTATTCCCAGAGTGCGAAGCGGAGTATAAACACTTAACTCCATATTCCCAGAGTGCGAAATGGAGTATAAACATCCAACTCCGTATTCCCAGAGTGCGAAACGGAATATAAACATTCAACTCCATATTCCCAGAGTGCGAAATGGGGTATAAACATTTAACTCCACATTCCCAGAGTGCGAAGTGGAGTATAAACATTCAACTCCGTATTCCCAGAGTGCGAAGCGAAGTATAAACACTTAACTCCATATTCCCGGAGTGCGAAATGGAGTATAAACATTCGACTCCGCATTCCCAGAGTGCGAAGTGGAGTATAAACAGTCGACTCCGCATTCCCATAGCGCGAAGTGGAGTATAAACATTTGACTCCATCCTCCCAGAGCGCGAGACGGAGTATAAACATTTAACTCCGCATTCCTAGAGTGCGAAGCGGAGTATAAATATTCAACTCCGCATTCCCAGAGTGCGATGCAGAATACGAACGTCAGTCAACTCCATGTTCCTAAAGTACGAACAACCGCTTACGAGATGACGCATATCCCCGGAGTGTGGATGGAACGATTCATAAGAGAACAAGCGTAGTTCGACCACTCGGTCCTCGCTTGGTGCCATCACGAGCTGATCATCACAACTTGACCCCGGAACTGGGGGCAGAGGCAAATGTTAATCATTACCCGAAACTATGCGATGCTCAGCTCCGATGCGATTCCCTATCACAACTCAAGTCTGAGATTCCCATACTTTACAAGTAAAATGAGCTATTCTTGAAGCAATCAAATAATGCAAGTACACTGGACCGAAGTCCGAACACTGCAATATTCAAGCATAGAAAAGAACACAAGCTGAAGCCAAAAAAAAAACAAAATTTTATTCCAACTAACTCAAGAACAATGGTTTATACATGAGTTTTTTGTCAAAATATTCCTACTAGCAAGGGCCGAACCTGCATCTAAACACGGCCTACAAAAGGGGAAAAGCAGAAAAAATAACAAAAGTCCCTAACCGCCTATGAAAAGAACGTCTAATCCTTCTGTTTCCTCAGCTTCTTCTTCCTCGAGGAGCTACCGGAGCCACCAGTACCCTTTCGCTTGGAGCCTTTCTCCTTAGGCAAGCTCCCTTCGGGTGGAGGCATAATGTCAACATCCTCGTCTGAGCTGGACTCTATAGGGATACTTCCCGAAGGAGGAGTGGGAGGAACAGACTCGGAAGCTGGAGGAGGGGCTGGCACATTGGTATCAGTAAGTGTACCCCCGGGAGACACAGTCATAAGAGGAGTAGGGCACTGTGCTGCTGCTCCGCCGTCTACTTCACCACCGTGCGCCGCGGCCGCCATCTCGGCATTAATCTCGGCCAACATCGCCGCTTCCCGCCGTGCCCTGGCCTCGCTAGGAGCCGTAGTAGTCTGGGACAAGGTGTCAGAAGTAGCCGTGAATCCACCCAAGCCAAATGGCAAGTCCGCAAAAGGATCACTTTGACGGCCAAGGAGCTCGTTTATCATCTGCTCGTCGAAAGAAAGTGAGCTCCCCTCCGTCACTCCAACTGGTGCCATTGCTGCGACGGAGGTCGCCTCAGAGATGATGGCTCCTGGCGCTTGACCTGATTCTTGGGGTGTAAGAGGCGCGGCTGGTGCAACTCCTGTCACTGATCAAAGGAAAAGGCATGTGATTAGCAACATTTCAACGCGGGTTCTTCAATCCAAACATACTAGAAGTTAGTTCAAAGTACCTTCCTCGGTTTGGCTCGAGGTCATCTGAACTACTTCAGAAGGATGTTCCTTAATAGGAGATAAATGCGGTTGATCTGGGTCATATGCCGGGATAGGCTGGGAGTAGATCATCGGAGTTGGTTCAGACTGAGATGACACGACTATCTCAGAACTCGTAACATGGTGTTCTGCACCAGAGCTCTCTCCGACTTCCTGGATCTGGGCACCAAGCCTCACCTTGTCATGGGAAATCATGGAGTCATGAAGAACCTTCTTTTCGTCATCATTAAGGATGCGGTTCTCCAGCTTGAACTCATCAACGGCTTCATCAGGGTGCCCAGATCTCTCCTCATCAACCAGTAAGTTCCAGGCGTTATAGAGATGTGTAGGGTAATCGTCAAGCCATGTCAAGTCTCGTTGCCTTAGCACATTGGCGTTATAAGTGACGAGTAGCTCCTCCACCTCGGCCTCAATCCTGGCCTCCGCCTGCCGTACCTTCTCGTCAACCCCAGCCTCAGCTTCATGGGCTTGTTGTATAGCCGCTTCCTTCTCCTTTCGGAGTGTCACTGCCTGGTCACAGGCTTCCTGCGCAGAGACATTAGCTGCATCTTTTTCCTTAGCCATCTCTGAAAACTTTGACTTCAGCTAATTAAGCTCCTTGAGAGCGGCATCCCTCTCGGCAGTAATAGAAGTGTTCCTGTGACCCATGTCCTCGATGGCGGTGTAGTGTTCTTGCTTCATCCTGGCCATGACAGCGGTCACTTCATCAACTTTCTTTAAAGCCTCCATTTCAGACTTACGAGAAGACTCAGCCTCCGAGTTGAGCGCTTTTATGATTTGGTCGTTGCGACCCAGCTCCTTCTCGAGCTTCTCGATGGTGACGCCCCGCTCAAATGCCACTTTAGATGCCTTCCTCGCGGCCCGTCCCCACTCCCTATACTGGAAAAAGATGTCCGCAACATAATCGTGGATAGTGGTTTCCGCGGTTGGCGGGATTCTCTTCAGGTGCGGGGGGAAGACATACCCATCAAAACAGATGTCAGGAAATTCCTTCCTCATCTGTGCCAATTTAAGCGCTCCTTCGCTAGACGCCTCGGTCGGGACCGGCACAGTAGCCGAAGAGGTGGCTATTTCGGTCCTGCGTGGAGGATCGGACCTCAAAGCTTGAGAAGGCGGCCTAGGCCGTGAAGTTTCGGGAGGACGAGTAACTGCGGCCGTAGGAGGTGCAGAGGTCCTGGGAGGAGGAGAGTGAGATCGGGATCGGCGAACATATCCCCTATCTCTGTCAGACTTCTCCTGACCAGAGTGTCCCGTGTCATAATCCCTCTCGCCCTCTCTCCTGTGTGGCTCGTGATAACGGCGCTTACGCAAACTAACAAGCACGGAACCTTTCCCAGACATCGTACCTGAAAAGAAAACCACGAAGAATCAGTAACCGTTTGCGATGTGTTGTTTACGGGTAGAAAAGTGTGTTGTGCCGTGAAGAGTGTGTGAATGTGTAACCCTCCGGACCAACCAGAAGTGTCAATCGCACTGGCAGGATCAGGCTCGCTAACGTCGACGATATGTCGCGGTCCACCCGATCCAACGTCGTGTTGCTCCGGCTCGACGTCCGGGAGTGGAGGGTCAGCAGGCCCTTCGAATTGATCTCCAGCTTGCGGGGAGGACGCCTCCGTAATCTTAACTCCTGGCGAAGGACGGTGCAAAACCACAGACTTCCGCCTCCCAGACTTAGGCTGTTTCGAGGCCACTGCTTTGCCTTTCCTCTTTGCATCGGACTCCGGGGTTGCATTAGCAGGTCCAACCAACGGTTCCTCGTCAGTATGAGTTTTCTCGGAATCGGGTTCCTCGATTATCACAACCCTGGGCTTCATCCGCTTGACCTTTTTCCTGGAGATGGTCTTTAATGCACCATCGAGTCTTATGCTCTGCCTCCGACCGATCAGCCCAAGGACTCTGAGGTTCCGATCTGTCAATAACAGTTCAATATTCCTTTCTTCGCTAGGAATCTCTTGGAAGACCCGAACTATTTCTTTGTAATAGCCACCCTCAGGCCGCTAGATGATAGCTGAGAGAAAAAGAGAAGAAGACGTAAGTTTAGTTTCACTCCGAAAATTGCCCCGTCAATTAATTGAAAAAGAAAAGACAATGCTCACGTCTGAACAGCCATCTTCTGGCAAACCCAGGAGGACATCGGACATAGAACCACTCCGACTTAAAATAGATTAGCCTAGTCCACGACCCCGCGACAACTTGGCAGTTCCTTACAGACTCCAAGAACGTATAAGATGGGCTGTCAGTCCGACTCTTGAAATTAAACAAGTATCTTATGTCGGTCATACGGGGAGGGCGATGGAGGTACTCCATGAATACAATGAACAAGCTATTGAGTGAGGCATATCCATTTGGATGCAATTGAGACGGAGCGATGTCCAGATAAGCCAACACTTCTCTTATATAGTCGTTGAATGGAGGAAGTGTGCCGGCTGCGCACGCATGCCGGTTGAAAGCAGTATACCCCTCCGGGGGATTATGTGGCCTATCATTCGGTCCGGGCAACAATACCTCATCCAAAGACAGACCATGCCTTAAGCATATTCTCCCTAGCATGTCTTCAGAAATATTGGATGGGACGGAATCAGGCGGACTGTTAATGAAGGACGCATCGGGCAACTCGTCCGGAGCTGGGCCAATAGCTTCGGTCTCGATGACCGGAATCTCAATTCTAGGAAGGGTAGGGTTCTGAGTTTCTTGCTGCTGCGAACTTGACGGTTCCATCACTAGCTAACTCACGAGAAACCATCATTAGATGACAAAAAGCCCGTGCATTCCCCAGTGTAAAGTGCATGAATGTGTCGTGTAGTGCAAGTGTTGTGCGTGACTTGAGCAAATTCCGCAGAATTAAAGAAAACACGCTAGCAACGAAATGCCGGAAGTTAGACTGGCGATGACCGTCGTCGCTGACCGTCACGGCCGCGCCTTCCGGAGGCTGTCGTTCGATTTAGATTAGCAGTTCGTTATACTTTGCTGGATTACGGTTCCATCTACGAGCTTCAAAGGGCAATCAAATATGCGGTGTTGTGATCAAGTTCGGTTATGCAATGCGGAAGCTCGTAGGAATCAGGCGTGCAGTTTAATTATCAAGTCCAGATATGCAGGGTGAAGATTGTCAGAATCATGTTTTCAAACTGCCTGGAATTTCGTATCCTTCAAAGGGAGAGATCGAATCGGTCCCATTAGACCTGTTCGAATCCATCCGGTTGAAGGTTCGAATCGATGCCGAGTGTCATGTTTCGAATCGATCATTGGTGATTTGGTTCGCATCGATCACAGTAGATGTGTCTTCGTGTCGAACAATGGTGGCCCGGTTCGTATCGATAGGGAAGGCCTTGGTTTCGTATCGATCGCAGTGACGAAATTCGTATCGATCCAAAGTTAGGGGCTTCCAAGTAGCCATCGACTTCCTATCAGACATTCCATGCCGATACGACCCATCGCCACCAACATCGAATCGAAATCACATCGACTCCGCTAACACGTCCCAAGAATCGATGCGAGGTCCAGAGAAGAGCCATTAATTTTGGAAATTCAAACATGGCTCTCGTAATCGATTCGAAATCATCCTTTCCATCCTTTCTTCCCCAATCTGCGAAGATCGCCATGGCCATCATGTTTTCGAGCCAGATCTGGTGTTATCAGATGCTGCAGTGAAAGATTGGCGAAGAAGAGATGGATTTATGGCAGCTTTGTTATTCAGATCTGCCATCGCTTACCTAGTTTGGAAATTCGATTCGAGAATCTGGAAGAACGAGTTTGATCGAGTCAAGAATACGGAGTTGCTATCTCTTCCTGGATCGATCGCAGAAGACTAAGAGCAACAGTAAAGAGTAAAAGTAAAAAAAATGAGCTAAGTCCCAAATATTTATATGAAGCATGGAGTCGAACCGGGGCGATTCATCTCCCAGACAACGTAACCGGTCGCAAGCGGTCAAGCGGTGGACCTATGCGAGCGCCCTCTTCGAATCCGTCAAACTGTACCTCCATCGAGTCGAAGTATTCGCCGGACACCATCGATTCGATATGTCCCTTTCGCGAACCATCGATTCGCAGCGAGTCAGGTTTATCGATACGAACTCGATAATCATCCTGTTAATATCCATCGATGCGAATAGTTATCTCGTATCCATTAATGATGCCCCGCATCGATTCGAAGGAATGCATCCTGACTTCTTACCATGGCGCCATGAAAGAATCACTGCAAGATTCAACAATGACCTAAAACCAACGACGAGATGCAAGTTTGCGACTTTTCAAAGCACGTCATGTTTTCACAAGACGTACTTTGGGGGGCAAATGTTATCCCGCCTTTTGGCAAGGCCAGGACACCAAGGAGCCGACTAGAGAACAAGGATAGCACGCCATGGATATCACTGAATTTTGTTAGAGCCCAGAATGAGCTACAATTGATAGGACATGACAAGAAAGGCCATAGAGATCAGCACCTCAAATTTCAAGTCAATCCGGACTCGTACGCTCAAGTTATGATCGAGTCAAATTGGGGGGAAAAGCCCAGATTTCGTATCCATCACTCTGGGCAACTTCTTATCCATCACCGAAGCCTTGGTTCGAATCCATCAAGCTTCGTACCGATCAGCTCCGAATCCATCGAGGTACCCAGGTTCGACTCGACTTCCTTCGTATCCATCGAGCTCGTATCGATGGACTTCACACACACCAGCAATTGAAGGACCTCGTATCCTTCAGCCAACGTCTGCTTCGTATCCATCATTCAGTACTTGCTTCGTTTCCATCGGTCAGTGTTTACTTCACAACCATCATTCAGCGTCTACTTCGTATCCATCACTCGGTGCTTGCTTCGTATCCATCGGGCCAGTGCTCTTCGTATCCATCAGAGGATCTCACTTCGAATCCATGCCTAATGACTTGTTCGTATCCAACGAGTCAACTGACCAGGGATGACGTGTCTTCCATCAAAGTAAAACGAGGCAAGATATGTGGAGTCGAAACAGTCAATGCGGCACAAAGACCGGATCGAGACGAAGCGCGCGCGCCACCTCACTTCAAGAGCACGTGCAGCCAGCGAGGCGAGCGGATGGAGTCGACATCATGGATACGAACCAGACAGCCTATGAGGAATTCCAGTTCGTATCGACCATATCTCGTAATCCACTGATCCAAATCCAGTAAAATTTTCAGAGAAGCTTGCATGCATGCTGAGGGATGTCCACGCCAAATTCCAGCTCGATTGGAGCATTTTCTGATCGATACGAAGTCGTTTCGAATCGATCCCAGATGGAGTTGAAATTTGGTGGGACCGGGCGCATGGACCCACTCACGTGCCAGACCAATTCTCCCGGAGTTTGAGCGAGATTTGAGCTTCCTACGCCTATAAATAGAGCCCCAGAATCAACAGAAAAAGGATCTTTTTTCTCTAAAGCGTCCAGACTCTGCCGGATTGAGATTTGCATCATACTTTTGCTGTCAATTTCGAATTCTAAACTGTAATCCGCTGTTCATTGCTGTAAACGCTTGTAATCATTGAAAGAGAATCAATAAAATCATCAAAACTTCATAGTGGACGTAGGCTATACGCCGAACCACTCTAAACTGCTTGTCTGTGCAATTTACATTCCTATTTGTTGGAGTTTTTGTTAGATAATCTTTGTTTTACATTTATAATCTTCATTTTATCTCTTCAAATAACTCCCGAAGAGTGTTGTGCCCATTTTTGGTACAAACATCACCCAAATGCTATCGTAACCTTCTCTGGTCCTCGGCAATCCAACAATGAACTCCGTAGAAACTTGTTTCCATTTCCATTTTGGAATCTCAAGCTGTTGTAGCAAACCACTCGCCTTCTCCCACTCCGCTTTTACTAACTAGCAGTTCATGCATTTCAAGTTGAATGCCCCAACGTCCTTCTTCATCCCTTCTTAAAAAATGTCTGCCTCATATCGTAATACATTTTATTGCTGTAGGGATGAATGGTCAATCTCGAATGATGGCACTCGCATAACACCTCATTCTTTAACCCAACAACATTAGGAACAAACAACCTCCTATCTTATAGAGCCAACCATCATGGTCGAGCCTATACTGCTTCATCTCTTTAGATCTTACCCCTTCCTCTATCTTCGCCATGATCTCCACTAGTTTAGTGCCTTGCTTTTGACTAGCACTGATTGGCTCAATCAAGGTAGGTCAGATCATCAGGCTGGCTTACACTTTCGACTCTAGCTCACATCAAGGTCTAAAATAATAGCCAATGATAAACTCCAATTGCTTCCTCAGTAGGAACATCACTCCCAAACTAGCATGTCTCCTACTCAAAGCATCAACGATGGCATTTCCCTTCCCGGCGTATAGGAAATGCCAAAGTCATAGGAAGCTAGGAACTCTAACCATCGCTGCTGACGAAGGTATAGGTCTTTTAGAGAGAATAAATACTTCAACGACTAGTGGCCTGTATACAATTCGAACCTCTCCTCAAGCAAATAATTCCTCTATATCTTTGAATCGAATACTATCGCTGCCAACTCCAAATCATGAGTCAAATACTTCCTCTCGTGCGATTTCAACTATCGACTAGTGTAGGCAACAACCTTTCCCGTCTGCATCAACACTGTTCCTAGTCTAGTACCACATGCATTTGTGTATACTATCAACTATTCATTCTCGTTTGGAATGACTAACACCGATGTGCTCGTTAGTCTCTACTTCAAACTCAGGAACGCATGCTCGCACCTCGCATCCTAAATAAAAGTCTGATTCTTCTTCGTCAAGTTGGTTAATGGCAGTGCTACCTTAGTGGGTAAAATGTTTATAGTATCCCACCCGTCCGAGGAAACTTCTCAGTTCTGTAGCGGCCTTGGGTCAATCCCAGTCCTATATTGTTGCGTTACCACCACCTTTGCAGGATCTACGGTAATACCTTGCTCAGAAACAACGAGACACAAAAATCGCACTTCCCTCTCCCAGAAGTGACACTTTGAAAACTTCACCTTCAGTCGGTGTTTCCCCAGCACCTTAAACGCAATCCTCAATTGCTCCTTGCATTTTTCCTCCATTCTCGAATAAGCAAGGATAATGTCCACGAACACAAGTACAAACTTATATAACTGATCCATGAAAACACGGTTTATAAGACCAACAAAGTATGCCAGTGCGTTGGTTAGCCCAAATGGGCTAACAAACCACTCATGGAATCCAGATGGCATATGAAACGATGTAATCGGCATACTCTCCTTAGCCACTCTCAGTTGACGAAACCCAATTGCAAGGTCCAATTTAGAGAACAACCTAGCACTATAGAGCTGATCGAACAAGTCATAATACGCAGGAGTGGATACTTGTTCTTCTTCGTTACCTTATTCAACTCATAGTAACCTACGCACAACCTCAGAGAGCCATCCACCTAGGTGGGGAATACTATAGGTGCGCCTTACTTAAATATGCTCTTACGAATGAACCCTTACCTCAACAGGTCATTCACTTGCACCTCCTACTCCTTCAGCTCTCCGGGTGACATATGCCACAAAGGCATAATTATCAGTTTGGCATCCTTCACCAAATCTATACGGAAATCTATCTCTCTATGTGGTGGTGGTCTATTCACCTCCTCAAATATGTCAAGATACATTCTTGCAATAGGCATAGATGAAAACTCATCATTTAGGACTTCGAGCGAGTATAGAAAGCTAACCGTCACCTCAACATTAGGCAGACAACCTGTCACTAACCTACACACATCATCTATCCCTATCGTCCCCAACGACCCCTCATAATGTACCACTACTCCATACTTCTGCAGCCAGTCCATCCATAAAATAATACCAAATACCACAAACCGCAAACACAAGGAAATCACAAGCAAACAAACATCCATGACTCGATAAGGCTAAGTCTCGACAAACCATGCAAAGGCTGGTGGGGCCTCTAACTGGGTTCGTCACAATCAAGGGTTGATCAACAATTTCAGGTTTCAATCCTAACCTATCTACCAAATCATTAGATATGAAGGAATGTGAAGCCTCAGTATCGAATAAAACATGTACATGTGTATCAGAAATAGAAAGCATATCTTGTATAATGAAGCTCTTCCCCTTCTCCTTTACCGATGGAGCACTCAATGAAGCTGGAACAACATCAAAGTGTAAGTAGACATAACCTGCTTATTTCTTGATGGTTTCAGACAATTTTTTATCATATGCCCCGGCTTGTTATAATTGTAGCACTTCTTGCCCTCCACCGTGCAGGCTTTGACAAGACGGCTGTTCTTCCTACAATTATAGCAAGTAGCTCCCACTTGCCCTTCTTCTGACTACTCTTCTAATGCAACTTCTACTTATTATTGTTATCCCACTTCCCCTTGCCTCCCCTGCCAGCTTGCATCTTGGCTCATTCTTGGGAGCAAAAACCAACTTAGGCTTAGGATATAGACTCTCATGTCAGAAAACCTTCCACCAGCCATTCGAAGGTCTGATCAATACGACACATGAATTTTCCTCCAAGATAATCATCCAAGCCCATTATAAACTTCTCATTCTTCTTGATCGGTGTATCGATAAGAGATAGGCCGTACTTTGATAGTGTGTCAAAATTGGCCACACAATCTGACACAAACATGCCCCCTATCTCAAGTCAGCAAACTTTTGAAAGAGAACTGACTTCTGAGCTGTCAGTATATACTTCTCTTCAAACATCGCCTAAAAATACTCCCAAGTATCTGGTCCTTAGGAGTCGTAATTTTGATGGCGTTCCACCACCCCGTAACTATTTCCCGAAGCTGCCTAGAGACCAGCTTCCTCTTTATCGCATCCTTAAACTCCATATCCTTGAAGATACGTTCGTAGGTGTCCAACCAATCATGCACTTTGATGGCTGATTCCATTCCAAGAAATGGTTTTCTATCCAAAGTAGAGTAATCCTTGTTCAGTTTGGCAAAGTCAGCCCTTGACACATGCACTTGAGCACCACCACAAGCAGCCGTAGCAAGAGCAACTGGGGCATTTTGAACCATATTTTGCACTGTCTCAACGAACATGTTATCCAAGTCGGGGTTAGCAGCCCCCGATCTCGCCCCCTCCTTGACAATAGAGATGGAGTTCCTAGCAGCATTCCTTGTTAGCCGGTTCATTCTTATAAGCTATAATAATAATGACTAGTCTCTCTAAAAGGAATAAGAAGTGTTCGTGAATGCAATGTGACATACATACTATATAGTTTTGAAAACTGAAATATAACAAGTACACTCTCTCATTTATCGCTCAATCCTTTCTAAGGTGATAGCTCCTTCTTTATCTCTAATGGATTCAAGTATCAACTTTGATCGTCAACTCAACCTAAGCTCCGATATCATATGTGACGACCGTCCTACACCTTGGGTATTTAATATACCTACATGATGTGCTGTGGAGGTACTCGACTGATGCAGGACGATAGCGAAGAATATAAAGTAAAGAAAAATCCAAATATAGGACTTGTAGATCATCTAACATTGCACAGAAAAAATATATAATAACATAGGTGTAAAATAGGTGAGACAGTGATATAATCAAAAGAACCATAAATAAAACATCAAAGTGCATCAGGTTCACAGACTATACAAAAACTGAAATAAAGAGTTTATACATCCTAAATTTTCAAAATAAACTGTATAACTGTTTCTCAAAATACAAGTACCGACATAGCTCCATAATACTACTCAATGGAATATAAGCGATAATAAGCTCTAAATATAGATATATGAAAATATAGATATATGAAAGCGCAGCCTCTTGCTCATACTCCATACAGCTCCATGTGCTATCCAAACCTGTTGTTTGAACCAAAAATGGAACACACCCAAGAATTAAGGTAGAGAATAAAATATGGAGAAAGTAAATAAAAAAACGAGGTAAAGAGAAACACACAACAATTTATAGTGATTCGGCAAAGCAAGGCCTATGTTCACTTTTATTTTTTATTGCTTATTTCTGAGTTGGAGGCAGAAGTTCTTAAAGGTCGGTATAACTTTAAAACTTAGATTATCGAAATTATAAGCATATAGCTTAGAATAGAAGTAGAGCCCAAAACGATCCTAAAAATAAGCTCAACTTTCATATTTATAGAGGGAGGTAGCCTAATGTCTCGCATCAAATATCTCCATACACGATTTGGACAAATTCTCCCACAAAAATAGGTGCCACATCATTAGCAAATGGGAATCAGTACGGATCCCTGGGTAGGGATCGGTACTGATCCCTAACTTGGCCAAAATGGTTGCCCTGATCTCTTTTTCTTGGCTCCTCTTATGGTTAGCTTCATGGTTCCATAGTTTTTTTTACGAATATTAGCAGGTTTCTAATTCCAAAGGTGGAGTTGTGGAAGAATAGAGTTGCAGCTTCAAGTGTTCGTGAAGATCGATGGAGAATTGCGTTGAATCAACAAACCAACATTGAAAATATGATGGAGACATCATGTAGGAGGCACATGCAGAAGATAGGGTCCGCCTGAGGTAGAGGTATGACTCGGTACCGACCCCTATACTCAATCAATTGGTGGTTGCTTTGGTCTCGATTGCTTTAGCCTTTGCCTTGCAATTCTATTTATGCTTAGTTTCTAGACTCCTAGGTTATCTCTCTGGGCTTCCTGCCTCGATAACTCCAAGTTTGGTTCATCCAACCTGTCCGAATATTGCTTGGTCAAAAGGCTGGATAACACTTGCCCACCAAAGTACATCTCATTTCAAACGTGATGTACTTTGAATTAAAAAAAGCTAGAATTACCATGAAGAACTTCATCCTGTATTTTGAACGGTCATTATCCTTCTTGTGACTCACTGCTACGAAAAGTTATATTCATTGTTATCCGTCACAATGCTCTATCTGTAATTGGGATTATAAATTCAGAATGTATCTTTGTGTGTCGACTTTCCAAGTTTAATGATTTTAAACTGATTCCACCATAGATTTCTAAGGTTTGAACTTTATTTCCCTTTGGTCTTGACTGTCGAATATTGGATAGCACACACGTCGTCCATCACATGTTTATACGTGCATATATATCCACACACACAGGCATATGAGTAAAGCTCTAGCTCATGGTCTGTCAGAGGATACTAGGACACTCACGCGCACATGCACTTCACAACAATCGCACTTGACCTGTGTCCTTGCTTGTTGGCTCTAACTTGTTCTTGTTTCCCTTGCTGGATCCATGGAGAAAAGGAAATACATTTATCGATCTTAGGAGGAGAAAGCATCCCAAGCACAAAGGTCTTGGTCGAGCTCGTACCGCCAGGGAAGCGATCACAATTACGAGTCAGGCTATCGTTCTAGCCAAGACAGATATGACCGAGATAGAAGAAATAATGATAGACATCGCTCACCATATGACTTTGCTTCCAAATCGCCCTAGGTCTAGATCACCTCCTCCTAGAGTTCCAAACAAGCAACCCGATCGTCATGATGACATCCTGGTGATGCTTCTCGTGCCACTCCTCTGGCTTCCCTCCCTGTGCAACCTCCGGTACCATCTCACTCCAGTCTGTCCTCGACCGTAAGCATCACAAGAGTGACTCTGGAACTTCCCAACATAGGCCAAGCAAAGAAACTATTATAGCCCCACTTATCCGTTGTATAGGCAAACTGAAAGAGGAATTTCCAAACATTTTATTGATGGCCTTATGTTTGTGCGTAATCTAAAGAGAATCCCGTTTGACGTACAAAAGATGACCATTGATTGTGTGATCGACGTTCACAATCAGTATAACGAATGGTCGAAGTTAATTGAGAAAATTTCTAAAGTCTCAAGGGATAGGCAGCCAGAGATCGACAATCAGAGACTTATTGAAGCTGATAACAAGAGAATGCTAATGTCGATGCTGAGGTCGAGAAATTGAGAACATCCCAAGCCAAAGCTGAGAAGAAGGCCGCGGAGGCCACTAAGGCACTTGAAGAGGAGTGGACTAAGCAATGAGACGAGATGGAGAAGGCTTTCCACCGAAACTATGCTCTGGTAATGGAGAGGGATACCGCAAACAGATAGGCGGCTGAGCTGAAAACAAAACTAGAGCCTGAAACAAAAGAAAACGATAAATCACTCCACAAAGCTCAGACTTATTATGAAGAGTTGCTCCATGCCAAAAATGAAAGAGACAAAGCGCTCTAGCATGTTATAGATGTTGGCGCACTCGTCAAAAGGGAAGTCAAGGCCGTGGAAAAATGGGCGGAAGAGCATGCGATGGAGAAGTTTAAACTGTTGCTGAACCATTATAATGCCAATGTGCTCAAATTCCAAAATCTAGAGTGGTTCGAAGATTATTATCCCACAATCCTCGCCCTCACTTGAGAGTGAATCGTTGAAGAAGAAAAAATATTCCTTGAAGGTGGCGAGGTGGATTTGAGCAGCTAGAGAGAGAAGTCTTGGTAGGAGATGAGCCCAAGATTTTGAAAGATGGCTACCTTATCCTTCGTCTCGAGATTGCATCAACAACGCATAAAGACTTGGGCGAAGGCGCCAAATCAATGCCGCAGAATGATACTGCCAACGAAACGCTTGTGTCCCAAGCTGCTTCGACACTTAGGTATGATCCCAAAAGGCCTAAGATCCATAGGTTTACTATGCTCTCTCCGATTCTTGAGGGGAATTTCGGTGGCACTCTAGCCCGTGTAGAACTCCAAAGCGAAGAAGGTATCTCATTGACGCTCCTATATTCTAGAAAGTTGACGTGTCATTGATTAACATAGCTAATCTTCTTCTCTTTATTTCTCAAGCCTCAGGTTAGCCTCATGTTTTTTTTCTTCCCGACAAGGACTCTCAGCCGGAATTACAAGCGCTTGTAATGGAATCAGTTACTGTTACTATTTCAACAACGATTCCAATCATCCGGGTTGAAGGTATTCCCGGCCTTGACGAGCAGATGATCAATGCTTTGTTTAATGAAGGAGCTAGTGGTACCCAGGAAACTCAAATTGATGAAGACGTTGTTCTTACTGGGGACTCCAAGTACTTATCAGGTCCCACAATGTACGAGCTCAAGTAGGAACTTGAGAAAGACATCCTCCTTGCCACAAAGGTTAAGCAAGAGAAACTTTAAGTTATTCCTCCTCCTTGATTCATTGCCTTACTTGGGCAAACTATATTCGCTTCAGTCCATATTCGCTTCGATCCATATTCTTCCGCATGGTAGCGCTCAAAGCATGCCTGCTGGATCGTTGTATAGTACTTCACCCAAGGGCAAAGGAAGTGGAGGAAGAGGAGGGAAAAGATAAGGTAAAAGCTCGAGTGATGTTTCTCTGGCTCTAAGAAGAGACAAAGAAGAACAAAACCGAAGAAGTGAGTACCAGATTGTTTTGGCATAAATAGGCTTACTTTTTAATGGTAGCGTTGCTACCAAATATCCTTTGGACCATGTCGAAGCCTTATTGAATAGAAGGAAAAAAGGAACAGGAGAGAAGCACCAACAAGGCCTTTTAAAGGAGTCAAAGGGATGCTACAGTCAAAGTCCAGAATTATCACAACCTTTCGAAGGGGTCGAAAGGGTGGAAAGCACCCTTCCGCTTCAGTAACCCCCTTTCGAAGCATGTTCTTCCGCATGCATGAAGACCTTTCGAAGGAGTTAAAGCAACACCTTTCAAAGACAAGGAATGACAACTCTTCATATGCACGCTAAACCTTTCAAAACCAAAGGTTTCGCCTTCATTCAAACCACTCAGAAACATGCCTTGGTCAGAACAACCCTTTTCGAAAGCCAAACCTAGCCTTTCGAACCGGTCAAAGCCATTAATATCCAGGGAAGGTTCCGCATCAAGTCACAAGCAAAAGATTGGAAGCTATTAACAGTGTCGAAACCATTAGCATTTTAACACCTTTGAAACCCTTGGAAACATCCTATCAATAGAGTCGAAAGCTCCTACAAAGAAACATAAAGAAGAAAGGCACAACCATCCCTTTCGACAAAGACGGAAGCATTCAAGCCTATTTGAAAGCATTGCAAAGGGATGCGAAAGTGTTAAAAAGAATCGAAAGCATTCTAAAGACAATTCTGAAGCCACCTTTTGGCCAGGTCGAAAGCATTAGGTCGAAAGGTACTGACCCACTTCTATAAATAAGCCCCAATAGGTCTGGTTTTGGGGATCCGAACTCAGTCGTTGTACACTTGTATTTTCTTAATTATACAAAGTTGAAAACCTTAATTAGAAAATCGAATTGGGAAAATTGATCAATAAAGGTTTTGTTGAGTTAATAAAGGGAAGACTTTAATATTCTTAATTATTTAGTTATTTCTAAAGCTTTTATTAGTTCTAACACTGTTTTCCAAGTATTAGCTCCATCGAAAGACATCCTTCGACCTGGTCGAAACCCCAACAAATTTAAGTAATCCTAATCTTTAATCCCAGGACATCATACACCAAAGTTCTACCTTCTTGTAGGTCAAAACTCAAAACCTTACTAGTATCACCTCAGATCCCACACCTAAACTCAAGTCGCTAAGAACCCAGCTTCCAACAAGGTCGAAACCCACTTAACTGAATTTTGCCCTTGAATCCTTAGAATTATCCTTTAGGGTTCCGCAACTGCTTCAAAAGGATAGTTTCGAAGGGATAATCAAACTATTCCATTCAGTTTGAAAGATCTAAAAGAGGAGAATTTAAACCTTTTGACCAAGTCGAAAGATAAATAAAAAGGGAATTACACAAAAAGGACTAATTCGAAGGGTGACCTAAAGAAGGCATTCACTTCCTAGATCCTTCCAACAAATCAAAATAGATCTAAAGGACTAACTTTTCAACTTTGGGGTGTTGACAAGATTTCTTGCTAACATTTTGGTGCTAGAAGGAGGGCTTGGACCTTCGACTCTATTGAACATCCAACACCACCTATCTCTAACCAAATTCCATTTCAAGCTTATCTTCTTTTGATCTGACTTCATCATAGCTGTCAAAGTTAAAAGATCCGAGCAAGGATCTTCTGAACCACACTTAGTAGAATTCTCCACAAGAACAACCAGAGATTCCAAACTATATGAAGAGCAAAGGTTAAGATTGGAAGCTCTAAGGATTATGAACAGGAAAAGAGCGAAATCATATGATCCAGAAAAATGGAGCATAAATCCTTTCCATATTGGCCCCACCCCTATCTTTGCTTTAAGAAATACAAATGGAAGTGACAACTTATTTGAACAAATGAGGGAAAAGATTCAAAACTATTACAAAGGCACAATCTTCGAAGAAGGGATAATGGCAGATTACAATGCCTTTGCTCACAAATGGCAACAAGCTATAACTGGAACACTTCCAACACATGAATTCGAAAGGGTGTTAAAAAGAAAAACAACTGATGAGGGCAAAGCTATAAAGCCAAGCAACAAAAGACATAGAAGCCATTCTCAAGAAACAAGCTTCAAGTCAAGACTTCCAAAAAGAATGCAATCTAACAACATCTATTGGGAATGTCTACTTGCTAAGAAAGGATGAGTTCAATTACTGACCATCACAGAAAAAGAAACCGAAATATGAAAGGAATTTGGAGGAATCCTACTACCATTTCCATATGATGAATGGACATAAGAGTAACCATTGCAGAGCCTTGGAAGGGATGATAATCAGCTTTTTCCATCAAGGCAAAATCAATGAATTTGTAAAGAGATCATAAAAAAAAGTAAATAAAGAATTACTTTTCTAAGAAAGTTCTACATGGTTGGAAGTGAAATGCTCCTTTCATTTGGGCATTACCATAAACGGTCAAAGCCTCTGTCCGCGCCGATTTGGCCAGGGTAGAGCACCTTCTAAAGGGAGGAGTGTAAGTCTTTAACCGCGCCATGCTATGGCTAGGTTAAAGCATCGACAAGCCTTTGGCTATATCTCTGGCCAGGTCAAGTCACCTCCTGGACGGATGGGTGTAAGCCTTTATCTGCGCCAAGCTATGGTCTGGTTAAAGCATCGACCAGCCCTTGTCCACGCCATGCTATGGCCAGGGCAGGGCACCTCCTGGAAGAAGGAGTGTAAGCCTTAATCCGCACCACGCTATGGCTATGTTAAAGCATCGACAAGCCCTTGGCCGTGCCTCCGGTCAGGTCAAGGTACCTCCTAGAGGGAGGTTGGGTAAGTCCTTGGTTCCAGCCTCTGAGAATGAGCTAACCAAGTGCACCGAACAACAGCGGAATAAGACGTCCAAGTTGAAGAAGAGGCTCACCAAACGATGGACTAAGATGTCCAAGCCCAAGAAGAGGCTCATCAAATATCGAAATATGATGTCCAAGCTCGAGAAATGGCATATCAAATAAAGGACTAGGATGTCCAATCTCGAGAAGTAGCTAATCAAATCACAACTTCATACAAGGACTAAGAGGTTTACACATGTCAAAGAAGACATAATCTAAGTAGTAGAAAGGAGCTCCATTTATTAATACCTGAATCTGGCTTTCGGGTTTCTTATTCCTTAATTTCATTCTTTAATGCCCGAATATGGAATCCGGGTCATTCATTGTTGAAGTTTGAGATTTCATTCATTTTTACCCGAATCTGGGTTACAGATCTTTTAGATCCTCATACCCGAATCTGGGTTTCGAGACTATTGCTTAATTTCACTTATTAATGCCCTAATCTGGGCTTGTGATTTCTATTATGGATATTTGATTATTCACTACTAACACCCAAATCTGGGTCAAAGACTTCTATTAGAAGGATCATTATTATGGATTTCTGATTATCATCCACAAATACTTAAACCTGAGTTTCAAGTTTCTTAACTTCTAAATATCATCCACTAATACCCGAATTTGGGTTTTGGGCTTCTAAATTTTCAAATTTCATTAATACCTGAATATGGGACATTGGATTTCTACTACAAATTTTCAGGTAATGGTTTCTAGACTTCTATTACTTAATCATCATTAACCCTCTAGTGGTAATCTTCAGAGGATGATTTTCTAATACATTTATACCCCTAGCCGAGGATAAAATATTCTGCCAATAGACTTCAGATATTCCAGCAATATGGTTAAAGTTAAATTTTTGATTATTTTTCATCATGATCAAAGATGGGTTTTCAAGACATTAATCGATTACAATTACTTTTCATTTATTACCATACGATTGACATGATGATTTGTTAATCTACGCGAATGATATAGATAGACTTCTATATCAATTTCAAGCTAATAATAGGAAATATTGTTTGCTTCATACTTTTCAGGGAAATCAGAACAGTAAAGAAGAATGAAAGATCTAGGAAATACAGACATTGTGGTATAAGCTATCAAACAAATGTTTCAGAGAACACATTACAATAAAGGATCACAAACCAGGTGATATTTACAAAATTTACATAACCTATGAAATTATTTGTAAGTGTACACAAAAAATATATACATTCCATAAATATGAATCTTTCATAAATCTTGAGCACCTTTGTTCAGTTTCTCAACAATTAAAGGATCTACGATGTGACGGATAGCGATACAAGAACCTCTTTAAGTTTCTTCTCCCTCTTCCTTACTATGTCTACATCATCAATTGCATCAATATTATTTTTCAAAGCGCGATTAAAAGCTCTTTTTGCGCCTCTAAGGGTTTTATTTTCTCTTTCTAAATCAACGATGCGCTTTAAGAGAAAATATTTATCATGCTCTAGCTTTTGGATCCTGGTCGCATATTCATTTATGCGTTGTGAATATTTTACTTTTTGCTGCTCTTCAAAGTACTTCATCATTTCAAACTTAACCTTTTAGCACCATTCCCCCACTACTTTTTCATCTAAGCCAGGAGGAGGATTTGTCGTAGTGGGAAATTTCTGGTGGCAAGGAAAGTGGATCTTTTAGATTTTGTGATGGAAGAGATATTAGGAGCAACTGGTAACTCCATGCTTGATATGTTATCCCCCATGATGAACTCTAATGATTCACACTGAGCCTTGCTGTCTTTTAGTTTCATCTCAAGATCGCTTATTTGTTGAAGGAGTTCTAACATTTTGTGATCAAAGTCGATTAGCGGATTTGACTTGACTTGACGTTTCAGTGCGGAAATCGCTTCATTTTTACTATTAACATCTGCTTCTAAATTGGCAATATGATCCTTAAGGTTTCTGACAATATTTTTTTGGAGTAAGAATCTTTGATGCCATCTTAACGCTTCAGTATTGCCATGAAAACAAGTAAGTAAAGTGTCTTCAAAAAGTTTACCCTTTTCCAGATTCGCTAATAGCTTATCAAACGAGAGAGGCGCTATAGATAACTGTAATTCCTATTTAAATTAAAAAAAGGAAAAAGAACAAAGTCAAAACCAGAATGAACAATCTCTTTATTACTGCAATAAAAGATTACAACTCAAGTAACAATGAAACTAAAAGACACAATAGACATTTGTTTTATATCTAAAGATGAGAAATGGCATCTCTAACTTTATTCAATGAATTAGCAGAAAGAATAACCGTAGATTCAAAAGGAATGTTAAGTCCTTCTAGAGTAATCACCAGGGGATATTTGCTATAGTTTCATTCCCCAACTGTGACTATCACGACCACAAATTAGTTTAGTATGGTATGTCTGGATCTCCTTAAGTAGCTTTTCTTTTTCATCACCAATGAAATCGAAGCAGAGACGAGGATGTTCCATGTAAAGTTTTTGTAAATCTCTAAGAAAACAATATCTTGCAAATTTTGAAGATTTTAAATTTGATGCCTTTTTGAGATAAAATCTTCTCAATTTAACATATTGGCTTAAGTAATCTCTAGAGACAAGATTGCCCGAGGAACATTCTCTTTGTGATAACATAATAAAATATAGCTAAGTATAAAAGGAAAAAAAATTACAAATCAATATTATTACATATTCACGGTTATTCATCCGGTGCGTACAAAGTTGACTTGGTAAATAATTCTGAAAAAAATTATTCTTATAATACGAGTTTTCAGGAGGCAGATCTTGGGGAATTAATTTGGCTCGTGGAAAGTTCCAACGTGCCCCGAGATGCGGGTCAGATCGGAATTCGTCCAAGTATCTTTTGTGCAAACGCTTAAGTAGACCCCCACTAAAATCACCTAAATATGAAGAATCAACAATTGGGTGTCTACAATAGGCCTTGTTTAAGAAATTAACCAAAATGTCTCTCTTTTCGATCAACATCCAAAAGAGGGTAATCAATTCTCGGTTTACCTTCAAAAGAGCGTCATATCGAAGGCATGCACTCCTCAACCATAGGGCAGCTTCTTGATGCTTAAAGGATGCTAACACTGCCGCACTTCTATTGAGTCTATGATATTTATCAGAAAGAATGTTGTGCTCCTTCAATTATTTGTCTAACTTCCTATATAAACTATTTATCTCCACTTGCTTTCTTTCAAGATTGGTTTTATAGGGGTGGACAGATTTCTTTATCTAAATAAATGATTCTCACTATTATTATCTTTGAAGCGAAAGATGTTTAAACAGAGAATCCCACACCTGAGATACCGCGATTGATGCTTGGGAAACCTGCTCCTTTTCTTTTGGCACTTCAACATCAATAAAAGCGGGCTCCTCTTGAGAGTCGAAAGGTGTAGGAGATTTAGGCAGAATCGCTTCATGACGAGACGAATCCTTTTCAGAGGTCATCGTATGATCATCTTCGTCTTTTTCAGAAGCTTCAGTTTGGCCACCTCCGTTGCCACATGATCCTTGTCCGTCGTTGATGTTATCATCTCTGTCATCATCATTATCATCGTCATTATCACCCTCCTCCTCTTCGACGACCTTATGTTTGTTATCTTAGTCTTTGGAGGCAGATTCGAATTCGGAGGAAGGAACTTCAAAGGAAAGAATTTTAGAAGCATCACTTCCTCCATTTCAGCAATTTCAATTCCCTACTCCATCTGTTTGATCTTGCACATAACCTTACTGATAAGAGCAGGCTCAAGCGAGTGAAAGATCAATTCAGGGCATTTGTCGAGTTTATTGGCGTAGGCGAGCATCCCTAAGAGAATTCATCATAATATCTTCAAGAGAGGTGTCAACAAATTGTGACACTCGCCACTTTACATTAGAAATAGCATCGACTACCAATTTTATGGAAAGCTTTGTTCGTTTTCAACTTCTCCTTTAGAGAGGCTTGTTATGTCGTCATTTTCATTGCTAAATTCTCATCCGCGGGGAGTTGGCGGGCTTTCTTTTCCTCAGAAATAAAAGACTCTAACTAGGAAAGAGAAGCTCTCAATTGCTCCAGTTCAGTCATAACATCATTCTTCTTTGTGGATAAAGTGGAGACTTGATTCCTTAAGTCAGAAATATCCTCCTGAAGTTTAGATGTTTCGGCAGAAGATTTAGACACATCTTCATGCAAGGAGAACCAGCTTTTGGAAATATGAAAGAAAAAGTAGAACATAAGTTACAAGCTTAAAGAAAAACAGAAACAATAAGGTTAAGTAACGTTAAACATACCAGGAGTTATTGTTCAAGAAGGGATCGATAGTGACCTCCAAATCATAAGCAGAGGACGGCGGTTGATTTGAAGTGAATGATGGAGAGTTAAAGATAGAATGGACCACCTTCTCGAAATCACTCGGACGTGTGGAAGCTGATGGTCTAGGAAGATTTAGCACTTGAGTAGGGTTCGAAATCCCTTAGGCCTTTTGCATCTTCTCGATTACGCTCGGAGGCTAGAGACAATGATGCGAGAAGAGGATCGACCTTAGTAGGAGTTTCCATAGGTAAGTTATGAGGATCTTCGATGGTCAGACTTTTTAGAAAGTCGCCAATATTAGCAGACTCCTCCTCCTCTCGTAGTGGATAATCAGGAACTTCAACTATTTTTGCTAACTTTAGAGGTGGTTCCACCATAGCTGATTTGACCAATTTTCTCTTGACGACCATCTTTGTCTTAGCAAGAGCCTGAGAAAAGGATGGCGCATGAGAAGTCAAAAAGGGAGGAGCCAGACCACCAATAGGTTTTTCATCCTGAAAAATAGCTGTAGCGAATTCAAACAAATTATAAGACAGTAGAATAACTTGAAAAATGACACAACAATAGATAACAAGTGCATGTTTATAACTTACCGGATGGTCAGGCCATATAGGTGACATTGGGGTTATAGGATCTCCCAAAGAAAGGAAGCGTTTGCTTTGGGATGTATGTTGGATCAAAGGGGGTTGGCCAAGAATCTTTTGACCAGTTGGCGAGAGAGTACTTCTGCAAATTTGTGGGATTCAGCAGCGTCAGTCCTTTCCCAATCCTGCTTGATGCTGCAATTAGGGACTCCCTTATTCTCTTATCCTCCTCATTTTTTCATTTAGCAGAAGCATCGGACAAAAGGCATAGATCAACAAAGAAAAGTAACTATATTGAAGGAGAATAATGAAATCTGAGCTTACGAGGAGTAGAGAAGGTCCCGCTAATGTGAGGGAAGCATCTAACAAAAAAAGAACTGGTTCTCCCGGTCTCTGAACTTATTCACTCCTTCGGAAATCAGTTTCTTAGGATGATTTTCCCAAAAGATTGATTGTTTAAGTTGCTAATCTTAACCAAACGGAAAAGGTGATTTAGAACTTCGGCATTTAAGAAGGGAATGTCGGACTCCAGTGCCATCAACTCCAAAGATAAGAGATAAGTGTACATGTTGGGAGATAGCTGAACCGGAGGAACTCCAAGATAAGCTAAGAACTTAGACAAGAATTCCGAAAAAGGAAGGAATCCACCGTGCTAGATGTAGATTGCAGTGTAGGCGAAGAACCCTTCAGGAGGGCTGTTGATGGTATCATTTTCAGTAGGTGGAATGGCTTCCACCCTAGTGATTCGAAAGTCATTAAAGATTGCATCCACTTCATCCTAAGTAGATATCAAGGAACACTTAGAGGTAACTTCAACCTTCTTTGGGGAACCGATGATTCTGCCATCTGAAAACGTTCTAGTTAGAAATTATTGTTTGTTATGAAATTAACATTCTTTCAAGGATTACTAAAAACCTATCACAATAATTTGGACATCAAACAAGATATGAAACTTCATATTCTTGAAAGAATGTTAAAGCTAAAAAATGGGATTTACTAAGTTTTCGATAGAGTCGAAAGGAAATAGATGTTTAACACTTAACAAACCCACTTCAATAATGTCGAAAGCTCAAGTATAAACATTCACCGAGCTTTCGACAGGGTTGAAAGGAAGGAAATGTATGTCCAACCAACCCTCTTCAACAATGTCGGAAGCTCAATAAAAGCTTTGTTATCAGAGGGGAACAGTTAAAACCTACACAAAAAATTGGAACAAAGAATTCACAACCAATATTCAATAAACAAGAGAAAAGACCCTTCGACACCGTCGAAACCAATAATCTTATTTTTACCAGAGGAACATGAATGCTTTCAGAACCATATTCGTTAACAAAATCGAAAGGTGTCGAGATTGAATCATGTTGACAAGAAAATAAAAAAAAACTTGGGGAGTTTCGATGGTGTTGGGAGAAAGGGAATGATTAAATCCTAATTAATTATAAAGAGTTTCGAACAGAAACGAAAAGTGGTATATGTTTTCGAAGGCATGGCAACAATAAAATTTAAATCAACGTAGTAGGTTTCGATTAAGTTGAATACAGTAGGTCGTCTAGGTTGAAACGTTTGATGTGCAACTTATACAATGTATCTTTTCTTTAATCCTCTTTACAAAAAATATGTATTTTAACTTAAACAAATTGGGAAAAAGTTTGTTCTAAAGGTGTCGAAACCTATGCAACAAAGTTTATGCTTTCGAAAGAGTGAATTATAATAGCCAACTTCTTTGAAAAGTGTCGGAATACGCTAACACATAAAATTGCTTTTGAAAAGGTTGACTGCATTCTACTTTACTATATAACCTTTCGACGAGGTCAGTCAAATGAAGCGCTACACAACCCTTCGACCCCATCGAAAGAGGCTAAGAAAGCAAAACAGAGTTGCTACCTTAATCCCTTTCAAAGGGATAGAAAAGTAAATTTATGGTGCCTGTTTTTTGATTCGTTCAACGCAAAGCTTCTAGGCGAAGTAAACCAAAATCTTCTTCTTCTCGAAACTCGATTTCAACTCAAAATTAAAAAAAAACTATCAAGCGAATAGATTTAAACGTAAATCAACCATTTAAAGATTATTAAGATGAAAATTCAAATACACTAAAATAACAGCTACAATAAAACCTAAATCGAGAGAATTAAAATGAAAATCAACAGGAACTCAAATCAAATCGAGGTAGAATTTTTTTTATAGATTATTCCAAAGTGAATAAAACTTAAACAATACCCATTGAATCCAAAGCAATAGTTCGGATCTGATCCAAAAATGTTTTAAGGATTGAAATCAACTATGAAGTAAAAGTTTTGGAAATGAAAAATGAAGTAAAAAGACTTACTGTAAATTTGAATTCTTATTGTAGATAAAGATTATTTGCGGATTTGAGAGCTGTGATTTTATCTTGAAGATGATTTTGATTGTAGGTAAATGAGAAAGATAAAGAAGAAATCGTGATTTATCAGATAACTCAGCAAAGAAAGTAGATCGCATGATCAAATTTAAATGAACGGCCCAGATTCACGTGGGAATACAGAAAGGTGGGAAATATTGAAGGTTTCGAGACGATTGACTTGAAAAGTCAAAGGCATCCCTTCGTAGGGGGGAGGTAAATGTTACCACCAAATATCCTCTCGACCACATCGAAACCCTATTGAATAGAAAGCAAAAAAGGAAAAAGTGAGAAGCACTAGCAAGGCCTTTCGAAGGAGTCGAAAGGATGCTATAATCAAAGTCCAGAAGTATCACAACCTTTCGATGGGGTCGAAAGGGTCGAAAGCACCGTTCCGCTTCAGTGACCACCTTTCGAAGCAGGTGCTTCAGCATGCATGAAGACCTTTCAAAGGAGTTAAAGTAACACCTTTCGAAGACAAGGAATGACAACTCTTCATATGCATGCCAAACCATTCGAAACGAAAGGTTTCGCCTTCATTCAAACCACTCAGAAACATGCCTTGGTCAGAACAACCCTTTTCGAATGCCAAACCAAGCCTTTCAAACTGGTCGAAGCCATTAATATCCATGGAAGGTTCCGCATCAAGTCACAAGCAAAAGATTGGAATCTATTAACAGTGTCGAAACCATTAGCATTTTAACACCTTCGAAACCCATGGAGATAGCCTAACGAAAGAGTCGAAAGCTCCTATAAAGCAACATAAAGAAGAAAGGCGCAACCATCCCATTCGACAAAGACGGAAGCATTCAAGCCTATTCGAAAGCATTGCAAAGGGATGCGCAAATGTTAAAAGAATCGAAAGCATTCTAAAGACAACTATGAAGCCACCTTTTGGCCAGGTCGAAAGCATTAGGTCGAAAGGTGCTGACCCGCATCTATAAATAAGACCCAAAAGGTCTGGTTTTAGGGATCCGAACTCAGTCATTATACACTTGTATTTTCTTAATTCTACAAAGTTGTGAACCCTAATTTGAAAATCAAATTGGGGAAAATTGATCGATAAAGGCTTCATTGAGTTAATAAAGGGAAGACTTCAATATTCTTAATTACTTAGTTGTTTCGAAAGCTTTTATTAGTCCTAATACTGTTTTCTAGGTATCGACTCCATCGAAAGACATCCTCTGACTTGGTCGAAACCCCAGCAACTTCAAGTAATCCCAATCTTTAAATCCAGGACATCATACACCAAACTTCTGCCTTCTTGTGGGTCGAAACTCAAAACCTGACCAGTATCACCTCAGATCCCAGACCTAAACTCAAGTCGCTAAGAACCTAGCTTCCGACAAGGTCGAAACCCACCTAACTGAATTTTTCCCTTGAATCCTTAGAAGTATCCTTTAGGGTTCTATAACTGCTTCAAAAGGATAGTTTCAAAGGGATAATCAATCTATTCCATTCAGTTCGAAAGACCTAAAAGTGGAGAATTTAAACTTTTCGACCAAGTCGAAAGATCAATAAAAAAGGAAATTACACAGTAAGGACTGCTTCGAAGGGTGATCTAAAGAAGGCGTTCACTTCCTAGCTCCTTCCAACAAATCAAAAGAGATCTAAAGGACTAACTTTTCAACTTTGGGGTGTTGGCAAGATTTCTTTTTAACAAGTAGTTGTAGTCTATTTTGGTTTTTGGTTGGCTTTGAGTGGGTTCATCCCCCGCTTTTTCTTTTTGTTTCTAGTGTTAATAACACTTGCATTTAGATTTCTAGGTTTCATGTGAATAACAAAGGTTTTTGTTTTGCTAACTCCTTGTTTGGATTTGTCTAAGTACTTAGAAATACGCTTGTTCATTCAATGTACTTTCAGTCTATTCCTTTTAGTTATTATTGTTCGATCGAATCCTTTTGCCCGTTCTATAATGTACCGACCTTTCATTGTTCTTTCCTAGGCATGTTAAAGTGCCAAACTCTAGGCATTAGTTAGAGTTAACCACTTATAACAACTGTTCGGGTATTCTTTTCCAAGATCACGATATCCGATTGCATTGAACCCCAGGCACTAGTCTGAATTAACTTATCATATTTTGCACATCCTCGTTTAGGATGTACACTTCCAATTGTGCCTAACTCTGGGCGTTGATTTGAAGTTGATAGGGAAGATCCAACCTTATGTCGGACATGGACATTCGGCTTCACCTGCTCTAGGAAGAGTGTTAAGAGTTGGACAGTTTTGCCACGTCCACTTTAGTATATACTCCTGCCTCCAATCCGAGGAGAAGAGTTAAGTAGGTGAACAGTCATATCATGTTCGTTTTGATTTTATACTCCCACCCCACACCAGGGGCAAGAGTTAGTGCACGGATGGTCGTGTCACATCTGGTTTGAGTTTATACTCCTGCTTCTACATCAGGAGCGAGAGTTGGTCGATGGACAGTTAGATCATGTCCATTTAGTTTATACTCTTGCCCTCCATCTGAGGACAAGAGTTAGTTGGTGGATGGTCAAGTCATATCCGTTTTAGTTTATACTCCTGCCCCTACACCGGGAGTGAGAGTTATCTAGTATTTATCTCCGGATATCAAGAAGAACATCGAGGGCTCAATAATGAACCGCAGAAGTTTCGGTTGGCACCAAACTCCAAGTACCCGCACACTGCATTATTCACATGTAGAATTATTCGAGTCGGTCAAGTCATAACCCTTAAGTACTAGAAAAACAAAGCCTTGGACTTGAAAAACCGCTTTATTCCATAAAAGACAGGATATGACAAAATCTTTCTTATTTTAGGGCTCAAGCCAATTATTTAAGAATTTATTTCTAAGTGAAATAGCATCATAAGTGCTCGCTATTCAATGCCCTTGGGAGCGGAATCCCGTTTTTCATCGCAAGCCTAAAAGTTCCATTTCCAAACTTCTGCTCTATTGCGTATGGACCTTTCCAAGGTGGGCCCAAGTTTGTAGGGCCAGGGATGATTTGTTTGATAACTAGGTCACCAACTTCGAAGATCTGATTCCTAACCTTAGTGTTGTAATATCATGCGACTTGGTGTCAGTGTGAATGTGCCCTCAGCTTAGCTGCATCGCGCTTCTCATCGATCATATCAAGAGTCTCTAGCAGGAGTTGCTCATTAGTTCGTGGATTGTAGTGAATTACTCAATGAGAAGGTATTTTAAGTTCGGTTGAAATCGTAACCTTTGATCCATAGGCTAGGGTGAATAAGGAGTGGCCAGTCGTTGACTTGTGAGTCGTTCGATTAGCCCATAGTACTAAATGAAGTTCATCGACCACTTGCACTTGGCCTTTTCCAACCACTTCTTAAGAATGGACTTGATAATCTTATTCATAGCTTCAACTATCCATTCACCTGAGGATGTACCATCGCAGTAAATCTTTTCTCCATGCGATGCCGGTGGCGGAAATCTTTGGACTCGATACTATCGAATTGGGTCCCGTTATTGGTAATGAATGCCTATGGAACTCTAAAACGACATATGATATTCTAGACAACAAAATTGATTTGTTTATTTGTGGCGATCGTGGCCAATGGCTCTTAGTTAACCCACTTGGTGAAGTAACCAACTGCAAGGATGATGTACTTCACACCACCTTTAGATATCGACAACACAACATCGATATCAATCCCCAAGTCTACAAACAGCCAAGGACCGACCATTTAAGTAATCCCCGTCGACGGGGCACTTGGTATTTTAGCAAATCTCTAGCACTTGTCACATTTTCGAGTATAGTCAGCTGCGTCTTGGTTGATAGTTGGCCAGAAGTATCCATAACGGAGAATCTTTTTCGCTAGGGTTTGCCCCTGGTTTGATCGCCATAGGCCCCTTCATGAACCTCTCTTAAGACTCACTTAGCCTCCTCATGAGTGACACATCGAAGCATGGGGATAGGGAAACCTTTCCTATACAGTACTCCTTCTTGCATGATATATCTCAAAGCTTGTCGAAGGATCTTTCATCGTTCATTCGTTCTCTCTAGAAGGATTCCTCTCTGCAAATAATTCCTAATCGAAGTCATCCATGACTCCCTTTCAAGCTCAGTCTATATATTCGATCGATGATCGGAGCCGAAAGTACTTCTACTAGAACAAACCCATGAGCAGCGCATCTCCGGAGCTGGCTAATTTAGCCAGTGAATCTGCCTTCTCATTCTCCTCTCTGGGAATATGAGTTATTGTATAACGTTCAATGTAAGCGAGCATCTCAAGGACTCAATTTAGATATGGAGCTAGTCCCACTTCTTTCACTTGAAACTCTTTTCAAACATGGCAAACCACCAGTTGGGAGTCATATAAAATGTGCAAAGTCTTCATCCCCAGTTCCTTGCGATTTTGAGTCCTGCAATCAAGGCTTCGTATTCAGCTTCATTGTTCGTCGTCGGAAAGTCGAGTTTCAAAGCTAACAAATCGGGCACTCTTTGGGAGTGACAATTCTAGCACCAAAACACGTTTAGTTAGATATACCATCCATGTACATCTTCCACCCAGCTTCTTTCTCGCCACTACTCTCTGGAGGATCATCTCATACAGCGAATTCAGCTATGAAGTTCGTCAAAGCCTGACCCTAGATCACTCTCCAAGGGTGATAAGTTATGTAGTTACGTCGTATTAGCACAAATTATTGTTCCATTTCAACAGCCTTCCAGAAGTCTCAAGTCATTGTAAGACTTTTTGCAAGGGCTGGTCGGTAAGAACTTTGATCGGATGAGCCTAGAAATAGGGGAAGAGCTTTCTTGAAGCTATCAAAAAGCAATATGCGAGCTTATCCAACTTCAGATAGTTTTGTTTTATGCCTGTCAATTGCTTACTCACATAGTAGACTGGTCGTTGGATGCAAGATCCTTCACGTACAAGTGCAGCGCTTAAAGCATGCACCAATATTTCCGAGTGTATAAAGAAGTCCTCGTTACCCACCAGCTTTGAAAGGATGAGGGGTCTTGCCAAGTGATTCACTAGAGCTTGGAATGCACCTTTACACTCGCAATTCCATTTGAAGTTCCTTTTTCCCTTCTTAATCACCTCGAAGAAAGGGATGCATTTATCTATGGCTTTGGAAATGAACCGACTGAGGGTGGTGACCTTTCGTTTAAGTTTTGGACCTTATAGATTGACTTTGGGGCTTCGATCTTTCTTAGTGCCTCAATCTTCTCTGGATTGGCGTCAATCCCATGGATGTTCACAATGAAGCCCAAGAATTTCGCCGAAGCAACACCGAAAGAGCATTTCAAGGGATTGAGCTTCATCCCGTATTTTTGGAGGACATCAAACATCTCTGCCAAATCATCAATGGGTTTCCTGAATGTCATGACTTCACAAGCATGTCATCTATGGAGATTTCCATCGAGCATCCAATCTGGTCTTTGAACATCCGGTTAACAAGCCTCTGGTAAGTTGCTCCTACATTCTTCAATCCAAAGGGCATGACCAGATAGCAATGCAGTCCGAGATTGGTTATGAAGCTAGTGTGTTCCTGATCCAGGATGAGCATCGGGATTTAGTTATATCCCGAGTACGCATCCATAAATTAAAGTAGCTCATGTCTAGCAGTCGAATCCACCAACTATTCGATCCTCGGGAGCAAGAAGCTATCTTTAGGGCATGCTTTATTCAAGTTAAAATAGTTGATGCATGTCCTCCACTTTCATTCTTTTTCCTCACTAAGATAGGGTTAGATACCCACTCTGGGTATAAAGCGTCGTCGATGGAGCCGTTGTCCTTCAGCTAATTGACCTTTTCTTTGAGTGCAGCGGATCTCTCCAAACCCAGGTTGTGATGTTTCTGTTTCATAGGAATGCACTTAGGATTTATATTTAATGCATGGATCGCTATCTCCGAAGAGATCCCATACATATATGAATGTGTCTAAGAAAACACATCTAGGTTTGTCCAGAGAAAACCAATCAACTCCTTCATCAATCTTGCCCCGAGCTGCGATCCAACCTTTCGGACCCGATTCAGATCATTTTGATAAACTGGAATAGCAATTATCAACTCGGCTAGAGTTAATCATCACCTTCTGGCTCTTTTCATCAGTCCATATCTTCATAGAACCGTTTGGGTTGCTTCAGCCAGGGCTTGGCTGTAGTTGCTATGCATCAAAAGCTTTTATATTGAGGGTCCTTTCTACCTTTTTTTCATTCTCCCTTTGCCTTGCCTCTTTCAACTTGGTGACATAGCATTCAAGGCTAGCCACCTGATCTCCTTGCACGGTTCCTACTTTGTTCTCTTTAGGGATAGTCAAACACCAAGGTGCTATAGTCGCTCTAAACTCAGCCAAGGCCGTTCGACCAAGAAATGCATTGTAAGCTGGGTAAATATCCAACACCAAAAAAGGCATGACACACACTCGCTTGCGGTCGCCTTCACCAAGTACCACCGTTAATTCTATATGTCCAATTGGCTCAGTAGCCATCCAGTTGAACCCCTGTATTCGAGACTTACAAGGTTTCAAATCCTTCTCCTCCAACATTATTTAATCGTAAGCTCTCTTGAACAAGATATTGAATTAACTCCCATAGTCAAACATCACCTTCCAAATAATAGCAGGTCCAATCGTGACCGTGATCACGAGTGTGTCAATCATTGGAGCTTCCACTCCATCAACATCCCTATTTCGAAAAACAATATCGCCAGTCATCATTCTGCATTGTTTTGCCGAGATTCTGTCCTCAACATTATAGCAACTTTCACTCTCTGCATATTTAATAGCACCAACATATATATTCATCTCTGCTAGACTCTTAGCGGCCGGGTGTGGCCCCATTGATAACTGTATTAATCACCAATCATTTTTCTGGAGGCCTGAATGCATCAACACCAGGCTCAGCTTGCCCCCATTTGGTAGACAGCCCAGTTGCATTAGAGTTTCCTTGCCCTCCATCCCACGGGGCTTTCATATACTATTGTAACTTTTTCTTGCGAATCAACTCCTCAATCATACCCTGCAAGTGTCTGCAGGCATTAGTATTGCGACCGTTAGTTTCATGGAATTTGCAGAACTAGCCTGACTTTCTCTTCTTCTCAGTCGACTCTCTTGGAGCTAGCTTCTTATATTGTTTTTAGGTTGTCAAATAGATATTCTCTATTGAGTTGTTCAGTTTAATATAGCTATCATATTTAGGAGTCCTAATACGATTCCTATTATCTGCCTTATTCTTCTTAGCCCTATCATTGTTTCATTTTCTATTATTATTTTGCTTACCGACATTCACATGCATATTCCCAGACCTTCCTGCAGATTGCCTTAAGGCAATGTTGCTTTGTATCACTTCATTCGAATTTCTAGTACCATTACTTCGTGGAAGTTTCTTCGCTTCCTCCAAGCATAAGTATTATTAGCCTTTCAATAGAAAGCGTCCATCGTTGATAGGAGTTTCCTTCCAAACCATTCCTAAAACTCCGTATCGGGATGAATCTCCCTAATCAATGCCATCAGAGCTATGTCATCCTTGGGACCTGCAACTTCTATCATGTCTGTAAGGAATTGCTTTAATAAATCTTTCAACGACTCTCACTCAACTTCGAAGAGGTTTGACAAAGACATCACATGCTTTGGACGTGCAGTATGCAAACAGAACTATTCTACAAACTTCTTCCATAACTTAGCAAAAGATGATATGGACCTCGACGGAAGCCGAGTGAACCACATCATAGCTACTCTTTCTAAAAAAAATTGGGAAACAGTGGCACTTTAAAGCATCGAAAGCTCTGGCTGAATCCATATGTCATTCGTATATCATCAAGTACTTTCTAGGGTCACTCGTTCCTCCGCACAATGGCAAAGTTGGCATTGCGAACCTCCGAGGGTATCTCCTACGTAGAACGTTCTCTATAAATAGATTCCAACTGTGAGAGGCACCCTATTCATCGTTGCACCTGAAACAATTTTCGTTCAAGTCTCCTGACCATTTTTTCCTGGTAGTCCAGGTCAACGGGTTCGACTGAACGGCGGTAATCAGGCTCTGCTCCAAGTGTTCAGCCAGACAAACGCTCTTGATTTGGCTCTAGATACCTATGTTCTCCATCCTCCAAGAGATCCATTCGTTCAACAGTCCCTCCTATTCGATTTCCATGAGCAATATCATCGGCAACAGCATGATTCTTTAGATTCTGACCACCAGCAACGTGTCTTGAGGCCAAGTCCATGCCACTTTCCAAAGGATGGGCTCTGGGCTCGCTATTGGAGAGGTCGATACCGACCCCCAACCTTGGGTCGGTACCGATCCCCAAACTCAAGCATAGGGCTCGTCCTCTTCCTTGGTACGATGTTTCAACAGCGTTCTGAGTCCTCTTCTGCTTTTTATCCATCCATCTCTACTCAAATGATAAGGAACTTTAGACAAAGAACTAGTGTCTTCTACTCCTTCTACGGCTATTTTTAGTTAGCTCATTCAATAGTCTCAAGCTCTACTGCATCGCCTGATTCATCTCATTCTGACTAGCTTGGAACCTGTCTTCCATCTGCTTCATCATCATATCCATCTCCATCCTAGTCACGACGTCAGCCCGAGTCTGGATCTCCGTTTGAGTAGGTTGGACAACTCTATTCCCATATTAAGGATTCTGATTCTCAACTTCAGTAGTAGCTTTGGAGTTGGTAGAACAATCTCTTCTTAATGGGGCTATGGCAGAAATCTTCTAGTAGATCTTTGCAAATCTAAGTTGTAGAGTTAAAAAGTTGAGAAATTGGATATATCCCTTGGATATGGAAAATCCAATAGTAGATGATGGATCCAAATAGCCTGAGAATCAAAGTTCTCTCAACGAAAGCACTAAAATGTTTGAACCAAAAATGGCACAAACACCTAGGAATTAAGGTAGAGAATAAAATATGGAGAAAGTAAATGAAAACGAGGTAAAGAGAAACACACAACAATTTATAGCGGTTTGGCAAAGCAAGGCCTACGTCCACTTAATCTTTTATTGCTTATTTCTTACTTGGAGCTAGAAGTTCTTAGGGTTCGGTACAACTCCGATACAAAGATTTTCAGAATTACAAGAATATAGCTTAGAATAGAATTAGAGCCCAAAATGATCCTGAAAAATGAGCACTACTTTCCTATTTACAGAGGTAGGGAGCCTAATATCTCGCACCAAATATCTTCAAGCTATTGTACATGATTCAGACCAATTCTCCCACAAAAATAGTTGCCACATCTTTAGAAAATAGAAGTCGGTACCGATCCTTGGGTGGGGGTCAGAACAGATCCTAACTTAGCCAAAATGTTTGTCCTCGTCTCATTTTCTTGGCTCGTCTTGTGGTTAGCTTCATGATTTCATAGTTGTCTGTGCTAATATTAGCTGACTAAGTCCAATTATGGAGTTATGGAAGAACAGAGTTGCAGCTTCAAGTGTTCGTGAGGATCGAAGGAGAATTACATTGAATCAACAAACCAACATTGAAAATAAGCTCGAGACATCTTTTACGAGGCATAAGCAGAGATGCGGTCCATCTGAGGTGAAGGTAGGACTCAGTACCGACCCACAGGATGTAGTCGGTACCGACCTCTAAACTCGATCAATTTGTGGTTACCTTAGTTTGGGTTGCTTTGGCCTTCACGTTGCGATTCTGTTTATGCTTGGTTTCTGGACTCCTGAGCTATCTCTCTAGGCTTCTTGCCTCGTTAACTCTAAGTTCGGTTCGTCCAACTTGTCCAAATACTTCTTGGTCAAAAGGCTAGAAAACATATATTGTTAACCCAACTTTTAGCAAGGTAGTACACAGGCGGATTTAACCCAATGGGCTTTATGGTCATCAAGGTAGGGGCCGAAGAAACAGTTACCAGAAATCGGCTATAAACGAGACTATGGACGATGATCGGGGGGATTGGGTCGGATCGCTATTTTTTTTCCTAATCAAGGTGCAATTCGTATGAAGTGATAAGGAAGGCCTTATGATGCTATATTTCAAATTTCATGGCAATCGAAGTGCGAGTTACAGGCAAAAGAAAGGGGATCGGATCATATTCAGCTCAATAGCACAACTTAACGATGATCGCTCCATAACTCAACAACCACAAGGCGGATTGAAGTAAAACTTTGGAAACAGGAAGAGGGGACCCTAGCAAGTCTACCCTAGGGATCATGTGGCATTTGGAAAGACTTAGAGGGATCGACACCTATCCGTCAATAGGGATCGGCACTCTTCCCTCTTAGAGATCGGCTAAACCCAACTTTATAGCAAAGATCGATCAATATCTCAACATCTACATATCCATTGACATGAAACTTGGAGGATAAGCTACCTACAATAAGGAGAAGATCCCCTAGGGATCACATATCATTTGGAGTAAGTTGGATGGATCAATACCTATCCCCAAATAGAGATCAGCTATAATCAAGTCTTCACAACATATTGCAACAAAGATTGATCAATAACTCGAGTTCTACTCATCTAATTGGTGCGAAACTTGGAGGATAACCATAATACAACATAAATAAGCTCCCTTAAGGATCACATGGTATTTGGAAGGGATTGGAGGGATCGGTACCTATCCCTTTAGAGGGATCGCCTGAAATCAGAATTCAAAATTTCACCTCGATCCATCGCCAAAATTTCACACCGATCCATGCACGTCTTCCCTTACAAATATAGCTGGCATGACATTAGAAAAAGGATTTTCTTTCTGCTTCTCTTTATCTTCAACCTAGGCCATACTCTGTTAATTTGATTCTTGGATTTTGAATTGTAACTGTAAACAAACTACAATATAATAAAAAGAATTATTTGGGAGTGAATGTAGACCGGAGTTAGCCGAACTACTATAAATCTTGTCTCTTTTTACTTGCTTTCCGATTGTTTTAATTTTGTTCTTCATTTCTTTCTCTTCATATTTCTGTTATTGGATTGGATATTGTTACTTTACATAATTGGGTGTTGGTGACCAATTTTGATCCCAACATTTTGGTGTTTTCACTTAGAAAGCTAACCCTCATGGATTTGGAGTTTAAATTTGGAATCAATTAGAGAGCTTGGGTTTGGAGCAATGGTGAGCCAATCAACAAGGAGACAAGTAGCAGATAGGAGCCAACATGAAGTGAGCCTTGAGGCTTCCTCAGGAGCTGGAACTAATTAAACATCTATCTACATCACCAGAGATGAAATGGGAATAGTGATGGATGTTGTGCACGATCGGATGCTGAAAAGATAGGAGGAGATGATGTAGAATCTACTTCAACAGATCGGATAGGCTGGAGTCATAGGAGCTGCTAGAATGCAAAACCAAGAAGTTAGAACAATAGGACTGCTGGAGCTATGGATCAAGGAGTTGAGGTGGCAAGAATCGCTGGAAATCATAATCGGGAGCAAGGAGACGGAGCTATTAGACAAAGGAGTGGAACAGAGCAGCCGGGGGCAGTCTCCGACCATCTTAGAGGGATCGGCACCGATCCCTCCAAAGGGATCGGTGCCGATCCCGAAAGATAAGGGGGCATGCCCTCGGGTCTGGTTGGTCGTGATGATGGAGGACCTACGGTCGATCGCAAGGTGCTTGGTGCGAATCGAAATTTGGATGCTCACCTAGAGAAATACGTTCCAGAATTCCCTCGTAGACTCGGGGGCAGCTTGGACATGATGATAGGAGACTACCACTGGATGACAATGCCAGGTTTGCAGAGATGATCATGCATGCTATGCATGGAGTATTAGTGAACAGGGATTTGTAGGATGTAAATAGAAGTCCATTCACTCCTAATATCAGGAATGCTAAGAATCCACGAGAATTCAAACTACCTACACTGGAAGCTTATGATGGAAAGTCGAATCCAACTATGCATATGATGAGGTATGCATGACACATGGAAGTACTGGGGGCTTCGGAAGAAGTCCTGACACGATGCTTCCCCCTGTACTTAACGGATGTAGTTGCGCTATGGTTCATACAGTTGGGGAGCGGTTCTATTAGCAAATAGATGGAATTGGTCGAAAGATTTATGAAGCAGTTTCTTGTTCACATTACGGGACCCAAGAATGTGATGACATTGACATTAGTAAAGCAGCGGGTAGGAGAATCCCTCAAGAATTTATTAACTAAGTTCAATCCAGTAGTTGTTTCGGTAGATTGACCCGATCCATCGATGGTTTTGATGGCGGCAGTGTTAGGAGTTATAGATAATTAAATTTTAAGATATCACTGATATGGGATCCACCGATGGATCTCTGGGAATTCTAACATGAAGCAAAAAGGTTTCTACGACAAGAAGATGAGAAAGCTAATAAAGAGGGTATGGGGTGGAGATCTGCCCGGTGAGAGCTTAGGAAAAGACAAGGGTAAATGGAACATGGATAACAACATTGATGGATCGAAGGGATAGAGGGGAGAACCCAAATTCTCTTCTTACTCGGAATTGAACAAAACCGTAGAACAGATATATATATATATATATATATATATATATATATATGGATACCCAAGGATGCCTCCTGCATCGAAGGCCGACAAGGAGGGAACCCTCCGAATACGAACAGACATCAGGAAAGCGCTGCCTATTGTTAGGAACTGAGATGTTGGTTTTGATGACAACAACCTTTTTAACTTATCTTATTATAAAATATAAACTAACACTATTGTCTAGATAGATATGTATATGCAGGAACTATGCATGATATATATATATATATATGCAGGTATTGATTACTGAAGACTGATCAGTATAAAGACTCAAGACTCAAGATTCGGAATGGAGATATCTAGATTAAAGACTCTAGAGTATCAAGATCAAGATTTCAAGATAAGTGTCTAGTTTTTGTTAAAACTTCATAATAGCACGGAAATCTTCATTCCAAATTTCATTTGAGACGGAACCCATTTCTATCTTCTTAGTGGCTTACAAACCCACGACAAGTAGCTTACAAACCTACGACAAGTGGCTTACAAACCCACGAACATCCTGGTTTTGTACAAGTTCTCGAGTCCTGATGTGATGAGATATTCTGCAGGAAGAAGCTTGCAAAACTACTTCAAAATGGTTTTACAAAATGATTTTCAAAACTGCTTTTCAAAATGTTTTTCCTTAAAAATTATCTTTTCAAATGATTTTCAAAAAGATGTTTCAGCCTTAAAATATTCTTTGATTTTTTTTCTAAATAAACTCTTGTTTTAAACTTCGTTTGTTTTTAAAACTATCTTCTGATTTTTAAATATTCTTTTATAATATATATAAACTAGAGATTTAAAATCAAATTTATATATACATTCTAAAAATATATTTTTCTACTCTTCTTTATTTTAAAACACAGGAAAATTAGTTTATTTTACTCCAAAATCATTTCATCCTGTTTTCCTTTCAATACCATTTTCAAAACAAATTTTACATTGTTTTTAACTAAGGGACGTCGACGTCATGGGATACCCCATGTCGACATGGTGGCCGTTAAATTCAAAAGTTTCAAGTTTCAAAAAAAGTGTCTATTCGTTTAAATCTCTTCACGAATGATTATGACCGTTTTTGGTCTATAAATAGCCTTCACAAACGAATTTTTTAACTAATAATTTACTTATTTTCTTCACTCCTTCTCCACAAATCCATATTCTAAAATATTCATATTTTAAGACCGTGTTGAAATTCTGCCGAATTCTCAAGTGAATCAAATTAGAACCTCATTCTTGTTTGATTCTCTGCCCTCTCTCGAAGATCAAAGTGCTATTCAGAGTTATAGGATCAATTTGTAATCAAAAGTTTATCGAGTCTCTCTATAAGGTGTAGTTGTGACTGGAAATCAATTGGGTGATCTTGTGTCCGTAATTCAAGAGAGTTTGCCTCGGACTCTAAGACAGGAGTGTACCTCAAGGTCTTTAGAAATGGAGGATTGTAATCTCGACATTGGTTTAATAAAAATCTGTACAAGGTGTTTGCCTTGGTGCAGGACTGGACGTAGGGTAACTCCGAACCAGTATAAAATCCGGTGTGTTCTTTCCTTTTACTACTTTTTATTTACTTTCTGCGTCTGTGTTTGATTCTGTGATTAAGTTCTGCATTTGTTTGTGTCATAATTTTAATTTAGTCCATATAAGTCTTAGAATCCATTAAACACTGTTCACCCCCCTCTAGTGTTAAATTAGCCTTAAGATTCTTAATCCGCACTCCCTTTTAATTGGTATCAGAGCATGGTTTTCATAGTTTTCATAATCTGAAACTTGAAAATTGTTTTAATGGCTATCAACATTGGTAATGTCAACTTGGGCACTAGTTCTGTTAACACTAACACTAGTTCATTTGTAGAAGGTCAGTCTACTATCAGACCACAATTTTTCAATGGCAGTAATTATGCGTATTAGGCTTGTAGAATGAAAATTTATTTACAATGAGTAGGATTAGACACTTGGAATATCAGACAAAATGAGTATGTTGAACCAACTACCGATTTTGCCTAGTGGACAGCTGAGCAAAAGGGTGTTGCACAAAATAACTCAAAGGCCATGAATATATTATCTTGTTCACTAGATAAGAATGAGTTTAATAGAGTGTTTGTTTGTAAGTCTGCATTTTAAATCTGGAAAACTTTGCAAGTTACTCATGAAGGAACAAGCAAAGTTAAACAGTCTAAAATTTCCATATTAACTAATCAGTTTCAATTGTTTAAAACGCATGCAAATGAGCAGTTTCGACATGTATTATCGATTTCAAGATATTGTTCATTCACTAATTGCACTGGGAAAAAGCTTTTCAGAGGAAGACCAAGTCAGAAAAATTCTAAGTTCACTCACTCCAGAATGGGATCAAAAGACACTTGCAATCGAAGAAGCAAATGATATCAGTCTAATGAAAATAGAAGAATTGATTGGGAATCTGATGTCTTATGAAGTTCAACTGAAGGGAAGAAGTGAAAACAAGGCTACAGAAAAGAAGTCATTAGCATTCAATGAAACAACTGAAGATTCGGAACCAGACAGTGATGAGGAGATTGCTTTCATGACAAGAAACTTCCGGAAATTCCTATAATATAGAAAAATGAATAATTACAAAAGAAATGATCAAAGGAATTCCAGAAACAATACAGAGAACATCAACAATGATAGATGCTATAATTGCAATAAAGTCGGGCATCATAGGAAAGATTGTTCGTAGCCAGATAAACAGTTGTTCCTTCCAAACAATAATTCATCAAGGAAAAGAAAAAAAGCATACACAGCAACTCTTGATGACTCAGACTCATCATCCTATGACGATGAAAAGAAGACAGATAATTCAAATCTATGTTTCACTACTATTCATGAATCAGACGACGATGGGAGTATGGATCTAAAAATATGTACGCATTTACATTATTTTTAATTTTTCTTGTTTGAATGGATGCTTGTTTGTTTGCTTGATTTTTTTAAATTCCTCGAATTTTAAATTCAAATTTATCCCTTGAAATTTGAATTTTAAATTCAAAAGTAATATTTTTTTAATAATATTTTAAATATTAAATTATTATTATTTATGTATTATTATATTTAATGTTATCAGAGGAATTATATAAGTAGAATATTGGATATAATATATACATTTATTAGAAATTAGGAATAGACACTTGTCCTTTGATTCAATAGGCACATGTCGACATACTTGGATACCCCATGTCGACATGCCCCTCAGAAATTTGATTTCAAAATTTGAATTCAAACTTTTGAATTTCCCTCCACCTTTTCACCAACTTCAATGCTCTAGAAAGATGCCTCTTGACCAGAGAACATGTCTATAGAATCTTTATTTAATTCACTCTCCTTATCATCACTTTTCACTTTTATTTCAAATTTCAAATTTATCTTCATTATCTTCAACTCCTCTCAAACTTCTTCAATAGCCTCTTCAAGCACTCCTAACACCATTAGGCTTCCGAAAGCTATCAAAAACTTTCTTTTTAATGACCCAGAAGCTATCAAAGCTTACATCAACTATGTAAACTTTGGTAAAATTCATATGGAGAAATTTGCTATTTTTGAAGATTTTCCTTCTTATGAAATTGAAAATCTTTTTCAACAATGTTCTATTCTTGGTGTAGTAGATAACAAACAAAATGATTTTGTTGTTATCCAAATCTTGTTAAGATGTTTTATGCAAATTTGAATCGTGGTTTTTATGATGGGCAAGATGGACAAATTTGGAGTAGTGTTAAAGGAACACAAATAGTTTTGGATTGTGAAATTTTAGGAAATATTTTGGGATGCAAGTATACCAAAATGAATCTCTCGGAATTTCAAATAAATGAAAATGATAGAGAGACATTTCATCACATCTTTGAAGGGGATGACAATTTTGAATTCAAAAATCGTTATTTCGTCCAAAAGAAATAATTGTTAACCTTCTTATTCAACACACCCTTATACCAAGATCAGAAAACTACAACAACCCAACTTTGAAAGTTTGCAAAGCTCTTTTTGCAATTTTTGGAAATTATGATATCAATTGGGCTCAAGTTATTTTGGATGAGCTAAGGCCCAAGAATTTTACTATGGGTGAAAACACGTTATATCATGGAGTTTATCTCACCCGGATTTTTAATTACTTTGGAGTTGATTTCAAAAGGGAAGAATTTATAACTAGAAAAGTGTTCAAACATGGAAACATTTCCCTTATGCAAATTCCATTAGTGTTTCAACCATATGAAACACTTACGAAAAAGGAAGAAAGGCTTGCTTACGAAGAGATGGAAGAAATGGAGGAAGAAGAAGAAGAGGAGGAAGAGGAAGGAATGGAAATTGAAGAGGAGGAAGAGGAAGATCAAGAAACTTCCTTAGAGAGTATTGAATATCCTACTAATCCTGCTAATCCATCCAATAAGACCATTCTCAATAATCAAAGAATTATAGTGGAAAATCAAAAGACACTCAAAAGATCAATGAGTAAGAAAATGGATAAGATTTCCACTAAAATCAAAAAGTTCTTCGGTAAAGTTAGTAGAAAGCTTGGACTATCATCTTCTTCATCTACATCTAATTAGTTTTAGTTCATGTTATCTTGTTTGCTTCAAGTTCTATCCGTGTATTTTCCTTTATTTTAGTTAATATTATATTATTTTATGTAATGTTGACTAGAATCATTAATGAAATCTTTTATTTCCTGTTATTCAACTTCACTTGTCTCTATAATTGCTTGTATTTATATTATACAAATTTTAGTTGCATAGATTTGTTCATAATATTAAAAACAAAGAAAATTGTCACTTTAGGCAGAGGCATGTAGACATCCCCCATCCCCCCATGTCGACTTGCAACGGGCAGAAAGTAGTTACACTTTCAAATTTTAATTTCATGTAACTAACTTGTGTCTATTCATTTTAAACGACTTTCTACCCATATTTATACCTGTTTCTTCTAGAATAAATTATCAAACTTCATTTCTAATCACTCCCTTTCATATTTCTTCCTATTTCTTGAATTATGGCTTCTCCGATTAAGAATCTAAGTGATAATCTTGAGGACACTCTCACTTCCTTCAAGAATATCCTTAATTCATACTTCGTAATCAGCGCCACATAGAATTGAGTCAAATGCAAATGATCAAGGTGCAAGAGATACATTTCGACGCCCTTCGTTGGATGATCTCAGCCCTTAATAAGGACGTTCTCGAAGGAAATCCACCAGTCACTCTCGGCAAAGATAAAGAAGAATGGGATGCCATCAAAGCAGACCCTATCTTTGGAGAAGATGGATGGTGGAAGTGCCTAGGAATGTCTAGTCATTTTGTATTTTATTTGTTTGATTTGATTGGTGTGTTTTAAACATGATTGACTTTACTTATTTAAAACATTTGGTGTGGTGTGTATATATGATTGGATTGAATAATTACTGTAAATATGATTGGATGATGATTGATTTACTTCTGGATTACACTTATGATCACACTCATGATCACATTTCACATTTATGATCATGTTTCATACTTATGATCACACTTAGCACTTATAACACTTATATATCGATTACTCTATTGTATTATGGTTGATTATCTTATATCAAGTTCAGTGAATTTATTAGTAAGAAGTTTTTGTTAATGACAAAGGGGGAGAAGTTATAAAATAGTAGTTGGCTTGGAGTAAAGGGAAGTTATGATTGGAATAAGGAGGAGTCATGGAGTAAGGGAAAGTTATGATAGGAGTTATGGTATGATAATTATATTTTATAAATACAGGTTGTCATCATCAAAAAAGGGGAGATTGTTCGGAACTGAGATGTTGGTTTTGATGACAACAACCTTTTTAACTTATCTTATTATAAAATATATACTAACACTATTGTCTAGATAGATATGTATATGCAGGAACTATGCAGGATATATATATATATATATATATATATATATATATATATATATGCAGGTATTGATTACTGAAGACTGATCAGTATAAAGACTCAAGACTCAAGATTCAGAATGGAGATATCAAGATTGAAGACTCTAGAGTAACAAGATCAAGATTTCAAGATAAGTGTCTAGTTTTTTTAAAACTTCATAATAGCACAAAAATCTTCATTCCAAATTTCATTTGGAATGGAACCTATTTCTATATTCTTAGTGGCTTACAAACCCATGATAAGTAGCTTACAAACCTACAACAAGTGACTTACAAATCCACGAACATCCTAGTTTTGTACAAGTTCTCGAATCCTGATGTGATGAGATATTCTGCAGGAAGAAGCTTGCAAAACTACTTAAAAATGGTTTTTCAAAATGATTTTCAAAACTGCTTTTCAAAATGTTTTAGCCTTACAAATTATCTTTTCAAATGATTTTCAAAAAGGTGTTTTACCCTTAAAATATTCTTTGTTTTTGTTTCTAAATAAACTCTTGTTTTAAACTTCGTTTTTTTAAAACTATCTTCTGATTTTTAAATATTCTTTTATAATATATATACACTTGAGATTTAAAATCACATTTATATATACATTCTAAAAATATATTTTTCTACTCTTCTTTATTTTAAAACATAAGAAAATTAGTTTATTTTACTCCAAAATCATTTCATCTTGTTTTCCTTTCAATACCATTTTCAAAACAAATTTTACATTGTTTTTAACTAAGGGATGTCAACATCATGGGATACCCTATGTCGACATAGTGGCCGTTAAATTCAAAATTTTCAATCTTTAAAAGAACTGTCTATTCGTTTAAATCTCTTCATGAATGGTTATGACCGTTACTGGTCTATAAATAGCCTTCACAAATGAATTTTTTAACTAACTATTTTCTTATTTTCTTCACTCCTTCTTCTCCACAAATTCATATTCTAAAATTTTCATATTTTTAAGATCATGCCGAAATTCTGGCGAATTCTCAAGTGAATCAAATTTGAATCTCATTCTTGTTTGATTCTCTGCCCTCTCTCGAAGAAAAAAGTGCTATTCATAGTTATAGGATCAATTTGTAATCAAAAGTTTATCGAGTCTCTCTATAAGGTGTGGTTGTGCCTGGAAATCAATTGGGTGATCTTGTGTCCCGTAAATCAAAAGAGTTAGCCCCAGACTTGAAGACAGGAGGGTACCTCAAGGCCTTTAGAAATTGAGGATTTTAATCTCGACATTGGTATAATAAAAATCTGTACGAGGTATTTGCCTTGGTGCAGGAGTGGACGTAGGGTAACTCCGAACCAATATAAAATCCGGTGTGTTCTTTCCTTTTATTGCTTTTTATTTAGTTTCTTCATCTGTGTTTGACTCTGTGATTGTTCTGTGATTATGTTCTGCATTTGTTTGTGTCATAATTTTAATTTAGTCCATATAAGTCTTAGAATCCATTAAACACTATTCACCCTCCCCCTCTAGTGTTAAATTAGCCTTAAGATCCTTAATCCGCACTCCCTTTCACCTATTCCATGAGCTGGATGGGCACAATAAAAATTACTGCAGGCATTTGAAGGATATCATTGAGGAACACGCGAAGAATGGTCAGTTACAACAATACGTCAGGACTCGGGCATGGGTGGTGGAAAATGATCAGCCACCATCCACCTCGAATTAAAATGGCACTGGATCAAGGCATCAACATCAACTTGTCATCAATTGATCGGGATGGCATAGAATAAGTAACAAACTCCATAGTAGGACGGCTAAGTCACTTACACATGTATGGGATCGAGGAAGGTCCCTAGGCATGCTCTGAGATGATGATAAACCGTAGCACTTGGATTTGTGAAATTAGTTTTCTTTTTCTTATCTTTTCTTCTTGTTTGCTTTAAAGTCTAGTTTATTGGTTGCACGAACTCTTATTTTATATTTTGGCAAATGGACTTAGGAATGTTTAAATTTGGATCAATGTAATAGAGAACACATGTCGTCTGGTATGGACTATGGCTGGCAAGGGGTAAGTCGCTACGATCGAACGTGATGGATCGGCCTACTCAGGTCATCGAGTATGGATTGTGCTCAATAAGGATCCTAAGAGATCAAGGTCGTTAGGTATGGACTATGCCTGGCAAGGGGTAGGTCACTTCACTCAAACGCGATGGATCAGGCTATTCAGGTTGTTGAGTATTGATTGTGCTCGGCAAGGATCCAAAGAGATCAAGGTCATTAGGTATGGACTATGCCTAGCAAAGGGTAGGTCACTTTGCTCGAATGCGATGGATCGGCCTACTCAGGTCGTCGAGTATGGATTGTGCTCGGCAAGGATCCGATGAGATCGAGGATTTGGATTAGGACAACAACCCAGAGAGGTCATGGATTTGGATACCAGTTTCGAATAGCAATGTATTTGGCTTTGGATAGATGAGGATTCAGATAAAATGATCCGGAGAGACCGTGGATTTGGATTGGATTTTGGATTGGAAAATACGGCTATAATGGGTTATGGATTTCTAATTTTTGATTTATGACAATTCAAAAGACAACTTCCTATCGTAAGGCATATTTTGGGGGGCATAGTGTTAACCCGCCTTTTAGCAAGGTAGTACACAGACGAATTAAACCCAATGGACTTCATGGTCATCAAGGTGGGAAGACAGGAGAAACGGTTACCAGGCTCGGAAATTAGTTATAAACGTGACTCTAGACAACGATCGGGGGCATTCGGGTTGGATCCCTACTTTTTGTCTCAATCAAGGTTCAATTGGTATTAATTGATAAGGGAGGCCTTATGAGGCTATATTTCAAATTTCAAGACGATTGGAGTTCGTATGCTCGAGTTATGAGCAAAAGAAGAGGGATCGGATCATATTTAGCTCAACAACACAACTCAACGATGATCTTCTCGATAACTCAACAACCACAAGGCAGATTGAACCAAAACTTTGGAAACAGGAAGAGGAGACCCTAAGGAGTCTACCCTAGGGTTTGCATGGCATTTGGAGAGACTTGGAGGGATTGGAACCTATCCCTCAATAGGGATCGGCCCAATTCCCTCTTAAGGATTAGCTAAACCCAACTTTATAGCAAAGATCGATCAATATCTCAACATCTACATATCCAATTGACATAAATCTTGGAGGAAAAACTAATTAAAACATAGAGAAGCTCCCCTGGGGATTGCATATCATTTGGATCAATTTGGAGGGATCGACTATAATCAGCCTTCACAACATATTGCAACAAAGATTGATCAATAACTCGAGTTCTACTAATCCAACTAGTGTGAAACTTGGAAGCTAAGCATAATACAACATGAAGAAGCTCCCCTGGGGATCGCATGGCATTTGGAAACGATTGGAGGGATCGGTACCTATCCCTCTAGAGGGATCGATAGAAATCAGAATTCAAACAACACTACTACATGGAAAATGCGATATCTCACAAACCGTACGTCGAAATTGCACGAAATTTGGAGAGCAGGTAGCTAAAATCATGGGGCTCCCCTCATAGGGATCGCGGCCCATTTGGATGCACTAATAGTGATCGATACCGATCCCTATTATGGCCCCAATGGGCCTAAATATTTTTGTGTGACCTCGTCTTGGTGTCTCGAACCATCTATCAAAATTTCAGCCTGATCCGTGCACGTCTTCCCTTATAAATATAGCAGGCATAACGTCAGAAAAAGGATCTTCTTTCTGCTTCTCTTTATCTTCAACCTAGGCTACACTCTACTAATTTGATTCTTGGATTTCGGATTGTAACCGTAAACAAACTTCAGTATAATAAAAAGTATTATTTGGGAGTGGACATAGGCCAGAGTTAGCCGAACCACTATAAATCTTATTTCTTTTTACTTGCTTTCTGATTGTTTTAATTTTGTTCTTCATTTATTTCTCTTCATATTTTTATGATTGGATTGGATATTAGTACTTTTACATAATTGGGTGTTGGTGGCTAATTTTGACCCAACACTTGTTATCCCTAATCTACTCATTTAAGAGTACCCGAGATAATAAGAATCAAAATATAAAAACTCAGGTCAGACAACAGTCTAGCGTAAGCGATACATCATCTCAAAAAAACTATAAAAATCGCATATAGTAAATATAGGCATAGGGTATGAAGAACCATACCTGACCTATTCGTGCATCTAAAGAGTTAGCACCAATAGTCGATATGCCAATCTACTATCACAACAATAAAAGTGTACTACAGTCGAAGTATAATGTCCAGTGTTTAGGTATATGGTCGAAAATACCTACATCGTATGACACCCTATAGTGAGAACAACCATTGAAAACCTAGCATTCATCAAAAAGTCCTCGCCATCACTCCTTTGTGTTCGATATATGGTAACTCGTATGACATAATCGCGAACCAGGGAGCCAATTGTAATCTTGGCTTCAATGTTGCTCGAATTTATGCCACTCTTAAAGGCTGAGAACCAGGACCACAATCGCAAAGCCCAGGGTAATCCATTATCGCAAAATCCGGACGCAATTGCAAATCCAGGTGGATGTCCCTACATGCACCTTCTTTATGACCACACTAGAAGCCTCCAAGTTATCAGCGATCCCTTTGCTCGCATCTCCATAATGGAACTCAATCATTATTCCATCATGAATATTTCCATAGTAGGACATGGTTGTAAATCCCACTCGCAAGCTCTCATCATTGAACTTGCCCTTGGAGAACACCATAACGACTCCCATCATTAAGTCGTCATATATTAAATGCCTTTGGACATCCATTGCAAGCCATGGAGCCATCATATCGAAGTTTCAAAGACGTCACCATCGTCATCGGTGTCGTCGAGTCAAAGCGCTATGCCAATGCTCCCCTAGTAGTCGCACGAAATCCAAGGTTGTCCCGAGTTGTTTGGAGTTACCAACTTCACCCTACATCACCTCTAAGGGCCATGGAACACACCACGAAGAAATTGCCAAAGTGTTGTCATGCCATGATGAAATCTCTTGACTTTCTAACTATATTTAGGTTTGCCCTGGGGCCAGCCAGAAGCAGCCGCACTATTTCCCAAAGTCAAGCCTGAGGCACCCTCCTCGAACAGAGTTTCTTGTCTGGCTTTGAGCCAAACCTTAATCGAACCTGAGCCAAACCCAAGCCAACACCCCCTAATAGTATTCCTTGTCCATCTCTGAGCCAAATCTTTACCGAACCCGAGCCAATACCCATGAGTAGAAATTCTTATCCGGCTTTGAGCCAACCTTTACCGAACTCGAGCCAAACCCAAGCCAATACCCCTGAACAGAAATTCTTGTCCGGCTCTAAGCCAAACCTTCATCGAACCCGAGCTGCGCCTAGCACCGATTAGAATCCGCTTGAATCAAAATACTGTTGATTCTCCGAATCCAAATTTCACATCGATTCCACCTATACACTCTATTCTTCGACCTGTATGCCTTCCGTATGCATCGATATAACCCTAACCATTTTGAGCCTATCCATCATAGTCTGGTTCTACGGTTACTACCTCTAATTCGCTCCGATGAGCATTTTCAACCATACAAGAAAACATTACACATGCACCAAACAATATTCGAACATGCAAATATATAACAATTCATAGCAAATCAATCTATATTATGTCTCTAACATAGCTTAACACACATCAAGGAAATCATACATCAAATTAACATGATTAGAATACTTTAAATCATTTTAAATTCATTATTACTTCAGGTTTCACTTTAAAATAGTCCCAAAATAAGATTTTGGCTTTAAAAATGAGTTTAAAACATGCAAAACCTATAGGTACACATATAATATTGTGACAGATGATAAATCACTCACCAAAACCTCCAAAATCCAAGTTTTGCACGCAATTCGAGGTATATCTAAAAATGAACGTCAAAGGTCTAATTTTGCCTCCCTAAAAATTTAGTTTTGAAGATCTCTAGTGAATCCCATTTTTAATCTACCCTTAATCTATGATTTAGAATTGATTTGAAGGAGAGAAGAGAAGGTTTTGGGTGAAGAATAGGTTAATGGGAGCTTAGATCTATTTGAGAAGCGGTAAAAAAGATTTAAGGAAGATGGTTTAGCCTAATATTGTCTCCAAACCTAAAATTGGTTAGTGGGCTTGTCCCCAAACTCACTAATTACCCACTAAGATACTCCAAAAACTGCCAATTTTCAAACAGCCATATCTTATAGTTAGAAAGTTCAAATCACTATTATGACCACTCTACGGAAAGGGTAACCATCATATCTTTCCAATGGAAGTGGTCTCGGATGCTAGTTCAGTTTCTATCAAAATTTATACTCGTTACAATTTATCATGGGTAAAATCGTCCGAAATTTTTTTGAAGATCGGAAATGTTAGCAATAGGTATTTCTCAAAATTACAAGGTCACATGACCTCATATGAATTTAAAATAATATTTTATGATCCCTTAATACATGAAATACAGGTCGTTAGAACCATATTATTATTATTTTATAAAAATATTGCTCAAACTTTTGGGGTATTACATTCCCGCCCCCCCCCCCAAAAGAATTTCATCCCCAAAATTCGTAAAAAGTAAAGAATATAATATAACACTTATTGGTTAACATAAATCAACTCGGTTATAAATATATTGCATCCAAATCAAAGCAAACAAGCAATACATGATGATATGAACAGTATATAGGTATGCATGCCGTGAACTTGTAGTTTATACTCTTAGAATGCATAAATACAGCTAATACATCCTATATGAATGCGATAAGATGGCATATAAGGCATGATGCACAACATCATCCAAATCGTAATCCTAGAATAATTTAAGGAAATGAAATCAATTTCAAGAAACGTACCGGAAAAAAGCTTAGGATATGTAGCCCTCATCTTCTCTTTAGGCTCCTACGTACTCTCCAACGGGTTATTCCCCTATTGTACTCTAACCAATTTCACCGTCTTGCTTCTAAGTCATTTCACCCCATGTCCCACAATACGTGTTGGACACGGGACGAAATCGGCTCAGATTTTAACTCTAACTCTTCGAATTGGCTAGGGGCTATCACAGTCATTGAATCATGTAAACATTATTGTAAATCTGGCATGTGAAATACTGTAACGACTCGTAAATTTCAACTGTTTTAATAACGTAATTAGTTGAAATTTTGTGAAATTTTAAACGATAAAATTTTGAAATAAAAATTTAATATTTGGAATACGTCTAGTTAAACATAGCAACTGGTAAATTTTCGTCCGAAAATATGAAAGTTTATTTCGCGCGTTAATTTACTTCAATTCAATCAGTTAAAATGCGATGAAAATAAAATGTTTCCGAAACCAAAATATTGTTACATAGAAAAATTCTAAACCATCTTCTGAGCAAGATGTTAGTTTGTCGTTTTTCCAAATTCGGACATCTTTGGCTCCGTCGATCTTATTCTTCAGCGTTTTTCTTGCATTTTTCGCTATTAGAAAATTCGAATTATTATAATTCGATCGTACCACTAAAATTTATATACCATTTTGATCGTCTCGACATGTTGATTCTCCGCGGTATGATAGTTCGTGTGTTTCGATTTTTGGGAGACGGCGAAATCTACGGAACGATTTCGAAATCGGTTGCGCATCCGGGTCTTTTGGTACGCTCGGTGTCCTTTTATGTACTCATCCGTGAAAGAAGGAAAAAAGAAAAAAAACCAACTGGCATTTGCATTTACTCTTCCCATCAACAGTCAATAGCCTTTTCATATTTCCAAAATTTTTGTGGCTATTACCATTTCTACACGTTGGAGTTAATTGCTTCCATTACTACCCATTTCCCCTCTGTCATTTCTTCTTTCAAAAGAGTTTAAAACATTTTGCAAACGCCTGAAGCCTTCTCCCTCCTAACCAAACCCATACCTCCCTCCTCTCAGTCGACCTGGGCAGCAACCCGCATCCACACCCCACCACACAACCTCTGCCACGTCATGTAGCCCGCTGCCTCCTTCATCTCCGGCCTCCGCCCAATGTACTACCGCAACCATCATCTCCTCCATTGCCTTCGACAGCCCTAAGCCTTTGCGTCAGCCTTCGCCTTAACTCCACACGACCTTCTACTGCCTGGAACGCCTCCGCCATCATCTCGTCACCATTTCTTCAAATGCCGAGCACAGTCCCAAACCACCGTCCGCCTGAACCTCCGCGAGCTCGACCTGCCTTGCCGCATCTCCACTTTAACCGCTGCCCCTTCTCTTCTTTCTCCCCTACCTTGGCCGCGTGTACTTAACCCATCGTGTGGCCTCTCCCACCACTCCATGGTCATCACCGTACTTCTCGAATTTCATATATATGGGTTAGTTCTACAAATTATATATATACATTTCATTTATTTGTTGTATATATGTTGTTTTGCTGGTTCTATAATGTGGTTGTAGTTTTGCATATTAATACATACATCGGGTATATATATAAGCTTAGTTTATATGCGTATGTATATATATTATATAATATTTTATAATATGGATAGTGGTATATGATATTATGTATATTTGTTATGTGAAGATAGCGTGTGTTTTAATATGAGTTTGATAATACATGTTTGTTTATGTACATTTGTGAGTCTGTACATTCTGACATAGAGTATATATATAGTATTATAAAGGGGTATGTTACCTTGCTGTCTACTTTCAGCCGGAAAAAAAAATATAAGTACTATCTCTAATTGAGAATATATATATATAGGTGGGTTCACAGAGATATAGGTAGGTGTATCTATATAGGTATCCAGGGTCAGTAATAAACTTTGAATATGATGTAAAAGTGTGTTGACTTCAAATAATTATATGTATATGTAAGTTCCTGTTGCCGTTAGTATGTAAGCTAGTTGCTGGCTAAGTCTTTTGCTATGCGTATATATTAGTGTAAGCTTAGTTTAGTTATAAAAGACAGTATGTATTGTTTATAAAGTATGTGTACCTATTTTATAAAAGCATTTTTTTATGTATACTCGGTTTATATGACATATATGCTAGGTTTTATAAGATTTACACATAGTGTGTCTGCGTATATGTTTCTATATTAAACTATACATCTATTGTTTATATAAGTGTATGTAAGTATGGGTTTTTAAAACATAATATACATCTTTAATTTTTAATACTTGAGTTTTAAGAATATCGATCAAATTGAAATTTCATATTATTTTAATATTTCTTAAATAAAAATATTGAAATTATATATAAGTATGATTATATTGACAGTAGTTGGTTTGTTTTTGAGAATTATGTGATATAAGTATTGTTTATATAATGTAAGAGATATATATGATCTGTCCATTTTGGTATATATATAAGTTATATTATATTACATTAGTTCGCATACATACACTGAAACTATACCTTTCGAGTCATTTTGTTGGTATATGCATGTGTTTAAATTTATTTTGATTTGAAATAAATAATGTATATATGTTGATATAAAAAAATGTGTTTGGATTTAAATTATGATATTATATATAATTATATAAAAATTCGCTTATACCGTTATCATCGTTGATCCAGCTCTGATTTGATTTCGTCATTTCTAATTTATCAGTTTCGCTCATCAATTCGTACCAATCTAGCTTGTTTGGAAGTCATGCTTGCATTCGTAACCAAATCTCAGTGTCTATCATCTCTAACCTCGAAAGGTGAGCACTCACTCACGATTAATGTTCTTTTATTTATTAAATTTGATTTCAATTGAAATATGCTGCAGTTAGCTATTTACACTGTTATATATGCTATTACCTGTATCAGTTCACCTGTGACATCTCACACCATTATCTGTTAATTATTTATGCGATGATAATACAGTTTGGCTGATAATTGATTTATTGTTGATGTTTCTATTGGACGTTAAATTGTTAATGTTAGAATGATAAATAGTATGCAATTGAACTTGATATAGGATAGTTAAATGTTAAATTTGATTAACTGACATTTGTATAATATGACCCTTTTAACTGTTAAATTTATTGACACGTAGGACTTGTTTAATTACACTTTGAACCACTAAATGTATGTTGTTAAATTGATGATGTATGAAATTGTAAATAGATGACAAGTGAAAAACCGTAATGTAATAATCTTTAATCTACATGAAATGATAGTGTAGATTCTAGAAATAATTATATTAATTTGCACAAATAACAATGTTAATTAATACGATTATTTCGGGATTATTTGAATTGATTATTGGATTGTTATTGATTGTTGTTATTGCTTGTTTATTTACTTTGACACCATCCCAGTTATCACACTGCAAGTTCCCTTTGCTATGCTATGATTTTTGAATTGATTTGGAATCGGGTTGAAATGATAAATACCCAAATTGAACTTTGACCTTGGATTGAGGATTAAATAAAATCCGATTGGTCAATAATTTGATTTAAAAATAAAATGAAGATTTTATGTGAATAAATAATATGGTTTTGAAAAGAAGTTGAAATTTGAATTTTTAATGGAAGGAAAATGTTAATATTTAGTAATCTGAAACAAAATATTAAAAATGTAATTGATGGAAGAATGTTGTTTAATTTAAGAAATAATTGAATTGAGTTTGAAATTATTAAACTTTGAAATGATTTAATAATTAAGGTTGAAATTATATTTAAGTTTAAAATTATTAAACTTTGAAATTATTTAATAATTAAGTTTTGAATTATTTAATACTAAAATAAGATTAAATTATTTAATGATTAAATTGAATTGAAATTCTTTAATAAGAAAATTGAACTTTTGAATAAGTGAATTTTACTTCGTAAATAATTGAAATTGAGTTTTCTTGATTAAGTAAGATTTTTGGAAAATTATTTAAGAAATTAAATAAGTGAAATGGAATTTCTTTAACAAGAAATGAAAATGTGATATTTTTGGAATTAATGTAAGATTTGTAATTGAAAGAATTGATTTGACGAATTGAATTTAATTAAAAATTGTAAGTTTTGATCTAATGAAGTTGAACTTAAGAAATTGATTTAATGATTTGGAAGTTTAATAGAAATTGTTTTGAATGATAAATTAATTTAACGATATTGAATGAAATCAATAAATGAATGAAAATTGATTTGAATGTTAAAACTAAATTGATTTAAATGATTTTGAAATGAAACTTTTGTACGAACTTGAATCAATATTTGAATTGTTTTGAATAAAGGTTGAAATTGAACTATAAGATTTGGAAACGGTAAATTGGAAGTTTTGAAACGTAAATTTTGGAAATCGGTTTAGAAAGACAAATGAAATGTTGATTTATGAATTCTAATTGAATTGAAATTGATTTGGTTTTGAAGTATATAAACGACCAATCGGTGTAATAATTACGAAAGTTATTAAAGAGACCGGGATCGGTAATGGATATACTCTCTATCTGAACCGAAACCACTTTAATAACTATGCGCGGAGTGATGATCCAGAATGAAGTGGTTGGAATGATGTTCGTGATGACTGAAGAAAGAGAACGATAATGGATAGCCTTGACACTTGTGTCAAATTGGAAATGACTAAAACAGGAGCTGTGCCGGGCCAATGGAGGATTAGCTACCTCAAGTGGACACACTTCTTCGAACTACTTATACTTGTTGTCGATTGGTGCACCCTTGATTTTGGGAGTGTTGTTTCACGGTGTTGCGGGCGCTGCGGCGTTGCGTTCTCACCAGTCCAGATCAGGCGAACGGTAGTATCACTACCTTGGGTATTGCCTCATGTGCCTTGTCATACTTGTATTCCATTTATGCGCGACCACTACGATTTTGATTTGTACCTTTAGTATATGGATTGCCCTCTGGTGACTTCCGGTTTTGGGGAAACTACGGTCTTGTATATGCTTTTGGGAATAAAAATGTGTTAAGGGTGGAATGGCCATGACTTAACGCTATTTTGATATCTTATTATTACTGATAGACATTATCTACTTAGCGTACATTACTACATAGTAGATAGTTTAACGGATCCTTAAAGGATGGTTATTCCAAACATCCTTTGAGTTACTTGTATTTCAATTGCTATTTCACTTGAGTTGGATTTATTAATATAAGAATGTTAATCCTGACCCGAGTGTCTTGTGTTTTTGCTTTACGCTCGGGTCAGACTGAGTGATCCAGTATTCGAGACTCACCTTTGAAGTTAGAGCTTTGCTTGAAGATCTAGCCATCTATTCTGCTTCAGTATTCGATGATTCCAGTGATGTATTCTGATTGTATCTGATGTATCATGTTACTCTTCCATTGTATCTGTTGTAAACTCTGATGTAATTTATATATTCATATAGTAGCTTCATGAACTACTATCTCTTTTATTTCCGCTGCATTTATTACTCTGTGTCTGTGATCTGTGATTATTTTATTTACTGTATATGTTCAGTTTTTCCAAATTTAAATTAACAACGCGGTATTTTGAGCAATTCAATTCCGGCATGAGTGTCTTCCTATACACTTATAATGGATGCGAATGGTCCAAAATAGCGGGTCGTTACAGTTGGTATCAGAGCTTTGGTAGCTCTAGGCAAAACTCAACATATATGGTAAATGTATTTACAGAATCACTCTCAATCGAGTTTCAATCTTTTCCTTTTGACTCGATTCCTTTGAATTTTGGAACGTTCCCTCGGTTTCGAAATTCATTCGTGTCCCTCACTATTCGTCTCCTTTTAAATTCCGGAGTATCTCATAACTCCACTTCGAATGATCTTTACGATGAATCGGCGGTCTCGCCAATCTTTGAATTATTTGTAAAAGGAGTGAAAACTCCTTCACAATAGCATCGATTTACCGGAGATTTCTATATCCTCGGTTTACGATGAAATCTATGTCCTGCTATACCTGAATTCTATTTCATGAGATCGAATGTAGATTTGCCTTAGAATTCTGCATCGATCTTATTCTTGAAGTCCCGGTCGACCCGGTCAAGGTTGCCCGCGATTTATACAAACTTATCCATCGCCTTACTTTGTTATTTAATTATCTCGTCTTTGTTTCAAACCTATCATCGAATCGAAATTCTCTTTGATTTGAGTCTAAAAAAAAATTTGAATCTCTATCCTTGCTTTGAAATCCATTATTGTATCTTTAAGTGAGGAAGTGTATTTGTAAATAAATTTTTTTAAAAATGTTTTATATTGTGTTGTTTGAGCTGTTGATGTTGATTTGGGTTTTCGATCGATTCGTCTGATCAATGCTATCAATAGGATTTCCAAAACACTTGAGCAGAGCAAACTGACATAATATTGTTTTCAAATTTGATAAATAAAAATAAAGTTTTGTATGATTATATTATGAAATTAAATTGTTAATGAATTTGTTGTCAAAATGATAATATTTGATTTTCATTTATTGTTTGGAAAACCATTGATTATTCTAATATGATAAATAAATGAAATTATAGAACATGGATTAAAATTTTAATTTGGAATCCAAATGAATTTAATTCAGAAATTTGAGAATTTATTAGTTTCCGGTGATTTCGAACTTTGGTTTTTAAAAATTTTAAAGTATATAGTATAGAAAGTATTTTCGGATATAAATCGTTTCCAAAGAATTTTAAAATGTTGAAATCAATGCTCTTCTCTTTGTCGCTGGAAAATAATTTCGGTGATGGCGGCCGCATCATCGACATTCATTTTCGAGTTTCGAAGTGGAGAAACCATTCTGTAGCTTTGCTACGGTTTTGTTTTGAAAAATATTTTGATTTGAATGTCTTCAGTATAATTTGATTTATATATATATATAAGTATCTTATTTTAAAATTTAATTTGATTTGATATAAATCTGATATATAACTCTAAATTGTTTAAAGTTAATTGGAAATATAATTCTTAAATTTTGTTAAAGGATGATTTTAATTATAAATAAAACCAAATTTGGAATAAATATTTAAACTTGAATAATTGAATTGGGAAAATTTTATTTGTATATTGTTCAACTGCATTCTAATACAACTTACCTAAATCATTCAGAAGTTGAATATGTAATTTGATAATATATAAGATAAATTGAATTTTTAAATAAAATTTGAGTGTTTATAATAAATGTTTTACACTAAATTTTGATTATAGAGATGTTAATAGATTTAGATAGGATAATAAGTAAAACTCAGTTAATAACGAAATAAATTTGTTTTGAAAGAATTAATAAATTGAAATTTGATCAACATATGAAAATACCTTAAATTTAAAAGAAATTAATAGATGTAAATTTATTTAAATCGAAACTTTTATGTTTTTAAATTTATTTATATGGGTTAAATATATGTGATTAGATATATTAAGTAGAATAAATTTAACAATAATTTGGAATAAAGAAAAATTTAAATTTTGAAAAAAATATGATTATAATAAAAGACTATTCAAATTTATGGTTTTAGAAATTGTAAATTGAAGAAATGGGATAATAAGATAATGAATTTAGAAATAGTTGAGATTGATTTTAGTGAAATCAAATGCATTAAATCAATTATTGAATATCAATTAATTTAAATTTGAATTTATATGGTTTAAATTAATTGTTATTTTGTATTTCAAATCTGATTTTCTTTCTGGTTGTTTCTATTCTCCTACATCGTTCCTTTTCGGGGACGAAAAGTTTTGAGTGGGGGAGAGTGTAACGACCCGTAAATTTCAACTGTTTTAATAACGTAATTAGTTGAAATTTTGTGAAATTTTAAACGATAAAATTTTGAAATAAAAATTTAATATTTGGAATACGTCTAGTTAAACATAGCAACTGGTAAATTTTCGTCCAAAAATATGAAAGTTTATTTCGCGCGTTAATTTACTTCAATTTAATCAGTTAAAAAGCGATGAAAATAAAATGTTTCCGAAACCTAAATATTGTTACATAGAAAAATTCTAAACCATCTTCTGAGCAAGATGTTAGTTTGTCGTTTTTCCAAATTCGGACATCTTTGGCTCCGTCGATCTTATTCTTCAGCGTTTTTCTTGCATTTTTCGCTATTAGAAAATTCGAATTTTTATAATTCGATCGTACCACTAAAATTTATATACCGTTTTGATCGTCTCGACATGTTGATTCTCCGCGGTATGATAGTTCGTGTGTTTCGATTTTTGGGAGACGGCGAAATCTACGGAACGATTTCGAAATCGGTTGCGCATCCGGGTCTTTTGGTACGCTCGGTGTCCTTTTATGTACTCATCCGTGAAAGAAGGAAAAAAGAAAAAAAAAACAACTGGCATTTGCATTTACTCTTCCCATCAACAGTCAATAGCCTTTTCATATTTCCAAAATTTTTGTGGCTATTACCATTTCTACACGTTGGAGTTAATTGCTTCCATTACTACCCATTTCCCCTCTGTCATTTCTTCTTTCAAAAGAGTTTAAAACATTTTGCAAACGCCTGAAGCCTTCTCCCTCCTAACCAAACCCATACCTCCCTCCTCTCAGTCGACCTGGGCAGCAACCCGCATCCACACCCCACCACACAACCTCTGCCACGTCATGTAGCCCGCTGCCTCCTTCATCTCCGGCCTCCGCCCAATGTACTACCGCAACCATCATCTCCTCCATTGCCTTCGAAGCCTTTGCGTCAGCCTTCGCCTTAACTCCACACGACCTTCTACTGCCTGGAACGCCTCCACAATCATCTTGTCACCATTTCTTCAAATGCCGAGCACAGTCCCAAACCACCGTCCGCCTGAACCTCCGCGAGCTCGACCTGCCTTGCCGCATCTCCACTTTAACCGCTGCCCCTTCTCTTCTTTCTCCCCTTCCTTGGCCGCGTGTACTTAACCCATCGTGTGGCCTCTCCCACCACTCCATGGTCATCACCGTACTTCTCGAATTTCATATATATGGGTTAGTTCTACAAATTATATATATACATTTCATTTATTTGTTGTATATATGTTGTTTTGCTGGTTCTATAATGTGGTTGTAGTTTTGCATATTAATACATACATCGGGTATATATATAAGCTTAGTTTATATGCGTATGTATATATATTATATAATATTTTATAATATGGATAGTGGTATATGATATTATGTATATTTGTTATGTGAAGATAGCGTGTGTTTTAATATGAGTTTGATAATACATGTTTGTTTATGTACATTTGTGAGTCTGTACATTCTGACATAGAGTATATATATAGTATTATAAAGGGGTATGTTACCTTGCTGTCTACTTTCAGCCGGAAAAAAAAATATAAGTACTATCTCTAATTGAGAATATATATATATATAGGTGGGTTCACAGAGATATAGGTAGGTGTATCTATATAGGTATCCAGGGTCAGTAATAAACTTTGAATATGATGTAAAAGTGTGTTGACTTCAAATAATTATATGTATATGTAAGTTCCTGTTGCCGTTAGTATGTAAGCTAGTTGCTGGCTAAGTCTTTTGCTATGCATATATATTAGTGTAAGCTTAGTTTAGTTATAAAATACAGTATGTATTGTTTATAAAGTATGTGTACCTATTTTATAAAAGCATTTTTTTATGTATACTCGGTTTATATGACATATATGCTAGGTTTTATAAGATTTACACATAGTGTGACTGCGTATATGTTTCTATATTAAACTATACATCTATTGTTTATATAAGTGTATGTAAGTATGGGTTTTTAAAACATAATATACATCTTTAATTTTTAATACTTGAGTTTTAAGAATATCGATCAAATTGAAATTTCATATTATTTTAATATTTCTTAAATAAAAATATTGAAATTATATATAAGTATGATTATATTGACAGTAGTTGGTTTGTTTTTGAGAATTATGTGATATAAGTATTGTTTATATAATGTAAGAGATATATATGATCTGTCCATTTTGGTATATATATAAGTTATATTATATTACATTAGTTCGCATACATACACTGAAACTATACCTTTCGAGTCATTTTGTTGGTATATGCATGTGTTTAAATTTATTTTGATTTGAAATAAATAATGTATATATATGTTGATATAAAAAAATGTGTTTGGATTTAAATTATGATATTATATATAATTATATAAAAATTCGCTTATACCGTTATCATCGTTGATCCAGCTCTGATTTGATTTCGTCATTTCTAATTTATCAGTTTCGCTCATCAATTCGTACCAATCTAGCTTGTTTGGAAGTCATGCTTGCATTCGTAACCAAATCTCAGTGTCTACTCTAACCTCGAAAGGTGAGCACTCACTCACGATTAACGTTCTTTTATTTATTAAATTTGATTTCAATTGAAACGACAATTGAAATATGCTGCAGTTAGCTATTTACACTGTTATATATGCTATTACCTGTATCAGTTCACCTGTGACATCTGACACCATTATCTGTTAATTATTTATGCGATGATAATACAGTTTGGCTGATAATTGATTTATTGTTGATGTTTCTATTGGACGTTAAATTGTTAATGTTAGAATGATAAATAGTATGCAATTGAACTTGATATAGGATAATTAAATGTTAAATTTGATTAACTGACATTTGTATAATATGACCCCTTTAACTGTTAAATTTATTGACACGTAGGATTTGTTTAATTACACTTTGAACCACTGAATGTATGTTGTTAAATTGATGATGTATGAAATTGTAAATAGATGACAAGTGAAAAACCGTAATGTAATGATCTTTAATCTACATGAAATGATAGTGTAGATTCTAGAAATAATTATATTAATTTGCACAAATAACAATGTGAATTAATACGATTATTTCGGGATTATTTGAATTGATTATTGGATTGTTATTGATTGTTGTTATTGCTTGTTTATTTACTTTGACACCATCCCAGTTATCACACTGCAAGTTCCCTTTGCTATGCTATGATTTTTGAATTGAATTGGAATCGGGTTGAAATGATAAATACCCAAATTGAACTTTGACCTTGGATAGAGAATTAAATAAAACCCGATTGGTCAATAATTTGATTTAAAAATAAAATGAAGATTTTATGTGAATAAATAATATGGTTTTGAAAAGAAGTTGAAATTTGAATTTTTAATGGAAGGAAAATGTTAATATTTAGTAATCTGAAGCAAAATATTAAAAATGTAATTGATGGAAGAATGTTGTTTAATTTAAGAAATAATTGAATTGAGTTTGAAATTATTAAACTTTGAAATGATTTAATAATTAAGGTTGAAATTATATTTAAGTTTAAAATTATTAAACTTTGAAATTATTTAATAATTAAGTTTTGAATTATTTAATACTTAAATAAGATTAAATTATTTAATGATTAAATTGAATTGAAATTCTTTAATAAGAAAATTGAACTTTTGAATAAGTGAATTTTACTTCATAAATAATTGAAATTGAGTTTTCTTGATTAAGTAAGGTTTTTGGAAAATTATTTAAGAAAGTAAATAAGTGAAATGGAATTTCTTTAACAAGAAATGAAAATGTGATATTTTTGGAATTAATGTAAGATTTGTAATTGAAAGAATTGATTTGACGAATTGAATTTAATTCAAAATTGTAAGTTTTGATCTAATGAAGTTGAACTTAAGAAATTGATTTAATGATTTGGAAGTTTAATAGAAATTGTTTTGAATGATAAATTAATTTAACGATATTGAATGAAATCGATAAATGAATGAAAATTGATTTGAATGTTAAAACTAAATTGATTTAAATGATTTCGAAATGAAACTTTTGTACGAACTTGAATCAATATTTGAATTGTTTTGAATAAAGGTTGAAATTTAACTATAAGATTTGGAAAGGTAAATTGGAAGTTTTGAAACGTAAATTTTGGAAATCGGTTTAGAAAGACAAATGAAATGTTGATTTATGAATTCTAATTGAATTGAAATTGATTTGGTTTTTGAAATATATAAACGACCAATCGGTGTAATAATTACGAAAGTTATTAAAGAGACCGGGATCGGTAATGGATATACTCTCTATCTGAACCGAAACCACTTTAATAACTATGCGCGGAGTGATGATCCAGAATGAAGTGGTTGGAATGATGTTCGTGATGACTGAAGAAAGAGAACGATAATGGATAGCCTTGACACTTGTGTCAAATTGGAAATGACTAAAACAGGAGCTGTGCCGGGCCAATGGAGGATTAGCTACCTCAAGTGGACACACTTCTTCGAACTACTTATACTTGTTGTCGATTGGTGCACCCTTGATTTTGGGAGTGTTGTTTCACGGTGTTGCGGGCGCTGCGGCGTTGCGTTCTCACCAGTCCGGATCAGGCGAACGGTAGTATCACTACCTTGGGTATTGCCTCATGTGCCTTGTCATACTTGTATTCCATTTATGCGCGACCACTACGATTTTGATTTGTACCTTTAGTATATGGATTGCCCTCTGGTGACTTCCGGTTTTGGGGAAACTACGGTCTTGTATATGCTTTTGGGAATAAAAATGTGTTAAGGGTGGAATGGGCCATGACTTAACGCTATTTTGATATCTTATTATTACTGATAGACATTATCTACTTAGCGTACATTACTACATAGTAGATAGTTTAACGGATCCTTAAAGGATGGTTATTCCAAACATCCTTTGAGTTACTTGTATTTCAATTGCTATTTCACTTGAGTTGGATTTATTAATATAAGAATGTTAATCCTGACTCGAGTGTCTTGTGTTTTTGCTTTACGCTCGGGTCAGACTGAGTGATCCAGTATTCGAGACTCACCTTTGAAGTTGGAGCTTTGCTTGAAGATCCAGCCATCTATTCTGCTTCAGTATTCGATGATTCTAGTGATGTATTCTGATTGTATCTGATGTATCATGTTACTCTTCCGTTGTATCTATTGTAAACTCTTATGTATTTTATATATTCATATAGTAGCTTCATGAACTACTATCTCTTTTATTTCCGCTGCATTTATTACTCTGTGTCTGTGATCTGTGATTATTTTATTTACTGTATATGTTCAGTTTTTTCAAATTTAAATTAACAATGCGGTATTTTGAGCAATTCAATTCCGGCATGAGTGTCTTCCTATACACTTATAATGGATGCGAATGGTCCAAAATAGCGGGTCGTTACAAATACATTATGGATTCCCACCATCTTCTATGGTAACTCCACTATATATGCCAAACTTCTTATCCTTTCTAATGCTAGAAATGGGCGAGAGGTGCTAACTTCTCTAAGTTTTCAAATCTTACCACTCTCTTTAACAGAGAAACCTTGACAAAGACTAGGTCACCCACGAAGACCACTATAAACCTATTCAGCTGCTCCTGGAATACCCTACTTATCAAATCCATAAAATAACATGGAGCATTCATCAATCTAAAAGGCATTACCAAACACTTAAATAATCCATCAGTCGTACAAAAGGCGGTCTTCTGGATACTATCTTCAGCCACTCGTAATTGGTGGAATCCAGTTGCCAAATCAAGCTACGATAAAACCTTGACTATGACTAATTGATCAAAGAGGTCATCAATGCAAGGTAGTGGATAACAGTTTTTCTTTGTCAGCTTATTTATTTCTCGATATTTGATGATAACCTGAAGGAACTATCTACCTTAGTAGAAAAAATGATAGGCAGTCCCCATTTCGAAATACTTCTCCAAATAAAACCCTTCTATAACAGTTTCGATACCTTCTTATCCAACTCTCATTTTTCCTTCCGATCTAGATGCTTGAGAGGCATCACAACTGGCCTTGCATCTTTCACTAGATCGATAAGAAATTTGATTTACCTTCGAGGAGAAAGATTAGAAACTTCTCCGAATACATCATGATAGTCCTTCACTATGGGTATACATGATAGTTCTTTTCGTGACAAGCTGAGTGCATACAGATACATCCCCATAACAGAAACATTGGGTCCACTACATACAATTAAATCTAGTCCATCTCCCTTTGTAATAACCCATACTTTTGACTATTGTAAGTTTTTAAATTTAATGTAATTAATGGATAAAATAGATAGAATTTTTTTAATGATTTATTAATATTGATTTATTGGATAACTTAATTGGTTAAATTTAATATTCAAAATATTTTGGATAATTGAATTCTGGATTTAATATGATTGAAAATGATATCAGAAGTTGATGTAAATTTTATTTAAACAACAATGAAGATTGTAACATTTAAAATTGGATTTAAATGTGAATAATTAAAAAAAAAATTATATTTTAATTAACGAGTAAAAATACCCATTTTGGTCACTATCTCGAAGTCCGACGAAACCGGTTTCATCGGATCTGTAATAGTGAATTATTATTGGATTTCAAATTTCGAAGTGTTTGGAGTTATCGTTTGATCGTACGGGATAGAAACACGTTGAAATGAATATCAAAAATTTAATATTTTAATTGGGTTCAAAAAGCTCTCTTCCACATACGATCGAATTAGGTCTCGAAACATGTTATATTGTGTTCGGAATAGGGGTAAAACATTATAAATGCCTAGCGGCACGCTTCGTTTGGAGTTCGCCCGGAACTCACGTGAATAATCGAAATAAAATATTAAAATAATATGTAGATACGGGTATAAATACGTCCACAACGGTAAACCCTAGCCCAAAATCTCTCAACCGCCTGCTAATTTATCAATGGCCGAAAGTGGCCTCCTTTCTTCCTCAATTTTTGATCAATCCATCGATTATTAGAAGAAACTCTCAACTAGGAAAACATAGAGCTTGTCGAGCTCTATATTCTCAATTGCTACGATAGAATTTAGAGCTATGGATTGGCGACAATTTTCTCTCAAAGGCAGCGTGTTTAATCACGTTTTCCCAAGTAGATGTGGGGTCGAGCTCAGCCAGGTCATGGTCGTAGGTGTGTGGCGCCTTGCTCTTCGACGTGGTAGTTGTTGATCGAGGTGGAGATGGTCGAGGAGGTCGCTACATTTGAGGAAAGAAGTCGACCTTGGGTTTCTTAGCAACCTGGACGCATATGAAACGAAGTGGAAGAAGAAAGCTTTGTGGCCAGATCTAGGATTTTCAAATCGAATGGTCAGGATTGGTTTAGGTATAAAAAATATATTTATATAAATTGTATATGAATCTTTACAAATGTGTATCTCTCCTATACGTTGTCAGAATTGGACAAAACATGAAATGTTGGAATCGTAGCGACGAGCACTATGTCATGGAACTGGTTTGGAATCGTTTGGATCAACTTTAAATATTAAGTCAAATCGAACGTCGTTCGATTTGATTTAAAATTGAAAACTCAAGGTGAGTGTTTACACACTTACATTTGACTAATATATTTTTATGACTAGTAAAAATTTGTATCGTGAAATAATTTAAATTTATTGATTGTTGTTTGATCAAATCAGTTGACATTTAAATTGACATCTGAATTTAATTGATAGGGCCTGAATTAAAAGTTAAATTGAATTAGGATTAAACTTCTAGTAAAATTTACTCAATTTCGATAATTGTTTAATTGTTGTGATTTTTTACCGTTTGGATGATTGGTTGTGATGGATGCTATTGGTTGATATTTTGGATGATTATTTATTTTGATATATCATGTTTGTAGGATCTAGATTAACCTTAGAGGGGGGGGTGAATAGGGTTATAGCAAATTTTCTTGAATTTAAACAAACTGCAGAAAAGTAAATATGCTGTAAAGTAAATCACACACAAAATTTACCCAGCTTCGGCAACCCCTGCCTACTGCTGCATTCCTAGATTTCTATTAGAATTAAACAGTCTTCCGCTTACAAAAACTCTAACAGACTCGCAAACCCTACTACCGCCTATAGAGTTTTGCAAACTCGCAAACCCTGCTTACTGAACTAATCCTAACTAGACAATCTGACACAACCTAAATCCTAGGTGGAGATTTACCAAGATTTGATTCGAAAAGTTCAGACTTCAAAAAAATAAAAACAAGAGCAAAAAATAAATAGAAAACTTGAGTACAGCTTTTGCCCTTAAACAAAACTACCCAACCAAAAGTATTATTACCAAAGAAAAATAATGCGGCCCTGTTTGTTTTCTTTTATCAATGTCGACTCTGGTTCCTTCTTTCGTTCGTTCCTTTTAGCTCTGAAAATTAGGGCTTGATTGAAATTGAAGATGCCGACTTTATTACGATCGAATGATGATTTCGTTCTTGCTTGATCGATTGATGCTTTCTTCTCTTTGCTTCACGGCTGCTTCAATTTGCTTGTTCGTTTCTTATGAAACTAGGGCTTTGGCTTGGTTGCTTTGAGCTTGATCGAATTCGACTTCTCTGGTATGTTGTTCGATCTTTTAGTTATCTGAATTGATTACTTGAATTCGATAATTATTGCCGATGATGATTGTTGGCTTATATAGGGTTCGAAGCCCTTTATTTGCGTTCGTACGAATTCGTTTGAATTCGTCAATACTCCTTTTCTTTGCCGTTCGATTCAGTTTGATTTTGATTGCTTGGTTGAGATGTTTTCTGACCTTTTCCTATGCGTATATTTTGCTTTTCTATTACTTGATAATCACGGCTTGGGTTCCTTGACTTGGTTCGATTCCTTGCTTCCTACGGTTCTGACTTTGATCTGTTTCTTTGAATTGTTGACGTTGGTCACTTGAATTTGACTATTGATTTCAGAGAAAAAATGGCATTGATTTTGAAACTCTTTTACTGCTCTACCCACTATAGTTCCATCATCTTTGTGATATTGCTGCATTTATGTATACTATTACATGATTCTTGGCTTGACTAGACTTTATTTATTTTTGAACCTTGATTCTTTGAGTTGCTTGTAGTTGTGTACTCAGATGGTTCATCATTGTGTTGCTTCTGGCTTGTATTCAGTTACATTGCACTGTCCATGCATGATGATCATCACTTTTGCACTTTGAGCTGTTGTATGCTTTTGAGTTCATCCTCATTTGCATTGTGTAAGTGGACTGGATTATTATTGAGGCTACACTTTGTAGTTTCATTCATGTGGTCTTGTTTGTGTACTGATTCTTCGAGCTCGTTCTAGTATTTCACTTGTGCTTGTTGACATGTCTTGGTTCAGGTTTTGTATTCTGTTGCATGCCTGGTATGTGCATTGAGTTGTACAGTTCACTGTGTTTGATTGCATATCGTTTGGTTGATGGACTGTTTCATATTCATCAAGTCACTTGTACTTGATAGCTGTTTTGGACTTTCAGACCATATATGTGTGTTCATGAATGTTTGCATCGACTTGTTTTGGTACAACTGCCCTTGTGCAGTGTTGCTTGGATCTGGCCATTGGTTCAAGTATGTTTTGGTTGCTGTTATGTTGGTTCGGTCTTGAATTTGAGTTGAGTCATGGTTGCAGTGGCTTTTGTTGACTGTGCACACGAGTTGGCGAGGCAGTGCACACGTGTATAAATGTACACGTGTGTATTGCAGCCACTCATGATTACCTGTCCCTAATAAGAATACTGATATGCACAGATATTACACAATCGAAAATGATGACAATAACCCATATATCTGAGGCATCAATAAAAAACAAATTTATATTCTTGCAAATTCAAATTTGTTTATTTTCAGATTACTGCTCTAGTTGCTTATTATACAGGTACACAGAAGACAAGACAAGAACTGGAGCTAGACAATGCAGATAGATGCAGATGTGCAGACAGAGTGAAAAACTAAGTGTTGAGTGTTGTAGTGAGAAAAAAAGTGAATGTGAAATGTATGAAACCGGTGTATGTATATAGAGAGAGCTGAAAACTTTGTACTGTAAAAGTGTTGAAATAAAATATTATGTTGAATAAAAATTACTGATTGAATTATATAAAATCTGCAATAGTATTATTATTCAATATGAATATTTATTCCTATATGTGTATAGTACAATATGCAAACACATATATAAATTGATATATGTTTGTTATCATCAAACAAAAAATCACATCAAACAATGTTATCATCTTGTATATTATTCACAGCATATAAAAATGTAAATTGAATTATTTCGAATAAATTAAGAAATAGGTTGAAATGATATATACCTATGGCATATATATCCATCCCTGAATTAAATTGGAATAACTGATTCACTTGTCCATAGGATAGAGAACTATATACAGACAGCGGATTGGTTAAATTAAATGATTTTAAAAAATCGATTTGAAATTATTTAATGATTGGTTTTAAGAAATAAAAATCGAATTTTTGGAAAATGAATTATATTCAAATTGGAACTCGGAATGTTAAGAATTTAAATTTGAAACGGGAATTGTTTAATAAATCGAAGTTGAGATTTTAAAGTTACAAATCGGAATATGATTTGAATTTCAAAAATTGGTGTTTTAAAAGATTGAAATTGTATTCGAACTTTAGATATTGTTAAGTAAATGTGATATAAAACGATATTTCAAAATTGTGCTCGGAATTTAATAATATTTGAAGGTTGGATTTTTATCGGATATTGAAGGAAAATCTGATTTAACTGTTTTGAATCGATATTTTGAAAATCGAACTTGGAATTGAGATAAATCGAAATGGTTTAAATTTGGAATTGGAATTTAAATTAATTTGAAAGTTGAATTTAAAGTAATTTGGAAATGGAGTTGAAATTAATTTGAAATTGGAATTTAAATTAATTTGGAATTGGAGTTGGAATTAATTTGGAATTTGAATTTAAATTAATTTGAAATTGGAATTGAAATTAATTTGGAATTAGAATTGAAATAAATTTGGAATCAAAGTAAATTCGACTTGAAATTGGAATTGAATCGATTAAAATAGGAATGGTAACTGGACTTGATTTGGATTGGAAAATTTGGAAAGTGAACCAGTTTGACTTTGAAACTATTTTTAAATGATTATTTTAGTATAAACTATTTCAAATTTATTTCTTTAAATATCCATACTATTTTGATTTTCCCAACTATTATACTATATAGACCATTTTAAATACTTAAATTATTTTATATTAAACTGTTTTAACTATTTAATTATTTAAAAACTAATTTCTAAATTTCAAACTAGTTAAAAGGGTGGAACGTTTTATTTAAATCTTGGATTTAAATACGAATTGGGTTAAAGTGAAATTATAACCAAAATTGTAGATTGAATCAAGTTTTGAAGTGAAATCAATATATCGAATTGAATTAACATGTTGAAGTAAAAATATGATTTTTGAAGCGAATATGATATTTTGGTATCAAGTACGAACTGTTTTCGAAATGTAAAAGTACCAACCGGTGTGTAAAATGACGTTGGTTGTTAAAGAGACAGGGGCCTCTTTGGCGTACTCTCTGTCAATACTAGAACCACTTTAACAACTGTGTACGGGGTGGATGATATCCAGAATATAGTGGTTGAATTGGGGACGTTTACTGGAATGAAGTAAGAGAGCGATGATGGATAGACTTTACATTCATGTCGTAATTAATATGACTAAAACAGGAGCCTATGTCTGGCCACTGAGGTTAGCTACCTCTAGCGACGTTGATTCCTTGTATTACTATTGTGATTTCGTATTCGATGGGTGCACCTCTTTTTTATCATTTGGATTGATTGTCGCGGTCGGCCACACATGGTTTACGACTCACGTGCCTTGTCATACTTACCCCTATACGAGCCTATTATGACTTTGGTTTAAAACTGTAAAAATGTGTTAAGGTGGATCAATTTAAGGCCTTAACGCTATTTTGATATTTATTTACTGATAGACTTACCTATTATAACGTATACTATTATATATAAATAGTTTAACGGATCCTTAGGAGATGGAAAAACCCGTAACATCTCTTAAGTTATTGCAGTCATATTTTATGATATTGATTTGACTTACATAAGAGTATTTTTATCCTGACTCGAGTGTTTAGTCTTTTCATTACGCTCGGGTCAGTCCTGAGTTTTTCAGCGTATTGAAGATTATTCTCTAGAGGACAAAGGCGAAGATTTGGTGTATTACTATTATTATTACACCCTGTATCATGCTATTCTACTGTATTGATTATTTCTCCCTGCTATATATTTATAACTCTGATAAATGTGTATAGATTATAATCAAATGTATAGTAAATAGCTTTATGAATTGGTTATTTGATTATTATATTTTATCGTTTCCGCTGTGAGATTCTATGTTTGTCTTCTTCTCTTCTTATTTTCTTATTTAACCCCATTTATTATCTACGTTCCGGATTGTTTAAGTCGGACATGTGTGGATTATTGTCGATTTAAACCTTTCGAAATATGGGTTTTCACAATTGGTATCAGAGCCAGGTTTTGCGATAACCTTGGCTTTGTGGAGGTTTGACTCATTAGAGATAGGGTAGTAATACCCTAGAATGAGTCTGTTTGAGTGTATACATATGCGAGAGCGTACTTGTTAGTGTTATAAAATGTTTTATATTGTGTTTACTTATCCGTTGAGTTGTTTATGAATTCTGGTCGATGTACGGGACGCCGTGTCATCGGTAGGGGTTTCTAAATACTTAAACGAGGCAAGTCGTCATAATACTATTTAAAATGAGGTAAATGAAATAATTTACCTAAAATTATATTTTATATATAAAATGATAATTTTTAATGAAATTGTTATTAAGAAATCATAATATTTATTTATCATCGATTATTCATTGAATTAAAATAAAATGAATACTTAATGAATTTTATTTTATGAAGAATTTGATAATTAAATTGAATTGAAATCGATTAAAATAAGAATTGGTTAAAATGATCTAGTTGTAAATTAATGGAATATTTTGACGATAAGGTAAGGAAATTTGTATAAGTATATTTATAATATACCTTATATATAGAAATGATTTTTAAAAATTGAGAATTTTAGAATTTTAAATCCTTTTGTTTTCAAAAAAAATTCAAAGACTTTGAAATTAATATTAATATTATTTGAAAGAGTTTTGACTAGAAAAATATTTTGAAGGAATAAAAGCATTAAACTCGCTTAGTCGTTGGGAAATAATTATGTGGATGACTTCAGCATTGTCAGTATTCATTTTCGAGTTTCTGAGTGAAAATTTCTACTAAAAGAAATTTATTTTTCGATAAAAAATGGTTTTGATTGTGAAAAATATCTGAAGTATGACCTAATAAATATATGAAAATAGTTTTGAACGTATAATTGAAAATAGTATATAAGGAATGAGTTTATAACTTATAAATTTAAAATAGTATAGAAAAGAAATAAGTTATAACTTATAAATTTGAATAGGAAATAGACCAAATTTAAAATGGTTAAATTTTAGTTAAGCAAACAAAGAAATTTTTTTGAATTTGAGATACGAAATAAAATAATTGGCTTAGCATTGTTAAATTAATGGAGTTAGTGAAATTAAGTAAATAAAATGAAGTCTAACTCAAGAAGCTCAATTAAAATATGAAATGTAATTGAAATGAATTAGATAAAATGAATTTTTAATGAATAAATTGTACAAATTTATAGATTTGAGAATATTAAGCTAAAAACAAAATTTAAAATTTATTGAATGGAAATGGCAAGAAAATTTAACTTGAATAAGATTAAATAAAATGAGTAATGGATTAAAATGAAATGAAGTTTAACTTAATATTAAATAAATTGAATTGGATATTAAGTGAAACTAGATAAATTAGTAAAGTGAATTAATCCAACTTAGACTATAGTATGAATTAATAAAATAAATATGAATTTAAATTTTTTAAAATGAAATGTAATTTAAGTGTGTAAGAAATTGAATAAAAATAAATGAGTGCAAGAAAAATTAATGTGAGTAATTGGATTTAATTTAAAATTTGATGAAAATAAATTAAATACAAATGAAATGAGTTTAAATAAAAACTTGAATGTTAACTAATATAATATGGAATAAGTTATTAGAATAAATGTTAAATTAAAGTAAACTTAAGAGAAGTCGAATGAATTGATTGTTAAAAAAAGGGGATTTATCAATATGAATTGAGATATAAAATAAAAATTTACTTTAGTAAATTAATAATATGAATTAGAATAAATGAAGTGAATCGATGAATTAATAATAACACAGGATATGAAGTAATAACAATAAACGTGAGTTATGTTGTATAAAATATTTATAATAAACTTAGCTAAGTTATAAATGATGTTAGTGTAATAAAAAGGAGGATATACTAAGCGGAAATAAAGCAAATTTAACTTAAGCAAGGTTAAGTGGAATAATTTTTATAAATAATTCACCAATGAATTTATATGAAATAGGTTAAACAAAAAGTGTAACAAATTAGAATTTCACATATTAAATAAAATAAAATTGAATATAATGAATTTGTAACGAATATTAATAAATTGAAAGAAATCAATGGAATGTAAACAAATTAAATATGGATAAAACAAATGTAAATAATTAAAACAAATCAATTGAATGTAAATACAATGAATTGAAATAAATCAAATATGAATGAAATAAATATTGATTAAAAGAAAAGAATGAATTGAAACCAAATTAGTTGAATGTAAGTAAATTAAAAACGAATGAATTGAATATAAATCCATTGTATGATCAACGAAATGAATATTAATAAGTAAATGTGAATCGATTTAAAATATATGGAATGTGGTATGGGATTAATTTACTTAAGTATAATTAATTATATGAATCACTGAAATGAAATAATGGAAGTGAAAAGAAATATGTAACAATAAATGAATGTAAATAAGTGAATGTGAGCTTAATAACATATAACGAATGAAAAAAATGGAAACAAATGAAATTGAATATAAGTTGATTCAATGTAAATAAATAAATATTAATAAATGGAAAATGTTAATGAAATGACTGTTAATAAGAAATGAATGGAATAAATTAAAAATTGATGTTGGATAATACAAATTCACATGGTTATGAATTAAATCGGATTAATTGGATGAAAATTGAAGGTTGGATGGTTTCTTTTGTTGCAAACCATTGTTATGATCGTTTCGATTGCGTATGATTGTTGTATGTTGTGTATGTGTGCTTGTATTTACTGTTTGGATTCAAAATCCATGTTACATGGTTATATTAGACTTATACATGCTTCCATATCTTTATATGCAATTAATATCTTAATTTGAGTTGAGATAGGTACATACGAAGACCGTTTGGACGTATACATGGATTATTATATGCTTTTGCTTGCATAATACGAGCGAACTCGCTCGTATTATAAATAATAAGGTACGTATCTTGGATTACATACTGCGATTTTATATTTTTACCCTTTGGGATGCCTCATCATTGAGATGAGATGCATATTTGATATATATTGGTTATATTTGTGTTATATATTATATTGTAAAAAATTTCCGATCGAGCCGCGCAAAGGAGACTCTGCTGAAATTTTCCGTATATCCGGGAGTTAGAAATTTTTTGGAGTTTTACAAATTTTATAACTTGTTTTGTTAACTAACTTGATATTCCGTAAGCCGATCGGAGTGGTGTAGCGTGAGCATAGTAATAGTTTTGCAAATTAGATGCTTATGTTTTATAAGTTAATTATTTCGAGAAAATATATCAAGAGTTAAATTCTGTACTTAACGCCTTTTCGAGGACGAAAAGTTTTGAGTGGGGGAGTATGTAACGAACCGTACTTTTGACTATTGTAAGTTAAATTTAATGTAATTATTAGATAAAACAGATAGATATTTTAAATGATAAATTAATATTGATTTATTGGATAATTTAATTAATTAAATTTAATATTCAATTTTTTTTCGGATAATTGAATTCTAGTTTTAATATGATTGAAAATGATATCAGAAGTTGATGTAAATTTTATTCAAACAACAATGAAGATTGTAACATTTAAAATTGGTTTTAAATGTGAATAATTAAAAAAATTTGAAATTTTATATTTTAATTAACGAGTAAAATAGCCATTTTAGTCACAGTCCCGGATTTCTACGAAACCAGTTTCATCGGATCCATAATAGTGAATTATTATCGGATTTCAAATTTCGTGGTGTTTGGAGTTAACGTTTGATCGTACGGGATAGAAACGCGTTGAAATGAATATCGAAAATTTAACATTTTAATTGGGTTCAAAAATTTATCTTCCACATACGATCGAATTACGTCCCGAAACATGTTCCATTGTGTTCGGAATATGGGTAAAACATTATAAACGCCTAGCGACACGCTTCGTTTGGAGTTCGTCCGGAAATCACGTGAATAATCAAAATAAAATATTAAAATATGTAGATACGCGTATAAATACGTCCACAACGGTATACCCTAGCCCAAAATCTCTCAGCCGCCTCCTAACTTATCAATGGCCGAAAATGGCCTCCTTTCTTCCTTAATTTCTGATCAATCCATCGATTATTAGAAGAAACTCTTAACTAGGAAAATGTAGAGCTTGTCGAGCTCTATTGTAATGACCCTAAAATAAAATAAAATAATATATATTTATATTAGGAAATTCTGAGATATATAAAAATATATATATATTGCATTAAAACAGAAAAGAATTTGGCAATAAATAAAATTGCATGGGAGCTTCTGTTTGATAAAATGCAAGGAATTAAGGTAGTTAGAAGAAAAATTGGAACTCAAAATAAATATAGCTTTATGTTCAAAGAATTATGTAAATATATATATATATATATACACATTTAATAGATATGGGGTGTTTGCTGTTTTATATGAAGACAAAATAAAATGAAGTTTAATGCAAAGGTTTATATGTCTTATAATTGTGCCAGAAATAATTAGCATAATATATGTGATTTTTACTTTAAATATAAAAGGAGTTGCTGATTTGACAAAAAGGCAGAAATATATATATATACACATATATAGAATCAAATAAAAATTTCCATCCCATATTTATTCCAAGCAAATAATTTGGGTAAATGATTTTTACATTACATAATAAGGTATGATAGTATGCATGATTAAGGGGAAATAACAAATAGGTAGAAAAAAAATATACAAAGGAGATTTTTAGATTTCTTAAAGGGGCATTTCACCAAAAGGGCAAACTTTGCAGTCCAATTAGTTTCTAGGACACACATTCCAAAAAATTACTTTCAAGGCCAAAGTCAGCAGAATAATTATTTTCAAGGACAAAGTCAGCAGTCCAATTATTTTCAAGGACCTAATTTCATAGGTTTTTAGGCCCTAGAAACTAATTATTTTACGTTTTGTCCTTGAAAGTAATTATTTCAGTTGTGTGTCCTAGAAACTAATTCCACTTACTAAAGAGGCCCTTGTGGCTAATTTCCACTTTCTTAAACTTGTAAAAAAAAGAAACTGAGGGTCACATGCTTATTGCATGGGTAGAAAAGAGTCATGAAAATAGTATTGAGTGTTTAAAAATGCATGATCCCCGAAATAGCTAATTAAAGTACCCAAAATGTGTGCATTTTCAATTTATGCTCACACAGGAATATGATGTGTAAATAAACATCTAAGGGTATCAGGGGAATTACCCATTTTCTTAAACCCTAGAATGGAATTATAAATAACTGCACATAGCCAAAACCATCACTCTCTCGGGATCAAAACAAAAATAAAATAAGCAAGGAGAAACACTAGCTTGAGGCTTTGGGGGATTTACTGTTCTAAGAAATTAAGGCAGTGAAAGGAAAAACATTATGTGAGTATTTATCCTTTGTATGCAATGGCATTAAGTCCTATTGCAGGCAGCCTAAAAATATTATGAGTTATTTGAATCTCTGAAATGATTTGTTATGGGTGATATGGATGTTTATTGGTGCATTATTGTTTGGAGCATTAATCTGTAAGTAGGCTTTTAGAGTTAACATGATTTGAGCATTTTTTTTGTTCCATCTCATCATCATTAAACATGGATATAGATTAAATGGGGGGAACATGGGGTTGAACCAGAAGATATACAATCATTTATATCTTTTTGAAATATGAATGTAAGAAAAACTAAATTGGTCACTTGGGGGTTAGTCAATGATCTGCTTACTTCAGGTGGAAGCAAGTATATGCATGGTGCAACTGCACCCTGAGGCCTTTGTGTGTTGGAATAATTTAAACAACCTGGGAGTTTCCTTCACAATGCATACATAGTGTTCATTTGACAAGGAGATGTAGACCATAAATTAAATAAGGAATGGGATTGGGATTTATAGAAATCTGGGTTATGAATATCTAGACAGGGAGTTAAAACTAACCAGGATTTATGTGATGTTCTGGTTAGCTGCTGGGTGAAATTTGGAGTATAAACATGAGTTTACTTATCTAAGATTTGGTGAGGATGAGTTAGAAATTGTACACATAATTATTTTTAACTATTTGTTATGTATTGTTTAATTTGTTGAATGTGATTTTGTGTCTTCTTGAATGAACCAAAACCTGCTAAGTATAAAACCTGTTAAACTAAGAAGGCATTGCAAGCTTACTAAAATTATGTGTAGGTATACAAAATTGATAAATACTCATACCAGTGTAAACTGACCCTTTTGGTTGCCCTTGCAATCATCTGGGTGTCTCAAAAATTCTTTGGGGCAGCTAAATGATTTGCTTGCAGGAAATTGAAGTTGGCTTGATGAGTAAGGAAGGCATTGGCTGCTAGTATAAATAAGAGAGACTTGTTTTAAATTTGCAGTTGCATTGTAATGAAATTTACTAGACAAATTCTATTCTCTGTAATTGAAGTTACTTGTAGGAAACTTTCTAAGTATTTGGGGTTGAAAACTTGTACTTAAGTAAAATTCATTTTGAATTATATTTGATGGAGTTTGATTTTCTATTGATTCTATGATCATCTGATTTGGAGAAAACAAGGGGATAGATATAACACATAAATATAAAATGTGAATGTAATAATCTCTGGTTTTATTGCCTGAGTTTATTCTATAATTTTCTTTAAATAAAATATAATGGATTTGACAAGATCTGAATAAGAAATATTCAAGTGGAGTAAATGTATGCATGGCAGATAATTGATACTGGTTTGTATATATATATATATATATATATATTTGATTCACTGATTTTTATTGCCTATATTTTGCCCTATGGAAATTAAACAGCTAAGGGGATTGAATTTTTGAAATAAACTCTCAAGATTTGAGTATTTAAATTTTCAAAGAAAACTATGAGGGTAGTAGACTTGGAAGACACAGAATTTTGAATAATTGAAAGAATACATACAAGAATGCATTTCAGAAAAAAAAACTAGGCACTAACATGCTGAGGATTAGGAGTAGGAATTTGTAGAAGCTTGTTAAAATGAGGGGTATGGGTTTGCAAGTGGTAAAAGGGGGACTATGGCTGGTCTAGATGGCCATGGGTCAAACCCTTGGAGCCTGGAACCACTTCATTTCAATCAGTGAAGTGTAAAGTGCTACCGGGACAAATCAAAGAAAATACCAAGCAGCCTTGGGATAACACCAAGCAAATCCCAGAAATCACCAAGTATGTAAGTCTGCATCATAATAAATTTGAAAATGCTAAAAATCCTCATCTGATCAACCTGAAATGATAAATGGAAATTAAGTCCAATATCTGTGCCTGTTAGTAAAGATTTGTAAGTGATTTCATGCATATACTTGATAACTATCATGAGATCAAGGTAATACTATTTTAAGTGTTAAATAGAATTATTTAGGCAGATTAATATATATAGTCAAATAAAAGTATAAGTGTTGTAGTTTGCTAAAAATATACCTTTGGCAGTAGAACAAAATTAGAAAGGAAATAAGTAGCTTGTCAATAGCTTGTATGGTATTTTGTTTTCAATCTAATTTAAATTCCCTCTGATAAAAAAATAAATAAAGAAACAATTGTATATCATCGAATATATAATTGTCTTAATTTGTTTGTACACTGATATGATTATATTGGTAAATCCAGGGTCTTGGGAAAAATATTTGGAAACTATATAAAAATTCAAATATAAAAGAAATGGGGTTTAGTAGTGAATTCCTCTTGAATAAAAAAAAAATCTAAGTGATTTAAAGATGAGGGTCACCACATCTATATTCTCAACAGCTACGATCGAATTTAGAGCTATGGATTGGCGAAAATTTTATTCCAAAGGCAGGGCGTTCAATAATGTTTTCCCAAGCAGATGTGGAGCCGAGCTCAGTCAGGTCATGGCCGTGGGTGTGTGGCACATTGCTCTTCGACGTGGTAGTTGTTAATCGAGGTGGAGATGGTCGAGGAGGTCGCTACATTTGAGGAAAGAAGTCGGCCTTGGGTTTCTTAGCAACCTGGACGCATACGAAACGAAGTGGAACAAGAAAGCTTTGTGGTCAGATCTAGGATTTTCAAATCGAATGGTCAGGATTGGTTTAGGTATAAAAAATATATTTATATAAATTGTATATGAATCTTTACAAATGTGTATCTCTCCTATACGTTGTCAGAATTGGACAAAACATGATATGTTGGAATCGTAGCGACGAGCACTATGTCATGGAACTGGTTTGGAATCGTTTGGAGCAAGTTAAAATTTTAGGCCAAATCGAACGTCGTTCGATTTCATTTAAAATTGAAAACTCAAGGTAAGTGTTTATACACTCACATTTGACTAATATATTTTTATGATTAGTAAAAATTTATATCGTGAAATAATTTAAGTTTATTGATTGTTGTTTGATAAATTTAGTTGACATCGGACTTTATTTGATAGGATCTGAATTGACAGTTAAATTGAATTAGGATTAAACTGCTAGTAAAATTTCCCCATTATTGATAATTGGTTAATTATTGTGATTTTTGATTGTTTGGATGATTGGTTGTGATGGATGCTATTGGTTGATATTTTGGATGATTATTTATTTTGATATATCATGTTATCATCCTGTATATTATTTACAGTATATAAAACTGGAAATTGAATTATTTCGAATAAATTAAGAAATAGGTTGAAATGATATATACCTATGGCATTTATTTTGGATTGAAATGATATATATCCATCCCTGAATTAAATTGGAATAACTGATTCACTTGGACATAGGATAGAGAATTATATACGGACACAGGATTAGTTAAATTAAATGATTTTAAAAATTTTGATTTGGAATTATTTAATGATTGGTTTTTAGAAATAAAAATCGAATTTTTGGAAAATGAATTATTTTCGAAACGGAACTCGGATGTTAAAAATTTAAATTTGAAACAGGATTTATTTAATTAATCAAAGTTGAGATTTTTAAGTTATAAATCGGAATATGATTTGAATTTCAGAAGTTGGTGTTTTAAAAGATTGAACCTGTATTCGAACTTTATATGTTGTTAAGTAAAAGTGATATAAAACGATATTTCGAAATTGAGCTCGGAATTTAGTAATATTTGAATGTTGGATTTTTATTGGATATTGAAGGAAAATTTGATTTAAGTGTTTTGAATCGATATTTTGAAAATCGAACTCGGAATTGAGATAAATCGAAATGGTTTAAATTTGGAATTGGAATTTAAATTAATTTGAAAGTGGAATTTAAAGTAATTTAGAAATGGAGTTGAAATTAATTTGAAATTGGAATTTAAATTAATTTGGAATTGGAGTTAGAATTAATTTAGAATTTAAATTTAAATTAATTTGAAACTAGAATTGACATTAATTTGGAATTAGAATTGAAATAAATTTGGAATTGAAGTAAATTCGACTTGAAATTAGAATTGAATCGATTAAAACCGAAATGTAAACTGGAACTGATTTGGATTAGAAAATTTGGAAAGCGAACCTATTTGACTTTGAAACTATTTTTAAATGATTATTTTAGTATAAACTATTTCATATCTATTTTCTTTAAATATTCAAACTATTTTGATTTTCCCAACTATTATACTATATAGACCATTTTAAATACTCGAATTATTTTCTATTAAACTATTTTAACTATTTAACTATTTTAAAACTATTTTCTAAATTTCAAACTTGTTAAAAGGGTGGAACGTTTATATTTAAATCTTGGATTTAAATACGAATTGGGCTAAACTGAAATTATAACCAAAATTGTAGTTTGAATCAAGTTTTGAAGTGAAATCCATATATCGAATTGAATTAACATGTTGAAGTCAAAATATGATTTTTGAAGCGAATATGATATTTTGGTATCAAGTACGAACTGTTATCGAAATGTAAAAGTACCAACCGGTGTGTAAAATGACTTTTGGTTTTTAAAGAGACCGAGGCCTCTTATTGGCATACTCTCTGTCAATATTGGAACCACTTTGACAACTGTGTACGCAGTGGATGATATCCAAAATGTAGTGGTTGAATTGGCGACATTTACTGGAATGAAGTAAGAGAACGATGATGGATAGACTTTACATTCATGTCGTAATTAAAATGACTAAAACAGAAGCCTATATCTGGCCATTGAGGTTAGCTACCTCTAGCGACGTGATTCCTTGTATTACTATTGTGATTTCATATTCGATGGGTGCATCTCTTTTTTCATTTGGATTGATTGTTGAAGTCGGCCACAGATGGGTTACGACCAGCCAGAAAGGGTAAACTGGTAGAATCCTACCTTGGGCATTGCCTCATGTGCCTTGTCATACTTACCCCTATACGAGCCCATTACGACTTGGGTTTAAAACTGTAAAAATGTGTTAAGGTGGATCAATGTAAAGCCTTAACGCTATTTTGATATTTATTTACTGATAGAATTACCTATTATAGCGTATACTATTATATATAAATAGTTTAACGGATCCTTAGAAGATGGAAAAACCCGTAACATCTCTTAAGTTATTGCAGTCATATTTTATGATATTGATTTGACTTACATAAGAGTATTTTAGTCCCGACTCGAGTGTTTTGTCTTTTCATTATGCTCGGGTCGGTCTTGAGTTTTTCAACGTATTGAAGATTATTCTCTGGAGGACGAAGACGAAGATATGGTATATTACTATTATTATTATACCCTGTATCATGCTATTCTACTGTATTGATTATTTCTCCCAGCTGTATATTTATAACTCGGATAAATGTGTATAGATTATAATCAAATGTATAGTAAACAGCTTTATGAATTGGTTATTTGATTATTATATTTTATCATTTCCACTGTGAGATTCTTTGTTTGTTTTCTTCTTCTCTTCTTATTTTTTTATTAACCCCATTGATTATCTACGTTCCGGATTGTTTAAGTCGGACATGTGTGGATTTTTGTAGATTTAAACCTTCCGAAATATTGGTCATCACACCCTTCCTTAATTGAAACACCCTCCTATCATAATCCAATACTGCCCTATAGCGAAACATCCAATCCATTCCTGAAATCAATCCATACCCCCAAAAAATTAGTACATAAATGTCACAAAGGAACTCCACACCATGGATGACCAACTTTAGATTATGACATAACATCAAAAAATAGGTTGATCCCCCAACAAGATTCGATATCATAACAAACTTATGTGTGATGTTGGGTTTAAGAGCTAAACTATCGTCTAATGCACTTGATATGAATGAATGGGATGAACTAGTGTCAAACAAAGTACGAACAAGAGAATTAGATACTAGCAACACACCTTCTATCACAATCTACTTTCCTTTCTCTTGAAATGCCGGTAGTGTCTTACTAGAGGTTGGAACAACATCCAGAGCATATGCTTTCACAATTTGACCTTCACACTTTAAAGTTAAGCAATCTTTGTTCATGTGTTCAATATGATCACAATCATAACACTTAAGCTTCTTCAAAGTTGGGGCTGCCTTACAATTCTTAGCTATGTGTTCCACTTGGTTGCAGTTATAACATTTACTCTTCGAGAGGTTCATCCTACAATTCTTTGCCAAGAGTCCTACCATTTGACATATGTGACAAGTAATTGTCTGCTTTTTATTCTTCTCTCCTAGTAATCCATTTCCTTTGTTTTTTCCATGCTACTACTGTCTTTCCACTTCATTATTCCGTTCCTTAACTATATTTCCATTTAAAGAGTTTGATAATGTCGCCTCTACCAATCCCTCGAATGTTGCTCCATACAATTTCTAATTTAATGCTAACTCCTTTAAATGTGAACTCAAATCCATTTCAAAATTTAATGCCTTTTTCGTTGGAGTATTCACTAATTAAACTCCAAATCGAGCCAACTCGTTAAACTGACTGACATACTCACCTGCTGTCAATTCTCCCTACTTCAAATGAATAAACTTCTCTAACACTAAATCTTTTTCAACGCCGTAAAGAGATTCTGCCTCAAATCTCAACTTGAACATCCTCTAAGTAGTAATATTCTCATCCACTTCAGTTACTACTACTACCCACCAAAATGCTGCTTCACCTTTCAAATGCTAAGTAGCTAACTGTCTCTTTGTCGCATCACCAAATCCCAATAGGTTAATAATATTCTCACAATCATTAAGCCAAGCCTGAGTCACTGGGTATAGTCCTGTCCCCAAGAATGGCTTCCCACCAAGGTTCCTCTCTCAATATATATATATATATATTGACTACTGTATAGTATATACATATATCTAGTAGGAAATACAATCACTCTCTCTCAATGTGTTCCTAATCCCTATCCTATTTCCTAACCTAAGCTCTGATACCAAATGTAATAGCCTACCTTTTTGACCTCAGGCCCGACACCCAAACCGATGCCAACACCCGAGAATCGAAAAGACGAGTCGTTCAGGGAGGGATAAAATATGTATATGGCCACAGGCATATATCAAATATTAAATATAATTCTAACTAACACTATCTATTTTCAAATTCTCGCAACAAAGGATAATATCACATCACCATAACATGTCTAACACGTGTCTATATAAATACAGGTAAAATGCAATCCTAATACTACAAAATCAAATCCAAGTACAACACCGATCAACTCCACATGCACACTACATTAGTAAATTTCCATCTGTGATAACGTCTTATCCCTGATCTCCATAAACCTTGATATATGTATAAAAATGTAAGTAGGAGTGTGTCTGACATAAATCTGGTGAGTGAGCCATACTCTACTTTATATAAAGTAAGAAAATACCATAACATTATATGAGTCTATCATTCGGCCACCATGCGTTCCATCGTTACATCATACTTAAATGCCATACACGTCTAACCATACCATATCATATCTGTACGGACTAATGCTTTGGTCCAGCCTTATGCCCTACTAAGTTTCCTATTACCCACATGTCTCAAATATCATATAGAAATCACTTCCCTGGACCCTCTAATGACTACAAGAACGTCTATTGTCCCAGTGCTACCTAGTTGACTCATGCCCTAGTCCGTCCCATAGCTTGTAGGGTCTCTTAACATCCACTTCCTCCCCTGCCCTACCATGGCATTACAGAGGAAAAATATCGTCATGCCTCGATCACCTACTAAGTGTCACAAGACCGAATTCGCATCGCGTATATTCTGAGTCTTTAATATAGCATCCCAGACACATTTCCGTTTGCATTCACTATAGCATCACAAGATCATATCACAATACGCGCGCGCACATACACACACACTTGTGTGTGTGTGCGCGTGCGCGTATGCATGTGTGTTCTCTTTACGCAACACCATCCATATATCCATTCATTTCATATCATCGTCATGTTCCTTATATCTATTCATTTCGTCGCACCATCATCTCTCTTGTCACATATAAGATTGCCTTCCAAAAACATAAGAGAAAACACAAATCTAATTATATATTATTTATTTATACTGGGCCATTAGGCCAAGGTTTACATAAGTAATTTATACGTGCATTGGTGCACTGGTATATGGCTACCAATCCACCGGTGTACATTAGTACTTCAGATCTTAGTTCAGGTTTTGTAGTCTTCCATCGACGTTCTCGCCACCTACCGCCATCGCTTCATCTTAAATCAACAAAGAACATGCCTAAACCCTAACTTTAGGTTCTTAAGCCAAAGTGGGTCATTTATTTCATAGATTATAGTAATAAACTTTCAAATTTCCAAAATTTGTATAAACCTAGTTTTCTATTCATTTATATCAACAAAATCTCTCCTAAACCTTGTTAATTTCGAAAATGAAGTATATATATTATTATCTAATCTATTATAGCCTACAAATCATCTTAGTGTCAAGATTGCATTATAGGAGGAGGAAAGCATAGAGCACTCACCAAATAGCCTATTCCACTCTAAAGCTCCAATGTTCGGATTTGCTGCACCTCCTTCCTTCGTAATCCCGCCTTTAAATCATAGCTAAGTTGTAGCCCCGTCTGCTATTTTACCTGGATGTTTTATGCTTTCGAAAGGATGGTGCCGAAGCCATCATGTTTCCCTAATATTTTTATATGATAAAGATGGTTTCGAAAGAGATGATTTCGCCTATATTCACTTTGACCCAAATAATGTTTTAAGTATAAACCCAATGCTTTCACTACAAAAAATCAATCTTTGATAGCATCAATACATAGCGTTTCCGCCTTTCCTCCATCCAATGTCGTGTACACCAAGTTATTCAATGCTATACAATATAGTCACGGGTTTTTCAACGCTATATAGTAAGAAAAAGGCATGAAATAAATATTTTATAGGGAAAAAGAAATTCACATATATTAGCAACCGTGCGCCTTTTTCTCTTCCCACTCTTTTCACCTCGTCATGTGTGTAATTTCCCTTTCCACTCCTTCCACCAGTCTAAGAAAGTCTGACTCCACCAATAAGAAATCAAAATCACCTTCCTGAGCTATAAGAAATGCTCTCCCCATTCATTCAATCAATCTTTTTTTCTCAAAATCCCTGATTATACATGTCAATTCCTAAATGTCGATAAGCGACTCGTCAGCAAACCTAGACCCGAGAAGAAGCCTCCAGCAAATGACTTGTCATCAAACGTCGATGGGAAAATGAAGAAGAAGGCAAAGTCAATTGAGACATACATGATTTACATTTTCAAAGTTTTGAAGCAGGTCCATGCTGATATTAGGATCTCAAGCAAAGCCGTGGGAATCATGAATTCTTTCATAAACGATATTTTTGAGAAACCTGCTCAGGAATCTTCTAGTTTGGCCAGGTACAACAAGAAAGAAAATAACCATAACTTCTTGAGAAAATCAGACCTATGTTCTCCTTGTTCTTACTGGCGAGCTTGCCAAGCATGCTGTATCTGAGGGCACCAAGGCTATCACCAAATTTGAGACATTATCGGTTCTATTTTTTAACCTTGTTTTCAAATTTATGATAATATTTATTTTCCAACCTTTTCTGTAGTTGCGGTTTAAGTTTTAGTAGATCTCCGAAGATTCAATGTCAAGTTTTTAATTGATGTAGTGTTGTGTAGATGTTAGAATAGGCCGATTATACATTAATTTTAGTCATGAAATTCATTAAATAATTAGCTTGATTAGTGCCATGTTTATGTTAAATACCTAGTAAAATTAACCTGGATTGAAGTAATTTTTACATTCAATAGTCATTGTTTTCATTAATGTATTCGTGCAATGTCTTTCAAGTTTCCTTGGCTCTCTTGTGATCTTTAGGGGTGTCAAATATGTATTTTGAGAATTTTTTAACGATCATGAATCTTGTTCATGCTATTGGGTTCTAAATTGAAAAGTAGAACTAGCAATGTTTTTTGGGCTTTATAATAAAAGTTCTTGATGATAGTGTAATTTCTTGACGGTTGCAAGTTTGGTTCCACCAATAGTTTTAACTCAATCTCGTAGAAAGATCAAAATTTTGCAATCATTTGTTTCTTTTGTGAAGGCAATGCTGTTATTGTGCAATTACAGTTTTAGTATGAAGTTTAATTTGTACAAAGATAACTGCTGATGCTTGCAAGTTTATTCATTTAGGTTATTGTGGGCTTGTAGCAAAATAGGAGGGAATCATGTGGTCCTAAATTTTATATTCTGAGGTGTTACCATAATTAGATCCTTCATTTTTCTGTAAAGAAGTCCATTTGTGCTTGTATATGGTAGATTTATTTGCAATGTACTAATTTATGTGTCTTAGGACGAGTATCTGCTACTATTCCTAAATAATCTATTTCCTTGAATCATATTGATATTTCTTTTCTTTCTTTCTTTTAAAGAAGAAGACAATTTTGCTAGCATATGATGGAATTGTTTGCAAAATAAATGCTTAACTATTAGGATTTGATAGGTTTGACACACTAATTGAAAATTGAAGAAGTAGACGGGAAATAATTGCATGGTCATTCTCTTAGTTAAATGAAATGAATATTTTAATTTTTTGCGAAGCAGTTCATTGTACTTCCATGTATTATTGATGTATTTATAAATTACCCAAGTATGTAGTACAAGGCACTCCAGGTTAATGTCTTATAATTCAATTTGTTATTTTCCATTTTTCTACCATTGCTTGCTCTCTTCATCTTCACTTGATTTTATATGTTTTTCCTGGTTATTTTAGGTATGTGGAACCATCAGCAATTGCTGTTTCGAAGCTGATAATCAACTACAAAACCTACTTTTAGCATTAGAGTATCTTTGGCCTGCTTTGCTTTTGCCTGTTACTGGTAACAAGGTAATAATATATAGAAAACTATATCTGGGGTTCCCTTTTAGTGCTATTGACAATGAATCTGTACCTGTGCTTACTGTAGTAAATTACACAGAAAGTATGGCTTTTCCCCGAATCTATTGTTGTAGTTCTATCCTAGTACATATTTAACTTTAAATGGTATCTTGTTGGATATGAATGGCAACCTAATGAAGATTTAAATGTACATGTAAACCGTAAAAACAATAATAACTTAATAAACTTGAGTTATTGGATTGTAATGAGGTTGAAATAGTAGCGAGTTGTATTTTGAGACTAAGAGCTATAAATTCATTTGTATAAATTCAAACAGATTATGTGTTGCAGGTATATTACTGTATGGAGATTTGTTTGCTTCATTTAATGACGATTGATGTTGGAACCCGGTGCTTCAGAGAAAGCAATACAAGATCTACCACTTTTAGCCTTTGGTGATTCCACTGCTTTTGATGTCGTTGCTTTTAAAGATGCAAATAAAGAAAGGTCTACTAAAGCCATCTTGAGCAGTTTATGGTGGAAGCATAGTATGGCTCTATTTGATCCTGCAAATGCAGTTTATTCAGGTGTTTGTGGCAGGAGTTCAGATAATGCTTGTGTTCATTCGTTTGTTTTACATGTAAATATCTTAGAAAAGGACTGCATAATTTCCATCGGCTCCTTTTTTGACCTTGCCGCAAATCGCTATGTTTTACATTGTACATCCAACTACGATCCATGCACAAATGCTAAAGACACACTACACAAGCAAAAAACACTGAATACCAAATACAACCAATATCTAATTTACCGTCTATAATTTATTATCTCTTTAGCTACTAAAAGGCAAGATGGCATCTAGAAATGAATTATAATATTTAAATTGAAAATAAAATGGCTTTAATATACTAATGATCGAGAGACCACGAGAATCTCGATAGTCAAAATTCACCAAACAAAAATATAGAAAAAAATTTCAAAATAAAAACAAGGATTTTATCGAATTTACAGGTGTATACAAAACATTATTAGATAAAGTTTGATAAAGATATATGTATAGTATTGTTATATACAATATGTGGATGATATGTAATTGGAGAGAAGTATTTTATCAAATTTATTACCATTCATATCGACTTACTATACTAGATATGTAACAAAGATTTATTGAATAAAAATAGTTGTACAATCAACATCAATAACATAGTTTGATTCGGTTACACGACTCATACCATAATGGAATGATATAATAAGGAAAACGAGAAGGAAATAAATACTGACAATTAAACATTTTCTCTAACTAAAATTACATGGATGTTCATAACAAACAAATAAGAAAGCAAGCACATATGCATGGGAGATTAGTGTGAAGGAATTGCTATATAAGGGCATAACTGGGGTGTTTACATATTAGTCGGGTGTTTACTGACAAGCACATATGCGTGTATACATGGTGGTTTAATTTGTCCATTTCTGTTGGGAATATTAACTGATTTGTGATTTCAAGACAATAAGATATGTTTATTATACCAAAATACAATGTATTGCTAATTACAACTACTTCAATCAGAACAACATAGCCAAAACAAAAACATCAAACTAGCACTCATCCAAAATTACAAGATTCTAACGTCTTCTAACAACAAAGTAGTACTTTCTACATGGATTTCCTATACGAAGAATTAACGAACTTTATGCAGTCATCCATAGCTTCAGAATGGTGAGAGTCACGATGTGGAATAAAGTACTGAAGATGATGAATGATGACCAGGAACAACCACATTAGATGTGGATGAATTCTTCTTACCAGAAATACATATACATATACATAAGAATTTCACATATAGTTTATCATTTTTGTATCATAGGTGGAAATTATCCTGACTGTTGAAGCTAGTTTAAAAATTAGTTATACTCTGGGTGTATTTTTAGGAGCATGTGCCTTTAAATGGATGCATGATCTGTAGTGTATAAGTACTTTCTTGCCTTAAACTAAAGCAATTTTTTATGTAAACTAAAATGCTTGTTTTTACTTTTTGGGATGAATCACCTTAGTTTTGAACCAAATCAGAGGTACATGGATTAATTTGTCTGTTAGATCAAAGATTTAGAGTGGTCCAAGTTAAGTGGTTATACAGTCTTATTGTCTATAACCAAATTTGCCCCGATGATCTGAAAAAATGAATGGAACACATCAGTCTTAGTTATATATATTTTGGCTCGCTAATCTCAGCCATTCTTTCTATTTTGATGCAGTCATAGCCGTTCACCTTTTTTTAAAGGATGACGCTCTTGGTTTGGGCTATCTTCTTCAAGGCCCAACTTATTCATTATATATTGTACTGCAAATTGCTGTAACGCCATTATTCAATTTCATTGTATTAATACTGAGAGTAAAAATATTTTACAATTTCTCTCTTCATCATTTTTCTAGAATAAGAATATTATTCAATTCTTTGCAAAATCTTTACATGGTATCAGAGCCATACTCCTTAACAGCATAAACTCTTCTTCATAGAAGGATTCAATCTTTTCTCCATCAGAGTGTTCTCATCACTTGGAGAAATTGTTTTCCCATCAGATTCTATATTATTATTTGGGAATTCAAGTCTGTTCCAGGTTTCTGGTGCCTCACCTAGCCATTACACTGGCTACACTCAGAATTGTAAGAAAACAAACTTGTTCAAGAAAGCATTTGAAAAACAAATTCTAGAAACCAGAAAATCATCCCAGTGAATTTGAAAATTAGGCCAGAGCCATGCCAAGATCTATCAGAAATTATTCATCATCTAGATCGAGCTGCTACTTACCTATTCTCTTCATCTTCTTGAGGTGTTTTCTGTCCTTGAATCCTTTTTTATTGCCTTCTTTTGTTTCTTGATTCATGAATTATCATCATGGGTGATGATCTCTCAGCAACTTCTGATAATGTCAATACTGAGCAGCAAACTGATGCAACAGGCAAGTTATCAGGACTGTCACAAGCCCACAAAGCCAATTGATCACTGTGCATTTGGATGAAAATAACTATCTGCTGTGGAAATTGCAAGTTGAAACTGCAATTCAGGGATATGGCCTTGAAGGCTTCCTTTTTTGGCACCATACCTACGCCACCATAATGCATCGCAAATCAAGGAAATAAAGTTATTAGTAATGAAGAGTATGTCAAACATCACAGACAGGACAGACTCATATGCTCTTGGTTACTTACTGTCATCAATAAACTCAAATCTGTTATCTAATGTTATTGGATGTAAATCAGCAAGTGAAATATGGGCAACAATTGAAAAACTTTTCAACACTCAATCTGCTGCCAAAGTGATGTATCATAAGAGACAGCTTCAAAACATTAGGAAAGACAATTACTCTATGAGGGAATATCTATACAAAATCAAGATTATTTGTGGTCTTCTTGAGGCTGCAGGCCACAAAGTATTTGAATCTGAACAAATATTAACCATATTAATTGGTTTAAGTGATGATTATGAAGCAGTGATGGCAGTTATAGCCTTTAATAAAATTTTACCATATGTTGATGATGTCCATTCAATTCTACAAGCACATGAGGCCAGAATAGATAATAAAAGGCCTCAAGAAACAGAGTCTGCTATTAACTACACCACAAACTCCAAAAACAAGAATCAAAACAGTAATAAAGGTGATCAACCATCTCAAAGAGGAGGATATTTTAACAGGTCAAGGGGAAGAGGTGGGTGGAACAACAGCCACAGGTCCCAGTGCCAGATTTGTGAAAAAGTTGGACATACTGCTGTAAAGTGTTATTTCAAATACTCAAATCACAACAATAACAACAATCAAAGAAGTGGAAACTATAGTGCTAATGTGGCTCAGGCAAGCTCAAGTAATCAAACTAACAACGTAGATCACAGTTCAAATGAAAATGTACAATTAGAATATGTGCAAGATGACTGCTGGTACCCTGATTCTGAAGCAACAAATCATATAACAAATAATCTTGATAACTTGAATCTTGGCAATAAAGAGTATAGAGGTAAACAGTCAATTTGGATTGGTAATGGTAAGTGTATTAAAATCTCTCACGTTGGCAGTGCTCTTATTAAAGGAAAGAAACAGTTATTTTTGCATAACTTATTAAGAGTTCGAAAAATCAAGAAAAATCTTATAAGTGTGTCTCAATTTGCTAATGAAAATAAAGTTTATTTTGAATTTTACCCAAAATATTGCCTTGTTAGAGACATACTGACTAAAGATATTCTTTTTCAAGGTGATGCAGAAAAAGGACTATAGGTTTAAGTCTGTCAACAGTGCTAACTCTGCAACAGAGCAAAACTATTGTAATCAGTGTGAAAAGAATGACTATAGTAGTGTATTTGACCTTTGTCATTGTAAACTTGGTCACCCAAGTGTTAAAATTGTTAAACAAGTGCTTACTGAAAACCGCATTTCATATGATAATATTTATTTTTCTTATGTATGCACTTATTGTCAAATGGGTAAGAGTCATAAATTATGATTTAATGACTCTCTAACCAAGTACTCTAAACCCCTTGAACTTATTGCTACTGACCTCTGGGGACCAGCCCCAATATGTTCTTATTATAGTTACAAGTATTATGTATCTTTCGTAGATGCACACACAAGATACACTTGGATATACTTCTTGAAAGCTAAGTCTTATGAACATAGAGTTGTGATAAATTTCATAACAATGGTTGAAAAACAACTAGGATCACATGTTAAAATTATACAGTATGATGGGGGGACTGAATATAAAACCCTTAAAGATTATTTTAAGGGAAAGGGAATAATTCATAGAACCGCATGTCCCTATACGTCTGAACAAAATGTCTTGGTTGAGAGAAAGCATAGGCACATAGTTGAATCTGGGCTTAGTTTACTAGCTCATGCAAGTTTACCCCTAAAATTCTTGCCTGAAGTCTTTAACACAGCAGTCTATCTTATTAATAGACTGCCAACTAGAGTTTTAGGTGGAATATGTGCTATATAAAAGCTACAAGGAGTCAAGCCAGACTACTACAGTCTAAAAACTTTTGGGTGTCTATGGGTTCCTTACTTAAGACAATATAACAACAACAAATTAAATTTTAGATCCAAACCGTGAACATTCCTATGATATGCAATAAATCAAAAAGGATAAAAATGTCTTGGTGACAGTTGAAAATTCTTTATTAGCAGACATGTTGTATTCAATAAAAGTGTTTTTCCCTTTAGAAAGTCTAAGATTAAGACTACTAGTAAGGTGCACAATCCACATGTTTCCATACCTGAATTACCTATATATTCAGAAGATGAGAGTCCAGCTGAGGTGAGGAGGACTACTGATAAACACCCAATTCATCCCAATGTATCTTCTCATCAAAACTATGAGTGGATAGATGATACCAGTCATGCCAGTCACTCACCTGCACATTCAACAAATGAAGGAGATCATTATGAAGAAGGTCAACAAAGTGTATCAAGAAATAATTCAAATTCTATTGAAACAGACATCTTACCTCACACTGAACCCTTTCAAAGACCAAGTCATCCCATGATTATTAGAGCTAAGAGTGGCATCTTCAAACCCAAAATATACACTGCGATTACAAGCTCAGATGAACCAACCACCTAAGAGGAGGCTATCAAAAACAACAATTGGAAGACAGCAATGGATGAAGAGTATAATGCTCTTATAAAAAATAAAACATGGAATCTGGTATGTCCACCAGCACACAAAAATGTAGTTAGGTGCAGATGGACATACAAGGTAAAAAGGACTCTAATGGCACATTCAATAAATACAAGGCAAGACTAGTTGCCAAAGGTTATACCCAACAGTAAGGGTTTGACTTCACTGAAATTTTTCCTTCGGTTATCAAACCCTCAAATATAAGACTCATACTTACTATAGCCTTACATAAGGGATGGAGTATAAGGCAGTTAGATGTCAACAATGCCTTCTTGAATGACTTTAGCTCGGTTTTTCAGCATAAAAGAGTCGAGACAAAGCTGAGACGAGGGAAAGGAGAGTGGAAGGCTAGAGCTTGTGGTGTAGAAAGCAAGAATGTCGGTCCAGATATTTGGTCTGATATCCTCTGAAATGTCGAACTAGATATTTGGTCCGGCATCCCCTAGATAGTCGATCCAGATATTTGGTCCGACATCCCCCAAAATACTGGTCCAAACATATGGTCCGGCATCCCCTGAAATGCCGAACCAGATATTTGGTCCGGCATCTTCGAAATTGTCGGGCCAAATATTTGAACGAGCACAACACCAAAGTGCCGGACCAAACATTTGGTCCGGTACCCAGGTTTGCCGGACTAAATATTTAGTCCGGCAAATGAGAATCTCCAAGTAGGCCAAATATGATGTCGGATGAAATGATGACCAAGCAGGCCAATTTAGCTAACCAAGTGCCGAACCAAATCCTTCTGCCCAAATACCGGACCAGATTCAGAGAGCTATAACCCAACCTCCACACTTCACTACCTCACTCTATAAATACTAGGCATATGGCATCGTAAAGAGGGATGGAGAGAAAATAGTGAAGCTTCCATCAACAATGGCAGACAACTCAGAGAGAGAAAATCCTTAGTCCTAACAACAAGTTTATTCATATTCAAAGCTTGTACTTGTAATTAGATATGAAAGAGATAATAAAAGAGGACTAGTGGATGTAGGCACATTCAGGCTGAACCACTATAAATTCTGTGTCTTTTTACATTTCAGTCTTTTATTTATTTATTCTTTATTACAAACTATTGATTTTCTACCACATACACTCGCAACTAAAATTCATCAAATGGTATTTGTATACTACAAACAATATTCATAGCTCTACTACAACGTCTTGGGGGTGTTTGCCCATTTTTCGTCCAAACATTTTTGGTGCTTTCACTGAGAAACTGAACTTTCAATTTTTAAAAAGAAATTCTCTCTTTCTTACTTTTCTTTTTATTTTGAAACCTACTATTTCTAATCTTCTGACTAGGGATTATCGTTTCTGTTCTTAAGAAACTCTCTCCCCTTTTCTAAGATCTGAAATCTATGTTTCTTTTCAGATCTATCCTGACTGTTTTACATAAAACGAAAAATCCTCCTTTTCTCTTCAGATTCGAACATCCATTTTACTACATAGAGAAATTCTCTTGTCCGCTTTTTAGATGTTACTTTTACTATTCCGGATCCACAAACACATGTACCCATTCTTTGGATCTAAAATCAAGCCACCTCTCTTTTCTCATTTGAAATCCAAAAACATGGTTTCTTGGCATAAGAAACCTCGTTTTCTCTCTGTTTAGATCTGGATCATTATCTTCTTTCACAAAAGAAAACCTGTTTCTAGTCTTGAGATCTGAAATTACATTTTTTAATAAAATTTATACCTTTTTTCTTTTTAGATCTAAAGTCACTGTTTGCTTGGCATGAGAGATTCTCTTTTTCTTACTTTCCCAGTTTGAGATCATTGTTTCTTGGATTAAAATACTCTATATCTCCCAAATCTGAAACCGTTACTTTAGCAAAATATATTTCTATTTTCAAATCTGCAATCACTATTCCTTGAAGATAAAATAATTCTACCTTTCTTTTCTCTTATTTCAGATCTATAAATGATGCTCCTTAACCAACAAGAAACATGTATTCACTTCTTAAATCTGAAGTCACTATATCTTCTTTCAGATTTGCAAACACCGTTTCTCCACCAAAAAGAAACAAGTATTTATTTCTTAGATCTAAAATCATTCTATCTTCTTTTTCTCATTCCAAATCAAAAAACACTCTTTTGACCAAAAGGAACACTTAGTCATTTTTCAGATCTAAAATCAAATCTTATTCTCTTTCCATCCGGAAGCATTGCTTCTTTAACATAAGAAAACTATCTTCCTCTTTTGTATAAGGGAAACCTATTCCCCTAGTAAAATATATAGTTACGGTTCTAAGGAAATCCTTTTCTCCCTCCAAACTCGAAATCCATTCTCTTGATCTAAAGTCATTATCTCTTTGAAATTAGAGCTTTTATCCTTTTATTCTTTTTTCAAGTTTGTAATCACTATTTCTCGGATTGAGAAGCTATACCTCTTATCTCAAGATTCTCTTTTCATTTTAAGAGTTGGACCATCAACCCTTCGAAGCTACAAAACCCCCCAATCCTTTTCGAAAACTGAATTATCTCTCTCGAAAGGTACAAACTCTCTAGGAAAGGAAGGAGACCAACTTCCCGATGTGCCGCCTAAAGTAAGAGAACTCCGGTGCAAAGAATGCAATAACTATCCAGATACGAAAAAGCAGAAAGACTAGTATAGTAACCTTCTGGTGCTAAAAATTATCGGATGTAAATTCGACATGGTTGTGATTGAAATTAGTAAACACTTCACTACTCAACATAAAAGCTTTGGTGGATAAACTCTTGAAATGCTTAGGGCAGATAGAAGTATTCGACCTCAACATCATAATACAAGGAAAGTCCCAGTCTAGAGAACACAGGGGCATTCCACATAACCAAATGAACCCCAAGCACAACCCTTTTTTTCCATCCAGCATCAAATCAAAGTACTACAATTGGGATCCCACTAATAGTTCAAAATATCACAACTTGAAGACCGAAGTCATGATGATTGAATACTCAAAGTCTAGATATGATAAACACGACACTTTGTCACTCCTATCATGCATGAAGGCATCACCAATCCAACGCGTACCGGACATGATTCAAATAATGTCAATAGCTCTTCTTACCTAGGGATATGTTCAACAAATATGAAAAGAGAAGGAGATATGACCAAGACTTACTAGTCCACCCTCCAAGAAAACAAAAACTTTTGAGTGCCCACTACAAACCTTTATAAGGGGCTAACCCGACCCCCAAGACACTTTCCAAGATCTCCACACTTGCTGATGAATGAGGGGCACAAAGGAGGTACTATATAATTAATTTTCTTTCATTCTAATCAATCTTAAGCTATTACAGGGTTCTACCATCTACCCTTGGATCTCCATCCTTGGAAAAAGGTGAAGGAAGGATTCGTAAATCCATTGCATGTGCTGATCAACCCGAGGGTGCTTACACACTACACGAAGTAAAGGCAAAAAATCTAACTAACCCCTACAACTATGCATGATCTCTCCATTGGGTCAGCAAGGCACATAAAGATGAGAAAACATCACTATCGGGAGTTCAGATAGATGGTCACCCAGGGAAGCTTGTACAGCTTGTAGTACAAATGCTATGGTAAAATGAAAGAGATACAACTCTCTGCCTCCGGGGCTCGAATGATCAATAATTAGAGAGAAGCCATCAATTTGAGTATGGTGTTACCTCAAAGGGTAAGGAAGAGGACACGATGGAAATGACATCTGCCGAGAACTTGGATAACATAATAGTTTACACATAAAGGCTCTGAATGACCGAGCTCCAGCAATTCCAACATATTTGGCCTATAGCAGAAAGGCGAGAGATATCCAGAACCACCACCACTACTCCTCATGTCACAATTCAACACGAATCAGCAATATATATATAGTAAACCGCTAGGACATTGCAGCCACCAATTAAGATACTAGCTTCACAACTCCGTCATGATCCCATAATCAGAGAACACAATTCGAATTGATCAAGGACGAGAGATAGCAGGATGCACACTGGGGGCATCCACTATAATTCCACCCAAACTAGTCAAAATCAACTCGACTAGATGACTAGTCCAATGACTGCCAAAAGAAAATCTTTACGAAGAGCTCTTCGATCACACAATATGCTTGCATAAACATGTCATACGCATGACAACAGATGGCCCTGCAAAGGAGGTACCATGCCAAACCTCTTCTTTCATTTTTATCTAACTCCGTTGTTGTCATTTCAGGACAATGCCATCGGCTCCTAAGTTCCACAAAGTCTTACAAAAATACCAAGCGAGAATTCCTATCCAAGAGAAAATCTTAAACCAGACATACAACACAACCTGGTACTTTTCACTTCTTTCAAAGTGGCAGGTTTGGTCTAAACTACTCTTTCCCTTTGATAGAGGCAAGAGACTAATGCATTCACTTAACACATATGCAATTATATGCACTTAACGCACATGCTTATATTCACTTAACACCTATGCTGTTTTAACCACTCCTGCTTTTGTGATTATCAACCTAGATCACAAGAATATGTTGGCATCAGTGAAAATAAGATAGCCATAAGGGCAATAGCCTGGGCAGTTCACTGCTAACGATCGCCCATATCCCTGCCAATGACATACCAGTCAGGCATCCAGACACAAACCTAGCTTGAGTAACTCAAAGAATAGATGCATACGAAGCCTAGCATGGATTGAATCATAACAAGAGTTGGCCCAGTCCAATGGGTAGGTTGAAGCTGTCAACAAAATCTTGAAAACACTAATTGGGGAAAACTTGATAAATCCAAAGGAGCGTGGACTGACGTACTACCCACGATACTGGGGGCCTACCAGGCCTTGTAAAAAATAGCAACATGACATATTCTATTTTCTTTAAGCGTACTGGCCAAACATGTTGAGGTGAGAAGCATTAACACCACCCTTAAAACCACCGCACACGGACAGAAAGTGGCGAAACAGTATAAATCTAAGGTGAAGCCCCGAGAGTTACAAGAGGGAGACATTATTCTCAAGCAAGTCTTTCCCCATCCAGGCGCACTAGATCCAGTTTGGGAAGGACCATTTGTTGTTCATAAGGATCTCCACAATAGAACTTACATTCCACCGACAGTTGACGGAAAAGGTGTTTGGGAAAGGAAGGCATCTCTAGCATCTCCGCCATTACTTCTCTCAGCTTGTAAAAAGCATGTATCACCTAAAACCACTAAAAGAAGAAATAGTTTTGCTCATCAGATATTATTTCTATTTTGATCAGTCGCAAGCTCTCGCCGGCAGCAGTGAAAATAAGATAACCATGACTAAGGGTACGAATGTAGCCAAGGTAGTTCACTGCTGACGATTGGCCCCCTAGCCAGCAATGATAAACCGGCTATAAGCCATGGATTAGGCACGATTATAGCCTAGGCAATTTATCATTGGCGTTTGGCTCGCCGGCAACTACGAACCGATAATAAGTCCCACGATTAAGGCATGGTTGCAACCAAGGATAGTTCGTGGTTGACGATCGGCACCCACGCTAGCCAGACCACAGTAAATCGAATAATACTCACGATACAGGCTATAATGGCCCGGGTAGTTACAGTGTGTGAATCCTGGCTCTATCTTAGCTATGGTAGTTGCAAAAGTTAAGCCTAGCATGGATTGAATCATAACAAGAGTTGGCCCAGTCCAATGGGTAGGTTGAAGCTGTCAACAAAATCTTGAAAACACTAATTGGGGAAAACTTGATAAATCCAAAGGAGCGTGGACTGACGTACTACCCACGATACTGGGGGCCTACCAGGCCTTGTAAAAAATAGCAACATGACATATTCTATTTTCTTTAAGCGTACTGGCCAAACATGTTGAGGTGAGAAGCATTAACACCACCCTCAAAACCACCGCACACGGACAGAAAGTGGCGAAACAGTATAAATCTAAAGTGAAGCCCCGAGAGTTACAAGAGGGAGACATTATTCTCAAGCAAGTCTTTCCCCGTCCAGGCGCACTAGATCCAGTTTGGGAAGGACCATTTGTCACAAAAATCCACAATCAGGGCAAGTAACTTATGAGCCACGAATCTTAAGTTTAGAATGACTCTCTTGATGGATAATATAATTCGTTGTACTTAAACCAAAAGCTTCTAACAATTTCTTTTAGTCTTATGGCATTACATATAGATAGTAGAAATATGAATTCCACTCTGTCAACCACAACAGGATATTCATTCGCTTCCACTCCACCAAAGGAAACGGAGCATCGACTCAACTCCGTTAAAGATAGCGAAACATTAATCCAACATTGCCATAAGAAGTAGAATATCCCTTCCAGCCAACTTCGCTCAAGAAACTGTAAGGATTCTCCCGAAGCTGAGCACACTTATGTAACTAAAGAAAAACTCGATACAAAGGTAGACTAACTTTTGTAAGATACGCTAAATTCGATAAAAAATACTTGGGGGCATAGCACCACCTCACCCCTTGATTATACACGTACACTACCACTCAACTTGGTAATAGCACATTGGAATCATGACCTTAAGTTCGCAAGTTTAAAACCTACTCATGATACAAGGCAGCATGTAATGAGTATTTATGGACTGCCGTGTCCATCAAATTACTCTCTAAACCTAATAGGGAATCACTTCGAATGATAAGGACCTCTCTAAACATAAGTGATTCGATCTCTAACCTTTCGAATGTAGCTAATTCATATCAAAGTCTATTTAACACAAATAGCTTGATACCGTTACCTAATAAATCAATCCCGAGGACACGCGGGATGACTCTAACACATATCTTTGGTAAAATTCCAAATTAAAATGTATTAATAGTCTGTAACTGATTCTAAGGCAAGGATGAAAGTCCCTGACCACACTAGGCCCGAAAGGACCCTAAACTTGTAAGTAAAGTCAACAGAATATGGCAATCCTCTACTGCCAAAGCCAACGGGACGTTTGAGTTGAAAGGTTGATTCCACCCGATCAATGTAGGGATGGTAAGCCGAAGTCACCAATAAACACCCCACGTCGGAGGCATCTGACTGCGATAATCGGCATAAACCGGACCGAAAATAGGACCCCTAATTCACAATGGCGATAAATTTCCTTGAGCTCCGCTAAAAAGAGCCAAGACCACTTGCTCAGACCCATCACCTTCCCTATTAACACTTGATAGTAGTCGACTCCAAACAGATACACAAGATATCAGCAGGCAAACTACCAAAGAAATTGGCTAAGATAACCTTATACAAATGTGCCTGCTGGAAAGTCCTGGAAGAGATAACAGAAGAGCAAGGAATTACTCTAAATATCATCACTTTACCAGACTAGATGGAACATAAGACTATTAGCCCAGCTTGATCAGACATGGCCAACATCCACTCAATGACGCTATGCATAATATTTTACATACAAATGCCCTTCAATGAAAAATTATTACTCCATCAAATTCATCAATGATTGACCTTGTACGAGCATGCGCTAGAGTGGAGACAGAATTAACGATGAAATATACAAACTTAGCAATTAGATGGTCCGGCAGTACTCACTCAACCTGGTCATACGATGGTCGGGACCAAAAATTCCACGTCACAGGTCCCAAGTTAAATGCCACAAAGGGTAACACCTGGTCAACGTACTACTTAAGGTCTTGAGGCCGAAAACAGGAAGGCTAAGACAAAATGTCGCCCTGCCAAATGAAGGATAATTAAAGATGTCATCAAGTGACGAACATGCCCTCCATAAGACAAACGAAGCATCACATCCTGCTAATGAAAGAAAAACTCATCTAGGGGACGAAGATGAGATATGGATGGTCAAGCACCAAGTTCATCTAGATTGAACAAAGCATACTTTGCATTCATGAAAATATACTTTGGGGGGGCAAGTGTTGACTCAGTTTTTCGGCACATAAGAGTCGAGAGAAAGCTGAGATGAGGGAAAGGAGAGTGGAAGGCTAGAGATTATGGTGTAGAAAGCAAGAATGTCGGTCTAGATATTTGGCCCGACATCCCCTGAAATGCCAAACCAGATATTTGGTCTGGCATGCCCTAGAATGCCGGTCCAGATATTTGGTCCGGCATCCCCTAAAATACCAGTCCAAATATATGGTCTGGCATCCCCTGAAATGCCGAACCAGATATTTGATCCGGCATCCCCTGAAATGCCGAACCAGATATTTGGTTCGGCATCTTCGAAAATGCCGGACCAAATATTTAAATGAGCATTTCACTAAAGCGCCGGACCAAACATTTGGTCCAGTTCCCAGGTTTGCCGGACCAAATATTTGGTCCGTCAAATGAGCATCTCCAAGCAGGCCAAATTTGATGCCGGATGAAATGATGACAAAGCAGGCCAAGTTCGCTAATCAAGTGCCGGACCAAATCCTCCTGCCGAAATACCGGACCAGATTCAGAGAGCTATAACCCAACCTCCACACTTCACAACCTCACTCTATAAATACTAGGCATATGGCATCGTAAAGAGGGATGGAGAGAAAATAGTGAAGTTTCCATCAACAATGGAAGACAACTCAGAGAGAGAAAATCCTTAGTCCTAACAAAATTTTTATTCATATTCAAATCTTGTACTTGTAATCAGATATGAAAGAGATAATAAAAGAGGAACAGTGGATGTAGGCACATTCAGGCCGAACCACTATAAATTTTGTGTCCTTTTACGTTTCAGTCCTTTATTGCAAACTATTGATTTTCTACCACATACACTCGCAACTGAAATTCATCAAACGGTAGTTGTATACTACAAGCAGTATTCATAGCTCTACTACAACATCTTAGGGGTGTTTGCCCATTTTTTGTGCAAACAAATGGTATATTAGAAGAGGAGATCTACATGAAGCAGCTACCTGGTTATGAACAAAATGCAAACCTTGTGTTCAAACTAAATAAGGCAATATATGGCCTTAAACAAGCACCAAGGGTATAGTTCGATAGACTAAAATCAACTCTAATGACAATAGGATATCATTCTACCAAATCAGACTCCTCCTTGTTTATTAAAATTAGTCAACCATCAACTATATATACCAATCTATGTTGATGATTTAGTTATTATAGGTGATAATCAAGATGAGATCAATCAAATTGTATGCTATCTAAACGGGCAGTTCTCAATTAAAGATCTTGGACATCTCAATTTCTTCCTGGGAATTGAAGTAAATAGATCAATAAATTCTGAGATAATTCTATGTCAAAGAAAGTACATATCAGAACTGCTCACTAAAACAAAAATGAAAAATGCAAAACCCATGTCAACAACTATGATAAGCAATCAAAACTTGTCAAAAAAATAGAGGAGAAGCCATAAACAATCTTAAACAATATAGAAGTGTTATAAGAGCACTGCAGTATGCTACTATAACACGACCAAATATTGCTTTTAGTGTTAACAAACTTTCTCAATTTATGCAGGATCCCCTAAATGAGCACTGGAAGGCAGTAAAGTGGGTGCTCAGATACATAAAAGGAACCATTGATTACGGTCTATCTCTTAAAGCTTGCAATAATCTCAACATAACAGGCTATGCAAATGCTGACTGGACTACAGACCCAGATGACAGAAAATTTGTCACTGGACAATGCATTTTATTGGAGGAAACTTAATACCATGGTGTTCCAAAAAGCAATCAACCATCTCTAGATCTAGCACAGAAGCAGAGTATAGGAGTGTAGCAAGTGCAACTGCTGAAATAATGTGGTTACAGTCAGTTTTAAGAGACCCAAAACTAAATTCAAGCATCAAGTCAACATTGTAGTGTGACAATCAAAGCACTGTTTATATGACTGCTAACCCGATACTACACTCCAAAACTAAACACATCGAGATAGATTTGCATTTTGTTCGAGATCAAGTTTTAAAAGGAAACTTACAAGTAAATCATATACCTACTACCTACCAGCAAGTAGACACTCTCACCAAGCCCCTATCGAGAATGAACTTCATCAAGTTCAGATCTGAGCTGGGAATCAAAGAAAATCAAACCCCTTCAGAGCTTAGGCATTCAGGTCCTAACCAAGTCAGGAAGCCGAAGGAGAAGCAACCTCAAAGTTGCTATCTTGCTTTCAACCCAAACTATTGTGACAACTCAAATTCTCTGGAGATCCCCCATCTCAAATCAAATCAGAAAGAAGGAAGTCGAGAAATAGAGTCGACACTAGAATTTACACATTCCATTAAGTAATTTTATCAATTTCATAGATTCGAGTATAATCGCCCCTCTAACCTTAACCCTAGAAATCGGATTACGGCTCGAAGGGGGGTAAATGAATGGAACACAGCAGTCTCAGATATATATATATATATTTCAGCTCGTCTAATCTCAATCATTCTTTCTTTCTTGATGCAATCACGGCCGTTCATCTTTCTCTGAAGGATGCCGCTCTTGGTTTGGGTTGTCTGCTTCAGGGCCCAACTTATTCATTATATATTGTACTGCAAATTGCTGTAACGCCATTATTCAATTTCATTGTATCAATACAGAGTAAAAATATTTTACAATTTCTCTTTTCATCAATATTCTAGAATAAGAATATCATTCAATTCTTAGCAAAATCTTTACAATCCGTTTTTCCGGCACTTGGATGTTCGGCACTTGAATAACATGGATGAATTAGTGTCTACTTCTGAGGATTGAAAAGGCGGGTTGTTACAACTTCTTATAGATATGCTAAAATACTACTTTCTAATGTGTTAGTTTATAAATTTTATTAAATTTATAGCTTTTGTTGCAATTTATCAGATCAGAATGAGAAGTTGGTTGTATAAAGAAGAAGAAAGAATTTTGGAAAGGTAATCCAAAACTTGCCATGTAGTTTTATTGCTTATGGAACATTTCTTGGTTAGAAAATGGTGCATTTTCCCTGCCTTTTTTCAGACAATCCATCTATAAATATATTTATATACCTGCCAAGTATAAATAGTTGTTAAATTTTAAAAGCAAACCATTTTGGATTTTTTTATAAACAATTACATGTTTGTTTAGTAATGACGATCATCAATTATATACAAGTAATGTATCATCCTATGTATGATAAATTAAATAAATAAATCAGTCTGGTTATTAAATAAATCAATTGCAAATCATTTATAAATATATTTATATCCCCGCCAAGTATAAATTATTGTAAAATTTTAAAAACTAACTTCTACATGTGTTTGTACCAAAATTGGGCACAACACACTTCGGAAGTCTTTGAAGAGATAAAGTGAAGAAATTAAATAGAAAAGAGGAATTATCTAACAAAAACTCCAAATTTCAGAAATGAGAATAATTAAAATGCAAGGAGACACAAGAATTTAGAGTGGTTCGGCGTATCGCCTACGTCCACTATGAAGTAGTTTTCTTTATTGATCTTTCTTTTTGTGTTTACAAGTGAATTCAATGATTTACAGTAGGCAATTATGATTTGCAGCAGTGAAATTCGTTGGTAGCAGCAGTAATTGAGTTCAGATCTGGATCTGGCGGAATCCGGGCGTTGGAGATCTCAAAAAGGAAGAAGAACCCTTTTTTGTTGGCATTGGGGGTCTATTTATAGGTGTAGGAGGCTGATATTTCGCTACGATCTCGGGAGACCCTTTCTGGCACGTGACCAGGCCCGCACGCCCAAGCCCATTAAGTTTCGGTCCGATCCGTGATCGATACGAACAGATTTCGTATCGATCATGATTTCATCCAATGGGGTCGAAATTTGGCGTAGACATTCTTTAGCATGCAAGTAGTCTTCTGTGAAAATTTCATAGCATTTGGACTTGTAGATTAGGAGATACGATCGATACGAATTGGGATTCCCGGTAGGTTGTTTGGTTCGACTCACTTCTGTTTCGACTCGCTTTTCATTCGAATCGGTTCTGTTTGACTCGGTGACGTGGCGCCAACTTGTATTGACTACTGTGCTATGTTCTACATCGATGGACACAAAGTAGAAGTCTTCAGATGGATGCGAAGTTGACGAAGTGGAGCGAGTCGAAGAATGGCTCGAGGCGGAGCGAGTCGAAGTGTGCATTGATCGAGCGAGTCGAAGAATGCATCTGATGGAGGCGAAGCGGAGCGAGTCGAAGTGGTCGCTTCTGAATGTAGCGAAGCGAGTCAAAGAAGTCGCTTCTGAGTGTAGCGAAGCGAGTCGAAGTAATCACTGTTGATGGTTGCGAAGCGAGTCGAAGGGAGCGAGTCGAACTGCGATTAGTTTTCATCCAATTTTGTATCGTTCATAACTTGAGCATACGAACTCGGATTGACTTGAAATTTGGAACGTTGACTCTCATAGCTCAACTTCTCATGTCCTACCAATCTTGGCTCGATCCGGACATGGACAAAACTCGTCGATATCCATAGTGAGCCTGTGTATAACTGATCTCTGGGACGGGCCGTCATTGGTTACTAGTCAATTCCTTGGTGTCACGGCCTTGCCAAAAGGCGGGATAACATTTGCCCACCAAAGTACGTATTGTGAAATCATGACGTGCTTTGAAGTGCTGCAATCTTCATTCTGAATAGTTATCGTCTTTTTGATGAAGGCTGTAATCTTTGACTGTTTTTCTTGATAACGTAAACTGTTGCCTGTCAACTGTTGTACCCCGTATTGTCGCGACTGATTGCTGTACGCTAGTGGTTACCCGTTTGTTGTTGTAATCGTTATTGGATGAGTTTCTTATTCCTGAAAATCTGGGATATTGAAAATTAGTCCGACATTCAAGCATATATGTTAACCAGACTCTCGTTGACGTTTGTACGTTCATGAGTCGTTGTCAGTTTATTTTATTTTTGAATTCTGTATCGATCCTCTCCTTAACCGATGTGAAATTTGCTGCAACAATGCTCGATGGTTGCTTTTGAATGTTCCTTCGTAACGATCCTCTCCTGAATCAACTTGAAGGGTTGAAACATCGAAGACGATTTTTACTGGATTTATGGATGCGAAGTAAGTATTTCGAGTCGATGGAGTTGGCCTCTGGAAGCAATGATTTGATGGATTCAAACTGCTTGTTCGACTCGGTCTTGGATTCGAACTGCATAGGAGTCGGAGTCGAAACGCACAGGAGACAGAGGAGTGAGTCGAAATGCACAGGAGACGGAGGAGCGAGTCGAAATGCATAGGAGACAGAGGAGTGAGTCGAAATGCACAGGAGATGGAGGAGCGAGTCAAAATGCACAGGAGACGGAGGAGCGAGTCGAAATGCACAGGAGACGGAGTCGAAGGAAAGACGGAGTCGAAGTGATGTCTTTTATTGCAGCATCGGAGAGGGAGTCGAAGACAAACGATACGAAGGGGAGCTTCGCATCAACGCACTGGAGAGGGAGTCGAAACACGTGTTCGAATCCACCGGGATACGAATCGTTTATTCCTTTTGCTTTTGAGTCCATATAAATACTTTGTACTTAGCCGTTTTTCACTTTTTACTTTTCGCTTTCCTGCCTTACTTTCGCATTGCTCTGAGACTCGAGACAACAAAGAAGAAAACAATCTTGCCATTGAATTGATTCATCCCTTCAATCGCTCGAACTAACTGATAGATTTAGGTAATCCTTTAAGCAGACCCAACGCGTAAGCGATGAGACTTGGTTTCTAATATCAAATCAACCAGAGTTGTGATCGATCGAAAGTTCCATGGCCTCATCTTTGTGTCGATTTGAGTAGGGGTTTTGAGAGGATGAGGCGGAGGCCTTCGTATCAATCGATGGTGGAGCTTCGCATCGAGTCGAATGCTTTGAATCTTTGGATCGATACGAAGGGGCTGTGTCTGATCAATTTGAAATGATGGCCTTCGATCGAATCGAAGTGGGTGGCTTCGGAGCGAGTCGAAGTGTGTGGCTCTGGATCGAGTCGAACTGCGTAGTCTTGGGAGCGAGTCGAACTGCGCAGTCTTGGGAACGAGTCGAACTGCGCAGTCTTGGGAGCGAGTCGAACTGTGTAGTCTTGGGAGCGAGTCGAACTGCACAGTCTTGGGAGCGAGTCGAACTGGAGGCTTTGGGATCGAGTCAGAGTGTCGCGCTCTGATCGATTCAAAATCCTTAGCCCCTTGATCGAGTCGAACTTGCATTCCAACCTTATGATCGAGTCTGACTCATATGCTCACGACCATAACTTATTAATGCGAACATGGCTCTCGTGAGCAATACAAATTGAACATTAAAAAATTTGAAACTCCTTGCACATTTGAACAATTGACTCCGACGAGCTCCAAACTTGTATTACTGGACTTAACCGTTTCACCGCATATCTGATTGCCTATCGAAGCTCGTCGATGAAACTGGAACTTATCAAAATGACACCAAACTTTAACTTGGAATGATAGTTAACAGCTGGATGGTATGGTTGTGACAGTCAGTGATGACGGTCCTTCCGACTGAATTCCGAAGTCTCGTCGTTTACATGCTTCCTTCAATCCTGTTGATCTTCTCAAATGATATACAGTATTGCACTGTACAACGCACTAACACACTTTACACTGGGGGATGCACGAGTGTTATTTGTCAGTTTAATAATGATTTTTTTATAAGCTAGCTAGTCATGGAACCTTCAAGTTCTCAGCAGCTGGAACTCCCAAGTTCTATTCCTCCAACCATAGAGATACCGGTTATTGAAGCCGAAGTTATAGACCCAGCTCCGGACGATCGTCCGGGTGCCCGGTTTATTTGTAATCCAACTGATTCTATGCCATCGGGTATCTCCGAAGATATGCTAGGACGGATTTGCTTAAGGCATGGTTTGTCGCTTGACGACGTGCTACTTCCTGGGCTAAATGACAGGCCACACAATCCCCTGGAGGGGTTTACTGCTTTCAACCGTCACGCTTGCACATCGGGGACACTTCCTCCCTTTAATCAACATATAAGGGAGATGTTATCGTTTCTTGGCATAGCTCCATCTCAGCTACATCCCAATGGGTATGCCTTGTTGAACAGCACCTTTGTCCTCTTTATGGAGATCCTCTTCCGTCCGCCGAAGCCGATCGAAATCAGATATTTATTCAACGTCAAGAGCCATGGAGAGAACCCTTCTTTCACCTTCCTGGAAGCGGTTAGAAACTGCCACATTGTACTAGTCTCCTGGGGAAGGTAAGTTATTATAAAACTGATTGGTTCTACGTTCGGTGCCCCCCTGGATTTGTTGGGCGGTGGTTGGATAGACGTAAGTGTTGCCTTTTCCCACTTGAATCATTGAGATATTAGTAACTGACTCCAAAACTGACATACTTTTCCTTTTTTATAGCTGCAATCCCTCGTCCTGATGGCGCATAATTCAGAGAGCTTGTTCGGATTCTTCAAGCATTTCCGGGCGAAGAGAGGCATATCGACTTGGTTTTGTCCGACTGAAATTTGAGGACTGTCGGGCTGATAGAACGGAGGCAGAGCATACATCTGGAAGGGATGCATAGAGTGGTCCCGAAGAAACGGGTGAAGCGTAAAGCGCCCGCAGTCGTGATCGCCGAAGAAGTTGATCTAGAAAGAACGCCTACCGATACCAAGCTTCCAGCTGGGCCTTCTGCCGATGTCCAGGATTCGGGAGGAAGAAGAAAAGGCAAGGCTGCTGCTCACAAACGACCTAAATCTGAGAGATTTAAATCCATGGTCGTGTCTTTACCTTTCCCGGGGATTAGAATTTCAGAGGCTCCTCCCTCGCAAGTAGAGAGTCCCTTTGCAGGGCTTGCTAATATTCCGATCTCGGATTTTGTGTCGTCTCCACACGACGCCGGGACGGAGGAGCTTGATAGCACTCTTGAACTGAGCGGGTCGTTTGCTACGAGTGCGGTCGACATTTCCGGTTGGTCGGGGGGTTGCACATGCATACACTTCACTACACTACATGATTCACAACTGTACACATCGTCCAACTTAGGAAGTTATTAACTCTTACTTCGTTTATCATTTTCAGGTACTATGTCTGGAAGAGGATCGATGCTCGGGAATCTCCGTTCGGCCCGAAAGGCTTCTTCTTATTATGAGTCCCGTAGAAGAGACTCGGATAGAGATCGCGATTGCGAGTACTCTAATCAAGATAGGTACGGGCGTGATAGGGATAGAGAATACAGACATCAGTCTAGATCACGCTCTCCTCCTCCTAGACTTCCGTCCCCACCTCCCGCTTTTGTTCCACACCCACCGGAGCCTCCTCGTCACAGGCCATCTTCTCATACTTCTAGATCTGAAACTCATCTTCAGAGAGTTGAGACCACGGCCTCCATGATTACAGAGCAGGTCCCAACTGAACCCACAGGAGAAGGGACCCTTAAGTTGGCTCAGATGAGGAAAGACTTTCCGAACATTTTCTTTGATGGCTATGTCTTCCCGCCACACTTAAAAAGAATTCCGTCTGGAGTGGAGAACACGATGCATGAGTACGTTCATGACATATACACCCAGTACAGAGAGTGGGTAAAGGCTGCGGAGAAAGCTTCTAAGGTGGCCTTTGAGCGAGCTAATGCGCTTGAGAAACTGGATACCGAACTCGCCCAAAGGGACCAGATTATAAAAGTGCTTACTGCTGAGGCCGAGTCTTCTCGGAAATCGGAGATCGAGGCCACCAAGAAAGCTGATGAAGTGAAGGCGGAAATGGAGAGGTTGGGGCAGACACACATTTCCCTGGTGGAGGAGATGGGCCACCGGAACACCAAAGTCACCGCTGAGCGGGACGCGGCAGTCAAGGAGCTTAATGAACTCAAGGCCAAATTTGCTGATATGGCCAAGGAGAAAGATGACGCGAACAACGCAGCACAGGAGGCGTGCGAACAAGCTGTTCTACTCAGGGGTGAATGGGATGCGGCTATGGCTAAAGTCCAGGAGGTGGAGACTGAGGTCGAGGAGAGGGTGAAGTTGGCCGAGTCCATGCTAGAGGCTGACATCGAAGACCTTCTCGTCGTTTACAATGCTAATGTGCTGAGGCACAGGGGCCTAGCCTGGCTCGATGACTTTTCGACGCATATCTATAATGCTTAGAGCCGACTAGTTGAGGAAGAGAAGGAGGCGCATCAGGGCGAGTCTGTGGATGAATTCGAACTCGAGAATCGCATTCCGACTGATGATTAAAAGAAGATTCTCCATGAGTCGATGATTCTGCGTGAGAAGCAAAAACTTGGCGCCCAGCACTTTGAAGTGGGAGAGGGTTCTGGAGTTGACCATCATAAAGCAAGTCTTGAAGTTCCAACGTCAACCCAGCCCGAATCCTCATCTGCGGTCGATCCCCAGGCTGTTCCTGCTTATAATTCAGATCAGCCGCAGATATCACCGACTGCAACGCAAGTTATCGACGCCGCTCTGCCGCCTACGAGCCAAATTGAGGAAGGTATTCTGAACATTCTTCATATCTTTCTTAAGTCGAAATCTTTGATTAAGCTAAGTTCTAACAGTTCTCTTATTTTTCGTCCAGTAATCGATGCTGCACAAGTCGGGCCTCCTGCTACTCAAGAATCACATCAGACACAGGAAGCTATCGTCACTGAAGCGATCACCGTGACTACTGCAGCGCCTCTTGATGATATTCAGGGAGGCACACTTGTTTTTGATGAGAAACTGATGGAGGAGCTCTTTCGCCGTCATGGCGACCCTTTGGCTGATCTATCATTTGTCATGGGCGGAGGCGTTCCCACCAGGAGTTTTCCGATGCTGACTGCTGACGCTCACAGCGAGGCCCGGTCGGTCGCTGAAGAGGAAATCTTGGCACAAATCGCTGCTGAAATGGATGCCGCAACACATGGTGGTAGTCTTGGAGGTGGGACCGCGGCACTTGATCCAGCTCTGCTTAGAACGATATCGCCTGGCGGTACATTCTCCGATACTAGTGCGGCTATTCCATCTTCCACGCTTGATCTTATCCATCCGACTCCTCCGGCGGGAAGCATCTCGGTTCCTTCGAGTTCGGAGGAAGACGTTGAAATTATGCCCTTGACCGGAGACCGTCCATCGACGGGCAAAGGCTCAAAGAGGAAGGATAGTGGTGGCTTCGGTGGGCCTGTGCCGAAAAGGAAGCTGCGGAAGAAGAAAGATTAGACATGCTTTCCCGGTTTATTTTGCCTTGCATTTTGTTAGCCGTGTATAGATGCGGGTTCGGCCCCTGCTAGTAGGAATTTTTGGAAAATTGTACACGAATTTCTTTTATAAACAATAGAAATGAAACTTCTCTTTTTTGGCTTCTTTTCTGTCATTGTGTATTTGTCCAAGCGTTTCAATATCTGAAGTGTACTTGCGAAGTTTTAGCTTTCGAATCAAGTTTGTTTTTGTCTGCCAAGTTCGGAAACTGTGGACATGGTTTGTGACCGATAAACGAGTTGAATTTTGACGTCGCATTGCTTCTGTCGATGGTTGACGCTTATGTCTTGCCCCCCAGTCTTGGTGGTGTGTTGCAAAACATCAGTCGGTGATCGCTCTTTTCTTATAGCATGTCGAGTCTAGTGCCACTGAACGGATGTCTGAGGCAAGCGGAGATTGAGTAATGCATCCATGCTTGTTTGATTATCGATGATCATACTCGCACTCCGGAGAGTCCCATTGGTTTGTCGGCGGTTGGTCACGCCGGCTTAAGTTTCAATCATATGCCCGCGATCAGGGGACTTGGAATTGACGTTTATACTCCGACTCGTGCTCTGGGAGTTTGGAGTTGATATCTATACTTCGATTCATGCTTCGGGAACTTGAAGTTGGTGTTTATGCTCCGTTTCGCACTCTGGGAATCCGGAGTCGATGCTTATACTCCGACTTGCACTCTGGGAACTCGGAGTTGATGTTTATACTCCGCTTCGCACTCTGGGAATACGGAGTTGATGTTTATACTCTGCTTCGCACTCTGGGAATACGGAGTTGATGTTTATACTCCGGATCGCACTCTGGGAACTCGGAGTTGATGTTTATACTCTGCTTCGCACTCTGGGAATACGGAGTTGATGTTTATACTCTGCTTCGCACTCTGGGAATACGGAGTTGATGTTTATACTTCGGATCACGCTCTGGGAACTCGGAGTTGACGTTTATACTCCGACTCGCGCTCCGGGAGTTCGGAGTTGATGTTTATACTCCGGTTCGCACTCTGGGAACTCGGAGTTGATGTTTATACTCCGCTTCGCACTTTGAGAATACAGAGTTGATGTTTATACTCCGCTTCGCACCCTGGGAATACAGAGTTGATGAAGGATTGTCGTGTATCAATCCTTTTTCGACCTTGATGTGATGGCTTGTCCCCGAGCTCAGGTTTCACTTAGCAAGTGATTGGTTGCATCGCAGTCACTCTCTATTTGAATAAATTCCACCATATGGTGAAACTTAGCTCTTCGTGCATAGTGATTGTCATGTGAAGCATTTCAAGTAAATCACGGCACTGGCTCGATGAGATTGCATTTTATTGCTGAAATAAGAAAGTATGGAAAAGTCAGTTGCCTTATTACAAGTTCTAATTTCGAATTGCAGAAACAAATTGCAAAAAAGGGAAGTAAACTAAATGGCTAAAGATAGCCTGTCATGTGTAATAGCGGCGAAGCCTCTCGCTATTCCAAGCTCTTGGCAGAGTAAGACCGTCGACAGTCGATAACTTGAATGTGCCATCTCTAAGCCTTCGTTCAATAACATACGGTCCTTTCCATGTCGGCTTCATATGCGAAGGAACCGGATAGATTCTTTTTAAGACGAGATCGCCTAGTTCGAAGTGTGAGAAATGCGGATTAAGGAACTTAAGGCTAGAATTAACACTAGAGGGGGGGTGAATAGTGTTTTAAGAAATTTGTTAATCTTTTTGAGTTTATCTAACTTTATTAACAATGTATACACTAATTAGACACAGATATGAACACAGAATCAAACAAAGATGCAAATATAAAGTAAAAGCAGTAAAGGAAAGAACACACCGGATTTTATACTGGTTCGGAGTTACCCTACATCCAGTCCCGTACAACTAAGTACGCATTTCCTTTCAAAAGCATTTCAACAATTACAACCCTCGATTTCAAGGCTATGAGGTACACCCTCCAGAATACCAATCCTCTGGGTAGGGATACTTGATTTACCGGGAAACAAGTTCACCCAATTGATTTCCAGGGCTACAATCACACCTTTTCTCGCTTGATTGATTTCAAAGGCTACAATCACACCTTTTCTCGCTTGATTGATTTCAAAGGCTACAATCACACCTTTTCTCGCTAATATATTACAAAGAAGTCTATAACTCTGAATAGCACTGAGAACCTTGTAGAGATAGTGATGTAGAATCAAACTAGAAGTAATCGAGTATGATTCGATGTTGATTTCGGTAGAGTAATGGTATGAATTTGTAATAAGAAAAGTGGAAGATGAAGAAGAGTGAAAATCAGAAAAATATGATTTAAAATTCGTTGAAACTGACCCCTATTTATAGAAGAACAACAGCCATGACCATTCATGAAGAGTTATGGCGAATAGACACTTCTTTTGAAATTTGAATTTTGAAACCCAACTGACACTATGTCGACATGGGGTACTTGGGCATGTCGACATCCCAAAGGAATTTTTGGTGTTTTGATTTTCTTTTAAAATAACCTCTATCTTATATTAAAATTATTTTAAACTTTATAAATATACTTGAATATAGTTGAAATTCATAAGTAAATATAAAGAACAATAAATACATAATTTAACTATATTTTTATATTTAAATCTAAGTATAAATATTAAAAGTTAAATATATTATTTGAAAAGATATTTAAAAACAGGAGTATTTTGACTTTGAAATTAAAGATGTTTTGAGGCTAAAATTATTTAAAATTAGGATAGAGAGTTTTGAATCTTTTAAAAGGAAAGTTTTGAAACCATTTTGAAAACAAGATAATTTTGTAAAATCATTTGAATTAAAATTAGTGGATACAAAACAATGTCCCACTAGATTTTCGTAGGTTCCATCCTACTTAGGGTTCCATCCCTTTAACGGGCTCGAAGTGGATTCCATTCCACGAATAAATTGGATATTAAGATGCCAGTGCTTTTCTACGAGTTTTAACAAATATTCCTAATAAAACAAACTTAACCTTGAACTCTTGATAATCTTGATACTCATGAGTCTTCTATCTCTGTATCTTGAATCTCTATACTGTACAGTCTTCATTCTTGGTACCTACATGGTTAGATCCTGCAAATATATATATATATATATATATATATATATATCTAAACTTGTAATGTTAGTATTTCTATTTTATAATCTATTCTAAGGTTGTTGTCATCAAAACCAACATCTCAAGGACTAACAATCTCCCCTTTTTGATGATGACAACCTTTGTTTATAAAATATCATTTCTATCCTAATAACTCCCCCTAAAACTAACAACTCCCCCTTAATCTATGCCTAACTACCCTATTTTATACTTCTCCCCCCTTTGTCATCAACAAAAATTTACTCCCCCTTACTCTTGGACTTTAGTACCCGCATTGATAAACTATACAACAGAATATATATATATATAGATTAAGAAATGATGATACATATGAGCATAATAACTTTAACTAAAGACTATATTCATTTTAATGTATATATATACATGTTTCATACAGCAAACCTCAAACCAAATGAAATCAATCCACACAAAGTATCAATCCAAACCAAATCAAATCAAACAAATTAATTCAAACAAATCAATCAAAGAAAGAAAATTAAACGTTACGAGGAACATCAACCCATCCTTCTTCTCCAAAGATAGGGTCTTGTTTGATGGCATCCCAATTTTCATTATCAACAGTTAGAGAAACGGGAGGATGTGCTTCGTTATCGTCTTTGTGCAGGGAGGAGATCATCCATCGAATTGCATCAAAGTGTCTCTCTTGTTCCTTGATCATTTGCATTTGACTTAATTCTAAGTGACGCTGATTACGGAGGATGATAGAGAGAATATTCTTGAATGAATTGAGTGTTTCTTCAAGATTTTCAGATAGATTATGAATAGGATTGGCCATAATTGATTTAGAGAAAGAAATGAAGGATATATATAATGAGAAATAAATTTCAGTGAAGATTTCTGGAAGACAAAGGTATACATAGGTGTAGAAATTCGTTTGAAATGAATAGACATTTGGTAGTTATTCAAATTTCAAATTCAAAATCAATAGTCACTTCTGACCAGTACATGTCGACATGGTCAAGGGTGGTGTGTCGACATACTTTAGTGAAAATTGATGATAATTTTATCTTGTGAATAAGGATGTATATATATATTTCTATAATATACTAACATTTATTCTAGATATAAAATAAGCTAGATGACAGGAAGGAAATTCAATTTCATTGCATAATTGGATAATACAATGATTAAACATAAGGAACTACACGAACATTCGAAACAAACTAAGACAAATACAATAAGATACTAAAAGATAAAACTAGTTAGAAGATGAAGATGATGAAGATAGTCCAAGTTTCTTGCTGACTTTTGAAAAGAACTTGTTCATCTTCGAAGACATGTTATCCAACTTCTTGCTAACGGATCGTTTTAAAATCCGTTGATTTTCCACAATTATCTTTTGGTTTTTGAGAAGGGTTTTGTTGGATGGATTGGAAGGATATTCAATACTTTCTAAGGATGTCTCACCTTCTTCTTCTTCTTCTATTTCCATTTCATCATGAGCCAAACGCTCTTCCTTTTCGGTGAGAGTCTCATAAGGTTGAAAAACGTATGGGATTTTCATGAGAGAAATATTTGAGATATTAAAAACTTTTCTAGAGACAAATTCTTCACCTTTGAAATCCACTCCAAAATTGTTAAAAATCCGAGTAAGGTAAATTCCATGATATAAAGTGTTTTCTCCCATTTCAAAATTTTTAGGACGAAGTTCATCCAAAATAACTTGCGCCCAATTGATATCATAATTTCCAAAAATACCAAAAAGTGCTTTGCACACTTTTGAAGTAGGATTGTTAAAATTACCCGATCTTGGGGTCAAAGAATGTTGTAAAACAAGATTGACAATCCTTGCTTTAGGACGAAAGTTTCGATTCTTAAATTCAAAGTTTTCATCTCCTTCAAAAATATGATGAAATGTCTCACGATCATGTTCATCGATTTGAAAACTAGAAAGATCCATTCCCGTGCTTTTGCAATTAAGAATGGTACCCAAGAGATCACAATTCAAAACAATTTGAGTCCCCTTGACACTACTCCAAATCTCATTCTCATTTCCATTATAAAAAGCACGGTTTAGATTAGCATAAAAGATTTTGACAAGATTAGGATAGCAAACAAAATCGTTTTGAGAAGAGTCAATAAGACTTAAAACACCATTGTTTGCAAAAAGAGAATCAATTTCATAAGAAGAAAAATCTTGAAAAATAGCAAATTTTCCAGGATGGACTTTGGCATAATTAGCATAATTGATGTATGCTTTAATTGCCTCCGGATCATTGAATAATTGCTCTTTGATTTTTTTGGAAATTCTCATGGTTGAGGGGTTACTTGAAGAAGCCATTAGAGTAGAGAGTAGAGTGCTTGAAGATATGAGGAGAGAGTTTGAATTTGAAAATGAAAGTGAAAAGATATGATAAAAGATAGTGGATAAATGGACTTTCAAAGGACATATTCTCTGGTCAAAAGGTATCTTTTCAGAGAAATAAATGAAGTGAAAAGGTGGAGGGAAATTCAAACATTTGAATTCAAAATTTGAAATTCAAATTCAGGTAGGCATGTCAACATCGTGGTAGGGGCCATGTCGACATGTGCCTGTGAATTTTCATGATATGATTTTCCTAAGATATCTAATATACATATATATAAATATTATTAATAATGTCTATATTTCTGAAATATTATTTTACTTATAATATATTTCAGAATGTGTCAAAAATAATAAAAATAATTAAATAATAGTAAAAATAGAAAATAAATTTTAAAATTCAAACAGCATATCAATTCAAAATCAATCAATCAAACAATCAAGCAACTAATTCTATGCAAGCAATTTCAACCAATTATATTGTAAACGTGTACCTTTTTCTGAGTCTGTTTCTTTGAACTTGTCGGAGTCGTGAACTGCAGTGAAGCACAAATTCGAGTTATCCGTCTTTTGATCATCATCACTTAAGGACGAGTCTGAGTCATCTAGAGTAGCAGTAAATGCATGCTTCCGTTTCTTTGCTGGTTCATTGTTCATAGGAGGATTCTGCCTTTCTGGATACGGACAGTTCTTTTTGATATGGCCTGGTTCATCACAATTGAAGCATTTGATGAAGTTTGGTACTGTAGTCTGATTACTGGAATTCTTAAAGTTGTTTCTCTTGGAACTATTCAATTTTCTGTACTTCAGAATTTCCTAAAATTTCTGGTCATATAAATGCTATCTCTTCATCATTGTCACTGTTTGAGTCTGATCCGTCGGTTAATGCATTGAATGCCATTGATTTCTTTTCAGATGCTTTGCTTTCTCTTCTCCCGATCATTTGAACTTCAAATGACATTAGATTTCCAATCAGTTCTTCTACCTTTAAGGTACTAATGTCATTTGCCTCTTCAATTGCAAGTGTCTTTTGATCCCATTCTGGAGTGAGAGAATTTAAAAATTTTCTGACTTGATCTTCTTCCGAAAATTCCTTTCCCAAAGATATTAAAGAATGCACAATACCTTGAAATCGACTATAAATATCTGAAATAGACTCATTAGTATTCATTTTAAATAACTGAAACTGATTTGTGAGCATGGAAATTTTGGTCTGTTTAACTTTGCTTGTTCCTTCGTGAGTTACTTGCAAAGTTTTCCAGATTTCATATGCAGATTTACAAACTGACACTCTATTAAATTCATTTCTTTCAAGTGAACAAAACAGAATATTCATTGCCTTAGAATTATTTTGTGCAACAGTCTTTTGCTCAGTGGTCCACTGTGCAAAATTAATTGTGGGTTCAAAATATTCAGTTTGTGTGATATTCCAAGTATCTAATCCTATAGATTGTAAATATATTCTCATCCTACATGCCCAATATGCATACTGCCATTTAAAAGTGGTGGTCTAGCAGTAGACTGACCTTCTACAAATGAACTAGTGTTAGAAACAGTACTAGTGTTGGTAGCCATTTTGAAAACTTTTCAAAAAATCAGATTATGAAACTTTTGAAAACCAATGCTCTGATACCAAATGTGAGAAATGCGGATTAAGGATCTTAAGGCTAGAATTAACACTAGAGGGGGGTGAATAGTGTTTTAAGAAATTTGTTAATCTTTTTGAGTTTATCTAACTTTATTAACAATGTATACACTAATTAGACACAGATATGAACACAGAATCAAACACAGATGCAAATATAAGGTAAAAGCAGTAAAGGAAAGAACACACCAGATTTTATACTGGTTCGGAGTTACCCTACATCCAGTCCCGTACAACTAAGTACGCATTTCCTTTCAAAAGCAATTCAACAATTACAACCCTCGATTTCAAGGCTACGAGGTACATCCTCCAGAATACCAATCCTTTGGGTAGGGATACTTGATTTACCGGGCAACAAGTTCACCCAATTGATTTCCAGGGCTACAATCACACCTTTTCTCGCTTGATTGATTTCAAAGGCTACAATCACACCTTTTCTCGCTTGATTGATTTCAAAGGCTACAATCACACCTTTTCTCACTAATATATTACAAATAAGTCTATAACTCTGAATAGCACTGAGAACCTTGTAGAGATAGTGATGTAGAATCAAACTAGAAGTAATCGAGTATGATTCGATGTTGATTTCGGTAGAGTAATGGTATGAATTTGTAATAAGAAAAGTGGAAGATGAAGAGGAGTGAAAATCAGAAAAATATGATTTAAAATTCGTTGAAACTGGCCCCTATTTATAGAAGAACAACAGCCATGACCATTCATGAAGAGTTATGGCGAATAGACATTTCTTTTGAAATTTGAATTTTGAAACCCAACTGACACTATGTCGACATGGGGTACTTGGGCATGTCGACATCCCAAAGGAATTTTTGGTGTTTTGATTTTCTTTGAAAATAACCTCTATCTTATATTAAAATTATTTTAAACTTTATAAATATACTTGAATATAGTTGAAATTCATAAGTAAATATAAAGAACAATAAATACATAATTTAACTATATTTTTATATTTAAATCTAAGTATAAATATTAAAAGTTAAATATATTATTTGAAAAGATATTTAAAAACAGGAGTATTTTGACTTTGAAATTAAAGATGTTTTGAGGCTAAAATTATTTAAAATCAGGATAGAGAATTTTGAATCTTTTAAAAGGAAAGTTTTGAAACCATTTTGAAAACAAGATAATTTTGTAAAATCATTTGAATTAAAATTAGTGGATACAAAACAATGTCCCACTAGATTTTCGTAGGTTCCATCCTACTTAGAGTTCCATCCCTTTAACGGGCTCAAAGTGGATTCCATTCCACGAATAAATTGGATATTGAGATGCCAGTGCTTTCCTACGAGTTTTAACAAATATTCCTAATAAAACAAACTTAACCTTGAACTCTTGATAATCTTGATACTCATGAGTCTTCTATCTCTGTATCTTGAATCTCTATATTGTACAGTCTTCATTCTTGATACCTGCATGGTTAGATCCTGCAAATACATATATATCTAAACTTGTAATGTTAGTATTTCTATTTTATAATCTATTCTACGGTTGTTGTCATCAAAACCATCATCTCAAGGACTAACACGAAGGTTCGCGGACGGACCTTGGTGTTGTACAATCGGGCGATTCGACTTCGATGCGCGGCTGCCCTCAAATCAGCTTCTTCACGCTTCTCATCTAGTAGATCGAGAGATTCAGCAAGTAATATAGCATTTGTCTTTGGATCATAGTATGTCACACGATGAGAAGGTACTTCTAGCTTGACCGGAATAACGGCTTCTGAACCGTAAGAAAGAGAGAATGGAGTGTGATCGGTCGCAGTCTTGTGGGTTGTTTGGTAAGACCATAAAGCCATAGGAAGTTCATTAACCCACTTGCCACCGACCTTTTCCAATCGTTTTTTCAGAATGGATTTTATAACTTTATTAACAGCTTCGACCTGTCCGTTTGCCTGAGGGTGTGCAACTACAAAGAATTTCTTTTGGATGTGAAATCGTTTGTAGAAATCTTTGAATTCAGTACTGTCGAATTGGGTTCCGTTGTCCGTAATAATGGTGTGTTGGAGACCGAATCGACAGATGATGTTACGAACCACAAAGTTGATTACTTTCTTCGTTGTAATGGTAGCGAGAGCTTCGGCTTCAACCCATTTTGTAAAGTAATCAACTACGACAATGGCGTACTTCGCACCACCTTTTGCCAGAGGTAGAGCACCGATGATGTCGATGCCCCACAATGCGAACGGCCATGGGCTGACCATTTGCGTTATCTCAGTAGGAACAGCTCTAGGAATTCGGGCATATTTCTGGCACCTATCACATTTTTTTGCATAGTCCAACGCATCACGATTTACGGTAGGCCGGTAATATCCGTAGTGAAGTATTTTCTTGGCAAGTGCTTGCCCCCCGGCGTGATCGCCACATTCTCCCTCATGCACATTGCGCAACACTTGTTTAATTTCATCGTGAGCGATACACCGGAGTAGGGGGACTGAGTACCCCCTTCTGTACATGAGTCCATTCTGGATGGTAAATTGTGAGGCCTTCCGAAGGACATGTCTCTTTTCAATCCTGCGCTTTGGCAGGGTTCTGTGCTCAATGTAATTTCTGAGTGGGGTCATCCATGAATCCTTTTCGGGAACGGTTTCGCACACCCAGTTTATTTCTGTCCGGTCGATACTTGGGGAAGATAGCGTTTCTACGGGAACGAGTCCCATTTGTTGAGCTTCACCTGTGCTGGCTAGCTTTGCCAATGAATCGGCCTTTTGGTTGCGCTCCCGAGGTATACAATAGATGGCGTAGTAATCGAACTGATTCAGTACTTCCTGAACTTGAGCTAAGTAAGCAGCCAACCTTCGATCTCTTGCCTGATACTCTCCCCGTACTTGACACACAACCAATTGAGAATCACAATAAATTTCCACAGCTATGATTTTCAGATCTCTGGCGAGTTTCAAGCCAGCTAAGAGGGCTTCGTATTCAGCTTCATTATTGGTTGCATGAAAGTCAAACTTCAAAGCGTAGCATATAGACCGACCTTTGGGGGTTTCGAGCACAACACCAGCGCCCGAATACTGGTCATTCGATGCACCATCGGTATACAGCTTCCAGACATATTCGGGGGATTTATTGGTTTCGGGCAAGTCCTCTAGAACGGTGAATTCAGCCATGAAATTAGCGAGGACTTGTCCTTCGATTATTCGTCTTGGAGTGTAAGTAATATCAAACTGACTTAGTTCGATGTTCCACTTGAGTAGCCTACCAGATGTCTCAGGCCGCGAAAGGACCTGTCGTAATGGCTGGTTGGTGTAAACAACTATGGGATGTGCTTGGAAATACGATCGGAGTTTTCTTGATGCGATAACAAGGCAATAAGCCAAATTTTCTAGCTTTGGATAGTTCCTTTCATCCCCAGTCAATCGTTTACTGACGTAGTACACTGGCTTCTGTATACCGTCTTCTTCTCGAACCAAGGCGGTGCTGATAGCGTTTTCTGATATCGCCAAGTATGCATACAACTTCTCATGACCAATAGGCTTTGACAGTATTGGCGGTGTGGATAGATGCTGAACCAGTGCTTGGAAAGCGCCCTCACACTCCGTGGTCCATTCAAAGTTTCGTTTCCCTTTTCGGATCAGATCGAAGAAGGGAATGCATTTTTCAGTGGACTTTGAAATGAACCTGCTCAATGCTGCTACCTTTCCATTGAGACTTTGGACTTGTTTTATAGCCTTGGGAGTTTCAAGATTTCTGATTGCCCAAATTTTTTCAGGATTGGCTTCGATTCCCCGGGCGTTAACGATGAACCCAAGGAACTTTCCGGATGCAACTCCAAAGTGACATTTCAGTGGGTTGAGCTTCATCTTGTATTCCCGAGTATGTTGAACATAGTTTCCAGGTCTTTAACTTAGTTGGTGGAGAGTCGCGACTTCACAAGCATGTCGTCTACATATACTTCCATTATTTTCCCGAATTGATTAGCAAACATCCGATTGACCAATCGTTGATAAGTAGCCCCGGCATTCTTGAGTCTGAATGGCATAACCTTGTAACAGTAAAGTCCCATATTGGTTATGAAGCTGGTATGTTCTTGATCGGGTAAATGCATTGGTATCTGATTGTAGCCTGAATACGCGTCCATGAAGGATAAGAGTTTATGCCCAACTTTCGAATCTACTAGCTGATCAATTCTGGGAAGTGGGAAGCTATCTTTGGGACATGCTTTATTCAGATCGGAATAATCGACACATGTTCTCCACTTTCCATTTGGCTTTCGGACGAGCACGAGATTCGACACCCATTCAAGATATAGCGCATCTCAAATGAATCTGTTCGCTTCAAGCTTTTCTACTTCTTCTTTAAGCGCGGCAGATCTCTCTGGATCCATACCGCGCCTTTTTTGTTTGACCGGGACATGCCGCGGGTCAATGTTCAAAGTGTGGCTCGCGATGTCCGGCGAGTCCCACACATATCAGAATGTGTCCAGGCAAATACGTCAAGGTTTGCCCGTAGAAATTCAACCAATTCCTCCTGAGATTGCTGGCTTTGCTGAGATCCAATCTTTATCATTTTCGAATCATCGTCACTGTCAACTGGGACATCAATTGTCAGATCGGCCGGGGATGCTTGACTTTCTTTAGATTCTCCTTCGTCTTCAGTTTCTCTCGGGTCAAGATCCTTGAGGAATTGGCTGGGGTGCCCGGGCCTGGGCCCGGGCATTAATTGTCAATTATCGGTAAAACGAACGCAGAGAGATTCCTCCACGCCCTTTCCTATCTCCTTTCGTTGCGCCTCCCGCAGCTCAGCAACATAACAGGCTCTGGCAGTAGCCTGATCTCCCTGGACGATTCCTATTACATGATCAGTGGGAAACTTTAAAGTCAAACACCATGGGGCAATGGCTACCCTGAATTCAGCGAGGGCCGGTCGGCCTAAAAAAGCATTGTAAGGGGAGTCTATGTCCAAAACAATGAACTACAACATCCGTACTCTCTGTCGTTCTCCAACTCCCAACTCTACTGGCAGTTCCACCATTCTAGTGGGTATAGTGGAACTTCCGTTGAAACCATGGACTCAAGATTGACAAGGCTTCAAGTCTGCGGCTTCCATCTTCATTTGATCATAAGCTCGCTTGAACAAAATATCCACAGAGCTTCAACTATCAACTAAGATCCTTTTCATCCAACCGGGACCTACTTGTGCTGAGATGACCAGTGGATCGACAGTGGGAGCTTCGACTTTATCAGCGGCTCTGTTCCTGAACACGATGTCATCCGTCATCGTTTTCTGTTGCTTGGCCAGAGCCCCTTCATCAAAACTACTGCAACACTCGAAGTCCGCGTGCCAGATAGAACTGGCATATGACTCCATTTCCTTCCAGCTTCGATCTGCTGGGTGAGGACCACCACTTATTGTATTGATAACCAACCTCCCATCTGTATGAGTGGGTTCCTCCTGTCTTTCCTGATTTGGTGCACGATTCTGATTTGATGGGCCCGCACCACCGGATTGCGGCGCTCGCACATACTGATCCAACTTCCGCTCACGTATCAGTTTTTCAATGAGGTCTTGTAAGTGACGACACTCATTGGTGTTGTGGCCATAACTCTCAAGGAATCTACAGAATTTTCATGTTTGGATTTGCCTCTCAGTTGGTGGTTTTGGGGCAGGCTTCTTATATTGCATGGTATTGTAGGTTTGCAAATACACATTTTCCAACGACGTGTTAAACGGAGTATAATTATCGTACATGGAAGCGCTACGCCGTGGTCCACGATCCTGATCGCGTTTTTTGTTTTGATTTCTACTGTCCCTCTGCTGATTCTGTTTATTTTGGACGTTCAACTGAATTTTTCCAGAACTATCTCCGTACTGTTTTACAACGACTTTACTTTGGATACCTTCGATGTTGGGCCCTGCATCATCCTGCTTCCTAGACTGTTTCGCATCCTTCCTTCTCAGGAATTGGGCTGCCTTGGAATAGAAACGGTCCAATGATACAGGTGGTTTACCAACTAACCAATTTCCGAACTCGGAATCAGCATCAATCACCTTAGTCAGTGCCATCAGGATAGAGTTATCATTGGGATTGCTTATTTCTGCACACGCAGCATGGAATCTCTCCAAGTAACGTCTAAGTGTTTCTCCGGGAGCTTGCGTAACACTAGACAGAGTGTTAACGTCCTTAGGCCTCGCCACGTGCATACGGAATTGTTCGACAAACTAGGTGGCCATCTGGTCAAAGTTAGAGATGGATCGCGGTGGCAAACGAGTGAACCACATGGTAGCGATGCCCCTAGGGAAATGGGGAAACTACGGCACTTTACTGCGTCATCAGCTCTAGCAGCATTCATCAGCCATTCGTATTTCAGGACGTGTTGATTGGGATCAGAACTTCCTTCATAAACTGGCAAAGCTGGCATCCTGAAGTGCCGAGGTGGTTCAGCATATAAAACATCATCGGTGAAAGGGGTATGACTTCGGGAGATTCCCCAGTCGTCATTAGAGAGACCGTGACTTTCATGGATCATTTGGCGGATCATCGCTGGTATATCCTGCGTTCGGATACTTGGAGCGTGTTGTGCCAAGGTGTGGTCGGGTTCCACAGCGCGAGTCTGGACCGGACGCGGTCGACGGTCCGTGCCTCGCCTCCTTGGTTCAACATCCTCAGGGACATAAGGCTCAGGAGTCTGCTCTCGTTGGTTACGTTGAGGATCAGCTTGGTTTCTAGCATCACCTCCCCATCCGGCAGTGGTGGTAGTAGCAATGTTGCCGGTAACATGGTAAGGAGCAGCTCCTCCTTGAGTTGAAGGTTCTGTACGGAGACTAGCGGATGGTCCAGCTCTAGGTTGCCCAAGGTTCGAAGCAGGTTGGTGTCCCGTGGTTTGGGTGTAGCTTACACCTAGCCGTGGACGTGTGGATCTGGTTTGGCCATCGGAGGAGGCTGAACTTTCTGTGGAAGAATGAGAACCTTGGTCTCTTTTGGATCTTCTCCGCCTTTGGCGATTTAGCTGGTTAGTCAACTCTGTGTTGGCGCGTAGTTGTTCAGTTAGCTGCTGTCGACTTTGGGTCAACTCTTGAAGCAATGTCTGGAATTCTTGTCTAGTGATTGGACCTGATGGATCTGAAGGTCCTGCAGCATTTTGGTTGGATGGAGGTGATTGCACGGGATTTTGTCGGTCCCGTGCTCCTTGTTCAGCAGCTGTAGAAGTGGTACGTGTGCTCACCATAATGAATTGATGAAGTCCTTTCCTAGATCTGATTGCAAATCTGAATAGAATGGAAGGGCTTCAAAGTTCCAGATCTGGATCTTCTTCTTAGATTTATGCAATCCAATATAGATAGGAGATCCAAAGAGGAGGAGAAAAATTGGGTTTTTCTCAGTGAAAGCACCAAAGTGTTTGTACCAAAATTGGGCACAACACTCTTCGGAAGTCTTTGAAGAGATAAAGTGAAGAAATTAAATGGAAAAAGAGGAATTATCTAACAAAAAATCCAAATTTCAGAAATGAGAATAATTAAACTGCAAGGAGACACAAGAATTTAGAGTGGTTCGGCGTATCGCCTACGTCCACTATGAAGTAGTTTGCTTTATTGATCTTTCTATTTGTGTTTACAAGTGAATTCAATGATTTACACCAGGAAATTATGATTTGCAGCAGTGAAATTCGTTGGTAGCAGCAGTAATTGAGTTCAGATCTGGATCTGGCGGAGTCTGGGCGTTGGAGATCTCAAAGAGGAAGAAGAACCCCTTTTTGTTGGCATTGGGGGTCTATTTATAGGTGTAGGAGGCTGATTGTAATGCCCCAAAATTTTGAGGAAAATGATTTTTAATAAAATGATTCAGTTTAAAAATATTTGGATCAAATATTGATGGAATTTTAAATTAAATAATGTGCAGAGATATGTGTGCACATGTACACTGGAAATAGCACAAGGAAGAGATTTAAAATTTCTGAAAAATATATATATATAAGAAAGTAAATTCCTTATCTAAAGCATTGGATTGTAATTTAAGCATAAGTTAAAAATGAAGTATATGCTTAAATGTATTTTCTGCAAGGTTTCAAATCTCGGATTTTGGCCAATATCTCGGGCAAATATCTCGGCTGTCTCGGGCGATATTTAAAAGACTTATAACTAACCAAGCTGCCAAATCTCGGATTTTGGCTAATATCTCGGATTTTCATCTCGGCTGATCTCGGGGAGATTTAAAACCTTGATTTTCTATGAAACAAGGAGAGATTAAATAAATAAATATTTTTACACATGTATATTCTGTGAGCAGAAAATGTCAAAGCTAAGCAAAAGAGTAACATTAAATAGGTATGAAACATTAAACAGGTATGTATGTTATGTATAGGAAGAAATAGAAAGAAGGGGGATTTTCAAAAATAAACAAATGTATAAATATAGTCACACACTTTTAACATGACTTGATTGAGTGGCCATTTTCTGAAAAAGTAAAGAAAAGAAAATGCAGCCTTTAATTGGTTAATATGGCCAGGGGTAATTAGGGATAAAAATGAGAAAATGCAAACAATGCATGATGCCAGCCAGGACAGAAATGGAATTTTGTCTTGAGAAAAACCCTAGTAAAAATATGCTTATAAATAAGTAGTTATGGCTAGAGAAATTGTTTTACCCGAGATACTTATAATAGGAAAAGAAGAAATCATTTTAAAGGAAGAGAAAATATACTCAGGGATTTTATGGATTAATAAGAAGAAATATTCAGGTGAGTAATCTCACTAGATTCATGGCATTAAGACCTGATATGAGGCAGCCAAGTTTTTATGTTGCTATTGATATTTTCTGATTTTTGTTAATCACTGTTATATTAATGGTGTTGAATGGATTTTTTTGAGCTGATATAATGTTTATTATGGATGCTCTTTGGATGAATTCCTTTGATCTGTTAGAATGGTTGCTATGGATGTGCATACTACTATTTACTATATTTTGAAAAAAAAAACTAAGGCAACAATACCTTAAAATCAAGGAAGGAATACTCACAACTGATGGGGATCTATGGCAGGGAATTATTCTTTAAAAAAAAAAGAAAAGAAAATATATTATGAGCTGCATTATATTTTATATAAGTGCTGAGGCTTAAGAAAAGAAAGTGTAAGGGATGCAATAGAAATTTCTGTGTGCTGATTCCCTCATGAAATAGCAAAATTCACAAGATAAAAATTGTGATTCAGCTAGATCTTGAATCTAGTTCAATCACAGTTACTTGTAAATCATAATAACATAGCATGCCATGGCTCCACACTCAGTTGTAGTTGTTCTTTTGTATGATTTGAAGTTAAGATATCTTATAGCAATATTTATGAAATGATTATCTGTTTGTTTTTGAACAGTTTACTTGCAAGATATAGGGAGGTGTTTTTTTACACTGTGACATGTCCATTTAGCTATCTGATGCTAGGATTTTAACCAACACTACTAGTAAATATACTAGGGTTATGAGCCAAGAAGGCTGCTGGAATGCTTGTCATATTTGAAGTATGCAAGTTGGCACATGGTTTGTTTAAGCCCTGAGATCTTTGTGCAATGATGTGAATTAGTTCATTGCAATGTGTCCCTGTGATTCCTTACTAGCAGATGAGGCTAGAGATTTAAATTAATGAAAACAACCTGTAGATGAAGAAATAGGAAGATGAGTATTTCCTAGGTTGGTTGGAATGGAACACTGGTTATTCCATTGAATATACACACTGTAGATTGATATTCATGATTGAATAAATAAATTTGTGTGAATAGATGATAGATAAAGATATCATTCTTGTATCAAAGTGTATGTAACGTAATAAAGCAATGGATTAAAGAAATTACATGCATATAAAATAAGTATTAAGGCTCATCACCCAGAGCTTAATGTTTTGAATATTTTGATGTTGCTCATACCAGATCTTAGATCTGACCCTTGTTTGCTCATGGCATATGGGGGTGTCTCATTTTAAAATGAGGCAGCCACTCATGCTCTTTCAGGGAATGCAGGCACAAAGTAGAAAATGAAGTTATGGCTATTGTGGAGGAGTGAATGAACATGCTAGCTAGTTTCAATAAGAGCTTAAAATGATTATATTTGCATGTATTCAAGAAAAATTATGTTTCTAAGATTTCCAGTCATGTAATGAATATTCTATGGTTAGTGATCAAGTTGCTCTTATGTTCTGTAAAGTGTTAGATTTAAATTAGTTGTTCTGACAAGATTGTTGTATGTTAAGGTTTGATCTTTTTTGAAGTATTGACTGGAATATAAACAAGTAAAACATGCTCAAGTGTTAGCTATGAAAACTTGGAATTATTCTTATGAATAATTTTAAGTTCAAATTCTTGACATAGCAAATCTTATGCAAATACACAACTCACTAGGTGTCATGTGGGCTAAGATTAAGGCAACCAAGTCACATAGATTGAATCTTAAATAAGAAAGTTTTTAGAAAATACATAAGTGGAAAATGATAAGTGAATATATCATTTCTGGCCTTAGCCAAATATCAATACCTTTGATCCATGATCTGAAATAAAAATCTCAAGAATCTTGAGATTTAACTGTCATGGTAAATTGATATTAAAAACTATCAATTAGAATGAGCAAGTTCATATAAATTAAATATGCATAGGATTTACTGACTTGTTACAAATATTCAAAAGTATATAGTAATTAACTTTAGTCAGAATTGCTAGAATCCAAATCAAACATAATACTCTTGTTTAACAAAAAATATATACTCTGAATTTAAACAAGAGAAACACGTACATCTTCATATGTATGTGTATATTATTAGGGATACACTGATATATTTATATTGGTAATGAGTTTTGAATCCTGGTTGAATTGTTTGAAAGAAAAATGACTCTGATAATTCAAAGGAAGTTTAAATCAAACTTAAAAGTGCAAATGAATATAGGTGGACATCCAGACACATATAAATTAAATGTGCATATGCATGTACATAGAGATCAAATTTAGACGTCTGAACTGCTGATTTTGTCTAATTTGCCTATTTAGAAAAGAAATAAGTGGCTATGTCAATAGCTTGTATGGTATTCTGATTTATATTTGATTTAAATTCCCTCTGATGGAAAAAAAAATCCTTATGAGATTAAGGTAGAAATAGGAGGGTCATTTCACTGATATTTCGCTCAAATCTCGAGAGACCCTTTCTGGCACGTGACCAGGCCCGCATGCCCAAGCCCATGAAGTTTCGGTCCGATCCGTGATCGATACAAACAGATTTCGTATCGATCAAGATTTCATCCAATGGGGTCGAAATTTGGCGTGGACATTCTTTAGGATGCAAGTAGTCTTCTGTGAAAATTTCATAGCATTTGGACTTGTAGATTAGGAGATATGATCGATACGAATTGGGATTCCCGATAGGTTGTTTGGTTCGACTCGCTTCTGTTTCGACTCGCTTTTCATTCGACTCGGTTCTGTTTGACTCGGTGATGTGGCGCCAACTTGTATTGACTGATGTGCTTTGTTCTACATCGATGGACATGAAGTAGAAGTCTTCAAATGGATGCGAAGTCGACAAAGTGGAGCGAGTCGAAGAATGGCTCGAGACGGAGCGAGTCGAAGTGTGCATTGATCGAGCGAGTCGAAGAAGGCATCTGATGGAGGCGAAGCGGAGCGAGTCGAAGTGGTCGCTTCTGAATGTAGCGAAGCGAGTCGAAGAAGGCATCTGATGGAGGCGAAGCGGAGTGAGTCAAAGTGGTCGCTTCTGAATGTAGCGAAGCGAGTCGAAGAAGTCGCTTCTGAGTGTAGCGAAGCGAGTTGAAGTAATCACTATTGATGGTTGCGAAGCGAGTCGAAGGGAGCGAGTCGAACTGCGATTGGTTTTCATCCAATTTTGTATCGTTCATAACTTGAGCATACGAACTCAGATTAACTTGAAATTTGGAACGTTGACTCTCATAGCTCAGCTTGTCATGTCCTACCAATCTTGGCTCGATCCGGACATGGACAAAACTCGTCGATATCCATAGTGAGCCTATGTATAACTGATCTCTGGGACAGGCCATCATTGGTTACTAGTCAATTCCTTGGTGTCACGGCCTTGCCAAAAGGCGGGATAACAGCATGTAACATTACACTTTGCTTTTTTGTATTCTGGGTAGTTAAATCACACATACATGTATAGGCTTTACTAAAGTATTGCAAGGAAGAAGTGGAAGCCAGGGTTTCTTCTGATAATACTTGTGGTGCATTATCGGAGGAACTTAAAAAGACAAGAGAAGACTTGAAAAGGAGCCGTGAATAGGTAACATGTTAGTTCTTGGCAATGGCAGTATAGTATAATGGGTAGTTTGATGCAGAAGTTTGATTCCTTATACTTTGCATAGTTTAAGAATCTTCAAGAAACAACTAAAAGATTACATGAGTACAATAGCAACCTTCATGCAGATGCAGCTAAAAATGCCTAGGCTCTTTCAAAACTGCAGACAAAAAAGAATGCTTTTATGGAGTATATTTCTAGCATGAGAGATCATAATACACTTTTAAAGAATCAGTTGGAATCTTCTAAGGTATTTTGTTTCTTTTTATACATTAGAATACTTAACTTCAACATGACTACAGCTTGTTTCCTTTCTTTACATGTCGGACCAACTTGTTTTGATTATTAAAATTTCATTTCACTTTCCTATATACAACACCCACTTAACTTTAACATGATTAGAATCTCAGATGTATCTCTTTTATGGAGCTATAAAACTATGTTTTATTCCATGATGAATCGTAGCACCAAGTTCTTGCATTTTCAAACACTTAATTATTCATCTCTATGTTTTTTTGTACTATCTGTACCAGCTTTCAATAATTATTTTATACTACCAACTAGGTAATGTAAATTACTATTCACAACATATTATGGAGTGGACATTGGCTAGGAAAGTTATTTTAGAATGTTCTTATTGAAAATCAAACAAAAATTTCATACTATTTCTCTTTACCACAATTTTGTGTATTCTAAATCATTTTTAACACGTTCAAACGTACTTTTCAATATAAAAGGTCCTATCCTTTTTATTTGTCTTTGATTTTTGAATCCATATGTAGTTGTACTCATTGAAAATTGACAGGCCTTTCAACAAGAGGCTGTAAAGGTGTACGAGGAGTTACAAAGAGATGTTGTTAATGTTATGAGTGAATTACAACATGTTAGAGAAGATTGTGACAGTCAATCATCACACATGCAATTGTTGAAAGTGGAGCTCCATAATTACAAGGAAATTATTAGGCAATAATCTGAATAGCTAAATACTGTCATAGCAAATAAACGTGAGGTTTTTTATTTACATAGCTTGTCTGCTTTTTGTTTACCTATTTTACTTAATTCTGTTGTACCATGATTTGTAGGCAACATGTGTTTCTCAGAAAAAGCGAATTCAAGTTTTGGTTCTTCAACTTGAGGCTGCCAATGAAAGTTTGAAGCTAATTTCATTTGGCCATAAGGTTTTAGTACTTTATGACGGGAATTGCTATATAATTTTACAACTAGAAACATGCAATTAAAATGGAAAGCATATATTCAGATATAAAAAGACTGAGACTGCTAGTTGGACTAACTAATAAAACTATATGTACTACTAAAAGTTAGATCCATTTCAGCATTGTCTATCAAATCATCAAAGGAAATTTCTAGGAACCAGCTTGTTTTTACCATGCATATTAACCATCATATATATATTTGTTTCTCTTAAAACTTAACAAATTTAGAATCACATCAATGTTCAATGTGAAGCATTATTGAAAAGGAAGAAAAATTATTTTTTATATCGCTAGTATGAACCTGACAAAATTTCTTTCCAGTGAAAATTCTAAAGAACCTGTGTTCATAATGGATTGATGCACTTAATGTCTTCTTGAGTATAAAAATATTTCAATCTTTTACATAGTTATCTATAAAAATGCCCATAGCACATATTACTTGTGTATGATAAGGAGAATTCAAGAAATGACCATTGGCCATTCAAACTCATATAGTTAAGAGAACGTGACTAATTAAGGTTAATATATATCATACGATAAATTAGTTATAATTTATTTATTTTTGGTGGCAACAATAATATATAATATAAAGGCGATCCTAACCAAGAGTCTACAAACCTAATTAGCAGGTAAAAAACATGAAGAGCTCTAGATTGAATATTGTAGTAAAAAAGTCTTAATAAAAGGAATGATAAAAATAAGTCTTAGCCGGATTATCTCATAGTAAATATTAAATTAGTGCAAGTATCCTACAAGTAAGTCATTCTTTTTATGGTGGTTGAGTTTATGTTACACATAGATCCTTGAGGATTTTCATCAAACAATTCATAATCAAAATGACTTGAGAACAAGCTACTAAATTAGTAATAAATCCTATCCAATCTCTTATCTATTGATTTTTCTTCTTCTGGATTTGGATGTAATGTGTATTTGCAATAGTTAATATTTTATGGGTTGTTTCATAGTTTTATATGCTTTGATTATGTATGTTTTATGTATTTTAAAAAAAATTATAATTCCAGTTTGAGTGCATAATTACAAAAGGTGATGGCCCATTGGCATGATTTGCTGGATTTAGAGTGTGATATGATAATGCAAGTGGCCCAATGAAGGGAGGGATAAGAGACCATCATGAGGTTGGCCCATGACTCCTTTTGCGAGCATGAGTGCAGGGTGAAGCAGCTAATTATACATATTGACTGAAGCCTAAAATCTGCCATGCATAGCCAGGTTTAGAAGCAACAGTTACAGCTCCATCAAAAACAATCATACTAATCCCAAAAAGTTTTAGGATTTTCAGCATATGAGGGCCTATTACAATATCTCAGTTAGCATTACAACATGCAAAATGAATATCAGATTCCACCCAAAAAGACCCTGCAGCATAGCCAGGTATATTGTCAGCGTTGTGAAACAGCATTGATTTGAACCTAATCGTACATGACTGATGTAGAATTTGGATATGGTGCTACCGTAACTGCGCAACATAATAAGGTTAACACATATTGGGTAAGATAATGCTAGATTTAGGTATAGACAGTGAGCAAGTGCATGAGCTAGCCTATAACATGTCAAAGCAGCTTTTTAGGTAGCAAGGCTGAACGTGAACTGAATGTCAAAACTGAGCGTATTTGGATCGACGAGTGAGTGCATCAACTGTAAAGATGTGTAATAGTAAATGTATAGTGAAGTCCAGTAGAAAACGAGCTCATTATGCAGCTGTGCAGTGGGATGTGTATACATTGTACATGGTTGAGGACTATAACCTGAAGTTCACTTGTGCTGTGTTAGTGATGTAGTATCTAATGAGAAAACGGATGAAATCTTTGAGTTGCTTGGATAGAAGAAACATGTTGGCAAGAAGAGGTTGCTACATTTGACAGCTGTACGAAGCATGAATGTGGCTTTTGTATTGCGATCGAGACAAAAGTACATGGGTAGATGCAGCAGGAGTTGGACTTGGCAAGAATAGAGTAATGTATAGTAAGCTTATGTTCCCCTAGTTAGGTAAAGATGAACCTTTAAACTACTAAAATAAAATTGCACTTATTACTTTTGATTAATCAACATAAAACAAAATTAGTAATGATTGGTTTTGTTTACAATTTTGCTATATCAGTACCTTTTACTTAAGTCATTGATTAATCAATGTAGACTTAAACTTAATTACCTAGTTTATTTAATTTATTTGTACATTTTCTAGTTTCATTTTACTTTCAAATTCTATGAAATTCAAAGTTTACCAAAGTTGCTCGACTTCTTGAAATAGCTGATGGCATAACTTTTGCTTGCAATTAATATTTTTATTAACCAGTGTCATGTAGTCCAAGCTATATATTTTTTCTTTCTTGGAACCCTTTTACTATGTGAATGTTTGACATAACAATTACTAATGTCAAGATTGCTTATTTAATTATTGCAGAAGTTAGAGAGAAAATAACGAAAGCAAAGCAAGATGAACTCAGTTGTTTGACTGGCCTATAAGTAAGTTGTTGATGTAAATATGTATAAAATATATGTATGGACAATAGAAAAGTTGCTTGAACGATATGTATGAAATACTATGTATGGATATGGGAAAAATTGTTTGAATGATATGTATGAACTACTGTATGAATATGCCAAAAGTTTTTTGAAAAAAATATTGTGTATTAATTTACATATTTTTTGTTAGCGGAAATCTTTTATATTTTATGCAAAGAAGAAATGGGTAAACGGATATTATATATGGGAAAAAACTAAAACAACGATGGATAAAAGCAATAAATTAATATTATATTTAATAGCATTTAAAAACGCTATAGAAAGTAACCATAGGAATATGGATAACAAATGATATAACATAATTAAATAAAGAGCTATAGAAATATGCACAAAAAACGCTATACAAATATGCAAACTGGCGCTATAGAAATATGCATACCAAACGCTATAAAATATGCAAAGAAAATGCTATAGATATGTGCAGTATAAACGCTATAAAAAGTAACGATGAGATAATATTTCCTATAGCGTTTTTGCTTAATAGCACTGAGAAAACGCTATAGAAAATTTATTTTGCATAGCGTTTTTGTTCCTGCTATTTAAAATTTATGGTCTACCATAGCATGTCGTTCCACAGCGTTCTCTGCAACGCTATGGTAAGGTATAATAACGTTTTTTAAACGCTATGAAAGCCCTAGTTTGTTGTAGTGTTTTGAAAGGGGGACTTTCAATGATTTCAGAAGAGTTGCTTCCAATGGTGTCGAAAGAGGTACTTTCAACTGGTTTCGAAGCTATGCTTCTAAAGTTAAATGTTAATACTTTAATACAATCAAAAGGTTTCGAAAGAAAGGTTTTAAAGTATTATAAAGGTAGGAGCCTAATATTTTGAAGATAGATTTTAAGGCTTTCGAAGGAGGTCATCGTATGAAGTTTAAGGCTAGGTTTCAAAGGTTTCGAAAGGTTGTATAACCCAAACACTATTTTTAAAAGGAAAAACCATATTTTATATTAAACCCACAGGAGTGATATTGCTATGTTGTTATGTTTACTTCTTCAAATATAAATATGCTCACATTATAATGGACCCATAACTGCATTTTGGGGATGAAGAGTAGAAGGACCAGCTTGGTTAACTCAGTAGTAAATATAAATTGATTAAACTCTTAAATGAGAAGAATTGCATCCAGGAAGTCAAGAAAACCAGAATATAGGATGCTAAAATATAAAAGAAAGATATTGGTAGGGGCCAATAGGTTCTCAGTAAGCCCATGAAAACTGTGTATAGGAAAAGATATTGGCAGAGGTCAATAGGTTCATAGTTAGCCCATGAAAACTATGTATAAAGAAGATGTCAGAAAGACAAGTTCATAGTAAGTCCATGAAAACTATGATTTGATACTGGCAGGGTCCAGTAGGTTTGTAGCCCATGAAAACTATATTCGGATTATGATATTGACAGATGTCAATAGGTTCCTAGTCAGCCCATGAAAACTAGGATAAGAAGAGAAGATATTGGAGTAACTGATGTGCACATAAATGTGCATATTTTTACTTTCAAATTTTATCGAATTTAATTAAATAAATGAGCATATAGGGTATTTCAACATGTTTAAACCAAAATTTCAATTATTTTCAAATCATCATATGTTCTTCTTCATATAGGCGCAAAATAGTCATTTTTGTGCATATATTAATTTTAGAAAATTTACTTGGAAATTTTTAAGTTATTTTGTAGGAATTTGAATTCAAATTACAAATGGCTTCATGGAAAATATGCATGCACAAGAGGATACAAAGGATTGAAGATGGAAATAATTCAAACCATGCATCATGAAGGATCCCACCTACCCACTTACCATGATGTACAATTAGGAGCTAATGCACATGCTAAATGGCCATTAAAGTTACATGCACACTTAATGGAGGATTATCTTATGCTAATGATAACTTGGTGACCACACTTCCTCAAGGGTAGTTTGGGTAGTTCCCAAAATTAGGATTTGGGTTTCAAAGTTTGTATAAGTTCCCCATACGTTCATATAATTAATCTCTTAGCCTCCTTTTTTCTTTAGTGACCACACTCCCACTTTATTTAGTTTAGGCTCAAAAATAAAACAAAAGCTCTTTTTTCTTTTTCATGGCTTCTTAGCCATTTCTATAATGTAATTTCATTTATGCAATTTTAGTTCTTGCACTTTTCTTTCATGTTCTTTTCTTGTTTATTTCCTTTCATGATAGTAGCTTAGTTTATTTTTATGCAAGTAGATTAGCTATCATTTTATTTTAATTGCTCTCTATTTTCCTTTTGTTTTTATTTCATGTTAAATGCTACATTTGTTGAAATGATAACAAATATGAGCGGCTAAACCCTTCAATTTACGGGTAATGAAGCTCTCTAATTATGTAGATTCAACATAATTTGCTCATTTTTGATCTCCTTTTGTGCATAATGACAATAGTTGATGTTGTTTAATTTTGTTGTTTTAGCTTTGAATTTGATAGCCTATGTTGATGTCACCAAATAGGTTATGTTTAACAAACAACAAACACAAATTACCTCTTCATCTACATATGATTATGGTAGTGAAGTGAATTTTAAAATCAAAATTTGATGGTCTATATTTCTAATCAATAGTTAATAGATCATGCTTAGAATAGATTTTATTTTCAATTTCATTGCAATATTCATGGGAGATAAGAAGTAGTTTAATGGGTGTGTTATAGTTTGATGGGTTATATTGGGCTAATTAATAGCACAAATATTCCTTACTTATGATAAACACATCAATTAAATTCACTAATAACCAAAAAAGAGAGATCATAATTTCATGTTGTGTTGATTTATGTGATCATGAGAGTGGAGTTGCCTCTAAATTGCCTTCTACACTCATATTTTTATCCACTTTCTTTTGTTAGTTTTCTAGAAATTTTTAGTTAATCACAACTTCAAATTCTTGGTTTTATTTAGTTCAACAGAATTTTAAAATCTAAACAATTCCCTACAGATCGACTCATACTCACCACGTACTAACATTGTACGTCATTCGTTTGCGGTTATTTTTAATTTAAATTTGATCGGCTATTTTTCTAATCCTATAGGATATTGACCTTCGAATAATTTTTTGGAACCGTGCCGGGGAATTTTATTTTATTTTATTTATATTCTTCGAATTATTTTTGTTTGGTTTTAGTGTGTTTCATTTTGCGTCTGTATTGCATTAAAAAAAATGATGTGTGTTTGTGTGTGATTTTTGTTTGCATTATGATTGTGTGCATTTCTTGTTTTCTAGTTTCATTTTGCATTTGCATTTCTATTAAATCGACACAATTTCGTTTGCAAAAAGAAAAAAAATTGTATTCCATTTCATTTTCAATTTACATTGTCAATTACATTTACATTTTATTTACATTTTACAAAATTGCCCTACTTCATTAAAACTGTGCACTGTGCATTTTCTGTGCACATCCACATCCATACTGTCACTGCCTCAACTGATTCTGACCAACCTTCGGTCACAACAACCCACACTACTGCCAACGCCTCTTCCTCTAACTGCACATCTCCTTTGCTACTACAGCCTGCAAGTCCTTCACCATCAACTCTCCACTATCCTAACAACTGCATCGCCACCAATGCACATTGCCTTCAGCCACTATACAATACTTCTGCCTAACCACCTTACTACCTACCAGTCTCACCAAAGTCTCAAACCATTCTTCCATTCATCCCCCTGTAACCTTGCATCGCCACAACCCTCCGGCACTACTACAACCTACCAAACCACTTCAAACCATCAGCCTTCCCCTACCACTGTGACACTTCTTCTAAAACCACTGCTTCCATGTCAATAGATCAACAAGTGCAACCATCATAGATTCATACAACTACCCCGTTACAAATCACTCAAAACAACTGCACTACTTCTAATAGCCACTAACATATCACCAGCAATCTCCTTCCCCTCTGATCACTGCCAATACCACTTACAAACAAATCCTTCAAACCCCCAAATTTCATCGCTTTGTCAACCTTTAATTCATCATATCCTCTACCCACAACAGCATATACATCAACTCCTCCACCAAATTCAAACAAACTGCCACAAATACCAAACAACCCATCACAGTTCTACCCTGTGCACATAACAGTGCCACAAACATCACCTATTTCACAGTGGACTACGGCACATCCCCGTACAACAAACCACACATACCATTTCACAGTGAACTGCTACTACACCCTCCCTATACATTGCCTGCAACCATCTGCCTGCAACTTCCCCTTTGATGTTCTATCACTTCAACCACAAACCAAACACACAGTCAGCATTCAACTCTCCACTAACACTGTCCACTGACCACCAGCCACCATAGCCTTATATACATCCACAGTCATCAACTCTAATTGCACATACATTCCTACCTATGTCAATTGTGCACAATCATCCATCATAAATGCTCATCACTTGCTAAATATTATTCTACAGCAACCCACTGCCATCTTGTACAGTGTAATTCAATCATCGACCACTCTCCTACTGCCAATCAAACCTCACTGCCTCTGCAACACTCTCATTCATCATCTCCAAATACCACATCATCATCAAGTAGACCACCCCCTTCCCACTTACCTACCTCTGGCCATACCTAAATACAACATCACTTCTTCAACTTGACCACAAACATATTTCATATTTCCACTTCACAACAAACCCAGCAGCCTCTTCATAGAACATACAACATTTTACCATCACATTTACCATCATAGTTGCAATCCCCTACCATCAATCCAATTAGTCGAGGAACTGAGCACAAACACACACAAAAAATCGAAACTAGGAAATTGAATTGGGGAAATATGAGAAGGAAATTGAATTGGCAAATTTGGAAGAACGAATACATCTTTCCTTTTTTTAGGTATTGTGAAGTGACGAATACGAGAAGTTTTGGTATTGTGAATTTTGGATATTTGAAAAAACGAATACAAGAAGGAAGTTGTATTAGTGAGTGACAGTCATTTTTGATATTGGGATGGGCTGAAAGTTGAGTAATTTGTTTCATTCTTGATTTTTCATTTTGTCTTTTTTATTTAGTTTTAACTTTTAAGTAGTCTTTTTCACCATAAAGAAATTTTTTTTCAAGTTTTTCCATTTGTTTTATGTTCATTAATTTTGTTTCCATTTTTTTAATTCTTCTTTTTTTTTAAAAAAAACAAGCAAGTTCTTTGGTCTTTTGTTTTATCTTCCATTGTTTTGTTTTTAATTGTTTTGTTTTCACTTGTTTTGTTTTGTTTTGTTTTGATTTAATTTCTTCTTTGATATTTATATAAAAAAATATAAAAAAAACTATATATATCTTATTTATAGTTTCAGGTTGGCAAAGTTGGAAATCAGAAGGAGAAGAACTACTGCCGAAAATAAACTGCTTGCTTGCTTATAAAAAAAATTGCTGCTTAAAATAAAATTGCTAATAAATTCTATACGCTCTGGTATCGTGCCCTCATCTTTTGTTTTTATTTTCTTTGCATTGTTGGTTGCTTGCATTTTAAAAAAAATCAAAAATAAAAACAAAAAACAAATTTCATTCGTAGTTGCATTATTAATACACGTTTAATTTTAGTTTTGCATTTCATCTTAGAACTTGACTAGTAATAACGGTTAGACATTTTAAGGGTGTCACGAGCTCACCTAGGGTTTAATTGTATATTGACAAGTTGTCATCTTTCAACAATTTAATTTCTTGGTGTCTAGGCTACTGCAGAGCAATAACCATTTATAAATATTACGATAATTCATAAATATTATAGTGGTTGTTTCTCTTAAGGTACTTAAACCTTCGGCTGCATTGCTACAGTGATTCGTGGTGCACCGATAAATCTTGGTTGTTACCTGGCTGAGATCTATCTTGTTGAATTAAGACAAAGTGTGATTATACAATTTTGGATTAGGAGCTACTTAGGATAGAAAATTTGTAATTACGCTCTTGCATTCATTTAGTTGCATTAGTTCATGCATATTTAAAAAAAACAATTCATAAGCCAAAACTAAAAAAAATTGTAAATATTTTCTTAACTTAGCTTTTTTAAATCCTTTCTTTTGAAATTTTTAAATCAAAATCAATAATCCAAAAGAAATTTAAGTTAGCTTTTTTTTTCAAAAAGCAAAAATCCAAAAATTATAAAACCTTTTCAAAAACAAAAAAAAGATTGAATTGAAAAACGAAAAAGGAAAAAACAAAAAACAAAAAACAAAAATCAATTTCCTTTTTTTAAAAAATAAATTCCTTTTGGTAAATAATTTTCCTTTATAAAAAATCCAAAAAAGAAAAAAAACATTTTGAAAACGTCTGAATTTCCATATTCATAAGAATTTTACAATAGTTGTGAAAATCAATATAATCCATATTCTTACAGATATTTTAATGACAACTATTGTACAAATAATTCGAATTCTGAACCACAAATTTTTCAAAATGATGACCAACCCTCAAATCTTGAAACTAGCATTGAAATGATTTCATCTTTACTTGAACTCTGTACACAACAAAATCAATGGATAAATGATTTGTGTAATTCATATTTGTGCAATGATTCAAGTCAAAGTTTTCAAAATAATCAAGATTTGAATTCACTTCAAAATTCAATTGATTTCGATTATAACCCATGCCAATTCAATTTGGAACTCCAAAACGAATTTCAAAATCAAAATGAAAATGTGGATCACTATTCAAATAATTTTGGCAAATATGGGAATAATCACGATTATGATGCAATGGACAATTTTTGTTCTCAACAAGTTCAAATCGAAAATTCGCAAGTTAATAATTTCAAACTGGATTTTGTTGAGCAAATGGAAGAGATTTACAATAACCACACAGATTTGTTGTTTAAAACATAAATGAAACAATGTGAGCAACAAAACCAAATCCCAACCTGTGACGAGTCAAGTGATTATCCACCTTTTACCAAAATTAACGATTTTCAAATAACAACTTTTGAAATTGAAAATGACAGTCATAACGAAGTTGTTGAAAATATGGTAATTGAGTTGGGTTTCAATTCTTTCAAGGGTGTAGAACCAAATTTAAAATTCAATCTTCCTTTTTCCAATTTCGAAAAATTGAATACAACAACTTTGGATTTTGAAATTGATACATGCAATGAAGTTGTTGACAATTCAACAAAGGAAGATGAATTTTGTGAACATAAATTTTTTGGACTTTTCGAAGACGAGTTTTTGAATTCTGAAGGGGAAGATTCAAATCACTATTTTGATTTTGAAATCAATAATTCTAAAGATATTTTCAATGATAAGTTTGAATTTCAATTTGGTGAAAGTTAACTTGAATTTCAACCAATTGTTTTATCAACCCCAAAAATCATCGAAAATAAAACAACTCATAAGTTTTTTAATAAAACAACATTCGTTTTCCCAAATCAACATTCAAATTTGAAATCTTTTATGGTTTGGTTTTCTAGGTTTAAGCTGTGTCTCTCATAGTTGACGAGACAAATGAACTGGTCTTTGGAAGACCGTTTCATTTATTCTTTAAAAGTATAATTTCTAATATCTTGTAAATAATAATCTTTTCATTTTCATGTAAATATATGTCACATTTTTATTTTTATTTTATTTTCTACTTTCACTTGGGTTGACTATGGGGACACAGTCAAAATCAAGTGTGGGAGTCTCATCTTCATTTTTATTTTTTCATGGTAATTTTTATTTTTTCATGATTAATTTCTTTTGCATTTTCTTTCCAAAACTCAAAAAAAATAATCCAAAAGACAGTTTTCTTTTTGGTTTACTTTTGAAGAAACACTATATGGTAAAATATATGGTTTTGGTTATTTAATTGAAATTTTTGAAAATTTATTTGTCTTATCAAAAATAAAAATAAAGTTTGATTACAAGTAACAATGGTTTAACTAGTATATAGGAAGATTCATGGGTGATAATTATGAAGTATATCCTAATTGAAATCTTTGTTTAATGAGTGGTTAATTTTAAAGAAAAGTATATAACATTTTTTATCTTCTAAGTTAAATGGTGCTAAGATGATTTTGCAAAAATCTCTCTTTAAAAAAAAATATTAAAAAAATAAACAAAATAATAATATTTGTACATATGTGTATATTTTATTAACACCTAGAGTCATGTTTTCACAAGCAAGTGTGTACACTCGCCATGCTCTATACCCTTCTCACGTAAGCCTGAAAGGCAGTGCATGATCTGTATATCTGGCCTTAGTTTATCTGAGTTAGGTGTATGCATATAAAAATTCTTTTTATTAATGCCTATAGTCGATAGGTGTTCACACTCATGTGTTCACTCGCCACGCTCTATATTCCCCTCACGTAAGTCTGAAAGGCAGTGCATGGATAATATATCTAGCCTCGGTTTTCTAAGTTAGGCATATGCAAATATTGTTAATATCAATAAAAATTTCAAATAAGAGAGAGTAAGCAATTAAAATCCTAGCACTATTTTTACTTATTTGATTTGAATTGTTATTCAAAAGAAATGAAAATACCACTTTGAAAAAACTTTGATTATCAACTAAGGAAACATTTCATAGTTGTACTATGTTACCAACCGAATCAACTAGCCAAACTTTAGTCTATTTGTTATGTTAACTTAATTTTTGTTGAATGTTTTGACAAGTTAAATGACTTAAATTTCTTGATAATAACCAAAACTTATATTTAACTTATTCATGTCGAGTTAAAAGTAAATCTTTCATTTGTAAATATTTTCAAAAATTTGCATTCATATCTTTGTAAATAAATCTTGCATTTAGGAATTTTTCACATTGCATTTGGATTTTGTGGGTAGTTTCCACTGAAAACCTTCACGAGACAACACTCACCCTACTAGGGACACCTAGAGGTTTAACGGCTTGTTGCATACGCTCAATGCAATCGTGCACCCTACGAAAACGGATTTATCTTAGTTTTTGTTTATTCGAGGATGAATAAAAAGATAAGTGTGGGGGTATTTGATGTGCACGTAAATGTGCATATTTTTACTTCCATATTTGTTTGTACCAAAAATGGGCACAACACTCTTCGGAAGTTTTTGAAGAGATAAAAGTGAAGAAAGAAAATTAAAACTGAGGATTATCTAACAAAAACTCCAAATAACAGAAAGTAAATTGCAAAGACAAACGATTTAGAGTGGTTCGGCGTTTTGCCTACGTCCACTATGAAACTTGATGATTTTATTGCTCGATACTTGAAGATTACAATTGTTTATACTGTAGTACAACTGAATTTATATGCTAAGTCTCAATCTAAAGTAGCGGTGGTGTTCTAGAGTAAATCTGGCAGAATCTGGGCGCTCCTTAGTACTTAGAATTGTCCGACCCCTTTTCTGAATGACCAGGGGCTCTATTTATAGGTGTAGGAGGCTGATATTTCGCCTAAAATTCGGGGAGACTACTTCTGGCACGTGAGGGGGCCCACATGGCCGAAATCTGGAGATCCGGGCCCACTTTGGGATCGATTCGACCCTTGGTTCGAATCGATCAAGAAAGTGTCCAATCGTGATGAAACTTGGCGTGGACATTCTTCTATGCATACGCAGGCTCCTGTTAAAATTTCATAGCATTTGGACTTGTAGATCTCGAGTTATGATCGATTCAAGATGACGTTCTTCATCCTATGGATTCGAAGCAAGGTATTAGGATGGATTCGAAGCAAGGCCATTGGATGGATTCGAAGCAAGGTCCCTGGATGGATTCGAAGCAAGGCCACTGGATGGATTCGAAGCAAGGCATTAGGATGGATTCGAAGCAAGGCCACTGGATGGATTCGAAGCAAGGCCTTAGGATGGATTCGAAGCAAGGCCACTGGATGGATTCGAAGCAAGGCCACTGGATGGATTCGAAGCAAGGTCACTGGATGGATTCGAAAACATGGCATTTCCCTTCAACTTGCATCCATCATAACTTGAGCATATGAACTCGGATTGACTTGAAACTTGGAACGTTGGCTCTCATAGCTTTTCTAGTCATGTCTTATCAATTATAGCTCAATCTGGTCCCGGACAAAATTCATCGATATCCAGGGTAGACCTTTGTGCACTAGATGTCCATAACGAGCGACTCTAGGTTTTTTGTTGAATTCCTTGGTATCTCGGCCTTGCCAAAAGGCGGGATAACATTTGCCCCCCAAAGTACGTCTTGTGGAAACATGACGTGCTTTGAAAAGCTGCAGTTTCTCTCTGAACAATTATCATATCTTTCGTTGAAAGTTGTACTCTGTATTGCTGTAACTAACTGCTGTGTGATAGTGATGTGTTGTTCACTGTTGTATTTGTCATTAGGTAAGCATTCAACTCCTGTAAAATTTGAAAATAGAATGTTAGTCCGTCATACATGTACGTATGTTAACCTGGCTCCCGTTAACGTTTGCACGTTCACGAGTCGTTATCAAGTTCTTTAGTTTTTGTTTGGATTGAGTTTCGTATCGACCCTCTCCTGGATCGAAGTGAAATTCAAGTTGCAACAACGTTCGATGGTTGTTTTGAGTCCTCCCTTTGTATCGATCCTCTCCTGGATCGATTTGAGATGTTGGAATGCATGCCTTGTATCGACGGAGTCGAACGATCTAGACGTAATCATGCAGTGAGGCTTCACATATGATATGCCATTTCTCATTCCTTCATTTAAGAAGAATTCCCGATTATGGATAATCTTCGGTAGGAGTCATCCATGACTCCTTTTCTAGATCCATCTCCGAGATCTAGTTGATCTTCATATGTCAATGCCTAGAATAATAAGCATTTCAACTGGGACAAAGTCTATATGTCGCGTATCCCGGAACTGGCTAGCTTGGCGAGTGATTCGGCCTTTTCGTTTAGTTCTTTGAGGATTTGTGTAGTGGTGTAATAGTCGAAGCCGGCTAGTAGCTTTTGGTCCCGGTTGAGATAAGGAGCAAGACGATGCCCCCTAATCAGATAATCTTCCCTGACTTGGCGTACTATTAGCCAATAATCACATAAGACATGTAAAGTTTCCACTCGTAGTTTTCTTGCAAGTTTGAGCGCCAAGGCATCATACTTAGCTTCGTTATTTGTTGTAGGGAAGTTGAGTTTCAAGGCGTAGCAGATCGTTTGTTCCTCAGGAGTTGTTAACGCAACTTCGATGTTAGAAAGCTGATTATTGGAAGTTCCATCGGTGTACGTTCTCCATCGGTTGGACGGTTCTCCACTGTTCTTCGGATAGTCATCTGATGTGGTGGATTCAGATATGAAGAATGCTAATGTTTAATCATGGAGAGCTCTCCGAGGGAGATAAGTGATATCAAATTGGCTTAGCTTGATACTCCATTTGAGTCACTTTTCAGACATCTAAGGTTTCTGTTGGACCTATCGTAACGGTTGGTCGATATGGATGTTAATGAGGTAAGCTTGTCAATTGCCAGCCTTCATCATATACTGGTCTTTGGATTCGTTTCTCTTCACATAGCATTGCGACGCTTATGGCCTGTGTTGACACGGCCCAATTGATGTATAAATCTTCGTGATCCCAAGGTTTGGGTAAAATATGAGGTCCTTTTAACCGATCTATCAGAGCTGCTTAGTTGTCCTCGGTACACGGGTGTCTCTAACTGTCGGAATTTTCTAGAAATTAGTCTTGATTCCATGAGGATTAATGATGAAAATAGAGAATCTTTCCGATGTAATGGTGAGAGAGCACTCCAAAGGATCGAGTTTCATCCTGCATTATTTGGAGAGCGCTGAATACCTTTGTTAAGTCATCGATATGGTCGTTTGATAGTCGTGATCTCACGAGCATATTAACCACATCTACCTTTATCGATCGGTCGATCTAATTTTTGAATGATCTGTTAATCGTCCTTTTGTAAGTAGCACAAGTGTCCTTAAGTTTGAGTCTATAGATTGCAGCATAGCACTATAGGCCCAGCTTAGTAGCGAAACAGTTCTATTCCTGGTTTGAGACATGCTTCAGTATCTGATTGTATCTGGAGTTTGTATCCATGGATGTGAGTAATTCATGTCTGATGGTCGGGGTCCATCAGTTGGTTGATCATTGGAAGCGGAAAGCTGTGCTTTGTCATACCCCATGCAAATCTGAGTAGTTGACGTATGTCCTCCACTCCCTGTTTGTTTTTCTTATAAGTAAAGGATTGGATACTCAATTTGGTTGGAGGGCATCATGGGTAAACCCACTGGTTTTGAGCAGATTCGCCTCCTCTTTAAGTGCAACAGATCTCTCTGGATCCATGTCGCATTGTTTTTGTTCACCGAGACATGCCTCAGGTCGACATTTAATGCAAGGTTCTTCATGTCTAGCGAGAGTCCATATATATATATGAGGTCGAGTCCAAGCTAACACATCAAGATTCACCTGAAGTAAACCAATTGACTCTTTCTTCATAATTGCGCAGAGTTGTGAACTGATCTACAATACTCGTGATAGGTTGTAGGCGCCTCATGTGTTTATTTGCAATGGTGAATGATCAGGCTTATAAGGATGTTGAATCAAAGGATTAGTAGAATTTAGCCTTGTACTGCATGCTGCTGCATAGCTGGCTCCAACTTTGATATTGAATTGACTTATGTTTCTGAATGATGTGCTTTTCATTCAATGTACCTGCGATCCATTGCTCATTGGAAAGGTCAGAATGATGATCAGTCGCCCATAAGTCCTGGTATTGATCTGATGACTTTATCTCTAGGCATCCTTTCGGTCGCAACCTAGAGTTGTTATGAATATCAGGCATGGGTCATAGGTTCAAATTGTCATAGCCAACTCTCAGATAATTACTCTTTTGCCCACAGTCTCGGGTTGGCGGATGCATTACGCAGACGGTCTAGTCTCGTCCTAGCTGTGTCTATACTGTAGTTCAAGCTTTAAGAACCAGGGTTGGCTGATGAATGGTTGAATCATATTAATCTTATCTTCTTGTTTGTGCCCCCAAGTCTGGGGAATATCCCGATAAGTGGCAGGGTAGATAATGTTCGCTTCAATTTTGTATTCTATCCTATTGAACCATGGGATCGAGTTAACAGATGGAAGGCTGAGTCATGCCTATCTTGTATCATGTTATAGTCTTTCCTCTTGGTGGAATACATTGTTACTTTGTCAACATTCGGACATAAGCTAGATCATGTATGGTCAATGACATTCACTTTGCTGCTTATGTTGTCATACTTTGGGCAAAAACTAAAGAATGAATCGTCCAGTCAGATCCAATGCAGGATTGATGCTTCCCTTGTCGAATCCAGGGTAAGAATCAGTGTGCAGATATTTAGGTTGCACTTGTTTTGAATTGCTCTTTTAGTCGGATCATGGTAAGAGTCAATGAATGAATGGTTGCATTGCATTCATTTGGAGTTGGGTGATCAACCATGTCCATTTCGATTTACGTTCTCCCGTCAGATCTAGGGATAATGTCAGCTCAAATGCAGTCATGTCATGCTCATTTGGTCTCATGCTCTTCCTGATAGATCGAAGGAAGGCAAAGGAGGACGAATGGTAAAGTCACACTCATTCGTGGTTTATTCTTCTATCCATGCTCTGTTGGTTGAAGGTATTCGATGGAGTTCGGGTCACATCGACTTGTAGACGAAGAGGACCGAAATTGACCATCAATTCAACGGTATGATGTAGAATGCTCAGACCTCATTTCTTGTCGATCCAATGGTATGATATGAAAGGTGCATATCGATATTGCCCGTCGATCCGGCGGTACGATATAATTGGTTGCCCAGGACTTCGGGCATCATTATGATTGGTTAGCATTAGGGTCTCCTTGTATTCGTTGCCTTAAGTTGTAAAGGACGCTAAGTTGGAGATGCAGCGAGTCACCTTTCTCTTCTTTCGGTGATTTTTACTTCTGCCCCCAGTCTTGGGTTAGTAGAGTTAGTTCGTGGATGGTCTAATTGCACCTGTAGTGAGTTTACACTCCTCATGTCGAGTTCAGCTCAGAGTTGGTGAATGAATGGTGGAATCTCATTCATTCGTTTGTCTATTCTTGTAGCTATACTTTGGGGATCAGAGTCAGTTGAAGGGCCATTCATCACACCTATTTGATGTTTATACCCCTGTCCACACTCTGGGGACTAAGAGTTTTAGTAGAAAATGGTCAGACTGCACCTTCCTCAATTAATCCCTTTAGCACTAGTCAATGGCGAAAGTCGAAGTGTGGTCGATCACATTACAACAACTTTAATTTGATGCTTCTCCCACTGAACTGTAGGAAGGAGTCGATTGGTGGATGGTTAGGTCACATCCGTCCATGTTGCACGAACAGCTTGTTGGATCATAGGGGAGAGTTAGCGGATGAACGGTCGTGCCACGTTCGTTTGCAGTAGAACGGGTAGTCACATCCATTTAGAATTGGACATTCAGCTAGGTTCATTTTGCGAATCTGCATCTCCCTGTAGAATCAAGGAAGAAATTATGTCTTGTGGGGTTGGAGTTGCATCCCTATAAAATTATGTTATGGGTCCCGTGCCAGGGACAAGAGGTTATGCATGGACGGTTAGGTCACGCCCGCTTAGTGCCGGATGGTCTGATCACATCCAATTTTGTGTGTTAAGTGTGACCCCGTGTCAGGGGAAGATTGGAAGGCAGACGGTCGAACCACATCCGCTTTTTGGTATTCATATTCCAAACCATGCTTTGAGGACTTGAGTTGGTAGATGGGTTGTTAGTCACACCCATTTGGTATTTATACTCCAATCTGCGCTCTCGGGACCAGAGTTAGTTGATGTATACACTTTAGTTCGCACTCTGGGAATCTGGAGCTAGTTGATGTTTATAATCCAGTTCGCACTCTGGGAATCTAGAGTTTGTTGACTAGATGGTCTATCACGTCTATTATGAGTTTCCTTTTTTGTGTTAGCACTCCGGGAACAAGTGATGTAACTTGGTTGAGATATGGTCGAAGTCGTTAGGCGGACGGATCCACCCTCCTCGAAGCCGCATTTGTTTGATGCTTATACTCCAGCTCGTGCTCTGGGAGTTTGGAGTTAGTTGTTGTTTATACTTCGGTTCACACTCTGGGATCTCGGAGTTAGTTAATGTTTATACTCCAGCTCGCGCTCTCGGAGTCTGGAGTTTGTTGATGTTTGTACCCAGCTCGCGCTCTCAGAGTACTCTGGGGTTTTGTTAATGTTTATACTCCAGCTCGCGCTCTCGGAGTCTGGAGTTTAGTAATGTTTATACTCCGTCTCGCACTCTGGGAGTACGGAGTTGAATGAATGTTTATACTCCGCCTCGCACTCTGGGAGTACGAAGTTAAGGAATGTTTATACTCCGTCTCGCGCTCTGGGAGTACGGAGTTAAGGAATGTTTATAGTCCGCCTCGCACTCTGGGAGTGCGGAGTTAGGGAATGTTTATACTCCGCCTCGCACTCTGGGAGTACGGAGTTAGGGAATGTTTATACTCCGCCTCGCACTCTGGGAGTACGGAGTTAGGGAATGTTTATACTTCGCCTCGCACTCTAGGAGTACGGAGTTAGGGAATGTTTATACTCCGCCTCGCACTCTAGGAGTACGGACTTAAGGAATGTTTATACTCCGCCTCGCACTCTGGGAGTGCGGAGTTAAGGAATGTTTATACTCCGCCTCGCACTCTAGGAGTGCGGAGTTAGGGAATGTTTATACTCCGCCTCGCACTCTGGGAGTACGGAGGTAAGTGGAGGGTTGTCGTGTATCAACCCTTTTCTGGCCTGACGTGATGGCTTGCCCCCGAGCTCGGGGTTTCACATAGCGAGTGATCGGTGGGATCTCGATTAACTTCCACTTATATGCCCTTCATCGAAGGATGAGATTCAGTTTACGGACGGTCGGATCGCGTCCATGTTCATTTGGATTCCGCTTTTGCCAGGCTTAAGGAATAATATTAGTGCTCTGGCAAGCTTTGTGCTCGAGCATAGGAAGGGATGGTCGAACTATGTCCACTCTGAGTTGTGTATTTTCCCTTAAGTCAGGTGCAAGAATTGGAGAGCAAACAATCAAGTCATTTCCAATTTATACTTTGCATTCTTTCGATCGAGCTAAGGAAGAGAGTTGAAATGACAGCTCGTGATGGTTAGTGAGTAGGTAGTCAGTCGTTGATGACTTTTAAATTGAGGGTTAGACCTTTAAACACGTGTTTCCTCAAATAATCCCAGATGTCTAATGTAGGATTGGATGCATGGGTGGTGACATCACGTCCACCCTTGATGTGATTCTGATTTTATCAGGCATCAGAAGAAGCATAAGTATTTTGGCAAGCTTCAAGTATGAGATGTAGAGTGCATTGTTGGGACATATAACTCCAAGTCTTTCTTACATCTCCTAATTAAATTGCATATGCGGATGAGTGGATGGTCGGTTGCATCCACTTTGTACTAGAGTCCTGACCTTGTCGGTCTCTTCCACTTTCATACCTTGCCCCCAGTCAGGGACGTATAGTAGCCGATGAGTGGTCGAATCATGCTCGTCATGATGATACCTCAATGATTTGATCATGGTCCGCGGAGGTTGTTTTGCACCCAATCTTAAGTACTCGGTTACCTGCATCATTTGCAAGTAGTTTAATTCAAGTAGGTCATATTTCGCAACGTAAATTAAATTGAATTAGAAATAATTCAAAAGAGATCAGATCAAATCTCATTGATAAGTGAGGCAGCGTCGTATGCTCGCTATTGCACTTTAGTCCAGCCCTTCTCAGTTGGAAGTCTAACGCAAATGGTTCAATTTGATCAAAGTCCGTGATCGGTAGGGATCGGATGTCCCCGGTCCTTCGTTTTATGGGGCTTGCACATATTGTCGGAGCTATCCTTCCCGAAGCAGCCTTATGGCGTTGGCGTTCACGGTAGCCATCAGGAGAAGAGGAGTTTTCTGATCTAGAGTATGGAGTAGGACCCCTCCTTATCTTGCTATGTTGATCCCTCATCTGATTCATCAACTCAAAAATGGCCTAGACATGTTGGTGTAATTGTCGGCGGCGGTCCACCAGTTCTCTTGCTAAAGTCTGGAAATAAGCGCTGGTGATGAATTCATTTATGGGTATCGGCAGCAACTGGCTGCGGGCTTTGGATAAATTCGTTGGCTGCCAGCTTCTTCATTCACTTCAACAATATAAGAAGTAGAACTGGTATGTCTAACCACGATTGACAATGTTCTTTGAGAAATGGGGGAAGACATCTACATTTGACGGCAGTCGTCACTCTTGGTGTAAGCCATGCGCAATTCTCACTTCATGGGGTAGTGCCGGGGGTTATATATTTCCAAAGTGCACTGACATAGTTAACATGTTGAATTTTCATTGGAAGTTCTGTACGTAGGATGATTTCAACGGATAGGTCTTGACGGGGAAAAATTCTCCAATCGACATTATGATCAAGTCCATTTTATTGCCAAGGGGTCTTGTATCACTGGAGAATGATGTATGCACGATTGTCCAACGTTTGAGTGGTTGGCAACGCCGATTGGACGACGAGTTGGTTAAAATGGGCTAATAGATTGGTGTTTATCCCAAACTTTCATCCAGATAGGAGACCTATATAGGGTATTAAGGGAGTCCTTTTGAGATTGTATGTCATGCTTTTAGTCATGTGGACGTGGAATGATTAAGATGCGGGCGTTTGAAGATGGTTCAGCGGTGACCAGCTATGTTTTGAGTTGGCAGAGTAGACAATGTTGGGGAGTCGTCATATTAGCCATTGTACCATAGTTGTCAATTCAGGAGTTTAAAAGCTGGTCAATTGGAGGGAGTTGCATTCCACCCTAAAAGCATGATATATTAATCAACTCCAGTTCCTGGCATACTAGCTAGGTTCTCCAGCCTCTGGGAGTACGGTTGATTAGCATTTCTTTACCCATTCCTTGATTGCAACTCAACATTTGTTGTTGTGATCTCATATGTCTTGCTCAGTCATGGAACAGTTAGAAGCACGGATGGAATGTTCCTTCACTAAATTGGTGATTGAAATCACTATGCGGGTGCCCTGAAAAAAAAAATTTAGCCTCTTTTTAGGAAATTTGGGTCGTACCCGAAAAATATTTTTTTGAAATTTTGTATCGATACGAATTGGACACAGATGGATCGATACGAGCAGCGTGCGAGTATCGATACGAATTGGAGCAGTTGCGATCGATACGAACAGAGCGCAGGCAAGGCAGATCGAGTCGAAGTGATCGATTCGAACGGAGCGATGCGAAGCAGATCGAGTTGAAATGATCGATTCGAACAGAACGATGCGAAGTTGATCGATTCGAAGTGATCGATACGAATAGGGATCGACCGAATCGATACGAACGGAGCGATGCGAAGTTGATCGATTCGAACAGAACGATGCGAAGTTGATCGATTCGAAGTGATCGATACGAATAGGGATCGACCGAATCGATACGAACGGAGCGATGCGAAGTTGATCGATTCGAAGTGATCGATACGAACAGAGTGATGAGAAGCAGATCGATTCGAAGTGATCGATACGAACAGGGATCGATCGAATCGATACGAGCGGAGCGATGCAAAGTTGATCGATCCGAAGTGATCGATACGAACAGAGTGATGAGAAGCAGATCGCTTCGAAGTGATCGATACGAACAGAGTGATGAGAAGCAGATTGATTCGAAGTGATCGATACGAACAGGGATCGATCGAATCGATACGAACGGAGCGATGCGAAGCAGATCGATCCGAAGTGATCGATACGAACAGAGTGATGAGAAGCAGATCGATTCGAAGTGATCGATACGAACAGAGTGATGAGAAGCAGATCGATTCGAAGTGATCGATACGAACAGAGTGATGAGAAGCAGATCGATTCGAAGTGATCGATTCGAACAGAGTGATGAGAAGCAGATCGATTCAAAGTGATCGATACGAACAGAGTGATGAGAAGCAGATCGATTCGAAGTGATCGATTCGAACTTTGGCATTTTTTCTGGATACGAAAATATGGATACAAAATGATTGGTGAATGCAGTTCCTCTTAGATCTTGAGCAATCTGAATAGAATAGATGGAACCACTTGACGATAGATCTGGATCTCCTCCTTAGATTTTTGCAATCCAACTACGGTAGTAGATCCACAGAGCAGGAGAAAAGCAAGGTTTTTCTCAGTGAAAGCACCAAAGTGTTTGTACCAAAAATGGGCACAACACTCTTCGGAAGTTTTTGAAGAGATAAAAGTGAAGAAAGAAAATTAAAACTGAGGATTATCTAACAAAAACTCCAAATAACAGAAAGTAAATTGCAAAGACAAACGATTTAGAGTGGTTCAGCGTTTTGCCTACGTCCACTATGAAGCTTGATGATTTTATTGCTCGATACTTGAAGATTACAATTGTTTATACTGTAGTACAACTGAATTTATATGCTAAGTCTCAATCTAAAGCAGCGGTGGTGTTCTAGAGTAAATCTGGCAGAATCTGGGCGCTCCTTAGTACTTAGAATTGTCCGACCCCTTTTCTGAATGACCAGGGGATCTATTTATAGGTGTAGGAGGCTGATATTTCGCCTAAAATTCGGGGAGACTACTTCTGGCACATGAGGGGGCCCACATGGCCGAAATCTGGAGATCCGGGCCCACTTTGGGATCGATTCGACCCTTGGTTCGAATCGATCAAGAAAGTGTCCAATCGTGATGAAACTTGGCGTGGACATTCTTCTATGCATACGCAGGCTCCTGTTAAAATTTCATAGCATTTGGACTTGTAGATCTCGAGTTATGATCGATTCAAGATGACGTTCTTCATCCTATGGATTCGAAGCAAGGTATTAGGATGGATTCGAAGCAAGGCCATTGGATGGATTCGAAGCAAGGTCCCTGGATGGATTCGAAGCAAGGCCACTGGATGGATTCGAAGCAAGGCATTAGGATGGATTCGAAGCAAGGCCACTGGATGGATTCGAAGCAAGGCCTTAGGATGGATTCGAAGCAAGGCCACTGGATGGATTCGAAGCAAGGCCACTGGATGGATTCGAAGCAAGGTCACTGGATGGATTCGAAAACATGGCATTTCCCTTCAACTTGCATCCATCATAACTTGAGCATATGAACTCGGATTGACTTGAAACTTAGAACGTTGTCTCTCATAGCTTTTCTAGTCATGTCTTATCAATTATAGCTCAATCTGGTCCCGGACAAAATTCATCGATATCCAGGGTAGACCTATGTGCACTAGATGTCCATAACGAGCGACTCTAGGTTTTTTGTTCAATTCCTTGGTATCTCGGCCTTGCCAAAAGGCGGGATAACAATATTTTATCGAATTTAATTAAATAAATTAGCATATAGGGTATTTTAACATGTTTAAACCAAAATTTCAATTATTTTCAAATCAACATATATTCATCTTAATATAGGGGCAAAATGGTCATTTTTATGCTTATATTAATTTTAGAAAATTTACATTGAAATTTTTATGTTATTTTGTAGGAATTTGAATTCAAATTACAAGTGGCTTCATGGAAAATATGCATACCCAAGAGGATACAAAGGAATGAAGATGGAAATAATTCAAACCATGCATCATGGAGGACCCTACCTACTCACTTACCATGATGTACAATTAGGAGCTAATGCACATGCTAAATGGCCTTTAAAGCCACTTGCGCACTTAATAGAGGATTATCTCATGCTAATGATAACATGGTGACCACACTTCCTCAAGGGTAGTTTGGGTAGTTCCCAAAAATAGGATTAGGGTTTCAAAGCTTATATAAATACCCTGTATGTTCATGTAATTAATCTCTTAGTCTCCTTTGAGCCTCCTCTTTAGTTAGTTTAGGCACAAAAATTAAAAAAAAGCTCTTCTTTCTTTTTCATGGCTTCTTAGCCATTTCTCTTATGTAATTTCATTTATGCAATTTTAATTCACACACTTTTCTTTCATGTTCTTTTTTTGTTTATTTCCTCTAATGTCAGTAGCTTAGTTTATTTATATGCAACTAGATTAGCTCTCATTTTATTTTAATTTGCTCTCTATTTTCCTTTTTTTATTTCATGTTGAAAGCTACATTTTTTGAAATGATAACAAATATGAAAGGCTAAACCCTTCAATTTAGGGGTAATGAAGCTCGCTAATTATGTAGATTCAACATAATTTGCTCATTTTTGATCATTTTTTGCTTAATGACAATAGTTGATGTGGTTTGATTTTCTTGTTTTAGTTTTGAATTTGATAGCCTATGTTGTTGACACCAAATAGGCTATCCTTAAACAAACAACAAACACAAATTACCTCTTCATCTACATATGATTATGGTAATGAAGTGGATTTTAAAATCAAAATTTGATGGTCTATATTTCTAATCAATATTTAATAGATCATTTTGAGAATAGATTTTATTTTCAATTTCATTGCAATTTTCATGAGAGTTAAGAAGTGGTTTAATGGGTGTGTTATTGATGGTTTATATTGGGCTAATTATTAGCACAAATATTCCATACTTATGATAAACACATCAATTAAATTCACTAATGACCAAAAAAGAGTGATTATAATTTCATGTTGTGTTGATTTATGTGATCATGAGAGTGGAATTGCCTCTAAAGTTCCTTCTATTCTCATATTTTGATCCACTTTCTTTTGTTAGTTTTCTAGAAATTTTTTGTTAATCACAACTTCAAATTCTTGGTTTAATTTGATTTAATAGAATTTTAAAATCTAAACAATTCCCTGCAGATCGACCCGTACTCACCATGTACTAACATTGTACGTCGTGCGCTTGCGGTTATTTTTAATTTAAATTTGATCGGTTATTTTTCTAATCCGATAGGAAATTAACCGTCGAACAATACCAATAGGTTCCTAGTCTACCCATGAAAACTAGGATAAAAGTAAAGATATTGGAGTCACCAATAGGTTCTTAGTGTTAGTCCATAGGATAGTGGTTTTGATGACAACAACTATAGAAGTGTTATAAAATATATATGTGCAGGAAATCTATATGCAGGTATCAACAAAAGAAGACTGTACAGTAAAGAAAACAAAATTGATGAAGACAAAGATCAAGAGTTCAAGATTGAAGACTCATGAGATTCAAGATATTCAAGAGTTCAAGACAAATAATATAGTTAGGTTAGATATTTGTTAAAACTCCTTGAAAGCACTATCATTCTTTTTTATCCAATTTACTCGTGGAATGGAATCCACTTCGTTCTTGTTAAAGGGATGGAACCCTAGTGAGATGGAACTCACGAAATATCTAGTGGAACAGATAGTAGCCCTATTTTGTTATCCACTAATTTTGATTCAAAATGATTTTCAAAATTATCTCTTGTTTTATAAAATGATTTTCAAATATTCCTTTTCAAAAGAAAAACCTTCTTCACATTTCCAAAAATGTTTTAGCCTCAAAATCATATTTATCATTTTGTTATATTTTGATTTCAAAATTGTCCTTGATATTTTAGCCTCAAAATCTATTTTAATATTATATTTACTTTAGTTTATTTACTTTGATTTTAAATATATTTTAGTATATATACATATATACATTCATAAGTATTTCTACTTCTAAATACCTTCTACAAATACATAGAGTCCATTTGAATAAAGTTGCATATGTTTTAAATCATCATTTTCAAAGTAAAGCAAATCATCACTTTTTACTAGACCATGTCGACATCCTATTTACCTGTCATGTCGACATGCTTCCCGTTACAGCAAAGGTTGTTTTCAAAAGAAGTGTCTATTTGTTTAAACCTCTTCGAATGGACACATCCATTCATTCTCTATAAATAGAGACTGTTATGGATGTTTTCCAGTAACTACTTTCTTTATTTTCTCTCCTCTTTACTCTCTTATCTTATTTTCTAATCATCCTATCCATATTCTGCCGAAATCTTAAGTGAATCAAACCAGAATATCTCTAGTTTGATTCTCTGCCACTCTCTCCAAAGAATCTCAGTGCTTATCAGAGTTATAGATATATTTGTACTCAAAGAAACTTGTGTGGGGTTATAAAGGTGTGATCGTGTCCTTGGAAATCGATCGGGTGAACTTGTGTCCTGTGAATCAAGTGGTTCTACCCAAAGACCTGAGAATCTGGAGGGTGTACCTCGTTGCCTTGGAATCGAGGGATTGTAATCTAGATTATTGTTGAATAGAAAGCCGTACGGGTTGTGCGGGACTGGATGTAGGGTAACACCGAACCAGTATAAAATTCCTGGTGTGTTCTTTCCTTTACTTGCTTTTTATTTATATTTGCATTTGTTTGTGATTCTGTGATTTGATCTGTGATTGTGTATTTGCATTAAGTTAGTTAATTCAATTTAAATCAAAGAATTTTTAAAGAAATTCTTAAAACACTATTCACCCTCCCTCTAGTGTTAAATAGCCTTAAGATCATCTTCCGTGTCCCTTTCATTTGGTATCAGAGCAAGTTTTTCAAAGTATTCATAACCTGATTTTTGAAAAGTAACAATGGCTACCAACACTGGTATTTCTAGTTCATTTGTAGAGGGTTAGTCCACTGCCAGACCACCACTTTTCAATGGCAGTAACTATGCATATTGGGCATGTAGAATGAAGATATATTTACAATCCATTAGTTTAGAAACATGGAATATGACACAAACTGAATACACTGAGCCCACAACTGATTTTGCTCAATGGACGACCGTTCAAAGAGAAGTGGCTCAAAACAATTCAAAAGCCATGAATATTTTATTTTGTTCACTAGATAGAAATGAATTTAATAGGGTATCTGTTTGTAAAACTGCATATGAAATCTAGAAAACTCTGCAAGTTACTCATGAAGGAACAAGCAAAGTTAAACAGACCAAAATTTCTATTCTTACTAATCAATTTCAATTATTTAAGATGTTGCCTAGTGAATCTATTCCAGATATGTATAGTCGTTTTCAGGATATTGTTCATTCACTAGTATCTCTGGGAAAAGCAATCTCCGAAGAAGATCAAGTCAGGAAAATTCTGAATTCACTCACTCCAGAATGGGATTTGAAGACACTGGCGATTGAAGAAGCAAATAACATCAGTACCTTGAAGATTGATGAATTAATTGGAAATCTGATGTCATATGAAGTTCAAATTCAGGGAAGAAGGGAGAATAAGTCATCAGAAAAAAAGTCCATTGCCTTCAATGCACTAACTGGTGAATCAGACTCTAGTGATGATGATGAAGAAATAGCCTTCATGACAAGAAACTTTCGAAAATTCTTGAAGTATAGAAAAATGAATAATCACAAGAGAAAAAGTTTTGGAAATAACACTGAATCACTCAACAACATCAAATGCTTCAATTGCAATTGGTCATTATCAAAGAGACTGTCCACATCTAGAAAAGCAAACTCCTCAATCAAACAAAGAATATTCAAAGAAAAGAAAGAAAGCATTTGCAGCAACACTGGATGATTCAGATACGTCCTCAAGTGATGATGAACAGAAAACAGAATTGGCAAATATGTGTTTTATGACAACTCAGAATTCAGATAATCAGGATGATATGGAACTCAAACAAGGTACACGTTTACTATTTTAATTGGTTGAAAATTGGTTGCTTAGAATAGTTTATTAGTTAAGTATATAATTGATTTTATTAACTTAAAATTTTTTAAATATCTTTTAAAAAAATTTATAAAATATTATTTTTATATATTTTCTGTATAATATATTTTCAAAATATATTCAGACAATAATCATAATATATATAAGTATATATATATATATATAAATCTTGTACATGCTTGAAATCATTTTTGCAAAATCTGATGTGCATGTCGACATGGCACTTATTGGTAATGTCGACATACCTGTAGCAAATCAGATTTCTAAATTTGAATTCAAAATTCAAATTTCCCTCCACCTTTTCACTAACTCCTATGTTCTGAATAGTTATGACTCTTTGACCAGAGAATCCACCTATTCAACCTCTTTATATCTATCTTCTATCAACACTTATCTCCATCTTCAATTCAAATTCAAAAACAACTTTTATCTTCAAACACTCTTATCTCTTCAAAAATGGCATCCACTAGCAACGTAGCCGGAATGAGGCTATCAAGAGCCACCAAAGATCATCTCTACAATAATAGAGATGCCATACTTGCATACATTAATTATGCAACTTATGGAAAAGTTCATTCGGGTAATTTTGCTATATTTAATGACTTCGCTTCTTATGAAATTGATGCTCTCTTTCAAAACAATGGTATTCTAAGCTTGGTTGACAATAACCAAAATGATTTTGTTTGCTATCCAAACCTTGTCAAAATGTTTTATGCAAATTTAAATCGTGGTTTTTATAATGGAAGGGATGATGAAGTGTGGAGTAGTGTCAAGGGGACACAAATTGTTTTGGATACCGATGTTTTAGGAACCATACTTGAGTGTAAAAGTACCGGTTCCAATCTTTCTTCTTTTGAAATCGAGGAAACCGATCGTGAAACTTTTCACAATATTTTTGAGGAAGAAATGGATTTCAAAAACAAATTTTTTCGACCAAAAGCTCATATTGTTAATCTTCTCCTTCAACGCACTATTACTCCGAGATCGGGAAATTACAATAACCCGACTCAAAAAGTGTGTAAGGCACTTTTTGCAATTTTTGGAAATTATGATATTAATTGGGCACAAGTTATCTTGGATGAATTTCGACACAAAAACTTGGATTCGGGAGAGAATGCATTATATCATGGAATATACCTCACTAGAATTTTTAATTACTTTGGAGTGGATATGAGAGGTGAAGAATTCTTTCCACGAAAGGTTTTTAATCATTCCAATATTTCACTTATGAAAATTCCACACGTGTTTCAACCATACGAAACACTAACGGAAAAAGAAGCACGATTGGGGTATGAGGAAATGCAAGAAGATGAGGAGGAAGAAGAAGAAGAGGAAGAGGAGGAAGAAGAAGGTGAGGAAAAAGAAGGTGAGGAAGAAGAAGAGGAAGAAAGTGAAGAAACTTCCTTAGAGAGTATTGATTTTCCCACACGACCATCAAACAAGACTCTCCTTCACAATCAACGAGTGATTGTGAAAAATCAAAAAGCTCTCAAACACTCCGTAAACAAAAAATTGGACAAAATGTCCAATACTATGAACAAGTTCTTCTCCAAAGTCAGCGAGAAGCTAAATATCTCATCATCTTCATCCTCATCTACTAGTTTCTAGAGTTTACTTTTTGTATATCAATGAAATTTGGTGTATTGAAAGTTGTATCTTTATGGTTTCTTTATGAAATTCATGTACTTCTCTGTTCTAGTATGAAATGAAGCTTATTCTCTGTTTATCTTACTGTTACTCTTATTTATATCAAGTAATATATATAAATCATATGTATATACACTGAAAATTCAAAAATAAGATGTGCAAAATCTGCTATGTATGTCGACATACTGTATAGAGGTCATGTCGACATATACTGGTAATATTCTGAATGGACATTTCAATTTGAAATTCAAAATAACTCCTTATGTCTATTCATTTCAAACGACTTTCCTGTCTATTTAAGTCCTATTTTCTTCCAAAAAACTTCTCATAACTTCTCTCTACTCTTACCTACTTATTTCCTTCTTACTTATCATCAAAATGGCTTCATCCTCTTCAAATCTAAGTGATAATCTTGAAGAGACTCTCAAATCCTTCAAAAATATTCTTACTTTTATTCTACGAAATCAGAGGCACTTAGAACTGAGTCAAATGCAGATGATAAAGGAACAAGAAAGGCATTTCGATGCACTACGATGGATGATCTCCGCTCTCAACAAAGAGGATCTCTAAGTAAATCCACCGAAGACATTGCTCCAGGACGATGAAGATTGGGAAGTAATCAAAGCGGATCCCATCTTTGGAAAAGAGGGATGGGTTGAAGTTCCACGTAACATTTAACTTGTTTGATTTGGTTTAAAATTGATTTGATTTGAAATACTTGATTTGGTTTGGTTTTAAACATGGTTGATTTATGATAACTTACTATATTGATTATGTAATAAGACATAAATAGGTGTGCTTATGTTTGATTGATTTGTCTACTTATTGTATGCATTTTCTTTTCATTTAACAGTTATGAATATAGTGATATGAATAAAATAATTTGTGGTTACACTTATTATTCTCATTCTTATATTACTCATATATATCATTCTAAGTATACAATATTTAGCATTGTTATATCTAGTTTTAGTATTATTAATGATAACACTATCATTAATATCATAGATTTAGGGGGAGTTAGTGTCATTTTTTTTGTTGATGACAAAGGGGGAGAAGTATAAAATAGGTTAGTTAGGCATAGATTAAGGGGGAGTTATTAGATTTAGGGGGAGTTATAAGGAGAATATAAATATTTTATAAACAAAGGTTGTCATCATCAAAAAGGGGGAGAATGTTAGTCCATAGGATAGTGGTTTTGATGACAACAACTATAGAAGTGTTATAAAATATATATGTGCAGGAAATCTATATGCAGGTATCAACAAAAGAAGACTGTACAGTAAAGAAAACAAAATTGATGAAGACAAAGATCAAGAGTTCAAGATTGAAGACTCATGAGATTCAAGATATTCAAGAGTTCAAGACAAATAATATAGTTAGGTTAGATATTTGTTAAAACTCCTTGAAAGCACTATCATTCTTTTTTATCCAATTTACTCGTGGAATGGAATCCACTTCGTTCTTGTTAAAGGGATGGAACCCTAGTGAGATGGAACTCACGAAATATCTAGTGGAACGGATAGTAGCCCTATTTTGTTATCCACTAATTTTGATTCAAAATGATTTTCAAAATTATCTCTTGTTTTATAAAATGATTTTCAAATATTCCTTTTCAAAAGAAAAACCTTCGTTCACATTTCCAAAAATGTTTTAGCCTCAAAATCATATTTATCATTTTGTTATATTTTGATTTCAAAATTGTCCTTGATATTTTAGCCTCAAAATCTATTTTAATATTATATTTACTTTAGTTTATTTACTTTGATTTTAAATATATTTTAGTATATATACATATATACATTCATAAGTATTTCTACTTCTAAATACCTTCTACAAATACATAGAGTCCATTTGAATAAAGTTGCATATGTTTTAAATCATCATTTTCAAAGTAAAGCAAATCATCACTTTTTACTAGACCATGTCGACATCCTATTTACCTGTCATGTCGACATGCTTCCCGTTACAGCAAAGGTTGTTTTCAAAAGAAGTGTCTATTCGTTTAAACCTCTTCGAATGGACACATCCATTCATTCTCTATAAATAGAGACTGTTATGGACGTTTTCCATTAACTACTTTCTTTATTTTCTCTCCTCTTTACTCTCTTATCTTATTTTCTAATCATCCTATCCATATTCTGCCGAAATCTTAAGTGAATCAAACCAGAATATCTCTAGTTTGATTCTCTGCCACTCTCTCCAAAGAATCTCAGTGCTTATCAGAGTTATAGATATATTTGTACTCAAAGAAACTTGTGTGGGGTTATAAAGGTGTGATCGTGTCCTTGGAAATCGATCGGGTGAACTTGTGTCCTGTGAATCAAGTGGTTCTACCCAGAGACCTGAGAATCTGGAGGGTGTACCTCGTTGCCTTGGAATCGAGGGATTGTAATCTAGATTATTGTTGAATAGAAAGCCGTACGGGTTGTGCGGGACTGGATGTAGGGTAACACCGAATCAGTATAAAATTCTTGGTGTGTTCTTTCCTTTACTTGCTTTTTATTTATATTTGCATTTGTTTGTGATTCTGTGATTTGATCTGTGATTGTGTATTTGCATTAAGTTAGTTAATTCAATTTAAATCAAAGAAGTTTTAAAGAAATTCTTAAAACACTATTCACCCCCCCTCTAGTGTTAAATAGCCTTATGATCATCTTCCGCGTCCCTTTCACTTAGTGATCCTATGAAAACTATGTAATTGGACAGGGAGTCCTTAAATGTTTAACCGGTTATTAGTCAGCCCATGAAAAATAATAGGTTAATAGTAATCCTAGAAACTGTAATTGAGACATATAGTCTAAAATGAATGGAGATGAGTAATCCAGAATTAATTTATTTGTTTTGCATATCATCATATTATACCGTTTTGAATTGTTTTAACCATTGTGGCTGCAGGAGCACAGTATATGGTTTTATAAAGGTTTTGAGAACTAGTGAGGTGAAAACCCGTTCTGCTAAGCGACATGGTCTCACTAGATTTCTAACTGATTTGAGATGGAAGATTATTATTCATACCAGGCTTTATGTCTGACTCGAAGTTTTTATTTTCCCCTTAAACTCTAGGGTACTCAATTGATTTTGAGTAGTTTGAAAGTTGAGGTTTTCAGGTACCTCTTAAGATGAATAAGCTTTCGGAGATGGGAAGTAGGCATGATAGCTATTTAGAGTTCTCTTTTCTTTTGATTCCATTGTGTTATTTGTAATGTAAAAGTTGTTATATTGACTATATATACTCTGATCATCCAAAGGGACATCTTCATATGTTGCTCTTGGGCGTATGTTGTAATAAATATTTTCTCTGAACATGATTTGTGAATTTGGGATTATGTAAAGAATTGGAAATATTTTGGAATGGAATGTGATTTTGTTTGAAGTTTAATTTTTTTCCATATTCATGTGTTTCTGTGTATCAATGAATCTAACTTCATCATATTTGGTCGCCGAGGATTAATAACTATGGATGACTGCAACATCCGTAGCCGTTAGTTTTGGGCCTCCAAGTAGAGGGATGTTACATTCTCGATAAAGGAATTTATTTAATAAATTAGTGGTAGTACAATGGACTTGGATACGATCCAATGACTATAAGTTAGATATTGATTACAGAAGATGAAATAGAATCAACGAAGCCTAAAATGGACACGATTCATTAGAATGTCTGATAAGGATTCTCATGCATTAAAGAGAAATTATGAGTTTCTTATAAATGTTGAGAAACAAGATTGTTAATGATAAAAATCTCCACGATTTTCAATAAGCCATGAAGTGTATAAACTCTGCTATATGGCACAAGCCTAAATCCAGAATAGATTCTAAGTACATTATTTAAATATAATTTTGATAATTATACCTGAATGAATATGATCCATCGGCCATGGGTGTGTCTTCCAATGGAAGACCGATGGAGTTGCAATACAGTAAGCGACATTGATGATAATAACATCACAAATTTTAATTGTTGAAATTAACATGATAGATTCATCATTCAATGCACTTAAGTTAATTCAGATTTAAATAGCAAGATTATCATCTAATATAAATTTGAATTTTGGTACATCTTCGTTGAAATAGGAATTCCAAATAATGATTTAAAATAGACAATTTGCACATGATAACGAAAATGTCATGATGTCAAGGAAGCAATAGTAGAGTTTATAACTGTTTAATAAGACCCAAGAACTGATATGACTGTTGTTTCCTGGAGATTTGACCAGGCAACTAGTGCTCGGCATCAGGTAGCACTCGGCATCAGAGAGCGACCGGCATCCAGGAGTGTTCGGCGAAGCACTCGGCATCTAGGAGTGTTCGGCGAAGCACTTGGCATCCAGGAGTGTTCGGCGAAGCGCACGGCGTCCAGAGTACTCGGCGTAGTACTCGGCTACAAGAACGCTCGGCATCCCATGGCGCTCGGTGTCAACCAATACTCGGCAACAAGAGTGCTCGGCAGCAAGAGTGCTCGGCATACAAGAGTGCTCGGCATCAAGACTGCTCGGCATACAAGAGTGCTCGGCATCAAGACTGCTCGGCATACGAGAGTGCTCGGCGTCAAGACTGCTCGGCATACAAGACTGCTCGGCATACAAGAGCGCTCGGCATCAAGGAGAACTCGGCAGCATCTGGAGTTCGGCATACAGGAGTACTCGGCGTAGTACTCAGCAGCATCTGGAGTTCGGCATACAGGAGTACTCGGCGTAGTACTCAGCAGCATCTGGAGTTCGGCATACAGGAGTACTCGGCGTAGTACTCGGTAGCATCAGGAGTACTCGACATCTAGAAGAGCGTTCGGCTTCAACTGACAAACATCCTGCACTTCCCAAACATCAACCACATCGTTCGGCATAGAAGGGACTGTTCGACATCAGGGTGTTCGGCACACCTGGTTCGGCATACAGCGACCACTGTACTGGGGCTGGAGCATTCGGCTATCCAGCCCACTTGGGAAGTCCAGCCCATATTTGCCTATAAATAGAGGGGCAGGGTCACAGTGAAATGGATCCTTTTTTTGAGAGAGAGAACACTGGGGAGACTCTGCCACTTTCGAGACTCATCTTCTCTACTTAAACAACTTCATTCAAGCATTTGATTCACGAATTGTATTTGTAATCAACTATAAAGAAGATCAATAAAGTTTAACCTCAAAGTGGACGTAGGCAATTACGCTGAACCACTATAAATTTGGTGTTCTTACTTTCTGTATTTAGATTAGCACTGTCTTCTCTGTTTAATTTGATTTCATCACTTATATCTCTTCACAATCTTCTTCTACGAGGTTAGTGACCAATTTTGGTGCTAACACTTTGGTGCTTTCATCGAGAGTTGAATTCTCAGACCTCAAGGATCTGCTTTGAAGCTACTGGATTGAATAAATCCCCCAAGGAAGATCCGACTCACTGATAGGACATCCGTTTATTCTACTCAGAGTTCATACCAATAGCTCTACAATGGCAGGACCACGAACCAGGTCAGCTTCTCATAATGCGGATGCCCGCGAGACTGCTAGCGTGCAACAAGCAGGAGCTAGCAATCAACCAGCGATTCCGAGTGCAGGGATTGCCGCTCAAGAACAGACTCCTGTTGTCACCAGAGTAGAGTTCAATGACTTGATGAGAGAACTTAGGGAAAGCAGGAGACAACTAGGAGAACAGATGCAAGCTAATGCCAACCTGATGGCACAACTCACTCAACAGTAGCAACAGAATGCTGGGGGCAATCCCGCTCCTTACTCTTCATCTGACAGCTCAACTTCCTCTGATGAACCTCCCAGGCGCAGACGACGTAAGACTGAAGCTGCACGAGCAGAAGCTGATGTTCAGACGACTGGAGACCGTAACCAAGCAAGAGCTGGGAACTTCAGGACCGGAGTACAAATGGAGGATGGAGGTCCAGATCATCAAAACGCTAACGATGTCGGACCTCAGGACGAACGATTGGCAGGTCGCCAGGAGAGGAGGCATCAGCATGGTCAGGCACGTAGAACAGACACTAACCTTCCGCCTTCCATACAGACACCAGATCTGACAGCCATGATCAGGCAGTTGATGAAAGAAAATCAGGGGTTATCGAATGATGATTGGGGAGTGTCAAGAAGTCATACTCCGTTCACAGATGTTGTGTTGCAAGCGGCGTCCCCAAGAAGTTTAGTATGCCTACTATCCCTGCGTATGAAGGGAAGACTGACCCCAGACAGCACGTCATGAGGTATGAATGGATGATGGATTCAGCTAGAGCGAATGATGCCACCAAGTGTAGGTGCTTTCCGATTACTCTATCTGGGATCGCTACTATGTGGTTCACCCGACTTCCTCCACGATCCGTATCAAATTTCGAGGAGTTGGCAAAGAAGTTTATTGAGCAGTTCAGGATACACACTACGCGCCTAAAGGACGTGATGTCTCTGTCAAGTGTAACCCAAAATCCCGGGGAGTCGTTGAAGGAATATTTACAAAGGTTCCACATAGCAGCAACTGAAGTCAGTAATCCCAATGACCATGCAATTATGATGGCTGTAATGAGAGGTGTGGATCCAGACTCTGAGTTTGGAGACTGACTAGCAGGAAAACCTCCGGCTACACTAGAGCGTTTCTACTCTAAGGCACACCAGTTCATAAGAAGAGAGGAAGCTAGGTGGGTACGACGAGATAAGGCGCCAGGGCCTGTCCAGGAGTCAATAAAAAGCAACATTGCTGTGAAGCAGTCTGGAGACAGCTCGGGAAAGGTCCAACTCAATGTCCAGAATAAGCCAGGGCAGTCTAAGGAGTCCGGAGGAAGGAGTCAAGGGAAGAAGAGAGAAGCGGGGAAGTGGAAGTCGAGAATTCCAAGCTACAGCGAGTATACTCCACTGAATGCGCTGCTAGAGAACATCTACCTATCCACCTGTAATACCTTTCAGTACATAAAAACACGTCCAAAAGAATCAACCGAAGAACAGAAGCGGACCGGGAAATATTGTCGCTTCCATGAGACTTATGGGCACAATACGGAAGAATGTAGACACTTGCACGACGCTATCGAGAAGTTGATCAGGCAGAAGAAATTGCAAGAATTTGTGAAGGATCCACAAGAAGGAGGACAGGGAACGTCCAACCCAGGTCGTGCACCAGCTCCACGTCATCCCGAGGAGCCTGCCCGGACCGTAGGTAGACTAGTCATAAATACAATCATCGGCGGACCTCACCCCGCGGATAAGAATTGGCAAGAGATGGAGCGATATGCAAGTTCCCTGAAGCATGCCGATTTTGAGTGCTGTTCGAACATGGAGGACGGGGCCCCTGCTAAGCAGCAGCGCGTAATGACCGACGATATTGTGTTCAGAAACAGAGACGCTGATCAGGTAGAGGCTCCGATCATCGACCCCATGGTCATATCTGCAACGATAGGACCAGCATATGTGAAAAGAATTCTGATTGATTATGGAAGTTCAGTCAACATCATCTTCAAGAAGGCTTACGATCAAATGAAGCTAGAAACAAAGGACTTGAAACCATCCAAAGCCCATATTCACGGCTTTAACGGCGCTACGACCGATGCGGTGGGATATGTCGAGTTACCAGTTGAACTGGGACAAGGCGAGCGCCAGAGAGTGCGAATTCTACCCTTTGTAGTTTTGGATGTGGACTCTCCGTATAACGTTTTCTTGGGTCGGCCGGCCCTGGCTGAGTTTAGGGCAGCGTTAGCCCCGTGGTGTTTAACTTTGAAGTTCCCAACTAACAAAGGAGTAGGTATTGTTCATGGCGACCAAGCAGCTGGTCGTTCCTGTTATGTGGCTGAGCTCCGAGAAGCCCATCGGAGGGAGAAGGGAAAGGTTGCAGACAATCCCGTCCGCATCCTTAATGCGAATAATTGACAAGTAATGCCCGAGCCCTGGCTCGGGCATAGTTCTCGGATCTTCGAAGATATAGATCCGAGAGACGACGATGAGAAACCCAGGGAAGAGAAGGCGGCACCGGCAGAATTAACAATTGACATCTCAGTTAGCCGTGCCGACCCTTCGCGAATTCTGAAAATCGAATCACAGCTTGGTCCCGCGATGACTGAAGACCTTAGCGACTTCCTCCGGGCGAATCTTGATGTTTTCGCCTGGATGCATTCTGATATGTGTGGGATTTCTCCCGCCATCACGAGTCATATGTTGAACATAGACCCGAAATACGTCCCAGTTAAACAAAAAAGGAGAGGAATGGATCCGGAGAGATCCGCCACTCTTGGAGAGGAGGTGGACAAACTCAAAGCAAATGGGTTCGTCCGCGACGCCCTCTACCCTGAGTGGGTATCCAACCCCGTGCTAGTAAAAAAGGCGAACGGGAAATGGAGGACTTGCGTAGATTATTCCGACTTGAACAAAGCATGCCCTAAGGACAGTTTCCCGTTGCCTAGGATCGATCAGTTGGTCGACTCCACCGCAGGACACGAGCTGCTGTCATTCATGGATGCGTACTCAGGGTACAACCAAATTCCGATGCATATTCCGGACCAAGAACACACCAGCTTCGTTACAAATGTCGGACTGTATTGCTATGTAGTGATGCCCTTTGGATTGAAGAATGCAGGCGCAACTTACCAGCGTTTAGTGAATCGAATGTTCAAGGACCAGCTGGGTAGAACGATGGAAGTCTATGTGGATGACATGCTCGTGAAGTCACGACGGTCAAACGACCACATTCGAGACTTGGCTGAAATGTTCGACATACTCAGGTTTTATGGGATGAAGATCAACCCTTTGAAGTGTTCCTTCGGCGTTGCATCAGGGAAGTTTTTGGGATTCATCGTCAATGCTAGGGGAATCGAAGCCAACCCAGAAAAAATCCAAGCTATTCGAGATGTGCAAGCGCCCAGGACTATAAAGCAAGTACAGAGCTTGAACGGAAAAGTAGCTGCGCTAAGTCGATTTATATCTAGGGCAACTGACAAGTGCATCCTATTCTTCGATATCATAAAGAAAGGGAAGAGAAATTTTGAATGGACGTCTAGTTGTGAGGAAGCATTCCGGAATCTGGTGGGTCATCTGGAGAGTCCACCAATGCTAGCAAAACCAGTTGACCACGAGATGTTGTACGTATACTTGGCTGTATCCCCGCATGCGATAAGTGCGGCTTTGGTTCGTGAGGAGGATCGAGTCCAGGAGCCGGTGTATTATGTTAGCAAGCGTTTAACAGGGGCAGAGAGGAATTACCCTAAAATCGAGAAATTGGCTTATTGCTTGGTGATTGCATCACGAAAGCTTCGCCCATACTTTCAAGCACACTCAATCGGTGTTTATACCGATCAACCCCTGAGGTAGGTACTCCAACGGCCAGAGACTTCTGGAAGGTTGCTAAGATGGAACATCGAGTTGAGCCAATTCGATATCGCGTACTTACCACGGAGAGCCATCCGAGGGCAAGCATTAGCAGATTTCATCGCTGAGTTTACTATACCCATCAAACCGGATGATCACGACATCATTCCCCCCGTTCGATGGAAATTATACACTGACGGTGCATCAAACGACCGTTGCTCCGGCGCGGGCGTAGTTCTTATAACTCCGGAAAACCAATCAATCTGTTATGCCCTGAAGCTCGATTTCCCGGCTACGAATAACGAAGCTGAATATGAAGCACTGATCGCTGGCTTGAAGCTCATCAAAGAACTCGGGATCGAATCAGTCGAAATCTTTTGTGACTCACAGTTGGTGGTTTACCAAGTACGGGGAGATTACCAAGCAAAGGGACGAAAGCTTGCTCCGTACCTCGTTCAGGTCCAAGAACTACTATCAAATCTTGAGCGTTATGACATTTCACATATCCCGCGCGAACAGAACAAAGAAGCGGACTTGTTGGCTAAATTTGCAAGTACCGACGATACGCAACAAATGGGATTATATCCCGTCGAAGTCTTGCATGCCCCGAGCATAGACGAAATGAAAGTCGATCGCGTGTTGGAAATAGAAATCGAGAAGGAATCGTGGATAACCCCATTCAAACTGTACCTGACGACCGGGGCTTTACCAGGAAAAAGAAGCGAAAGACGGCAGGTCCTTCGAAAGGCCGCGCGATACATAATGCAGGATGGATCAATGTATCGAAAAGGATTCTCAGTCTCGTTATTACAATGCATCGCTCATGATGAAACAAAGCGAGTCTTGAGAGAGGTTCACGAAGGGGAATGTGGCGACCATACTGGGGGGCAAACGCTAGCAAAGAAGATCCTCCGCTATGGATATTACTGGCCCACCGTAAACTGGGATGCCGCGGACTACGCAAGAAAATGCGACAAGTGTCAAAGATATGCAAAAATCCCGAGGGCTCCATCAACGGAACTCACCCAAATGATCAGTCCCTGGCCATTTGCGATCTGGGGAATCGACATAATCGGCTCTTTGCCTCTATCCAAAGGTGGTGAGAAATACGCAATAGTTGCAGTCGACTATTTCACGAAATGGGCTGAGGCAGAACCTTTGGCCACTATCACCTCTAAGAAGGTCATTAACTTCGTTATACGAAACATTATATGCCTCTTTGGCCTTCCACGCACCATCATTATAGACAATGGAACGCAATTTGAAAGTAGAGAGTTCAAAGAGTTCTGTTTAAAGTACGGCATCGAGAAAAAGTTCGCCGCCGTTGCACACCCAAAAGCTAACGGACAAGTCGAGGCCGTTAACAAAATAATCAAGTCCATACTGAAGAAGCGTCTGGAGAAGTTGGAGGCAAGTGGGTAGATGAACTCCCGACAGCATTATGGGCGTATAGAACTACCCACAAGTCCGCGACCGGCCACACTCCGTTCGCCTTGGCATACGGCTCTGAAGCCGTTATACCCGTGGAACTTGAAGTTCCATCGCACCGAGTGACATACTATGATCCCAAGACGAACCAAAACCTCTTGCTGGAATCACTGGACTGCATCGACGAAAAGCGTGAAGAAGCTGAATTAAGGGCGGCAGCGCACAGACATCGAGTCAAGCGTTACTACGACGGCAGAGTCCGCCCAAGAATCTTTGATGTGGGTGATCTCGTTCTGAAACGAGTCTTCCTAGTACCATCATGCATGAATCCCAGCTGGGAAGGTCCATACGCCATTGAACGGAAGCTTGGAGAAGGAACATTCAAGCTAGCGACCGTTGATGGCGCGACACTCCCCCGAGCATGGAACAGTGAACATTTACGGCACTATTACATTTAGCATGTTTTCCTTTCTTGTTGTAGGCACTGTTATTTCCTGCATGTTTCCATTCAATAATGACTTAGTTTCTTTTAAAAGTTGTAATCAAGCAGTTTAGTTAATTTTCATTAATAAAGGCTTGAAGCCGCACTTTCCATGAATCACTAACGTTTCTGTATCTCACAGTTGAATGACGAACTACATTATCTTGTACGACATACGGACTCGTATAAACAATTCCAAATCTCCGAATCCCCAGAGCGCGGAGCGGAGTACTCTAAGTCCCCAGAGCGCGGACTAGCGTATAAACAATTCCAAATCTCTGAATCCCCAGAGCACGGAGCGGAGTACTCTAAGTCCCCAGAGTGCGGACTATAGTATAAACAATTCCAAATCTCCGAATCCCCAGAGCACGGAGCGGAGTACTCTAAGTCCCCAGAGTGCGGACTATAGTATAAACAATTCCAAATCTCCGAATCCCCAGAGCGCGGAGCGGAGTACTCTAAGTTCCCAGAGCGCGGACTAGAGTATAAACGATTTCAAATCTCCGAATCCCCAGAGTGCGGAGCGGAGTACTCTAAGTCCCCAGAGCGCGGACTAGAGTATAAACGATTTCAAATCTCCGAATCCCCAGAGTGCGGAGCGGAGTACTCTAAGTCCCCAGAGCGCAGACTAGAGTATAAACGATTTCAAATCTCCGAATCCCCAGAGTGCGGAGCGGAGTACTCTAAGTCCCCAGAGCGCGGACTAGAGTATAAACGATTTCGAATCTCCGAATCCCCAGAGTGCGGAGCGGAGTACTCTAAGTCCCCAGAGCACGGACTAGAGTATAAACGATTTCAAATCTCTGAATCCCCAGAGTGCGGAGCGGAGTACTCTAAGTCCCCAGAGCGCGGACTAGAGTATAAACGATTTCAAATCCCCGAATCCCCAGAGCGCGGAGCGGAGTACTCTAAGTCCCCAGAGCGCGGACTAGAGTATAAACGATTTCAAATCTCCGAATCCCCAGAGCGCGGAGCGGAGTACTCTAAGTCCCCAGAGCGCGGACTAGAGTATAAACGAATACGAATCTCCGAATCCCCAGAGTGCGGAGCGGAGTACTCTAAGTCCCCAGAGCACGGACTAGAGTATAAACGGTTTCAAAGTCTCCAAGTCCTCGGAGCACAGAGTCAGCAAACTAAAGAAAGACAAGAGAATCATTCAAACAAAAAGAAACTAAACTTTATTCGATAAATTCAAAATGGGATTATATGATCACTCCTACAAAATCCAGACCTGTCTATACAAACTACAAGCTACGGAAGATAAAAGAAATTACAAGACTTAAGCAAAAAACTCGTTGAACGAGTGTATCGATTATTTCTTCGACTTCTTCTTCTTGTCTTCCTTCGTTGTTTCCGACGACTCCTCTCCCTCACGCTTTTTCTTGGACTTTTTGCTTGCTAGAGAAACAGAGTCGGGAGTAGGAGACGAAACTTCTAACGGTTTGGACCTGTCCGGGAGAATGATTTTCAAAGGTCTGTTCCGCGGGTCAGTGAGTTCTAGTATTTCAGACTCAACTTTGACTTTGACTTTTTTCTTCTCCTCGTCGGCGAGACGGTCCTTCATGCTCATCTCCGAAGTATGCTCAGAGGCGCCAGTGATTTCAATTCCATCGCTTCCTTCGGCAGGAGACGAAGTATCAAGCTTGTCATCATCTAGCGCCCCGATCACTTGAGCGTCTGGACCGGGAGTTACTCCCGCATGAGCAACATCACTTGTTTTCTCTGCTTCCTCCTTGGCGTCATCGCTCCTCGGAGTTGGCTCGGCGTCAGAACAATCTGCACGAGAACATAGAGACTAAGCGTTAGAACGATTAGCCACTGCTAAAAAAAGGGATTTTTCAACTTCTAGAGAAAGGAGAATTTCCTACCAAGTTCCGGTTGGCTATCGGTGGCGCGTGGGGTTTCACCCTCCAGGATGGGTGATAGCACATGAGCACCGAGCCCGGGGTCTTCGGGGTCATAACCGACATGCTGCTCGAATGGATCAAATGTCGGCCGACCGGCCGATTGGACAGCGGATTGAGCAGCAGTATGAAGAGCAGTAATATTGGCCCCAGACGGGCCAGCTTCATCATCTTTCTCTTTTGGAAGGGGAGAGCGTTTGCTGTAAAGTGCCAATGCTGCGGATAAATCCGATGGCTCATTCCCCCTAAGGAACTCTTTCACCAAGGCCTCCTCATCAACCTCTTCGGAACCCGACTCGATCTTCCTGATCCTTATCAAGGTTTCCCAGGCCTCGGCTAGGGACTCAAGGTAGCCGTTGCCCAAGAATGTTAAGTCACGATGCATAAGGACGCGGGCTCCATATTCAGCAATCAACGGGTCGAACATGTTTTTGACCTCTTCCCTGCCGGCTTTCGCGGCTGCCTCGAGGCGAGAATCAATCTCCTCCGTAGCCTCTCTTTTGCCCTCCTCACGGGCCTCATCCTTCATTTTCTCAACCCCAGCGAGTTCGTCATCGAGCTTTGTTTTCAGGAGTCGGGTAGCAACGATCTCATCACAGTATCATTGTGATTCTTCTTGAGCAGCTACCTTATCCTCCTTCTCCTTAGAGAGTAATTCTTTTAGCTCTTTGACTTGGGTGGCGAGCGCGTCCCTTTCTTTTTGGACAGAGTCTTTTTCTAGGGCGAGGGCACCGCTGCGCTGGACTGCTTCGTCAAGCTCTTTTTTGTGAGCCGCCTCTAAACGAGTAACTGCCTCTGCAGTATCTTTTGCGCTTTGTTCAGCGGCTTCCAGCTTCGACTTATACGAAGCAAGCTCTTCATCTTGGAGTTTGATGATTTTCTTATCGCTGTCGGCCTCCAGATTCAGACGATCAATCTCGTGTTGACGCTCAACGGATACTACCGAGATCTTCTCCACCAAGTGCACAAACGCGTCATGTTGAACATAGACGTCGTTATTGCAGGCAATGGCACTCTGTTTCACATGCCTGGGAATATGACGAATGGCCGGGAGGAACTTCAGACCATCGAAGCAAATTTTTGGAAACTTGGCCTTAAGATCGACCATCTTTTCCGCAACAGTTGGGTCCACCGCAGGAGTAGGAGGAGGAGGCTTTGAGAATTCTGCTCTTTTCCGTTGCTCTTGGACTTGCCTTGTACTCGATGAACTGGAATGTTGTTCTCGAGGAGCATCAGATTGATAACCCTTCTGTAAAGACTTCTCCCTATCCGGCTCAGTCGGAGGAGGAAGATCACGGGACTGGGAAGATTGAGAGTGTGCCTTCTTGCGGTGAGATGACTCGCGGGGGCGATTGTCCCTATCTTCATAGTCACCTCTGTCCCTGCGTCTGCCTGAACCAGAATCTCGTCTAGAGTGATGAAATATAGAAGAGCCCTAAAGGCGATCGAGTCCGTGAGAACGCCCCATATCACCTGCAAAGAATGGAGATAACAACGAGTTAATGGAAATTCATGAGATAGGAAAAAAGACTTGAAGTATATTATGGAATGCGCATGTGCGTGTGTGTCCTAGTGTTCCCCCCGACGGACCCGTTCGTTTATCTTTGCTAATCGGAGTGGTATCTCCTTGGGCCGGGAGTTGAACTCCTGCATTGCCTTTTACGGGTAAAGAGAATTTGAGGGCTTCAGGATCATCAAACCCGTAATTAAGTATGTCTTCGGGAATAGAAAGGTTCGATAGACCCCTCAAGGAACTTTCCAGATGCTGCGAAGAAGCCTCTTTCTCAGGCGGGGTAGGCGTAACTTTTGAAGTGCCACCAACTTTCTCCTTTTGAACTGTATATTTCAACTTCTTCTTTCCCTTCGAAGGGGAGGATGATGTCTCAATATCCTGAACTTCGATTGCCGGATTCCAAGCGGGACCCACGTTCTCGCCCTGAGTCTTAGGAGCTTCGTCTTCTTTGCGCTCGCCTTCTCCGTGCGTATCGGGAGTGCGGCGCGACGACGACCCGGCCTGTTTTTTCCCTTTACCAGACGGATGTTTGGGAATGGTGACACCCTCTGGAAGGCCGATCCGACGACCAGGGGCTAGCAAGCCAAACCCCGACAGTGATTCATTTGAAATGATAGTCCGGATGTCTCGATCCTCAGCAGGAAGAGCTCTAATGGCTTCAACAGCCTCAGAATATCCTCGGCCTTCCGGACGCGGGTTGATACCTGAAAAGATGAAATGAAGAGTTAGGAAAAGCATGACTCCGATCAAATACGAATAGTGACTCGGCAGAGAGACTTACTGCCTTCAACCCATCTCCTAGCGAAACCAGAAGGGCAGCGCACATAGAACCATTCATGTTTGTACATGGCGAATTTGCTACATGCCCCTGTCAAGATCTGGCATTTGTGGTATGGCTCGAGGAACATAAAGGAAGGACTGTCTTTCCGTTTCTTGAACATATAAATGTATCTGATATCACCGGGGGTTGGAGGTCTGGAGAAGACGGCCATGAAAAGTAAGTAAGTCCCGTATAGAAAGGCATGGCCGTTCGGGTGCAGCTGCGATGGAGCTATGTCTATGTACTGCAGAACATCCCGGAGAAATAATTGAACGGAGGCACGCTGCCCATCCAACACATGAACTTGTTGCAGGTAGTGTACCCGACTGGGGGCAGATGAGGACGATCGTGTCTCGAAGGAACTAACACGTCGGCAAAAGGAATCCCATGAATGGAACATATCCGTTGCAGAGCAGCTTCGTTGATCTTCGAGGCTTGTGAATCGATCGGATTGTCTAGTAAGATTGTTGCCTCCAGAGCATCAGGTGCAAAGTTATGAGCAGGAGAAGTCGACAGATTAGAAGTATCAACGGCTCCTTGCCTTGATGACGGCCCAGGCCTATCGGATATAGTGGCAGAGCTAGATTTTCTCGACATCCAAAATAAATAACGAACCTGGCTAAGTGCTTGAGAGAACTATACTTAAAAAACGTTGAACGTTAGAATTAGCAACACGAGTTTTCCCCCCACGTGGTGTGTGAACTAGTGCAAGCAATTGTGTACAAGCAATAAGATTTCAAAGATATAAAAATGAGCTTCGAATCGTTGCCTTCGAAGACCGTCATCGCTGACCGTCTCAAAGAGCCCGCCTGGTGGTGGTTACAGTTCCAGATCTAGAAAATGTGTAATTTGTGAAGTCTCTGGCTTAAGTCTAACTTGACATTTATAACTGTTCGGCATTTAAATGTTGTTCGGCAATTGCATTGTTCATCCTAAGAATAAGTCGGCATGTATGTGTGTTCGGTTAAGTCATTGTATTGTTCGGCTAAAGGCATTACTCAAACTAAGGAATGTTCGGCAATTGTATTGTTCGGCTAAAGACATTATTCGACCTAAGGATTGTTCGGCAATTGTATTGTTCGGCTAAAGGCATTACTCGAACTAAGGAATGTTCGGCAATTGTATTGTTCGGCTAAAGACATTATTCGACCTAAGGATTGTTCGGAAATTGTATTGTTCGGCTAAAGGCATTACTCGAACTAAGGAATGTTCGACAATTGTATTATTCGGCTAAAGGCATTATTCGAACTAAGGAATGTTCGGCAATTGTTTTGTTCGGCTAAAGTCATGGTTCGACCTAAGGATTGTTCGGCTGAATTCAATGTTCGGCCTGAAGTCAATGTTCGGCATGTCAGATGTTCGGCATTTGGGTATTGTTCGGCTTTAGTTCGTTCGGCTCAATTATAGTTTGACATGTTAGTAAGCGTTCGGCCTGGGATTGTCCGGCCAGGGTAGTGCTCGGCGACTTCCCATTCCACTGTCCGGCGCATGACGACATACGCCGGAGCAGCAAACAGCACCTTTACCTCCTCCAACACCTTCATTCGATCCTCTTCCCTTTAACTTCGGTTCGACACGAAGAAGCTACGGCAATAAGTGGACATACTCCTAATCATTCCTCCTCGCTATATCGTTCGGCAATGCAGACGAGCTACACAAAAAACATTCTACACGACATCGTTCGAACATCTCGTTTGAATGAATGAGGAAAAATACCTAAGTTTGCAGTTCGGAGATTGAGAGGGTGTAGTTAAGTCTCGAATTAGGACGACAGGACAGAATTGCAAAAACGATAGAAGTAAAAAGTAAAAGGGGAAAAGAAGAAGAGGACCTGGTTATATAGGGGGAAGGTAGAAGTTGAAAAGGCTATACCCGGTAGAACCGGTCAATACCGGAGTGTTCGGCATCATAGCAGAGTGACGTTCGGCACACGAGAATTATTCGGCTTCAAGCGTATCGTTCGGCATCCAGGCCACGCTCGCCACACACCTCCGTTACAGACATTCTCGAGAAGGCAACATCAAGGAAAATTGAACCAGATTCAAAGCGCATCACGTTCGGCCACGCAATACACTTTGGGGGGCAAGTGTTTCCTGGAGATTTGACTAGGTAACTAGTGCTCGGCATCAGGTAGCACTCGGCATCAGAGAGCGACCAGCATCCAGGAGTGTTCGGCGAAGCACTCGGCATCCAGGAGTGTTCGGTGAAGCACTTGGCATCCAGGAGTGTTCGGCGAAGCGCATGGCGTCCAGAGTACTCGGCGTAGTACTCGGCTACAAGAACGCTCGGCATCCCATGGCGCTCGGCGTCAACCAATACTCGGCAGCAAGAGTACTCGGCAGCAAGAGTGCTCGGCATCAAGACTGCTCGGCATACAAGAGTGCTCGGCATCAAGACTGCTCGGCATACGAGAGTGCTCGGCATCAAGACTGCTCGGCATACAAGACTGCTCGGCATACAAGAGCGCTCGGCATCAAGGAGAACTCGGCAGCATCTAGAGTTCGGCATACAGGAGTACTTGGCGTAGTACTCAGCAGCATCTGGAGTTCGGCATACAGGAGTACTCGGCGTAGTACTCGGTAGCATCAGGAGTACTCGGCAACAAGAGTACTCGGCATCTAGAAGAGCGTTCAGCTTCAACTGACAAACATCCTGCACTTCCCAAACATCAACCACAGAAGGGACTGTTCGGCATCAGGGTGTTCGGCACACCTGGTTCGGCATACAGCGACCACTGTACTAGGGCTGAAGCGTTCGGCTATCCAGCCCACTTGGGAAGTCCAACCCATATTTGCCTATAAATAGAGGGGCAGGGTCACAGTGAAATGGATCCTTTTTTTGGGAGAGAGAACACTGGGGAGACTCTGCCATTTTCGAGACTCATCTTCTCTACTTCAACAACTTCATTCAAGCATTTGATTCACGAATTGTATTTGTAATCAACTATAAAGAAGATCAATAAAGTTTAACCTCAAAGTGGACGTAGGCAATTACGCTGAACCACTATAAATTTGGTGTTCTTACTTTCTGTATTTAGATTAGCACTGTCTTCTCTGTTTAATTTGATTTCATCACTTATATCTCTTCACAATCTTCTTCTACGAGGTTAGTGACCAATTTTGGTGCTAACAACTGTATCACTCAATAAGCATCAGAATTGAAAGTTATTTTGACAGAGAAATCAAATAGTTTGATTATCAGTCAAAATATAAAGCAATCGTGTGCTTGTAAGAAATAATATTAATGAGGTGCTAAAATATTTCTAAAACTATGAGTAAGGATGTTGGGATTATCTTGAACGATATTCATAGATACCATATTAAAATCTTTTAATTATTTTAAATTTATATTATTTTTGAATATAATAATAATGCTAAATTGTTTTAATTTAAAAGTTAATTTCAATGCAAATAATGTTGTATAAACATAAATTATATTTTTTTATCTTTATTTATGCACTTAATGTTTTTGAAAATAATAAAATTATTATATATTTATTTATTCATTTCTTATATATATTATATATATTATATATATGTATTTATTAGTTACTTTAAAATTGAATATTAGTATATGCATATGTCATAAAATGTTGGTATAAAAATATTTAATGAAAACATACCAATTTAAAATTGTTTTCAAAATGATAAAGATATTTTATATATTATAATTCCTCATTGAAATTAAAAAATTCAAATTATATAGTTTTAAAATCGAAAAAACCTTTACGGCCGAAAGCATATTAGTATGTATGTGTGTGTATATATATATACTTAATTTAATTATTTTATTACATTATAACATTTTATATATATATAATTATATATATATATGATATTTTAAATATTATTATAATATGTATGTTTTATATGTAAGCATATAAAAATATATTTTAATACTTTAGATTTCAAATTATGTAATACATATAGTATATAAAATATATTTATTAAATTAATTTGAAATGACTTTGAATTATAAATTATTTATGTCATTATATATATAAGTGTTTTATATTAACTCTTATATTTTACTTATAATGGTTTATGATTGTACTATATATATATATATGCATTTATATTAATAGCACACATGTATACAGTTAACATGTTCGTTGCGGTATAAATCCTAGCATCGATATACAAGCATGGAAAACCATATACACATTTTATTTTGCACATGCATGCACATACTTATGTCTATATGATACACATATTATATTATATAATACAAATATAATAACAAATAAAACTGTATATATAAAATTAGTTAAAATATTGATTTAAAACAAATTTAGATAAGATCCAAATAAACTTAGACTTTGTAGGCCAACGGAAGAATTTTTTTGGAATTTACCTTGCTGCGTGCTGGTCCAGATCCAACACTATAAATATTGGTATACAAATCATATACATATATTGTAGTATGTTCAAATGGAAGTATATGCTTACGCATTTATATTCCTGATATGCATGTGAATTTATTACATGTATATGTAAGTCTGATATACATGTATATACTATTTGTACCAAAATTGGGCACAACACTCATCGGAAGTCTTTGAAGAGATAAAGTGGAGAAATTAAATGGAAAAAGAGGGATTATCTAACAAAAACTCCAAATTTCAGAAATGATAATAATTAAAGTGCAAGGAGACACAAGAATTTAGAGTGGTTCGGCGTATCGCCTACGTCAACTATGAAGTAGTTTGCTTTATTGATCTTTCTTTTGTGTTTACAAGTGAATTCAATGATTTACAGTAGGCAATTATGATTTGCAGCAGTGAATTTCGTTGATAGCAGCAGCAATTGAGTTCAGATCTGGATCTGGCAGAGTCCGAGCGTTGGAGATCTCAAAGCGGAAGATGAACCCCTTTTCTGTTGGCTTTAAGAGTCTATTTATAGGTATAGGAGGCTGATATTTCGCTCAGATCTCGGGAGACCCTCTCTGGCACGTGACCAGGCCCGTACGCCCAAGCCCGTGAAGTTTTGGTCCGATCCGTGATCGATACGAACAGATTTCGTATCGATCAATATTTCATCCAATGGAGTCGAAATTTGGCGTGGACATTCTTTAGCATGCACGTAGTCTTCTGTGGAAATTTCATAGCATTTGGACTTGTAGATTAGGAGATATGATCGATACGAAATGAGGTTTTCGGTAGGCTATTTCCTTTGACTCGCTTCTGTTTCGACTCGGTGACGTGGCGCTTGAATCTCACTCTGCCCTTGACGCTGTTTCGAGCGAGTCGAAATGTTCACTGATTGAGCGAGTCGAAGTGTGCCCCGATCGAGCGAGTCGAAGTCTACACTGATCGAGCGAGTCGAAATGGAGCGTCCTGAGAGGTTTGAGCAGTGGCTTTGCCAATGGAGTCGAAGTTGATGGAGTCGAACAGTGGTTCGAATGAAGCGACTCGAAGTTGGCCTCTGAGCGAAGCGAGTCGATGTGGGCACTTCCGATGGCTGCGGAGTGAGTCGAACCTGAGCGACTCGAAGTTGACCTCTGAGCGAAGCGAGTCGAAGTTGGCATCTGAGGGATGTGGAGCGAGTCGAAGGGAGCGAGTCAACCGGTGATTGATTTTCGTCCAATTTTGTATCGTTCATAACTTGAGCATTCGAACTCGGATTGACTTGAGATTTGGAACGTTGGCTCTCATGGCTTAGCTTGTCATGTCCTGCCAATTTTGGCTCGATCCTGACTCGAACAAAATTCGTTGATATCCATAGTGAGCATGTGTATAACTGATCTCTAGGACGAGCCGTCATTGGTTACTAGTCAATTCCTTGGCGTCACGGCCTTGCCAACAGGCGGGATAACATTTGCCCCCCAAAGTACGTCTTGTGGAAACATGAAGTGCTTTGAAATGCTGCCATCTTTACTCTGAATAGTTACTGCCTTTTCGATGAAAGCTGTAACCTTTGACCATTCTTCTTGATAATGTAAATTGTTGACTGTCGACTGTTGTACTATGTATTGTTGTAACTGATTGATGTATGCTAGCGGTTACCCGTTTGTTGTTGTAATCGTTATTGGATGAGTTTCTGGTCCCTGAAAATCTGGAATATTGAATATTAGTCCGACATTCATGCATATATGTTAACCTAACTCTCGTTGACGTTTGCACGTCCACGAGTCGTTGTTAGTTTATTTTACTTTTGAATTACGTATCGATCCTCTCCTGAACCGATGTGAAATTCGCTGCAACAACGCTCGATGGTTGCTTTTGAATGTTCCTTCGTTACGATCCTCTCCTGAATCGATGTGAACGGTTGAAACAACGAAGATGATTTTCATTGGATTTATGGATGCGAAGTAAGTATGTCGAGTTGATGGAGTTGGCCTCTGGAAGCCATGATTCGATGCATTCGAACTGACTGTTCGTATCGATGCTCTAGGGAAGGAGTTAGAAACTATGGATACGAACAGGAATTTTGCATCAATAAACGCAGGGTTCGATGGATACGAAGTGCTCGTTCGACTCGATGACGGACGCAAACTGAACGAGTCGAAGTGGAGCGAGTCGAAGTAAATTTTCCTAGATGGCTGTGAACTGAGCGAGTCAAAGTAAATTTTCCTGAAGGCTGTGAATTGAGCGAGTTGAAATGGTGCGAGTCAAAGTACGCTTCCCTGATGGATTCAAACTATTTGTTTTGCTGCACCGGAGACGGAGTCGAAGTCAAGCGATACGAAGGGGAGCTTCGCATCTATGTATTGGAAATGGAGTCGAAACGTGTGTTCGAATCCACCGGGATACGAAACGTTTATTCCCTTCGCTTTCGAGTCCAAATAAATACTTCGTACTTAGCCGTTTTTTCACTTTTTACTTTTCGTTATCCTACCTTGCCTTCGTATCGCTCTGAGACTCGAGAAAACAAAGAAGAACAAACACTTTCGCCTTCAACTTGATTCATACCTTCAATTATTCGAACCAATTGACAAATTTTAGGTAATCCATTGAGCGAAACCATCATGTAAACGAGGAGATTCGATTCTTAACACCAAATCGATCGGAGTCGTGATCGAAAATTCCTTGGCCTCAGCTTCGTGTCGATCTGGAGTAGGGGCTTCGAGAAGATGAGACGGAGGCCTTCGTATCGATCGATGGTGGAGCTTCGCATCGAGTCAAATGCTTTGAATCTGTGGATCGATACGAAGGGGCTGTGTCTGATGGAAAAGTATGTCTTTTGATCGAGTCGAAGTGGTGGCCTTGGAATGGTTCGAAGTGGAGTGCCTTGGGATTGATTCGAACTGCGTAGTTTTTGATCGAGTCGAAGCGGAGGCTTCGGATCGAGTCGAAGCGCGTGGTTAGTGATCGAATCGAAGTAGAGGCTTCGAAGCGAGCCGAAGCGCGTGGCTTTGGACCAAGTCGAAGGACATGGTCTTGGATCGAGTCGAAGCACGTGGTCTTGGATCGAGTCAAACTGCACAACCCCGAACGATCGATTCGAACTCGAGCCTTAGCGAACGATTCGAACTTGAACCCGAGTGATTGTCTTGAACTTGAACTTTTGATGATTGACCATTGACTTAATTTTGACGATACCGAAAATTCTAGTGCCTTTGAACACTTAACTCCGACGAGCTTCAGACTTGCATAACCGGACTTAATTGTTTCACCGCACACCTGATTGCCTAATGAAGTTCATCGATGAACCTAGAACTTACTAAAATAATAACACATTTTAACTCGGACTGATACCTAATAACTGGATGGCACAGTTGTGACGGTCAGCGATGATGGTCCTTCCGACTGAATTCCGAAGTCTCGTCGTTTACATGCTTTCCTTAATCTGGTTGATCTTCTCAAATAATATACAATACCGTACTGCACAACACACTCACACACTTTACACTGGGGGATGCACGAGTGTTTTTTGTCTGTTTTAACAATGATTTTTTATAAGCTATCTAGTCATCGACCCTTCAAGTTCTCAGCAGCCGGAAATCCCAAGTTCTATTCCTCCAACCATAGAGATACCGGTTATTGAAGCCGAAGTTATAGAGCCAGCTACGGACGAGCGTCCGAGTGCTTGGTTTATTCTTAATCCAACGGATTCCGTGCCGTCGGGTATCTCCGAAGATATGCTAGGACGGATTTGCTTAAGGCATGGTTTGTCGCTTGACGACGTGCTACTTCCTAGGCCAACTGACAAGCCACACAATCCCCCGGAGGGGTTCACTGCTTTCAACCGTCACGCTTGCACAGCGGGGACACTTCCTCCCTTCAATGAATATATAAGGGAGATGTTATCGTTTCTTGGCATAGCTCTATCTCAGCTACATCCCAATGGGTATGCCTTGTTGAACAACACCTTTCTCCTGTTTATGGAGATCCTCTTTCGACCACCGAAGCCGATCGAAATCAGATATTTATTCAATGTCAATAGCCGTGGAGACAGCCCTTCTTTCACCTTCCTGGAGGCGGTCAGAAGATGCCACATCGTACTGGGCTCCTGGGGAAGGCTAAGTTACTATAAAACTGAATGGTTCTATGTTCGGTGCCCCCCTGGATTTGCTGGGCGGTGGTTGGATAGACGTAAGTGTTGCCATTTCTCTCTTGAATCATTGAGATACTAGTAACTGACTTCAAAACTGACATACTTTTCCTTTCTTATAGCTACAATCTCTCGTCCCGATGGCGCATACTTCAGAGAGCTTGTTTGGATTCTTCAAGCATTTCCGGGCGAAGAGATGCACATAGACTTAGTCCTGATCGACAGGAATTTGAGGGTTGTCGGGCTGATAGAACGGAGACAGAGCATACATTTGGAAGGGATACATAGAGTGGTCCCGAAGAAATGGGTGAAGCGCAAAGCGCCCACAGTCGTGATCGCCGAAGAAGTTGATCCGGAAAGAACGCCTACCGATACCGAGCTCCCAGCTGGGCCTTTTGCCGATGTCCTGGATTCGGGAGGAAGAAGAAAAGGCAAGGTCGCTGCTCATAAACGCCCTAAATCTAAGAGATTTAAATCTGTGGTCGTGTCTTTACCTTTCCAGGGGATTAGAATTTCGGAGGCTCCTCCCCCACAAGTGGAGAGTCCTTTTGCAGGGCTTGCTGATATTCCGATCCCGTATTTTGTGTCGTCTCCACATGATGCCGGGACGGAGAGGCTTGATAGTGCTTTTGAACTGAGCGAGTCGCTTGCTACGATTGTGGCCACCATTTTCAGTTGGTCGGGGGATTGCACATGCATACACTTCACTACACTACATGATTTACAACTGTACTTCGTCCAACTTAGGAAGTTACTAACTGTTTCTTCGTTTATCATTTTCAGGTACAATGTTGGAAGGGGATCGATGCTCGGGAATATCCGTTCAGCCCGAAAAGCTTCTGGTTACTATGATTCCCGCAGGAGGGATTCAGATAGAGATCGCGATCACGAATACTCTCACCAGGATAGGTACGGGCGTGACAGGGAGTATAGACATCGATCCAGATCACGTTCTCCTCCTCCTAGACTTTCGTCTCCTCCTCCTGTTCAAACTTCATATCCTCTAGAGCCTCCTCGTCAAAGGCCGTCCTCTCATGCTTCTAGGTCTGAAACTCATCTTCAAAGAGTTGAGACTACGGCCTACATGATTACAGAGCAGGCTCCCGCTGAGCCCACAGGAGAAGGGGCCCTTAAGTTAGCTCAGATGAGGAAGGATTTTCTAAATATCTGCTTTGACGGCTATGTCTTCCCCCCTCACCTAAAGAGAATTCCTTCATGGGTAGAAGGCACGATGCACGATTATGTCCATGACATCTACACCCAATACTGAGAGTGGGTTAAGACCGCAGAGAAGACTTCTAAGGTGGCCTTTGAGCGAGCAAAAGCGCTTGAGAAGATGGAGACCGAGCTCGCTCAAAGGGACCGAATTATTCAAGTGCTTACTGCTGAGGCCGAGTCTTCTCAGAAGTCAAAAATCGAGGCCACCAAGAAAGCCAATGAAGCAAAGGTGGAAATGGAGAGGTTGGGGCAGACACATGTTGCCCTAGTGGAGGAGATGGACCACCGGAACACCAAAGTCACCGCCAAGCGGGATGCGGCGGTCAAGGAGCTTAATGAACTCAAGGCCAAATTTGTTGATATGGCCAAGGAGAAAGATGACGCGAACAACGCAGCCAAGGAGGCGTGCGAACAAGCTGTTCTGCTCAGGGGTGAACGAGATGCGGCTGTGGCTAAGGTCTAGAGGGTGGAGACTGAGGTCGAGGAGAGGGTGAAGTTGGCCGAGTCCAGGCTAGAGGCTGACATCGAAGACCTTCTCGTTGTTTATAACGCTATTGTGCTGAGGCATAGGGGTCTAGCCTGGCTCGATGATTTCTCGACGCATCTCTACAATGCTTGGAGCCGACTGGTTGAGGAAGAGAAAGAGGCACATCAGGGCGAGTCCGTAGATGAATTCGAACTCGAGAATCGCATTCTGACTGATGATGAAAAGAGGATTCTCCACGAGTCGATGATTCTGCGCGAGAAGGAAAAACTTGGCACCCAGCACTTTGAAGTGGGAGAGGGTTCTGGAGTTGACCATCATGAAGCAAGTCTTGAAGTTCCAACGTCAACCTTGTTGGACAAAAATGAATGAGTGCATTTGTTAGTGAAGAGGAAATAAGTGTTTGGTATTGTGTATATTGGAACAAAGTCCCACATTGTGGAATATTTGTTCCAATACCACTATATAAACTATCTCTTAACATGTTATTGCAAAAGAAAAAGAAGAAGACATGAAGACTTGAGATGTGGGGAAGGCATTGGGCATGTGGGCTTTGGGCCTTCATATTATATTAAAATGTCAAAGATTGGGCCTTGGGCCTTAGGGCTCTTGGGGTCTCATGATTAGATGGGCCTACGTCTGCCACTTGGGCTTGTTGCGCTTAACGGTTAATTTTGAACTTCGAAATTAGACCGTTGCGACTGTGCGCGTGCGTCTGTCCGTTTAAAGGGTCGCAACCTTTCGAACAGTCACGACCTCTCCGAATAGGCGCCTCCTCCCGCCTATATATAGGGGCCCGCAACTCAGATATTAAATTACAGAAAATTGCTTCTTCTTCTTCCCTCTTCTCAGAACTCTGTTCACAGATATATAATTCCTTCAGTTCGTCGTCCCTCCGTCTGCCCGCACAGCAATCGGAGCCGGTCCGTTTCATCCTGGGAGACAAGTTGCTCGTATCCTTTGGTGCGTATAAGGGGGCAATATTGTTTCAAGGAAACAGATATTATCTGCACTCGGATATTTAGGTATTTCATACAAATATCATTTGTAACGGTTCTGTACTGTCGTACTATTTTATACTTCTTGCCACGCTTTTTCCATTGCTATTGCTTACAATTAGTAACGCCTTTCTGCTGTGACTAATCTTATAAAGGGATAAGTAACGTTATTGAAGTTACTATCTGATTCGTTACACTTTTGTGTATTTACGAATAACAATCTTGAAACAATATTGTACTGTTTTAGACGACGATGTCTCAAAACAGCAACAATAACGCTGCACCAACACAGACGGTGACAACCGCTCAGCCTACGGCTCTGGTTCCAACTATGGCAATGTCTCATGGAGAAAGGCCAGAAAAATTCAATGGGACAGATTACAAGCGTTGACAACAAAAGATGTTGTTCTATCTGACGACATTAGGGCTCGCCAAATATCTGACCGAAGATGCTCCTGAAGTTGGCGAACTCGAACCCGATGCAATCAAAGTAGAGGCTGCAACTGTCTGGAAAAATTCATATTTTATATGTAAAAACTATATTCTGAATGGTCTGGATAATAGCCTCTACAATGTTTATTGTACTGTTGCAACATCCAAGGAACTCTGGACAGTCTTGGACAGAAAGTACAAAACTGAAGATGCAGGCATAAAGAAATTCATCGCTGGCAAATTTCTCGACTTCAAAATGGTAGATTCAAAGACTGTGATCAACCAGACTCAAGAATTACAAGTAATCATCCGTCAACTACATGATGAAGGGATGACACTGAGTGAATCTTTTCAAGTCGCCGCAACCATTGAAAAACTTCCTCCATCTTGGAAGGACTTCAAAAACTACCTTAAGCACAAGCGTAAGGAAATGACAATGGAAGAACTCATAGTTCGTTTGCGGATTGAGGAAGATAATAGGAATTCCGAGAAAAAGATTTCTCCGAATTTGGCTGCCAAAGCAAATGTTGTTGAGTCAGATAACTCTAACAAGAGAAAATGTGAAAATGCGCCTAAGAAGTCGAAGAAGAAATTTTAGGGTTCTTGTCATAACTGTGGAAAGAAGGGGCACAAAGCAGCTGAATGTCGCGCTCCCAAGAAGAAGAAATCGGAAGCAAATATGGCTGAAGTTGCAGATGGCATTTCTGATATGGATTTATGTGCAGTAATATCAGAATGCAACCTTGTTGGTAACTCAAAGGAATGGTTCGTAGACACAGGAGCCACTCGACACATATGTGCTAATAAGTGGATGTTTACGACCTATAAAACTACAACTGACGATGAACAACTTTTCATGGGCAATTCATCTGCATCAAAGGTAGAAGGCAAAGGAAAAGTTGTGCTGAAACTAACTTCTGGAAAGGAACTTACCTTAAGTGACGTTCTCCATGTTCCAGACATTCGAAAGAACCTGATTTCAGGGTCCTTGCTTAGCAAGCATGGTTTTAAATTAACCTTTGTGGCTGATAAGTTTGTATTATCAAAGAATGGAGTGTATGTAGGAAGAGGATATGTGTGTGATGGTTTATTCAAAGCAAATGTAACCACTAATGTACCAAACAATGATATGAATAAAAGTGAATCTTCTGCTTATATTGTTGACTCCTCTAATATATGGCATTCTAGATTAGGGCATGTGAATTTTGATACACTGCGAAAAATGATTAATCTAGAATTCATACCAAAATATGATATAGACTCCAATTATAAATGTCAAATTTGTGCAGAAGCAAAATTGACAAGAACCTCGTTTCATCATGTTGAACGAGAAACTGAACCTCTAGACCTTATACACACTGATGTATGTGACTTGAAAATGTGTCAAACTAGAGGTGGAAAAAGGTATTTCATTACATTCATTGATAATTGTACTAGATATTGTTATGTGTATCTCCTTAGAAGCAAGGATGAAGCATTCGACATGTTTAAACAGTATAAAGCCGAAGTTGAGAATCAACTCAATAGGAAAATTAAAGCTTTAAGAAGTGATAGAGGAGGAGAATATGAATTTCCTTTTGAGGAATTCTGCGCTGAACATGGTATTATACACCAAACCACAGCACCATATTCACCTCAATCCAACGGTATAGCCGAATGGAAAAATAGAACTCTTAAAGAAATGATGAATGCTTTACTAATCAGTTCTGGCTTACCAGATAATTTTTAGGGAGAAGCTATTCTTTCGGCAAATCATATTTTAAATAAAATACCACGAAAGAAAACATCTAAGTCTCCTCATGAACTTTGGAAAAATAGACCGCCATCCTACAAATACTTAAAAGTGTGGGGGTGTCTGGCCAAAGTAGAGATACCTAAACCAAAGAAGGTCAAAATTGGACCAAAAACAATCGATTGTGTATTCATTGGATATGCACAAAACATTGCTGCTTATCGATTTCTAGTACACAAATCTAAAATTGATGATATTCATGAAAATACCATCATCGAGTCGAGAAATGCAAGATTTTTCGAACATATATTCCCTTTAAAACAGGGTACTGACAATTGTGTTCAGAAGAGAGCAAAGGAAGATGAAATCAATGATCCTCTTGAAAATACTGAACAAAATAACCTTCGGCAAGATAATGCTGATCAACAAGTGGAGGAACCAAGAAGGAGCAAGAGGTCAAGGACCTCAAGAACTTTTGGACCAGATTTCTACACATTTATGTTAGAAGATGATCCATTAACCTACAAACAAGCTATGTCCTCCAGCGATGCCCCTTACTGGAAAGAGGCCATTAACAGTGAGATAGAATCCATCATGGCTAACCACACATGGGAGTTAGTTGATTTACCTCTAGGATGCAAAACCTTAGGTAATAAATGGATATTCAAAAAGAAGTTGAAACCTGATGGTTCAATAGACAAGTACAAAGCTCGTCTTGTAGTCCAAGGATTTAGACAAAAGGAAGATCTGGACTATTTTGATACATATTCACCAGTAACAAGGATAACATCGATAAGGATGCTTATTGCAATTGCATCCATACTTGATTTAGAAATACATCAAATGGATGTTAAAACTGCATTTTTGAATGGTGAACTAGAGGAAGAAATATATATGAAGCAACCCGAAGGGTTTATGAGCTTTGGAAATGAGAATAAAGTGTGCAAATTAGTAAAATCGCTTTATGGCCTTAAACAAGCTCCAAAACAATGGCATAAGAAGTTTGATGAAACTATGTTATCAAACGGATTCACAATAAATGAATCAGATAAATGTGTCTATATAAAACAAGCACATATTGGGTATGTCATTGTTTGTCTTTATGTTGATGACTTGTTGATCCTAGGTAATAACAAGGCCATAATAACATCTACAAAGAATATGTTATCCTCTAGATTCGATATGAAAGACCTAGGACTGGCTGATGTGATATTGGGTGTCAAAATTTTGAGAACACCACAAGGATATGCATTATCTCAATCACATTACGTCGCCAAGATACTTGAAAAATTCAAGCAATATAATATTACTATTGCAAAAACACCAGTAGATATGACCCAGAATTGGGTAAAGAACACTGGTGACGGTATCTACCAGCTTGAATACTCTCGTATACTAGGAAGTATCATGTATGTTATGAACTGCACTAGGCCAGATATCGCATACGTTGTAAGTAAGCTGAGTAGATTTACCAGCAATCCTGGTAAACATCATTGGAAAGCGAAAATCAGAGTTCTAGGATACCTAAAGTATACGCAGAACTATGGTCTACACTATACAAACTATCCTTCAACAGTGGAAGGATACAGTGATGCCAATTGGATAACTGGATCATATGATACAAAGTCTACAAGCGGATATGTGTTCACATTAGGAAATGGAGCAATATCATGGAAATCATCCAAACAGACTTGTATAGCTAGATCTACGATGGAATCAGAGTTTATTGCACTAGATAAGACTGCAGAAGAAGCAGACTGGCTTCGAAGTTTCTTGGAAGATATTCCAAATTGGAGCAAACCTGTGCCTCCAATATGTATACATTGTGATAGTCAATCAGCTATTGGAAGAGCTAATAGTACATTATACAATGGTAAATCTAGGCATATTCGTCGTAGACATAAGACAATAAGACAACTTCTCTCTAATGGAGTTATCACTATAGACTACATAAGGTCTAAAGATAACATAGCGGATCCACTAACAAAAGGCTTGCCAAGAGAGAAAGTTCAAACCTTATCGATGGGAATGGGGTTAAGGCCCATAGAATAAAAGTTTTTCTAAAATGGAAACCCCACCTAGTTGACTGGAGATCCCAAGATCTAGGTTCAAAGGGACAACTAAGTTTAAGAGAAACTTGAAAGCACTGTTACACTCAAACCATTCCTATGATAAGTCAGTGCATTATTTGTTGGAAAATAGGATAAGTATTGATACTTTTAATGATGTCTGTACTTGAGGAATTGTGAATACCCTTTACAGAATCACCTAAGTAAGTGCAAAGGCGCCGCTTCAAAGAGGATTATAGGCCTAATTCTCTAAGCACTTATGATACCAGGCAGGTGTTCAAGGCAAAAATGAACACAAACAGAGAACGAAGGATTATAAGAAACATTTATCTCGTGATATCTATCTTAGAATTACACAAACGGCTTACAGTTCAAGGACCTTCTAAGTCTACTGATTTGCCTATGATTCAAATAGGTAACCACTAGGAAAGTTCAAGGCCCTTGTGCTACTTTAAACCGATACGATAAATGTCTCGTAAAACTATGAACAACTACTCATTCATGTGGGGGATTGTTGGACAAAAATGAATGAGTGCATTTGTTAGTGAAGAGGAAATAAGTGTTTGGTATTGTGTATATTGGAACAAAGTCCCACATTGTGGAATATTTGTTCCAATACCACTATATAAACTATCTCTTAACATGTTATTGCAAAAGAAAAAGAAGAAGACATGAAGACTTGAGATGTGGGGAAGGCATTGGGAATGTGGGCTTTGGGCCTTCATATTATATTAAAATGTCAAAGATTGGGCCTTGGGCCTTGGGGCTCTTGGGGTCTCATGATTAGATGGGCCTACGTCTGCCACTTGGGCTTGTTGCGCTTAACGGTTAATTTTGAACTTCGAAATTAGACCGTTGCGACTGTGCGCGTGCGTCTGTCCGTTTAAAGGGTCGCAACCTTTCGAACAGTCACGACCTCTCCGAATAGGCGCCTCCTCCCGCCTATATATAGGGGCCCGCAACCCAGATATTAAATTATAGAAAATTGCTTCTTCTTCTTCCCTCTTCTCAGAACTCTGTTCACAGATATATAATTCCTTCAGTTCGTCGTCCCTCCGTCTGCATCCTTATCTGCGGTTGATCCCCAGGTTGTTCCCGCTTATAATCCAGATCAGTCGCAGATGTCACCGACTGCAACGCAAGTTACCGATGCCGCTCTGCCGCCTACGAGCCAAACTGAGGAAGGTATTTTGACATTCCACATATTTTTCTCAAATCGGAATCTTCGATCGAGTTAAGTCCTAACAGTTCTTTTATTCTTTGTCCAGTGATCAATGCTGCACCGGCCATGCCTCCTGCTACACAAGAACCATATCAAACGCAGGAGGCTATCGTGACCGAAGCAATCACCATGAGTACAGCTGCCCCGCTTGACGATCTACAGGGAGGTACGATTATGTTTGACGAGCAGTTGATGGATGAACTCTTTCGTCGTCACGGCTATCCTCTTGCTGACTTGTCATCTGTCATGAGTGGAACTGATCCTGCTGCAAGTTCTTCGATGCCGACTGCTGATGCTTCCACCGGGGCTCGAGCAGTAACTGAAGAGGAGATGTTTTCTCAAATCAACGCTGAAATGGCAGCAGCGACTCATGGTGGCAGTTTTGGAGGTGGGATGGCAGCACCAGGACCTGCCCCGCTTAGCATGATATCTCCCAGTGGCGCTGTTTTTATTACCAGCGTGCCCATTCCGCCTCCTGTGCTCGATCATGTTCCTCCGACTCCGCCCGTAGAGAGCATTCCTATCCACTCGAGCTCGGAGGAGGATGTCGATATAATGCCCCCGCCTGAAGACCAACCGCCGAAAAGCAAAGACTCGAAGAGGAAGATTAGCGATGGCTCCAACGGGTCTACACCGAGAAGGAAGCCAAGGAAGAAGAAAGATTAAACATGCTCCCTCGATTTGTTTTGATTTGCATTTTGCCGGCCGTGTATAGATGCGGGTTCGGCCCCTGCTAGTAGGAATTTTTTGGAAACTTGTACACGAACTTCTTCTATAATCAATAGAAATGAAACATTTCTTTTTTTACTTCATTTTTGTCATTGTGTATTTGTCTAAGTGTTTCAGTGTCTGAAATGCACTTGTGAAGTTTCAGTTCTCGAATGTAGTTTGTTTCTGTTCGCCAAGTTCGGGTATTATGGACATGGTTTGTGACTGGGAAACGAGTCGAATTTTGACGTCGCATTGCTTCAGTCGATGGTTGATGCTTAAGTCTTGCCCCCCAGTCTTGGTGGTATGTTGTAAAACATCAGTCAGCGATTGCCCTTTTCTTATAGTATACCGAGTCTAGTACCGCTGAATGGAGGTTTGAGACAAACGGGGATTGAGCGGTTTATTCACGCTTGTCCGATTGTCGATGATCATATCCGTGCCCCGGGGATCCTCATTCGTTTACTGGCGGTTGGTCACGCCAGATTGAGTTTTAATCATATGTCAGCTATCTAGGGACTTGTAATTGGCATTTGTACTCCGACTCGCGCTCCGGGAGTTTGGAGTTGATAATTATACTTCGATTCATGCTTCAGGAACTTGAAGTTGGTGTTTACGCTCCGTTTCGCATTCTGGGAATCCGGAGTCGATGTCTATGCTCCGACTTGCGCTCTGGAAGTTCGGAGTTGTCGTTTATTCTCCACTTTGCACTCTGGGAACTTGGAGTTGATGTTTATACTCCGACTCACGCTCTGGGAGTTCAAAGTTGATGTTTATACTCCGGTTCGCACTCTGGGAACTCGGAGTTGATGTTTATACTCCGCTTCGCACTCTGGGAATACGGAGTTGATGTTTATACTACGACTCGTGCTCTGGGAGTTCGGAGTCGATGTTTATACTCTGGTTCGCGCTTTGGGAACTCGGAGTTGAGGTTTATACTCCGCTTCGCACTCCGGGAATACGGAGTTGATGTTTATACTCCGACTCGTGCTCTGGGAGTTCAGAGTTGATGTTTATACTCCGCTTCACACTCTGGGAATACAGAGTTAATGTTTATACTCCGGTTCGCGCTCTGGGAACTCGGAGTTGAGGTTTATACTCCGCTTCGCACTCTGGGAATACGGAGTTGATGTTTATACTCCGACTCGCGCTTTGGGAGTTTAGAGTTGATGTTTATACTTCGCTTCGCACTCTGGGAATACGGAGTTGATGTTTATACTCCGACTCGCGCTCTGGCAGTTCGAAGTTGATGTTTATACTCCGGTTCGCACTCTGGGAACTCGGAGTTGATGTTTATACTCCGGTTCGCACTCTGGGAACTCGAAGTTGAGGTTTATACTCCGCTTCGCACTTTGGGAATACGAAGTTAATGTTTATACTCCGACTCACGCTCTGGGAGTTCGGAGTTGATGTTTATACTCCGGTTCGCACTCTGGGAACTCGGAGTTGATGAAGGATTGTCGTATATCAATCCTTTTTTGACTTTGACCTGATGGCTTGCCCCCGAGCTCGGGTTTCACTTAGCGAGTGATTATTTGCATCGCAGTCACTCTCTATTTGAATAAATCCCACCGTATGGTGAAACTTAGCTCTCCGTGCATAGTGATGGTCATATGAAGTATTTCAAGTAAATCACAGCTCTGGCTCGAAGAGGTTGCATTTTATTCTGAAATAAGAAAGTATGGCAAAGTCAGTTGCCTTATTACAAGTTCTAATTTCGAAATGCATAAACAAATTTCAGAAAAGGAAAGTAAACTAAATGGATAAAAATGGCCTGTCAGGTGTAATAGCGGCGAAGGCTCTCGCTATTCCAAGCTCATGGCAGGGTAAGACCATCGACGGTCGATAACTTGAATGTGCCATCTCCGAGCCTTCGTTCAATAACATACGGTCCTTCCCATGTCGGCTTCATGTGCAAAGGAACCGGATAGATTCTTTTTAAGACGAGATTGCCTATTTCGAAGGTTCGCGGATGGACCTTGGCGTTGTACAATCGGGCGACTCGACTTCGATGCGCAGCTGCCCTCAGATCGGCTTCTTCACGCTTCTCATCTAGTAGATCGAGAGATTCAGCGAGCAATATAGTATTTGTCTTTGGATCATAGTATGTCACACGATGAGAAGGTACTTCTAGCTCGACTGGAATAACGGCCTCTGAACTGTAAGAAAGAGAGAATGGAGTGTGGCCGGTCGCGGTCTTGTGGGTTGTTCGGTAAGCCCATAAAGCCATAGGAAGTTCATCGACCCACTTGCCCCCGACCTTTTCCAGTCGTTTCTTCAGGATGGACTTTATAACTTTATTAACTGCTTCGACCTGTCCGTTTGCCTGAGGGTTTGCAACTGCAGAGACTTTCTTTTGGATGTGAAATCGTTGCAGAAATCTTTGAATTCAGCACTGTCGAATTGGGCTTTGTTGTCCATAATAATGGTGTGTGGGAGACCGAATCGACAGATGATGTTACGAACCACAAAGTTGATTACTTTCTTCATTGTAATGGCAGCGAGAGCTTCGGCTTCAGCCCACTTTGTAAAGTAATCAACTGCGACGATGGCGTACTTCGCACCACCTTTTGCCAAAGGTAGAGCACCGATGATGTCGATGCCCAACATTGCGAATGGCCATGGGCTAACCATGTTTGTGCCAAAATTGGTCACAAACCCCGAATGTCGTGAAAGCACCAGTTCCCAATCACAGATCACAGATATCAAATATGTAGAGAAATAAAAATGAAGAACTCTCAGAAAAATTAGATGAAAGCAGGAAACAACACGGGATTTATAGTGGTTCGGCGATCTTGCCTACGTCCACTCTGAAGTTGATGATTTTATTGATGTTCACTTGATGATTACAATTTCTTCTAATGTAGTACAACTGGTTATATGATTATAATCTGAATCTAAGGAAGCAGTGGTGATTCTGAGTAAATCTGGTAGAGTCTGGGCGCTCTTTAGCCCCTAAAATTATCTCACCCCTTTTCTGAATGACCAGGGGCTCTATTTATAGGTGTAGAAGGCTGATATTTTACCTAAATTGAAGGGAGACCAGTTCTGGCACGTGAGTGGGCCCATACGCCCGCTTTCAGGAAATCCGGGCCCACTTTGGGATCGATTCGAAGTCCATTCGAATCGATCAAGAAATTGTCCAATCGAGCTGAAATTTGGTGTGGACATTCTTCAACATGTGTTTGTGCCAAAATTGGTCACAAACCCCGAATGTCGTGAAAGCACCAGTTCCCAATCACAGATCACATATATCAAATATGTAGAGAAACAAAAATGAAGAACTCTCAAAAAAATTAGATGAAAGCAGGAAACAACAAGGGATTTATAGTGGTTCGGCGATCTTGCCTACGTCCACTCTGAAGTTGATGATTTTATTGATGTTCACTTGATGATTACAATTTCTTCTGATGTAGTACAACTGGTTATATGATTATAATCTGAATCTAAGGAAGCAGTGGTGATTCTGAGTAAATCTAGCAGAGTCTGGGCGCTCTTTAACCCCTAAAATTATCTCACCCCTTTTTTGAATGACCAGGGGCTCTATTTATAGGTGTAGAAGGCTGATATTTCGCCTAAATTGAAGGGAGACCAGTTCTGGCACGTGAGTGGGCCCATACGCCCGCTTTCAGGAAATCCGGGCCCACTTTGGGATCGATTCGAAGTCCATTCGAATCGATCAAGAAATTGTCCAATCGTGCTGAAATTTGGTGTGGACATTCTTCAACATGTGCTCAAGCTTCTGTGAAAATTTCGTAGCATTTGGACTTGTAGATCTCGAGATATGATCGATTCAAGATTGCATTTCCGGTTGATGTGCTCTGTTCGAATCGATCCCCTTCGAATCGATAGGGTCGAATCGATGGCCTGGTGAGCGAAGGCGTTGACGTGGCGCGTGCTACTTGGGTTGATCCAGTTTATTCTCCGAGTTTTACTGGGTCGACTTCGTGTTTTTCACCGTTTTGACTTGGTGGGTTCGAGGGAATTTCTCCATACATCGATTCGAATGGAAGTCTGCTCGTATCGATCATAGTGAGCCTTGGCCGATCGATATGAAGCTGTTGTGATAGGATGGATTCGAAGTAGAGCAACTTCGTGGATTCGAAGCACTCCATCCCTACGAACCAGGTAAGCGCGAGGCTAATTTGCTTCTTGGTCGATGCGAACGCAAATGGACACGAAGCAACCTGATGGATTCGAACATATCATCGTACGTGGACTCGAAGCGAAGTGCCTTCATGGATTCGAACTTTAGCAACACTAGTGGATTCGAACTTGGGGTAACTTGGTGGATACGAAGCAGTGACTGTTCGTATCGATACGGAGTTGATGGAGTCGAACTGAGGTGTAATGATGGATACGAAATGAGGCTATTTTCTCCAACTTGCGTCGATCATATCTTGAGCATACGGATTCGGATTGACTTGAAATTTGGAACGTTGGCTTCCCTGGCTTTGCTTGTTATGTCTTACCAATTGTAGCCATATCCGGACTCGGACAAAATTCATTCATATCCATAGTGTTCTTGTGATGTAACTAATTTTCGGGACGGATTGTCATTGATTTCTAGTCAGTTTCTTGGTGTCATGGCCTTGCCAAAAGGCGGGATAACATTTGCCCCCCAAAACGTGCCTTGCGATAGGAAGGTGTGTTTTGTAGTTCCATAAGTTGGATGTTCATATCCTGTTGATGTCCTGTGGTACAACCTGCGAAGAGTTTGACTGTTTTATATGACCTTAAATGACGACCGTTTGCGATCTAGCCATTTGAGGTGGAATGCGACCGATCGCGATCTAGCATTTCTTGTATGACCTAAAATGACGACCATTCGCGATCAAGCCATTTGAGGTGGAATGCGACCGTTCGCGATCAAGCATTTTTATATGACCTCAAATGACGACCGTTCGCGATCAAGCCATTTGAGGTGAGGGGTGCCGTTCGAGGCGAGTTGTGACCGTTCGTGGTCGAGTGCCATACGAGGCAGATTGTGACCGTTCGAGGTCGGGTGCCGTTCGAGGCTAATTGTGATCGTTCGCGATCGGGTGCCGTTCGAGGCGAATGGTGACCGTTCGAGGTCGGGTGCCGTATGAGGCAAATTGTGACCGTTCGAGGTCGGGTGCCGTTCGGGGCGAATTGTATGTGCCCAGGGGGGATTAGCATCATCGATACCTGGTTTCACGTTCGGGTGAATTCCCGGATTGTTTGTTGCAACGCTTTATCGCCATCTCAGAGCATGCCTAGGGACCGTTCGCGATCTCGTACATGTGTAAGTGGCTTAGCCGTTATGAAATCACAAGTAGCATTTTTTCATTGAGAATAAGTTTTTAGCAGAAATGTTAAACAAAATCAAGTTCAAATGTTCAAATCAAGATGAAACAAAAGCAAAGCAAGGATGTCAAAGTGTAAACTCCCATAACGATAGGGTTAATAGTCATTCAGAGCATGCCTATGGACCGCTCATGATCTCGCACATGTGTAAATGACTAACCCGTGTTGGTGAGAGGTTTACGACTTGTTCATCGTTATTTCAATTAATTGATAACCATACGGTGTCCCGGCTCAGGGTCACTCCTAGCTGATGTAGACGGTGGTCGCTCTGGCTCCACTACTGGAGCTCGCCTTCTCACATACTGAAGTAGCATACCGTTCCTGATGTGCCCTTCCACCTCATCCTTCAGATGTCTACAGTCGTTAGTGTTATGACCGTTCAGTTCATGGAACAAGCAATATCTGTCTGATTTCCTCTCGTCCATAGTGGGGTCCCTTCGTATTGGCCTACGGTAGGGAACTTGCTCTCGTGTATCTCGGTAGATTCGCTCCAAACTCTCATTCAGCTCTGAGTAGGTGGTGAATCGTGGCTCTCTCCGCAGTCGCTTTTGCCCGTCACCACTATCCTCAGCCTTTCGTTTTCCTTTATCCTTGCTTGAGTCCTTTTCGAGAGGCTTTTTGTCTTTAATTGCATAAACTTCTATTCCCTCTCCTTCATCTCTTTCAGCATTAGCGTCTTCCAATCGCAAAAACTTTTCTGCCTCGTGATAGAATTCTCCTAGGTCCATAGGCGGATCCTTAGTTAGTTAATTTTTGAATTCTGTGCCGTCAGCTACTCCGAACACAGCTGCCATCATAACCATGGATGGATCTGGCCGATCCACCGATGCCGCTGCCGCATTGAATCGCGTCAGGAAATTCCTCAAAGATTCCCCAGCTTTCTGCTTTAGCGTTGCCAAACTCATCACATTCTTGGGTCTTGAAATGTGAACCCTGAATTGCCTCATAAATTTCTCAATCAAATCGGTCCATGTCCCAATGGAGCCGCTCTCTAGCTGTTTGAACCATAAAGCTGCTATGTCTGTCAAATACAATGGAAAGCACCGGGCCATGACTTCCTGTGATGCCCCCAGCACTTCCATGTGCCTTATATACCTCGTTAGATGGACCGTAGGATCCGTCCTCCCATCATACCTTTCCACTGTTGGCAGTTTGAATTTTGGTGGGTTTCTAGCCAACCTAATCGCAGGAGAAAAGGGACTCCTGTTCACGTCTTCAAGATCTCTGTTTACTAATCCGCCTCTCATGGCTCGCCTGACCATCTCTGCCAATCTATCGTTGTCTCCAAGCTGTAGTCCTCGTTCACTACCTTCGATCTGCCCCCGAGTCCGTGTGAGCTTTCGGGTGTCTGCCCCCCTGGCTGAGCGTTCATCCCTCTATTGCTGCCAGGTTGCTCGGATGTCCTTGTCTCTCTTCCCGGGTTCGGATCAACATGCTCTAAGTGTGTGCCCCCCAGCTCCGGCGCTGCGCCAGATGGTCCTGCTCCGTTTTGCACTCTGGTTGCTCCTTGATTTTGTGCTCCAAGTTGTCCAATCTGTTGAAGCAAATTCTGGATCATTTCCTCCTGCCTCTTCATCATTGTCTCCATCTCATCCTTGGTGATGAAGATCGATGCTTGGTTCGCTCCTGAGGAAGCCTCTTGACTTCCTTCGTGCTGACTTCTCTCAGCTCTTTGCCTTCTACTTGTTTGTCGGGTCATTGTCTTTCAAATCTCCAAGCTTTCAGATATGAACTTCAAATCTTGTGTAGCGGGCCTGAGTTCAGCTCTCAGTGAAAGCACCAAAGTGTTTGTGCCAAAATTGGTCACAAACCCCGAATGTCGTGAAAGCACCAGTTCCCAATCACAGATCACAGATATCAAATATGTAGAGAAATAAAAATGAAGAACTCTCAGAAAAATTAGATGAAAGCAGGAAACAACACGGGATTTATAGTGGTTCGGCGATCTTGCCTACGTCCACTCTGAAGTTGATGATTTTATTGATGTTCACTTGATGATTACAATTTCTTCTGATGTAGTACAACTGGTTATATGATTATAATCTAAATCTAAGGAAGCAGTGGTGATTCTGAGTAAATCTGGTAGAGTCTGGGCGCTCTTTAGCCCCTAAAATTATCTCACCCCTTTTCTGAATGACCAGGGGCTCTATTTATAGGTGTAGAAGGTTGATATTTCGCCTAAATTGAAGGGAGACCAGTTATGGCACGTGAGTGGGCCCATACGCCCGCTTTCGGGAAATCCAGGCCCACTTTAGGATCGATTCGAAGTCCATTCGAATCGATCAAGAAATTGTCCAACCGAGCTGAAATTTGGTGTGGACATTCTTCAACATGTGCTCAAGCTTCTGTGAAAATTTCGTAGCATTTGGACTTGTAGATCTCGAGATACGATCGATTCAAGATTACATTTCCGGTTGATGTGCTCTGTTCGAATCGATCCCCTTCGAATCGATAGGGTCGAATCGATGGCCTGGTGAGCGAAGGCGTTGACGTGGCACGTGCTACTCGGGTTGATCCAGTTTATTCTCCGAGTTTTACTGGGTCGACTTCATGTTTTTCGCCATTTTGACTTGGTGGGTTCGAGGGAATTTCTCCACACATCGATTTGAATAGAAGTCTGCTCGTATCGATCATAGTGAGCCTTGGCCGATCGATATGAAGCTATTGTGATAGGATGGATTCGAAGTAGAGCAACTTCGTGGATTCGAAGCACTCCATCCTGAGGGATACGAACCAGGTAAGCGCGAGGCTAATTTTCTTCTTGGTCGATGCGAACGCAAATGGACACGAAGCAACCTGATGGATTCGAACATATCATCGTACGTGGACTCGAAGTGGAGTGCCTTCATGGATTCGAACTTTAGCAACACTGGTGGATTCGAACTTGGGGTAACTTGGTGGATACGAAGCAGTGACTGTTTGTATCGATATGGAGTTGATGGAGTCGAACTGAGGTGTAATGATGGATACGAAATGAGGCTATTTTCTCCAACTTGCGTCGATCATATCTTGAGCATACAGATTCGGATTGACTTGAAATTTGGAAGGTTGGCTTCCCTGGCTTTGCTTGTTATGTCTTACCAATTGTAGCCGTATCCGGACTCGGACAAAATTAATTGATATCCACAGTGTTCTTGTGATGTAACTAATTTTCAGGACGGATTGTCATTGATTTCTAGTCAGTTTCTTGGTGTCACGGCCTTGCCAAAAAGCGGGATAACAAACCATTTGCGTTATCTCAGTAGGAGGAGTTCTAGGGATTCGGGCATATTTCTGGCACCTATCACATTTCTTTTCATAGTCCAACGCATCGCAATTCACGGTAGGCCAGTAATTTCCATAGCGAAGTATTTTCTTGGCAAGTGCTTGCCCCCCGGTGTGGTCGCCACATTCTCCCTCATGCACATCACGCAACACTTGTTTAATTTCATCATGAGCGATACATCAGAGTAGGGGAACTGAGTACCCCCTTCTTTACATGAGTCCATTCTGGATGGTAAATCTTGAGGCCTTTTGAAGGACTTGTCTCTTCTCACTCCTGCGTTCCGGCAGGGTTCCGTGCTCAATGTAATTTCTGAGTGGGGTCATCCATTAATCCTTTTCGAGAACGATTTCGCATACCTGGTTTATTTCTGTCCGGTCGATACTTGGGGAAGATAGAGTATCTGCGGGAACGAGTCCCATTTGTTGAGCTTCACCTATGCTGGCTAGCTTTGCTAATGAATCGGCCTTTTGGTTGTGCTCCTGAGGTATACAATAGATGGCGTAGTAATCGAACTAATTCAGTACTTCCCGAACTCGAGCTAAGTAAGCAGCCAACCTTCGATCTCTTGCTTGATACTCTCCCCGTACTTGACACACAACCAATTGTGAATCATAATAAACTTCCATAGCGATGATTTTCAGATCTCTGGCGAGTTTCAAGCCAGCTAAGAGGGCTTTGTACTCAACTTCATTATTGGTTGCATGAAAGTCAAACTTCAAAGCGTAGCATATAGATCGACCTTCGGGGGTCTCGAGCACAACACCAGCGCCCGAACACCGGTCGTTCGATGCACCATCGGTATACAGCTTCCAGACATATTTGGGGGATTTACTGGCTTCGGGCAAGTCCTTTGGAACAGTGAATTCAGCTATGAAATCAGTAAGGACTTGTCCTTGGATTGCTCGTCTTGGAGTGTACGTAATATCAAACTGACTTAGTTCGATGTTCCACTTGAGTAGCCTACCAGACGTCTCAGGCCGCGAAAGGACCTGTCGTAACGGTTGGTCGGTGTAAACAACTATGGGATGTGCTTGGAAATACGGTCGGAGTTTCCTCGATGAGATTACAAGGCAGTAAGCCAACTTTTCTAACTTTGGATAGTTCCTTTCAGCGCCAGTTAATCGTTTGCTGACGTAGTATACTGGCTTCTGTATCCCGTCTTCTTCTCAAACCAAGGCAGTGCTGATAGCGTTTTCAGATATCACCAAATATGCATACAACTTCTCATGATCAATAGACTTTGACAGTATCAGCGGTGTGGACAGATGTTGAACTAGTGCTTGGAAAGCGCCCTCGCACTCCTTGTCCATTCAAAGTTTCGTTTCCCTTTTCGGATTAGATCGAAGAAGGGAATGCATTTGTCAATGGACTTTGAAATGAACCTACTCAACGCTGCTACCTTTCCATTAAGACTCTGGACTTGCTTTATAGTCTTGGGAGTTTCAAAATTTATGATTGCCCAAATCTTTTCAGGATTAGCTTCGATTCCCCGGACGTTAACGATGAACCCAAGGAACTTTCCGGATGCAACTCCAAAGTGACATTTCAGTGGGTTGAGCTTCATTTTGTATTCTCGAAGTATGTTGAACATAGTTTCTAGGTCTTTAACATGGTCGGTGGAGATTCGTGACTTCACAAGCATGTCATCTACATATACTTCCATTGTTTTCCTGATTTGATTGGCAAACATCCGATTGACTAATCGTTGATAAGTAGCTCCGGCGTTCATAAGTCCGAACGGCATAACCTTGTAGCAGTAGAGTCCCAGGTTGGTCACGAAGCTAGTATGTTCTTGATCGGGTAAATGCATCGGTATCTAATTGTAGCCAGAGTACGCGTCCATGAAGGATAAGAGTTCATGCCCAGCTGTCGAATCTACTAGCTGATCAATTCTGGGAAGTGGGAAACTGTCTTTGGGACATGCTTTATTCAGATCGGAATAATCAACACATGTTCTCCACTTTCCATTCGGCTTTCGGACGAGCACGGGATTCGACACCCATTCGGGATATAGCGCGTCTCGAATAAATCCGTTTGCTTCAAGCTTTTGTACTGCTTCTTTAAGGGCGACAGATTTCTCTGGATCCATACCGCGCCTTTTTTGCTTGACCGGGACATGCCGCGGGTCAATGTTCAGAGTGTGGCTCGCAATGTCCGACGAGATCCCACACATATCAGAATGTGTCCAGGCAAATACGTCAAGGTTTGCCCGCATAAATTCAACCAATTCCTCTAGATCTTGCTGGCTTAGCTGAGATCCAATCTATATCACTTTCGAGTCATCGTCATTGTCAACCGTGACGTTAATCGTCAGTTCGGTCAGGGATGCTTGAATTTCTCTAGACTCTCCTTCGTCTTCCGTTTCTCTCGGGTCAAGATCCTTGAGGAATTGGCTGGGGTGCCCGGGCCTAGGCTGGGGTGCCCGGGTATAGGCCCGGGCGTTAATTGTCAATTATCGGTGAAACGAACGCATAGAGATTCCTCTACGCCCTTTCCTTTCTCCTTTCGCTGCGCCTCCCGCAGCTCAGCAACATAACAGGCTCTGGCAGTAGCCTGATCTCCCTGAACGATTCCTATTCCATGATCAGTGGGAAATTTTAAGGTCAAACACCATGGGGCAATGGCTATCCTAAATTCAGCGAGGGTCTGTCGGCCCAAGAAAGCATTGTAAGGGGAGTTTATGTCCAAAACAATGAACTGCAACATCCGTACTCTCCGACGTTCTCCCACTCCCAACTCTACTGCCAGTTCCACCATTCCGGTGGGTATAGTGGCACTTTCGTTGAAACCATGGACTCGAGATTGACAAGGCCTCAAGTCTGCGGATTCCATCTTCATTTGATCATAAGATCGCTTGAACAAAATATTCACAGAGCTTCCACTGTCAACTAAGATCCTTTTCATCCAAGCGGGACCTACTTGTGCTGAGATGACCAGTGGATCGATAGTGGGAGCTTCGACTTTATCTGTGTCTCTGCTCCTGAACATGATGTCATCTGTCATCGTTTTCTGTTGCTTGGCCGGAGCCCCCTCATCAAAACTACTTCAACACTCGAAGTCCGTATGCCTGATAGAACTGGCATACGACTCCATTTCCTTTCAACTTCGATCTGCTGGGTGAGGACCACCACTTATTATATTGATAACCAACCTCCCGTCTGTACGAGCGGGTTCCTCTTGTCTTTCCTGATTTGGCGCACGATTCTGATTTGATGGGCCCGCACCACCGGATTGCGGCGCCCGCACATACTGATCCAACTTCCGCTCACGTATTAGTTTTTCAATGAGGTCTTGTAAGTGACGACATTCATTGGTGTTGTGGCCATAACTCTCATGAAATCTACAGAATTTTCCTGTTTGGATTTGTCTTTCAGTTGGTGGTTTCGAGGCAGGTTTCTTATACTGCATGGTATTGCAGGTCTGCAAATACACATTTTCCAATGACGTGTTCAATGGAGTGTAATTATCGTACATGGAAGCTCTACGCCGTGGTCCACGATCTTGATCGCATTTTTTGTTCTGATTTCTATTGTACCTCTGCTAATTCTGTTTATTTTGGACGTTCAAATGAATTTTTCCAGAACTATCTCCGGACTGTTTAACAGCGACGTTACTTTGGATACCTTCGATGTTGGGCCCTGCGTCATCCTGCTTCCTAGAATGTTTTGCATCCTCCCTTCTCAGGAATTGGGCTGTCTTGGAATAGAAACGGTCCAATGACGCAGGTGGTTTCCCAGCTAACCAATTTCCGAACTCGGAATCAGCATCAATCCCCATAGTCAGTGCCATCAGGATAGAGTTATCATTCGGATTGCTTATTTCTACACACGCAACATGGAATCGCTCCAAGTAATGTCTAAGTGTTTCTCCGGGAGATTGCGTAATACTAGACAGAGTGTTAACGTCCTCAGGCCTCGCCACGTGCATACGGAATTGTTCGACAAACTTGGTGGCCATCTAGTCAAAGTTAGAGATGGATCGTGGTGGCAAACGAGTGAACCACATGGTAGCGATGCCCCCTAGGGAAATGGGGAAACTACGGCACTTTACTGCGTCATCAGCTCTAGCAGCATTCATCAGCCATTCGTATTTCAGGACGTGTTGATTGGGATCAGAACTTCCTTCATAAACTGGCAAAGTTGGCATCCTGAAGTGCCGAGGTGGTTCAGCATATAAAACGTCATCGGTGAAAGGGGTATGACTTCGGGTGATTCCCCAGTCGTCATTAGAGAGACCCTGACTTTCACGGATCATTTGGCGAATCATTGCTGGTATATCCGGTGTTCGGATACTTGGAGCATGTTGTGCCAAGGTGTGGTTGGGTTCCACAGCGCGAGTCTGGACCGGACGCGGTCGATGATCCGTGCCTCGCCTCCTTGGTTCAACATCCTCAGGGACATAGGTCTCAGGAGTCTGCTCTCGTTGGCTACGTTAAGGATCAGCTTGGTTTCTAGCATCACCTCCCCGTCCGGCAGTGGTGGTAGTAACAATATTGCCGGTAAAATGATAAGGAGCAGCTCCTCCTCGAGTTGAAGGTTCTGTGCGGAGACTAGCGGATGGTCCAGCTCTAGGTTGCCCAAGGTTCGAAGCAGGTTGGTGTCCCGTGGCTTGGGTGTAGCTTACACCTAGCCGTGGACGTGTGGATCTGGTTTGGCCATCGGAGGAGGCTGAACTTTCTGTGGATGAGTGAGAACCGTGGTCTCTTCTGGATCTTCTTCGCCTTTGGCGATTTAGCTGGTTAGTCAACTCCGTGTTGGCGCGTAGTTGTTCAGTTAGCTGCTGTCGACTTTGGGTCAACTCTTGAAGCAATGTTTGGAATTCTAGTCTAGTGATTGGACCTGATGGATCTGAAGGTCCTGCAGCATTTTGGTTGGATGGAGGTGATTGCACGGGATTTTGTCGGTCTCGTGCTCCTTGTTCAGCAGCTGCAGAAGTTGTACGTGTGCTCACCATAATGAATTAATGAAGTCCTTTCCAAAATCTAATTGCAAATCTGAATAGAATGGAAGGGCTTCAAAGTTCTAGATCTGGATTGTGATGACCGCCCATGACCCTTGCACTAAACAAGGGAATAGTGCGTTGAAAAGTGTGCTAGGCAGCCATGGGTGATCGTCGGGGGTAAGTTAAAACAGCAGAATCTATCGTATTACTCACAGCGCATGGATAAAATACAATAGAGAATATATATAGTGAAGCTTCACAAAATAGAATCTCATCAATTAAGCTTCTTAATAGTTAAATACAAACATCTGAATAGTCAATACATCAAGCCTCACTACATATCACTCAGAGAATTATACAAGCAGCGGAACATCCAGTACATATAATAGGAAAATAATATGCAAGCCTCCAGCTCGTCTTCGTCATCAGCATCGTTGGAAACTAAGCACAACACCTGTCACCTGCTACCTAGTCTGCCCATCCCAAAATGGATGAACAGCCCAAGGCAATAAGAGTTAAACATAAAGCCTTGAGTCAGACAACAGTCTTAGTAAGCGGTAAATTAACTAACAAAATACCAAAAGAGCATAAAGGTAAAAGGAATAGGAATCCAACCCTCCCACTCCATCTCTTTCTACAGTGATAGCCCCCAGACACACTAAGCAGAAGTAAACATAGCAAAGCAAACATTTAAAGTAAAGCAATTATCACTCGAGTCAAGGTCAATGTTTTCCAAGTACAAACCCCCAAGGCCTAAACCAAGATCAGATAAGCACCCAGAAAACACTGCTCTTGAGACCGAATGACGATACAACCAAACATCCATGACTCTGGCTATCACTATTATCATTGCTTCGATACCACCATTAATTGAATGACCGGCACATTCTTTCAGCCGTCCGTCAAGGGCTAATGGAAACCCCGGTTCTAGACATAACTCCGCACGTCATCGCAGCCCGTGCCTAGGACTATCGAATCTGCCCAGAGTACTCGACTACCAATCATAGTCTTTAGGGACTATCGAATCTGCCCAGCGTACTCTTGCTTTGAGTCTGCTAGAACCTTCAATAACGATGAAACCTCAGCCTTCTAGTCATCCTCCTCGACGACTATTTTCATACTAGCTCAAGCGCCTCTCGAGCCAACCATTATCCTCAACCTCGAACCATTTCACCTAGTTATCAACATGCTTGGAATGATCCCGTCTGGATTAAAGCAAGGCTATCTCACATCTTGCCTCGCTTCATCTCATCATAGCAAAGCCTCATCTCAACATCATCATCATCAATCTATCCATATGAGCTTCATCATCCGCTACATATGCCACGAGCAGCTTTTCCAATTCAAGAGCCTTTCCCTTAGCTTTTGAATCATCTTCAACCAACTTGTCCAAATCAAATCATCAATCAACTAATTTATAACAATCAATCAAGTCAATCATTAATCCAAGTAATCAAGCATTCAAACATGATCTAATAAACAATTATAACAATAATGGCAATCTTGTAAATAAAGAGTCTAAATCTAACAAGCATGAATCATGAGCAATATCTCTACATCTCGATGAATGAACTTGCATAGGTTAACATGTAGTAAATGGATGTCAAATCATCATGAACAATGGATCTATACTTAAGTTTAAGAAAATGCATGGAAATCACTATTTTAACACAAAATCAAGCCACCAATCCGGTATACTCCTTTGGATCCGTGTGAGAGATAACCACCACTCACCAAATCACCTAAACACCTTAAAAGCAACACACTTCAGATCTGGACAGCGAAGGATCTAGCTCGATTCTCCAAAATTCCGCTTCAAACGATGAAATCTCTCTTCAATGGATGTAGATCTTCAATCTAAGCTCTTGGATCTTCGATTTGATCTTCGATTTGGATGGAAGGAATCACAAGATTAAAGTGGAGAAAAGAAGTGAAGAAGTGTAGAACTCGAGCTCTCAAAATGGCAGCACTTCATCGCTTCAAAATCCGGATCCCCAAAAAGTGAGGCAAGGACGTGTATTTATAGGCTGGAAATTCCTTAAGTCGTCCGCCCCCTTAACTCGTCCATGACTTATGAAAACCCCACGACCTACGACTTACGACATAGCAGATCCTAAGATTTAACCATCCCTTTTGACCTACGACTTAGCAGATCCTACGACTTAATCATCCCCTTCGACCTACGACTTAGCAGATCCTACGACTTAACCAATGCCGCATTTCTACCTAAGTCGTTTGGGCGACTTAACGACCTAACATAGGCGCGACTTAACGATTTACTAGCATAAGTCCTTATGCGACTTAACTAAGATACGACTTAACGACTCAACAACTCAACAACTCAACGACTTAACAACTCAATGACTTAACAACTCAACGACTTAACGACCCTGCGACTTAAGCCTTATCACTAATGCACGACTTACAACCTAATTATACACAACACTTCTCCTTAGGTCGCTTTCGACCTAACTTCAACACAAGGTCTCACGACCTAACTATAACGACTTAAGCCTTACCTCGTCCAGTCCCTAAGTCGCTAACTACTAGGTCGTTGCCGCTAATTCTTAAGTCGCTACCCTCCTTAAGTCGCTTACTAACTTAAGCCGTTAACTCCTAAGTCGTTCACTTCTACTACTAACTTCCATAGGTCGCTCACTAACTTAGGTCGTTGTCTTTCCTTAGGTCGCTCCAATCCTTAAGTCGTCTACTCCTTAAGTCTTCTACTCCTTAAGTCGGTCAAATTCTGTAGGTTGCTCCAATCTCTTAGGTCGTTCACCCGACCTAACCTACCCCACGACCTAAGCTACCACACGACCCAACTCCCAGACGACCTAAGCTACAACACGGCTTAACTTCTAGACGACCTAACTTCTACACGACTTAAGCTCTAGTCGACCTAAACTTTGGACGACTTAACAACACTAACAATCTAATAACAACTGTTTTACAATCTTTTGATCCGTAAAAATACGGGTCGTTACATTCTCTTCCCCTTAGGAATTTCGCCCACGAAATTCCAAACAAACAAGAGCAATCAAAAACTATTCTGCGTGCCTACCATCCATAGCAATCAACAAACCATGCGTCCAATTACTAGCCTAGCATGTAGAATTCTAAAACTAGAACAAGTTACAATGTCGTGAGATGACACGACACCTTATGGCCATACCTCGAAGAGTTCAGGATGAGCTGCCTTCATCCTCTCTTCCACCTCCCATGTACAGTCGTTATCATCATCACTCCATTGTATCTTGAGCAACTTAACTACCTTCCTCCTAAGCTGTTTCGTGTCAGTTTCCACAACACGAAGCGGCTTACGAGGTCTCTCAACAACTAGATCAACCTCAAAATCTTCACAGCTATCTGCAGAAACCACAGTATTTGAGTCATGCACATACTTCCGTAGATATGATATGTGAAAAACATTGTGTACACCCGACATCTTTTCTGGTAACTCCAATTTATAGGTGAGCTTTCCAATTTGCTCGATGATCGGGAATGGTCCAACAAATCTCGGAGTCAATTTTCCTTTCCTCCCGAATCGAATAACATTCTTCAGTGGAGAAATCTTCACAAAAACCATATCACCTACGTCGAATTCCAAATCCTTACGACGCTTATCAGCATAACTTTTCTGACGGTCTTGGGCTGCCTTCATTCGTTGCCGAATGATCTCTATGCAATCCGAAGTCTGTCGAATCATTTCTGGCCCAAGTATCAACTTTTCTCCTGTTTCTAACCAACATGTCGGAGAGTTACACGGTCTTCCATACAATGCCTCATACGGTGCCATACCAATGCTTGACTGGTAACTGTTATTATACGAAAATTCCACCAAATGAAGATGATCTTCCCATGATCCTCCAAAATCCAAAACACATGCTCTAAGGAGATCTCCCAAAACTCGGTTGACTCTCTCGGTCTGACCATCTGTTTGGAGGTGATAAGTTGTACTCAAACACAACTCGGTTCCCAAAACTTCCTGGAAGCTCTTCCAAAATCTACTAGTGAACAATGGGTCTCGATTGCTCACTATATTTTTCGGAATACTATGAAATCAAACTATCCACTTAACATACAGCTCAGCGAACTTTGATGCAGTCCTAGTTGATCGAACAGGAATAAATCTTGCACTCTTAGTCAAACGATCTACAATGACCCAAATCCCTTCATTTCCCGTTCTTGTTCTTGGTAGTCCGTCAATAAAATCCATCGATATTTGCTCCCACTTCCATGTAGGAACTTCTAATGGCTGAAGCAATCCACTGGGCTTCTTTTGCTCAGCTTTTACCAACTAGCAGTTCATGCACTTGGAAATAAAATTTCCAACATCCTTCTTCATACCTTCCCAGTAATAGGTTCTCTTCATATCCCGATACATCTTATTTCCACCTGGATGAATTGTCAGGTTCGAGTGATGACTTTCCTTCAGAACTTCATCTCTCAATTCATCTATATCAGGAACAACTAGTCGTCCTTGCTTCCGAAGCCAACCCTCTCGATCGACCTCGAATCCGTTATCCTTTTCTGGGTCCAATCCAGATTCCAAATCACGGATAATCTTGACAAGCTTATCATCTCGCCTTTGGCTCTCGCCAATTCTTTCCACAAGAGTCGGTCTTATCGATAAGTTTGCCAACATCTCAGGTTCCAATTCACATCTAGGCCTGAAGTCAAATCCAGCCAAATACTCGAGACTCTTCCATTCTGAAAACATGACTCCCAATCCTGCATGTCTTCGACTTAACGCATCTGCCACTGCGTTACCCTTTCCCGGAGTATAGGCTATACTAAAATCATATGATGCCAAAAACTCTAGCCATCGTTGCTGCCTAAGATTCAAATCCTTTTGGGAGAAAAGATACTTCAACGACTTATGATCTGTAAACAACTCGAATCGAACTCCCAATAGATAATGTCTCCACATCTTCAGAGCAAATACAATCGCCGCTAACACCAAATCATGAGTCGGATAATTCCTTTCATGCGGCTTTAGTTGTCGACTTGCATACGCAACAACTTTACCCTTCTGCATCAGCACTGCTCCAAGTCCAGTACCACATGCATCGGTGTAAACCACCATCTCATCATTTCCACTTGGAATAGTCAAAACAGGAGCACTTGTCAATCCCTCTTTCAGGATTCCGAAAGCTTGCTCACACTTAGCATCCCATCTGAATACTTGGTTATTTTTCATCAATCCTGTTAATGGTGCAACTATCTTGGAAAAGTCTTTGATAAATCGGCGATAATATCCTGCTAATCCAAGAAAACTTCTCACATCAGATGCATTCTTAGGTCTAACCCAATCCTGGATTGCTGCCACCTTAGCGGGATAAACCGCTATTCCATTTCCAGAGATAATATGGCCTAAGAAACTCACTTCACTCTTCCAGAAGTGACACTTCGAAAACTTAGCCTTCAGCTGATGTTTCCGTAAGATTTCCAAAACAATACACAAGTGTGTCTTGTGCTCTTCTTCAGTTCTGGAATAAATCAAAATATCATCCACGAACACTAGTACGAACTTGTTCAACTGATCTCTGAACACTCTATTCATAAGATTCACAAAATATGCTGGCGCATTGGTCAATCCAAACGGCATTACCAGCCACTCAAAGAAACCGGATGGTGTCCTGAAAGTAGTCTTCGGCACACTATCCTTAGCAACTCTTAACTGGTGAAATCCCGTTGCCAAATCCATCTGAGAAAACACCTTAGCTTCGTGAAGCTGATCAAACAAGTCATCTATTCTCGGTAATGGATACTTATTCTTCTTAGTCACTTTATTCAGCTCACGATAATCCACACACAACCTCAACGATCCATCTGCTTTGGTTGCAAACACAACTGGTGCACCCCATTCAGACACACTACGCCGAATGAATCCTTTCAGTAAAAGATCATCAACCTGCACCTTCAACTCCTGCTGTTCCCTAGGCGCCATCCGCCTAAGAGGCATCACAACAGGCATGGCTCCTTCAACTAGATCGATACGAAACTCGATCTCTCTATGCGGCGGTAACCCTTTGACCTCATCAAAGACATCTTCAAATCCATTAGCGATTGGTACTGATGATAGTCCATCCCGTGGAACAACCAGCGAATACATGAAGCTCATGAAGACGCCTTCCTCATGCTTACATCGTATCACAACCTTTCGCCCTTCCACATTCTCGACTGTCACCTCCAACCTTTCACAATCAATCTTTGCCGCATACTTCCTAAGCCAGTCCATACCCAAAATAATTCCGAACCCCGCAAAGTTCAGAACAAAACAATCACAAACAAAAGAGCAATCATGACTCGATACAACCAAACCATGGCATAGCATACACAGATAGGATGAACCCCCAACTGGATTAGTCATAACCAATGGTCTATCAACAATATCCGGTTCTAAACCCAACCGGCATACAAGTTCATTACAAACAAAAGAATGCGACACCACAGTATCAAATAACACTCTAACTAGAACACCACCTATGGAAAGAGTACCTTGAACCACCACACTCTTTCCTTTCTCTTCAACGGTAGGAGCTTTTGAAGATGATGGAACAGCCCCCAAAGCGTAAGCTTGCACAATCTGCTTGTCCTTCCGCGGTTCTGGACAATTCTTCTTAATATGCCCCGGCTTGTCACAGTTGTGGAACTTCACTGGCACCTTTGAATTCTTGCAATCTCTGGAGAAATGGCCCTTATGCTGACAATTGTAGCAGGTCACTTCGCCCTTCGGCTTCTTCTGGCCATCCTTACCCTTTTGCTGCTGCTGCTTCCTTTTCTTGTTTCCACCCTGCTGTGGTCTAGACTCTTCCTTGGTCACAGCAACAACAGATCCCTCTTTAGGAAACAGATTTTCGTGCCTGAGAGCCTTCTCTACAAGCTTCTCAAATGGATCGTCTAAATGATCCACCAACTGCCTCCCAAGATAACTGTCCAAGCCTGTCACAAACTTCTCGTTCTTCTAATATGAAGATTCAATATACGACCGGGCATACTTGGACAAGGCTTCAAACTCAGAAACATACTCAAGAACTGGTCTTCCACCTTGCTTGAGCTCCACAAACTTCTTGAACAGAACGGATTTCTGAGCTGTAGAAATGAACTTAGCTTCAAATCTGGCTTGGAATTGCTCCCAAGTAATTTCTTCCTCCGGAGTATCAATGGTGATAGAGTTCCACCAGTCAGAAGCTCTTCCTTGAAGCTGTCTTGACACGAGCTTCCTTTTAGTTGCATCCTCGATTCCTAAATCACCAAAGATTCTTCTACAAGCATCTATCCATCTCTGGACCTCAATAGTTGACTCTGTTCCCATGAAAACCTTTCCTCCAAGAGCAGTATAATCTTTACACAACTTAGCAAAATCCACCGGTCTTGGAGTTTGAACTTGAATTCCAACATCAACTGCTGGCCCCGGAGCTAGTATCCTTCTCATGATCGAAGTCATCATAGCCTCAAACATAGCAACATAATCAGTAGCCCCCTCAACAGCACGGCCTTCCCTAGCAGCTGGTCTCCCTCTTCGACTCATTCTTAATATCTATAAAAGAAATGATCAGCACATCTTGAGAAACAACTACATAAAGGACTCAAATCTTTCTAAGCTACTATATTATATATAGTAATCATCCATCAAAATACAATTACGTCTCTCATACGTAGTTACGTCAGCGAGCGTTGGGTAAAATCGATTAACCAAAGCTCTGATACCAAATGTGACGACCGCCCATGACCCCTGCACTAAACAAGGGAATAGTGCGCTGAAAAGTGTGCCAAGCAGCCATGGGTGATCGTTGGGGGTAAGTTAAAACAGCAGAATCTATCGTATTACTCACAGCGCATGGATAAAATACAATAGAGAATATATATAGTGAAGCTTCACAAAATAGAATCTCATCAATTAAGCTTCTTAATAGTTGAATACAAACATCTGAATAGTCAATACATCAAGCCTCACTACATATCACTCAGAGAATTATACAAGCAGCGGAACATCCAGTACATATAATAGGAAAATAATATGCATGCCTCCAGCTCGTCTTCGTCATCAGCATCGTTGGAAACTAAGCACAGCACCTGTCACCTGCTACCTAGTCTGCCCATCCCAAAATGGATGAACAGCCCAAGGCAATAAGAGTTAAACATAAAGCCTTGAGTCAGACAACAGTCTTAGTGAGCGGTAAATTAACTAACAACATACCAAAAGAGCATAAAGGTAAAAGGAATATGAATCCAACCCTCCCACTCCACCTCTTTCTACAGTGATAGGCCCCAGACACACTAAGCAGAAGTAAACATAGCAAAACAAACATTTAAAGTAAAGCAATTATCACTCGAGTCAAGGTCAATGTTTTCCAAGTACAAAACCCCAAGGCCTAAACCAAGATCAGATAAGCACCCAGAAAACACTGCTCTTGAGACCGAATGACGATACAACCAAACATCCAGGACTCTGGCTATCATTATTATCATTGCTTCGATACCACCGTTAATTGAATGACCGGCACATTCTTTCAACCGTCCGTCAAGGGCTAATGGAAACCCCGGTTCTAGACATAACTCCGCACGTCGTCGCAGCTCGTGCCTAGGACTATAGAATTTGCCCAGAGTACTCGACTACCAATCATAGTCTTTAGGGACTATCGAATCTGCCCAGCGTACTCTTGCTTTGAGTCTTCTAGAACCTTCAATAACGATGAAACCTCCGCCTTCTAGTCATCCTCCTCGATGACTATTTTCATACTAGCTCAAGCGCCTCTCGAGCCAACCATTATCCTCAACCTCGAACCATTTCACCGAGTTATCAACATGCATGGAATGATCCCATCTGGATTAAACCAAGGCTATTTCACATCATGCCTCGCTTCATCTCATCATAGCAAAGCCTCATCTCAACATCATCATCATCAATCTATCCATATGAGCTTCATCATCCGCTACATATGCCATGAGCAGCTTTTCCAATTCAAGAGCCTTTCCCTTAGCTTTTGAATCATCTTCAACCAACTTGTCCAAATCAAATCATCAATCAACTAATTTATAACAATCAATCAAGTCAATCATTAATCCAAGTAATCAAGCATTCAAACATGATCTAATAAATAATTATAACAATAATGGCAATCTTGTAAATAAAGAGTCTAAATCTAACAAGCATGAATCATGAGCAATATCTCTACATCTTGATGAATGAACTTGCATAGGTTAACATGTAGTAAATGGATGTCAAATCATCATGAACAATGGATCTATACTTAAGTTTAAGAAAATGCATGGAAATCACTATTTTAACACAAAATCAAGCCACCAATCCGGTATACTCCTTTGGATCCGTGTGAGAGATAACCACCACTCACCAAATCACCTAAACACCTTAAAAGCAACACACTTCAGATCTGGACAACGAAGGATCTAGCTCGATTCTCCAAAATTCCGCTTCAAACGATGAAATCTCTCTTCAATGGATGTAGATCTTCAATCTAAGCTCTTGGATCTTCGATTTGGATGGAAGGAATCACAAGATTAAAGTGGAGAAAAGAAGTGAAGAAGTGTAGAACTCGAGCTCTCAAAATGGCAGCACTTCATCGCTTCAAAATCCGGATCCCCAAAAAGTGAGGCAAGGACGTGTATTTATAGGCTGGAAATTCCTTAAGTCGTACGCCCCCTTAACTCATCCACGACTTATGAAAACCCCACGACCTACGACTTACGTCATAGCAGATCCTAAGACTTAACCATCCCCTTCGACCTACGACTTAGCAGATCCTACGACTTAACCATCCCCTTCGACCTACGACTTAGCAGATCCTACAACTTAACCACTGATGCATTTCTACCTAAGTCGTTTGGGTGACTTAACGACCTAACATAGGCGCGACTTAACGATTTACTAGCATAAGTCCTTATGCAACTTAACTAAGATACGACTTAACGACTCAACAACTCAACGACTCAATAACTCAACGACTCAACAACTCAACGACTTAACAACTCAATGACTTAACGACCCTGCGACTTAAGCCTTATCACTAATGCGCGACTTACGACCTAATTATACACAACACTCATCCTTAGGTCGCTTTCGACCTAACTTCAACACAAGGTCTCACGACCTAACTATAACAACTTAAGCCTTACCTCGTCCAGTTCCTAAGTCGCTAACTACTAGGTCGTTGCCGCTAATTCTTAAGTCGCTACCCTCCTTAAGTCGCTTACTAACTTAAGTCGTTAACTCCTAAGTCGTTCACTTCTACTACTAACTTCCATAGGTCGCTCACTAACTTAGGTCGCTGTCTTTCCTTAGGTCGCTCCAATCCTTAAGTAGTCTACTCCTTAAGTCGTCTACTCCTTAAGTCGGTCAAATCCTGTAGGTTGCTCTAATCTCTTCGGTCGTTCACCCGACCTAACCTACCCCACGACCTAAGCTACCACACGACCTAACTCCCAGACGACCTAAGCTACAACACGGCTTAACTTCTAAACGACCTAACTTCTACACGACTTAAGCTCTAGTCGACCTAAACTCTGGACGACTTAACAACACTAACAATCTAATAACAACTGTTTTACAATCTTTTGATCCTTAAAACTACGGGTCATTACATGGATCTTCTTCTTAGATTTATGCAATTCAATATAGATAGGAGATCCAAAGAGCAGAAGAAAAATTGGTTTTCTTAGTGAAAGCACCGAAGTGTTTGTACCAAAATTGGGCACAACACTCTTCGGAAGTCTTTAAAGAGATAAAGTGAAGAAATTAAATGGAAAAAGAGGGATTATCTAACAAAAACTCCAAATTTCAGAAATGATAATAATTAAAGTGCAAGGAGACACAAGAATTTAGAGTGGTTCGGCGTATCGCCTACGTCCACTATGATGTAGTTTGCTTTATTGATCTTTCTTTTGTGTTTACAAGTGAATTCAATGATTTACAGCAGGCAATTATGATTTGTAGCAGTGAATTTCGTTGTAGCAGCAGCAATTGAGTTCAGATCTGGAACTGGCGGAGTTCGGGCATTGGAGATCTCAAAGAGGAAGAAGAACCCCTTTTCTATTGGCTTTGGGAGTCTATTTATAGGTGTAGGAGGCTGATATTTTGCTCAGATCTTGGGAGACGCTCTTTGGCACGTGACTAGGCCCGTACGCCCAAGCCTGTGAAGTTTCGGTCCGATCCGTGATCGATACGAATAGATTTCGTATCGATGAAGATTTCATCCAATGGAGTCGAAATTTGGTTTGGACATTCTTTAGCATGCACGTAGTCTTCTGTGAAAATTTCGTAGCATTTGGACTTGTAGATTAGGAGATATGATCGATACGAAATGAGGTTTTCAGTAGGCTGTTTCCTTCGACTCGCTTCTGTTTCGACTCGCTTCCATTCGACTCGGTGATGTGGCGCTTGAATCTCACTCTGCCTTTGACGCTGTTTCGAGCAAGTCGAAATGTTCACTGATTGAGTGAGTCGAAGTGTGCCCAGATCGAGCGAGTCAAGGTCTACACTAATCGAGCGAGTCGAAATGGAGCGTCCTCAGAGGTTTGAGCAGTGGCTTCACCAATGGAGTCGAAATTGATGGAGTCGAACAGTGGTTCGAATGGAGAAACTCGAAGTTGGCCTCTGAGCGAAGCGAGTCGATCTGGGAACTTCCGATGACTGCGGAGCGAGTCGAACCTGAGCGACTCGAAATTGACCTCTGAGCGAAGCGAGTCGAAGTTGGCATCTGAGGGATGTGGAGCGAGTCGAAGGGAGCGAGTCGACCGGTGATTGATTTTCGTCCAATTTTGTATCGTTCATAACTTGAGCAAACGAACTCGGATTGACTTGAGATTTGGAACGTTGGCTCTCATGGCTTAGCTTGTCATGTCCTACCATTTTTGGCTCGATCCTGACTCGGACAAAATTCGTCGATATCCATAGTGAGCCTGTGTATAACTGATCTCTAGGACGGGCCGTCATTGGTTACTAGTCAATTCCTTGGTGTCACGGCCTTGCCAAAAGGCGGGATAACATATACAATTGATATAAATCCTAATATTTGTATGCATATACACACACACACGTACACACACATGTTTATATTATGTTATGTTATGTTGTTAAACCATTGCATGTATATACAATACATTCAAAAATAAAATTTTAATTGAATTAATTAATATGATCAATCAACAAATATAAACTGAAGTTAAACAAAACATGATTTTATTAAATAACTAGATTTGACTAGTGTAATCATTAGACTTCATAAGCCTACTATGATCCAAATAGAGATTTTTTTTAAAGTGTACCGATTTCACCCACTTTAGATTGGCTCGATTCCTTCACATCTAAGTGAAGTTAGCTTCATTTTTTGGTTGTGATACAAATAGGTTAATAATGTAAGAACATAAGTCTAATTTTGAAAACTTTAACTTTTTTATGGCATAAGCCCATAACTTAAACGTCTATGGCTCTCTGATCTACGATTGACATTTTTGTTTACTCTATCATATGCTTTCCAGCATGAATACTTATCCAAACACATAAATTTTAAAGAAATTTATATAAAAACATTATACCTCATCGAGTGTTATTATTTCTATGTGTTCGACATGTATCCTGCTATTACTCAAGTGGCAGTATGCTAACCACTCCTCTCTTGTCATCTGGCACACTTGTTGAGGGTCAATCATAGACAAGTTCGGTTTGATAAGTAGTCTTTAAAATTTCATCCTTTAATGCCTTATGAAATCCTTAGACCGTTTCCCATTGATATCCCAAATACTTATGTAGGATCAATCATTACCAAGTTCAGTGGGACCATCGATGTTTTGGGTTTGAGCGACCATTTCCAAATTTTGCATCCGAGGTCGATCTAAGGGTTAACCGTCAACAGTGAGATACCTAATTGGCAGTTGTCATAGGCAAGTCGGTTCATTGTTTCTGGCCAAAGTTTATGGGTCGATCGTCGACGGTGAATTACCTAGTCGGTAATCGTATTTCGATCGTTGGTTAGTCAAGCTCAATATTGTCGGCTATAGTTTGTGGGCTAATCAACAATGGTGAATTACCTAATCAACAATTGCATTTCGATCATAGGTATGTCTGGTTCACTATTATCGACATGGTTTGTGAGCTAATTGTCAACAGTGAACTACCCAATCGACGATCGTATTTCGATCGTAGGTATGTCTAGTTCATTGTTGTCGGCTAAGATTTGTGGGTTGATTATCAACAATGAACTACCCAATTGGTGATTGTATTATGATCGCGGGTAAATCTGGTTTACTGTTGCTGACCAAGGTATATGGGCCGATCGTCAAAAGCAAACTCCAGTCAGCAATCGTATTCTAATTGCGGATAAGTTTAGTTCAATGTTCCCGACCGATGTTTGTGGGTAGCCTTCACAATAAGTCAACATCGCATGCCCCTTACGTATAAAGGGGTCCCTTTCACATAATCATATTAGGATGTGGCTTTTGGACTACTTTAGTCATTTATCATAGCCTCGCATACCCTGTTGATTTGTTTTGGCTGAATCGTAGTAGCTTGTATTGCCATAAGTCACAATCCATGCAATCATAATATCTTAAGCGCAAAAGAGGAAAGTTCTGTGCATTCCGCACTTTTCTAAATATTACACCATCTATCGTGCTAAGAATTTATGCTCCATTCCCCAAGCCATTGTTGACAATGTATGGTCCTTCCCAAATCTGTTAAACTACAACTGGTCCTGGGAAGATTCGCTTTAGGACTAGAACTCTATTTTTAAGTGAGCAGTGCTTGACCTTGGAGTTGTATTACTTTGCTACTTTCTGCTTACATGTCGCTTCCTTTATAGCCGCTTTATCTCGCTTTTCATCAATCAGGTCTAGGGACATATTCAATAACTCTGCATTTTCATTTGGATCATAGTGAATTCGCCTTGATACGGAACTACAGTTTAACTAGGGAGCATAACCTCTGATCCATAAGCCAAAGCGAAAGAGATCTATCCTATTATAGCCTTGTAAAAAGTGCGATAAGCACAAAGAGCCACCAGTAGCTTTTCTACCCAAGCTCCTTGAGCTTTTTTGAAACGCATCTTGATAACGGTATTAAGTACTTTATTGACTGCTTCCACTTATCCATTGGCCTAAGGATGTACTACCATGTAAAACATTTTCTAAATTCCATGTGGTTGGGAGAAGTCTACAAACTCTTCGCTGTCAAACTGTAAGACCCAATACCTACATATAACCTTTTTTACCAAAAAGTTTATGTCCTTAGTGGAAGATACCTTAGAGAGTAGTTCTTCTTTGCCCTACTCAATGAAGTAGTATACCGCCACTATTGCATACTTAGCTCCACACTTGGTCATAAGAAGAACCCTAATCAAGTTAATCCTCCAAACAGCAAAGCACCAAGGACTCACCATGTGAGTCAGCTCGGTCGGAGGTAGCCTTGGGATCTTTGCAAACATTTGGCACTTGCCCTATCATTTTGCATATTCCACAGCATCATGGTTTAATGTTGGCCAAAAGCATACGTATCGTAACACATCCTTTGGCAAGGTTTACCCTCCAATGTGGTCCACGTAACAACCATGATGCACGCTATCCAACACTTCACGAGCCTCTCTTTTAGCAACACATCTTAGCAGCGGATTAGAGAATCCTCTTCAGTACTAGATACCATCCTGTAATATAAAGCAAGATTCCTTCTGTGATACTTTTTGGCTACGTTCAAGTTAACCAGTAACACTCTACTAGGCAAATACTCAATTATTTAGGTCATCCATGTCTTCACTTTGTCAATAGTCATAACAATATCTGCCTCCTCAAAGCTTGGTGCCAATAGAGTCGTTACTGAAGCCAACTGGAGTGGTCCATTTCAGAGCTCACCAATTTTACCAAGTAATCTGCATTGTAATTCTCCTCTCTTTAAATTATTTAACCACGTAGTGCTCTTTTTGTTGAGTAAAGATTTCACCGTTTTGAGATAGGATGCCAACCGCTCTCCATTAGCATGGAATTCCCTATGCACTTGATTGACCACCAGTTAGGAGTCAGTGTGCACACATAATGATCTTAACCCCAACTCCTTTGAATTTTCGAACCTTGCTGTCAACGCTTCATATTATGCCTCATTGTTTGCCACTCTAAACCCCGACCATAAGGTTTGGTACAATTTCCGCCCTTTGGGTGTAGCCATCACTACTCCAACTTCAGAATCATGCTTTTTTGAAGCTCCATACACAAACATGTACCATCTAAGAACTTCTACTCCTGGGGTCCTACTTCATCATCTCCCATAATGAATTCTGTAGTAAAGTCCACCAACGCCTATCCCTTGATTGTCATTTGAGGGTGGTGGTGATTTCATACTAACTCGGCTTAATGCTCCACTTCAGCAACCTACCTGATGTATTTGGATGATGTATGACTTGCCTTATTGGTTGATTAGTTAACACTTGAATAAGGTGAGATTGAAAGTAATGCCTTAGCTTTGTGGATACTATCAGCAAGAAATAATATAGATTACCTAATTTGGGTATCTTGACTTTGGTTCGGTAAACACTTGCTTACATAATACACCGGACACTGCACGCTATCTTCTTCTCGGACCAATGTCACACAGTATGAAACGCCGCCGCTAGCTATAGGTAAAGACCTTCCCCTTCTACTGGTGTGAGGACACATGGTTGTATACTCCATAAGGTTAAGAAACATGGCTAAACAATAATATATCCAAGAAAATTTGCTTTTGTCTTTCTTTTCAAAAATCGGAACACATTTATCCGTTGCCTTAGGTATGAATATGCTTAACATTGTTACCTTGACATTTAAGATATGCATTTCCCTTTGCATCTCTAAGATCTTGACGCCTTTCAATACTAACGATGAAGCCAAGAAACTTCCCAGAGGAATCCCTCAAAAGAAAACTTCAAGGGATTTAACTTCATCCTAAATTCCCAGAACACTTGAATGAAGAGCACTTGAAACATTTCATTCAAGTGTTCGGTATGATCTTTGGCCTTTCTAGTCTTAAGCTGCATGTCATCTGGTATGGGTGTTTGTGCCGAGAGGTTTAGGCATAATGAGATGGGCATAAGATGAAGGCAAGGGAAGTCATATAGTTACAAGCGAAGCAAGGCTAGGTTGATGGAGTGGATGGGAGGAATAAAGTAAACGTCTTACGCCTACACTTGGTCCGGTGGTCCTCAAACTTGATTTTCCAGGTGGATCCACAAGCATACAGTCGGTTTGGTGGTCCTTTAATTTTCTTTTTCGAGTAATAGAAATATATGAGATAGGAATTCTTGTCCGGTAGTCCTACTACCAAACATGAATTTCTATTTGGTACGTAAGGCACTGAACAAGAATTCTTGTTCAATGCAAAATACTACTAGACATGATATCTTAACTGGTGGTGTAAACACCAAACAAGATATTTTGTCTAGCATAGGACCAAAGTCGAGCAAGGGATGGTGGGATTATGCCAAACTGGGAGGACACCTCATGGAGTCTGGTCAAGAAGATGTCTATATCCATCTTCCGAACTAGCTACCACCAAACAGAGTTGTTTTAACCGAATCGAATATGGAATTTAAGGAATGAAATCTGGATGTATAAGGAAATTCTAGATCATATCTTCTATATATGAAAATATATCGAACCGAGCATGCTCTACATAGAAATTAGCTAATTTACCAAGTTGACCTTCCTACCTCTTCACTTCTATAAATATCCAAGTTTCTAGCAGCTATGGAGGCAACTTTTTGGAACAGCAAGGCTCTGTTGAATAAGAATGTTTGTACCAAAATTGGGAACAACACTCTTCGGAAGTCTTTGAAGAGATAAAGTGAAGAAATTAAATGAAAAAAGAGGAATTATCTAACAAAGACTCCAAATTTCAAAAATGAGAATAATTAAAGTGCAAGTAGACACAAGAATTTCGAGTGGTTCAGCGTATAGCCTACGTCCACTATGAAGTAGTTTGCTTTATTGATCTTTCTTTTGTGTTTACAAGTGAATTCAATGATTTACAGCAGTCAATTGTGATTTGCAGTAGTGAATCTCGTTTATGGCAGCAGCAATTGAGTTCAGATCTGGATCTGGCGGAGTCCGGGCATTGGAGATCTCAAAGAGGAAGAAGAACCCCTTCTTTTTGGCTTTGGGGGTCTATTTATAGGTGTAAGAGGCTGATATTTCGCTCAGATCTTGGGAGACCCTCTTTGGCACGTGACCAGGCCCGCACGCCCAAGCCCGTGAAGTTTCGGTCCAATCCGTGATCGACACGAACAAATTTTGACTCGATCAAGATTTCATCCAATGGAGTCGAAATTTGGCGTGGACATTCTTTAGGATGCACATAGTCTTCTGTGAAAATTTCATAGCATTTGGACTTGTAGATTGGGAGATATGATCGATAAGAAGTGGAGTTTTTTGGTAGGCTGTTTCCTTCGACTCGCTCCTGTTTCGACTCGCTTCCCTTTGACTCGATGACGTGGCACTTGATGCTTACTTTATCCTGGACGCTGCTTCGAGCAAGTCGAATTGTTCATTGATTGAGCGAGTCGAAGTGTGCCCAGGTCGAGCGAGTCGAAGTAAACACTTGGTCGAGCGAGTCGAAGAAGGCATCTGAGCGGAGCGAGTCGAAATAGTTACTTCAGATGGCGGTGAAGCGAGTCGAACAGGAATGAGTCGAAGTTGGTATCTGAGGGAACCGGAGCGAGTCGAAGAGAGCGAGTCGAAGGAGCGAGTCGAACGGTATCTGATTTTCGTCCAATTTTGTGTCCTTCATAACTTGAGCATACGAACTCGGATTGACTTGAGATTTTGAACGTTGGCTCCCATGGCTTAGCTTGTCATCTCCTATAAATTTTGGCTCGATATGGACTCGAACAAAATTTACCGATATCCGTAGTGAGCCCGTGTATAACTGATCTCTAGGATGGGCCGTCATTGGTTATTAGTCAATTCCTTGGTGTTACAGCCTTGCCAAAAGGCGGGATAACATTTGCCCCCCAAAGTATGTCTTGTGGAAACATGACGTGCTTTGAAATACTGCCATCTCTACTCTGAATAGTTATTGTCTTGTCGATGAAAGCTGTAATCTTTGACCGTTCTTCTTGATAATGTAAACTGTTGACCGCTGTACCATGTATTGTTGCAACTGATTGCTGTATGCTAGTGGTTACCCATTTGCTGTTGTAATCGTTATTAGATGAATTTCTGATTTCTGAAAATATGGAATATTGAATATTAGTCTGACATTCATGCATATATGTTAATCTGACTCCCGCTGACGTTTGTACTTTCTCGAGTCGTTGTCATTTTATTGTTTTTAGAATTCCGTATCGATCCTCTCCTGAACCGATGTGAAATTCGTTACAACAACGCTTGACGGTTGTTTTTGAATGTTCCTTCGTAACGATCCTCTCCTGAATCGATGTGAAGGATTGAAACATCAAAGATAATTTTCATTGGATTTATGGATGTGAAGCAGACATGTCGAGTTGATGGAGTTGGCCTCGAGAAGCCATGGTTCGATGGATACGAAGTGCTCGTTCGACTCGATGATGGACGTGACCAGAGCGGGTCGAAATGGAGCGAGTCGAAATGCGCTTCCCTGATGGATTCAAACTGCTTGTTTCGCTGCACTGGAGAGGGAGTCGAAGGAAGCGATACGAAGGAGAGCTTCGTTTTGACGTATTGGAGAGGGAGTCGAAACGTATGTTCGAATCCATCGGGATACGAAGCGTTTATTCCCTTTGTTTCCAAATCCATATAATACTTTGTACTTAGCCGTTTTTTCACTTTTTTACCTTTCATCTTTATCTGCCTTGCCTTCGCATCGTTCTAGAGCATTTCAAGAGAAAGCCTTTGCCTTCGAATCGATTCCTATCTTCAACCATTTGAACTTAACTTTCAGATCTAGGTAATCAATAAACGAATCCACGCGTAAACGATGAAGCTCGGGTTTTCTTATCAAATCAATCAAAGTCGTGGTCGATCGAACGCTCTCTAGCCTCCGCTTCGTGTCGATGGAGTATGGGTTTTGAGATGATGAGGCGAAGGACTTCGTATCGATCGATGGTGGAGCTTCACTTGGAATCGAGCGCTTTGAATTCATGGATCGATACGAAGGGGTTGCGCTTGATGGACTCGAAATGATGGCCTCGAATTGAGTCGAAAAGTATATCTTTTGATCGAGTTGAAATAGAGGCCTTGGAACAGTTCGAAGCGGAGTACCTGGAGATCGAGTCGAACTGCGTAGCTCTTGATCGAGTCGAAGCGCGTAGTTCGGGATCGAGTCGAAGTAGAGGCTTCGAAGCGAATCGAAGCACGTTGCTTCGGACCGAGTCGAAGGACATGGTCTTGGATCGAGTCGAAGCACGTTGTCTTGGATCGAGTCGAACTGCGTAGCTCTTGATTGAGTCGAAGCGCATAGTTCGGGATCGAGTCGAAGTAGAGGCTTCCAAGCGAGTTGAAGCACGTTGCTTCGGACCGAGTCGAAGGACATGGTCTTGGATCGAGTCGAAGCACGTGGTCTTGGATCGAGTCGAAATGCATACTCCCGAATGATCGATTCGAACTCGAGCCTTAGTGAACGATTCGAATTTGAACTTGAATAATTGCCTTGAACTCGAACTTTTGACGTTTGACCATTGGTTTAATTTCGACGATACCGAAAATTCTAGTGCCTTTGACCACTTAACTTTGATGAGCTTCAGATTTGCTTAACTGGAATTTAGTTGTTTCACCGCCCACTTGATTGCCTATTGAAGTTCGTCGATGAAACTGGAACTTAAAATAATAACACATTTTAACTTGGTCTGATAGCTAATAACTGGATGGCATGGTTGTGACGGTCAGCAATGACGGTCCTTCCGACTGAATTCCGAAGTCTCGTCGTTTACATGTTTTCCTTAATCCAGTTAATCTTCCTAAATAATATACAGTACTGCACTGCACAACACGCTCACACTTTACACTGGGGGATGCACGAGTGTTATTTGTTAGTTTAACAATGATTTTTTATAAGCTAGCTAGTCATGGACCCTTCAAGTTCTCAGCAGCCGGAACTCCCAAGTTCTATTCCTCCAACCATAGAGATACCGGTTATCGAAGCCGAAGTCATAGGGCCAGCTCTGGACGAGCGTCCGGGTGCTCGGTTTATTCTAAATCCATCAGATTCTATGCCGTCGGGTATCTCCGAAGATATGTTAGGACGGATTTGCTTAAGGCATGGTTTGTCGCTGGACGACGTGCTACTTCTTGGGCCAACCAACAGGCTACACAATCCCCCAGAGGGGTTTACTGCTTTTAACTGTCACGCTTGCACAACGGGGACACTTCCTCCCTTCAATGAATATATAAGGGAGATGTTATCGTTTCTTGGCATAGCTCCATCTCAGCTACATCCCAATGGGTATGCCTTATTGAACAGCATCTTTGTTCTCTTTATGGAGATCCTCTTTCGACCGCCAAAGCCGATCGAGATCCGATATTTATTCAATGTCAAGAGCCGCGGAGACAGCCCCTCTTTCACCTTCCTGGAAGTGGTCAGGAGCTGCCACATTGTACAGGGCTCCTGGGGAAGGCTAAGTTATTATAAAACCGAATGGTTCTACGTTCGGTGCCCCCTGGATTTGCTGGGCGGTGGTTGGATAGACGTATGTGTCGCCACTTTTCTCTTGAATCATTGAGATACTAGCAACTGACTTCAAAAACTGACATACTTCTCCTTTCCTATAGTCGCAATCTCTCGTCCCGATGGCGCTACTTCAGAGAGCTTATTCGGATTCTTCAAGCATTTCCGGGCGAAGAGAGGCACATAGACTTAGTCTTGACCGATAGGAATTTGAGGGTGTCGGGCTGATAGAACGAAGACAGAGCATACATCTGGAAGTGATACATAGAGTGGCCCCAAAGAAACGCGTGAAGCGCAAAGCGCCCGCAGTCGTGATCACCGAAGAAGTTGATCCAGAAAGAACGCCCACCGATACTGAGCTCCCGGCCGGGCCTCCTTCCGATGTTCAGGATTTCGGAGGAAAAATACAAGGCAAGGCTATTGCTCACAAGCGCTCTAAATCCGGGATTCAAATCCGTGGTCATGTCTTTTCCCGTCCCGGGGATTAGAATTGCGGAGGCTTCTCCCTCGCCGATTGGGAATCTTTTTGAGGGACTTGCCGATGTTCTGATTCCGGACTTTGTGTCGTCTCAACACGACGCCGGGATGGAGGAGCTCGATAGTGTTCATGAACCGAGCGGGTCGCTTGCTACAAGTGCGGCCGACATTTCCAGTTGGTCGGGGGATTGCACATGCATACACTTCACTACACTACATGATTCACAACTGTACTTCGTCCGACTTAGGAAGTTACTAACTCTTTCTTCGTTTACCATTTTCAGGTACTATGTCTGGAAGGGGATCTATGCTCGGGAATCTTCGCTCAGCCCGAAAATCTTCTAGTTACTATGATTCCCGTAGGAGGGATTCAGATAGAGATCGCGATCGCGAATACTCTAACCAAGACAGGTATGGGCGTGACAGAGAGTATAGACATCGATCCAGATCACGCTCTCCTCCTCCTAGACTTTTGTCTCCTCCTCCTGTTCAAACTTCAAATCCACCAGAGGCTCCGTGTCACAGGCCGTCTTCTCACGCTTCCAGGTCTGAAACTCATCTTCAAAGAGTCGAGATCACGGCCTCTATGATTACTGAGCAGGTCCCTACTGAACCCAAAGGGGAAGGAGCTCTTAAGTTGGCTCAGATGAGGAAGGACTTTCCGAACATCTGTTTTGACGGTTACGTCTTCCCACCACACTTAAAGAGAATCCCATCAAGGGTGGAAAACACGGTGCACGACTTCGTTCACGACATATACACCCAGTACCGGGAGTGGGCAAAGGCTGCCGAGAAAGCTTCCAAAGTGGCCTTTGAGCGGGCCAAAGTGCTCGAGAAGATGGAGACCGAGATCGCAAAACGGGATCGGATTATTCAAGTACTCTCTGCTGAGTCCGAGTCTTTTCGGAAATCTGAGATTGAGGCCGTAAAAAGGGCTGACGAGGCGAAGGCGGAGATGGAGAGGTTGGGATAGACTCACATTGCCTTGGTGGAGGAGATGGGCCACCGGAACACTAAAGTCATTGCTGAGCGGGACGTGGCGGTCAAGGAGCTTAATGAACTCAAGGCCAAATTTGCTGATTTGGCCAAGGAGAAAGACGACGCGAACAATGCAGCCCAGGAGGCGTGCAAACAAGCTGTTCTGCTCAAGGATGAACGGGATGCGTCAATGGCTAAAGTCCAGAAGGTGGAGACTGAGGTCGAGGAGAGGGTGAAGCTGGCCGAGTCCAGGCTAGAGGCCGACATCGAAGACCTCCTTGTTGTTTACAATGCTAATGTGCTGAGGCACAGGGGCCTATCCTGGCTCGATGACTTTTCGACTCATCTCCACAATGCTTGGGGCCGACTGGTCGAGGAAGAGAAAGAGGCGCATCAGGGCGAGTCTGTAGATGAATTCGAACTCGAGAACCGCATCCTGACTGATGATGAAAAGAAGGTTCTCCACGAATCGATGATTCTGCGTGAGAAGGAAAAACTTGGCGCCTAGCATTTTGAACTGGGAGAGGGTTCTGGAGTTGACCATCATGAAGCAAGTCTCGAAGTTTCGGTGTCAACCCAGCCTGAATCCTCATCCGCGGTCGATCCCCAGGCTGTTCCTGCTTACAATCCAGATCAGCCGCAGATGTCTCCGGCTGCTGCGCAAGTTAATGACGCCTTCCTACCGCCTATAAGTCGAACTGAGGAAGGTATTCCGAACATTCAACTTCTCTTAAATCAGAATCTTCGATCGAGTTAAGTCCTAACAGTTCTTTTATTCTTTGTCCAGTGATCGATGCCGCACCGGCCATGCCTCCTGTCACTCAAGAACCATATCAAATGCAGGAGGCTATCGTGACCGAGGCGACCACCATGAGTACAGCTGCCCCGCTTGACGATCTGCAGGGAGGTACGATCGCATTCGACGAGCAGCTGATGGATGAACTCTTCCGTCGCAACGGCGATCCTCGTGCTGACTTATCATCTGTTATGAGCGGAACTGATCCTGTTGTAAGCTCTTCAATGCCGACTGCTGTTGTCCCCAGCGGGGCTCAAGCAGTAACCAAAGAGGAGATGTTTGCTCAGATTGATGCTGAACTAGCAGCAGCGGGTTATGGTGGCAGCTTTGGAGGTGGGATGGCAGCATCGGGACCTGTCCCGCTCGGAATGATGTCTCCTGGAGGTACTATCTTCCTCACCAACTTGCCCACTCCACCTCTGTAATTGATCTCGTTCCTCCGACTCCGCCCGTAGGGAGCATTCTTATTCACATGAGTTCGGAGGAGGACGTCGACATAATGCCCTCGCCTAAAGACCAACCACCGAAAAGCAAAGGCTCAAAGAGGAAGATTGACGATGGCTCCAGTGGGTCCACACCGAGGAGGAAGCTAAGGAAGAAGAAAGATTAGGTATGCCCTCCTGGTGTATTTTGATTTGCATTTTGTTAGCCGTGTATACATGCGGGTTCGGCTCCTACTAGTAGGAATTTTTTGGAAACTTGTACACGAACTCCCTCTATAATCAATAGAAATGAAACTTTTCTTTTTGACTTCTTTTTTGTCATCGTGTATTCGTCTAAGTGTTTCAGTGTCTGGATTGCACTTGTGAAGTTTCAGTTTTCGAATGAAGTTTATTTCTGTTCGCCAAGTTCGGGTATTGTGGACATGGTTTGCGACCGGGACACGAGTCGAATTTTGACGTCGCATTGCTTCAGTCGATGGTTGATGCTTAAGTCTTGCCCCCCAGTCTTGATTGCATGTTGTAAAACGTCAGTCAGCGATTGCCCTTTTCTCATGGCATGCCGAGTCTAGTGCCGTTGGATGGGCGTTTAAGGCAAACGGGGATTGAGCGGTTTATTCGCGCTTGTCCGATCGTTGACGATCATATCCGCACTCCAGGGATCCTCATTTGTTTATTGGCGGTTAGTCATGCTGGCTTGAGTTTCAATCATATGCCCGCTGTCCGGGGACTTGGAATTGGCATTTGTACTCCGACTCGCGCTCCGGGAGTTTGGAGTTGGTAATTATATTTCGATCCATGCTTCGGGAACTTGAAGTTGGTGCTTAGGCTCCGTTCTGCATTCTGGGAATCCGGAGTCGACGTCTACGCTCCGACTTGCACTTTGGAAATTCGAAGCTGATATTTATACTCCGCTTCGCACTCTAGGAATACGGAGTTGAATGTTTATACTCCATTTTGCACTCTGGGAATACGGAGTTGGATGTTTATACTCCGACTCGCGCTCTGGGAGTTCAGAGTTGGACGTTTATACTCCGCTTCGCACTCTGGGAATACGGAGTTGGATGTTTATACTCCGACTCGCGCTCTGGGAATACGGAGTTGATGTTTATACTCTGGTTCGCGCTCTGGAAACTCGAAGTTGGACGTTTATACTCCGACTCGCACTTTGGGAGTTCAGAGTTGGATGTTTATACTCCGACTCGCGCTTTGGGAGTTCAGAGTTGAATGTTTATACTTCGCTTCGCCCTCTGGGAACACGGAGTTGATGTTTATACTCCGGTTCGCGCTCTGGGAATACGGAGTTGATGTTTATACTCCGGTTCGCGCTCTGGGAAATCGGAGTTGGACGTTTATACTCCGCTTCGCACTCTGGGAATACGGAGTTGGATGTTTATACTCCGACTCGCGCTCTGGGAGTTCGGAGTTGAATGTTTATACTCCGCTTCGCACTCTGGGTATACGGAGTTGGATGTTTATACTCTGGTTCGTGCTCAGGGAACTCGAAGTTGGATGTTTATACTCTGCTTCGCACTCTGGGAATACGGAGTTGAATGTTTATACTCCGGCTCACGCTCTAGGAGTTCGGAGTTGATGTTTATACTCCGGCTCGCGCTCTGGGAGTTCGGAGTTGATGAAGGATTGTCGTGTATCAATCCCTTTTTTGACTATGATGTGATGGCATGCCCCCGAGCTCGGGTTTCAGTTTGGGAGTGATTGGTTGCATCGCAGCCACTCTCTATTTGAATAAATCCCACCGTATGATGAGACTTAGCTCTCCGTGCATAGTGATGTTCATATGAAGTATTTCAAGTAAATCACAGCTCTGGCTCGAAGAGGTTGCATTTTATTGCTCAAATAAGAAAGTATGGAAAAGTCAGTTGCCTTATTACAAGTTCTAGTTTCGAAATGCATAAACAAATTGCAGAAAAGGAAAGTAAACTAAATGGATAAAGATATCCTGTCAAGTGTAATAGCGGTGAAGGCTCTCGCTATTCCAAGCTCTTGGTAGGGTAAGACCGTCGACGGTCGATAGTTTGAATGTGCCATCTCCGAGCCTTCGTTCAATAACATACGGTCCTTCCCATGTCGGCTTCATATGTGAAGGAACCGGATAGATTCTTTTTAAGACGAGGTCGCCTAGTTTGAAGGTTCGCGGACGGACCTTGGCGTTGTACAATCGGGCAACTCGACTTCGATGCTCAGCTGCCCTCAAATCAGCCTCTTCACGCTTCTCATCTAGTAGATCAAGAGATTCAGCAAGTAATATAGCATTTGTCTTTAGATCATAGTATGTCAGACGATGAGAAGGTACTTCTAGCTTGACTGGAATAACAGCCTCTGAACCGTAAGAAAGAGAGAACGGAGTGTGGCCGGTCGCGGTCTTGTGGGTTGTTCGGTAAGCCCATAGAGCCATGGAAGTTCATTGACCCACTTGCCCCCGACCTTTTCTAGTCGTTATTCAGGATGGACTTTATGACTTTATTAACTACTTCAACCTGTCCGTTTGCTTGAGAGTGTGCAATTGCGGAGAATTTCTTCTGGATGTGAAATCGTTTGCAGAAATCTTTGAATTCAGCACTGTCGAATTGGGTTCCGTTGTCTGTAATAATGGTGTGTGGGGGACCGAATCGACAGATGATGTTACGAACCACAAAGTTGATTACTTTCATCGTTGTAATGGTAGCGAGGGCTTCAGCTTCAGCCCACTTCGTAAAGTAATCAACCGCGACGATGGCGTACTTTGCACCACCTTTTGCCAGAGGTAGAGCACCGATGATGTCGATGCCCCACATTGCGAACGGCCATGGGCTGACCATTTACGTTATCTCAGTAGGAGGAGCCCTAGGGATTCGGGCATATTTCTAGCACCTATCACATTTCTTTGCATAGTCCAACGCATCGCGATTCACGGTGGGCCAGTAATATCCATAGCGAAGTATTTTCTTGGCAAGTGCTTGCCCCCCGGTGTGATCGCCACATTCTCCCTCATGCACATCGTGTAACATTTGTTTAATTTCATCGTGAGCGATACATCGAAGTAGGGGAACTGAGTACCCTCTTCTGTACATGAGTCCATTTTGGATGGTAAATCTTGAGGTCTTTCGAAGGACTTGTCTTTTTTCACTCCTGCGCTCCGACAGGGTTCCGTGCTCAATGTAATTCCTGAGTGGAGTCATCCATGAATCCTTTTTGGGGATGGTTTCGCATACCCGGTCTATTTCCACCCGGTCGATACTTGGGGAAGATAGCGTTTCTACGGGAACGAGTCCCATTTGTTGAGCTTCGCCTGTGCTGGCTAGCTTCGCCAACGAATCGGCCTTTTGGTTGCGTTCTCGAAGTATACTGTAGATGGCGTAGTAATCGAAATGGTCTAGTACTTCCTTAACTCGAGCTAAGTAAGCAGCCAACCTTCGATCTCTTGCTTGATACTCTCCTCGTACCTGACACACAACTAATTGTGAATCACAATAAATTTCCACTGCGATAATTCTCAAATCTCTAGCAAGTTTCAAGCCAGCTAGGAGGGATTCATATTCAGCTTCATTATTAGTCGCATGGAAATCGAACTTTAAGGCATAACATATGGATCGACCCTCGGGAGTTTCAAGCACAATACCCGCGCCTGAACACCGGTCGTTTGATGCTCCGTCGGTATAAAGTTTCTAGACGTATTCGGGGGATTCACTGTCTTCAGGCAAGTCCTCTGGGATGGTAAATTCAGCTATGAAATCGACTAGGACTTGTCCTTGTATGGCCCGTCTCGGAGCGTAGTAAGGTCAAACTGGCTAAGTTCGATGTTCCACTTGAGTAACCTACCAAACGTCTCAGGCCACGAAAGGACCTGTCGTAACGGCTGGTCGGTGTAAACAATAATGGAATGTGCCTGGAAGTATGGTCGGAGTTTTCTTGATGCAATGACAAGGCAGTAAGCCAACTTTTCCAGCTTCGGATAATTTCTTTCATCCCCAGTCAATCGCTTGCTGACGTAGTACACTGGCTTCTGTATCCCCTCTTCTTCTCGAACTAAGGCAGTGCTGATTGCATTTTCTAATATTGCCAAGTACGCATACAACTTCTCATGATCAATAGGCTTTGACAGTATCGGCGGTGTGGACAGATGTTGGACTAGTGCTTGGAAAGTGCCCTCGCACTCTGTGGTCCATTCAAAGTTTCGTTTCCCTTTTCGAATCAGATCGAAGAAGGGAATGCATTTGTCAGTGGACTTTGAAATGAACCTGCTCAATGCTGCTACATTTCCATTGAGACTCTGGACTTGCTTTATAGTTTTGGGAGTTTCGAGATTTCTGATTGCCCAAATCTTTTCGGGATTGGCTTCGATTCCACGGGCGTTAACGATGAACCCAAGGAACTTTCTGGATGCAACTCCAAAGTGACATTTCAGTGGGTTGGGCTTCATCTTGTACTCCCAAAGTATGTTGAACATAGTTTCCAGGTCTTTTACATGGTTGGTGGAGAGTTGTGACTTCACAAGCATGTCGTCTACATAAACTTCTATTGTCTTCCCGATTTGATTAGCGAACATCCGATTGACCAACTGTTGGTAAGTAGCCCCGGCGTTCTTGAGTCCGAACGGCATAACCTTGTAACAGTAAAGTCCCAGATTGGTTATGAAGCTGGTATGTTCTTGATCGGGTAAATGCATCGGTATCTGATTGTATCCTGAATACGCGTCCATGAAGGATAAGAGTTCATGTCCATCCGTCAAATCCACTAGCTGATCGATTCTAGGAAGCAGGAAACTGTCTTTGGGGCACACTTTATTCAGATCGGAATAGTCGACACATGTTCTCCACTTCCCGTTTCGCTTTCAGACGAGCACGGGATTTGACACCCATTCAGGATATAGCGCATCTCGAATGAATCCGTTCGCTTCAAGCTTTTCTACTTCCTCTTTAAGGGCGGCAGATCTCTCTGGATCCATACCACGCCTTTTTTGTTTGACCGGGACATACCGCGGGTCAATGTTCAGAGTGTGGCTCGCAATGTCCAGCGAGATCCCACACATATCAGAATGTGTCCAGGCAAATACGTCAAGATTTTCCCGCAGAAATTCAACCAATTCGTCTTGAGTTTGCTGGCTTAGCTGAGATCCAATCTTTATTATTTTTGAATCATCGTTATTGTCAATTGGGACATCAATCGTCAGTTCGGCCGGGGATGCTTGACTTTCTTTAGATTCTCCTTCGTCTTCAGTTTCTCTCGGGTCAAGGTCCTTGAGGAATTGGCTGGGGTGCCCGGGCCTGGGCCCGGGCGTTAATTGTCAATTATCGGCGAAACGGACGCAGAGAGATTCCTCTACGCCCTTTCCCTTCTTCTTTCGCTGCGCCTCCCGCAGCTCAGCAACATAACAGGCTCTGGCAGTGGCCTGATCTCCCTGAACGATTCCTATTCCACGATCAGTGGCAAATTTTAAGGTCAAACACCATGAGGCAATGGCTATTCGGAATTCAGCGAGGGCCGGTCGGCCCAAGAAAGCATTGTAAGGGGAGTCTATGTCCAAAACGATGAACTGCAACATCCGTACTCTCCGAAGTTCTCCAACTCCCAACTCTACTGGCAGTTCCACCATCCCAGTAGGGATCGTGGCACTTCCATTGAAACCATGGAATCGAGATTGACAAGGCTTCAAGTCTGCGACTTCCATCTTCATTTGATCATAAGCTCGCTTGAACAAAATATTCACAGAGCTTCCACTGTCAACTAAGATCCTTTTTATCCAAGCGGGACCTACTTGTGCTGAGATGACCAGTGGATTGATAGTGGGAGCTTCGATTTTATCTGTGTCTCTACTCCTGAACACGATGTCATCCGTCATCATTTTCTGTTGCTTGGCCGGAGCTCCCTCATCAAAACTACTGCAACACTCGAAGTCCACATGCCTGATAGAACTGGCATACGACTCCATTTCCTTCCAGCTTCGATCTGCTGGGTGAGGACCACCACTTATTGTATTGATGACCAACCTCCCGTCCGCACGAGTGGGTTCTTCCTATCTTTCCTGGTTCGGTGCACGAATCTGATTTGATGGGCCCGCACCACCGAATTGCGGCGCCCGTACATACTGATCCAACTTCCGCTCTCGTATCAGTTTTTTGATGAGGTCTTGTAAGTGACGACACTCATTGGTGTTGTGGCCATAACTCTCATGGAATCGACAGAACTTTCCTGTTTGGATTTGTCTTTCAGTTGGTGGTTTCGGGGCAGGCTTCTTATACTGCATGGTATTGCAGGTTTGCAAATACACATTTTCCAATGACGTGTTTAATGGAGTGTAATTATCGTACATGGAAGCTCTACGCCGTGGTCCACGATCCTGATCGTGTTTTTTGTTCTAGTTTCAATTGTCCTTCTGCTGATTTTGTTTATTTTGGACGTTCAACTGAATTTTCCCAGAACTATCCCCAGACTGTTTAACAGCGACATTACTCTGGATACTTTCGATGTTGGGCCCTGTGTCATCCTGCTTCCTAGACTATTTTGCATCCTCCCTTCTCAGGAATTGGGCTGCATTGGAATAGAAACGGTCCAATGACACAGGTGGTTTCCCAGCTAACTAACTTCCGAACTCGAAATCATCATCAATCCCCTTAGTCAGAGCCATCAAGATAGAGTTATCGTTAGGATTGCTTATTTCTGCACACGCAGCATGGAATCGCTCTAAGTAACGTCTAAGCGTTTCTCCGGGAGCTTGCGTAACACTAGACAAAGTGTTAACGTCCTTTGGCCTCGCCACATGCATACGGAATTGTTCGACAAACTTGGTGGTCATCTGGTCAAAGTTAGAGATGGATCGCGGTGGCAAACGAGTGAACCACATGGTCGTGATGCCCCCTAGGGAAATGGGGAAACTACGGCACTTTACTGCGTCATCAGCTCTAGCAGCATTCATCAGCCATTCGTATTTCAGGACATGTTGATTGGGATCAGAACTCCCTTCGTAAACTGGCAAAGCTGGCATCCTGAAGTGCCAAGGTGGTTCAGCATATAAACGTCATCGGTGAAAGGGGTATGACTTCGGGAGATTCCCCAGTCGTCATTAGAGAGACCCTGACTTTCACGGATCATTTGGAGGATCATCGCTGGTATATCTGGCGTTCGGACACTTGGAGCAAGTTGTGCCAAGGTGTGGTCGGGTTCCACAGCGCGAGTCTGGACCGGACGCGTTCGACGGTCCGTGCCTTGCCTCCTTGGTTCAACATCCTCAAGGACATAAGGTTCAGGAGTTTGCTCTCGTTGGCTATGTTGAGGATTAGCTTGGTTTCTAGCATTATATCCCCGTCCGGCAGTGGTGGTGGTAGCAATGTTGCTGGTAACATGATAAGGAGCAGCTCCTCCCCGAGTGGAAGGTTCTGTGCGGAGGCTAGCGGATGGTCCAGTTCTAGGTTGCCCAAGGTTCGAAGCAGGTTGGTGTCCCGTGGCCTGGGTGTAGCTTCCACCTAACCGTGGATGTGTGGATCTAGTTTGGCCATCGGAGGAGGCTGGACTTTCTGTGGAAGAGTGAGAACTTTGGTCTCGTCTGGATCTTCTTCGCCTTTGGCAATTTAACTGGTTAGTCAACTCCGTGTTGGCACGTAGTTGTTCCGCTAGCTGCTGTCGACTTTGGGTCAACTCTTGAAGCAATGTCTGGAATTCTTGTCTAGTGATTGGACCTGATGGATCTGAAGGTCCTGCAGCATTTTGGTTGGATGGAGGTGATTGCACGGGATTTTGTCGGTCCCGTGCTCCTTGATCAGCAGCTGTAGAGGTGGTACGTGTGCTCACCATAATGAATTGACGAAGTCCTTTCCTAGATCCGATTGCAAATCTGAATAGAATGGAAGGGCTTCAAAGTTCTAGATCTGGATCTTCTTCTTAGATTTATGCAATCCAATATAGATAGGAGATCCAAAGAGCGGGAGAAAAATTGGGTTTTTCTCAGTGAAAGCACCAAAGTATTTGTACCAAAATTGGGCACAACACTCTTCGGAAGTCTTTGAAGAGATAAAGTGAAGAAATTAAATGAAAAATGAGGAATTATCTAACAATGACTCCAAATTTCAGAAATGAGAATAATTAAAGTGCAAGTAGACACAATAATTTAGAGTGGTTCAGCGTATAGCCTACGTCCACTATGAAGTAGTTTGCTTTATTGATCTTTCTTTTGTGTTTACAAGTGAATTCAATGATTTACAGCAGTCAATTGTGATTTGCAGCAGTGAATCTCGTTTATGGCAGCAGCAATTGAGTTCAGATCTGGATCTGGCGGAGTCCAAGCATTGGAGATCTCAAAGAGGAAGAAGAACCCCTTCTTTGTTGGCTTTGGGGGTCTATTTATAGGTGTAGGAGGCTGATATTTCGCTCAGATCTTGGGAGACCCTCTCTGGCACGTGACCAGGCCCGCACGCCCAAGCCCGTGAAGTTTCGGTCCGATCCGTGATCGACACGAACAAATTTTGACTCGATCAAGATTTCATCCAATGGAGTCGAAATTTGGCGTGGACATTCTTTAGGATGCACGTAGTCTTCTGTGAAAATTTCATAGCATTTGGACTTGTAGATTGAGAGATATGATCGATACGAAGTGGATTTTTTCGGTAGGCTGTTTCCTTTGACTCGCTCCTGTTTCGACTTGCTTCCCTTCGACTCGATGATGTGGCACTTGATTCTTACTTTGTCCTGGACGCTGCTTCGAGCGAGTCGAATTGTTCACTGATTGAGCGAGTCGAAGTGTGCCCAGGTCGAGCGAGTCGAAGTAAACACTTGGTCGAGCGAGTCGAAGAAGGCATCTGAGCGGAGCGAGTCGAAATAGGTACTTCAGATGGCGGTGAAGCGAGTCGAACATGAACGAGTCGAAGTTGGTATCTGAGGGAATCGGAGCGAGTCGAAGAGAGTGAGTCGAAGGAGCGAGTCGAACGGTATCTGATTTTCATCCAATTTTGTGTCCTTCGTAACTTGAGCATACGAACTCGGATTGACTTGAGATTTTGAACGTTGGATCCCATGGCTTAGCTTGTCATATCCTACCAATTTTGCCTCAATCCGGACTCGGACAAAATTCACTGATATTCGTAGTGAGCCCGTGTATAACTGATCTCTAGGATGGGCCGTCATTGGTTATTAGTTAATTCCTTGGTGTTACAGCCTTGCCAAAAGGCGGGATAACAAAGAATAACCGAATGGAGCCTAACAATTCCAATATTTGATAACAAACCATTGTATTTTACATTCAAACACTTGTAAAATCACAAATATGAGAAAGGAAATAAAAATGTACAATGGACGTAGTCCTGTTATGGCTAAACCACTATAAGTTTGTATGTACTATACTTTTTCAGCATTTTCTTTCTATTTTCTTTACTACTATAAATTCGACAGGAAGTGTTTTTCCACTTTTCATGCAAACATCACCCATGTATACTTCCACGGTTATTTTGATTTGATTAGCAAACATTATGTTAAACGTTGATATGTCGCGCTAGCATTCTTTAATCCAAAGGGCATGACTTATAGCAGTATAAGCCCAAATCAGTAATAAAGCCAGTATTATCCTGGTTAGGAACATACATGGCAATTTAATTATAAGCAGATTAAGTATCCATAAAAGATAACAGTTTATGCCCTGTAGTTTCATCCATTAGGTAGTCAATTCTCGGAAGCAAGAAACAATCATTGGGGCAGGCATCATTTATGTCTAAAAAGATCATGCATGTCTACCTTTCCCATTTGGCTTCTTAACCAATACCTGATTATTTATCCATTCCAGGTAGTGAGATTCCTTGATGAATTTGTTTCCCAACAAAGTCTCAACTTCCTCATTAAGAGTCGCCGACCGACCAGGGGCCATACTCCTTTTCTTATATTTTAATTAGGGTTTCCTAGGATTAATGTTTAGTGCATGACATGCAATGCTGGAAGAAATCCCGCACATGTCATTATGAGACCATGCAAATACACCATGGTTATTCCATAAGAAACACACTAGTTGTACTTCAAATCTCGCTCCAACTAAGATTCGATCTTTAATAGTTTAGCTGGATCATGCTCTTCAACCTCTATAAACTCTATTTCCTTTATAGGCTTAGTTGCTGCACTATTTTCTTTGTCTCTTGGGTCTAATTCGTTAGAAGGATCATGAGTGTACCCAAGTGGATGCCCTTTCTTTAATTGCTATGCGATCGAGGTTTTAACATAGAGAGTAGCCTCTACATGCTTCCTTTCCCTATATGTCTATTCTCACAAAATTTTCCACATAGAATTCTCTAATAGCCTCTCGATCTCCTTCAACTGTTCCCACTCCACGAGGCATAAGGAATTTCATCTTCAAGCACCACTGGGCTAATACTTTATGGAAGTCTGATAAAGCCGGCCATTCTAGGAAAGCATTGTACGTTGAGCGCCCATCCACCAAAACAAAAGTCTACTTTCACATGGCTGATCAGGGATGATTTCCTAGTAGGACAAATAAGTTTAGCTTCTATAGAGGCATTTTTTCCTCTTAAGTAAATCCATGCGGTTGTTTGTTGCATGAGGTAAAGTCCTTCATACTTAACCCCATTTTGTCGAAAGCATCCTAGAATAGGGTACTGACTGAGCTTCCACTATCTACCAATACTTTATGTACTTCTATTGGACGGAGCATGGCATCATGCTCCTCTCCTATAGCAAATACGAAACCCTCACCCTTCTTAAAAGACTTAGTGTACCTTTTCATTTAGGCCTAAGTTTTATCTACCACTGAGGTCCTTCTGTTATGATGTTGATAATCAATTTCCTATCCTTTGCATTTTTAGCACTAGTTTCCTCTCCTTCATCCCTTTACGAGGGTTGCCTTAGTGGTTAGTGTTATCCCGCTTTTTGTTCAAAGCTAGAATATCAACAAATTGGCAAGAAAGGATGGATATCAGGATTGGAAGTCGATTAGAGACAAGGTTGTGATCGATGTCGTCAAAATTTGACCGGACTCCGATCGGGACGGAATCGATTGGAGATGATGACTAATGCTAGGAGAGGCTACATTTCAAATTTTAGGTTAATCGGAGTTCATATGGAGGAGATATGATCGAAACAAGTTAATAGGACATATTGTTCGTATCCATCAAAAGAGGTGGGGTGATGATCTATTCGAATCCAATAGATTCGTATCCATCGAGGAACTGAAATGGTAGTCTGTTCGAATCCATCAAGTTGCTCTATTCGAATCCATCAGACAACCGATGTTCGCATCCATCAAATGACATCACTTCGTATCCATCGACCGAAGTCGTATTCGAGTCCATCGGATTGAAGTCCTTCGAATCCATCAGAAGGCAACTCGTTCGTATCCATTGGATCAGGAAGGCCTAAGTCGACATGGTAAGCATGGATACGAACGCGGCAAAATACTCGGGGCGACTCGATCAACACGGCATGAAAAGTGGATCAAACCCTGAAGATAAGGCCACGTCACATCGCACGCGCGTGCCATCATTGATTCGAAGGAATCGATTCAAAGGAGATTGATTCGAACAAGACGCACAACCGAAGATCACAATTTCGAATCGACCATATCTCACGATCTACAAATCCAAATGCAATGAAATTTTTACAGGAGCTTACCTACATGTTGATGAATGTTCACCAAATTTCAGCTCCATCGGATGAGTTCTTGATCGATTCGAATGGAGTTCGAATCGATCCCGGAATGGACCCAAATTTCCTGAAAGCGGGCATATGGGACCCCTCACGAGCCAGAACTGGTCTCCCTTCAATTTAGGCGAAATATCAGCCTCCTACACTTATAAATAGAGCCCCTGGTCATTCAAAAAAGAGGCCGGACAATTTTGAGAGCTAAAGAGCGCCCAGACTCTGCCAGATTTACTCCAGATCACCATTGCTGCCTTAGATTCAGATTATAATCATAAAATCTATTGTACTACGCAATAAGAAATTGTAATCTTCAAGCATCGAGCAATAAAATCATAAAAAACCTTGAAGTGGACATAGGCCGGAGATAGTCGAACCACTATAAATTGTGTGTCACTGTTCATTATTTCTGGATCGTTGTCTGTTGCTTGCTTAGATCTTATATTTGTGTGTGAATATTGTTAATTTACATTCATACACTGGTGCTTTCACGACATTTGGGGTTTGTGACCAATTTTGGCGCAAACACTTTGGCGCTTTCACTGAGAAGGACTAGCACCCGCTACATCGGAGTGAAGAGTTTAGATTTAAAAGTTTGAAGGATTCAGATTGACTCGACAATGACTCGACAAACAAGACAAAGAGCCGAGAGAAGTCAACAAGGAGGAAGTCAAGAGGCATCCTCCGGAGCTGGAGAGGGACAAGCTTCGATTTACCTTACCAGAGACGAAATGGAAGCTATGGCAAATTCATTGCATGAGAGGTTGTTGAAGAGTCAACAGGATATGATGCAGACTTTCTTCAAGCAGATGAGAGCTGCAGGGATACAGAACCTTGGACCAACTATAGCGACTGCAAATGTGGAACAAGGAACTAGGGTTGCGGAACCCAATGGAGGACAGAATACAGAACCGGAAGGCAATCAACAAGGACTTCGGGGCAGGCCTGCATGATCTAACACAGGAGGACCTGTGGAAGGAGTTCAACAGGCTAGGGCCAACGTTGCTACTAATGAGCCACATGAGGAATATGTGCCGGAGTTCCCTCGGGAGCATGGGGGGCAACCCCCGGCAGACAACACTGGATTAGTGGAAATCATTAGGAATACTATGCGTGGAGGTTTGACCAATAGAGATTTGGAAGGAGTGAACAGGAGTCCGTTCGCTCGGGAAATCAAGATAGCTCAGAACCCACCTAAGTTCAAGTTACCTAGCGTGGAAGCATATAATGGCAAGGTCGACCCGACTGATCACTTGATGAGATACACTAGACACATGGAAGTGCTGGGGGCATCGGATGAAGTGATGGCCAGATGTTTCTCGTTGTATTTGACGGATCTAGCTGCAATGTTGTTTAGGCAGTTGGGAGAAGGATCTATCAGGACTTAGAGGGAGTTGGTGGACAGGTTTTTGGGACAGTTTCGGGTTCATATCAAAAGACCTAAGAACGTGATGACGTTAACATCAGTAAAGCAAAGGACGGATGAATCACTTAGGGCTTTTCTAACTCAGTTCAATGCGGCGGTAGCTTTGGTGGATCGGCCGGATCCATCAATGGTTTTGATGGCGGCGGTGTCGGGAGTCAGAGAGGATTCAGATTTTAAGGTATCTTTAATACGAGACCCACCACTGGATCTCGGGGAATTCTTTCACGAAGCTGAAAGATTCCTTCGACAAGAAGACGCATGTACAGACTTAAAGTTAAAGGAGGTGAATGTGACAGAGGGTGGAGGACCATCCAACAGAAACCCGGATAAAGATAAAGGAAAAAGAAAGCTGGATGACGATTCAGGAAAGGCCGGGAAGCGATGGAAGGATCCAAAGTTTTCCACATACACAGGATTAAACGAGACGCTGGAACGAATATACATGGAAACCCGGAATCGCCTTCCTTACCGAAGGCCAGCTAGGAGAGAACCATCCGAGCGGGAGAGGGCATCATGAAAGCATTGTCTCTTCCACGATTTGGACGGGCATGATACCAATAGCTGTAGGCACTTAAAGGATATAGTTGAGGAGCATGTAAGGAATGGACAATTGAGGCAGTATGTTGGGACTCGGAATGCAGCGGTGGAGCAGGAGCAACCACCACCTACCTCAAGCCATGAGGATGTGAGGCACAGGAATAATGGTCGATTGGTCATCAATTGACCGGGGTAATATGAAATAAGTAACAAACCATTGGCAAGCAATCAAGTCATTTGCACATGTACGGGGACGGAGATAGCCCCTAGGCATGCTCTGAATGATGACAAACCGCGAAGCTATGGTTTGCGAAATCTGTTTTTTGTTTTGTATTGGACACTTGGTTTTCTGGTTTGATTTTGGAGTTTGGTTTGAGCTCCTGGTTTTGTTTGCTTTCTGGTTTGGATTTTCTTTTGGATGACTGGTTTCTGTTTTGATGTTGGTTTGGATTTCTGATTTTCGGATTTTATTTGGATTTTGGATTGGATTTTAGATTGGATTTTGATTGGATTCTTTTTTGTTTTTTATAAACAGTCGTCGGGTATGGATTATGCCTGGCAAGGGGTGAGTCGTTTTGCCCGAACACAGTAAAGTGACTCATTCAGGTCGTCGAGTATGGACTATGCTAGGCAAGGGTCCGGAGTGACCAGGATTCGGCTTAGGACTTAAGCAATGGCATTACTTATGTCCAGGGACACTGGACCATGGTCGTCAAGTGTGGATTGCACTTGGCAAGAACCCGGAGAGGTTAGCTCAACGTCCAGGGACACTGGACCAAGGTCGTCAGGTGTGGATTGCGCTTGGCAAGAGCCCGGAGAGGTTATGGATTTGGATATCGACCCGTAGAGGTCCTGGATTCGGTTATTGGCTATTGGATAAGGATGGATTAGGATTCGGCTGTCGGGTTCAAACGGATATGGATTTGGCTAAGGCTTTGGTTATTGGATTTGGAATTGAGCGTCGACTCTGAACAGTCAAGGATGATGCACTCGAATGACGTGACTATGGGCTTCGGATATTGGATTCGGAAACTATTCAAAACACGCCTTCTTATAACAAGGCATGTTTTGGGGGGCAAATGTTATCCTGCTTTTTGGTCAAAGCCGGAATATCAACAAATTGGCAAGAAAGGATGGATATCAGGATTGGAAGTCGATTAGAGACAAGGTTGTGATCGATGTCGTCAAAATTTGACCGGGCTCCGATCGGGACAGAATCGATTGGAGATGATGATTAATGCTAGGAGAGGCTACATTTCAAATTTCAGGTTAATCGGAGTTCATATGGAGGAGATATGATCAAAACAAGTTAAAAGGACATACTGTTCGTATCCATCAAAAGAGGTGGGGTGATGATCTATTCGAATCCAACAGATTCGTATCCATCGAGGAACTGAAATGGTAGTCTGTTCGAATCCATCAAGTTGCTCTATTCGAATCCATCAGACAACCGCTGTTCGCATCCATCAAATGACATCACTTCGTATCCATCGACCGAAGTCGTATTCGAGTCCATCAGATTGAAGTCCTTCGAATCCATCAGAAGGCGACTCGTTCGTATCCATTGGATCAGGAAGGCCTAAGTCGACACGGTAAGCATGGATACGAACGCGGCAAAATACTCGGGGCGACTCGATCAACACGGCATGAAAAGCGGATCAAACCCTGAAGATAAGGCCACGTCACATCGCACGCATGTGCCATCATCGATTCGAAGGAATCGATTCGAAGAAGATTGATTCGAACAAGACGCACAACCGAAGATCACAATTTCGAATCGACCATATCTCACGATCTCCAAATCCAAATGCAATGAAATTTTTACAGGAGCTTACCTACATGTTGATGAATGTTCTCACCAAATTTCAGCTCCATCGGATGAGTTCTTGATCGATTCGAATGGAGTTCGAATCGATCCCGGAATGGGCCCAGATTTCCTGAAAGCGGGCATGTGGGCCCCCTCACGAGCCAGAACTGGTCTCCCTTTAATTTAGGCGAAATATCAGCCTCCTACACTTATAAATAGAGCCCTTGGTCATTCAGAAAAGAGGTCGGACAATTTTGAGAGCTAAAGAGCGCCCAGACTCTGCCAGATTTACTCCAGATCACCATTGCTGCCTTAGATTCAGATTATAATCATAAAATCTATTGTACTACGCAATAAGAAATTGTAATCTTCAAGCATCGAGCAATAAAATCATAAAAAACCTTGAAGTGGACGTAGGCCGGAGATAGCCGAACCACTATAAATTATGTGTCACTGTTCATTATTTCTAGATCGTTGTTTGTTGCTTGCTTAGATCTGATATTTGTGTGTGAATATTGTTAATTTACATTCATACACTGGTGCTTTCATGACATTTGGGGTTTGTGACCAATTTTGGCGCAAACACTTAGCATAGGAATAAGGGGAGCATTAGGATTTCCGACGTAATGCTCCAACTTTTTCTTCCGGATATATTCCTTTATAATATCATGCAAGTGACAGCGCTCATTAGTGTCATGCCTGTGAGACTCATAGAAACGACAATACTTCCTCGTATTTATATCTGATTCAATTCCCTTTCTTGTTTGAGGCTTATTACAGTTTAACTTTGCTTTCGTTGTAAGGTAGCTATTTTTTATAGTATCATTTAGGTCCATGTAAGCATCGAACCTCAGTCCATGCTTAAACCTTTTCTACTCTACCTTTTTTCCACTTGTACCACCCTGGTTGTTGTCCTTCTTCTTTTGATCAAAATTGCTTCCATTTCTCTTTACAATAGTGTTTACAGTATTGGATCTCTCTATAACCCTTGTTGCCGTACCAGGCTTTCTTTAAGATAAAGCATCTTCTAAACTTATATATTTAGCCGCCTCATAGAAGAAATCATGTAACGTAGTCGGTTTTTCTTTAGTTAAACTTCCAGCGAGCTTCATTCCTGGATGTACTCCACCACACAACGCCATCATGGTTAGCCATCATGGTTAGTCATTCATCTGCATTTTGAACTTCAGCTGCTGCAACATTAAACCAAGTCAAGTACTATTACAATGCTTCATCCTCCCTTTGTTCCACATCAAATAGTGAGTATGGATACTTAGGCTCCACATGCCCACGAAACTAGCTAATAAACTTTTCCTTTAACATTGTCAATGAGTGTATCGAACCCAGCGGTAGATGACAAAACCACATAGTGGCTATGTTTGCTAAGAATGGAGGGAAGCATTTACATAAGCTCCCTCCATTGTTCTGCTCATCAGAATATGTCGAGTGCATAGTTGTAAATGTACTATGAAGTCAATTAAACCTTTATATGGATACATGGTAGGCATTTGGGAATCTTTGGGGTTTCGAACTATTTATATTTTTAAAGACAAAGGGCTACCAACTCTAGCTCCGACACCCCGCTCCAATTGTTACGTCGAACATACTCCATAATGATTCGTGCCATTATATCTTCCGGCTCAGGTGATGGTTGATGATGGATCGATCTTTCACTTTAGGTTAAAAGTCCCTATCACTCTCTATATGGCAACTTGACCTCTGGTGCCGACCTTGGTCTCGACTCCTAGAGTGCTCGCGATGACTAGTCCATCCTCTATTAATAGCTACTTAAAAAATGGCAGGAGAATGTCACTTGATATGGGTAGGGTTAGCTGTAGCTGGCCTTGGTTTGGTTCCTCCCATGTTCAGCTTAGTACTGAACTGGCCCACGGGCTCAGCTTCAGGCTGAACTCTTATTAGTTCCATCTCCTTCACATTTTCTCTTTGGGTTCTTTGATTGATTAGATTTGTTGTCAAAATGTGATCACCTTCTACTTCTAGATCCCCTAGACTGGGATCATTCCTTATGCTTCAGTGTTGTGACCGACAGTTTGCGCTTACCTTAAGCATGTCATAATTTGGCCCTTGATAGCTTGTTGTTGGCCACAACTATTTATAGGTCTCATACTTTAATTACACCTACTGATGTTGAAGTATTGGATGACTGATTTTCTTGATTGGTAGTCGTTTGATTAGGTGTGTCGGTGTTTCTTGCATTTCCGCTAGTAGCTAACTTTGGTTCTTGATTTCCAAGGAATGTTGAGAGTCAAGTTAACTCTCGACAAAAGCACCAAAAACGTTTGGATAAAAAATGGAAAACACCTACAATCAATTTGTTATAGGACTATCCATGTAAAGTGTATGATGCAGCATTACATTTGTAGCTAGATTGATTTTTGGAGAGCAAATCAAGGATATTATATACAGAAAGTAAATTGCAGTAAAATAAAGAACATAAATATTCATAGTGGTTCAAATAGAATATGCTTACGTCCACAGTTCATTTTCATTAATTTTCTTATACATCAGTTGCAAAATGATTTGATAAAAATAGTAATAATCAAATGCTTAAAAGAAGGATTGTTTGTTGGTGTATGAAACCTTGTCCGGCTAGTCATGTTCGGTTATTTTTTGCTCTTTATAATCATCTACCATTTTTGTTGTAAGCTTAGATATTTATAGGAGTGATGATATATGGAGTTTAGGCATATAAAGTAGGTGATTCCTTTATTTATCTCTTTCAATTCCTTTTTGTGTACAATACTCAATCCAGAATTTCCTTGTATAAAAGATTTGTTCCAGACATTTCAGATTTTCCCAGCCAGGCTTCCTCTTCTTTATACTCCAACGTTCGGTAAGATGGGTTCGGTAGCGTTCCTACAAAAAATAAAGCTTGTTCGGTAGAATCCTTTCTATTATGATTCATTATTCCATAGTCTCCGAACAAACTTGAATGACTGAACTGGAACGAATAACGATGAAGGAATGGGCCCCAACAGTTAGAAGAACAAAGTAATAGAATGAAGAAGCATGGGAAAGACACTTTAGAAAAACTTAGTGGACCCGAATTGAGTTTGAGTCATGATCAACTACGACCCTAGGAAATTACTTTAAAACTTAGAGTATAAGAAGAAGAAATGGATGCAAACCCCTAAAGACATCATAAAACAGTAAATTAAGAAGATACAAAGGACATAGTAAAAAATGGGTCAAGGACTTCAACTCAACATTCCCAACTCGGTGCTTCAAATTGGACTCAAGTTGTACCTAAGCAAAACCTAGGAAAATTTTGAAAATACTCGAGTTAAAAAATTGTAAGGCAAGGCAAGGCGACTTGGAGTTAGGCCGAGTCATAGCCGAGTCAGATCTGAGTCAACTTGGTACCGAGTTATGATTTTTGGGTATGTTTGGCCATTATCTTCTTGAGGATGATGAGCATGACATGGGGAACATGCTGGAGCTAATTTTGGAGCTTATCTTGGAGATTTTTGTCTATAAATAGAGGTAAAGGGCACTTGGAAAAGCAATTTTGATTACTATTCTATTCTGAACTTCTGATAGCGACGAGGTGTAAAATTATAACTTTGAAAAATACTCTGTTGAATTCTCATCGAGTTGAGTCTGCCGAGTTGTAAGAACTATTTTGTAAAATCAAAGGATAATCAATAGAAATCGATTAAGTGGATGTAGGCTAGACTATTCACCGAACCACTATAAAAATTATTTGTTCTATTCTCTCTTTTACTCTCTTTTCTTTTCTAATTTTCATATTTCATATTTCATTGGGTGTTTTTTCCATTTTTATTCCCAACATTTTGGAGCGTTCACTAAGAAAACTTAGATCTAAGGACATGAAACATGAATTTAAAGAAGATGAAGAAGACTAACACCAAATCTATGATTGGAGGAAGTCAATAAGAATAAGTCGACAGCCAGGAGGTGTCCTGGGATCAAACCCCACATCCATCTATGTAACTAGAGATGAGATGGACATAATCATGAGGAAGATGCAAGATATGACGATAGCTCGTCAAGATGAAATGCTAAACTGATTCTCCAGAAGAATGGAATAGTAAGCAACAGTTGGATTTGCTAGATACTAGAATTAGAGGCTAGAAGGAAGAGCAAGTGCACTTGGAAACAAAACATAAAGAGGTGGAGTCAAACCCTGGGGAACTCACAGATCGATGTCGATCCATGGTGTCATCTCGGCATCGTGTCATGGATCCCAAGTGGCATGATGGATGCTAGATTTAGACAGGGACGAAGCACATTTGAGGGATGAAGTTGAGCCACAAAATGAGAATCAAAACGTGAATGCAAATGTACAACAATAGGAGTTGGAGCCAAAAGTTCCTCATAGGAATGGAGGGTAAGATGAAACCATGAATCGAAGAGTACCATTGGGTGATAATGATAGAATTGTAGAAATGTTAGGTGGGCATTGAGAGGTGGACCACTAAACTAGAGTTTGGAGGACATGAACATAAATCCATTCATCATTAACATCCCGTATGAAAGAAATCCACCCAAATTCAAGTTTCCGATGCTTGAAATGTACAACAAAAAACAGATCCAACCGTTCATTTAATGAGATACATCCAACATATAAAGGTGTTGGGTGCTTCTGAGGAGGTAATGAGATGGTGTTTCCTGTTATATTTGACATATTTAGCAACGATGTTGTTTTGATTGCTGGAGAATGGGTCCATTTGCACATGGACTGAGTTGTAAGCAAGTTTATGCAACAAATCAAAGTTCATATAATACATCCAAAGAACATGATGGTGGTTTTGAGCATGAAACGAAGGGCTGAAGAGACATTATGAAGTTATTTGACCAGGTTCAAAGCAGTAGTTGTTTCCATTCATAAGCTAGATCTATCGATAGTTTTGATAGTAGTAGTTTCAAGAGTTATGAGTAAGACCGATTCAATATTGCCTTAGAAAGGGATCCATTAGTAGATCTAGTGAATATCTATTATATAGTTGAGAGATTCCTGCATTCCAACGACACCAAAGTGAATGATGACATCGAAGTTAATGCTATGGATGATGAAGGACTATCCGAAACATGATATTGGAAGAATAAGGATCGAAGCATGTGAAGAGGGAACCAAAGTTTTCCTCATACACTGGACTAACTGAGACCTCGGATTGGATTTAATTGGATACTGGAGGGAGATTCGTTATCGGAAACCAACACAGAGAGAACCCACAGATCAGAAGAAAATATCTGAAAGGTTTTTCCTAGTCAATGAGCTAGATGGGCATGGGACTAATAATTGTAGACACCTCCATTATTTGATAGAGGAGCATGTTTGGAGCAACCAGCTACAACAATACGTGAGGAACCAAACAGTAGTGGTATAGAGGGAGGAGCTGCCATTTGGAGCGAATGCATCTAGAAGTGGCCTTGGATCTAGGTCGAGAATGCTTATCTCATGATGAGGATAAAAGGGAGTCAAGTCCGATTCACACACTTTGCTTTTTATTGCAAATAATGATGTAGTATTACACTCAAACCACTTACACATGTATGGGACCTTGATGGGTTTCTAGACATGCTCCGAGTTGGATGTGTGGAAGTAATCCCTAATTGGATGGATGTTTTGGAATATTTGTTTGTTGTTATGAGTTAGATTTTTTAATGAATGTTTGATTTTGAAAGTCATTTGAGCATGATAACTGATATTGAATATGAAACACCAATGAAGATTGGTTAACTTCTGAGACTAGTTTATGAATTGATTAGATATAGTTCTCCTGATAAAAGAGACGGTGCAATGAACCAAAAGCTGAAAGTCCCTTTTCCAGAGAGTGAGTTGATTGGACTCATACATGACAGTATGTCCCCTAATCGGAGAGTGAGTAGATGGACTTGCTCGGACGTTGGGTCCTCTCGTCGGAGGGTGAGTGGATTGGATATCATCTAAAGAGGTTATAAATTAGATTAGTTATGGAAAATGGAATCCGAAGAGATCGGTCCCTAGAGTAGACATTGATTATGCAATATAGAGACTGAAAACTAGATTTTAGATTTGAACGCAAATTGGTTTAAAATTGTCTAATAATGATAGCTAGATTACATCGTTGCCTCAATTCGATTGGACTCGACCGAATGTTGGATGATTGCAGATGATTTTCGAATGATGCTCCAATCGTTGCCAACGTGCTACCCTGATTCATAACTTATGAAACCAAATGATCAATGAAAGTCACTGCTTTGATTTGGTCGGATGTCCTTACAATGGGATATTAGGTGATACTGGATGATTTATAAGTAATGTTTTAACGATGGTAATGAACTTCCATGATTATTGTTTTTTGATCACCCAACGCATGATTTACCCATGATAATGAAATCACGGATGAACACGGGATGAAATCAATTTAGATATATGATATTTAACTTCCGAACGAACACAATATGACTTTGATTTACAATATATGATATGACAATTTCAGAGGGAACATGAAATGATTACGAACTATGACTAACATTTGAGTAAGGACTTGAGTCCTTAGCTATGATAGGTCTAGAACGACCTCTGATTTGTATGTGAATCTGAAGGAACCGGATGATTTACCATGATCGGTCCAATTGATAGCAAGAGAGCTTAGATGTTGTTGAATTATCATCTTTAATATTTATTTTTTGAGCAAAGCATGCCTTATATTCACAAGACGAACTTTGTAGGGCAAGTAATACGGCATAGTATTCCAATGTCTTCAAATAAACTTGAGTGACTAAACTATACAAAATGATGATAAACGAATGGGCACAAACACTTAGAAGAACATCACAAGGTGACATAATGAAGAAGCATGGAAAAGATAGTAGAAAAATGAACATCACTTCATGACTCGGTGGACATAGGGAAATTGCTTAAAAAATTTGGCCACAAGAAGAAGAAATGGATACAAACCCCTAAAGACATCATAAAAAAATTAAGTAAGAAGGTAAAAAGAATATTATAAAAAATGGATCAAAAACTTCAACTCAACATTCCCAATCGGTGCTTCAGGTCGGACTCGAGTTATACCTAAGAAAAACCTAGTAAAATTCTAAAAATACCCGTGTCAAGAAATAGCAAGGTAAGGCAAGGCAACTTCGAGTTAGACTCGAGTCATAGCCGAGTCAGACCTGGTCAGACCCTAGTCAACTCGATACCGAGTTGTGATTTTTGGGTCTGTTTGGCCATGATCTTCTTAGGGATAATATGCATGACATGGGGAACGTGCTGGATTTAATTTTAGAGCTTACCTTGGATATTTTCGCATATAAATAGAGGTGAAGGGCACTTGGGAAAGGATTTTTAATTTCTTCTCCATTCTGAACTTCTATTGGTGATGAGTTGTAAAGTTATAACTTCGAAAAATACTCTATCGGATTCTCACTGAGTTTAGACTACCAAGTTATAAGAACAACTTTGTAAAATCAAAGGGTAATCAATAAAAATCGACTAAGTGGATGTAGACTGGAGTATTCATTGGACCACTATAAAAATTGTGTGTTATTTTCTTGCTTTTATTCTCTTTTCTTTTCTAATTTTCATATTTGATATTTCATTGGGTGTTTCTGCCATTTTTAGTCCAAACATTTTGGTGCTTTCAATGAGAAAACATGGATCTAAGGACTCAAAGCGTGAATGTGGAGAAGATAAAGAAGATAAAGAAGCCTAAGCTAGATCTATGATTAGAGGAAGTCAACAAGAACACGAAGATAGCTAGGAGGTATCCTTGTGATCAAACCCCCCATCTATCTATATAGTTAGAGATGAGGTGGAGAGAATGATGAGGGTGATGCGATTAAATACATCCGACATATGGGTGTGTTGGGTGATTCTAAGGAAGTAATGGGACCGTGTTTCCTGTTATATTTGGTAGATTTAGAAATGATGTGGTTTCGATAGCTGTAGAATAGGTCCATTAGCACATAGACCGAGTTGATGAACAAGTTTATGAAACAATTCTAAGTTCGTATAACACGTCCAAAGAATGTGATGATGCTTTTGAGCATGAAACGGAGGGACAGAGAGACCTTATGAAGTTATTTGACCAGGTTCAACGTAGTAGCTGTTGCCATTCATAAGCCGGATCCATCGATAGCTCTAATAGCGGTAGTTTCAGGAGTTGCGAGTAAGACCGATTCAAGATTGCCTTGGAAAGGGATCCATTAGTAGATCTGGTGTATATCTATTATCAAACTGAAAGATTCTTGCGCCATGAAGGCGCTAAAGAAAATGAAGAGGTCGAAGTTAATGTTGTAGGTGACGGAGGACCGTCCGGAACAAGATATGGGAAGAATAAGGGAAAGCGGATGGCTGATGATAACTTCGGAGAACCGAAGCATGTGAAGAAGGAGCTAAAGTTTTCCATGTATACAGAACCGACCAGGACCCTGAAGAAGATTTACTTGGATGCCAAGGGCAGATTCCCTATCGGAAACCTACAAAGAGAGAACCCACGGATCGGGAGAAAGATCTGGAAGGTTTTGCCTATTCAATGAGCTAGATGGGCATGACTTTGATTACTTGATAGAGGAGCAAGTTCAGAGCAACCATTTGCAACAATACACGGGGATCCATACTGTAGTGGTGCAGCAGGAGCGGCCGCCATCTGTAGCAAATGCATATAGAAGCGGCCTTAGATCTAGGTCGAGAATGGTTATCTCATGATCTGGATAAAAGGGATTTAGGTTCGATTCCCATGCTTTGCTTTTTTTGCAAATAAATGATGTAGTATTACTCTCAAACACTTACAAGAGTACGAACCTCAATGAGCTTCTAGGCACATCCGAGTTGTATATTTGGAAGTAATCTCTTATAGGATGGATGGTTTGGAATATTTGTTCGTTTCTTTGAGTTAGATTTTGTGAATGTATTTGATTTTGATAGTCATTTCAGCATAATGACTGCTATTGAATATGAAACACCAACGGAGATTGGTTAGCACTTGAGATTGATTTATGAATTAATTGAACATAGTTATCCCGACCGGAGAGATTGAACGACGAACCATAAGGTGCAAGTCCCCTTGCTAGATAGTAAGTGGATTAGACTCGTATGGGATTGTAAGTCCCCTTACTAAAAAGTGAGCAGATGGACTTGGTCGGATGTTGGGTCCTCTCATCAGAGAGCAAATGGATTGGACTCAATATGGATTGGATTTGAATCAAAGAGGTCAGAAATTAGATTAGATATGGATAATGCGATCTGGAGAGATTGTGTAATAACCCGCCTTTTCGATTCTTAGAAATCGACACTAATACATCCACGGTATTCACATGTTGAATATCCAAGTGCTGGAAAGACAGATTGTCAAGGTGAAGAAAGAAAAGAAAGAACAGAATCTCACATCATGATGAGATAAATATATAATACAGAAAAGATCTTTACAAAAAGAAATCATCTTATATATACATACATAACACAAATCATAGCACACTAACCTATGTTAGTCTGGGTAGTTATAACAACCAGTCATTATAATTGCTGGCAAATACATACAGAAATCAAGAACAACAAAATAGCAGAAAATATAAGATACGTGAGTACGTCTTGGAGAATCCAGCTCGTCTGTTGAAAGCTCCAAAGTATCCAGCTAAATCTGAAAAATATGCTCGGGATGACCCGAGCATTATAGGAAAACAAAGCCTGGGTCACTCTGGTAAAATAAGCATGAGAAACTCAAATCATAAGAAAATTTATTTATTATAACTTGTAAAATCCTTTAAAATCAAAGGTATCCTATAAGACCATGCCGCACATAAACACAAATAGGTTTTTACCATACGACAACCAAAATATTTATATTAGAAAATCCAATGATATTATAATAATGTCTAAGGGAGAAAATAATAATAATCAAGTAGCTGTGATGCTCGTGAGTGTACATCACAACAATACTAGGCATATAATCAAAAACAGATAAGGCGCGTTCGCTAATTATGTAAGATTCCATGAAGGTGCCCTTAGTAGTTCGAGAACGGTCCACTTGCACAAGGATCAGAGATATCCTTACGAGATAGCATACATCCCTAGTGATGTACCATAGGAAAAACATAGTTGGTCTCGCTAAGACCAAGTGCATTGCCCTATTCATACATAACAACTAAAGGTGATGCCTAGGTGGAGCTGACTGCACCCTATGGGTTTGCCAACTCTGCCCCAACGGGTCCTCTTGCACAAGGATCAGAGATATCCTTACAGGTAGCTTACGCACTGCCCTCAAAATGGATCATGAATCCCACATGGATTCCAATACCCTAACGGGTCTTGGAATCATATATGGATTCCCATATCTTAATTAGATCTTGGAATCACACATGGATTCCCATATCTTAATTAGATCTTGGAATCACACATGGATTCCCATACCCCAATGAGTCTTCGAACCACACATGGATTCCAACATCTCAATATATCATGAAACTCCTCTATAGAACCGTATATGGTTTTTGGAGTGGTTATGGTATGAGTCATCTCTTACGAGTACACTCCTCCGCTTACCAGGCGCCCTAAAAACCAATCTTTGATTTTCCGAAATGCTCAATACCGGTTCTCTAGGAAATAATCAAACAATACATAAGAACGGGCATCAACCCCTAACCGTTTGAGTGGACGAAACTCCTCATCATTTGTCCTAGAAAAACAAAACTAGTTTATACGTACAATATAACACTACATCGGTAATTGTACCATATAATCCCTAGGTTTCTCCTAGATATTACCAATGTTAAAATCCTTCGGTGTTAAGCAGGGAATATTTCCGTCCTACGAAAATTAAGAAGGATTACATATTTAGGCCAAGGTTTGATAGTCGGTTATTAAACTATCAAATAATCAAACATTCAAAAGAAAGATTACATTTCCCATGGAAACCACCAAGCCTCTTAAAATTTATCTTTCATAAATTAAATCTCTTTCTAAAATATTTATCAAAATATTCATATACTTATCTCACCTGTATAAGTATATTCAGAAACCATACCTTTCAAAACTTGGAAATAAAATGGTATAAGTATATTCCCAAAAACACTTAGAAAAATTTTCTATTTCAAACTCATATTAAAACGATCAAACCCCAAATGTTGATTAATCAGAGACATAAATAACACAAAACACCATTCATAAATCTCCTTTCGGAAATCATTTAAAAACCAAACTCCTTTTTCCGATCCCAAAGCCATTAAGAACCAACTTCTTTCCATCTTCCAAAATCCATTCCCACATTTATAAATTTCTCCAATAAATTCCTTCATTAAATAATACCCTTTATATAAACCTTTTCTTTTAAAAATAATTTCTTTTTAAATGAAAAATTTATAATTTCTAGATGTCTTTTGTAAAATAGTTTATTATTTAAAAATACCTTTACAAAAAGATAATTCTTTTTAAACAACATCGATGAAATAATGAATTTGAACCATAATTAATAATAAATTTTAAAGCAAATAATATTACAATCATAGAACACTTAATATAGTATAACAATAATAAAACACGGTTATTAATATATAATTTAATAACTTAAAAAAATATTAGTATATTAAAATATAATTTAATAACTTAAAACAATATTGGTATATTAATAAATTAAATTTTAACACAACATTAACATAATAACAAATTAACTTTTAAACAATATTAATATAATAACAATAAAGATAAATAAACTTTAATACCATATTATCATAGTAATAAACTTTTAAACAATATTATTATAATAATAAATAAACTTTTAAAATATTAATAATATAACAAATAACTTTGAAATAAAAATAATCAACTTTAAAATATATAATAAATAATTTTAAATAATTAACTTTAAATAATAATTTAAATTCAATATAATAATTAATTTTAAATTAATAATTAAATTTAAAATAAATTATTATAAATAACTTTAAATAATATTAAAGTATAAAATAACTTTAAACCACATTTAGAATGTCACTTAATAATTTTAAACATTATTTATAATATAAATAAGTTAACTTTAAAACATTGTTAATAAATTAATTATTATATAAACGTTTTACTAAAATAATAATTATAACAAACATTATAATTGTTTAAAATTTAAGTTCATTTAAATCCATAGCTTTCTAAATTCAGAAAGAGGCTTAACGATCATAATGGTCCTTAAACAAGCTACCATATTGTTCAATTTAACTTTTCCAAGTTAATAAATGATATTTACATAATCAATAACTATGTAAACAAATTCAACACTTAACCGTCTTTGTTTAACATATCACTTATCCAATGTGCATATCAATTAAAAATATATAATATGATGTCCAAATCTATAAAATAGTAGAACAAGGATTTATTCTGCTAATTAATTGTCAAACTAATTTAATTATTCTGCTAAACAAGTGTCCAAATTACCCTATTCAATTTATTTTAACAGTACGGCCAAGTAGATAACACCTAAAAAGGTATAATTTATTTAACGACGTTATTACTTAAAATAACGCAATTGAATTCAACCACTATATTTTAATCATAAATTTGTACTTCATTAAAACTGTAACTATTTATACTATAGTGTTCTACTAGTTTATATGAACCTAGTGCAAAAACCCGTGGGTCAATCGGGTTAAAAATGGATGAAATATGACTTTGAAAAGTTACATACTTAATTTATATAAAATTTAAACAAATAAACCTAAATGTTTCTCTCTTGCAAACCAAACGCCACACAAACCAAGTCAGCCCAAAACTTACACATGCATGCATGCAATAGCCCCTAATTGTTTATAAATTTTTTTACAACAAGTAAATTATAACTTGTTCCCACGTCAAAAATAAACAGCCCAGCCCAGCTAATTGGAACCCAACCGCACATCCAAATCTACCGCATGCAGAGAACATCACTTTTCCTCATGCAATTGTCCATAATATTGTGGACCTATGTGCAAAACAATGTGAAATGAACAGTAACCATTCATCTACACATTTCTCTTTTAATCATGCACACTCACCGTTGTCGATCCCCTACGCCGCCGCCCTGCCACCCATTATTGCTGCTTCCTTCTCAACAAGCTCCACCTAAGCTAGCCTCTGCCACACTTATAAAACTTACGGCCCACACAAAGCCCATCCAAACTCATCCAACACTACCCTCCTTCACTTCCTACAAACGCATGCTACCTCCTTTCTTTCTATAACACACGGCTATGCAAACCCAAGGATGCACAAACTCCATCACTTGAAAACTCTCACACACACACATATACATTTGTATCTTATTGTATGATTTTTGAACAAGAGATGCCGTGTTTCATGTTTTATAGAAAAGTGAGTATGTAAAAAAATGAATTGAGAGGGGAAACAAGTGCAGTTGTTAATATTTGAAACAGTGAATAAATGAAAGAATGTGGAATTGTGTTCAAATCTCTCTCTTCTCCATGTGCAATTAAGTGAATATATATATAAGCTAAAACTTAAGAAACCAAATGATTATGTCTTATAAACATACTTTGACCAAAAAAGGGCAGGGGACAAATAAACATAAGTGTGTGTATGTCGTGTGTTTTATTATGTTTGAAAAAGTTAGTTTTAGGGTACGATGCTACACAATATTGTGTTTGCGTACGAGCCACGAATGACCGAAACAAAAATATGATCGCACATAACAATGTGACACGATCAAAAAACAACAATAAAATACTCAAGTTGTCTTATTCTGTAAAGTGTCAAAAATCTCCACGTTTGCCGTAAAATATGTTAAACGAAAATTTATTTATTTTCCAAATTAAAAATTATGGAAAAATCTTATAAATTAAATTAAAGATACATCATCAAAAATCGGACAATTATTTGAAACATAGGTTTTATTAAAAAACCCAAATCGAATATTTAAAACTAATTAAATATTCCAAAAATCAAAGTGATAAAATTCCGGGGCGTTGCACTCTCTCCCCCTTAAAAAGAATTTCATCCTCGAAATTTCACTCCATGAACATCCAATATTATTCATAAGCCCGCATGATGTTCATTGATCATTCATATACAAAATCTTGTTCGATCATTACTCGAATACATACTTCACTTTCAAACTAGTATCGCCCATCCGATTTTCTAGTGCTGACTTTGATCGGGTTTCTTAATTAGAAACCTCCATTGTCCTTATATAGCCATAAACTATGATAAATAAACCTTGGCTCCATATCAAGAACCCTTACCTAGGGTTCACCATCCAAATCGAGTGATAGATCCTTATTTGGAACGATGTGAAACACCTCAAGTCACGTACTCGAATCTTGGATCGAGATTTATATGAGGGAAAATGATCTACGTACAACCTATGCACTTATACTATTGGTCCTCACCAATACCAATTCAATTTATGCTATAATTATTTATGAAAACATTTTATAAAAATTCCAACTTAGGTTCAAATATTTTAGATGATACCATTTTATTTATGAAACCTTTTCATAAAATCACTTTACTTTATTAATTTATATAATACTCTCCTACATCTTAAGAGTACATATAAAACATTAGATTTTCAATTCTGTTCACCTTTAACTATTCAGATGGAGGCTTAGAATAATTTGGGTTTTATAACTGAGTTGACTAATACAACCTATTTACCCGTTCAGGTTGGTAAGTAGCTAAGAAGAGTAGGATGCTAGTACCCAAAATTCTATCCTAGAATCTGCTTTTCTTTAGACACTCGGAGGTAAAAATGTTTATTAGCCGGCCCAATAACAGCAAATAATTTTTAACTTCCTAGTTGTTAAAATCAAAAGACACGGTTCAATAAAACAAATTTATTAAAATTCCTTAATAAATTTCTCTAATTAAAACTTAATTAATTAACCCATTTTAAATCAAGATACCTTTATATTTTAGAAACTTAATAGTCAAATGCCTAGATATTTATTTCAAAAACTTTTGAAATGATACTGTATATATTTTTTGTCCATAATAGATATATATAGCCCGAATAACCCCAAAATGTAACCAAGGAACTGGGTGCTACCAAACAGTATTATATATTCCCTTACCAAGAAGGGTAATACTTAAGAGAAGTGTCTACCATCCGGACACATTTCCTGCCCACTTTTAGTTAATTTTGAGCTACTCGAACTAGTTAATTTAAAGAAAAACACTTTTCTTCTTTTCAAATCCTTTTTTTAAACAATATCATAAATATATATATATATATATATATATTTCCAGTTAAATATTTTGATTGAAATATCTAATTCCAATTTGCTTTGGATTCCTTTGGATTCGAACTAGTTCCGACAGTACAATGACAAAGAGAATAATTTACTAAGTGCACAATACCGTTCACTTAAGCAAACATCCAATCGTCACCTAGAAGATTATTATGATCACCACCAAAAAAATTGGGACTCATTCTCCAAACCAAACCAAAGAAAATATACCTTTCTTTAAAGTTTCTCTTCCAAAAGTATTTATACTTGAAAATGTTTTTAAGTAAACAATTGCCACTATTTCCTAAAATATTTATACTTTAAACTCTTTCAAGTCAAATTAATACTTCTTTTCCTATAAATCATTAGAAATAACAATATACATCTTTCCTTTTGTGTACCAAATCATGCTTTTGGGATTTAATCAAATCTGTTTTTACCCAAACAATTCTATAGCAAATTCCCTTTCTAAAATACCTATATTCATAAACTATCTTCAAATAATATTGTTATTACATTCATAAAACTTTGAAAACCTTTTTCCAAAAGCACCGGGATTTAAGTCCTCAAAAATCATTTTTAACCATATTCTTACAACCCAATTTTTAAAAAATCATCCTTATAAATTATTTCCCAAATATTTAATTCAAATTATTTTAACTTTAATTAACAACATTTAGTAAAAATCAAATTTTATAAATCAAATTTTATATAGAATCATTTCTAAAATATTTATTTTAAAATATTCTAACCTTTATTTTAATAAACACCATTTACTAAAACTCAAATTTTTATAAAATCAACTTTATAAAAAATCAATCCTCGATACTTAGTTTAAAATATTTAAATTTACTTATAATAAACAACCTATATTGAAGTCATATTTAAATGCAGCATTCTAAACGAACGCCTTATAGTCAAATTGTGAAACTTAATTCATAAGGAATTCGTTTCAATGTTCCTAAATTTCCTATCTACCTAAACCAAGTTTCAAAAAGGAAGATTCCAAATAGATCAACAAACAATAGTCAATGCTCAGAATCGGGAGAGCATGAATAATCAAATCGTAGATGATAATGATGAGATATTATCATTTCCTAACAACCATGCACAACCAAGAATAACTATGTTAAATTTTTGAAAAATTAATCTTTTATATATAAAAAATATATTCCTAAGTAAAATTATTTCATTTACCCATTTTAAAACAATATTATGTCAGTTTGGCCTTGTTTAAGTGCTTAGGAATCCCTATCGATAACGTTGGCCAAACGCATCGACTAGAATTCATAAACAACTCGACCGATCAAACAACACAATATAAAACCTTTTTATGAAAATAACAAATACGCACTCTTATATATATGCACCCAAAACTCATTCTAGGATATTACTAATCCTATGTCTAATGAGCTACTTATACTAGGGCATTACTAACCCTATTTACAATTAGTTTACCTCATCAAGGCCTATATGTTCGCTTAACCTGGCTATGATACCATGTTGTAACAACCCACCTTTTCGATCCTTAGAAATCGACGCTAATACATCCACGGTATTCACATGCCGAATATCCAAGTGCCGGAAAGACAAATTGTTGGGGTAAAGAAAGGAAAGAAAGAACAGAATCTCACATCGTGACGAGATATATATATATAATATACAAGATCTTTATAAAAAGAAATCATCTTATATATATATATATACATAACACAAATTAGAGCACACTAACCTATGTCAGCCTACACAGTTATAACTACTTGTTCTTACAATCGATGATAAATAAATACAAAAATCAAGAACAACAAAGTATCAGAAAATATAAGATACGTGAGTATGTCTTGGAGGATCCAGCTCGTCTCCTGAAAGCTCCGAAGTATCCAGCTAATTCTAGAAAATATGCTCGGGCTGACCCGAGCATTATAGAAAAACAACCCCGGGTCAGTCTGGTAAAACCAGCATGAGAAACTTAAATCACAAGGAATTTTATTTATTATAACTTGTAAAATCCTTTAAAATCAAAGGTATCTCGTAAGACCATACCACAAATAAACACGGATGGGATTTTACCTTAGGATAACCAAAATATTTGTATCAGAAAATACAATGATATTATAGTAATGTTTAAGGGTGAAAATAATAATAATAATAATAATCAAGTAGCTGTGATGCTCGTGAGTGTACGTCACAACAATACTAAGTATATAATCAAAAACAAATAAGACGTGTTCGCTAATTGTGTAGGATTCCACGAAAGTGCCCTCGGTACATTGTGAACGGTCCTCTTGCACAAGGAACGAAGATATCCTTCCGAAGCAGCATACATCCCTAGTGATGTACCAATAGAAAATCATAGCTAATCTCGCTAAGACCAAATGCATCACCCCATGCATGCATAACAACTTAAGGTAACGTCTAGTTGGAGACGACTACACTCTACAAGTTTGCCAACCCTATTGGTCATGCCTCATATCTCTAGTTTAATCATTACTGCTAATGAGGCTACGTCCGGTGTTCTAGCTCATGCACCACTATAAAAATAGATCATGGAATCCCAAATGGATTCTAATAGTCCAACAGCTCTCGGAATCACACATGGATTCCTATATCTCAATTAGATCTTGGAACCACACATGGATTCACATACCCCAACGAGTCTTGGAACCACATATTGATTCCAATATCTCAGTATATCATGAAACTCCACCATAGAACCGTATATGGTTTTTGAAATGGTTACGGTACAAGTCATCTCTTACGACCAGGAGCCCCAAATACCAATTGTCGATTTTTCGGAATGCTCAACACCGGTTCTCTAGGAAATAATCACACAATACATAAGAGTGGGGATCACCCCCTAACCATTTAAGTGGACGGATAACCTCATCATTTTTCCTAGAAGAACAAAACTAGTTTATACGTGTAGTATAGCATCACTGACGGTAACTGTACCATATAATCCCTGGGTTTCTCTAAGATATTCCCAGAGTTAAAATCCTTCGGTGTTAAGTAGGGATATTTCCATACCACCAAAATTAAGAAGGATTACATATTTAGGTCATGGTTTGATAGTCGTTTATTTAACTATCAAATAATCAAACTTTCAAAATAGAGATGACATTTCCCATGGAAACCACCAAGCCACTTAAAATTTATCTTTCATAAACTAAATCTCTTTCCAAAATATTTATCAAAATATTCATATACTTATCTCACCGGTATAAGTATATTCACGAACCATTCCTTTCAAAACTTGGTAAACCTATTTCACATACTTATAAGTGGTATAAGTATATTCTCAAAAACACTTAGAAATATTTTCTATTTCAAACTCATACTAAAATGATCAAACCCCAAAGGTTGATTAAACGGAGATATAAATTACCCAAAATACCATTCATAAATCTCCTTTCGAAAATCATTTAAAAACCAAACTCCTTTTATCGATCCCAAAACCATAAAAAACTAACTTCTTTCCAACATCCAAAATCCATTCCCACATTTATAAATTCCTTTAATAAATTCCTTTATTAAATAAAACCCTTTATATAAACCTTTTCTTTTAAAAATAATTTCTTTTTAAATGAATAGTTTATTGTTTCAAAACATCTTTTGTAAAAAATACTTATTATTTAAACATACCTTTAAACAAACAGATAATTTTCTTTAAACAACATTAGTGAAATAATGACTTTGAACCATCATTAATAATAAATTTTAAAGCAAATAATATTACAATAATAATATGATAATACTTTATACAGTATAACAATAATAAAACACAATTATTAAAATATAATTTAATAACTTAGAATAATATTAGTATATTAATAAATTAACTTTTAACACAATATTAACATAATAATAAATTAACTTTTAAAGAATATTAATATAATAATAAAGGTAAATAAACTTTAAAACATTATTATCATCGTAATAAAGTTTTAAACAATATTACTATAATAGTAAATAAACTTTTAAAATATTAATAATATAATAGATAACTTTGAAATAAAAATAATCAACTTTAAAATATAATAATTAATTTTAAATGATTAACTTTAAATAATAATTTAAATTTAATATAATAATTATTTTGAAATATAATTAACTTTAAAACAAATTATTGTAAATAACTTTGAATAATATTAAAGTATAAAATAACTTTAAACCAAATTTAGAATATCACTTAATACTTTTAAACAATATTTATAATATAAATATATTAACTTTAAAACATTATTAATAAATTAATTATTATATAAACACTTTACTAAAATAATAATTATATAAAACATTATAATTGTTTAAAATTTAAGTTGATTCAAATTCATAGCTTTCTAAATTTAGAAAGAGGCTTAACGATCACAATGGTACTTAAACAAGCTACTATATTATTCAATTTCACTTTCCCAAGTTCATAATGGATATTTACATAATCAACGACTATGTAAAAAAATTCAATACTTAACCATCATTGTTTAAAATGTCACTCATTCAAAGTGGCATATCAATTAACGATATATAATCAGATGTCCAAATTTATAACAAAGTAGAATGAGGATTTATTCTGCTAATTATCTATCAAATTAATTTAATTAGCAAAATGGTGTTTTATACTGCTAAACAAGTGTCCAAATTACCCTATCCAATTTATTTTAACAGTATGGTATTTATTTGGCCAAATAGATAACACCCAACAAGGTATAATTTATTTAACGACGTTATTATTTAAAATAACACAATTGAATTCAACCACTATATTTTAATCATAAATTTGTACTTTATTAAAACTGTAACTATTTATACTATAGTGTTCTACTAGTTTATATGAACCTAGTGCAAAAACCCGCAAGTCAATCGAGTTTAAAATGAACGAGATATGACTTTGCAAAGTTACATGCTTAATTTATATAAATTTTAAACAAATAAATCTAAATGTTTCTCTCTTGTAAAACCCAATGCCACACAAACCAAGTCAGCCCAAAGCTTACGCATGCATGCAACAACCTCTAATTGTTTATAATTTTTTTTACAACAAATTAAAACCCGTTCTCACCTCAAAAATAAACAGCCCAGTCCAGCTAATTGGAACACAACTGCACATCCAAATATATAGCATGCAAAGAACGTCTCCTTTCCTCACGCAATTTATAACGACCCGTAATTTGATCAATTTAATTAAAGAATATTTAAAGTATTTTAAATATTCACATATAGATTTTTTTCCATAAGTAATCAATTTTTAAGCGATGAGTAATGATGATTACCTATTTTTGGAAATTTAATAAATATATGATATCATTAGGGATGCCCTTATATTTAACAATTGATTTACGAATTTAAATCGACATTTAATAATTTGATAATTATTATAATTATGCAAATAATTGTTGTAAATGATAATAATTCATTTTAAATAGTTATAAAGTGATAATAAATCATTTATAACAGTTTTATAAAGATATATATTTGAATTGAAAAATATAAGGAAAGGGATATCGCTTTATCGATATAATAACACTTTTTGTAAATTAGTGTTAATATTGATTTATATGATTTTATAATTCAAAGGAGATCATTTTAGTTAATTAAAAATGATTAGAAAAATTATTTTTAAATTTTGCTTACATATACATGGAATTTAAATTATAAATGAAAATGTGACTGGTAATCGGTTTCCCGATTTTCAATGATTTAACAAACGGCAGTCGTTTCAAGTCATTGCAACATTGTAAATAACACTAACACTAACACATGTTTAGATGCATGTATTCATATCACATACTCACATATACATACATTTAAATATGTATATATTAACAAATATCTAAGATATTTTGGATTACATCATCCTTAAGTATACAAAGACAAGGCACATGCTTTGATGTGATGGTAATGATGGAGGAGGAGGTGGCGCAAGTACAAGGGGTGTTAGTGGTGTAAATGTGATGTGATGTTTCATGTAAAATATCATGATATTTTGAAGGCTACACTTGTACACATATATACATACATACACACACACACATAAACATCCATATATACATATATATGACACACACACACATAAACATCCATATATACATATATATGACATACACATAAGTACATGCATCATGACTTGCATATGGGCTGTGTAAGTTGATATAGATGGAAGTGATGTGGGTGATGTAGGTGATGATGTTTGTGCACAAAATATCTTAGATATTTTCTCTCTTTCCTTTCCTATAAATACCACCTCTCTCCTCTTCCATTTCATAAGTTTTCTTCTTCGCTCTCTCAAGCTTTCTCCTTCTCTTTAATAGCCTCTCATCTTAGAAAAATTATGGAGAAATTTATAGCAAATAATATTCAAATGCATATAGTATATGCATATATACATAAAAACTTCAAAAATCTACTCAATCTCCTCCTCCACCCCTTAGAAGCTCACGGCTACCCCATCTCCACCTCAAAGTCGAGAGCACCACCACCTAAGAAGCATGGTCGAGCAATCCTAGGCCTTGGCCGAACATATATAGGAAGAAGGAAGGAGTTCGAAGGAGCACTCCTAGGCCTAAGAAGCATGATTTATAAATGTTTTATAAAAATATGAGAGTGTTTTGGTAAAGTTTGAAAGGTAATTGAAAATTTAGTCAAAAGTAGGCGCGTCGCATAACGGCAGTTCGCGATTTCGCGCCAGAAAAGTCAAACGAGTGTATAGAATGGAATTTAGCTCGTAATTCTTCGAGATTAGAAATTTCAAAACTATTATATCTATAATTTTCAAACAAAGAAAGAAAATCAAGATTTTGATAAGTAGATTTTGAAATATGAGAAAAAGAAGTTTTTGGAAAAATCGCGGTTTTGTAGTTCAGAATCCAAAACCGGATTTCTTTGAGAATGATATTTCAAAAATATTTTAAAATGTGGAATAAATCTTATAAATCATTTAAAATGTTTTAAAAGTGATCTGAGTAATAAAAACAAATTTCCAAGTGATAGAAAGCCGTTTTGATCAATATAGCTTAAAAAGCACTTTCCAGCACGTTTCCACAGCACTTTTTATAACCTTTGAAATATAGTTTTAAATGCAACCGTAATTTCCCAAATCTATTGTAAATGTTTTCAAATGGTTAATAAGTATTTTAAAGACAATTTTGAGGATTTATAGAATGGTTAAATGTTAAACGTTTTAGATTCAATCAAATAACTTGACCGCCTTATGGGTGTCAGAGAGATAGTGTCTGGGCTTTAGTTTGGAAAACCAGTTTCCTGCTCTCCCTGGCTATCTGGCCTGGCTCAATGGATGGGATAGTAAATTTGGTTTACTCGGATAAAAATTTCCCATAGTATACAATTTTCCAAATCTAAATAATTCATGGAAATGATTTGGAAAAGTTTTCTAAAAAAAGGTGAAACAATTTGGAATTATTGCAAGAGTAAAAAGGTTTTGAAATATATCAAAGGATTTGATAAATGAGGCTTAATGATTCTATATACTCTGAAAAGGATAAAGAAATGATTCAATGAATATATCTCTAAGAGAAATCTATGAATGAATAAAAAGATGAATTAAATTGATTGATGATTGATAATCATATATGAACTTAACATCTTTTTAATCGATGATTGGTTTGGAGGAATCGGGGTCGGATTTGGGTAACTCCTATCCGAAAACCACTTCGAACCAATGTATACGTTCGGAAGTGAAGACATGTTGATGATGATGATTATTGAAGACATAAGGTCTTCATAGCGGAAGGACGGCTTGTTGATATTCTCTAGGTCGCTCCAATATAGAGACATTTATTATAGTAGTGGTCCTATCGTGTTTTGAAATCTTCGGATTGCAAGGACTACTCGTTACTAATGGTAGTAGGAGGAGTGCCTTCGGTTTTGTTGAGTCCCAGAATGAACTGTTAGGAACTGGAGATAGTGGTTTTGATGACAACAACCGTTGTAACTTATTTTATTATAACTTATATACTAACACTATTGTCTAGATATATATGAATGTTATTATGCAGGATATATATAAGGCATGTACTGATTATTGAAGACTGTACAGTATAAAGATCAAGAATGAAGAAATCAAGTTTGAAGACTCAAGAGTATCAAGATCAAGATTTCAAGTTAAGTGTCTAGTTTTGTTAAAACTTCATAATACCATGGAAATCTTCATTCCAAATTTCATTTTGGATGGAACCCATTTCTACCTTCTTAGTGGCTTACAAACCCACGACAATTAGCTTAAAAAACTACGACAAGTGGCTTAAAAACCCACGAACGTCCTGGTTTTGTACAAGTTCTCGAGTCCTGATGTGATGAGATATTCTACAGGAAGAAGCTTGCAAAACAACTTCAAAATGGTTTTTCAAAATGATTTTCAAAACTGCTTTTCAAAATGTTTTAGCCTTAAAAATTATCTTTTCAAATAATTTTCAAAAAAATGTTTTAGCCTTAAAATATTCTTTGTTTTTGTTTTTAAATAAAATCTTGTTTTAAACTTCGTTTGTTTTTAAAACTATCTTCTGATTTTTAAATATTCTTTTATAATATATATACACTTGAGATTTAAAATCAAATTTATATATACATTCTAAAAATATAATTTTCTACTCTTCTTTATTTTAAAACATAGGAAAATTAGTTTATTTTACTCCAAAATCATTTCATCTTGTTTTCCTTTCAATACCATTTTCAAAACAAATTTTACATTGTTTTTAACTAAGGGATGTCGACATCATGGGATACCCCATATCGACATGGTGGCCGTTAAATTCAAAAGTTTCAATTTTCAAAAGAAGTGTCTATTCGTTTAAATCTCTTCACGAATGGTTATGACTATTACTGGTCTATAAATAGCCTTCACAAACGAATTTTTTAACTAACTATTTTCTTCACTCCTTCTCCACAAACCATATTCTAAACTTTTCATATTTTTAAGATCGTGTTGAAATTCTGCCGAATCTCAAGTGAATCAAATTAGAATCTCATTCTTGTTTGATTCTCTTCCCTCTCTCAAGATCAAAGTGCTATTCAGAGTTATAGGATCAATTTGTAATCAAAAGTTTATCGAGTCTCTCTATAAGGTGTGGTTGTTCCTGGAAATCAATTGGGTGATCTTGTGTCCCGTAAATCAAGGGAGTTTGCCCCGGACTCGAAGACAGAAGGGTACCTCAAGGCCTTTAGAAATTGAGGATTGTAATCTCGACATTGGTATAATAAAAATCTGTACGAGGTGTTTGCCTTGGTGTAGGACTGGACGTAGGGTAACTCCGAACCAGTATAAAATCCACTGTGTTCTTTTCTTTTACTGCTTTTTATTTACTTTTTGCATCTGTGTTTGATTCTATGATTATTCTGTGATTAAGTTCTGCATTTTTTAATATCATAATTTTTAAATTAGTCCATATAAGTCTTAGAATCCAATAAACACTATTCACCCAATCCCCTCTAGTGTTAAATTAGCCTTAAGATCCTTAATCCGCACTCCCTTTCAATTGGTATCAGAGCATAGGTTTTCATAGTTTTCATAATCTGAAACTTGAAAAGTTAAAAATGGCATTTTTAAGAAATTTTATTAATACTAATTTGAATTTATGCATTTCATCAAAGTATCATAAGTCTGCATATAGTTTTTATGAAAAATCAAGTTATCTACCGAATTGGTTTGTTATGCAGGAACAGACATTTTACATGGTTTTTGAAGAATCAACAACCAATGGAAAACCGTGCAAATTGAGAAAGATAAATGGATACTTGATAATGGTTGTTCAAGGCATATGACTGGAAATCCCAAGATACTCAATGACATTATATATCAAGATGGTGGATCGGTCAACTTTGGAGATAACTCAAAAGGATATGTGATTGGCATCGGCAATGTCGGTAATTCTAAAACTCCTTTTATTTCTAATGTTTTGCTAGTTAGGAATTTAAAACATAATTTGCTTAGTGTAAGTCAACTATGTGATAAAGGATTTAAAATTAAATTTGGAAAAGATAAGTGTCACATCGAAGATAATAAGTCAAATATTATCTTTGAAGGAATTAGAAAGAAAAACATTTACATCCTTAGTATAAAAGTTTCAAATGATAACTTATGTCTATTGGCTAATACAAGTGACCCTTGGATTTGGCATAAAAGATTTGGTCATTTAAATTTCAAACTATTATCTAGGTTATCAAAACTTGACTTAGTTAGAGGTCTTCCCAAGTTAAACTTTAAAGTAGATAGTATATGTGATGCTTTCCAATTAGAAAAACTTAAGAAAAGTTCATTTAAATTAAAAGATATGATTTCTACTTCTAAACCCTAGAATTACTTCATTTAGATTTATTTGGTCCATCTCAAGTTCAATCAATTAATCACAATAAATATGTTTATGTAATTGTAGATGATTATTATAGATATACTTGGACAATTTTTTCTTAAACTTAAAAGTGATGCTTTTGAATTATTTAAGAATTTTGCTAAAAGAATTCAAAATCAACTTTCTTTAAAAATAAAAACTATTCGTAGTGATCACGGTGGAGAATTTGAAAATGAAAATTTTCAAAATTTCTGTAATCAAAAAGGAATTACTCATAATTTCTCTTTTCCAAGAACTCCACAACAAAACGGAGTGGTAGAACGTAAGAAAAGAACGATTTAAGAGTGTGCTAGAACAATGCTTTCTGATAGTAACTTACCTAAAAACTTTTGGCTGAAGCAGTCGCTACAGCTTGTTATATATTAAATAGGATTTTAATTAGACCTTTAACTAATAAAACACCATATGAATTACTTTACAATAAGAAACCTATAGTAGCTTATTTTAAAGTTTTTGGTAGTAAGTGTTATATTCTTATTACAAAAGATAATTTAGATAAATTTGAACCTAAATCCGACAAAGGTATCTTTATTGGATACTCTAATAGATTGTAAAGCATTTAGAGTTTATAATTTAAGAACTAACACTATTGAAGAAACAATGCATGTATCTTTCGATGAAAATCTTAAAGATACTGTATAAATAGAAGATGAAGAAGATTTTGTAACTTTAAATAATGAACCTAATGAAACTAATTGTGAAATCATTCAACCTAATAAAAGAATTAGGCTATTAAAAGATCATCCTGTAGAAAATATACTAGGAAATATTGAATCTATAGTTAAAACAAGAAATCAACTAAATAGTATGAGTAATGTAGCTTTTATATCAACTATTGAACCTAAAAATCCAAAGGAAGCATCATCTGATGATTCATGGATTCTTGCTATGCAAGAAGAATTGAATCAGTTCATCAGAAATGATATTTGGGAACTTGTTCCTAGACCTGAGGATAAAAGTATAATTGGAACAAAATGAGTTTATAAAAATAAAATGAATGAACTTGGTGAGGTCGTGAGAAATAAAGCTCGTTTAGTCGCGCAAGGTTATTGTCAAGAAGAAGGAATTGATTATGACGAAAGCTTTGCACCTGTAGCAAGACTAGAAACTATCAGGATTCTACTTGCTTTCACAAACTACAATAATTTCAAATTATATCAAATGGATGTTAAAAGTGCTTTTTTAAATGGTTTTGTAAAAGAAGATATTTATGTTGAACAACCTCCACTTTTTGAAGATAATAAATTTCCAAATCATGTATATAAATTAAAGAAAGCTTTATATGGTCTGAAACAAGCTCCTACAGCCTGGTATGAAAGACTAAGATCTTATTTACTACAATCTGGTTTTGAAATTGGTAAAATAGATACAGCTCTTTTTATTAAAAGAAACAAAAATGATATTCAATTAGTACAAATATATGTAGATGATATAATATTTGAGTCAACTAATAACATAATGAATAACGAATTCTCAGATATAATGACTAAAGAATTTGAAATGAGTCATATGGGAGAACTAATTTTCTTCTTAGGACTTCAAATCAAACAATAAGATAAAGGAATTTTCATTTGTCAAGAAAAATATGCTAAGGATTTAATTAATAAATTTTGATTGACCACTTCTAGTGGGAAACCAACTCCAATGACAACTAATGTAGCTTTAAGTAAAGAAGATAAATCAAAAGATGTTGATCTAAAATTATATAGGGGAATGATTGGTTCGCTGCTTTATATAACAGCAAGTCATCCTGAAATCATGCATGGTGTCTGTCTCTGTGCAAGATACCAATCTCAACCTAAAGAAACTCACTTAAAAGCTATTAAAAGAATTTTAAGATATGTAAAACATACTTTAGATTATGGTTTACTTTACCCTAAAAATGATGTATTTGATTTAATTTCATATTGTGATGCTGATTACGCTTGTTGTAAATCAGACCGAAAAAGTACAAGTGGAACTTGTCACTTTCTAGGCAATTCTCTGGTTTCCTGGTTTAGTAAGAAGCAAAACACTGTATCCTTGTCAACAACTGAAGCAGAATATATATCTGCTGCTTTGGCTTGTTCTCAAGTTATATATATGCAACAAACTTTAAAAGATTTTGGATTAACTATAACTAAATCACCAATTTATTGTGATAATACTAGTGCAACAAATCTATCTAAAAATCCAACTCCATCATGCTAGAACAAAACATATTGATATTAGAGATCATTTTCTTAGAGATAATATAAGTAAAGAAGTCATAACTCTTGAATATATTAATACTGAAAAATAAATTGCTGATATATTAACCAAACTATTAAATGAACAAAACTTTACTAAATTTAGAAGAGAATTAGGTATATGTTCATTAACTGAAAATATAAATTATAAATAATACAAGTATAGTTAATATTAAATAAAAATAAAAATTTTAAAAAAAATTGAACTGGGCATGTCGACATGACCCATCCCCCTATGTCGACATATATGCCGAGATTTTCAAATTTAAATTTCCCTCTAAAATTAGTTATTTGGTTATATATTTACATATTTCGACTTTTACTCCTTTTCTCTGTTCTATTCGCTGTAATAAACTTCTAAAACAGTAAATTAATGGCTTCCTCTTCTGATAATGAACCTTCTTCACCCATTCTCCACATTCTGTCCCTTTTCAACGTTCCACACATGTACGAGTCATCAAATTAGAAGAGAAGATGAAAGATTTGCTTCAAATGATGATGGAAATTCAAGTGTCAACTGCGAATGGCTAGAGAACAAGATAGGCAAGGCAGAATCCTTAGGAATTTATAAAAATTCCTTATGGATAACCATGCCAATCCCATTGTCATCGAAGAATCATCACAAGCCATGGATTCTGAAGAAGAAGAGCCTCTAGAAGAACCACAAGAGGATCAAGAAGAAGAACATCCTCTGTCGAATCCGGATGTTCATATGGACGAAGACGATGGCGTGATTTGCGTTGGAGAGGTCCTTTTTGACGCTAATGGGAACTTGGTTGAACAACGTGGAAACTTTTGTCTCCACTATCCAAATTGTTCGGTCCATAAATCACCAATAGTTAAGGGTCCTCGTTAAGCGATTTTCATTTTCTCTTTCTTGATTGTATATTGGTTTGTTAATTTGTATATAAGTGTTATCTTAATTGATGTTCTTCTGAAAACAACCTTTGGTGTATAAAATCGTGAATTCCATTTAACTTAGGAATTAGGATGTTATATTTCACTCATATATAGTTATTATTCTTATGTCATATGTTTGTTTATCTCATTTTCTATTAAGTTCAAGGTTTATAGGTTATTTTTGTTGATGACAAAGGGGGAGAAGTTATATAAAATAGTAGGCTTGGGGTAAGGGGGATTTGTTGGTGTAAGGGGTAGTTATGGTATGATCGAAGTGGTAAGTATATTTTATAAGGTTGTCATCATCAAAAAGGGGGAGAAGGTTAGGAACTAGAGATAGTGGTTTTGATGACAACAACCTTTGTAACTTATTTTATTATAACTTATATACTAACACTATTGTCTAGATATATATGAATGTTATTATGCAGGATATATATAAGGTAGGTATTGATTATTGAAGACTGTACAGTATAAAGATCAAGAATGAAGAAATCAAGTTTGAAGACTCATGAGTATCAAGATCAAGATTTCAAGATAAGTGTCTAGTTTTGATAAAACTTCATAATAGCATGGAAATCTTCATTCCAAATTTCATTTGGGATGGAACCTATTTCTACCTTCTTAGTGGCTTACAAACCCACGATAAGTAGCTTACAAACCTACGACAAGTGGCTTACAAACCTACGAACATCCTGGTTTTGTAAAAGTTCTCGAGTCCTGATGTGATGAGATATTCTGCAGGAAGAAGCTTGCAAAACTACTTCAAAATGGTTTTTCAAAAATGCTTTTTAAAATGTTTTAGCCTTAAAAATTATCTTTTCAAATGATTTTCAAAAAGATGTTTTAGCCTTAAAATATTCTTTGTTTTTGTTTTTAAATAAACTCTTGTTTTAAACTTTGTTTGTTTTTAAAACTATCTTCTGATTTTTAAATATTCTTTTATAATATATATATATATACTTGAGATTTAAAATCAAATTTATATATACATTCTAAAAATATATTTTTCTACTCTTCTTTATTTTAAAACATAGGAAAATTAGTTTATTTTACTCCAGAATCATTTCATCTTGTTTTCCTTTCAATACCGTTTTCAAAAAAAAATTACATTGTTTTTAACTAAGGGATGTCGACATCATGGAATACCCCATGTCGACATGGTGGCCATTAAATTCAAAAGTTTCTATTTTCAAAAGAAGTGTCTATTCGTTTAAATCTCTTCACGAATGGTTATGACCGTTACTGGTCTATAAATAGCCTTCACAAACGAATTTTTAACTAACTATTTTCTTCACTCCTTCTTCTCCACAAATCCATATTCTAAAATTTTCATATTTTTAAGATCGTGCCGAAATTCTGCCGAATTCTCAAGTGAATCAAATTAGAATCTCATTCTTGTTTGATTCTCTGCCCTCTCTCGAAGATCAAAGTGCTATTTAGAGTTATAGGATCAATTTATAATCAAAAGTTTATCGAGTCTCTCTATAAGTTGTGGTTATGCCTGGAAATCAGTTGGGTGATCTTGTGTCCCGTAAATCAAGAGAGTTTGCCTCGGACTCGAAGACAGGAGGGTACCTCAAGGCCTTTAGAAATTGAGGATTGTAATCTCGACATTGGTATAATAAAATTTTGTACGAGGTGTTTGCCTTGGTGCAGGACTGGATGTAGGGTAACTCCAAACCTGTATAAAATCGGGTGTGTTCTTTCCTTTTACTGCTTTTTATTTACTTTCTACATCTGTGTTTGATTCTGTGATTGTTCTGTGATTAAGTTCTGCATTTGTTTATATCATAATTTTTAAATTAGTCCATATAAGTTTTAGAATCCATTAAACTCCCTTTCATGAACCTGTATGGACAAATGTCTGACATTGCATTTCTAAGATCACAACGTTGACTTTTACAAACGTACATCTGCTTGGTGGCAGAGAAGGCAACTTCTCTTCGCTTAACACTCTTCTCTGAGACGTACGAGCTAGAGGTTGTATGTTCGTGGAAGTCAATAGTGATCGAAGAAATGGTAGTGTGACATTCTAAGTGGAATATGCTTTGTGGAAGAATAAAGTGTGGCTTTTTTAAAATTGAGCGTAGCCTCACGAGCCTCACATCCAGAGATGATACGGGTAATTATGTGGTCTGCAGGACATATTTCAGGCTATTTTTTTATGAGTATGGAGGAGTCCAGTGGATCTGGATCCTCAAGGCATTTATTTTGATATAGCGGCTTCCTTGTGAAAAGCGATAAGGCTACCGGATATTGGTATTGTAGCAAGTGGAGTCCCAAGTGACTTGTTTGAGAAAGCGATAAAGGCACCATGGGAACTATGTTTGCTATGCGTGGATTGAAGGAAAAGGCTACTAGTTCCCTATCATGTTGGAAATCCCATCCCAATACGAGCTTTGCGGTGTTGATTGTATTCCCAAAATAGCTGCAATGCTTTGCAAACATTTTAGGTACCACTTTTGTATCATATATTCCGTCTGGTAGATTCCGTTGATCTAGTTCGGATATATTACCATAGACGTTGTCCGAATATTGATACTTTATTTTTATATATTACTTGAAAGGTGTTTTCAAACCAATGTCATTAAAGATAATATTAAAGTGTTTTCAGTATAAAGTATTTTGGTTAACATATAATAAAAACCCATCCGTATTTATGTTTGGGCATGGTCTTATGAGATACCCTTCTTTTCAAAGGTTTTGATTGACACCGGCATTTAAAATTTCGAGTATCTCATGCTGGTTTATCAAGCCTGATCTGGGTATTTTTAATACTCGGGTCAGATACAAGTAGTTTCAGGTTTAGTTGAAGACCCTTGGAGTTTCTAGAGGAGAGCTGGAGATATTCATCTACGTATGAACGTATTCTACTATCTGCTGCATACTACATTTGTTTGTTTTAATTTTTTAGCATTTGTAAGGATAGAGATTTATAACTGTCCAGGCTGAATCCAGGTTAGACTCTGATATTGTATTCAAAATTTTATGTTGTAAAGATTTTATATTGAAATAATATATGTTATTCAATTCATGTGAGATTCCGTTCTATCTTTATTTTCTTTTTCCGTAACGATCGGGCTTATCGGCACTTGAATTTATGGCATGAGAATGTATTATTGTCGATTTTGAGGGTCGAAAAAACCGGTCGTTACATTTGGTATCAGTGGTTAGGTTGAGCGTACACTTAGGCTTTGGTGGGGTAAAACTCATTATAGATAGGGTTAGTAATACCCTGGAATGAGTTTGATAGTATTATATATATGTGTGCGTATTTGTTATTTGATATAAAAATGTTTTGTGTTGATTTGTTTGTCGAGTGGTTTATAGATTCTAGTTGGTACGTGGGATGCCACGATACCGATAAGGGTTTCTAAACACTTAAACAAGGCAAATCGATACACCGTTTTAAAAGTAGTATATTTTATACAAAAGTATAAATATTTGTATGATTAGGAAAATTTATAAGATGTTATCCCTTTGGAAATTTCCAAGAATAAGGTCTTGATCTGTTTGGTGATGAGGGGAATAATCTTCTAAGTATCGATTATATGTTGGTTTGGGCAAATGGTATCGAACACTTGGTATATTATTCTTCTTGTTATTATACAATGAAGGCAAGTTCAAAGTAGAACAAGTTAAATCAAGTAATTTGGATTAATGGTATGAAACCTATACAATAACTTAGTATATCATTTAGGTAAGGATGTCTTATTATATGCCTGGTGATGAGTTATGGGCTTAATCAAAGCAAGCACGTAGAGTACATGCACAGGAAGAAGCTGAAGAAAAAGCAAAACTAGGACCCTATGCTAACATCAACTGTTACTATTGTGGTAAGAAAGGACATTATGCAGTTATGTGTGAAATTAAGCAAAGGAAGAAGTAGAGGAGGGTAAACAAAATTATGATTGGGATGATATAATCTGTTTCAAATGTAAAGAGAGAGGACATTTTCTACATTAATGTCCTAAAACAAAGAAGAAACCAAGGGTTAAAAAGAAGAAAATTGGCTACTACCAATGAAAGAACCTAAGACATGAAGTCAAAGATTGTCCTAAACGAACTTGCATTTGGTGCTTCCAATGGAAACACTTAATGAAGGACTGCCCAAAAATGGAAGTGGTTAACTTAGGCTTCCAGGATAAAACACCGTCTACCTCAAAAGGAACCCAAAAATAGTATATATGGTAGTTCAAGTATCTATATAATGGTAGTGTGTGATAGATTGTATTCCTTAAAGGTTATCTCTAAAAGTTTGTAACACGGGGTAAGGTTTGTAACGAATGTATAAATTTAATGTTAATTAATAAACTTCTTTTTGGATTATCCTCTCAGAGCACTTCTTCTATCTTATATTCGATCAAATTTAATAAGATATTTTGAAATAAAAAGATTATATAATATAGAGAGTATGACAATATCTGATCCCGGTCTCTTTAACAACCAAACGTTTATTTCACACCGGATGGTTCTTTTACATTTCAAAAGGTCAATTTACAATTTATATCAAAATATCATATTCGATTTCAAATCATATCTCTTCGAAATAATATTCACTTTCAAAAATCACATTCACTTCCAAAATCATATTTGCTCAAATATGTCATTTCACAAAAGATATCAATTTCAAATTCCAACTTAGGTTGTATCATCATCAAGGATTTAAATATAAATACTTCAACTTTACACAGTCTGAAATTTTAGAAAATAGTTTAGATAATCATAAATAGTTTTAATAGGTTAAAAATAGTTTAAATAGATTAAAATAGTTTAAATAGTAAAAATAGTTTAAATAGATTTAAATTTGATTTAATTAGATTTTAAATGATTTAAAATAGATTTAAAATAGATTAAATAGATTTTATTAGGTTTAAAATGTTTTAAATAGATTAAATATAGATTAAATTGATTTAAAATATATTAAGTAGATTTTTAAATAGATTAAATAAATTTGAAATAGATTAAATAGATTTAAATTATATTAAATAGATTTAAAATAGATTTAAAATAGATTAAAAAAATTAATTAGTTTATAATAGGTAAAAATAGATTAAATTGGGTTAAATAGGTTATAATAGATTAAATAAATTAAAATAGTTTTAAATTGATTAAAATAGTTTAAATTAATTTAAAGTAGATTTCAAAGTTATATCCAAACATTTTCAGTAACTCAATTCCAATAAATTCATTTATATTTGACACTTCAACTTTGAAATTTCAATTTAAATCATTTGAACAATTCATTAGATCAATTCTAATTTCAGCATTTACACTTGGATTAACGAAAATAATTCAGTATATATATAAATCAATTTCTATTTCAATATACCAGTTAACTGAATTCAAATTTTCAAAGGTTCAAAAAATCATTTAATTTAACCAATCCGGTGTCCGTATATAATTTTCTACCATAGGGTCAAGTGATACAGATATTTATTATTTCAATCCGCAAATTTAAATTTTTACGGTTATATATCATTTCAAACCGCAATCCCGAATTAAATAAAATTCATAAAATCGCTCGAGTCTATCATTTCAACCCATAACTATTTTTCCATAATCTATAGATCGTTCGGGTATGTATCATTTCAACCCATAGTGAACTTGCAGTTTATAACAATATAAAATACAACATCCAGTCATCCAATATCGACAATCAAACATCCATCACAATCATCATCCAAATCAATTAATAAACATCAGTAGATAACTGATCATCAATACAGGTATTAAATTGACAATTAAATTCAATATTAAATTAAACGATGATTAAATGCAATAAAAGTCAAATTTAACTAAAATGACAATTTAAACATACCAAAGATCGATCAATTTATTTCAAATCACTTCACAAATTTAATTTAACTAACATAGGATAGTTTAGTAATTATGAATGGGTTAAAACACTCACCTTCGATTTTATATCGAATTAAAATCCAATTTAGGCCCAAAATTCAAACAGTCACAGAATTCGTCCAAACTAGTGTCAAAATTTTCGGAATTTCGATACGATCCCAACGAAATAAACCGCGCATGAATTGGACATAGTATGTGAAAGTTATGTCGATTAGAACATTTGAAATCAAAATTTAAATAAAATAAAAAAAGAAACACACCCAATACGATGAAGCCACGTCACCTGCTTTACACGTAAACCCTAACCTGCCATCTCGCGTACACGAATACCACGAACAGCCGCCGCTACCACATGCTCGACGCCGGCCAACTACGGCCACCATCCCCCCCGATCCTCGCTCCCCACCACAACCCCCAGGCTTGGCCGCCTCCTACCTGCCAACACGACCACCCACGGTGGCCTGAAGCTCTCTGCCGCCGCCAAAACACGATGACCTAGTCGAATTTTTGAAGGCCATCTAACTGTCCGATCACCCTCCAACTTGCATGGATGCACTCCCCTCGGCCCTCTCCACAACGTAGTACCTTCGATTCGACGATCAGACAAAGTCGATCAAGACACGGCGAACAGCCGAGACTTCGTCACCCAGTTCTAGCCACACCGAAATCCAAATCAAAAAATAGACTACAGATTTGACTTGCGCTCGTCGAGAGCTTCAAATCGATATATCATTCGATATATTTTGAGGAGTTTAAATTTTTCGATTTGATTTGCAATTGAATTTGGAATTGGTTTTGGTTTGTCTGTCATTGGAAAGAGAGAAGCGGATAGAATTGTATGTACATATAAATGGAATAAGAAATAGTTAGGGTTTATAATAGGCTATTTATAGGCAGATCAGAAATAGGAATGAATGGGCTAGATTGATTTACAAGTTGAACGATAAACGATCCGAAAAGCCCGTTTCATTCCCGAAACGAAAATGAGTCATCCCATATATCAAAACAAATGTTTTTGATATTTTTAAACTCAATGGAACATGTTTCAAGTCTTAATTCCATCGTGTGAAGAAGTTAGCCTAAAATCAGCTTATTTCAAATTGATTTCAATTGAATTGAATTAAATTGATTTCTACGCGTTTCAAGCCCGTACGATCAAACGACAAGTACGAGTGCTACGAAATTTGAAACCTTACAATAATTCACTGTTACGGATCCGATGAAACTAGTTTCGTCGAAATCCGAGACAGTGGCCAAAATGGCTATTTTCACATTAATTAAATAAATTAATATTAAATTAATTAAATCACCTTTTTAATTTCAAGTTTAATACTAACAATTTTCATCATTTTTGATTACTTGGACATTTACAATAACTTAAACCAGTTTACCTAAAATTTAGTGTTAATTATTTTCCAAAATACAGTGTTCAGTTTCAACTGCAATTAATCCAATTAATTAAAATTTAATTCCAATAAATTGATTTAATTTGATTTCAATCTTTATATTCAATCAATTATTACTCTAACAACATAGTTAACATTGTTTTATATTTCATTACATTAATATACTCCAATTCCCATCATTTATTTGTATTAACTATTATACTTCAATTATATTGAATTTTTGTCAATTTTATTATAATTTAAAATATCAATAAATTAATTTGTCTTTGTTTCGCTCTTTTTATTACATCAATTATTGCCTTGTAAATATAATTAACATTTCTGTACCTTTTATTACATTCATAATTTGTAGTTATTATCTTAACTCACATCAATGCAACATTTAATTACATTTATTTGAAATTTGACTAATTACATTAGTAACAAACAACAATTGTCACCATTTCTATATTTAATCACATTTGTATGTTTGTTATCCACACACAAATGTTATAGTTATTTGCATGTAACGACCCGTAAATTTCAACGGTTTTTAATAACGTAATTATTTGAAATTTTACGAAATTTTAAACGATAAAATTTTGAAATAAAAATTTGATATTTGGAATGCGTCTAGTTAAACATAGCAACTGGTAAATTTTCGTCCGTAAATATGAAAGTTTATTTCGCGCGTAAATTCACTTCAATTTAATCAGTTAAAAAGCGTTGAAAATAAAATGTTTCCGAAACCTAAATATTTTTACATGGAAAAATTTTAAACCATCTTCTGAGCAAGATGTCAGTTGGTCGTTTTTCAAAATTCGGATTTCTTTAGCTCCGTCGATCTTATTTTTCTACGTTTTTCTTGCATTTTCCGCCAGTAGAAAAATTCGAAATTTTATAATTCAATCGTACCACTAATATCTGTATACCGTTTTGATCGTCTTGTCGTGCTGATCTCTATGGTATATTGGTTTGGGCATTTTGGAGTCTGGTGTGCGGCGAAATAAAAAAAAACGATCTTCGTATCGGTCCCGAAATTTGACTTTTGGTTTTCCAGTAACCGTTCATTTTCACCGTGTGAAAACCAATAACCTTTTTCAGTTCCCAAATTTATTTTGATGGCTATTAATACTCCCTATGTTCTATTTATTATTGTCAGTTCGTTCATTTCTTGTGTCTGTTCATCGTTTTGAAAAGAGAGAATATAATAAGTTTATAAACTTATATTTCTAACTGCTATTCTTCCCATCTTCCTCTTTCTTTTATTTCTTCACGCATCACCAAAACCATCAACACCCCTTTCCTGTTGCTTCCTCACGACCACCCCGAGCCTTCCCACCTCGTCTCCCCTCACGCTCCACCATCTCCACACCACGAACCCATGCTCCTTCTCGCCCAGTACCTCATTTGCCCACCTGACTTCGGCCATCCAACCCCAAGACCTTCGCCCCTCTTCATGCCGAGCCCTTCCCTCCTCCTTGCCACCACAGATCAACACATCATCCCTCCCATCAGCCGTTTCCAGACCTTGCTCCGCCACTGCCCACTCACCGAAACCACCCCTCTCCGCCTTGAGTCCCACGCGAGCCCAGCAGTTCCGTTCCTTCCTCCACCACCACACAAAGCTTCCGAACCGAAACCCTCTTCCTCCTTCACTCCTCCACTGCCATAACAGCACCCCGCCTCTAACTTTTCCGACCGCCGCAGCCTTCGCCTGAACTTTGATCCCACTGCCCCAGACCTGAGCCACCAAGCCTCCTCCACATATCGGCCTCCATCTCCTTGGCAGCCGTATGTTTCCATCTTCTTGGCAGCACCTTGAGGTTCTTCTCCTTGCTTTGCGAATGTTAGTAAGGTATATATATATATTGGTAATGTTCGACTATAGTTTATAATTACATTGTATGTTGTCAATTTGTTAGTGCGAGTACATGCAACTTATTACTTATATATATACAGGTCTTTATATAATATAATTTATATTGTATGCTAGTTATTTGTAGTTTATTTTCAGTTTAAATAATGTTGCAGATCATATATTGGTGTTAAGTTATAAATGATTTGCTGAAGGATTTTAGTGAAATACGTATGTATGTTATAACAGTATTAAATATTTTAAGAGCAGTTTGTATATAAGCTTGGAAGATTTTGTATATATATTTCTACGTTTCAATATAAAAATAAAAATAAAATTATATAAGTTTTCTTATATATGTTACTGTATATTGATAACAGTATGTTAGTTACATATATAGGCTGAATTATATCTTGTTACAGTACGTATATATATTGGTCTCTAGGTATATTTTAGCTACAATTTATATAATACATTTAAAATATACATTTGGTATATGACCTGGTTGTCTATCTTAAACTGAATTGAGTATATTTTATATACGGTCGGTTTATATATGTAAATTTTATTTAGTCTGATGTTTGTTTTGAACAGAGGGTCGGTCATGCCATGATATAAGTTGTAGTTATATTTATTTTAAAACATTGATTTTAAAGATATAAAGTTATGTGTATATTGATTTGTTCATTCATTTTGAATTTTATTATATAAAGGTCTCATTTGATTTTAACTATTGTGTTAAATCCCGACGTGTTTATTTGTATATATTGATACTTTGACCGTTAAAAATATATAAAGGATTCTAAAAGATAATATATATGTTTGAACCTTAGTATATATAGGCTTATTTCCATAGTTGAGAAACTGTTTGATTTTGGTAGTGACTTTTAAAATACGATATATAGGGATTGTGAATTTTAATAGGAGTTTTAAATTAAACATTGATTTTAATAAAATAATAATGATATTATGATTTCTGTCTCTATTAACTGATTGATTTTTTTTCTCATCGATTTCTATATTTATCAGCTTTGTCCGTCGAATCCGTGCCGATCCTATCTGCTTTTAAATTTGTGCCATCACATTTCGCTTTGGAATTCGTGTTGGATCCATAGTTTGTTTCCTTTCCCGTTCGTCTAATCATCTCTGGCCTCGAAAGGTGAGCACTCACTCATGATTAACGTTCTTTTATTTATTAAATTTGATTTCAATTGAAACGACAATTGAAATAGGCTGCTGTTAGTTAATTACACTGTTATATATGCTATTGTCTGTATCAGTTCACCTGTGACATTTGACACCATTATCTGTTAATTATTTATGTGATGATAATACAGTTTGGCTGATAATTGATTGATTGTTGATGTTTATATTGGACGTTAAAATTGTTAATGTTAAAATGATAAATAGTATTGAAATTGAACTTGTTATAGGACAGTTAAATGTTAAATTTGATTAACTGACATTTTTATAATATGACCCCTTTAACTGTTGAATTTATTGACACGTAGGATTTGTTTAATTACATTTTGAACCACTGAATGTATGTTGTTAAATTGATGATGTATGAAAATCGAAATTGAATGACAAGTGAAAACCGTAATTTAATAATCTTTAATCTACATGAAATGATAGTGTAGATTCTAGAAATAATTTTATTAATTCGTACAAATAACAATGCGAGTTAATACGGTTATTTCGGGATTATTTGAATTGATTATTGGATTGTTATTAATTGTTGTTATTGCTTGTTTATTTACTTTGACACCATCCCAGTTATCACACTGCAAGTTCCCTTTGTTATGTTTTAATTTTTGAATTGAATTGGAATCGGGTTGAAATGATAAATACCCAAATTGAACTTTGACCTAGGATAGAGAATTAAATAAAAACCCGATTGGTCAATAATTTGATTTAAAAATAAACGAAGATTTTATTTGAATAAATAATATGATTTTGAAATGAAGTTGAAATTTGAATTTTGATGAAAGGAAAATGTTGTTATTAAATAATCTGAAACAAAATATTAACAATGTAATTGATGAAGAATGATGTTTAATTTGAGAAATGATTGAATTAAGTTTGAAATTATAATTAAGTTTGAAATTATTAAACTTTGAAATTATTTAATAATTAAGTTTTGAATTATTTAATAATTAAATAAGATTGAATGATTTAATGATCAAATTGAATTGAATTCTTTAATAAGAGAAATTGAACTTTTGAATAAGTGAATTTACTTCGTAAATAATTGAAATTGAGTTTTCTTTATTAATTAAGTTTTGGAAAATTATTTAAGTAAATAAACAAGTGAAATTGAATTTCTTTAACAAGAAATAAAAATGTGATTTATTGAAATTAATGTAAGACTTGAAATTTAAAGAATTTGGTTTGACGAATTTAATTTAATAAAATTTGTGACTTTGATATAATAGTGTTGAACTTAAGAAATTGATTTAATGAATTGGAAATTTAATAGAAATTGTTTTGAATGATAAAGTAACTTAACGAATATTGAATGAAATCGATTAATGAGTTTAAATTGATTCGAATGTTAAATTAAATTAATTTAAATGTTTTCGAAATGAAACTTATATACGAACTTGAATCAATATTTGAATGGTTTTAAATAAAGATTGAAATTGAATTATAAGATTTTGAAATGAAAATTTGGAAGTTTGAATCATAAATTATTGGAAATTGGTTTTGAAAGACAAATGAAATGTTGGTTTACGAATTGAAATTGAAATTGAATTTGATTTGGTTTTTGAAATATATAAACAACCAATCGGTGTAATAATTACGAAAGTTATTAAAGAGACCGGAGTCGGTTATGGACATACTCTCTGTTTAAACCGAAAACCACTTTAATAACTATACGCGGAGTGATGATCCAGAATGAAGTGGTTGGAATGATGTACGTGATGACTGAAGAAAGTGAACGATAATGGATAGCCTTGACACTTGTGTCAAATTGGAAATGACTAAAACAGGAGCTGTGCCGGGCCAATGGAGGATTGATACCTCAAGTGGACACACTTCTTCGAACTACTTATACTTGTTGTCGATTGGTGCACCCTTGATTTTGGGAGTGTTGTTTCATGGTGTTGCGGGCGCTGCGGCGTTGCGTTCTCACCAGTCCGGATCAGGCGAACGGTAGTATCACTACCTTGGGTATAGCCTCATGTGCCTTGTCATACTTGTATTCCATTTATGCGCGACCACTACGAATTTGTTTTGTACCTTGAGTATATGGATTGCCCTCTGGTGACTTCCGGTTTGGGGAAACTACGGTCTTGTATATGCTTGTGGGAATAAAAATGTGTTAAGGGTGGAATGGGCCATGACTTAACGCTATTTTGATATCTTTATATTACTGATAGACATTATCTACTTATCGTACACTACTACATAGTAGATAGTTTAACGGATCCTTAAAGGATGGTTATTCCAAACATCCTTTGAGTTACTTGTATTTCAATTGCTATTTCACTTGAGTTGGATTTATTAATATAAGAATGTTAATCCTGACTCGAGTGTCTTGTGTTTGTGCTTTACGCTCGGGTCAGACTGAGTGTACCAGTATTCGAGACTCACCTTTGAAGTTGGAGCTTTGCTTGAAGATCCAGCCATCTATTCTGCTTTCAGTATTCGATGATTCTAGTGATGTATTCTGATTTGTATCTGATGTATCGTGTTACTCTTCCGTTGTATCTGGTTTAACTCTGATGTATCGTGTTACTCTTCTGTTGTAAACTCTGATGTATTTTATATATTCATATAGTAGCTTCATGAACTACTATCTCTTTTATTTCCGCTGCAATTATTACTCTGTGTCTGTGATCTGTGATTATTTATTTACTGTATATGTTCAGTTTTGCCAATTTAAATTAACAACGCGGTATTTTGAGCAATTCAATTCTGGCATGAGTGTCTACCTATACACTTATAATGGATGCGAATGGTTCAAAATTCTGGGTCGTTACATTGCACAACATTCATTTTTCCAATTTACAATTTATTACATACTATTTAATTAATACAACATTTAAATTATCAATTGCTCCTTTAATCCAATATCAATTAATACATACATTACTATAATTTATTTACAATCTATATCAATTATAACTCTTTAATCCTTTTAATTAATTGGAATTACATGTAAAACAGTTATCAGTTATCTTAAATTAATACTATTAGATTTGCATTCCCGTTATATTCTTATTATTAAATCACAAATTTTTATTTCTTCCAACATTAAATCACAAAGTCTTTATTAAATCACTATTTTTAATTATCAAAAATTACGGGTCGTTACAGTTGAGTTGTAAGAACATCTTTATAAAATCAAAGTATAATCAATAGAAATAGACTAAGTAGGCGTAGGTCGTAGTACTCATCGAAGCACTATAAAAGTTGTGTGTTCTTTCACGCTTCTACTCTCTTTTCTTTTCTAATTTTTATATTTGATATTTCATTGAGTGTTTGTTCCATTTTTGGTCAAAACACCTGCCGCGAGAAAGTGGTTCAGTTCGACATACCGAACTAGTTTTCCTGTTCGATAAGGCAACTACTGAACAAAAAACTATGTACGGCATATATCGAACCAACTCGCTCCTTGTGGGAATTTGTGTTTCTTGCTCTCGTTTTACCGTGTGCTTTTTCTTTATTCTTTTATGTCTTTATACCTTGAACTTTTAGGCATGTAATGCTACTTTGATCATGAATTCCCTAGTCACTTCTACTTCTCGTAGCGTCTCTTCGCCTTCACCGTTCCGTGGGTAGAAACGCTCGTAATATGACCTAAATCAAATGCCCCTTGCAGTCCATGTTGCGAGCCCAATCGATCAAATCACTTTAAATTTTAAAAATTGCTCTTAGCTTTTTGTGATGGAGACTTTTACAAATCACATACTTATGTGTCAAATAATTCAACCTTCAAAAGTTTCAAATAAAGTCAACTTTACCTTTTAGAATCACGTTTCATCTAATAACTATTCAATTTTTTCGATAAGCTTTTTTTTCGAGCATATATTGCACTCTGCAAATTTACAAAAAAGAAACCATTTTGTTTTTCGTTTATATCAAGAAAATGATAGCAATTATTGTATAAATTTTTAGAAAAAAATCTAAAAAAATTTGTTGAAAATAATCCCTAAGATGTTTTTTGAATGACATTTTTAATGGTAAGCAGAAATGGGTTGAGTTGAGATTAATGATATCTCACTGGTTTCCACCACTAAAGTACTGTCCAAGGATCCATAGTAGTATATATTTTACATATTAGTACCTAACTGTAGTACGAATGGGATTATAACATTAGTTATAACATGTTGGTTTTTTTTGTTTCAAAATTAAAAAAAATGTTGTTAAATATACCAAATTAAGTACTAGTTAATACCCTAAAAATATGTCGACCTTTATTTATTTTTTCTACACTTAAAAATACCACTATTGCCGATAACCTAAACCCGCTTCTTCTTTCTCTTGTCCATTAGTAATAACGTAGATAATCCACTCAATCAAATTTATGCAATGAAAATTTTCCTTACAGTGGATTTCGATATTTTTAATGGCTTTCATTTATCTTACATAATTTTGTTTTGTTCTTCTTCTATCATCATTGTTTCAAAATTGAGCACGGTTTGGTTTTTAAAAGTTTAAAATAAATTTTTTTACACAAATTTTACTGTTTTGTTAATTTCTTCAGGTTATTATTCTTACTGTAGAATTAAGAATAGAAAATTGAATGGTTTGATTGTCGAAAATTTAATACGTTGATAATTGAAAATCAAGAAGGGTTTTGACACCGTTTATACTAGGGTAGAGGTAGATGGGTATAGATTATTGTATATTAGGTTGTTATGAATTAAGCAATTAATAATCGACTCCATGTGTTAATAAGCGGATGTTTATACCTGATTGCAACAAATAACATACTGGTGTGTATTGCATTTTTTGAATTCTGTTTTACTGATAATTATCAAGAATGGTTTTGTATATCCATGATAAAATAAAAAAAGAGTCTGTATGAAGACGGTTTTGCATGTTCATCCGCTAATTTCCATGGACGATTGTTCATAACCACATACTAAGCTACATAGAAGTCTTTGTAAAACTGAACCATTTTATTTCACTTTTGATGCAGCCAAAGAAGCGAATTCGACGATGTAAATCGAATCCGTCCAGAATCTCACACGATTAGCGGAAATAATCGGTGAATCGATGATAAATCGGTGAATTTAAGAATACCCAAATGCCCAAATCCGTTGATCACGAAGATACCGAATTCTAGCAATCTTCGACACGTTGATCGCGCACGATGCCGTGAGAGAAGATCTACAATTCTTCGAACGTTGATCAAGCGCACTTGATTTCGTGAATTGGCTTCAACAATCGTTGATTCGAGCGCACTCGAATGCCGAAGGTGGAGATAGGAGATAACACTCAACTACCAATTTCAATGGTGGCACAAGCGCAAACCAAATTTTATTTAAAAATCAACAACTTTACAAATGACCATACATCCCTATTTATAGGGGAAGTACAACTCAACACATATTACAACACTTCACACGACTTAAGAAAATACATCACAAACGACTTACAAAACAACACAACGGTACAACGACTTAAAACACACAGTCGCACGCGACCTAAACAATACAGCGACTTAACGTCATAAGAAAGAACAACACAATATTTACAAACGACACATGACTTAACAAAGCCAGGTAGCGACCTAAGAAAACTGAGCGACTTAAGCTTCTTCAGCGACATAATAAACTCGTTCGCGACTTAATAATTCGTGACCGAAGAACTTCGGCATCAGGATTCCAGCGACCTAACTTCAGCGACCTAAAGAATTCGCGACTTAAGAAACTCGAGCGGCATAACTGGAGCGACCTAAAATCATCAGCGACTGGAGATTTGCTCGCGACCTACTGGAAGTTGTTCGTTCGTGATTTAAGGCTGGAGCTGGCATAGGTCGTTCGCGACCTAAGGAGGAGGAAGAGGAGGAGCGACCTAGGCTTCGCGAGTGCTGGATTTGCTCGCGACTCACTGTACGTCGTTCGCGACTTAGGACTTTGCGATTTGAGGAATGTCGTTCGACCTAGGGTTTCTTGATTCAAGGTATGCGCTGCATCATCCTCCCCTGGTTGAAAAGAATTCAACCTCGAATTCACACTCTCCTCTTCTTCAACAAGCATCTCCCCATAATACGGCATTAAGTGTTTGACGTTGAAAACGTCAGCAGTATGGATATGATCCGGCAGTCTCAACTGATAAGCATTCTCATTAATCTTCTTTACGATTTCCAAAGGACCAATCTTCCTAGCAGCTAGTTTGTTGTAAGTACCAACAGGAAATCGATCCTTGGTCAATACTGCATATACAAAATCTCCTTCTTTGAAGTCAACATGTCGTCGTTTAATATCTGCAGATTGCTTATATTTCTCATTCTCCTTAAGCAATCATTCCTGAACGATTCTATAGCATTCTATCAACCCATCAACAAAATCAACAGCCCGCTTAACTGTCCCCTTTGGTTATGGCACTATCATTAAATCCAACGGCCCCTTTGGCAAGCTTGAATATACAATCTGAAATGGACTGAAACCCGTACTACGGTTGATAGCATGATTATGAGCAAACTCCGCTTGACATAACTTCACATCCCAACTCTTCAAATTGTCGTCCACAAGGCATCGCAATATATTACCCAGGGATCTGTTCAAAACTTCAGTCTGTCCATCTGTCTGTGGATGATAAGCACTACTGAATTTCAGCTTCGTTCCCACCATCTTCCACAAACTCAGCCAAAAATGACTCAGAAATCTGGTATCCCTGTCCGAAACTATAGATTCTGGTAAACCATGTAAGCGATAGATCTCTCTAAAGAACAACTGTGCCACATGGACTGCATCTGCCGTCTTCTTACAAGCAACAAAATGTACCATCTTCGAGAAATGGTCCACCACAACATATATTGAGTCATTTCCCCGTTGAGTCCTCGGCAAGCCCTACACAAAATCCATGCTTACATCAACCCACGGTTTTGTAGGAACAGGTAAAGGCATATACAAACCCGCATTTGTAGCTGTTCCTTTCGAAACTTGATAAACATGACATCTTCGAACAAACTTTTCAACTTCCTGCTTCATCGAGGGCCAATAATAAGACTGAGAAATCAACTGCAATGTGCGATCCCGACCAACATGTCCTTCTTCATGCAACTCTTTTACAATTTTCATTCTCAAGCTGCAATCTGGTATGCACAATCGATTCCCCTTGAATAAGAATCCATCTACCAACACAAACTCATCAGTACTCCCATCCTTGACTTTCTCAACAATCTTCGCAAAGTAAGGATCTTCCTTAAACACCTCTGGCAATAGTTCAAATCCTGTCACTTCAACCTTCATCGTCGTCAACAAATGATTTCTCCTGCTCAAGGCATCAGCTACACGATTCGTTAGACCTGATTTGTGCTTTACAACAAAAGTAAACTGCTGTAGATACGCGACCCACGAAGCGTGTCTAGCTGAAATTTTGTCCTGCCCTTGAAAATGTTTCAAAGCTTCATGATCCGTATAAAGAACAAACTCCTTCTGAAACAGATAATGCCTCCAGTGCTTCACAGCTTGAACAATTGCGTAAAACTCCACGTCATAAGTGTTATATCTCAACTTGGCTCCAGACAACTTCTCACTGAAATAAGCAATTGGTCTTCCATTCTGACTCAATACTCCACCAATCCCAACCTTCGAAGCATCAGTGTGTAACTCGAACAATATCTGAAAATCCGACAGTACTAGAATGGGAGCTGTCGTCAAAAGTGTCTTGATCTTCTCAAAAGCTAACTCTACTTCCTCTGTACACACGAACTTCTTTCCTTTCATGCAATCGGTTACAGGTGCCATCACACTGCTAAAATGTGGAATGAATCTTCGATAAAAAGATACCAACCCATGAAAACTCCTCACTTCAGTAATTGTCTTGGGTTGTGGCCAACTCTTGACAGCTTCCACTTTGCTTTCATCCACTTGAATACCCTCCTTCGACAGAACATATCCCAGAAACAAAACACTGTGCATCATGAACACGCACTTCTTCGTTGCTGCATAAAATTGCTCTTGTCGTAGAATCAACAACACTTCTCGCAAATGCTGGACATGCTCTTCCATACTCCCACTATAGATCAAAATATCGTCAAAGTAAACTACACGACTTCCCAATAAAGGTTCTGAAAATCTGGTTCATCACTCTCATAAAAGTACTAGGAGCATTTGACAAGCCAAACGGCATAACCAGCCATTCGTAGAGACCTTCCCTAGTTTTAAAAGCAGTCTTCCACTCATCACCCGGTCTAATACGAATCTGATGGTATCCACTCTTCAAGTCAATCTTTGAGAACACAACAGCCCCACTCAACTGATCAATCAAATCATCGAACCTCGGCATAGGAAACCTGTATCTCACAGTGATCTTGTTTAGAGCCCGACTGTCCGTACACATCCGCCAAGTCCCATCCTTCTTCGGTACCAATAAGGCTGGCACTGCACAAGGACTCAAGCTCTCCTGAACACGACCTTGCTCTAACAACTCATCCACTTGCCTTCTCAGTTCCTCATGCTCCTTAGGACTCATCCTGTAATGTGGCCTGTGAGGTAATGCCGTCCCTAGCACAAGATCAATTTGATGCTGAATATCTCTCAACGGTGGTAACTCCTTTGGCAACTCTTCAGGAAACACATCTCTGAATTCTTCCAACACTGGCTTTACTTCCTCTGGAACTTCAACAGATTCAGTAGCTTCATGTCCAATCAACAAGAACACCTCTGGACTCTCCTCTACTTCTTCAACAAACTCCTTCAAAGTCAACAAAGTCTTCAGCTCCTCAATCTCTTCTAACTTGCTCTCTCCTTGCTGTCTCTTCTTCGGAACTAAAATGATCTTAGTACCCTCAAACATAAAGCTGTAGCTATTGGTTCAACCATCATGCTGCACTGCTCGGTCATACTGCCATGGTCTTCCCAAAAGCAAGTGACAAACATCCATCTCCACCACATCACACCAGATCTCATCTTTATACTTCTTCCCAATAGAAAATGGAACATGAACTCGCCTATCCACCTTCACCTCTCCTCCTTTCCTTAAACATGCTAATTTGTAAGGATTTGGATGCTTCTCCGTCTTCAACTTCAACTTTCTCACAGCTTCGGTAGAAATGATATTGTCACAACTTCCCGCGTCAATCACAAATTTACACACCTTCCCCAGTATAGTGCATGTCGACTGAAAGATATTACTCCTCAACCATCTAGCCTCCTCTTCTTGCTTCGGTGTCAAACATGATCTCCTCAACATTAGATTACATCCTTCATCTCCCGACGCGATACCCTGTTCATCCTCCTCAACTGGACTAGAATAAACTTCATGAACATCCTCACCTTCCACTTCAGCAATCATAGCTCGCCTTTTCGATTTCGGGCATTCATTACTCTTGTGACCCACTTCCTGGCAATTATAACACTTGAAACTGTTGTTGACCTTCGCCTTCGCAACTTCATTCACAACTGGTTTACTGACACCTTTAGAAACATTGGAACTCCCACTAGCACCCTTGCTCTGAGTATTGGAACTTGGAAACACACCACCTCCTCGTCTTCCCTGCTTCTCCCAAACCAATGCCTTCTGGTGCGCTTTAGCCACAGATCTAGGGTCAAACATATTTACCATATCCTGGATCTGGATCCTCAACCCCCAACAAACCTAGCAGTCAATTGTTCCTCCGTCTCCCTAATGTCATTTCGAGCAATCAGTTGATAAAACTCATTAGCATAATCATTAACAGTCTTCGTCCCTTGCCTCAGATTCTGCAATCTCTGATACATGAGTGATTGATAATTGTAAGGCAAGAATGTAGCCTTCATCATCTTCTTCATTTTCTCCCAAGCAACAATCTTCGACTTCCCCATCCGTTCTCGTGTAAGTTTGGTTTGCTGCCACCACGCCATAGCTCTTCCTCTCAACCTAGTAGCAACCAACTTCACTCGACGTTCTTCCGGAACCTCCTTGAAATCAAAGTTCTCTTCAACATTAGATAACCAATCTAGAAATTCTTCAGCCTGCATACCACCCTTAAACTCTAGAATTTCAATTTTCATTCCGGACTCCCATTTGTGATCATACTCTGAATGATTTCTTCCTTGGCTTCGATTTCGACCATGAACACTACCACTATCAAACTCCTCATCAAAATCTGATGCATATCGATGTCGATCATGACCACCACCATTTCTACCACCAACATCCCTTCGATCTACATTCCTCCGATCACGATCATCCACATCTCTCTGATTTCGATCATCAACATTCCTATCACGATCGTCAACATTTCTACGATCATGATCTTCTCTTCTCTCCCGATCTGAATGTGGTGAAACTCTATTTCCCCCATGGCTCGATTCAGGTGAAACCCTTCTTCTACTTTGATTCATTTCAAGCATCATTCTCTCTAATCGACCAATTCCCTCATCAAACTTGTCATTGAATTTATCACTAATTCGTTGCTCCATTTGTTCAGCATCTTCTCTTCCATACAAAGCATCAACATTACGATGACGTTGAGCTCGTCTCAGTGGCATGATTGAACTTCAAACAAATCTTTAAAAATTCAAACTTCAAATTCTCGAAACCCAATTCTCCAAATGATGCCAACTTCTTGCGATCTAGATTTGATACCAAATGATGCAGCCAAAGAAGCGAATTCGACGATGTAAATCGAATCCGTCCAGGATCTCATACGATTAGCGGAAATAATCGGTGAATCGATGATAAATCGGTGAATTTAAGAATACCCAAATGCCCAAATCCGTTGATCACGAAGATACCAGATTCTAGCAATCTTCGACACGTTGATCGCGCATGATGCCGTGAGAGAAGATCTACAATTCTTCGAACGTTGATCAAGCGCACTTGATTCCATGAATTGGCTTCAACAATCGTTGATTCGAGCGCACTCGAATGCCGAAGGTGGAGATAGGAGATAACACTCAACTACCAATTTCAATGATGGCACAAGCGCAAACCAAATTTTATTTAAAAATCAACAACTTTACAAATGACCATACATCCCTATTTATAGGGGAAGTACAACTCAACACATATTACAACACTCACTACAACAAAAACACCCTTTAATAGCGTTTAAAAAACGCTATTAGGGGCTATTATAGCGTTTTTTTCTTACGCTGTATATTAACATGTTGTAATAGGTCAGTGACCTATAACAGCAACATACAAAATGCTATAAGAGACGCTATGGACAAGGACATTTCATAGCGTTTTACGAGTGCTGTAAACATGACTTTTAATAGCCTTGGAAAGTCGCTATGAAGTGAAACTATAGCGTTTTAATGTCTGCTATGTAAAAACAGGCTGGTACACATATGAAATATACAACAGCGTCTATAGACACTATAGAACACAATATTTTACAGCGTTATCTGCTGCAATAGTACATTGTATGTATAAGTATAGCTACTTTCTATAGCGGTTTGCTGTCTTTTATTGCGTTGTTTTTTGTTATGAAAATTGTTTATAGCACTATCATAATGCTGTAGTATATAAAACTGGAAAAACAACCTTTCCATAGCACAGTTAAAACTCTATAAATTTTTATCCCTGCGGTTTTTTTACTAGGTACATCCAAGCTTACAATTCTACTAATATATTATAAAATTTCAAAAAACACAATTATCACATAATGATGTACGTAATCAAATGAAGACATAAGCCAAACCTCAATATATATTTAAATATATATCCTTAATATTTCGTACACGAAGTTTCAAATATTTGTGATCTTAAAAAAAATAATACATACAACCATAGCTGACCAAAACGATACATACTAAAAGCAAAGATATATGAACGTCAGTACAAAATACGTTAACCCAAGCATGACCGATTTGAAAGAGAATGAATGCAGAAAAATAATTTTTCCTTCCTTCCAGCTTGTAGTAACCCCAGTATCATCATACAACACCTGTCAAAACGAAGCACATAAGTTATTTTTCAAATCCAAACATCATCCGCAAGTTATATAATTTTTCATAACAAAAAGGATAAAGACTGTTAGTACATCATTTTAACTAAATAGACTGCCAATACATCAGTTCCCCCCTCTGTAACAACTCACCAAGCCTACATATCACATTCTACAGCCACCATCCAAACAGACTGCTCATATCGCTACAGCCACCATTCAAACGGCCCTGCACAACCGTCAAACCGCTCCCTATTGCAAACATCTGATTCTACTACAAACTCTCCACTACATATCCTCCTCGGCCATTCAAACCCCCACTCCCCCTTAACCAACATCATCAAGAAATACATACTCAGTTGCATCTATACCATTCAACCCGGCAACTTACCACTGCTCTGATATCACTGCCCCTTTCCTCCACTGTACCCACACACCCACATTAACCAACATCATTCAAAAATTGCCTGCTATTACAACATCGACCTTGCATACAACTGAACTACCAATACATTCATCAACTCCTACAACTCACTGTTGCATCCTACAACAAGTATTTCACCGAGCCTGCCTCTTTCCAAAACCCAGACATCCCATATACTTCATCAACCTACATAGTGCAACAATCCATCTGCCTCACAACAACATCTTCCACCACCCTCTGACTAACATCCCATATTACAACTACATAAACAAACAAACTATCCCAAATATCCCCTGCATCATCCTGCCAGCACTGCCCCTTTCATCTTCATTCACTACAAACTGCTGGCATAACTTCCCCGCTGCAGTGCACACGCCAAAATACTCCCGTCTACACACTACTGGCCACACAACATCAAAAAACACTTCAATCACAACACAGCAAATACCTCACCTCTCCGACCACTTCACTTCTCATTCACTTCACCAACCTTCCCCTTTTGCTTCAACCACCTCTGTCATTATCAACTCCTAGCATAAATCCACACCACAACTTCACCGACGACAGTCTCAGCTGATAAAGTTCCACTGTGCAACTGCACATCACCACATAAAAATCGCATGCACCAAACACTTCATCACGTAAGTGAACAAACACCACAATCAGGCCTGAACCTTTTCTTGCAACTTAATACACTCCATCATCCATATATCACTTCATACAAACTACCATAGTAACCTCCACTTACCACTGCAGCACTCTCCCATCATAGCAAAACCACCAATCAATTGCCTACAAATACTACATCACATCACCTCCTTTCAACCCACATCAACAACCACCAGAACGCTATAAAACTGTTGCTGCCCTGTACACAACAACCATCCCCTATATACAACCACCACAATGCAAACCATTGTCACGCCACTACAATACCAGGCATTATACAATGCAGAAGAACAAAAACTGCATTTTCAGTTATAAATATGATTTAAACAGCAAAACCCAATTACCCACTTTCTCTCACTATCGCAAATGCCATATGCCAAACTCGAACTTAACCCTCTTAAGGTATCATTAAACTGACATTGATGCCTTTTTATGTTTCAAATTTTGACACATGAACTGAAAAATAAAATAAAAATAAATTAAAGAAGTTATACTTACTAGAATTTGATTCCATTATAACGTTCGCAATAGGCCAAGCTATCGTAGTGCCAAGAGCATCTTCAATGACTTCTAATTTGGATGTTGTTCTCCATAGACGTGCTTTTGGAATTTTTACAATTTCTACCCGAACTTTAATTGCATTTTTCCCCAAAGGAACACAATGAACCGTTGAAGTTGGATCGGTTGAAGACACGCGTCCTAATACAACTATTTCTCTCTTTCCCGACCAATCGATCAGCTTGCATTTACCATTTACCATAAAATTTGTACTCTATCAATAAATAAAAAGGCTATTTTATTATGTGCTTCAACAATTCGTAAGATGAAAAAAAAGTGAATTGATTATAAATAAGTTTACCTTCTCGACAACTCCGGCATTACTCCTATGATCATCCGATGATGCACCGTTAACGGTCTCGATAACTACTTTTGACTCAGGCCATGCGACTTTGATACCAACGGCTTCCCCAACTCGTGTCAAACCTTTAGTGGGCCTTCATAGAAAAGCATCTTCCACTTTTGCATTATCTATCCAAACTGCAACGGCATCCGGTCCAAGAGGAAGATCATTCACAAGTTGTTTTTGATCACTCGGAAGTATTTGTCCTTCTGCAACTAATTTTTCGCTCTCACTCCAATCGATTAATTTTCATTTATGATGTGTGCTGCTACTTTTACTCTATTAAAAAAACATATTGGTTATTATTTTTATACATTCAAACTAAAACTTAAATAATATAAAGATGAAAGATTACCGTATGATCTTCTTTGTCAAAGTTATCTAAGTTATGCAAAACAACTCTAGTAGCTGGCCACGCTACTATATCACCTTCAACTTCTCCAATACGTGTCAAATAAAGTGAAGGTCTCCATAAGAAAGCATCCGGTTTTCTCACAGTGTCTATTATAATTTTCTTGGCATCAGACCCTAAAGGGATTTGTTGGACAAGCTCCTTTGGATCACTTGACACAACTCTTCCTTCCGCAACAATTTCGTCTGTCTCACTCCAATCCAATAAATCACATGTGCCATATTTTTTATCATAATTGTTCTACAATTAATCAAATGAAAATTATATTAATAATAAATTAAATGTCAAATGTAATGATATCGATAGTAATATAAATAACTTTTACCGCTTGAGGTACATTTGCTTCATCCCGGCTTTCTTTTCTCTGTCAAACAAATATAAAAACAACATTAGCCCAGCACTGCCTCTCCAAGGTACACTATATACAAAAGGGAAATAGATATCCACAAGTGCACATTTCATGTGGCTGTAGTGATACGATTTCAGGTGAAACAGCAGAGAAAATTTTGCAGTTTTGTGTAAAATTTTCAAGTGAAACAGCAAACAAGGACAGGACACAAATTTTTGTACAATTTCAGGTGAAACAAAAACAACATTACCATGCACACTTTTCATATCTTTGTACGAGGACAGGTGAAACTTTTCACTTGATATATATGTATGATTCCAGTTAAGGTATGTATGGTTTCAGTTAATTTGTTTTATTGTTGTATGGTATGATGATGATGGTCAGGTGGCTCGCTGTAGAGGGAATGTGTGAAGTATGCACTTGATGGTTTTGTGCGATTATTTGCAGGGAAATGAGTGAAGAAACTTGCAAAAATTTTAATGTTGGTGGTAGTTCAGTTGTAGTGGGGTGAAGTGAAGTAGTTAAGAGGGGACTGTTTGGAGTGGATGTGGTTTTGAAGGCAGTGAGATAGCAGGTTGGAGGAGGTGGTTGAATGACAGATATGCAAGGCACTGTTGAATGATGCAAGGGAATGGTAGACTGTGAACTGTGAATGCAATGGTAGTGGTAATGTTTAAATTGCAGTGAGAATGTAAGCGCTTGGAGATATGGCAATGATGGAGGCAGTATTGGTGGTGATGTTGCCGCTATATGCAGATATGCATAGTGATGCAGTTAGGCATGACAAAGGTGGATGATGATGGCTTGACAGCAGCAATTGATGCTATGGTATGGTGATGCCAGCTGGTTGTTGAGGTTGGTGGTTGATTAGTATGAAGATGATAGTGGGGATGAAGTAGTTTTTGTACACTGATTGTTGAGAAGTGCATTGAATGTTGAGTGCAGTTGTTGTTGAATGCAAGTGGAAGTAGAGTTTGTAATAGTGGCAGTAAAGTAGAAAAAGAATGGTTTGTGGTTGTTTGATGAAGATATTGCTTGTTGTCAGTTATGGTAGAGGAGGTGGATTGGTTACAGTAAGGAGGATGGGTTGGCAGTCAATTTTATGAAACAACAAAGGGTGGTTGACAGTGCACAGCAATTAGATGGATATGAAGAAGTGAGGCAGTTGTAATGGTCGCAGCAAGGAGTGGTGGATCGTTATGTATGTTTGTTTGTTGTGGTTGGTGAGTGCACTGTGTAGTTGAGCTATATGAGTCAATATGCCTTTGATTTTATTTTAAATTCAAACAGAGTCAATATGCCTTAATATCACAGTGCATACCTGATTTTTCACAAGCATTTGAACCATCGCGGTTAATTCTGAAATTTGATTTTGCATGACGATGGTTTGTTTATCCCTTATGTGTGACCATATTGCCTTGCTGTAGTTCATACCTCTTCCCATTCCTCTCAATCGTCCTGGTCTGTCTTGTCCCAACACTTTTGCAAGCGCATCTTCTTTGTAATTAGTTGTTGAGCTAGAATTTGATTCAGTGTTGATTTGTTTAAGTTTTTCCTACACAAGTTGTCGTAATGCATATTATACACAATCGAACTACCACAATAGCAAACAAATTGTTACCTAATAAAATTTCAAAGTACTTACGATAGCCTCTGCAGCAGTCACATTTACTGGTTCACCATTTTTTCGAGTGTGGGATTTGATCCAAACGTGAGATCGAGTGACAGAAGATGGATGAGGACTCGTCTTTCTCTATGTTTAAAGAATATTTATTACAACATATCACATTGAAAAACTAGGTAATAAATATTATGGTAAATAAATTAGCAATTCTTACCAAATCATCAGCCACTCGAGCCATTCCTTTACGACTACATGTGTGTGGTATCTGATTGTTTCTAATAGCTTTATATTTCTGACTCAGTTCCTAAGAAAAAACACATTATTTATGTTGTCCAAAGCATACAATCTCATGTCTAAAGCATACAATTTCATCAACAGAACCTGAAACTGACTTTACCTTAAACTCTGGGGTGGTTTTGGACTTGACAAACTTCTTCCACTCATTCATGCTTAGGTTGTCGGGTTTCAACTGATTTCTTTCTTCTTCATTCCTTGCAATTGCTATTTTGCGAACTAATCTAGCTTTTGATGCTCTAAAAATGCACCCCATTTGCTGAAATATGCACTCTTTTTGCCATTGCTCATCCAATTTAAATCTAACCTGCAACACAACACATTAGCAAAGTTGACGTTGAATAAGTGTGCATTTGAAACTAATGCCAAAAAATTGTGAGCACCAACATAAAAAATGAGGAGCCGTGAGATCTACAAATTTGCAAACAAAAGAATGGAAGATCAATAGAGGATGCATGAATGGCACAACATTGTTAACAATTTTGTATTTTACTATTGGCAAGTATCTTAATTTCATTTCAGAAGTGCAGTTTTCTTCTCTTCTATAACTTATCTCATTTGTTAACAATTTTGTTTTGGTTCTCTAAAATAAAAATAGGGAGAAAACCAAAAAAAAGTTGAATGAAAAGTGTAATAGAAAAAATACAGAAACACGGATGATGGAGAGATATGTCAATAAAACTTTCTGGCTAACAAAAGTATAGCACGTTAGGACAGGGAAGAGGGGTAGAGAGAATTTAATCTGGTTGCAAGTACACTACCCACTACAACCATGAAGTGATAAATGCAATGCTATTATTAAAAGCTTGAATAAAGATTGTTAATGCAATGCTATAATTTTCTGTTTATATTATTCGCATCAATGATGCGGATAACCCAATCATCCAATCTGAAGCAGCAGACAAATTATTATATATACTACAATTTTGAAATCTGAAAAATTATTGCTGCTTCAAAACAAACTAGCCAATTCAGTAATTTCAACTGTTCCATTATATAAAAGCTTGTAGAAAGGAAAATATATCAAAATTGACTTATGATTTTATACCATATTGAGCAAAGATAGATAAATATATGAGACCATTTGACGGCGTATAACATTTACAGTGCAAAAAATTGAAGGCAAGAGGTTAGTTATGACGATCTTGTTAACATATGCATAGATATGAAACTATGGTACATATTATATAAGAGATAAGGCACATGGAGCTAAGGGGACCCAAATGGCACGGTAACATGCGTTTCTTTGTCCATTGACTTGCAATTTGTAGCTTTGGATTCTCCCATTCTCGCACACATGGATTCATTTACATGTTACCTGTTTCACGTATACATATTCATTTGTTTCCTATTGTCTGATGCGCAAAATCAATCATTTAGTCTTTGATTCATTTCACTGGTCTGGTATGAGATCTGTGAGAGCTATTTGAAGTATCATTAATAGTGATATATGATCATATCTCATTTGCAAAATTTATGCAAAGATATCTGAATATGGATCAAAGTTGATGAGGCTTACAACGAATTATGCCTCAGATTTGTGTAGAAACTGAGCAACGTATTAAAACAGTTTATCATTTAATCTTTTATCGAGTTATGGGAACAACCTTAGTGCCAAATGGAATGCAAAGTCACATCATTGCTTGATCCTATGTATTCTTCTCTACATGTTATTCAAGCTTACATTGATTGTAAGACAGAATAACTAACTAGTTATTGCACTTACCATCTTTAGAGCAACCGACCATCAACACTTGTTTCTTATAACTTGTTCAAAAATAAAAGTACGCTCTTATCAACTATGCTACCTCCCCTCCTGTTGATGTTATTCATCTCTTATATCTCCTGTAACCTAATTTAGCACCAGTCCTGTATCCTAATTTTGCAACTCTTATACCCTACTTTAGCAGCTCTTATATCTCCTATAACCTAATATAGACTGATATCAGAACATGCAACTGTATAGCTAATTAGTAAATATAAAAAAGTTTATACCTAAATGCATCCCCACAAAGCAACTTGTAATTCGTTACTTAGTTCCTTCCACTTATCAAGTGTAACGGGAACATGTTCCCTTACTAGCGGACCTAAATATGAAGACAGTTTAATAGATCCATATCCTATTGGGTTGCCATCCGCATCAAATTCGACTTCAATAGGATTCTCAAGATTCTCTGGAAGTCTTTTCACTTTGGTTGGACCCCTATATTTGCGCTTCGGAGTCGAAATTGCAGCAGCATCTCTAGTAGAAATTGCAGCAGCATCTCTAGTAGTTCCCTCATTAACATCAACTTCAAAATTTTCTTGCATTGTATCTTCGTCACCTGCTTCAACGTTGTCTTTGATTTGAGCATCGTTGTTCTCTTCCGTTTGTATGACTCGGTTTTCACTTTCTTGCGAGTTGTCTTCGGTATGAATTTCACTGACTGCTTTTAGCCATTTTAGAGCAGCCCTCTTCCTTTTAGTCATTGGAAATTATCAACCTGCTCCTGAATTGATTAAGTAGAAGCATGTGATTTATTGGATTAAGTACTTACAAAATTGATTAAGTACTTACAAAATTATATACGAAACTATGCCCCCAAAAGCATGTATATCAAATTTAAAATGTGTGCTATTATCATGTAGTGTGTTTTCAGCCTGAACTATACAAAAAACCATACTTTATTTGCTTAGACAAAACATTTCTGGCCTGAACTATTTTTTTGCAGTGTGTTTTCTCATGCAAACAAATTCCTAACTTGAATTTAGCCAACTTAATGACACATGTAGATACAAAACCTGGTCTTTTAAGTACTAGATTGCTGGTCTTTTAATTACTAGATTGCTAACAATAACATAGCTCATGGAAATATGACTAGTATCACTTGTATTATCCAGCGATGAACAAGTAGTGAGTGTCAGAATTATACGCATGCATAGTGAGTGTCAAAATACATCGTTCATGTCTCGATTTTGTCAGTTCTATGTTTCTATATCCTGTTTCTGAAAATAACCAAAGATAATAAATACAAAATTGAGCCACTACTTGAAAGAGCAAGATTCTTGATTCAACTCTTAAGAATTATACTGTTAAATGCTTAAATTTAGAAAGAATATTATAATACATTATTGCTTAATTATGTACAACATAGAGATAGGTTAGGTGGTGGTAAGAACTAATATATGAAGAATATCCTATCATTTTGCAAATCCAATGCATTCCTACTCACCTTAAAAATAAGAATGCCAGTTTTAACTATATTTGCAGCACTTTACTATGTACAAATGGTTGCATCTATCAGGTTAAAGGAGATAATATAATTAAATGTGAACATAAACATACTCATCAAGTCATGATATCAAAGGATTTGTTGATAATATAAAAAATGTCGCTTGTGCTTATATTTTCTACGAATGCATACTTACATACAACAGCAAACTAATCCAAGCATAATCAATGATGATTTGGAAAACTTTTTTCAAGTATGCCTTCACAATCCTCCCTAACATAGCTAGCATCTTCCACATAATCAACAACCATCTCATTTTCTTCACAATCTTGTACAACATAGCTTGTGCCCTCAATATAATCGATTGTTTCTAATTCATGAAAACCTCTTGGTGGTGCCTTCATTACAACATACCAATTAGAAGAGTCATTCTCTCTTGAATAAAAAATTTGTTTCGCCTGAGATGCAAGGATATACGGATCCCTCGAAAATGAAGCTTGATTTTGATGTAAATTAACAAGAGTAAATCCATCTTCAACTTTCACTCCGTTTCCAATGTTTGCCCAATGACACTTAAAAATTGGAATATAAAATTTATGATAGTCTAACAGGATTATGTCAGTCAAAATCCCATAATAAGTGACCACATCAACTATTTGAGAAACATCTTTCGCACTTGCTCTACACATGGTAGTAGCATCATAAGTCACTCCAGAATTTTGAGTTTCTCTCTCAACATCTTTTGTGTGAAAACGTAACCCATTAATTATATATCCTTTGCAGGACAAAGCAGTACTACTTGGACCATAAGCAATCCATTTTAGAAAATCATCATGTTCATTTGAGTTTAAAGATATCTGAAAAAATTCAATCCATTCAATATACAGTCAAAAAAATATATTTTCAAAGCTAAAAACAAAATTTAAAAGATTTGATCAACCTTCTTTTTAATCCATTCAGCAAGGTTTTTTGTGTGAATTTTCCATAGCAATGTAGCATTTCTTCCCAAGCGCTTATCCGAACTTTGTAGCTCTTCCAAATGCATACTATCATAATATAAAAGGTGCTAAGTCACATTTATAAATACACATATATTAAGACAATAAAAAGAAACAATATGTGCTTACTCTAAAAATGGCTTGGTTATAGCCATATTCATTAGCACAGCCAAATGAGCTACTTCCTTCTCATTAGCCGTCAATGTAAATGTTTTGCATGTTGATATCGGACGTCCTTCGAGTATTGCATCATCATTCTCATAATCTTTGTTTCTACCTTCTTTCTCCCATAATTGTGAAGATTTCTTTAGAAAATCACCAAAGAATCTCATAGATTCTTCGGCGAGATAATTCTCTACAATGCATCCTTCAGGTCTTGAATAGTTCCTTACATAATCCTTAAGTGTTTTCATATACCTTTCGAAAGGATACATCCAACGAAAATGAACCGATCCACATAATCGAGCTTCTTTTCCAAGATGAATTGTTAAATGTATCATTATGTCGAAAAATGAAGGTGGAAAATATCTTTCAAGATCACATATAATTCTGACAATCTCATCATCCATTTGTTGTAGCTTTTCTCTATCAATAACACGCTGACATAGATTATTAAAAAATGCACATAAACGAGTTATTACTTTCCTTGGCCTCTTTGGAAGCAATCCTCTAATTGCAACCGATAGCATCTGTTGCATCAACACATGATAATCATGCGACTTCAATCCACTAACTTTGCAATCCTCCAACGACACACATCTTTTGAAATTTGAGCAATAACCATCAGGCCCCTTAAAATCATACAATCTTCTACAATTTTTTTTTTCAGAACTAGACAAAGTATACGGAGCCGGTGGAAGATAGAGCCCATACTAGACAAAGTATATAGAACTGGACAAAGTATACAGAACTAGACAAAATATATTTATTTCAGAACTAGAAAAAATATTTTTTTTTCAGAACTACCAAATTTTTTTTTTCATAAATCTCCACTCCGTTACTCCATAAGTACTGCAAATATTCTACCAAAGGAGCTAAATATACATCAATATCATTTCCAGGTTGCTTAGGGCCGGGAATTAATAATGTTAACATAATATTCTCATTTTTCATACATAGTACAGGCGAGAGATTATATGTCACAAGCATCACTGGCCAGCAACTATACTTAGAACCCTTAATGTCAAATGGGTTAAAACCATCAGTAGCAAGACCAAGTCGAAGGTTGCGTGGATCACTTGAAAATGATTTCCATTTATCATCCACCATGCTCCATGTCAAAGAATCCACAGGATGACGCATTTTATCATCATTACTTTTATTGCTAAAATGCCACCTTAGATCTTCTGCCATCTGCTCAAATCTAAACATTCTTTTAAATCTTGGAATAATTGGAAAATATCTCAACACTTTGACTGGAATACCTTTCATTACCTCTTTCGTCAGCTCATTTATCTTCCATCTCAAAGAACCACATTTGGGACAACTAGTCAAATCTTTGTATTCTTTTCTGAAAAGACAACAATCATTTTTGCAAGCATGAATCTTCTCAAATCCCATATCGAATACTTTAAGGAACTTCTTTAGTTCATATAAAGTCTTCGGAAGGATATTATTTTTGGGTAATAACAATTGCTGCACGCTTAGAAGCTTATCAAAACCAGTATCAGATAATCCGGTTTCACATTTCAAATTATACAATGCAGTGATAGCAGATAATTTTGTTTGATCTACGCAATCAGGATACAGTGGAGTTTCTGCATCTTCCAAATTTTTGAGGAAATCATCTGTTCGCTTTTGTGCATCATCATCATTTTTTTTCTCGGAGAAAAAAGTATGGTTGACAAACTCTTCATCTTCAAAGTGAATGGCTTGAAGTAACTCATATGTGTCATCCAATTTCACTTTTTTAGCTACATTTACTTGCTCGCCGTGACTATGCAACTTACTGCACTTGTATAAAGGATACATTCCTCTAATAATCAAATGCTCAACAACAATGTTATCATATTGATGAGTAAGATTTCGACAATCTAAGCAAGGACACAATTTTTTTATTCATATTTCCTAAATTTCTCTTAGCGGCATGCACAAAATTCCATGCTCCTTGCTCGTACTCCCTACTAGTTCTAAATTAAAATTAAAATTAAAAAACAAAGTTATTGACATAAAAAATCAAATTTTAATATTAATTTCCAAGTTAAATATTAATCCAAATATTGTATTCTTACCTATGCAAATGCACCCAATCTTTTTCCATCGCCATATATAATATTGCAACAAGCAATTTTCTAAAAAACGGAAGCACAATATGTGAGGAAGACTTTATTACCGATGCACAATCTGTCAAATTAGAGGGAAAATTTTCTAAAAAAACAAAAGTTAAATATTATTTCTTATGTCAACTGAGTTTAGCATACTATGTCAACTGAGTTTACTTCAAACTCATAATAAAATAGCATTCTGCAGCAGAGTTTAGTTGTCAACTAAGTTGCTATTTTGGCAATGATTCGACTGAATTGTAAACTGAGTTGTTTTCATGTTAAATAAATTGCATATTCACGCTTTTTGATGCCTGAGGCTTTTTTGGAATATTGAGAATAAATTAACATACGATCATCATAAACTCAATTAAGAAGGCAACAAGGCATTCAATTCACGTCTACAAACAAAAAAACATACTTAAAATAAAGAAACTGCAACATCAGTACTTAGTCTTAAATAAATTTTCGAATTCCATAAACTTTTGATCACTTTAAAAAACTATATTTAAAAAAAAACAGAAACTGCACTAAAAAACTGCATTTAAAAAAAACAGAAACTGTATTTAAAAGAAAAACTGCATTTTAATTTTGTTTTAAATTACATTTAAAAAAACAAAAACTGCATTTTTAAATTTTATTTGATCAGAAGTTCAACAAAACAGTACTTGCTTAATCTTTCATTCGCAGCTAGCATCTATGATGGAAACATCGATACATAATACGTAGTTAATTAATCATTCAAGACAAAAATTACATTCCGTAGTTTGACATTCAGAAATTTGACAACCATTCTTCGTATAGTCTGAAATCAAAGGGTTACTATGCTGTAAGATCAAACTGCAAAATACATTGATTTCCCACTCAATATATTAATAATGCATATTGCTCTAGCAATACTCGATATATTAATAATGCATATATACAATATATCATTTTAACTACCTTTTTTATACATAATGAGAGCAAACTAAACAGCGAATAGAACAGACTGCGTAGCTATTTTTCTAAACAAAAGGACGGGATATTAATATCACTACGCCATAGATTGCATACTGCAACACCAAAGAAGTGATGCAGGAAGTGCCAAAAAATGATGCTGTAGGCTAAAAAGGGCAAAGGCAACACTTTCTCGGTGATGCATTTTGCCGCGTTGCCGCAGACCTCAAAGGCAACATTTTGACTATCAAAGGCAACATAAGAAATATTGTTGCAATAGAACCCTATTTGGGTCTATGGCAACATCCATAGGTGTCTGTACCAACATTCCAAAATGTTGCTATAGATATTAACTTTCTGAAATTGTGGGGCCCACAATGTAGAGCATATTTGATTTTTTAATAGAAATAAATATTTATTTAATAAAATGCTATTGCACAGAATTTGATATTCAAACAGTAATTTATTTAAATAAATATTTTATTTCAACATTTGAAATAGTACAAATTCCTGACTCCACTATTTTACAATTCAATGATATATAACACTGATATTTACATATACAGATAATCCTCACTACATCACTTAGTTCACTCATTACATATGCAGTTTCAATTTATACAGACACCGACACTGACACTGACAAATATATGACGAGCCGAGTGCCGAGCCGAAGGCGAGCCGAGAAGCGGGTCCGGGCGCAGCGCCGGCAGGGGTCCGGGGCACCGCAGTCCCGGCGGGGATCGACCTTCTTTGAAACCTGTCTTCAGCTCATGCATTCATACACTCATGCACATTTGATTTGACTCTGTCTTCAAGCTTGTATCCAGCTGTCCAGTCTTCAATACCTGTCACATATACCAGGTTCAGCAAAATATAGACAAGCCAGTGCAAGAAACACAGCAGTACACATAGGCAGCCCATCAAGCAAAAACAGTGAATGCATCAGGCATGTACAAGAGAAACATAGACATGTTCTTCAGCTAACCTGCCATTTGTAATGTCAAGATGGAACTTACCACTACATTTCCACATACCTTATGCTACTCAAGTCGAAATATCATTTGATATCCTTACTTTGGTATATACTTTAATGTCTATGAATATCCAACATAGTTTGAGGCCTCATAAGTCGATTGCTAACTCATTGTAAAAGAATCATCATATCATACAAAAGGTTTTTACCAAATGCTCTAATTTGACACAGTAAAGAGACCAACTTCAAAATTTAGCAGTAGGAAGTAGAAGCATTAAATAAAAATGGTTACACTGTCTGTTTGCTTCTAGAAGCAAAATGATCAACCTTGTATGAAGTACATGAGCAACAACCAAAATTACTGAGTCATCAGTCAAATTAACAGGCAAAATAAACAGACTAACCTGCACCACCGGATCTCGTCCCTTCTTATTTGGAAGCTCCTTCAATTTCTCAATGTCCAACTAATTGGAAAAATAATATCCAATTACAACCAAAACACAAACAAAACAAAAGGGTCTTAGAAAATATTAAAATAAGAATTCACCAAAAGGACTGCAGCTCGAGGAAAATATCTGAAATTGTAATCCTCGGTTCTTTTTGCAATGTTACCCAATTCCAAATCCCCAGCCCTTTCATTCGCATGATAGTATCCTACTATGCTCAAACCAACGATTTTCGAGTGTGAAAGAGGAATGGCGTCTAAAACCTCAACGATCGCTGGAGATGAATCGCCAGCAGCGTCGAGGCGACCCACAAGAAGGCCGTTGACCGCGGAGTAACGGTGACCCAGAGAGTGAAGAACGAGCTTTATGTACACCGTTGACCGCGGAGTAACGGTGACCGCGAAGTAACGGCGACCCACCAGCAAATTGCGAACCCACCAGCAAATTTGGAAGAAAAAAAAAGAAACGAAAATATGATTTAGAAATTAGGGATTTGGAAATTGGGGGTGAGAACGAAAATGATATGAAAAGTAAAGCGGGAAAACGAAAATCTGGAGCAAATTGTAGCGGTGATCCAGTTTAACAATCGGATTAAATGTAGACCGTTGGATCGTATTCACGCGGATTGCTAATTTTATAAATTTTTTAATTTGAATACATCTATAGCTACTGCAACATCTTGTTGATACCTATGCTAACACCTTGAAGCGAGTGTTGTAATAGACAAAAATCAGCATACCTATCGTTACATTATAGCTAGCAACACCATGTAATTTCGTTGCAGTAGGCCATCTATGGCGTAGTGTATGTATATTTAAACACAGATAGTATTAAATAGTTAAGACATATAACCTATACCATAAAACATGAACAGTCATATGTCTTTTTTTTGCATCTATCGTCAATAGCATTGCAGGCACGATTTCAGTTTCAGTTTAATTTAATATTCAGTAGTTTACTATTCTGTAAATGGTATAACTGATCAGGTATATTCTACTTACTAAATCCAACCAAATTAAAACATAAAATAGTCTTTTACAGAATTCATGAAATTTGATTTCTTTGGGACCCTTTTTTTAGCAGATAAGTTTGTGGTCGGGCCTTAGGGATATTACACATCTCAAACGAAATGAACAAAAGAGCATTGATTACTGTTGTTGTTGTTGAAGTATTCAATAAATATACTTCTTATTATGGTGATTAATTATTGTTGTTGTTGGAGTATTCAATAAATAAAGTGATTTATTCAAGTTTAGGCTTTGATATATAATAGATATATTATGTCTATCCAAATTTTCAATGACACAATTTCTGAAAATATTCAGGTCCCAATTCTCTATTTGAACTAGGAAGTTCAATTTTGCCTTCTAATGCAAGTTTGTGGATAAACCGACATTAAGTTTTTTAGCTACTTATTAACCACATAATTTTTGCTTAGCCATTCTAAATTATTGCATTTTTTCTTATAATCCAACTCATGGCACGTGAAACAAAATTGTGGTGTTCAACTATACAACACCTGAAACCTTCTAAAATATAGTTTTCTACCAAACATTCTGGTTTGTTCTCCAATCTATTTGAATGCGAAGCATGGGTCTTATATTAGTAATTATTGAATTTTTCAGTTTTCGGGCAGAACCCCAACCAAAAATGTTACTATTGTTTCTTAAAATAACTGATTGAAACCACAACCTAAGATCAATCAAGTATCCCCCACAAAAAAGGAACCATCAACCCAAATTTTAGCACCAGTTTAATCTTAAGCCCAACAAATCATTGCTAAAACAACAGAATTTGTTAGCAGAGCTTGATGGCTCTAGCAAATTTAGGTCCAACACAACAAGCCTCATAATACATCTATAACCAAGAGTCACGGTCCTCTCAACATAGCACTTACCGTCATAATCTTATTTCACATAGCCCCAACATGCAAGCCTAAGTAATGTCATTAAATTTAATCAAATCAAGAGCAATGAATGCTAAAACACAACTTTTGATAATATAGCATTGGTTCAATAGCAGTGATAAAGGACCATTTTCAAAATTCTACAGTGCCATATCAATGCAACCTCCAATACACCATAATTTTGTTCTGATCATGAATAGGCTTACATAATTGAAATGACAATCTTAACTTACTATGAATGTTCATTCAATTCAAAGACTGCATTTTACTCATCATAATAGTTTATTGTTTATACTTTGTACCAATCTTCTCACCAACCGTTAACCAATTTTATAAATAATTTTCCTTATATGACCATCCAGAATATGCATTTGTTCTTAAATATTGAGGTTTGATAAAGTAAATGATAATAAAATGTACAAAAACTAAGAGGATTTTTAATTGACTGTTCAAATAGAGATTCAGGTAATAACCTGAAAGTCTTCCAAGTGCACTTTGCCAATCTTTGAAATCCACCGCTGAATTTTCTTGTGGTGCCTGCTATAATAGAAAACAAGCTGAAGCAAATTTACAGAGGGACATCAATTAAAACAATACCAATGACTCTGAACTCATGCAGCGAAATAATGCAAATATATAAAATTGGCATCAAAACAATTGTGATAGTAATAAGCTTTTTTCTTAGGCCTATACATAAAATTTGTTATTTAATTTATAGTGGATATTCAACTCGCTTATAATTCAACAAGATAGTTATTTTGACTCGGGTTAGTGACTATACACCCAAATTGTTAAGGATTCTATTACAAATAATGCTGGTTTACTTTTGGTTTTACTATAATTGCACACAGCCCCATCATTCAAAATAGCAAAACGATGAAAGCTTTAGAATGCAAGCATGTGAAAACATAATCATCGTTATATAACAAAAAGCATAGCACTATACATTAATAATCTCTATCAATAATACGTGTGTATATGCTATACATATACCAAAAAATACATATATATGAATGGATGGTTTCAACAACATATTCACTATACAAAAAGAATCGTACATGAAGAAAACACAACCTTCATTGCTTTCCGTAGAAGACCTTTCAGGGGTCGCTTAAGCTCCCGTGCGAGCATCTAGTCAGACTCCTCTCTATCTCGTGTGCTTTGTCTCACGCTAGACTGGGAGTAGGTTGATCATCGCGTGCGAGCGCTGGCCTTCACCCATCGCTCAATTCCCCTCCCCTCATTTTTGTGTTTAATGTGGTTGTTAGTTTTTCAGGTGCTGTTTCCAGGGTTTGGTTGTCTTGTTTGTGATGTCCGGCTTTTCTTCTCTGGTTCTTTGGTGGTTTACTGTGGTAGCTCGGCTGTTTCGGATTGTCTTGGTTTACCTTTTATCTGTTGGTTTTGCATTGGTGGCGTCTTTGTCTCTATGCTTGTCATCATCCCAGATCGGTTTTTCGGCGCATCCTGGCTGGTCTTTTTTCTCCTTCGTACCTTGCTCCCTATCTAGGAGTGAGCTGTCCAAGGAGTTGCTGGTTTGCACCTTTTAGATCGCACTATTGTTGGTTTGGTTTGGAGGTCTGGCCTTTTCCTTCGGGTCAAGGTGGGTTTGTGGAAGCTGGTGGATCGTGTGTCCCTTCCTCTCCACTCACTTCGGGTGGTTTAGTTTATGGCTGATGTGGTCTCCCCTTCTTTTTTAGTTTTTTTAGTTTTTCCTGTACCCCTACTGTTTTGCGGGTTATTTTGTGAGACTTTCGTCATCTGCTGTCTTTTTCTTGTGAGCCCTCGGAGAAAGGCGTTTTTTCTCCTCTTATTTATTCATTTATAAATTTTCTAAAAAAAAAATCTTTATGCTTACAATGGTTTCAAGGCTCAACTAAATAGTGCGTAGAAAAATACTCAGTTAAAAAGTGTTTTTGCTTGATGAACTTGCAGAACTAAGAAGATTTTTGATACTGAGAGGACACAATCTTAACTTCTGTTTACATGAATTTATCTTATAACTATACACAATATGAGATTATACTCTACCCTCTCTTTTTCTCCAATACAAATCCTCTCTTCATTCGATCAAAATAAAATCCAAAATACAATATAAAATCAATATAAATCCCCTCTAATAGTAAATCGATCATTATATTTACATATTTACATCTAACTAAAGAAAGTTATTGATCTACACTACTACAAAGTTGAAACACTGCATTGCTCTTACGGGATAAGTACCTAATTTATTAACTTAACATACTATTGCCTTAGGAATTAGGATGAGAAGAGATAAGTACCTAAATAATTATGAGTAATCTCCCACCGAACTGGAGCAGTTAATCACATATCAAATCGCAGCCAAACTAACCCATTCACCAAATTCAACGATTGCATTTTTGGAGAAATTTCGATGTGCAAATAGATAACGAAGCTCGTGTAGATCGGACTAAGAGGAGTGTGGAGGAAAATTTAGGGTTTTATTTGGAGATTACAGGATTTGAGGAAGAAGAAACAGATTTTAAGAAAGAAAATGGCTGCCGTGTTATGGGATAGAGTAAAGGGGGAAGAAAATGAAATTAAGAAACGAAGAAAGCGGGAGCATGAAAATTAAGACCGCCAAATATTTGACTATAGTACGCTATAGCAATGCACGACTTAATAAAATGACAGCAACTACCGTCACGCAGCTGTCTTTTGCTGCAATTAATAATAAATTTTGTTGTAGTGACTTCACACGACTTAAGAAAATACATCACAAACGACTTACAAAACAACACAACAGTACAACGACTTAAAACACACAGTCGCACGCGACCTAAACAATACAGCGACTTAATGTCATAAGAAAGAACAACACAATATTTACAAATGACACACGACTTAACAAAGCCAGACAGCGACCTAAGAAAACTGAGCGACTTAAGCTTCTTCAGCGACATAACAAACTCGTTCGCGACTTAAGAATTTGCGACCTAAGAACTTCGACATTAGGATTCCAGCGACCTAACTTCAGCGACCTAAAGAATTCGCGACTTAAGAAACTCGAGCGGCATAACTGGAGCGACCTAAAATCATCAACGACTGGGGATTTGCTCGCGACCTACTGGAAGTTGTTCGTTCGCGATTTAAAGCTGGAGCTGGCATAGGTCGTTCGCGACCTAAGGAGGAGGAAGAGGAGGAGCGACCTAGGCTTCGCGAGTGCTAGATTTGCTCGCGACTCACTGTACGTCGTTCGCGACTTAGGACTTTGCGATTTGAGGAATGTCCTTCGACCTAGGGTTTCTCGATTCAAGGTATGCGCTGCATCAACTTTACTATATATATATATAAACGGACTTCAACATCTAATCTTATCAATGCACGTCGTTATTCAGTAATCATTTGTACAAAAAACCTACGCCCAATACAACCGATCAATGCCATCGATATCGACATAACAAACCTTAAATTCACTTCACTATACTTTAAAAAAAAGACAAAAAGAGAAAAGAAAAAAAAAGAAAAAAAATTCATTTCGAAATTAAATTCAAACTTTACTTACCTTTGTTAGGCTCAATTTGTTTTCTCGACGATAAGTTGGTTTTTTGATGTATTCAGCCAGTAATACTTCATTGATTTATTTTAAAATGTTTTCATAGCAAAATTCTTCTCTTAAATTTTATTAACAGTATTAAAATCTACCATCGATGCAGTTTCAATGCTTTGAATCCATCAAACCCTTCACTGTAGACTTTTATTGTTCGATTCACAGTGGATCTTAAAAACTATACATAAGCGATTTTTGATACAACGAAAATGTTTGTTGCATGCGATCAACGAGCTTTGAAAAGATAATAAAAACGAATATTTAAACATTTCTCTCGTCATAAGTTAATGCAAAGAGGTTATTCGTGAATATAAAATTGCATTCTTTATTCGTAGTAGGGTGTGCACCAATGTTATCTGTTTTATTATATATCCCACGTTTCCACGTTCTCGGCAAGATATATTAGTAAACGAGAAATTTTTTTAACCATGCTTCAACATAAGATGAGAATATCTATGCAATTTGGAATGAACTTTTTCTGTATGTATTGTTTCCTAATATAGTCGGTATTCATTTAATATTTTTAACAATAAAACATCAGTGAGGTGTTTCAACATAAATTTACGAGCATTAGTGCATATTTTATCTTTTTATCAGGTCCATCACGGATACTTTGCATTTACATAATGTCATGTGCCGAAAATTTATAATCTTAAGATGCAAAATAAGATTTTGCTTTAACATTAATCTGTTTCATTTCTTATAACCATCGTAAAAATAAATACATGTCACTCTTTATTCTAAAATATAGCACGACTGCCACATCGGTTAGACATTCTAGCGGTGATCCATAGATCACACGTTCGAATCTTCCGTAACACATGATTTAAACCACTGTACATAATTGATATGTTGTATGTTGTATACGACCTAAAATTTGTATTACTATATATCACCATCCTAACTATATCCAATTTAAAAGATAAAGAAGAATTCATTTTAACGCAGGAACACTCAGTAATCAATCGTTGTGCGTCAGTTAAAAGTACTATATTTTAAAATTGGGGGAATTAATTTAAAAGACAAAGATTTGTATATTTTTTACCTCAAGGACACAACCTCAATATTTTTACCATAAGGACAAACAATCTTCTAAAAATTATTCACAAGGACAAATATTTTTCAAAATTATTCATAAGGACAACAAAACTGCTATCAAGGTAAAAACTGATACCTAAAAACTGCTACCGATAACTACAAACTGATACTATCTGTTATCCCGCCTTTTGGCAAGGCCGTGACACCAAGAACTCGACTAGAAACCAGGGACAGTTCATCTTGAAAACCGATTACACATAGGTCTGCTATGGATGCCGATGAATTTTGCCCGAGTCCGGATCGGGCTGCAATTGATAAGACACGTCGAGCAAGGCCGAGAAAGTCAGCATTCCAAATTTCGAGACAATCCGAGGTCGTACGCTCAAGATATCATCGACGAAAGTGGAGGACATAGCCTCGGGTTCGCATCCATAAGGGTCGAATCGACTAAGCTCGAATCCATCAGGTTCAACTTCATCAGGTTCGGTTCCATCACGTTCGACTCCATTTACCTCGTATCCATCGATGGGTACTCTGTTCGAATCCATCGATTCAGCTCCACACGGTTTGCCTCCATCAAATAGACATTCACTCAGATAGGACCAGGCGAAACACTTCGAAACAATGAAGCTACAGGTCGGAGTCCTCCGGCTCCATCGCAACAAAATTCCCTTGATTGCTCCAAATCCATGAGAAGTGCTCTAGCCTTCGACTCTATCAAACATGCCTTCACTTCAAATCGTACGAAGTAGAAGACCTCCGAATCCATAGAGAGAAAGTGCTTCGAATCCACAAAGCATAGCCCTACTTCGAATCCATTAGGCAAACCATGGTTCGAATCCACCAGGTCATTCTCTACTTCGGATCCATGAAAGTGAAAGAGCTTCGACTCCATCCCACGACTACCTTCGAATCCGTTCAACCGAGAAGCTTTCGTATCAATCAACTGTAACCTACCTTGATCGATTCGAAGGGAACATTCATTCGATCGATTCGAAGGAAGCATACATTCGAATCCAACATCTCGAGTCCACCAGGTAGACGCGGCTAAAAACAAGGATTCGACCCGGTCAGCTCGGAGCAAAAGTCGAATCGATGCGAAGAAGGCGCACCACGTCATCACGAAGACACGTTGAACCATCGACTCAACCCGATCGATTCGAATGAACCGAGTCGAAGCGATCGATTCGAAGGAACCGAGTCGAAGGGGATTGATTCGAAGATGCATTTCAGCCGAGTACCTGACCTTGAGTCGATCATAACTCGAGGTCCACAAGTCCAAATGCTATGAAATTTTCAAAGAAGCTTAAACACATGATGAAGAATGTCCACACCAAATTTCAGCTTGATTGGACTCTTTCTTGATCGATTCGAACCAAGGGTCGAATCGATCCCAAAGTGGGCCCGGATCTCCATATTTCAGCCATGTGGGCCCCCTCACGTTCCAGAACTGCTCTCCCCTCAATTTAGGCGAAATATCAGCCTCCTACACCTATAAATAGAGCCCCTGGTCATTCAGCAAAAGGGTCGGATAATTCTAAGAGCTAAAGAGTGCCCAGACTTTGCCAGATTTACTCAGAATCACCACGGTTGTCTTAAATTCAGACTTAGCTCACAAAACCAGTCGTACTGCGTTATAAGAAATTGTAATCTTCGAGTGTCGAGCAATAAAATTATCAAACTTCATAGTGGACGTAGGCTAAAACGCAGAACCACTCTAAATTGCTTGTCTTTGCACTTTACCTTTTTGTTATTTGGAGATTTTGTTAGATAATCCATAGTGTTAAAATTCATTCTTTGCGTTTATCTCTTCAAAAGAATTCCGAAGAGTGTTGTGCCCATTTTTGGTACAAACACTTTGGTGCTTTCACTGAGAAAAACCAGCTTTTTCTCCTGCTCGTCGGATCTACCATCGATACCGGATTGCATAAATCCAAGAGGAAGATCCATATCTCTACTCCGGAATCCTTCCATTCTATTCAGATTTGTATAAAATCTAGGAAAGGAATCCACAACTCGAAATGGTTAGTACAAGAACCACTTCTACAGCTGCTGACCAAGAAGGTCGAGATCGACAGAATCCTGCATAGTTGCCTCCATCCAACCAAGGCAACACTGCTCACTCAGATCCGTTTGGGCCAGTAACCAGACAAGAGTTCCAGGCATTACTCCAGGAACTGACCCAAAGCCGACAACAGTTGGCTGAACAGTTGCGTGTTAACATTGAACTAACCAACCAACTAAACCGCCAAAGCCACAGAAAGTCCAGGAGGGGTGATGTTTCCCATGCATTTGCTGGAAGTTCCGCTTCGTCTGATTATCACCACAGGTCTACCCGTCCTCGGTTAGAAGGGAGTCACACACAGACTACTGGATATCAACCCGCTCTGACCGTTGGACAATTAAGGAGGGGGCAGTCGACCAGCTTCCAAATAGGACCGTCGACACGAGAAGGCACTGCTCCACAATATACCACGGACAACCGCGCTGCAACCGCCACGGTAGAAGTAAGGACTGATACCCGGAATCTGTCAGAGCTGAACAATCAACAGCGCGGACATACTCCTGAGCCGTATGTCCCAGAGAATGCCGAGCCAAGGAGGCGAAATACGGACCATCGACAGCGCCCGGTCCAAACTCGCGCTGTAGAACCCAACCACACCTTAGCTCAGCTTGCCCAGAATGTGCCAGTGTCAGATATCTCGACCATAATACGTCAGATGATACGCGAGAGTCAAGGGCTCACTAATGATGATTGGGGAATCTCCCGAGGACATACCCCTTTTATAGACGAAATATTACGCACTGAACCCCCTCGACGATTCAGGATGCCAACTCTCCCAATGTACGAAGGGAATAGTGACCCGAATCAACATATTTTGAAATATGAATGGTCGATGAGTGCTGCGAGAGCTGACGATGCAGTGAAGTGTCGGAGTTTCCCCATCTCTCTGGGGGGAATTGCGACAATGTGGTTCACAAGGTTGCCACCAAGATCTATCTCATCGTTCGATCAACTGGCCAAGAAATTTGTCGAACAATTTCGCATGCATCTCGCCAGACCGAAAGACGTTAACACCCTGTCTAGTGTTACCCAAGCACATGGAGAAACGCTCAGGCGTTATTTGGAAAGGTTCCACGCATCATGTGTTGAGATTAGTAATCCCAACAATAACTCAATCTTGATGGCATTAACAAAAGGAATCGATCCCGATTCCGAATTTGGAAATTGGTTAGCTGGGAAACCACCCGCGTCATTGGACCGCTTCTACTCCAAAGCCGCTCAATTCTTGCGACAAGAGGATGCAAAATAGTCTAGGAAACAGGACGATGCGGTACCCAGAACTGGAGGAATAGAAAGTAATGTGGCAGTTAAGCAATCCGGTGAGAGTTCCGGAAAGGTTCAGTTGAACATACAGAACAAAAAAACTCAACCGAGGGGCAACAATGTTCAGGACAGGAGAAGAGATCAGAATCGAGGCCCACAGCGTAGGACCCCAATGTTTGATAATTATACGTCACTGAATACATCGTTGGAAAATGTGTATCTGCAAACTTGCAACACTGTGCGATATGATAAACCTGCTCCGAAGCAATCGTCGGAGAGACAAATTCAAACAGGAAAGTTCTGTAGATTTCACGAGAGTTATGGCCACAACACCAATGAGTGTCGACATCTGCAGGACCTCATTGAAAAGCTGCTCAGGGAGAGAAAGCTAGACCAGTTTGTGCGGGCACCGCCATCTGGTGGAGCGGGCCCTTCGAATCAGGATCGGGCACAAAATCAAGAAGGACAGAAGGAACCCGCTCGCACGGGCGGGAGGCTAGTTATAAACACGATAAGTGGTGGTCCCCACCCAGCAGACAGAAGCTGGGGGGAAATGGAGTCGTACGCTAGTTCGATTAGGCATGCGGACTTCGAATGTTGCAGTAATTGTGAGGATGGAGCTCCGGCTAAGCAACAAAAGACAATGTCTGATGATATCATATTTAGAAGCAGAGATGCTGACAAAATCGAAGCCCCAACAATCGACCCACTGGTCATATCTACCCAGGTTGGTCCCGCTTGGATGAAGAGAATCCTGGTTGACAGTGGGAGTTCTGTAAACATTTTATTCAAACGAGCTTATGATTTAATGAAGATGGAAGCAAAGGACTTGAAACCTTTCCAATCTCGAGTTCACGGCTTCAACGGAAGTGCTACGATACCCACTGGAATAGTGGAACTGCCAATGGAACTGGGGGTTGGAGAACGCAGGAGAGTCCGGCTATTGCAATTTGTTGTTTAGACATTGCTTCACCGTACAACGCATTCTTGGGCCGACCGGCCCTCGCTGAATTTAGGGCAGCCATTGCCCCGTGGTGTTTGACTTTAAAATTCCCGACTGATCATGGGATTGGAGTCATTCAAGGAGATCAGGCAGCAGGAAGAGCCTGTTATGTTGCTGAACTGCGTGAGGCGCAGAAAAAGGAGAAAGGAAAGGGCGTGGAGGAGTCTCTCTGCGTCCGTTTTACTGATAATTGACAACTAGCGCCTGGGCCCCGGCCCGGGCACCACTACCAATTTATTAAAGATCTGGACCCTAGAAACAACGAGGATAAAGACGAAGTTAAAGAGAATCAGGCTTCTCCAGCCGAACTAACTGTGGACGTCCCGGTCAGCAAGGATGATGACTCGAAGGTACTAAAAGTCGGATCTCAACTAGGAAAACAACAGATACAACAGGAATTGGTTGAATTTCTCCAGGCAAATCTCGATGTTTTCGCCTGGACACATTCTGATATGTGCGGGATCTCGCCGGACATCGCAAGTCATTCCTTGAACATTGATCCGCGACACGTTCCGGTCAAACAAAAAAGGCGTGGTATGGATCCAGAGAGATCTGCCGCCCTTAAAGAGGAAGTTGACAAGTTACAATCGAATGGTTTCATCCGAGATGCTTTATACCCAGAGTGGGTATCAAACCCAGTGTTGGTTCGAAAACCGAATGGAAAATGGAGAACTTGCGTCGATTATTCTGACTTAAACAAAGCTTGTCCAAAAGATAGTTTTCCACTTCCTCGAATTGACCAGCTTGTGGATTCAACGGCTGGCCATGAATTGTTATCTTTTATGGATGCTTACTCTGGCTATAATCAAATACCTATGCATTTACCCGATCAAGAACATACCAATTTCGTGACCGATTTGGGACTCTACTGCTACAGAGTCATGCCTTTTGGTTTAAAGAATGCCGGAGCGACATACCAACGCTTGGTCAACCGGATGTTCGCCGATCAGATTGGGAAGACCATGGAGGTTTACGTGGATGACATGCTAGTGAAGTCTCGATTCTCCATGGATCATGTCAGAGATTTAAATTCAATGTTCAGCATTCTCCGAAAATATGGAATGAAGCTCAACCCATTAAAGTGTCATTTCGGTGTCGCCTCTGGAAAATTCCTCGGATTTATCGTTAATGCTCGAGGGATAGAAGCAAATCCCGAAAAGATCTAGGCAATAAGGGACTTACAAACTCCAAGAACCATAAAACAAGTCCAGAGCCTCAATGGAAAGGTAGCAGCACTAAGCAGGTTCATTTCGAAGTCAACTGATAAATGCATCCCTTTCTTTGATCTAATCCGGAAGGGAAAGCGAAACTTTGAATGGACCACGGAATGTGAAGGCGCATTCCGATCACTGGTTCAACATCTTTCCACACCACCGATTTTGTCAAAACCTATTGACCACGAGCAATTGTACCTCTACTTGGCAGTATCAGAGCATGCGATCAGTGCTGCTTTAGTTAGGGAGGAAGACAAAGTGCAGAAACCGGTCTACTATGTTAGTAAACGGTTAACAGGGGCTGAAAGAAATTACCCCCGATTGGAGAAGCTAGCCTACTGTTTGGTCATTGCCTCAAGAAAGCTTCGACCTTATTTCCAAGCTCACCCTTTTATTGTGTATACCGATCAGCCGTTACGACAGGTCCTCACGCGGCCTGAGACGTTTGGTAGGTTACTCAAATGGAACATTGAATTAAGCCAATTCGATATCACTTATACTCCGTGGAGAGCCATTCAAGGACAAGTCCTGGCGGATTTCGTAGCTGAATTTACCATTTCAGAGGACTTACCCGAAACCAGTAAATCCCCCGAATACATCTGGAAGCTACATACTGACGGTGCATCGAACGACCGATGTTCGGGTGCTGGAATTGTACTTGAGACGCCTGAAGGCCGATCTATATGTTACGCTTTGAAGTTCAATTTTCATGCAACTAATAACGAAGCTGAATATGAAGCCCTCTTAACCGGCCTAAAGCTTGCCAGAGATTTGAGGGTTATCGCTGTGGAAATTTATTGTGATTCACAGTTAGTGGTATGTCAAGTACGGGGAGAATATCAAGCGAGAGATCGAAGACTGGCTGCTTACTTGGCTCAAGTTCAGAAAGTACTGGAACAGTTTGATTATTACGCCATTTATTATATACCCCGAGAATGCAATCAAAAAGCCGATTCATTGGCAAAGTTAGCTAGCACAGGTGAAACACAGCAAGAGGGATTGGTCCCCGTCGAAACTTTATCCTTCCCGAGCATCGATCAAATGGAGACGAGTTTTGTATTTGAAACCGCTCCCGAAAGAGAATCGTGGATGACTCCATATCGAAACTACATCGAGAATGGGGCATTGCCTGTGCACAGAAATGAGAAGAGACAAATTCTACGAAAAGCTTCACGATTCGTCATTCAAAACGGAGTAATGTATAGAAGGGGTTATTCTGTTCCTCTCCTCCGGTGTATCGCGCACGATGAAATTAAACGAGTGTTACATGACGTACACGAAGGAGAGTGTGGCGATCACACCGGTGGGCAAGCTCTCGCCAAGAAAATACTCCGGTATGGATATTACTGGCCGATAGTAAACCGAGATGCATCAAACTATGCAAGAAAGTGCGATAGGTGCCAGAAGCACGCCCGAATTCTGAGAGCCCCACCTACCGAGATAACTCAAATGGTCAGTCCCTGGCCATTCGCGATGTGGGGCATCGATATTATCGGCGCTTTACCTCTGGCGAGAGGTGGTGCGAAGTACGCCATCGTCGCCGTCGACTACTTTACAAAATGGGCTGAAGCTGAAGCCCTCGCAACGATTACGACAAAGAAAGTAATAAATTTCGTAGTTCGCAATATCATCTGTCGATTTGGACTCCCGCATACCATCATCACCGATAATGGAACCCAATTCGAAAGTGCAGAGTTCAAAAGTTTCTGTCAACGGTTCCATATTCATAAAAAGTTCTCGGCAGTTGCACATCCTCAGGCAAACGGACAGGTTGAAGCTGTCAATAAAGTTATAAAATCCATTCTGAAAAAGCGATTGGAAAAGGCCGGGGGCAAATGGGTTGATGAACTCCCTATGGCATTATGGGCTTATCGAACGACTCACAAGACCGCAACCGAACACACCCCGTTTTCTTTATCTTATGGCTCAGAAGCCGTTATTCCAGTCGAGACAGAAGTTTTTTCCTATCGCGTGACTTATTATGATCCGAAAAAAAACGCTATATTGCTTGCTGAATCTTTGGATCTACTAGATGAGAAGCGGGAAGAGGCCGATTTGAGAGCGGCCGCACATCGGGGTCGAGTCGCCCGACTGTACAATGCCAGAGTTCGACCTCGAACTTTTGAACTCAGCGATCTCGTTCTCAAAAGAATCTATCCGGTTCCTTCACACATGAGACCAAGTTGGGAAGGACCATACACGATTGCCCGAAGACTCGAAGATGGCACATTCAAACTATCGACCGTTGACGGTCTTGATTTGCCAAGAGCCTGGAACAGCGAGAGTCTCCGTCGCTATTATACATAACATGCTCTATTTATTTCATTATATTTTTTCAATTTAGCAGTTTTCTTTTGCATTTCGAAATTAGAATTTGTAATAAGGCAACTGACTTTGCCGTATTTTCTTATTCCAGCAATGAATGCCATCTCTTCGAGCCAGAGCGGTGATTCAATAAATACAATGTACAACATCACGACGCACGAAGAGCTAGATTCCATCACGCAATGGGATTTATTCAAGAAAGGAGTGGCTGTGATACGACCGGCCACTCGCTAAGTGAAACCCGCGCTCGGGGGCAAGCGATCACATCAGGCCGGAAAAGGGTTGATACACGACAACCCTCCACCTAACTCCGTATTCCCAGAGTGCGAGGCGGAGTATAAACATCCATCAACTCCGTACTCCCAGAGTGCGAGACGGAGTATAAACATTCATCAACTCCGTACTCTCAGAGTGCGAGGCGGAGTATAAACATTCCTCAACTCCGTACTCCCAGAGTGCGAGACGGAGTATAAACATTCATCAACTCCGTACTCCCAGAGTGCGAGACGGAGTATAAACATTCCTTAAACTCCGTACTCCCAGAGTGCAAGGCGGAGTATAAACATTCATCAACTCCGTACTCCCAGAGTGCGAGACGGAGTATAAACATTCCTCAACTCTGTACTCCCAGAGTGCGAGACGGAGTATAAACATTCCTCAACTCCGTACACCTAGAGTGCGAGACGGAGTATAAACATTCCTCAACTCCGTACTCCCAGAGTGCGAGACGGAGTATAAACATTCCTTAACTCCGTACTCCCAGAGTGCGAGACGGAGTATAAACATTCCTTAACTCCGTACTCCCAGAGTGCGAGACGGAGTATAAACATTCCTTAACTCCGTACTCCCAGACTGCAAGACGGAGTATAAACATACATCAACTCCGCATTTGTCCCCAAGACTGGGGGGCAGGATCAAAGTAAGGCACGCCAGTTGGACGTTCATCTAAGGGAAGATTGCAAAAAAGACGACTGTCAAGCAATCAACTAAACGAGTATATTCAGCATGAAAGACTGCAATTATTCAAAGCACGTCATGATTACGCAAGACGTACTTTGGGGGGCAAATGTTATCCCGCCTTTTGGCAAGGCCGTGACACCAAGAACTCGACTAGAAACCAGGGACAGTTCATCTTGAAAACCGATTACACATAGGTCTGCTATGGATGCCGATGAATTTTGCCCGAGTCCGGATCGGGCTGCAATTGATAAGACACGTCGAGCAAGGCCGAGAAAGTCAGCATTCCAAATTTCGAGACAATCCGAGGTCGTACGCTCAAGATATCATTGACGAAAGTGGAGGACATAGCCTCGGGTTTGCATCCATAAGGGTCGAATCGACTAAGCTCGAATCCATCAGGTTCAACTTCATCAGGTTCGGTTCCATCACGTTCGACTCCATTTACCTCGTATCCATCGATGGGTACTCTGTTCGAATCCATCGATTCGGCTCCACACGGTTTGCCTCCATCAAATAGACATTCACTCAGATAGGACCAGGTGAAACACTTCGAAACAATGAAGCTACAGGTCGGAGTCCTCCGACTCCATCGCAACAAAATTCCCTTGATTGCTCCGAATCCATGAGAAGTGCTCTAGCCTTCGACTCTATCAAACATGCCTTCACTTCAAATCGTACGAAGTAGAAGACCTTCGAATCCATAGAGAGAAAGTGCTTCGAATCCACGAAGCATAGCCCTACTTCGAATCCATTAGGCAAACCTTGGTTCGAATCCACCAAGTCATTCTCTACTTCGGATCCATGAAAGTGAAAGAGCTTCGACTCCATCCCACGACTACCTTCGAATCCGTTCAATCGAGAAGCTTTCGTATCAATCAACTGTAACCTACCTTGATCGATTCGAAGGGAGCATTCATTCGATCGATTCGAAGGAAGCATACGTTCGAATCCAACATCTCGAGTCCACCAGGTAGACGCGGCTAAAAACAAGGATTCGACCCAGTCAGCTCGGAGCAAAAGTCGAATCGATGCGAAGAAGGCGCACCACGTCATCACGAAGACACGTTGAACCATCGACTCAACCCGATCGATTCGAACGAACCGAGTCGAAGCGATCGATTCGAAGGGGATTGATTCGAAGATGCATTTCAACCGAGTACCTGACCTTGAGTCGATCATAACTCGAGGTCCATAAGTCCAAATGTTATGAAATTTTCACAGAAGCTTAAACACATGATGAAGAATGTCCACACCAAATTTCAGCTTGATTGGACTCTTTCTTGATCAATTCGAACCAAGGGTCGAATCGATCCCAAAGTGGGCCCGGATCTCTAGATTTTGGCCACGTGGGCCCCCTCACGTTCCAGAACTGGTCTCCCCTCAATTTAGGCGAAATATCAGCCTCCTACACCTATAAATAGAGCCCTTGGTCATTCAGCAAAGAGGTCGGATAATTCTAAGAGCTAAAGAGCGCCCAAACTCTGCCAGATTTACTCAGAATCACCACGGTTGTCTTAAATTCAGACTTAGCTCACAAAACCAGTCGTGCTGCGTTATAAGAAATTTTAATCTTCGAGTGTCGAGCAATAAAATCATCAAACTTCATAGTGGACGTAGGCTAAAACGCCGAACCACTCTAAATCGCTTATCTTTGCACTTTACCTTTTTGTTATTTGGAGTTTTTGTTAGATAATCCACAGTGTTAAAATTCATTCTTCGCGTTTATCTCTTCAAAAGACTTCCGAAGAGTGTTGTGCCCATTTTTGATACAAACACTATCAATGATTAAAAACTGATACCTAAAGAAAGTTGTCCTTCAGGATAAAATATTGAAGGTCTGTCCTTGAGACAAAAACGCTGAAAATTTTTGTTCTTGGCAATAATTTCCTGTTTAGGGAAAATCATAAATCCTAATTTAAAATAAAAACTGCGAAACAGTTGTCAATTATTACTCTGAAATGAATATATAACTCAGGTGACAAATGGAGACTGACGAAACACAGCACAAAACAAAAATTTCTATAATACCTGAGTACAAAGATTTTAGAATCTTAGAAATCAATTAATCATGGCTGAAAGTAGCACGATGAACAAAAGATGGTCTCTCGAAGGAACCGCAGCTTTAGTTACAGGAGGCACAAAAGGAATTGGGTACTCTTTTGTTCACTCCTCATTTTCACTTTTATCTCTATCAGTTTTTTTATTACTCCTAACTGATTTAGCTTGGTAGCATTACCATTTTTATTTTGTGGAGACTAACAACAGATCTTATAAGTGCATCTTTGGTAGGTTACTGGATTAGATTATCTTAGTCCAGTTTTGTATACACCAGTAAACTGTTCATTGTAAATTATGTTTGTAGTTTTGTACTTATAATATACTGTTTTAGCTAATTTATTATACAGAATTTGGACTGGAGTTTAGAAGATAACATTATCATCTACCTTTCATATTAATATTAGTTGAAAAGACTAGTGGTCCTTGACAAAAATGAAAGATCCAAGGAAAAAATGTATGATAACAAATTAGCAAACTTCATGTGAAAATGATACCATGAATACGAAGTGGCATGATTTCGCTCGCCTGTACTACAAGATATAAAAATCAAGTGCAGTGCTAAGGGCACCATCATTTACGTACACTTCCTAATACCACATATGGTATTAAGAAAAGTGTAAAACATGGTGCCCTTAGCACCACCATCAAAATCAAAATCACTAAGCTATCAGGGTTTTTTTTTCCTACGAAAATAGTCATGCCATAGTCCAAGAACTAGCAAACTTTGGAGCAACCGTGCATACATGTTCAAGAAATGAGTTGGAACTCAAAAAATGCTTGGAAGAGTGGCAACATTCAGGAATTCGAGTTACCGGGTCTGTTTGCGATCTAACTTCTTATGATGGTCGAAAGAAATTAATGGAGGAAGTGACTTCCATCTTTCATGGAAAGCTCAACATGCTTGTAAGTTTATGTTGAATTAATACTTGAGTTCATGTTACTATAGCTAGTAATTTGTATTTGGTTTTTCTTGGAATACTTGAGCAAACTATACTAGACTCCATAAACTTCTGAAATAAAAACGTATAACTTTCTTCTTGTTTATGAAGATCAATAATGTGGGTGCATTATTAGTAAAACCAGCTGTGGATGTCACAATGGAAGATTACTCACGTATGATGTCCACAAATTTTGAGTCGGGGTTCCATCTAAGCCAGCTTGCTTATCCACTTTTCAAAGCAGCAGGAGGTGGCAGTATTGTTCAATTGTCCTCTTTAGCTTCAATTCAAGCTACATATCTGTCATCTGTATACGGAGCTTCTAAAAGTAATACTTCCGACTTAGCCTGATGTTTAATATCATATCAAATGTTACATTTATATGGTATTTTTTTTTAAAAAAATATGGCTATTATATAAAAGATAACCCAAAACATCTAACTACATAACCAACTGTATCAACATTATATGTTATTGTTACCAAGAATCTTTATGAACGACTTCAATACTCCAGTTATAGATGCTGTGTCAGAGCTCTTATATTATCAGAATCTCTGATCTGGCAATGTTTTGAGCTTGTATTCTGGAATATAAAAAATCAATGTTGTATGTGATCGTCTTATTGAGTATATTTTGTTGAAAGGTGCAATGAACCAGCTGACAAGAAGCTTAGCCTGTGAATGGGCTAAAGATAATATTAGGGTCAATGGCATTGGTCCAGGTTTAACCAGAACCCCACTTGTAGAACCTGTAAGCTCTTCCCATTTTTTTCTGTCCTAATTGTACATTTGTACTTACTACACATAATTGTTTTCATTGTGTTTTCCCTTTGAATGTTCTAAAATTTCAGTACAACGTATGATTTCATATTGGCTATGGATTTTTATGTTAATTCTTTCAACTAACTTTGGTGCATTTCATTTTTTCATCCTGGAAGCTTCAATACGTATGTTTAGCCTATAATTTGCGTTGTATCATGTCCTCCTGCAGTAGTTTATGTCTAGGAAATTTATGAAATGGTAAATGATATTTTGTAATAATAAACTTATATGCCAAATTGAGTTATTCCTACAATCTAGGTAAATGGGAAAAAATTAGTAAGCACTCCAGGACTAAGCACTGTGGTAAAATCTTTTCAGTGAAGTATCATTTCTATAATCATTTGATTAAATTATCATTGAGACCGTTGTGGAAAACTGAAAGCAGAGTTTTATAATCATGAAAGACATCAAAAGATGTTGTTGAGAACATTCAAGGATGCAATTAAAAATGTCGTATGAAAATTATCAATAATACTACAACAAACCAACCTCTCACTTCAATTCTGTACAAGGTGTCAAATCGATGTAACATATGGCGTATTTAGTTTACTTGCATAAAAATAATGTTGTATTTTTCTTCAAACAGTACGTGAATGCAGAAGTGGAAGCTATGCTATCAACACAAATCCCAATGGGGCGCATTGCTGAACCAGAAGATGTAGCTTCTCTAGCTGTTTTCCTTTGCTTGCCTGCTTCTTCATATATTACTGGTCAAATTATTTTCGTTGATGGAGGCAAAACTGTGTTGGGTTAATCAATATTTATATTACAATCTCATTTGTGTTTTGCAAACTCAAAATGATCTCATGCTTCTCCGTTTAACAATAAAATTGCAATTAGTGTTCCTCATAGTCCTTTGTCTTTACTCATTTATTGATTTATAGTCATATGAAATGTAAATGCGTGCTGTTAAGGAACCGCAATTGCATCTTCTAATACCAAGTTTAACCATAAAATTTTTTATGTACTTATACAAACCATGTCATTTACTGTTCCTCTCGGTTGAAAACCGCTATCGGGCAGCAAATCATTGTGGGAAGTATTTGTAGACAATTGAGAAATCACTGCTGTGATTTATAACCATCAGTTTCATCCTAGACAGCAAAAAACCATGGATTAACAACTAATTGCCACATGCGAATAACATGATAGCCACTACAGTTTCGGTGTTAAGAAGGGGAATATCAGATTTTAATGGTATTATTTAGAAAATGATAGTATGAAGAGGAAATTGAGACGCAATTAGCGACACAATATGAACTTATTTTTTTTAAGGCACATTCACATATGCACGAGTGATGCACTATAGTGTTGTTTGATCTCATTCTTTGGTATAAAAAGGACTAAAATGAGATTCATTTTAAGCGTGTGTTAAAATTCAATCTGATTTCAACATTAAATTTTGTGATTCAAGGATTCTAACATATTGATTTATCCTATAGTTCGAAATAACATTTTAATCAACTATTATTAAAGGGAGAAATATTTAAAATAAGGAGGATAATGATATGAGAAAATTTGAAAAGAACTGCAAAATAGATAAGCAACGATATATGTTAATTTTATTGGAAATTATGTTTTAGTGACCATTTTGTAAACCGTATTTGTTTCTAGGACAGCTGTTTAAAAATTTAAGTTTAAAGGACATTTATTTTTCTCGGCCGTTATTTTGTGAAGTAAATTTCGCTCCTCTTTTTTGCGTTTTCACATCTTCGCTCTTCGCTCCCCTCCCTTCCTTCTACTGGTCGCTCGTCTTAATTTCAATCTGTCACTCGAGGAAATTTCGCTACTCTTCGATTCTACAAGGTATGTAAATCCTCTTCGCTTCTCTTTATATCAATTTCCGCTCGTCTTATTTTCAATCTTCCTTTTAGTTTTGATTTAAATATCGATTTCATTGTCGATTGAAAAAGTTTTACCCGATTTATAATTTTCGCTCATCTTCCTTTCTTTTCCTTTTACTGTTAGTCCAATTTGTGTTTTTTTAGCTGTTTTCAGATTTCGTTTTTGCGTATGATATATTAAAATTATGCTGATTTGCTTTTGGCCACAGGAAGATGATAAATATTGATGATCAAAGGTATGTGTTGTTTTTACTGTATTTTTTGATATTTTTGTATACTGAAATTTTTTTTATATGTTTTTTCATTTTTGCTCTTAGCACTGCAGCTACTGTTTTGGTTGTTTTTTATTTCAATAAAAACAACTTTAGTTTTAGGTTTTTATTGGATTCTCCTATTACTACTGTTCGAAACAAGATATGTGAAGTTTGGGATCAACTTTCTCCTTTGTGCTTTGATATCTTTTATGTTCGAGATTCCAAGACTACTTTTATTGAGACGGATAGTGATTTGCAAGCTATTTTATGCTTGTCATTTTTTAGAAAAGAGGAATTTCTGGTTTTGTTTGTTAAATTGAAGAAATTGTGTCAGAATAATGTTGGTTGTAGTAGTAGATCTTGCTCTAGCAGTAAATCACTTGGTATTGAAGATTGTGTGAGTGGTGCATATGATGGGGTTGATAGTTTGGAATTTTCTTCTGATAAAGAGATTGCTTTTAATGACTTGATGAAGAAAGGTTCTACTTTAGAATTTTTCACTGGTGTTGGTCAAAAATTTCAGTTTGCATCTGATTTTCGTAAGACTGTCATTGCATATTGTGCAAAAAATGGATTCAAACCTAAGTTCTTGAAGAATTGTAAAGAGCGAATTACGGTGCAGTGTGCTGTAGAAGGTTGTAGTTTTAAAATTCATGCTTCTTGCAAGTTTAAACAATTGGATCACTTTTTAGTTAGAAGATTTGATTCTAATCATTCATGTGGTGGTGGTTTTAGATCAATTAATAGTCCTTTAATTAAAAGTGATCTTGTGAAGACCTTGATTTTAGATGAAATTCGTGATGAACCAACAAGAAAGACTAGTGATATTATTGCTAGTTTTAAAAGAATTTATGATTAAGTTATTACTATGCATATATGGGCAAGAAGATGGCTTTGAAGGAAATTTTTGGTAATGAAGAACAATCTTATAATGATTTGGTTTGGTATTTGAAAGCAGTTGATAGAAGTAATCCTAATAGTCATACATCTATGGTTGTTAATGAAAATACCAATCAGTTTGAAAAAGTCCGTATATCTTACGAAGCATGCATTTATGGATTCTATCATTGCCGTCCTATGATATTTCTTGATGCCACCTTTTTGAAAGGTAGGAATGGTTGTTTAATGGCTGCTACTGCAAAAAATGGGAACCAAAGTATGATTTAGTGTTTTAATATTTATATGTTAATTTAATGTGATAATGATAATTGATTTGTTTTAATTATAGGTTGTTTAGTACTTTTTTTAGTTTTTTACAATTTTGTATAATGGTTTGTTTGTTAAGTATATAATATCATTGGTAAATTTTTGTAGTAGTATTGTTCGTAATTGGAAAGTGATAGTCATTAAAGTAGTTATCTCTACTGTCATTGTTACATTATAGTTTTATGTAAAGATAAAAGTATTTATCTTTATGCTATTTTAGATAATAGTAAGGTAATAGGTATTTTAATTGATTGTCAATGGATAAGATGGATAAATATGTAACAGTTGTAAGTGCAATACTACCCACTAGCATTTAAATATGTATTCTCCATTTTTTATTGCGTTGGATGATCAACAATGATATCTTGGGGTAGAAGCTATGTATAGTTGTATATTTGGGTAAATAACAGATCTATGTATGTTTGTATGTGTATATTTATTGGTTCATACAATATGCCAGTGTTTTATAATTAACCTTGAAGTAATATAAACATAAATATACATTTTCTACTAAATTAGTAGATAAAACAAAAGGTATTACAAAATGGATGATTGAGAGTAATCCATATGTTGATAAATAACAAATATGTTATAGATGAAACAAAATTTAGTTATATAAATTGAAAATATGTTTTTATTTATACATATGTTATATGTGAGTTTATTTTTAAACATTGAAGTCAATAACAACTGAAAGAATTATAAATTGTTCACTATAATTATTAGTATAAATTGAAAAAATTCATTTATAATTTTACTTTATTGCATATATGTACATAGTTTTTTCTATTTGTTAACAATGTTTTTTTTAGGTTTTTTTCCATTGGCTATGGCTATTGTTGCAAAGGAAAATGAGGAAAATTGGTCTTGGTTTTTGGATCATTTGAAATCTTCGATTGGAGTTGATCGAGCTTTGGTCTTTATATCAGATAGACATTGGGGTTTGCTTTTAAGTATTCCTAAAATTTTTCCAATGGCTTTCCATTCATACTGTCTATATCATATGCAAAGTAATGTTGGTAATATTGTAAAGGGTGGAAAGGGGCCTTGGGTAGCACATTTATTGGAACGTTGTGCTGTAGCTTGTACTCCTTATGAATTTCAAAGAGCTATGACAAAATATAGTCAAATTGGAGGTGAAAAAGCTGTTGAATTCCTAAAAGATAAGCCATTTGATCATTGGGCTGATTTATTTTTTTCTGGCAATCGCTATGGTGAGAATAAATCAAATTTTGCAGAGAGTTTTAACTCCTGGATTGTGAAAGAAAGACATCTTCCTATTACATGTTGTCTTGATGGAATTCGAATTAAGCTTATGGCTCAAATGTCAAAGCGTAGAGAAGAGGCATCCAGTTGGACTACTATACTTTGTCCTAAAATGGAGAATCGTTTATTGAAATTAAAAGAAGAAGGATTTGGGTGGAATGTTTCTCGTTCTTCTACTTTTGTTTTTGAAGTACATTCCTCTATATCTCACAAAGTTGATCTTGAAAATCGGATGTGCACTTGTAACCAATGGAGAGTTACTGGTTTTCTTTGTGCACATGCATTGAAGTGCATTACAATGGCCAAACTTAATGTCTATGATTTTATTGAATATTATTTCATGACTAAGGCTTATCGTGCTTCTTACTCGCATGTTATCAATCCTATTCCTACTTTTGATAAAAATGATATTGTTTCTGAAGGTTTTTCTCCTATTCTTCCTCCTAAGGCTATTCGTGGAGCTGGTAGACCTAGAGTTAACAGACTTGGTGGGTTGGATGTTTTTCATGGGAAGCAAAATAAGTGTGGAAAGTGTAAGAAGTTAGGTCATAATCGTAGAAGTTGTCCATTGAGTGGTTGAATGTTTTTATAATTTTTATGTCATTTTTTTTGAAGATAATTATGTTTTTGCTTTCAACATTGTATTGAGATATTCTTGGATTCTAGAGTTTAAAAGCTATTTTATTCAATTATAATTTTGTTCTATGTTATTCTTTTGCTTTTAATATTAGGTTATTCCTGTGTTCGCTGCTTTCATTTGTTTTTTTATGGGTAATAAATAATGTGCAGAGAAATATCTTGTTTATTTCTGTTTCAGTAATAGGATGACTACATGCAACTCTTAGTTACCTTTTACCTGTAAGCATAACGTACATTCAAATTGTTAGCAACCATTACATAATCATTGTAAGTATAAGGCAGGCCATGAATTACATTTTTGGATAAGTTTTTTATGCAGATATATCTTTTTGTTGTAATAATCAGAAAAGAAGAATGGAGATAAAGTGATTGTGACTGACAGTTTGATGGTCGGAATTTTGCAAATGTGGATTGTGCAGAGGTGGAACTGAATGAATTGTTCAGAGGACAGTGGTTGTATGGATTGACAAAGGGTAGTTGGGTGGTTTAGAGGTGATGGTCAAAATTGAAAGTGCAGGCAGGAGTATATGTCAGGTTAGGGGGAATGTAGTTCAGGGAGAATGGCAATTGGAAGAGGAAGGGAGATTAGAATGTGCACAGTGCACAGAAGTGTGAACAGAGAATAGAAAATGAAATGACTTGTGTAATTTTTTTTGAAAGTTGTACAAATAAAAATTATAAATGAAATGGAAATTATTTTCTTATGGAAATGGAAATTTGTTCTTCTGAACCTGCTATCACAAAAGTAACTGTCATGTAACTCTTTTAAGAAGAAAAAGCATGTAAGCATTCAAACACAGGAAGCAGAATTAAGATGGACTCCTAATGTCAACCTATCATAATAAAAAAACAACACCTACTCAAGAAGAAAAGTGATACAAGCAACGGTATAAAAGAGTGGTCCTTCTTCGTTGAGAACAAGTCCACCTTCTATGGAACCAGTGCTTCCAAATACATGATTAAGAGAAAGCAAAAAGTGCAAAATAATTCATGTAGAGACCATCCTAATGTACTTTTCTGATCAACATTTTAAACAAAAGAATTCCATGTGTATCAACTCTCAACGGCAGCAAACATGGTACTACATTATCTAAATAGAATGCACTGCAAGTGACTAATGCATAAAACAAGATGGCATATGTACTGTAATCACTGAAGAAAGATCATTATCAACCTCGCATTACTCAGACTGCACTGCAAGTGCCTGATGCACCAGACAAGATCAAGACATTTCCTCACTAATATAGTTGCAGATGAGTAATAATGTGTAAATAAGATGTGATTTACTAGCTAACTTGCAAATAAGTACCGTATATTATTCAGCAGTAGAATACGGTGGCAAAATTAAGCATATCATAAAATGATCATGCACAGTGCACTTGAACATGTCAATCCAATCATGCCTCTGCCAATAATAGCAATATCAATGATGTTAAAACTAACTACACATATAATATAAATGATGTTAAAACTAACCAACCATATAAACTGGCTATGAAGTACAGGTGCAAAATCTAAATCATATCAAGCAATAAATGGTAAACATATGAAATATTATATCTGTGTAGTAGAGACAAATTACAAAACAAACATATAGATTTTTTGTTCAACATACAATGCAATTTTGTTCTTTTCTCATAGGAAAAAGAAGTTAAAACTAACTAAACGTATAATGTTTTCTTTCAATGATGTTAACAAATTGGATTAACATTCATCTTGCTTCAACTGCTTTTTTCAACGATATTCTTTTCTTCATGTAGCTTCTGTTGTGAACTGCAGAACTTTTCCATGGTCCAGCAATATGGTTAATCGGTCATAATATCAGCTACCATATTTGCTCTTAACTGAGCAATATCTTCTTCTGAAATGTTTTCAACCAATGGTAAACCTGCAGCTTTCTTCCTCATGTTGACCATGACAAACATTCCGCAGTCATATCTATTGTAAACCATTTAGTTAGAAAACAATAAACAATAAATGATAATTGGTATTATCTTTTGATTACAAATGAATAATGATAAATGATATTACTGTTTTTTTATACACTTGTAGCATGTCAATCCAAATATAATTAAATAACTTGAATTTCAAAGATATACCGCTTTTCAATTACAATCATTAATAACTTGTAGCATGTTTTATAAAATAAATAGCATGTTTATAAACCGGTATACAAGCTTAGTCCATACAGTACACTTGTACACATTGTTTATAGTATAACTTAGACTGTAATATATAGATAGCAAAGCAAACATTATGACTTAGACTTGTATACAAGCTTAGACTGTAATAACTAAGCTTAGACTTGTATACCACTGTATAGCAAACTTTTGAAAATTTAAAGTTTGGCATGATATTTTTTCTTTCGGGCTAATAAATAGGTAAGTCAAGCATGTCAGGGAAGTACGTACTCCTCATATAAAACAACTACAAACATTATTGAGATGAAACATACATGTGTATACGCATAACAGGAATGAAATTTGTATGCAAGTAGAAGTTTACAAATCCAAGCAAGGCCCAAAATAAGTGTGAAAGCAAGTACAATATGCCAAATCAAATAGCATAAAATGTGAAAAGCATGCTATTTTGTAGAAAGAGAAAAGTAAGTTATACCATATACATTGAAATTTGTCAGTACACTTATCTTTTGCTTTGCTTTGTTTAATAAAAATTACAGCGATGCTACAAATTTCAATGCAATGTTCACAGTCTTGTAATGTTTCTATAACATGATGAAGAATTAAATTTTGTATACTTAAAATGGTAATTCTTTTACCAATTTGTGAAAAACGATAAATTCTGTTATCAGTTTCTATAAAAGATAAATGGTATTATCTTTTTATCAAAAAAAAACATTTTTGTAATATAATTAGTCATTTATGCTCCTTTAATGCTTATATAAAATGACGACCATTTAAATTTTCTATATTTAAGTTGCAAGATGCTTTTATCACTTTATGAAAATTTACCAATTTAATAAAAATGATAAAAGAATTTATCAATTTTTGAAAATGATAATTAGTGTTATCTTTTGGTTACAAATGAATATTTTTGTAATATGTTAACAATGTTGTAGTGCTTCATATGAAATGATGAATGATTATATTTTGTATATACTTAAAATGATAATTCCTTTATCAGTTTACAAAAAAAGATAAATGGTATTATCTTTTTATCAAAAATAAACATTGTTGTTGTATAATATAAGTCAGTAAGACTGCTTTAATGCTTATATAAAATGACGACCATTTAAATTTTCTATATTTAAGTTGCAAGATGCTTTTATCACTTTATGAAAATTTACCAATTTAATAAAAATGATAAAAGAATTTATCAATTTTTGAAAATGATAATTAGTGTTATCTTTTGGTTACAAATGAATATTTTTGTAATATGTTAACAATGTTGTAGTGCTTCATATGAAATGATGAATGATTATATTTTGTATATACTTAAAATGATAATTCTTTTATCAGTTTACAAAAAAAAGATAAATGGTATTATCTTTTTATCAAAAATAAACATTGTTGTTGTATAATATAAGTCAGTAAGACTGCTTTAATGCTTATATAAAATGACGACCATTTAAATTTTCTATATTTAAGTTGCAAGATGCTTTTATCACTTTATGAAAATTTACCAATTTAATAAAAATGATAAAAGAATTTATCAATTTTTGAAAATGATAATTAGTGTTATCTTTTGGTTACAAATGAATATTTTTGTAATATGTTAACAATGTTGTAGTGCTTCATATGAAATGATGAATGATTATATTTTGTATATACTTAAAATGATAATTCTTTTATCAGTTTACAAAAAAGATAAATGGTATTATCTTTTTATCAAAAATAAACATTGTTGTTGTTTAATATAAGTCAGTAAGACTGCTTTAATGCTTATATAAAATGACGACCATTTAAATTTTCTATATTTAAGTTGCAAGATGCTTTTATCACTTTATGAAAATTTACCAATTTAATAAAAATGATAAAAGAATTTATCAATTTTTGAAAATGATAATTAGTGTTATCTTTTGGTTACAAATGAATATTTTTGTAATATGTTAACAATGTTGTAGTGCTTCATATGAAATGATGAATGATTATATTTTGTATATACTTAAAATGATAATTCTTTTATTAGTTTACAAAAAAGATAAATGGTATTATCTTTTTATCAAAAATAAACATTGTTGTTGTATAATATAAGTCAGTAAGACTGCTTTAATGCTTATATAAAATGACGACCATTTAAATTTTCTATATTTAAGTTGCAAGATGCTTTTATCACTTTATGAAAATTTACCAATTTAATAAAAATGATAAAAGAATTTATCAATTTTTGAAAATGATAATTAGTGTTATCTTTTGGTTACAAATGAATATTTTTGTAATATGTTAACAATGTTGTAGTGCTTCATATGAAATGATGAATGATTATATTTTGTATACCTCAAATGAAAATTCTTTTGTCAATTTCTGATAAACTATAATTCTATACAAAGTAGGATGTATCATATGGTTTACATACATCAAATTTGAACTTGGCTCTGTCCAACTTTTAATCATTAATTAATTAAGCATTAACAATAGTTAAATAAGCATGAACATATAATTTAAAAATAATTACCCATTTTCTTGCTGAGCACAAATTCCCAATGTAATGGTACTTAAATTTTTGAAATTTGTGTTGCTTTCGTGGCATTTGAACTCCTTGATGATATGGTTGACAATTCTTTTCTGTGTACAGCAATAGGTTTAAAAAACATAAAAATAAATATAAAATAATTTAGTATGCAAATTTTGATGAAGTAAAAAAATTTCTTACTATTTCCAAGGCAGCCCTCTTATGCCTACTGTTGTAAGTTTTATTTCTTGACGTACAATACATTGAGTCATTAAGAATCTAGGATGACATTCCTCTATCAAATTCCAAAAGCATCCAATGTGCTTCATCATGTACTGGAAATAGTAGAGTACAGCACAAAGTATTTGATAGAGCCCTTCTTATTGCTGGAATGAACAGTTGATTTTTCACATTTTCAATGTTAGTAGATGCACTTTTCTGTGAAGACACAAATACTGTAAATAAAATTTTATCAACAATGGATAGCATTTATTTATATAAATTGGTCTTACTGTCATCGTCGTGTTAATGTATGTTATGCTAGAAGTGCTATCATACATTTTCTCTCTCCTAAACCAATACCAATCAATAATCTATACAAAAAATCAATTATATAAATTTCTATTAAAAATAATTTAATAAGAATACAAGTTTTTTATTTTACATTTGGACTAACCTGCCCACTAATGAATCCACCAAAAAGCATTTCTTCTATCATACTTTTGTATATGACAATCATATTTTCATCATCCAAATTATAAGCTTCTTCGCTGAAAATTTCAATAACAACGTTTATTTCTATTATTCTATACAAATATATAAATAGTATAAGAAATATTTATAATTTCACTTACTCAATGTCTCCGACCACTTTGAAGAAATCTGTTATCATCTTCGCTTCATTGTGTGGCAAATGCTTCAACAATGGACATTTTTCTATGTTTCTACTTTTCTTCTTTATCCGCTCATCGTACTTTTCTATGTTGTACTTTTCTAGATCTATTACATTCTTCTTTTCTTCATAAATGTAATTTGGATCTTTTTTTGCCACCCTTACCTTTTGTTTTATTCTTTTCTGCCTAGAACTTGGTTCTATTTTTGTTGTTTTTCTCTTCTTTTTTGTTCCTCCCTTTACTTTCACTTCAATTTTTTTTGATTTTGTTTCCACGTCCTTTTCTTTTTCATCTTCTTTCAGTTTATCTTCATTGTACAACCTGCCATGATTTTTGTCTAGTTCCTTTTCCATTTCAGGTGTTTTAAAATCTTGTGATTCAAATAATTTGAAAGATGGAAACTCTAACCAACTATTTGTGTGCCCAGTTGTTTCATGTACATCTTCTTCCCTCACAAGACATTCCTCCCCCAACTTTTTCAATTTAGATTCGAATTTTTTTCTCAAAATTTGTTCTTCTTCCAATTCTTTCTCTTTTAGCAAAACTGTTTTTTCCAGCTCTATAACTTTTTTTCTTAGACTTTCTATTTCCTTTTGTTTGGCTTCATCTTCCATCAATAATATTTCTTCTTCTTTTTTCTCTTCTCTTTTTCTTTTCCTGCTTTCCCTCTTCTTTGAGTTGCTTTCCTCCTCTACTTGTTCTTCAACAAGTTATGACATTTCAGTTAGTAGTTTCTTCTCATTTTGTGATATTTTTCTGAACTTTTTCGCAATCTGTCAAAAGATGTTAAAAGATTTAGAAGATGTTGATAGATGTTAAATTTATAGAAAAAAATACATAAATAAGAAGACACAAGAAGATGAAAAATGTTAAAAAGGTTATTGATTGGAAACTAACAATGATTCTAGTTTCTAACAGCAATAAAATATTAATTTGCATTCATTGATTATAACTAATTGGCATTCACTTTAAGCCTATAATCATGTATCTCAACTAAATAAACTGTTTTTCAAGCTCTTGTTTAGACCAATAACATTTGCTAAACATCATTTTACCTCATAGAATTTCTTACAAAATTCAGACTACATAAACCAAGTATAAATGAAAATAACTACAAAATGTAAAGAGAAACTAATAGCAGAAATGAAGTGCATACATTTGCTGAATGCCACTCAAACAAATGTACACGACAAACTGCAGTGGTAACTCAAAGTAGATACATTAATTTTAGGAACCTATAAAGTACAACTACACTTCAATTAAACTGCACCATCTGTAATAAGTTAATACAAAACAATGGCTGTTATCAGGGCCGGTCCTGAACACTTGGAGGCCCAAGGAAAGACCAAGGCAATTTGCTTCAAATACATAAAACATAGCAGAAATTTAAATGGAAGTAGGACTCGAACCTTGGCTGCTCCAGTGTAATAACAATCACAATACCACTGGACTAACTGATCTTTTTGATATTGGAAAATAACCCACCTCATATATAACATTTTTAAAATTTTGGGGCCCTAGAATATTGGAGGCCCTAGGCCACCGCCTTGGTGGCCTTGGGTCAGGGCCGGCCCTGGCTGTTATTACTAATTTTTACTGCAACAATGTTGCACTGTAGAACAATTAGACAGATAACAACATATACATCTTTACTAGACAGCTAACAATTAGACTGCAGTCCATAATAATTGAATATAATTATGCAAGAAGAATAACAAGAAGTTTAATTTGAATTCTTTCACCTATCAACAAGCATGTACTACTACAATTGAAAATGATAAAATGAATTATCTTTATTAATAATTATTTCACTTGTCTGGTTAGAATAAAATTATTATACCTTTTTTCCTTCAATCATATCAATTGACACGTTTTTGAGCTTTGACAAATTCCATTTTACCATCCTCGGGCTTGCCATTTCAAAACCTTTTTTTTCTTCTATGATTTCTGTCTTTTCACATATCTAATACTGTAGAATAAAAAATACAGTGTTACTTTTTTATTCAAATATTTTCTTTTTGCTACATAATTATCTTATAATAAGATTTAGCACATACCAATAAAATCATAGAACAACCTGGAATGCTTCTTGGATCTTGTGCAAATTTCTCAACATTTTTTGAAACATGATTATATATTGCTTTTGGCCAAGATATTGAATTCAAAGTTTTCAAATTTAATAACTTTGGAATAAATCTCCATTGCAAATATGTTTGATTATTTGGAAACAAGAATGTTATGACCATCAATAAAAGCAGCAATTTCACCAAGTCGACACCTCCATATCCTCTATCAATCATATTCTTCATTCTCTTTCCCACTGTTTTTTTGTTAATTCTTTCTCCCCGTTCAAAATTTTTATCCAAAAAATCAAAAAATTCCTCAGGCAAGTTATCTCTGCTTATTATTCCAATAGGGAACAAATCTTTACCCACTAATGGCATTCCCAAAATCAAGCTAACATCTTCTTCTGTTAGTTTCAACAATGAATCTCCTATTCTAAAAGCTTTCTCATTTTTATCATAAGATGTTATAACTTGATCTAAACTCTTTGCACTTTTTCGAAAATCTTGCCTTTGTATTTTGTCCTTTAAAAAGATTTCAAAATTTTTTTGAATGGGGTTTTGCTGATGTATGAAATAGCATCAGTTGATAACAAATTCTTTTTTTTGATTTTTCTCATCACTTTGAAAAGTGCATCTAAATTACACCTATATGTTCCACTATAATGCTTTATTTCTTTCTGTTGAACTTCATATTTTTCAACATCTTCATCAGTTTCAGTTTCTTCACTTCTGTTTGTCAAACATATTTCTTTTTCCTCACTTGTTTCATGAAATTGAATTGCTCTATCTTCTTGTTGTTGCCTTTGTAGTTGAGAATCAATGCCTCTTTCTTCAACTTCAGTTACTTGTAAACTGGATATCTGTGCTGTGTGTTGTTATAATGGAAATAACACATTAGTATGTGAAAATGAAAGAAACATAAATTTTTAATAATCTCATAACATATAGATTTTGTATAAAAAGATACACAGAATTATCTTTTTGTACAAAGATAAACATTTACATTTTGAAATAATCCTTAATAATTTAGAAGTATAAGTATCAGATTTTAGGTTAATGTATGTACACCAGTAGTTAATTATGAAAATCGGCACTGATGTCTTGATACATTTGCTTATTTAGTAATCATAATGATCAAGAACATTTTCTGACATATCACTTCATATCATAATAATTTATTGTACATTAGAAGTGATTCAAATGAAAGGATTGATGGAAACAGAAGCAAATTCAAGAAATATAATGCACAGGAATATTTGAAAAAATAAAATGAAGATAAAATATATGGTTATTTAGTTGTGTATTCATAGGTGTATGCAAGTGAAAAGGAGGAAAAGTTGAACTATGCAAATATATATTTCTTTGGTTATTAGATGGAATAAAATTTCAGTCTCATCTGTAAATTTGAACAGATGCACAAATTAAGAATGAAATGAACTAAATTATCCATGGAGAGCACTATTTGATGCAAGTAGCAAGGCATTTTGAGATGGTGGCTGTACACTAGTTTGAGAGATAAGAGCATCAGACAGTACAATGACAGAAGATCGAATATATTGTAGAAAACCAAATAGGTGTTTAGTCAACAATATAAAGGAAACCCGTAGATATAGCAATAATAATAACTTGACATCATTAAACTGCTAAGAATGGGATAAGATGGATCACGTGAATGACTTCCCTAAAATGAATAAGGCCATAAAGAGCTTCAAAATACATGAATGAAAAATTCAAAATAAGGAGCAAGTGTTTCAAGTCACCTGGGATAACTCAAACTCATTATCATCAAACAGAGATAGTAACTCAGAACATGCAAATATATGCTTTCTGGCAACAAACAACAGGGTCAATTTTGAAATTTCTTTTAAAGAGTACTAGAAATTAGTATTAAATTGATAGACAAACTTAAGGATTTTAAAAAAACAGATAAGGATTGATTCAAGATTTATTGCTGCTAGAAAAATCCAAGTTAATGAAAAATATGTTAATGACACTAAAACTAGTAGTAGTTTCAATGCTTAATTAAATTGAATATTAAACAGTTTAGATCTATTGATGCAATAAAAATCTGAATCAATCTCGATTATGTTATTATTATAGTAACAATTAAATATGATGTGCATCATAAGAAAATTGTTAATAATAAAGAAACTTCACGTACCGTTGCTGTTTGCTTTTGAGTAGATTGAGATTCTGGAGTAGATTGGCTATGTTTCTCACAGAAGGCACTGCTCGAAGGCTTTATGTTGATACACTGCTGACCATTTATATTGATAAATATACAATTTGCAGTATTCATTAAATTGTTTTGGTTTAATTTGAGCTTTTCTGCAATTTTGGATTTCTTTCTAGTATGCATTTTTATAGCTGCATATAAAAAAGAAATTTTGTCATTTTGATATAAGGATAAATATAATTTCAAATTAGACATGAAAGGTGTAGTTGCCATGGCAAATGTTTGATAATGCATAGGGGAAATTAGGTTAAAGTATTATCATTAAATTTTGTATACTTAAAATGGTAATTCTTTTACCAATACAACTATTCTATGTGCCTTGGTTGTCCCAGAACTAAAATTGTCACAACTACAAACATTATTGAGATGAAACATACAGGTGTATTCACATAACAAGAATGAAATTTGTATGCAAGTAGAAGTTTACAAATCCAAGCAAAGCCCAAAATAAGTGTGAAAGCAATGTTAACAGTCTTGTAATGTTTCTATAACATGACGAAAAATTAAATTTTGTATTCTTAAAATGGTAATTCTTTTACCAATTTGTGAAAAACGATAAATTCTGTTATCAGTTTCTATAAAAGATAAATGGTATTATCTTTTTATCAAAAAAACATTTTTGTAATATAATTAGTCATTTATGCTCCTTTAATGCTTATATAAAACGATGAACATTTAAATTTTCTATATTTAAGTTGCTAGATGCTTTTATCACTTTACAAAAATTTAGCAATTTAATAAAAATGATAAAAGAGTGTATGAATTTCTGAAAATGGTAAATAGTATTATCTTTTGATTACAAATGAATATTTTTGTAATATGTTAACAATGTTGTTATGGTTCATATGAAATGATGAATGATTATATTTTGTATATACTTAAAATGATAATTCTTTTATCAGTTTACAAAAAAAGATAAATGGTATTATCTTTTTATCAAAAATAAACATTGTTGTTGTATAATATAAGTCAGTAAGACTGCTTTAATGCTTATATAAAATGATGAACATTTAAATTTTCTATATTTAAGTTGCTAGATGCTTTTATCACTTTACAAAAATTTAGCAATTTAATAAAAATGATAAAAGAGTGTATGAATTTCTGAAAATGGTAAATAGTATTATCTTTTGATTACAAATGAATATTTTTGTAATATGTTAACAATGTTGTTATGGTTCATATGAAATGATGAATGATTATATTTTGTATATACTTAAAATGATAATTCTTTTATCAGTTTACAAAAAAAGATAAATGGTATTATCTTTTTATCAAAAATAAACATTGTTGTTGTATAATATAAGTCAGTAAGACTGCTTTAATGCTTATATAAAATGACGACCATTTAAATTTTCTATATTTAAGTTGCAAGATGCTTTTATCACTTTATGAAAATTTACCAATTTAATAAAAATGATAAAAGAATTTATCAATTTTTGAAAATGATAATTAGTGTTATCTTTTGGTTACAAATGAATATTTTTGTAATATGTTAACAATGTTGTAGTGCTTCATATGAAATGATGAATGATTATATTTTGTATATATTTAAAATGATAATTCTTTTATCAGTTTACAAAAAAAGATAAATGGTATTATCTTTTTATCAAAAATAAACATTGTTGTTGTATAATATAAGTCACTAAGACTGCTTTAATGCTTATATAAAATGATGACCATTTAAATTCTCTATATTTAAGTTGCAAGATGCTTTTATCACTTTATGAAAATTTACCAATTTAATAAAAATGATAAAAGAATTTATCAATTTTTGAAAATGATAATTAGTGTTATCTTTTGGTTACAAATGATTATTTTTGTAATATGTTAACCATGTTGTAATGCTTTATATTAAATGATGAATAATTATATTTTGTATATACTTAAAAATGATACAATTATTCTAGAAATACTATAAATACAACTATAATTTAATAAACAAATAACTTTAAAAAGATTACTTCAATTCTTTTGTCATAAAAATAAATAGTTTTATCATTTAATAAACAATAAAGGTAGAAGCATAAGTTTTTATTAAATGATATATAGTTTTATCATTTAGCAAACAAAAAAATAGCCCTATTATACTGTTAAGTATCTACATCTACCCTTACAGTTAAATGACTTCAATATACTCTTTGGCTCAGATTAATCATATATCAATGTAGTTTTGGATGTTGTTGGATTCCTATTTGTTTTTATTTTACTACTGTGGTACAGTTTATGATGAGATTCCTCGAGTGACAGAGTGATGCAAATCTACTACTTAAAACTAACTATTTGACCTTCATATAAACAACAAGGAAATATGGTTCGGCTTATATTGCAGTAAGAGTACATGCTATCATATTTCAATCCAAATATCAATGGAGTAAATCAATGACAAGTAAATCATATTTCAGCAGAAATCCATGGAGTATATCCATGTAGTAAATCCATAGAGTAAATCATATTTTCATTCGAAATATGCATGGAGAAAATAACAAGGAACAATTTCAGTGACATTCAGTTGCTATTCATTGAGTAAACCAATTGAGCAACACTATAATTCGAAATTAAAAACACCAATATAGAAGAAAACATTCGAAACAACAATACATTGTATGAAAACGAACTCAAAATGAAGAATTAATGTTGCTTCAGAACATTACAGGCGTTACATTTACAAACATAACAAAATTACCTTTCTTTTAGCAGAAATCGTTCGGCCGAGTACATATATTGGATTAAAGCGATATTGAGTTCGAATCTACTTGCACGAAAAATTATTTGTATAAATTATGGACGATTTAGTGAAGAGTTCGAATTGATTTGGAAAAAAGTAGGGTTGAGCAATTTCACCCCGAGTTGAATGAAATACGGGAAGTAGAAAGAAAACCTTAATTTTGGAGGGCTTTTGTTACGTGGATATGTAAAATGTCCTGGAAACTTATTTTTTGAACTTGTGGGCCTGGAAACTAATTAGTAGGCTTAAAAGTGCACTTTAACCTAATTTCCCCTTAATTTTATCTATGTGAAACAATCTTCTCTTGTCTTGTTTCCTAGAATACCCCTGATTCCTTCTTTCAATTTCTAATTCAATTTGATATTTCTTTAAAATCATATCCAACTAACATATCCGATCATCTTTTCATCCAAAAAGCTTGCTTACTCCTCTTCCAAACCTAATTTGATTAATTCAATAACCTTAACCTCTCTCCCAAATTGAAAGCGGTGAAATATTATTTTAGTATGAAATATGCTAAGAACAATAAATGATAGAAATTGATATTGAGATTGATGAGAGTGAGATGAGCACTCTTCCATAATGTTACATTTTTAACATTTTTTTCTTGAAATTAAAAAAAAGATTGTTAAACAGAAATTAAGGTTTTGTAGTTGAACAATTTGAAAGAATTCGGTGTTGGTAAAATAAAACAAAAATGATAATTACGGTAAGTTTGAATTAGTAATTCTAATTCATTTTTATAACGGGAGAACTAATATTTTGTTTCTTCCATTAGTAAAAGAAACTCTCAAAATGTTCCCCCTTTGGTAATTCCCAAAATTTTAGTCCTAATTTGTAAACCCTTCATATTAAATTTGAACCACATCAGTTGCTAGAAAGTTCTAGTACAAAATTCCATAGATTTTAGTTTTTTTTGGCTTTCATTGTTTTACAGAAGAAGAGGAGAGACTGAAGGAAAAAGGGGCAAAATTTTTGTCCAACGCTGCTAGAAATAAAGAGGAAACTTATATGTATATATATGTCTATCAAGTAATATTGAAATTCTCTTAGCACCCAAATTTATTTTTATGTCAAAACAGAAGTTATGCATAAGTTAACATATGACACGATGCATTGTTGGCATGTCAAACCATTCATGTTTTTATTTGGCTAGGATTAGCTTTAAATTAAAAATTTTTGGATGGAAAAACAATAATTGGGTTGAGCTTTCTAGACAAAAGACTATGTTGAAAAGACCGAAAAATGCCAAAAGGGAACAACTGATCAGCCGATTATTTTCAATTGTCGACCGATGGATTGCAAATATATAAAAAAAGAAGATGATTGATCGATCGGTCTCTATAATATGTGAATAGTTCCTTATAATAGGTTGAGTGATCAAGTGTCTTTTCGCGTCTAACGAACATTTTTGGAAAAAGATTCAATGAAGGGATGCTTCTCTTTGTTGCACCTCTCTATTGCCAATATTTAAGTCTTATTTTAGTCTGAAAGAATATTACATTTGAAAATTCTAGATAATATATTCTATTTCCCTCAATTCTCTTGCTCTTAGTTTCTTAAATTATCAAAATTATATTGGGTTTATAATATTACAAATTACAACTCGATACTTTACCCATCATAGATATTTAGGATGGTATGAATTGACTTTTTTTATGTCAACTTAGTCAATTGCAGATATACATGTTGTGAGTTCCATTATATCATGGGAAAGAATTTGTTGTAACTCAACTTATTCACTTGTTCGATTGAATAATAACATGAGGAAAATAATGTTTTAAGGAACAATATCTATTACAATGTGCCTCGAGCAAACTACTTTTCTATTTTTACCATCGTTGCCATTGTTTCAATTATTGAAACTCACAAGCACTCAAAAATACTATTCAACATTAGTATCTTAGTTCATATTGGAAAAGATATTTGGTTGATAATATCAAGCAATTTGACTCTGTCTGGGACTCTTCAAAATCACGTCCAAGATAATCTCAATGTTCTTCTTATGCTTGGGTTTCTTCATCTACATAGGTTTATCATCAGGGGCCTATTGAGTATTTTTTTAATTATCCATAATATCAAGCAACCATGAACTTACTAACGTTGGTTCCCTATGAAGATGTAGACTTGGCTATCCAAATGCTTGGTATTGGGAAAAATAATATTATAATACTAACATATTATGAAGTTTTCCCGAAATGTGCATATGACCTAAATTCATCGATTACATATCAGTATGAATCAAGATAAATAACAACACCAATCACCAAAACAAACCGATAATGAAATTTTATCCGTACAGAACGTGAGATCTGTGTTGCGCTTATGGAAGAAGTAGATAATTTGTTGATAAACGAGTCCATCCCTAAATCGCTCTACCCCGACCAGGTAGCCAATCCCCTAATTGTTAGGAAGCTAGGCGGAAAATGGGGACATGTATCGATTATTCAAACTTGAATAAGGCATGCTCGAAAGGCTAGTTTCCACTTCCACGAATAGACCAACTAGTGGATGGAACCATTGGACAAAAATTGTTATCTTTTATGGATGCTTACTCCGACTATAATCAAACTACAATGCCTGTTTCATATCAGGAGCATACGAGTTTTATTATAGACCTGAAACTGCATTGCTACAAGGTAATGTTATTCGTTTTGAATAACTTTGGTGCTACTTACTAGGAACTAGTCAACAAAATGATTTTGGAACAAATCAAATGGAAGATGTTGGTGTACGTGGGCGATATGCTAGTAAAATCAAGAAGATCGATATATGACATAGAATACCAGTCGAAAATGTCTAATATGCTTTGGGAGCATGTAATGAAATTGAATCTACCGATGTGTTCTTTTGCAGTTATATTGGGAAATTTTTTGCGGTTTCGTGAACTCTAGGGGCATAAAAGCTAATCAGAGTAGATTGAAGTGTAACAACCAGTATTTTACGTAATGTATGATCGTAAATATTATTATTTAATTCATTTGAGGCCGTACGACTCTATAATTTTGCAAAATGACTACTAAGGACATTTTTCAGTTTTAGAATTTTTGTGTGACAGTTTTGACCCTAATAACCTTATAAAGCCTATAACTTATGATAGGAGCTGAATTGGGGCCTGAAACCTCTTCCATTAGATTTGGATAATGGTTTATCTTTCCGAGAAGTTGTCATATGAAGGATATGTATTTACTATTTGAGAGCACTACAAGAAAAGTTGATTTTTATAACGCTAATAGATAACACTTTATTTCATTGTATAATTGTTTGGTTTAATTTGTTTTATTTAGAGCAGGGATAAACATGCAACACTTTTATAATGAGGCCTCCCCCAATTATTTTCTTGGCCCCCTCTTTTTTGAATTATTTCCCTCTTCCCTCTTTTTTCTGTTCCATTTTTTTCATTTTCTTACAAATCCCTAAATCACTCCAGATCCATATCCTCCTTCGCAAACCCTAAATATTGGTGCCACGGCTAATTTGAACAGGTGGAGCACGCGATGGTGGTTCTATGTTGTAGAGCATGATGTGGTATGGAGATCGAGTCAAGATCTGTTCCTGGATAAGCAAGGCAAGGGCGGAGAGCAGGAGGTCGAAACTGATGAGAAGAAGCTTTATCGACCAAGCCTGACCCAAAGCATAGGTGGGAGGAACATACGACTAGGGCATCATCACGAAAGGGGGCTGTTGCGTTGAAAAATGGAGAAGCACCCCTAAAGTAGATAAATCCAAATCAAACAAGCAAAAATAGGAAGAAAATAAGAACACATAGGGACATTTTATAGTGGTTCGACAAATCTGAGGCCCGAGTCTACTTTAATATTATTATCTCTTTGGTTCTCTATGGAATACAAAGAAATACAACTCAAATCTAGCCATAATAGATCTTGGATTTCATTGATTTTTGAAAAGTAAGGGTTGAAGTACATAGAACTTAGATCTTAAAAATGCCAATCCCTTTTCTAGTTGTAAGTTGCCTCACATTTATAGGCAAAATCCAACATAGATCTCGCCACTCAGGTCTGAATACGTTACAACTCCAATATTCAAATATCCAGGCATGAAGATTGAGTCAAACTCTGCGATTCCCAAGACAGAAAAAAATCGGTACCAACTAGTTCTTACTGACCAGGTTTTCTGATGATTTTTCCAAATATTTTCTTACGACCCGAGTCTTCTACCCATAACCTTTGCCTAGTCATTCCAAAAATCATCTCTCTACGGACCTATTCATGTCGGTACCGATATGATTCATGTTGCCTAAACTCGTTCAATCTCCTTATGCTCCTTTCCTTCATCGTTCCTGATGTTTTTCTGGGTCTTTGGAGTTATTCCTTCATCTTTCTTTAGTCCAATCTATCTGTGTTGAGTCTGCTCCATGACCGTGGGAATTTTAGCCATAAGACTTGCCCCTTAAATTACGCCTTATGAATGTAAGGTGTGCTTTGCTCAAGAACAAGTTTCAGTAGTAGTCAATCTCTGGGAGTCGAGCTCTCCGGCCATCTATTGATTCTGATCGTGGTGAATCGTCCAGTTCCTGCGGATACACTTGCAAATCAAAGGTCATTCTAAATCAACATAGCTAAGGATGTAGTCCTTGCTTAAGTGTTAGTCATAGATCATAATTAGTTTATTTTCATCCGGAGTTATCACATCACATATCAAAATCATCCTTTGTTCATCCGTAATTTATTTATTCTAGTCTAATCACCAGGTATTCAAATCCTAAGATCAAGTCAACATTCATTCTAGGGTCCGATCTAATCTAGGGTCTGATCTCGCTTCGAACCGTCCAACATCCAATCTGGGGTTCGATCTCTTTGGATCGTTTAACATTCGATCTAGGATTCGATCTCTCCGAATCATTCAACATTCAATCTAGGATTTGATCTCTCCAGATCCATGTTGAGTCCAATTTGCTAGCACTTCGATGAGGGGACTCAGCGTCCAAGCAAGTCTATCCACTCACTCTTCGACGAGGTGATTTACTCCTTATGGCCATCGCCCTATTTCTTCGGACAGGACTTGTAACAACCCGCACCTTATTGGTACTGAATTTTGACTAAATTGAAACTTAATCCGATATATGTAAACGTTGCACTACCCAAAAACCTCAGCCACTTAATACTTCTTAAATAAGGAGGAGGCAGACCCAACGACCATTTAATACCTCAACCCCGAAGCGGGTCCTCCGTAACGTAAATGCTATTCAATTGGTCCTAACTACAGAGATCGATGACCCCTATATACAGCTTTATAATTTAATTGCTGCATTACTAACGCATCTCAAAGACTCATCTAAAGGTTAATTATCCCACTTCTGACAAACAAACAACTAACTAACTAAACTTTGAGGTATGTGCATATCCCATATGGATTCTACACTAGTAGGATGTAAAATCCATCAGTGCATAGCCCAAGTCTTTGCTACCGACTGCTTGGGACCGCTGGTGGTCATAGCCTATATGTTAGCCCTATTACTCAATATCGGTCTAACAATAATACTAACATAGCCCGTGGACCTTCCATAGTCAAAATCTTATTTAGACTAACCTAATGTAAGTCAAGGAAAATGCCTCTTTCAGTTACTTAATACCTCTTATTAGAAATGAAGAAGACCTCATTTCCGGCACTAGACCATTTAATACATCAAATTCAAGGCGAACCCTTGATATGTTTTTCCCTACCTATACGCAACGCATATCCCTTTCCCCTGGATCCTATAGTTAGAGATGTCCCACATCTATAGTAAGCTATGTAGTTAATATCAGATAATATCGCTGATATATCGTTGACGTATCTCATATTACTCCTAAGTTGATATTTTTTCAAAATATCACTTAAAATATCATTACCGATATATCATCCAGTATTTGCTAATATATCGCTCCGATATTTAGTGTAAAATACCCGATATTTCTTAAGAATATCGTTCATTATTCTATGTATTTATATTTATGAATAAATATCTTCACATTCTCAATATTTGTTTTTTGTATATGGTGAATGACAATACCTAGACCATATTAGAAAACAAATGGTCTAATTTTTCAATTTTAACCATATTGTTTTAGTCTTCTTCATTTGTCTTTCAACACGAAAAACCCAACTTATTCCATTATTTTATGTTTTATTTTTCGTTAAGACTTTACCGCTAAAAACAAGATCGTGAATGCGCTGCTTCACTTTTTAGTTATTTTTTCGTTCACCGTTTCTAATATGAAAGTTAGCTTATGAAAATTCATTTTATTAATTATTATCATGTATCAAGAGCTAAAAGTTGAAGAGCAGTAAAGTTATATATTTGACAAATCGATAAGGAACGAGCTAAGTAGTAGTTGGTATCAAATCAACATTGCTTATTCGATAAATTAAGTGAAAATGAAAATGATGACACTATAAATATGGAAGATTTGGGAAAGTAATATAGAAAAAAAATAGATGACGGAAGGAACAATGAATATAGTATAAAAATGAAGAGAATAATAAAGATGTACATTATATGAATTTATCAGTTTTTATGAGCCTATATTATGATTCATATTTAATAGAATATCTCAATTAACAGATTGTAATTTGTAAAATATCTGTAATCAGTCTTTGATAGTAATTAGGTATTACTTATGCAAATATTTGAAAACTTAACATCAATATAACATTATAACATAGTATAAAATTGTTTATAACATGTTATACACATGTCCGATATTTTACCAATATTATCCAATATTATCACGATATTTTAAAATATCTCATATCGGTACTTGACCGATACATACCTGATATCGATATTAACTACTTAGGTAGTAAGTATATACAAGTGCTGGTAGCCTCTAAGTGAAGGGCAGACTTTTGTTATGCAACTCTACTGACCTCATATCACAACCCATTCTAAATCAAACCAATCATCCTAAGCTTAAATGTTAGGCTAAGCCTACTAAATCATGCTCCTTTTAAACTTACAATTAAGGCTATATAATTTCCCACTATGAAAATTATACTGCAATCTAGCATTTAATTCACTTCTTATATGCTTACTATATTCCATAAATGTCAACTATCCATAATAAATGGTATTATTCTACTTGGACAATCTTTAATAACATTTATTTATTCGTTCTGATTCAACCTATCATGCCTATTTCATTTTCCCATAAATGACACACTAAATCCTTTAACTAGTCTCATTAAACATATTTATGTCCCCATTTAATTCTTGTAACTCCTTATTAACTAACATATTTATTGCCATATTAATTTTGGAGTTACTATCTCTTTTCCGTCTACACCTCATAATCCTATAATTTGCTATGCTTACTTATAACTAGACATCCTAATTATAACTAATACAAATATTGACGTATATTGCGCTATATAAATATATATTTATTTTTAATTGGTAAGCGCAATTATACGTGTGTGTGTGTGTTTATTTCTAACTATTAATTCTTAAACCAGAACATTCCTTTCCACGTTTTAATTTATCAGAGCTATCCTTCCAAAAAGGATCACGTTATAACTTTCCATAAATTAACCAAAAGTAATACCTTCGCTTTGCTTGAATTTACAACAAATTTAGTCTTCTTTTATTGAAATAGATAGTGCAAACTATGGAGGAAAACATCCATACTTTACACATCTCTTCCATTTTTGTTATATTCCTTATTATTTCAAATAACGCACCTTTTATACATTTGTAGAATTAGATAATTTTTGGAAATTACATAGAAATAGATACAACTAAATTGTACCTCGCTTCCAAGAAATTAAAATATAGAAATTCACATTCCAAGTCAAATTAGGATGACCTAAGCTAATATTAACATTTTACCACCCAAGTATAAATCTAGAATAAACTATACAACCTTATCAACATTTAACTTTAACAAATTTAGGGACTGATTTACAAATTTCTAGATTAGAGTGTAAATAACATTCATATTCCAATTACCTATTTTACCAATGGAGGCAATATTTCTATACGTTCATCTTAAGCCTACAACTCATCGGATCTTATATCGGCATAATAATTAAAGAAAATTACACAATATAAATTTCTACATTATAAATAAATTATATAGCTTCCCACTCACCTTTCAAGCTTTCCAAATCTCTCAAATCTGAATTCATCCATTTACTTGACTTCTTGTCCATTTTAATCCAATAGAAAATGTATAACAAGATCTATACATACTGTTAGAATTACAGATCTAAGAAGAGATTTGGGGTTATAGGGAATATAGATTTATAATTATAGAGATTACCATTTACTTTCGCGACGTGGATTCACTTCTTCTCTTTTTTTCTACCCTTCTCCGATTATATATAAATAATATAATATTTTATAATTAATAGAAATAGCGGGGAAGGGAAAATGATAGAGCTTCACTGCTTTGATTAGAAAATATGAGAAGAGAAGTGAGGGGTTAGGCCTGTATTTATAGGAGCTCAATTCAATCGTATCTGTTAGATTTAAATAATTAAATCCGGACAGTTCGTCCAAGGTTCCACTCTAGCTACCACTATAAGGACCGATCGACCTCTCCTTTATAGGCGACAGTGGTCGATCGGCCCAATTAGGGGGTCGACAGGTGAGATCCTGCATTGAATATTATTTATTTTCATTTTTTCCATTTTCATTTATTTTTTGCGTTTTGAAAATTTCAAACGCTGATAACTTCTTCGTTTGAACTCCAATCGCAAAACTCCAAATATAAAAGTTGCTTAGAAAATCGCCACTAAGGCAATGATGCAAGTTTCATGGCTAAATTCTTTTGTTTGTTGAAATTTTATTTTTGAGCCTTAATAACTATTTATTCATTACCATTAATTTGATGGGGTGTTACATTCTCCATCCTTAAAAGAATTTTGTCCCAGAAATTCCTTAAGTGGTGAATCATGTAAATAGCGTGCAACCATTCTAAACTATCTAGCCTATTAGCGTATGACCAATTTTTCAGCTAAATGTGTACAAATGCATATTGTATCATAACATATATGATATGCATGCTGAATAATTCTATATCGGAGCCTCCTATATGAATATATTCTTTTAAAAACATTTTAAAAATATGATGCAAACAACCATTTTATACTGGCAGTTCTATATGTATGCAAGTTTTCAAAAATCAATAATCTTTTTTCACACAATAATTTCCACACCCCTACGAGCTGGAGTATAGTTCAACCAATTTTTTATCCAATCCCTACCATTCAATACCTAACACACAAATTTTAACATACAAAATTTTGAAAATTCAGATTTCCTAAATTTATACTCCTATGCTAGACAAGAATTTAGATGAAAATTTTCACATTTCCACCATTCTTTTGGATACCTAGTCCGTTGTTCTTTGGAACCTTTTCGTTTACCCTCAAATTTTCTCCAACTTTTCCAAATACAATTTGCATAAGGAGGTTTATTTTTGGACGTTAAAACTAAATTATCCAAAATGCAAGTTTCGTTTCACTATCAACAAGGTATGGAAATAAAAATTCCAATTCTAAAATAGTATTTTCCCTTAATATTCCCTATGTTTTTATACCGTTACCCTTGTCCGATAGTAAAATTCACGTTCACTAACATATTGACTCTCCCTATGCTAAGCATATGGCACTAGAAAATTGGAAATGTTCATTTTCCATTAAAAACCATTTTATCCCTATTTGAACCAAAAATGGCACAAACACCCAAAAGATAAGAGAGTAGAGATTCAATGAAGAAAGCAAATGAAATTAGAAGAAATCAAACAGAAAAAGAGCACACATAAATTTATAGTGGTTTAGCAATCTTGGCCTACGTCCAATTGAATGATTTTATTTCTTTTACACTAGTTTTTGTGATTACAAGTATGAGGGATCGACAGGGATCCTAGAGTACAATGGAGTTTGTGTGTAGCAGCAACGTAATGATCCTTAGAATGAACCATGTCTCCTGCATTTATAGAGGTAAACGACCAAATATCTCGATGATATTTCTCCTGCAGAACCTCGCCGCTAAGACCAAGTCATCCAAAAGGTTTGAGCTCCAAATTCATTAAGGAAGGGGATTGGTACCGATCCCTAAATACTCAAGCATGAATTGATCGACTTCTTTTGTTGGCTTCATGTTTCCAAGGTTGTTTTACATAGTTTCCTAGATGTTTTTTGGGCCAAGCGATGGATTTACAGAAGGTTGAATTACTGCTGTAGGCAGTGTATGGAGATTGTCAATACGACGCATATGAATTCTAAAATAACACTTGAATAAGGCTGTATATAGATAGAGAAGAGTGTCATAGGAGTGTGGGCCACTTTAGGTGTACCCCTAGGGATCGGTATCGATCCCTTATGTAGGACGAAACACTCAGTAAATTCTAGCATGCTGTTTTCCTAAGTTCGTTTGACCGGCATCTCGTGGTCTTGTCTGTATTTGGTTTCGGGACCCTAAGACCATCTATCTAGGCTTCTTGCCTCTATAATCTTCAAGTCTAACTTGTCCAGTCGGTCTAATCGTAACCGAGTCAAAAGGCCGGACAACACTTGCCTCCCAAAGTACATCTTATTGCAAACATGATGTGCTTTGAATCGAGACAAGTTAGGATCGTTGGAAAGGATTTCATTATGTGCCTCGAATGGTTGTTACCCTTCCGTTGAGTTTCTTTTTGTGAAAATTTGTATCCCTAACTTCTCATTGTGATGATTGGTTGATATCTTACATTCTAAAATCAGAATGTATTTTCCAGCAACTGTCTGTGCTCAGTTCCATTGAAATAGTTGATTGAGTTTGTAGGCCTTGATTATTTGAATTGGCTTCCTTTCTGATAGTTCCAGGTAAGAATTCAATTCTCGTCAATTCAAGAAATTACATGTCGATTATGCATATACGCTTGTACATCCATGCACATGCTTTAGCCATTGGCTCCCAAGCACGTTCATATGCCTATAGGTCATTGCCAAGTTCCATGGAATTGTAATCACAAGTTGTTTTGTTTGTTTTTTATCCTAAGGCATCCTTTCGGTCGTAGACTTAAGTCGTATCGAACACTAGGTAGGGCCACAATTTTAATCTGTCGTATCCAACTTTCGGGTGATTATACTCCTGCCCCAGTCTTGGTTTAATGAGGTTAGCGCACAAACAGTCGAGTCTCGTCTTTATGAAGTTATATTTTTCTCGTCAGGTCTAAGGCCTGAGTTAGCGAATGGGTAGTGGGGTCATACCCATCTTGAGCTGTCGAATCAAAGGTATGAGTTGGCGAATGTCTAGATCGTAGATGGTGTCATCTGATGGATGGTCGGATCACATCCATCTCGGGTTGTGCTTTTTCTCCCGTGTTAAGGGCAGAAGCTGGTGAGTGAATGGTCAAGTCACCACTATGGAAAAAAATGCATCAGATGACATATATGCTCCATTGTCTGATTGCATTTCTATCTGTCGCTAAATCCCATGCCGTCTCATTGCACATCAAACAAAAGACATACCCCGTTGTCTGATATGCACTAACACGATAAAAACACCATATGTTGTCTGATGTTATAGTATCATTTCTACAATTTCCAATTAGACAACATATATATATATATATATATATTGACTTATATGCATACCATTTACACTTATGTTATATTTATAGAATGAAATAATGAATCGTAATTTTATTTAAATAAATATTTTATTTCAAATCAAATTCAAATACAATACAACTTTCACTATACTTACATTTTCAAATACAATACAACTTTCACTATCACTCTCATGTATACAACTTTTCTATACACTCTCATATATAACATTTTTTTACTAGCACTCATTCACACTCACTCGAGTTTAATTTTGATATTGATCTTGATTTGCTTGCTCTAGCTTGTGTTTAGCCATCTCCTATACCTGTCAAATAAACAATGCAGCAAAATGAAAAAAAAACAAACCTAAATTGCAAAAATAAAATTGAATTTGAATATTAATAGTGTCTCAGTTTATGGGTTTGTTTTCTTTTCATGTTTTAGACATGGACAAATATATATGTGCACAGACGACTTATGATATGCACAATGTATCACTGTGAATATCACAAGGCCAGACATCAATTAAATCTCACAGAAAATTGCAAAGGTCAAACCCTAAGGCTCAACATAGTGTAAATGTGCACAAAGTCAAGCCCAAGCCTCCTCAAGCTCAACTCAGGTGCACATATCATAATACAAGTTTCAGCAGTTCAACAACTCAAGAGTACATAGTGCATACAAGGCAAGAAATCTCAAAATGGTTTAAGCATAGTGATATAGGAGCAGCTCAAGGTGGCATGAACAAGGCTGAAGTGCATATGTATAAACCGGAAAAAAACAAGGAGAAGAAAGTACATGGAAATATAGGAAATTCACATGTATAAACCAGACAAAAACTGGGCATGAATTCAAGATAGTGCAAACAAGCTCAGGCAACTCAGCATGGAGATGCACAAAGTCAAAGCAAGCAGCAAACAGATTCATGGCAAACCAGCAAGCAAGCAAAGCCCAAGCAAGAAAAGCCAAAGTGCACAAACGAGTTTAGTGCACATGGAGATGCATAAAGTCGAGCACCAGCAAACCAGATTCATAGTAGAATCAAAAGTATTTCAAAACTGCCTTGAACTAGGAAGCAAAAACAAGCACACACATTGACTCAAATACAATTCAAAATGGTTCAAAAATGAAAACAAGTTCAATTAAACCCCAAAATGGTTCAAGCATGGAAGTTCACACATTAAAATAGAAAATTGAAAGTGTAACAAGAAATCACAGTGCAAAAGCAAGTGCCACAAATTAAAACAGCAAGTGCCACAAATTAAAACAGCAAATGCCACAAACTGAACAAGCAGTGCCACGAATTAAAACAAGGAAGTGCCATAAACAGCAAGGGCCACAAATTACTTGATATGACGCAGCGACAACAGTCACACATACATACATATATATGTATGTATATACATGGAAATTCACACATATACACACACATGTAGTGATATGTAGATATAAACATACCTATATATGAAAACCTTCATACAAATAACCAGAAACACAGTTTGGTTTGCTTGAGTCTGTTTTTTGGTCAGAAATCAAACAGCCTCAATTTGGTGTACACATAACCAGAAACACACACCTAGAAACAACTGTATATATACAAGGCCAAAGAGTAATGAACAACCAGTGCACTTGCTAGTCAAAAGAACATTGCAAAGATATGTATGCAATGTATATATTGCAATAAAAGGAACATTCATACATACATACATACATACATACATACATATGTATGCTTGTATATACATGGATGAACCAACAACCAACATAAGCATCAAAGCTTTAGGAAAATCGAACATTCATACATTAAAATAAGGTAGTGACACATATTAAAAAATTGGTTCAAGTGTCAGTGAAAATGCAACTCAAAACAAGTTCAACTCAAAATGGTTCAGAAAATGGTTCAAGCTCATGTAATTCAAAATGGTTTAGCTCAAAGCAATTCAACTGTTGGATCAACTCAAACTAGTTCATAAAGGTGCACAAACAAATTAAACAAACAAAAAGAAACAGGGCGGTGCCACAAATTAAAACAAGGCAGTGCCACAAACATTCACACACACATGCATATATATATATATATGTATGTATATAGACGAAAGTTCAAACCATCGAGAATACAACAAGTACAAGGCAAGGACAAGTGTATAGATGAACTCAAGTGTACACTAACTTGAACTTGAACTCAATTGTACACATGAACTTAGACATGGTAATGCAAGTGGAACTCAAGTGTACACATGAACTATCAAATGAATTACATATGTATGCATATACATGAAAGAGTATCACATAATAATAAGTCTAGGCAGTTCAACAAGGCAAGGATGTGTGTATGGGTTCAACAAGTGCAATACTAAGTGCACCAAACATAACTTCAGTCACGTGCACATATATACATATATGTACATACATGTGTACATGTGCACAGTCGCGCCAATGAAGTGGCCAACAAAACAAGGCAAGGATGTATACATGTATATATGTATACATAACTTCAACAAGGCAAGGATGTATACATGTATATATGTATACATAACTTCAATAAGGCAAGGATGAATACATGTATATATGTATATACATGTATACATGTTCAACAATACAAACAAGGGGAACCGACAAAACAATAAAGTGGCCAAGATCAAACTATCTATCATGTTATCTAATGAGTACAGAGCATCCTTTAGGAAAGAAAATGGTACAATCAAATGAAGCAAACATAATAAAACAATAAAAAAATGCAATATGTAATGTAGTGATTCTAAGTTTATTATACAAATATAAGAAATTATATTATAACTAAAACTGATGAAGTAAACAAAGGTAAGGCAAACATTTAATTTAAATTAAACAAGGAAATAATAAAAGGTACAACAATAACTAATTCATAAAACCAAAGAAAATTCAAAAGAAACCATTACAAAATTATCAACTTCTATTAACTCTTTACTATTAACAATGAACAAGTCAAGTTTCAGATAATCAAATATACTCAAACCATCACAGGCAAATCAAGTCGAGATCAATAAAAAATCACAGGCAAAAGTCTATACGAATAAAGAGGAAATTGATTCCTATATAAACACCTAAATCATCACAGGCAAATCAAGTCGAGATCAATACAAAATCAAAAGGGGGCATAAATCATACCATATATCAATCGAAGAATACTCGACAAATAGAACGAGCCCTAATTACAAGCTGCTTTAATTCAGCGTTGTTGGTTGAAGAATACTTGACAAATTTATCGAAGAATACTCGACAAATTGAACGAGCCTTACAAAATTGAATGAACCCTAATTATAACCAGCTTCAATTGGGTTCCGCAAGATTAGGTTTTGAGAGAGAGAGTATCGGGTTATCTAATTTTTTGATAAAAGGGAAAATAATCGAAGGAAATAAGGCAGCCACGAATAAACTAAAGGAACGCCATTTTCTTTTCTTTCAGAAATGAAAGAAAGAGGAGGGAAATAAGTAAAGGAACACAGCCACGAAATAATTTAGGCAATATTGAGAGGGAAACCAAAATTTTGATAAGGAGGCAAAACTAAATTTTTGATAATTTCAATCAAACAATAGATAAATGTTATCTGAAAGCGAATGTTGTTTGATCTCTATTGTGTCACACAAAAAATGATTTTTCCATGTGTTGTGTGATAAAGTGGGATAGTCAAAGTTGGCGAATGGATGGTCATGTCACATCCATTCTAATTTCATACTCCTCCCATCAGATCAAGGGAGAGAGTGGGTTGATGGATGGTCAAATCACATCCATTCTAATTTCATACTCCTCCCGTCAGATCAAGGGAGAGAGTGGGTTGATGGATGGTCAAATCACATCCATCTAGGATCAGTCGAGTTACGCCCGCTTTATGAGTTGTGATCTTCCCGTCGAGTCAAGGAAAAGAGCTAGGAACTGGATGGTTGGGTCACATCCACTCTAAGTTCGACAATGGATGTCGGATAACGTCCTTTTGTTTTTAAAATCCCTATGTTGGATCAAGGGAAAGAGTTAAGTTGATGGATAGTAAGTCATTTCCATTTTGGTTTGAACAACCTTTGTCGGGTCAATATATGGAGTTAAGTTCATGGATGGTCAGTCGCTTCCATTTTGGTTAAAAATCCCCCTGTTGGGTTAAGGGATAAAGTTAAGTTGATGGATGGTCAGTCACATCCATTTTGGTTTGAACTCCACTTGTCGGGTCAAGGGATAGAGTTAAGTTGATGGATGGTCAGTCACATCCATTTTTGTTTGAACTCCCCCTGTCAGGTCAAGGATAGGGTTAAGTTGATGGATGACTAGTCACATACATTTTGGATCATGGTCTTGCCCCCGAGTTTGGGGCAAGAATTGGCTGATGAGCGGTCGAGTCATGCTCGCCTCGGTCGGGCTCCATTGGTTTGATCATGGGCCATGGAGATTTGGCGGGCACCTAACTCTAGGATCTACACACCTACATTATTCATATGCAGTTTCATTTAAGTTAGTCATGGTTCACAACAAAATTGCATAAAGGTAAAGTTGCAATGCTGGAAAGCCATTATATTGAAAAATAACAAAGTCTGTCTTATGAAATAATTCAAAGCAAATAGAAATAAGTTTTATTCTCGAGCGAAATAGCATTGTAGATGCTCGTTATTCCACTCCGCTCTAGCCCTTCACAACTGGAAGATGACTGTCGGCGGTCTAGTTTATAATCAATCTCCTTTCAGGAAGCCTAGGTTCATCAATACTAGGAGCAGTCTTTCCTCGTTAGGGGTCGGATGTTCCTTGCCCCCCATCCTGTAGGTTTTTCACAAACTGTTGGAGCTGTTTCTTTTGGATCAATTCTTTGATCATATCATGAAGGTGTCTACACTCGTTCGTGTCATGACCATATGTTTTATGGAATCCATATAATTTTACAGACTTCCTCTGTTCTTCAGTTGACTCTCTTAGGGCTGGTTTCTTATACTGCTCCGAGTAGCAAAGTAAATATTTTCAGTTGAGTCATTCAGTAGGGTGTAGGTGTCAAATCTTAGGATTCTCGATCGTCTCCTAGAATCCAGATTTTCATATGGTGCCCTGCTACGACCCTTGCTCTGACCACTTCTCTTATTTAGTACATTCATAGCTATGTTCCTAAAATCATATGGACTATCTCACAGTGATGTTGCTTCGCACTGCTTTGGCCTGATGGCCTAGATCATTGCCTCTCCTAGTCGATGTAACCTCCTCCTTGTGCAAGTACTGGGCCGCATTGTGTAAAAACGATCCAGAGTAGCAGGAGGCTTTCTCGATAACCATTCACTAAAGTTTGTATTGGGGTGGATCCCCCTAATCAAAGCCATCAAGATTACGTTGTCCTGAGGGTTGCTCACCTCAGTCACAGAGGTATTAAATCTTTGAAGAAAGTCCTTGAGCGGTTCCCCCGATCATTGCAATAAGTTAGACAAACACATGACATCTTGGGGCGAGTCATGTGCGTTCTGAATTGCTCGATGAATTTCCTTGGCAGCTGATCAAAAGAAGAGATGGACCTTGGTGGTAGTCGAGTAAACCACAAGGTTGCCACTCCTTCTAGGAAGATGGGGAAGCATCTGCACTTGATTGCATCTGATGCTCTAGCAGAGTCCATATGCCACTCATATTTCATGAAATGCTCTCGGGCGTTAGTCTTCCATGAATATGCCGACATGGTTGGTATATTGGATTTCTATGGGTACTCCTTGCGTAAGACTGCTTTAGTGAAGGGATTTTGACTAGGGGAAGTGCCCCAGTCGTCATTAGTTTGGCCTTGACTTTCTCTCACAACTTTGTGAATCTGTGGAATAGGGATCTTAAGGCTAAATCAACATAAGAGTGGTAGGGGGAGGTGAATAGTGTTTAATTGATTATGTGAATATTTTTTAAATTCTTTAATATTCTACTTGGAATGATGTAATTAACAATCATAGAATCAAAGTACAGATAAAATTAAATGCAGTAAAAGTAAAAAAGAAAGAATATACCGGGATTTTATACTAGTTCGGAACCCTACATCCAGTCCCGCATAATTCCTTGTAAGGATTTCTTTTCAACTAGTAAATGCAAATACAATCTCGATTTTATGCCTACGAGACACACCCTCCAGAATCCCGAGCTTTAAGTAGAGTCGCTTGATTTTCGGGCTACAAGCACACCCAACTAATTTTACAGGCTGCAATCACACCCACAAGTATAGCAGTATGATTTGATAGAGTTTTACAAACTCAGATCTTTGATCTTGATTACAATTGATTCTACAACTCTTGAACAACACTTTGATCTTGGTTTGAGTGAGAGAGATGAGAGAAATCAAAGAGTAAATAATGGAGAATCAAACTAGTGATGATTGAATTTGATTCTATTTGAAATTCGGCACAGTTTGGGTAGAAATTTATTTAGAATCAAGAGAGTGAAAAAGGGAGAGAAGAATAAGAAAGTTATATTGGAAAATTTGTTTGGAAGTCTGGTATTTATAGGAAAACAATGGTCATGTCCATTCACAAAGAGATACGATGAAAAGACACTTCCATTCAAAATTTGAATTTTGAAATTTACGGCTAATATGTCAACATATAGAAAATGGATATGTCGACATATCCTTCACAAACTTGAAAAACACTTTATAAAAATTATTTTGAAAATCCGCTGCTTTGTGAAATAATTTGATGCTTCGTAGAATCATTTAAATATAGTTTATACACATTTTAATCAAAATATAACTTAATAAAACTTTATAAAATAATTTTGAAAGATTTAATAAGAACATTCAATATAATGTAAATAATATATAAAATCAATATAGCTATAAATTATTAAAGTATAAACAAAAATTCAATATATATATATATAAACTAAAATAATATCTTTATAAGTATAAGAGATTGAAAATCATTTTGAGAAATATTTTGAAAAGATTTTAAGACCAGGATACTTGAAAAATAATTTAAAACAAAATCAGAGAAGGAGAGAAAGATCATGAAAGTGCTATCAAGTATTTAACATAAATTCTACGACTCTATAACTTATCTGGAATATCTTCAAATCTTGAACTCTTCAATACTCATGAGTCTTCAATTATTATCATCTTGAATCTACTCTTGATATCGTGTAGTCTTCTTAATCAACACCTGTCTAATACCATGCACTATATACTATATATAACTTGATAAAACATTAGTATCTATATTTTATATAATGTCCTATAGTTGTTATCATCAAAACCAATACCTAAGCTACTAACAGTCTCTCCCCCTTTTATGATGACAACTCTGTATATAAAATATAATATAACTCCCCTGGGTTACAAAACTCCCCCTTAATATATGCCTATATTTTATATATTTCTCCCCTAAATAAAATGCTAATTGATATATATATATATATGTATGTGTGTATATATATATATAAGAATTATATATAATGATGATAAGAATGATTATATGAAAATAATTAGTGATATGTAAAATTAGATAATCATGAAATACTCATAATCAATCTAAATATTCATCCAATCCAACAAAGTTAATGGCACACAACGTTTAAACAAATCCACACAAATCAAAAAAATCAAATCCAAACCAAATCATGTATTATTATTTATATACAACCGAACCTATTTAAATTAGACATTTCGAGGAACTTCAACCCGTCCATCAACGCTGAATTGGATCTGCTTTGATAGCATTCCAATCTTCATCATCTTTGTTGATGGTGCACTCTGGATTGGTGGTTGGTTCTTTTTTGTTCAAGGCAGAAATCATCCACCATATAGTGTCGAAATGCCTTTCTTTCTCCTTAATCATCTGCATTTGACTTAATTCTAAGTGCCTCTGGTTTCTTAAGATGAAAGAAAGAACGTTATTGAATGATTCAAGAGTTTTTCGAGGTTTTCGGTTAGTTTTTGGATAGGAGAAGCCATTAATTTTTATTAGAGATTTAGAATAAAAACGAATGAAAATAGAGACTGAGAATAATGATTTTCTAGAGTAAATATATATATATATATATATATATATAAGGGTAAGAAGTTGTTTGAAATTAATTGGTGTTTGGTAGTTATTATTTTTAAGTTTTAAATTGTTTTGAAAAATGGCCGTTATATGTTGACATACATGCTTGGCATATGTCGACATATGCACTATAATTTTCAAAACCACTTTATTTTACTTTTATGTTATATTTGGCCTACACTATTATATTTATATGACTTTCCAGAGATAATTGACAATGTATAACAGTAAGAAATAAAATTTTCATTGATAATAATGATGAGTACAAGAAATAAAAGAAAGATACATGAGATTCCATATAAACTAAAACTAGAAAATCCAAATACAAAGATAGCTTAAACAAACAACTAGAAAGATGTGGATGAAGATGAAGAAGAACCCCCAAGCTTGCGGATGACCTTTCCAAAGAATTTATCCATATTGTTGGAAATTGAGGTAAATTTCTTTGAAAATGATTTCTTAAGCTTCCTTTGGTCGTAAATGATCTTCTCTTGATTTTTGAGAAGATCTTTGTTGGATGGATTAGGTGGCATATTGATACTTTCCAAAAAAGTATCCTCCTCCTCTTCTTGTTCCTCCTCCCCGACTTCCATTTCCTCTCCTTCCTCTTCCTCCTCCTCCTCTTCTTTTTTTCCTTGTTCCTCTTCCCAAGCCAACCTTTGTTCCTTTTTCGCAAGCGTTTCATAACGCTCGAAAAAGGGTGAAATATGCATAAGGGAAATGTTTGCCTTGTCAAATATTTTTGAGGAATTGTTTCATCTCCTTTAAGGTCAATACCAAAATAATTTAAAACATGAGTAAGATACACACCATGAAATAGTGTATTTTCACGTTTACAAAGATTTTTACGAAAAATTTCATCCAAAATGACTTGAGACCAATTTATGTCGTATTGACCATAAATGGCGAAAATAGCTTTGAAAACCTTTTGTGTCGGGTTTTTATAATTACTTGTTCTTGGAGTGATACTTTGTTGTAAAAGAAGGCTTAAAATTCTTGCTTTTGGATGCAAGTTTTTCTTTTTAAATTCAACATCATCATCACTTTCAAAAATGTCATGAATTACTTCATGATTTTGAAAATCAATTTGAAAAGTTGAAAGGTCCATTCCACTAGATTTGCATCCAAGAATGTGACCCAAAAGTTCAGAATTTAAAATAGTTTGTGTCCCCTTCACACTACTCCACACTTCTCCTTCTCTTCCATCATAAAACTTTCATTTTAAATTTGCATAAAACATCTTCACTAATTTTGGATAACAAACGAAATTATTTTGAGAAACACCGATTAAACCAAGAATTTCATTTTGCAAACAAAGATTAAAAAGATCATAAGTTGGAAAATCTTCAAAAATAGAAAATCTTCTGGGAAAGACTTTCTGAATGATATATACTCAATATATGCTTGCATGGCTTCTTGATCATTGAAAAGATATTCTTTTATTTTCTTAGAAAGCCTCATGGGTTGCCTTAGTATTGCTTGAGGATGCCATTGAAGAGTAGTTAAAAGAGATAAGAGAGTTTGTGATTTTTGAATTTGAAAATGAAAGTGAAAATGAATGGATGGAGATAGAGTAGAAAAATAGAGAATCAAAGGCATGTTCTCTGGTCAAGAGATATCTTTCAGGACATAGGAGTTGGTGAAAAAGTGGAACGAAATTCAAATTTTGAATTTGAAACTGAAATTCAAAATCTGTGTACATATGTCGACATATGCATGTAAGGTTTGTCGACATATAGGTCGAAGTTTTCAAAAATGATATTTGTTTAACTATATCCTATTTCATTATATATATATATTTATAGTTATTCTATTTTCAGAGAAATAATTTTAAAAATTATTTTCAATATATTTTATATTATTATTATATTATATTATAAAAATATATAAAATATTTAAATTTAAAATATAATCACACAATATTCAACCAATATTATTATTAATCTGTGGATATTCCTAATAACCAATAAAGCAACCAAAAGAATTCATTCAAGAAATTTAAACTTTTGATATATTAAAAGCGTACCTTTTTTCTAATCCATTTCACCATTTTGTTTGGAATTATAGATTGCCGTGAAGCACATGTTAGCAATTTCTGTATATGATTCATTATCGCTTGAGGAAGTATTTGAATCGCCTAGTGTTGCAGCATAAGCCCTTCTCTATTTTCTGGTGGAATCAGTATTTGGTGTAGTTTTCAGTTCATTGGGATGTGGACAACCTTGTTTTAAATGGCCAGGTTCATCACAGGTATAACATCTAATGCCATTTCTGTTTCCACTTCCGCTTCCTGGATTTTTGTTGTCATTTCTTCTGAAATTGTTAATCTTCCTATATTTTAGAAATTTTCTGAAATTCCTTGTCATGAAAGCAATTTCTTCATCGTCATCGCTGTCTAAATCCAGATTATCTGTCATTGCATTAAAAGCTATATATTTCTTCTTTATTGTTTTGCTTTCTCTCATACCCTGCATTTGTGCTTTAAAAGACATTAAATTGCCAATTTACTCTTTAATTTTTAGAGTGCTAATATCATTAGCCTCTTTGATTGCAAGAGTCTTTTGATCCCATTCAGGAGTAAGTGAATTGAGGATTTTCCTAACTTGATCCTCCTCAGAGAAACTTTCCCCGGTGTAATAAGTGAGTGTATTGTATCTTGGAATCTACTATACATATTAGATATGGACTCATTTGGACTCATTTTGAATAATTAAAACTAGTTTGTAAACATGGAAATTTTAATCTGTTTAACCTTACTTGTGCCTTCTTGTGTAACTTGCAAAGTTCTCCAAATTTCAAATGCAGACTTACATATAGATACTCTATTAAATTCATTTCTATCTAGTGAACAGAATAATATATTCATAGCCTTAGAGTTACTTTGTGCAACTGCTTTTTGGTCAGTAGTCCACTTAGTAAAATTAGTCTTGGGTTTAGTATACTCAGTTTGTGTGATATTCCAAGTGTCTAAACTAATTGACTAAAATTTTCATTCTACATGACCATCATATGTAATTACTGCCATTAAAAAGGGGAGGTCTGGTAGTAGATTGTCCTTCGACAAATGAGTTACTAACAGGTGGATTAACAATGTTGCTAATAGTAGTATTACAGTGTTGGTAGCCATTTAAACTTTTTCAAAAAATTAAATGATGAATACTTTAAAAACCAATGCTCTGATACCAACTGTGAGTCAGCGAAATAGGGATCTTACGGCTAAATTAACACTAGAGGGGGGTGAATAGTGCTTAATTTATTATATGAATATTTTTCAAATTCTTTAAGATTCTACTTGGAATGACGTAATTAACAATCACAGAAACAATCACAGAATCAAAGTATGGATAAAAGTACATGCTGTAAAAATAAAAAGGAGAGAACACACCAGGATTTCATACTGGTTCGTAGTTACCGTACATCTAGTCCCGCACAATTCCTTGTATGGATTTCTTTTGAACAAGTAAATGAAAATACAATCTCGATTTCAAGGCTACGTGGCACATCCTGCAGAATCCTAACTTCTAGGTAGAGTCGCTTGATTTCCAGGCTACAAGCATATCCACTAGATTTATGGGCTACTAATCACACCCAATTGATTTTACGGGCTACGATTACACCCACAAGTATAGCAGTATGATTTGATCGAGTTTTAACAGACTCAGATCTTTGACCTTGATTACAATTCATCCTATAACTCTTTAATAGCACTTTGATCTTGGTTTGAGTGAGAGAGATGAGAGAAATCAGAGAGTAAATAATGGAGAATCAAACTAGTGATGATTGAATTTGATTGTGGTTGAATTTGGCAGAATTCGGGTAGAAATTGATTTAGAAATCAATAGAGTGAAAAGAGGAGAGAAGAATAAGAAAATTATATTGAAAAATTAGTTTGGAAGTTTGGTATATATATAAAACAATGGTCATGTCTGTTCGCGAAGAGATACGACAAAAAGACACTTCCATTTAAAATTTGAATTTTGAAATTTACGGCTACTATGTCGACATATAGGAAATGGATACGTCAACATATCCTTGACAAAATTGAAAAACACTTTATAAAAATTATTTTGAAAATCCGCTGCTTTGTAAAATAATTTGATACTTTGTAGAATCATTTAAATATAGTTTATACACTTTTTAATCAAAATATAACTTAATAAAACTTTATAAAATAATTTTGAATGATTTTATAAGAATATTCAATATAATATAAATAATATACAAAATCAATATAGTTACAAATTATTAGAGTATAAACAAAATTCAATATATATATATATATAAACTAAAATAATATCTTTATAAGTACAAGAGATTGGAAATCATTTTGAGAAATATTTTGAAAATATTTTAAAACCAGGATACTAGAAAAATAATTTAAAACAAAATTAGAGAAGAATAGAGATCAGGAAAGTGCTATCAAGGTTTTAACATAAATTCTACGACTCTATAACTTTTCTGTAATATATTAAAATCTTGAACTCTTCAATACTCATGAGTCTACAATTATTATCATCTTGAATCTACCCTTGATACCGTGTAGTCTTCTTAATCAACACCTGTCTATTATCCTGCACTATATACTATATATAACTTGATAAAACATTAGTATCTATATTTTATATAATGTCATATAGTTGTTATGATCAAAACCAATACTTAAGGTACTAACAAAGTAGCCTTACCATCTCAGCCAAGTTTGGCTCTTGGGTACATGTTGGGTTGTGGTAATCAAAATCTGTTCCTTGTGCTTGGCCCGCTAAAGGATCCTGATTCATGCCTCATTTCCTAAGTTCTCCTAACTCTAGAAGAACCATATGCTCGGTAGCTCTACGTTCATTCCTTGGGGGAAATTCATCAGAAAACTCTTGATTTCCAGTGCCCTGATTAGTCACAGTTCATCTAGATGGTGCTCCATCTCCAGCTCGAAGTCCTACTCCTAGGTGGATGGGTTCGGTACCGACCCCTATGCCTAGGTAAGGGTCGGTTGCATTCTACCACCTAGAGGTTCCTAATTCATATGCCTATGTCCTTCGCCATATGTTTCTCTAGAGGTGGTCAGATGATGAGGAATTGCCTGATTCTTAGTTTGAAGGAGATGACCTCTCCTTGTCTTCCTACGATGAGTATTCAGTTGGGTCATCAAGTTTCTGTCCTATTGAATTTGTTGGTTCAACTCTGCACGGCTATCATGTACCTCGTTCATTATACGCTCCAATCAATCCCGATGATAGCTTTTGATGGATTCTAGACATTAACAGCCACTTGCTGTGCATCTTCTTCCTGAATATGGAGGTTAGCGTTCTCTGCTTCATCAGTGGCTCTTGAGGAGGTAACAACTTTGCCTTTCCTAGGGGCCATTGAAGATAGCGTCCTATAGACTTTATGCAAATCTGAATAGTAGGGAAACTAGCTAAGAAGAAATTGGATATCTTCCTTGGATATTAGATAATCCGATAGTAGACAAGGATTCAAATAGCCCGAGAATCTAGTTTTTCAGTGAAAGCACCATAATGTTTGAATGAAAAATGGCATAAATACCCAATAGAGTAAGAGAGTAGAGATTAAATGAAGAAAGTAAATGAAAACAAAAGAAGTCAGACAGAAAACACGCACACAAAAATTTATAGTGGTTCGGCAATCTTGGTCTACGTCCACTTGAATGATTTTATTATTTTTGCACTAGTTTTTGTGATTTAAAGTATGAGGGATCGGTAGGGATCCCAAAGTACAATGAAATTTGTGTGTAGTGGCAACATAAACATCCTTAGAATGAACCATGTCTCCTGTCTTTATAGGGGTAAAGGACCAAATATCTCACCGATATTTCTCATGCAAAACCTCGTCGCTAAGACCAAGTCGTCCAAATAGTTTGAGCTCCAAATTCACAAAGGATGGGGATAGGTACCGATCCGTAGTGATCCCTAAATACTTAGGCATGGGTTGAGCGACTTCTTGTGTTGATTCATCTTAATGTTGGCTTCGTGTTTCTAAGGTTTTTTTGCATAGTTTCCTAGACGTTTTTTGGTCAAACGATGGATCTACAGAAGGTTGAATTGCTGCTTTAAACCGTATATGGACATTGTCAATACGACGCATAAAAATTCTGGAATAACACTTGAATCGGGCTGTTTGTAGATAGAGAAGAGTGTCATAGGAGTGGGGGCTATTTTGGGTGTATCCCAAAGGATCAGTATTGATCCCCTATGTAGAGTGAAGCACTTAGTGAATTCTAACATTCTGTTTTTCTTAGTTCGTTCGACCGTCGTCTCAAGGTCTTGTCTGCTTTTAGTTTTGGGACCCTAGGACTATTTCTCTGAGATGCTTGCCTCGATAATCATCAAGTTTAACTTGTCCAGTCAGTCTGAATATAGCTGGGTTAAAAGGCCAGATAACAGTCCCTTTTAATCAAAATTGCAAAATAGTTTGAAAAACCGAATTTCCAAAAGCCTTTACACACCATTTTTTCTTTCAAAAGCACTTGAACAAATTTTCCAAAAGCATTTAAACCCTACTTCACAAAATATTTTTCCGCTCCATCCTTAAAAACAAATCAAGCTACATCTTAACGTAATCAGGACTAGGTTAATGAGTTAATGCATATGATTGAACCTAGCAAAGTGCAGTTAATCCTAGATTTGGGGAGCTTTTCCTTTTACTCTAAAACAAAAAACATACAAGCCTATTTATAAATTTTAGCTTTTAAGGCCTAGGGATAGTGACCCGAGATTTTGCAACAACCCTTTCCTGTCCCTCGCTTGCTAAAATTTATTTTCCCTAAAAATCTAAGGTTTCGGGATCGAAGTGTTCTTTATTTCTAGTTGCTAACCTAATTTCCTAGTTAACTTCTAGTTTTAATAACTTATATTGCTAGTTAAGTGGCCTTATGAGATTTTCTTATTTACATTATTTTCCAAAATGTATAACGGACAAAGCCCATCCAAACCATCAACATAGTAATAAAATAGGAACATATCTCATATCATATCGCATGCATTTTCAATGTTCGCAGAGAGACAACTGCGATTACAACCCAAATAACCTAAAAGAAAATGATTATTGGAAGCTGCCCTTCACCATTAACTTCTCTAGATGATGTTGTGGCCCTATCACCTCTTACTCAATTAAGATGGAAATTTCTAGTATGTCATTCAACTATAATCCACATGTCTTGGCTTACCTCCTTGGCTCCCAATAAAAAAGGACCATCCATTACTTAATCATTATACCTGATTATGAGATAAATTGTGCATTCCCACACTACTATGGTTAAGAAATATCAACTATGCACATTTAGAATAACTCATCGGAAAATTGGCTTGATGGAATTACTTTCCTACCACCTATCTTGTCTTCTTTAACCTTAAGTCAACTAACATCCTTTATGTGTGGTTGCCATCTTTTTACTCTCTTCTTCAATCATACTACTATCTTCTCCCAATCAAAAACCTCTTGATAGTATCCTCAAATTTGGTATTTACTTTCCTTATCCTTGATCTTTCATGCAAGCATACCCATAGGGCTCGCAAAATTATACTTTGATATCATTCTCCATTCTTTTGAGGGTTCTTCTTATGGCTTCCACACATTTCTAATAAAATATTCCTAGGTTCATACCAATATTCCTTATATTCAACGGGGATCCTTATTGTTACCCTACAAGCATCCATACCTATTTTATTCATATCCTAAACCTTTACCCAATCTTACCTAGGCAGTCATCCCTATCTACACTATATCAAAAAAATTCGTCTAGATTTCACTACTCTTTATAAAACTAAAACTTCACAATCATGAAGTACTTAATTCAAAATCTTTATTTCTGAAAATATAAACTTAGAAATATTTTTATCAAATTCAAAAATTGCTTGGTTTCCAAAATAGAGCCATGAAAAATTTCTCTTTTCTAAGACTTTCTATAACAAAATTTATTTCTTTAAAAGTAAAATTTTTAACTCAAAACATTCAAAAACTCAGTTATCATACCAACCCATTTTCCAAAAACATCCTTCACAACTTTAAACAATGAAAACTGAAGTAGATACATATAACTTCCATTCTATTAATTTTCTACTACTCATGCTATTTCCACTTTTACCCGTAGCGAAGATTCCAGTGGCACATGAGGGGGACTTCTAAAAGATACATACAATTGCTGCATCTATTTAAGTACCTATCTAAAACATATGTGCAATTACTACACATATCTATGGAATTTTACATTCTTCTATCCATTGTTTTTCTCCTATATTATTTTTAATTAGTTGTTAACACTATTATAAATCCATAACATTGTTTCTACCTAAATTTCCTAATATTGCTACTATCAAATTTTCTCCTACCTAAATTGCCTTAAGGTATTTTCTCCTTACATAACTCTTTTCCATATTTTTCCTCATTTACTCATTACAGTGCATTCGCCTACTGCTCTAATCATCGGCTTTTCTTCATTAACATGGAAATAGATATATATATATAAATCTATTTCAGTCGTTATTCTCCATATTTCTTACATGTGAACGTTCCTCCTAGCTTTATTATCGGGCATTCTTACCCATTTATTCTCTTTACCCCATTTTGATCAAGTACTATTTCCATTTATCTACCCTTAGAAAGAATTATAAAAATTATCTTTCAAATTTACAAAAAAAATGGAAAAATCATCATGCTAAACCTATGCTCTTTTTCCACTTGTTTCAAAAATGAAAAATCCCTTTATCAAAAATCTTTAAACCCAAACTTTCTGACTCAATCAATTTTAAAATAAGAAATTTAAAATTTCCTTGCTTTTTCAGAACAAAAACTTCCCAATAAATTCTTTGAAAGCCCTTTCAAAATGTTCTAAGAATTTTCAAAAATCTTTCTGTCAAATTATTTCATATGGGGTTGGACTTAGAAATGGACTATATTTCCCCTTCTTTTGGACACTCCTTTTCCACTCATCCTTAGCTCATCTTCATCAAAAATCCAGCTTACCTTCTTGTGGTGATTAGTGCACACCTTCTTGCGGGAACTTGCTCAATCCTTCTTCGCATTTTACTTTCAGATGCTTGTAACATATCGGTTCCTATCTCCCATATGTCTGGATGAAATGTACATTTTCAATCGGCAATCCATCGAAATCCACAATCATAAGGTAGTTTAGGCCTAATAAAGGAGTCAAGTACCATCCAGCCTCCAAGGTTCTTCTATACATCATGCTATGCTCTTCTTGGTCAACGAATTATGGTACAACCAATGCTTTTAGGGTAATCGGGGTAGGTGTATAAATTTAACTTCATTTATTGTTCCAACTCATAGTTTCCTCGTCCACCTTTCAAGATATGGTCGCAACTACCTCTATAGTCGGAATTTATAGAATTTGGCGTATATTATATATATATATAATTATAGGTAAAAAATACAAATATGTTCTCTCGGCGTATCCTAATTCCTATGATCGACTAACCTAAGATCTGATACCAAATTTAATAAACTGCACCTTAATGGGCCTGAATTTCGACTAAATCAAAACCCAAGTCCATTAGGTAACGGATCGTTAGTTTTGGGTAACTTATAATAAACATAAACATATTAGATAGCGATCAATATAAACTAACAACGAAATAGAAAAATATAATATAACATATATACCAACTAAGGCTACTACCTTGGAATTAGTATTATTCCTTGGATATCTAGTCACCTTGTCAGTGCTAATAAAAGAGAACACTCCACCATCTGCAGTTCCCGTCTTGCACCAGTAGCACGTCCCACTAATCCTATCATATGGGTTGTAATGAAGACGGAGTCAGAACAACGTTCTGCTGACTGGAAAATTACACACTTTACCTATAACGTTAATTTATGTCGATTGATTTCCATTAAATGTTATGTCTATTATTTATGGCTAATTCTTTCAATCCTATGTGTGAGTACATTATGCATAACCTTCTCCAAGGTATAACTATTCCTATATACATATATATCTAAATGTTGTACTACCCAAAAACCCCGCCCACTTGATACTTCTTAAATAGAGAGGAGGCAGACCCAACGACCATTTAATACCTCAACATCGAAGGGAGCCCTCCGCAATGTAAACACTAGTCAATCGGTCCTAATTACATATCGATGACCTCGATATGTGGCTTTATAATTTAACTACCATATTACTAATGCATCTCAAAGATTCATTTAAGAGTTAACTAGCCCACCTCCGACAAACAAACAACTAACTAACTAAACCTTGAGCTCTGTGCATATCCCATACCAATTCTACACTAGTAGGAAGCAAAATCTGTCAAGGCATAACCCGAATCTTTGCTACCGACCGTTGAGGATCACTGGTGGTCATACCCTATATGCAGCCCTACTACTCAATTCCGGTCTAACAATATTACTGACATAGCCCGCCAACCTTCCACAGTCAAAATCCCAGTTAGACTAACCTGATGCAAGTCTAGGAAAATGCCCCTTTTAGTTACTTAATACGTCTTATTAGAAATGAACCGGACCACATTTCCTTAAAATTACTGGGACGTTTAATACTTCAAATTTGAGGTGAACCCTTGATGTATTTTCCCCTACCTATCCGCAATGCATATCCTTTCCCGCGTGTCCTATTGTTGGAGATGTCCTATACCAGTAGCAAGTATACACAACTACTAGTAGCCTCTAGATGAAGGGCGGACTTCGGTTGTATAGCTCTACTGATCTCACATTCCAACCCATTTTAAACAAAACCAATCATCCAAAGCTTAAATGTTGGGCTAGGCCCACTAACTCACACTCATTCTAAACGTATAAATAAGTCTATATAATTTCCTCCTATGAAAATTATACTATCTTCAGGCATTTAATTCTTATTTTATACACTTATTTACTATATTCCATAAATGTCAATTGTCTGTAATAAATGGTCATTATTATTTTATTTGGACAATATCTAATAACATTTATTTATTCATTATAATTCAATCTACTATACCTATTTACTTTTCCCATAAATGCCATATTAAATCCTTTAACCAGTCCCATTAAACACATTTATGTTTCCATTTAATTCATGTAACTCCATTTTAACTGCATATTTATTGCCGTGTTAATTTTGGAGTTAATATCTATTTTCTATCTACACCTCCTAATCCTATAATTTGCTATGCTTACACTACAACAAAAATACATTTTCGCAACTGCCGAAAACAGTTGTAATAGGTCTATTACAACTGGCGGCCACCAGTCTTAATATCTGGAGTTGTAATAGAGTTGAATATTTTTACAACTGTTGCCAACAGTTGCAGGAGCAGTTGTAAAAAAGCTTTTTACAACTGCTTTTGAAAGTTGAGGTAAAGTTTATCGTAACTGTTACATTGACAGTTGTAATAGATCTCTTTTGCAACTGCTAATAGCAGTTGCAATAATAACTTTTGCAACTGCTTTTGGCAGTTGTAATAGATTCATTTACAACTGTTATTGATAGTTGCAATAAATCTTTTTACAACTGCTACCAGTGTTTTAAATCTCGGATTTTGGCCAATATCTCGGGAAAATATCTCGGCTATCTCGGGCGATATTTAAAACACTTATAACTAAATAGGCTGCCAAATCTCGGATTTTGGCTGATATCTCGGATTTTTCATCTCGGTCATCTCGGGGAGATTTAAAAGCCTGACTGCTACCAACAATTGCAATTCATCTTCCGACAACTTCCATTAACCATAAATTTCACAACATTATAATTAAAACCGATATTTCACTAATAATAACTACAATCGTTAACATTACTTGAAACAACATGAACCATTCACATTTAATAAAAGCTAAAACAATTTAATTTTACACCTTTTTGAATTCATAATTTTATTACAAAATATAACTAAATCCATAATATACGTCAATATAAATATAGATGCGTACTAATTAAAAGAGATAAATTCCCTATGCTAAGCAACAATCTTCCCAACCGCTTGTCCAATAGTGCGGACGTATGAAGTAGGCCTATATGGAATAGCTTAAGAATCTAGTTGAGTGCTTAACCTGTGAACCTCTCTTGCCCAGCAGCGTCCCTAAATAATAGACAGACTATTTATACGCGATTTCTTTTTTTATAAGTTTGGTTAAACAATGTATATTTGAAATACTGCTAGTAAATGCTGTAATTATACTAGAGGTGAGGTGTAAAAGGAGGTTTTACTACTTTTACATGTAATGTGATCACACTAATCACATAATGAATATAAAAAACACAGTTCGATCCATAGAGCATAATGCATGTAACTTTAATATAGCCGTAAACAAACTGTGTGATCTATTCCAATTGTAGTCTAAAAGTAAAACCAAATGCATAGGAAAACAACACAAGCGTGTATGGGTCTGTTCAAACCAAATTTCACACTTACATCCCCTACCATACGTTCAACTTCCTCATTACACTCCACTGGCAAGTCCACACTTCAAAGCACATTCAAACTGCTGATAAGCAACATCAACTGTTGTCATTTTACAAGCTTGCATTATAACTCTGCATTCACAACCTGACCATTTGCCATCTTCCCCTTCATACAACAACTACATACAAACACTCAACCACTCCTCTTTGCAACTAAGCTTTGCCTCTGCATCAGCCATACAACAGTCCTCTCCATCATACATGCTCAACTGGAACTCATTCCTCCAACCAACATCCCCTACTTGCCTGCATATCATCAGTGTTACAAAAAAACTGCCATCATAACCATACTTTTCCACAAAACCTCCTCTGCCTGCAAGTGCATACCCACAACAGTACTTCTCTGTTACTTCAAACCCTCTGCCAACTCCAACTTCTACCTTCTCTACACACTTTTCTGTGCACTAACTTCTGCACAGTACTCAAGCAATTCAATTTCAGTGCACACATTTGTGCACATAACCGCCTGATCACTGCTACACCATCAACTGCTGCCGCTGCCTCAAAAAATTCATTACCTCTACAAAAACCACGACACCCCTTCTCTTGTTAGTTCACCTCATCGCCATCATTAAAACAACCCACTGCCAATAACGCCTGCTTACCTCTTCACAACTTCATCACCACAACCACACAGCAGCACGACAACCCAATCGCCGAAACCACCTCGACTACCGCAGTTTCAAACTCCGTAGCGACAAAAAAATTAATTACAACAACCATCACGAACACGCGATCCTAAGGACATCACCTACCTCTCCACCCTATCGCATCACTAATTCACGACCCCAAGCACAGCCTCACCACTCGACTCACCTCAAATCGCCAACCCCAAATTCAATTTTTGCGCGTATGGGTCTATTCAAACCAAACTCATATTATGACATTCTTTTTAGGTTCAAATAACCTAATCCCAAAACATGTGTGTCAAGGCGTGCCCAACCAAATACCAAGAAAACCGTTCTTCTCTATGCTATTTGTGCTTTGCACTGAAAATAGATAAATTTATCATTATACCCATTTGGATTGAATTTTATAGTCTAAGTTAATATAGTCAATTTTTTTATTAATAACACAAATATTAATAATTGAAAAGGCGCATGTTCAGATTGCTGAATAATAAAAAGTAAAAAGATTTTTCCTTTAACCAAATTGATACTATTAAAAGCAGCCCTTTAAGAAATCGTGTGATTTTACCTGTCATGATATATTCTGGAGCGGCGTAGCCATGAGTTCCCATAACCCATGTTGTTACATGTGTATCCTCTCCCTTTGGACCCATCTTTGCTAAACTGAAATCTAATAGCTTAGCAGTAAAATCCTGAAAATTCATAGTAAAATGAAATCAGAGTTAAGTTGTAATTTGAATATATGGGCCAAGTTATGTTACAGACAGAATCAATCAAGATATTCGATGCTTTGAAGTCACGGTAAATGACTGGTTTCTCTGCACCATGTAGAAAAGCAAGGCCTCTTGCTGCTCCTATGGTGATCTTTAGTCTTGTTCCCCACGACAGAGTTACAGACATTACTGTTCCATTACCGGTGATAAATTATGATTCTGGTTAATAACCTTGAGTTTTCACTGCAAATTAAATAAGTGGTAGCTCACCTATAAGATTCAAATACTGAATGTATCCATAGAGCTTCACCTTAAATCCTTATGTAAATTGCAACAAACATTAATAAAATTGTACTATTGATTAATGGACAACACTGATAAGTCAAAATTAAAATAGTATGAAAAAATTTGGAGTTAATTACCAAGATTAGCATGAAATATCCATTTATCATCTGGCAATACGACGATATCCACATATAAAGCTACAAATACAATGATTTTAATTTTGTGAAAATTCAAATAAGAGTGTAAGCAAGTGTTTTGCGATGACCAACGGACAATGAAAGAGTTGGATTGTTCTCCGTGTTTTTTGTTATCTCTTGAAACACGAAAAACATAATATATTTATAAATATACTATGTATTATCCCAATTCATATCAAACAGTCCATTTAAAACACTGATTTCGATCTGTTATATGATTTTTAACAGAAAATATGCTACCATGCAACAAATTCAATATGTTATATACTTTAAAGCAAGAAACACGTACATGCATATATAAGAAAGCAAACACGTGCTGCTGTTCAATTCAAGACAACAAGTAGCTATTCTAAGCAAGGCAACATGCTATTGTTTAAAGCAAGACAACTTGTACATGCTATTATTTCACAAAACCAGTTGCAAAGCTATAATTCATAACAATAAGTAATAAAAGGTTATCCTGCCAACTGCAAACAATATTTTAGTATGCAATCCTACGACAAAAGAAGTAATAAGCCTACCTCAAAGCACCAACAAACACACTCCTCGTGCCTCTCTGTTAGAAAACGAAGGGTTGAACTTAAGAGTCGGTTTCGGATTCGTTCCTTCCACTCAAGCTTACAAAGTAACCCAATTTTTTTACAGGTCATCCGATTTGAAAAGGAAAAGGTACAGCATGGGATTTGAAGTGTTCACTTTAGGAACAAGTAAATCTTGGAGAGTGCTTGCTCACGACCCTCCTTATCCAATATACTCCAGTTGTTTTAACTTCACGGGCAAATGTATTTATTTTCCTATATGACATCTTCTTGACCCCGATGCACCTAATGCCTTCCTTTGTTTCAACCTTACAAAAGACTAGTTTTCCGTATTGTATCCACCATATTCTTTGAAGCATGTTGATGTTGCCGACATGAAGCTGACGAATCTGCAAGGCAAACTCTGTCTTTATGTCCTTTCTATGAATCGAACAAAGCTCACTTTGTTCACTAGTAAACAGGGCAAAGGAGATCAGTATGCATGTTGAATAACAAGCAAAAACAAAGAATGGTACTAAAGATATATGCACACATACTATAAGTTTAAACTTGTACTAGAATACTAAAAAGATTTTTTTTTTTTCATTTGACAGTGCATCCAAGTGCATATAAGTAAAACCAATAACATCTTCATATGATTAATGATATTTTATGGAGGGAATATATTCTAGAACTTGCATTTCCTTTGAATGAAGAACAGAAGAAGGCAATTTCCTAAACTAGAATGATAGTGAATTACTCATTATTGGTGCCTTAGAACCAAGATGAATGAAAAAAATAAAATAAACAAAACTTAGATTCGTTTTTACTAATGAACTCCGATTTGCTATTTATTTCATAGATATCAAGAAGCGACAGGGAATATTTTACAAGCTTGAAATAGAATTGGAATACAAAATGAGTTAATTATTCAATATGATTCAATAATATTTTTCAAAGGAAATTCTACCAAACATCCAAAAGTGGATAAAATTCACATTTGCTAAAACTATTCACCAAAAATCACCCATCAATAAAAAAAATGAATTCAACTGTAAATCAGCTCAGAATAGGAAAGACGTTCGATCAGTAAAGGATAGAAAGAATTCGAGGAAAAAGAAGCTGACCTCGATTCGGAAGATTCGTCAACGCAGAAAACAACACTGGTGTATGGTTTGGCAATCCGTCGAAAGGCTCTCGGCAGGGTTTAGCTTCGATGATGGCAAGGCGGTGAGAACAACGTGGGATGGAATTGCAGTTTTAGGTTTAGAAATTTTAACGATGATGTTTATTTTTAGAAATTTAAGAAAAGAGCGGCTATTGAAATGTTGGGAGGGAAATGAAATTTTCACGAAGCGGCTGTTGGAGAAGCGTGAAAAGTTCCAAGATATTACAACGGTAAAAAATTGGAGCGGTTGTTAGATGTGTAAATTACAACTAGCATACGAACAAAGTTGTTAGAGGTAACCTTATTACAACTGTTAAAAATAAACAGTTATTATAAAATACCTATTACAACTGTCAGCTTATGTTAGTTGTAGATCAATAGTTGTAATATAGTTGTTTTGTTGTAGTGTTATTTGTAACTACATGTCCTAATGATAACTAATACTAGTATTGATGTACATTACGCTATATAAATATTTTTTAGTTTTAATCGGTAAGCGATGTTATACGTGTGTGCGTATATGTATTCCTATTTCTAACTATTAGTTCCTAAACCGGAACATTCTTTTTCACGTTTTAATTTATCAGAGCCATCCTTCCTAAAAGGATTACCATTATAGCTTCCTACAGATTAACCAATAGCGAGTCATTAGCTTCGTTTGAAATTACAAAGAATTATCTATTTCTTTTATTGAAATAAACCTAGCAAACTATGGAGGAGTACAGCCGTAATTTACACACCTCTTTAATTTTTGGTATATTCCTTATTATTTCAAATGATGCATTTTTTTATACATTTGTGGAATTAGATAATTTGTGGAAATTACACAAAAATAGATATAACTAAATTGTACTTCGCTCCCAATAAATCAAAATCTAGAAATTCAGATTCCGAGTCAAATTAGGCGATCTAAACTAATACTAACATTTTACAACCCAATTATAAATCTGGAATAAACTTTACAACTTTATCAACATTCAACTTTAACAAATTTAGAGACTTATTTCCAAATTTCTAGATTAGGGTGTAAATATCATTCCTATTCTAATTACCTATTTTATCGAATATGTAGGAAATATTCCTATACGTTTATTTTAAGCCTACAACTCATTAGATTTTATACATGCATAATAATTAGATAAAATTTAACGATATAAATTTCTATATTATAAATAAATTATATAATTTTCAGTCATCTTTCTAGCTTTCCAAATCTCTCAAATCCGAATTCATTACTTTACTTGACTTATTTTCTATTCTAATCTAAATGAATATGCATAACAAGATATATACATACAACTAGAATTACATATCTGAGAAGATATTTGGGGTTAAGGGGAATATAGATTCATGATTATAGAAATTACCTTTTTCTTTCGCAACATTGATTCGCTTCTTCTCTTCTTCTCTTTTATTTTCTGCCCTTCTTCGCTTAATATATAAATAATATAATATTTTATAATTAATAGAAATACTTGATAAGGAGAAATGACAAAACTTTGCTGCTTTAATTAGAAAATATGAGAAGAGAAGTGAGGGGTTAGGCTTGTATTTATAGGCACTCAAATCAATCGTATCCGTTAGATTTAAAAAATTAAATTCGGCCTGTTCGCCCAAGGTTCAACCTTAATCGCCACTATAAGGACTGGTCGACCGCTTCCTTATAGGTAGTCGACTGCTAGCGGTCGATCGGCCCAAGGAGGGGTTCGACTAATAGGTTTTCACATTTAATATTGTTTATTTTCTATTTATTGTTTTAATTATTTTCTTTCCAAAAATTTCAAACGCTGGTAACTTTTTCGTTTGAACTTCCATCACAAAACTCCAAATATGAAAGTTGCTTAAAAAATTGCCAAGAACACAATGTTTCGAGTTTCTTGGCCAAATTCTTACTTTTGCTCAAATTCTTTTTTTGAGTCTTAATAATTATTTATTACATACCATTAATTTTATGGATTGTTATAGGACTACCACATTCAATCAATATCAGTCATCACATTCTGGTGGTTTTCAAAAACTAAATATCCAAATCAGAGCAACAAACAAATATCCTAAAACATTCATCTCGGAAATCCAACTTACAGCATGCCTAAAGACCAATTGAGGTCCCATACACATTTAAGCGGCTCGATATATTTATTGTTTTATTTATCCAAAACAAAAGATAAACATGGAAATCGAACCTAACTCCCATTTATCCCGACTATGAGATTACCAATCTCGACCTAGATCCACAGTCGTGTCTTGATGTATTTGCTGTAAATGGTGGTTGCTCCGGCTGCACCACTGCAATTTGGTTCCTTACGTACTGTTGTAGATGGTTACTCTGAACTAGCTCTTCTATCAAATCATAAAGGTGTCGGCACTCATTTGTCTCATGTCCATCCATCTCATGGAAAAGGAAAAATCTTCCAGACATTTTCTCCCGATCTATGGGTTCCTTCTTAGTTGGCATCTGATAGTTTTCTGCCCCTTAGTACCGAGATAAATCCTCTCTGGGGTTTCTGTTAGATTAGTATAAGAAGAAAATTTGTGTTCCCTCCTTTGTCGGTTCGGTCCTTCGAAGCCATCACTAGCTTTTCACTTTCTTTTGTCTCCACCATATCTTGCTCCGAACGGTCCTCCCTCATCCATAGCATTAACCTTAGAATTATCAACTTTAGTGCCCTCTTGATGCAAATATCTCTTAGCTTCATAATAAAACTCCATGAGAATCCATCGATGGATCCCTTTCCAATGTAACATTGAGGACGGTCTTGCTTGTGACGCCAGACACTACCGCCATCAGGACTATCGATGGATTCGACTTATCAATTATGTTGAGCGCTACATTAAATCTCGTCCGATAACTTCTCATGGTCTCTTTAGCTCTTTGATTCATGCTTGAAAGCGTCATCACATTCTTTGGTTGAGAGATATGAAACTGAACTATCTCGAGTATTTGTCCACTAATTCGACCCATACGCTTATGGGCCCATTCTCTAATTATTTGAATCATATAGTAGCCAACTCCATCAAATATAATAGGAAGCATCGCACCAATACCTCTTCAAATGAACGGTCGAATTTGTCCTTTCATTGTATAGTTCTAGCCTAAGTTGTTAATATCAGTACTAGGTATATATCGGCCAAGTGCCGGTATGAAATATCTTAAAATATCGTGATAATATTGGATTATATCGGTAAAATATCAAAAATTCGTAGAACATGTTATAAATGATATTGTACTATGTTATAATGTTATACTGACATTAAGTATTGAAATATTTGGATAAATAATTTCAATACTATCAAAGACTAATTGCATATAGTTTATAGATTAATCCATTTACTGAGATATTCTATTTAATTAAAATTATCAAGATATTTTATTTAATCCATGTACATCTTTATTATTTTCTTTGTTTCTATACTATATTCATTGTTTCTTAAGTCATCTAATCATCTATATTACTTTTCCAAATTTCCATATTTATACTTTCGTCATTTTCATTTTCACTTGATTTATTGAATTAGCAATGTTGATTTAATATCAATTACTACTTTAGCTCATTCCTTATTGATATGTCAAATATATAAATTTATTGCTCTTCAATTTTTAGTTCTGAGTGCATGATAAAATGTAATAAAATGAATTTCATAAGCAAACTTACCAGTTAGAAATAGTGAACAAAAAATACATAAAAAGAGAAGTAGCTCTTTCATGATTCTGTCTTAGGTGGTAAAGTCTTTAAGGAAAATAAAACGTATAAAATAATGGAATAAGTAGATTTTTTTTATTGAAAGACTAATGAAGATGCCTAAAACTATATGGTTAAAACTAAACAATTAGTGCATTTGGATTCTAATATGGTCTATAAATTGTCATTCACCATATACAAAAAAAAGTATAGAGAATGTAAAGGTATTTATTTGTAAAAATATTTTTCCAATACATACAATAATGAACGATATTCTTAAAAATATTTGGTATTATAGATTAAATATCGAAACGATATATCGACAAATATCGAATGATATATCCGTAATGATATTTAAGATATTTTTTGAAAAAATATTGGCCTAGTAGCAATATGAGATATATCGGCGATATTATCCAATATTAACTACATAGGTTCCAACATCGATAACTTGAAATCGGGTGGATACCTCGCATACCAGATGTTAAGGGTGAATGGATTTCTGTTAACGTCCTCCAACCTCTAGTCTAGAGGTCCACCTCTCATTATTCTTCTGATCATCTCAGCTATTTAGTCGTTGTCATTTAATGAAGGTCTCTAATCCATAGCTACATTCTTTCCTCCATTTCCATAGGGAAATCCTGGCACATACTCCTATGGTTATGTGTTTGTGTTCTGATTCTCATTTTTGGTTCCAGCATAGTCCGCTTTGGCATCGCTGCTCATCCTAAGTACAAATTGACAGTGCCCCTGTAAATTTAGGTCGGTGCCAACCTGATTTGGTGGTGGGGCATTGCTCCAGTTTGCACCGTTCCAGCTCCAAATGCTCTTGCAATGGTTTCTGGCCTTTGGTTCTGAGTTCCAACTGCTCCAGTTGTTCTTTGTTGATCCATCCTTCTAAAAATTCCATTTGGAATTTCCTACGGTGTGGCCATCATCTTATCTTGCATCTCTTTCATCATCCTTTCTATCTCTTTTTTGGCCATATAGACAGATGGATTTGAACTTGAGGACAACTCCTAGCTGCCCTTATGCTTTGGTTGACTTGATCCTGCAATAGCTTTGGTAGAAGGCCTCTTTATCTCTTCCAAAATTTTGGTCCCACTTCCAAGTATTCAATTCCTGCTTGATTTCGATGAAAACACCAAAAAATGTTGCATCAAAAAATGGCACAACACCCCAAATTAGATAAACCCAAATCAAATAAGCAACAATAGGAAGAAAATAAGAACACACAAGGACTTTTTATAGCAGTTCGGTAAATCTATGGTCTATATCCACTTTAATCTTATTATCTTTTTGATTCTTTTCGGAATACGAAGTAATACAAGTCAAATCCGACCACAATCTAGTAGATCTCGGATTTTATTGAGTTTTGAAGAGTGAGGGTTGAAGTTGATGGAACGTAAATCTCAAAATTGTCAATTCCTTTACAAGGTTGCAAGTTACCTCATATTTATAGGCAAAATCCAACATGGATCTTGCCATCCATGTTTGAAAACATCACAACTCCAAGATTCGAATATCTAGATATGAAGATCGAGTCAAATTCCACGACCGCCCTATTCATGTAGGCACCAATATGATTCGTGTTGCCCAAATTCATCCATTTTCCATGTGCTCCTTTCCTTCATCGTTCCTGATATTTTCCCAAGTCTTTAGAGTCATTCCTTCATCATTCTGTAGTCCAATCTATCTATTTGAATCTGTTCTAAGATTGTATGAATTTTGGCCATAACATGAGCAACAAAAAATAAATTAAACTCACGATCCACTTCCATTTTCAGTTTCTACCACATCCCTCCTTTGCAACATAGATCTCAACAAATAAATCCATTGCCCATTGGCCAGCATCCCCTACTGCCACTCCTCGCGTTGTGCTGCTTAAAATTGCACTACCTAAATCACGCCGCCCTAACTAAGAAAATCGTAGATAGCTAATAGATAAATGTGCGAGTCTCCACCGTACCATCATGCCTCCAAATCACAACTAGTTCTCTTTATCAACCTATCAAAGTATAAATAAAAAGAAGAAAATGATAGAAGGGGTCAAACATATGTCTGGTGAGTGAAACGTATCATATAAATGTATAATATTAATAAGATACAAAAAAACACTTATACTTGAAGACCACACCTTAACATATGTCACCTACGCCCCACAGGTTAGCTAAACATAATATAATACTATAATGACATCATATGCTAAGTTCGCACTAAAATCTAGCTCATACATAATCACATGCTCACGACTTGACCCCAAGTCTAACCCTTTATCGTCAAATCGTATACTAAGGACTCTACTCCTCTAAACGTGTCATGGAGCCAAATTAAACATTGAGGACTCTGCTCCTTGGACTGTCATATACCAAGGAATCAGCTCCTCGGATAATCATATACCGAGGATTAGCTCCTCAGACTATATCTTGTGTTAAGGCTTCAGCTCCTCGGACCATCATACATTGAGGACTCTACTCCCCAGACTATCATACATTGAGGATCCAACTCCTCTGAACATATCATATATTAAGGACTCAGCTACTCAGACTGTATCATATATTAAGGACTCGGCTCCTCAGACCATAACATATTAAGGCTCTAGCTCCTGGGACTATATTACATCACCAAATACGAACCATGTACAATGATATTGGCCTACTAAGATCATTTTCAAAAGTATATCAAACCATAGAAAACAATATACCAAAATGTTCTGCATCTTGCCATAATCCTGATGCAATGAACTATGCACGAAACAACGGTCGTATGTGAGAGCTATAAGCATAAGGGACATTTAGTAATATATAATTTAATTTTATTATACTTTATATCTCTTCGCTACAACATTTCAATATACCCAATCCATCATTCGGTAACCTTCCGACGATCGCCTTTTGCCCTATCACCACTGCCACGACCACCAAGTCTTAAATCATAACCACTAGCATGCTCCCACCTCAATTCGCACCACTCAATGGGTTCATCGTCCACTCCGCTGCCCCACCATAGCTGCCACCTAAATATCCTTGATTTTCGACAATCTCCGACCATATATGGTCGACCAAACCCCAGTGTGGCCCTCTACTCATCGTCCTCTTTACGACTCTGGTCCCCAATCATAGTATCGTCGATGTTTCATCATTGGATCTAAATGAACGGTCTACGTTTTCCAAACTTCTAATGCATTTTTTGATCAACCTGTATACCCAATTGTTCGAACCAAAAATGGAACAAATACCCAATAGATTGAGTAGAGAATAAAAGGTGAAGAAAAGTAAATTAAAAAGAAAAGAAAAGAACACACAGCTTTTTATAGTGGTTCGGCTAACCATTGCCTACATTCGCTTAACTTTTTGATGGTTTATAGTGCTGTTCATACTTCTGTTCTTACGGATCGGTATAAAACCACTATGGGTCGGTATAAATCCACAGGAGTACAAGAGAATTATAGAAAAGTTGTAGAGAAGTGATAGATCCTCAAAAATGAGCCCCTTCCCTCCTATTTGTAGTTGTAGGTTGCTATAAAACTCACCCCCATGATCTCTACATCATTTTCCATGCCCAAGGCCAGTTTTCTAGAGAAAGTGGTAGCCACCTCATCATTATTTGTGGATCGGTACCGATCCATGGTGTTGGATCGATACTGATTCATAAAATGGCCTTATGGATCGTTTTGAATGTTTTTGTCCTGGCTGGATTCATGGTTAGCTTCATGATTCCAAACTTGTTTGCATCATTATTAGCTTTTTTTGAGTCCAAATGATGGATTGGTGGAAGAATGGAGTTGCAGTTCTCTGGAGTTTGCGGTGATCGACCATTAGTACATGCAAACAATCATTGGAGGCCAGAAAATGGGTTGTAGGCAGTATGGTTTTAGAGTAGAAAGTGAAATATCATGGATCGATACCGATCCAACTTGATCGATACCGGTCCATGAGTTGGATCGATACCGATCCAACATATGTTGGATTTTGATTCCTCATTTTTTGGAAGGGACTTGTATTTGCTTTATGATCTTAGTTGTACTTGAGTTTTGGACTCTTGTGGAAATCTTTTCGGGCTTCCTGTCTTGATAGCTTTCAAGTTTGACTCATCAAGTTTGTCCATATACTGCCTGGTGAAAAGGCAGAATAACACCAATCAACGAATGAACACCACCAGTCGATTCGTGTCATCGAGAACTACAATTTTGATATATAATATATCTAGTTTGGTACACTCGAATGTTTGGACTTTTTAAATTAGAAGGAGATTAACTTTTGCTAATTAAAATCGATAAAAATTAAATTTTTAATCATCTAGTAATGGCATACTACATCCTAGTTGGGTGTATATAAAAAATCAGCTTTTAATTTCTAATTACATCATTATAATTTGGTTTAAGATCATAAGAGCTGAGTTACTACATCTTACTAATATATATACACAAATATGACAGATCTCACTCATCATTAGCTGTGCATCTCATCCGGTCCAAGATGAATGCTTATTTTTATTCGCTAGATTCGCAAAACGGATTCGTCTGACCATCCGATTATGTATGGATGTGACTGCCCATCCAACCATGAGTGAACGTGACTCAACAGTTCACTCACCAACTCTAATCTTTGCCATAACAATTGGAGGAAAAATTCACCAAGCGGATGTGGTTCAACCACCCATTCACTAACTCTCGCTCTCGATTCAACGGAGGGGGCTTATATCAGAAAATGGACATGGTTCGATCGTCCATCGATAGCTCTAGTTCCCAGAGCGCGAGCTGGAGTATAGACACAAAATGGGTGCGACTGACCACCCATCAACAAACTCTAGTCCCCAGAGCATGGATAAGAGTATAAGTAGCAAATGGATGTGGTATGACCGTTCATCCATTAACTCTCCCCTATAAACTAATAGGTTGAGTATAAAACATAGAACGGATCTGACTTGACCATCTATTAATCAACTCCTTCCCATGATTCGTTGGGAAGAACTCCAAGTAAGAGTAAACATGATAGGATCGACCACTCTTTGACTTTTGCCCTTGACTTGGGGTTAGAAGAAATGACTAAAGAAAATGTGGTCCGTCCATTTTCCGGAATAACTCCAGTTCCTAGAGTATGGACTAGAGTATAAACATCAAACGGGTGTGATTAACCGTCCATCGACTAACTCTGATCCTCGGAGTGTGGATAAGAGTATAAACAAACGAGTGAATGCGATTCAACCACTTATTTCTTAACTCAGACCCGAATTCGACAGGAAACATTAAAGATGGAATTCAACCATCCACGAACTAGCTACACTAACACAAGACTGGGGCATGATTATAAACTACTGAAAGTTGAATACGACTGCTCACTATACCTCTGGCTTGGTGTTCTTTACAACTCAAGACAACGACCGCAGGGAGGCCTTAATACAAAACCAATCAGAATGACAATCGACGTTACGGGTAACCGACTATATCATACCATCAGATCAATAGGCAATATCGATCCAAACTTTCAATATCATGTTGCTGGATCGACTGTCAATATCGATCTGCACCAACCATAGATAGATGTGACCAGAACATCCATTGAAAAACTTCGGTCACCAGAGTGTTGATAGGATAATAAACCACGAATGAGTGTGACTTGACCATTCATTCTCCATTACCCTCCTTTGATCCATTATAAGGAGTATGAAACCAGATGAGCATCACTCGACCACTCCTGAGCTAATTCTATCCCTTAGTCCTACAGGAGAACATAAATCAAAATAGACGTGACTGACCATCTAGCTCCGAATGAATGCGACACGACTGTTCATTCACTAGCTCTGACCATGTTTCGACTAGAAGAGCAGTTCAAAATGGATGTGTCTTGACCATCCTCATATTGACACTTGCCCTCGGTTTGACAAAGGGAGCATTAGTCATAGATTGGATGTGACTTAACAATCCATTCTTTGGTCTTTGCCTAGTGTAGGGTGGTATCTGCATCAAAAGTGGACGTAATTGACCATCCAGTACTCAGCTCATGCCTGAAATCTGACAGGGCATTAAAGCCTCCCCTAGGGAAGAAAAAGCTAGAATACAATCTAGAATAGGAATGACTCATCCTTCCATCTACTAACTCGATCCCATAATTCGACGACAAAGAGTGTAAAACCAAAACAGATGTGACATGCCTGTCCACTTATTGATATTTACCCCTTACTTGGGGGGCACGAGCGAGAATCAAGATGACTGTGAACCATTCATCGATCAACTCTGTGTCTTTAGAGCTTAGGTGCGAGTATAAACACGACTACGATGAGAATCGACCGTCCATGCAATGAATTTGTCAACCCGAGGCCGAGTGTAGAAGTGTGATCATTCAAAAACTGACTGGGATAGCTCAATACTATGACTCATACCCAGTGTTTGCAATGGATCGAGGTTACGACCGAAAGGATTCTTAGAGATATAATCATCGGATTGATGCCCAGGCTTATGGGCGACTGACTACCATTCCAACCCGAACAACAAGCCACAGATCATGTGTACATTGAATGGAAAGCGCGTTTACTTGAATACACAAGCAGATTCAAACTCAAAGCAAGAGCCAGCTATGCAGCTGCATGCAACACGAGGTTGGACCTTACTCGACATTTGATTCGACATGCTTCTAAGCCTGATCTTCAACCATTGCAGATAATTGCCTAAAGCATCTAGAACCCATTACTATCGGAGTCATCAACTCATGACGAGATCTGAAAGTTCGATTGGAGTGATAGTCATCACATGCCATCTTGACAGGCTTTCATGCCATCGACTGTGCATTAGAGAAATGCTCAAACATGGGGATCGACATCAAATTCAATTGCCATTCTCCGTGCTTACATACACCACCAAAGTGTTGTAGTTATAAGACTTGCCTAGGCAAGGGGTTGGCACTGATACCATCACCTAGGCGACTTTGCAGACCTAATTCAAACATCCTCCGTGCCAAGTACAATTTAGAGCGATGTTGTGTAGTGTAATATGGTTCAATACTATATGGCAGTGATGGCAAAACTCAGGAGTTCGACCGGAGTGACCGTCATCGCTGACCATTCCTACCAGATTTCACGTCGATGGTTATGCGAAACAATTATGTACAAATTCAAGGATTGGCTATCAGCATATAAGAATCCGATGTTCATATTCAAGTTCATTTAGGGCACCTGTTACAATCCGTACAGGTACAAATATGCTAATCAATTCAAGTTTGAAGTGGTAACATCTGATTTAAGGCCATATGCTAGTTCAAGTATACAAGTCATATATGGCATGTCCCATTGTCTGATTTCAAGTTCACAAGGTCTAATATGTTCATGTCAAATCAAAAACTGCTTAAGTCCCACTAATACAAGGGATCGGAGTCGATCCTATTTCTTGGGCAAATCTACTTAAGCATTTTTAAGCTCATAACATATGGCGAATATCAACAACCCTACAGTCAGTTCTATAAAGATATAAACCCGAGAGATGAAGAAGAGGAGCCCAAAGAATCCAAGGTTGCACCCGTTGAGCTAACGATCAACATTATGGTCAGCCACGAAGACCCATCAAGGGTCCTGAAGATCGAATCACAGCTCAGTGCAACGATGATGGAATTAGCTGGCTTTCTCCGAGCGAATCTTGATGTGCTCGCTTGGACCCATTCTGATATATATGGGATCTCGCCGACTATCGATAGCCATGCATTGAATATCGACCCGAGGTATGTCCCGGTGAAACAAAATCGATGTGGCATGGGTCCAAAGAGATCTACTATACTTAAAGAGGAAGTGGATAAACTCAAAACAATGGGTTTATCTGCGATGCCCTCTACTCGAAATGGGTATCTAATCTAGTTCTTGTAACAAAAGCTAATGGAAAGTGGTGGATATGCGCCGACTACTCATGCTTGAAAAAGGCATGCCGAAAGACAGCTTTCGAGTTCCGAGGATCGACCAACTGGTAGACTCAACTGTTGGATATGATCATTTATGGATGTGTACTTCGAATTCAACCAGATCCCGATGCATGTCCCCGACCGGGAGCACACCAGCTTCATTACCGATCTAGGGCTATATCATTATGTTGTGATGCCGTTTGGACTAAAGAATGTAGGAGCTACTTACTAGAGACTGGTCAACCGGATGTTCAAAGATTAGATTAGGCGATTGATGGAAGTATATGTGGAAGATATACTCGTGAAGTCATGGCGAACAAACACCACATCGATAACTTGGCGGAGATGTTCAGTGTTCTTCAAAAATATGGAATGAAACTCAATTCCTTGAAATGCTCTTTCGATGTTGCTTTAGGGAAATTCCTGGGTTTCATCGTTAGATCTTGCGGAATTGAAGCTAATCTCGAGAAGATTCAGGCAATTCAAAACATCTAAGTACCGAAAATGATTAAGCAGGTACATAGCTTAAATGGTAAGGTTGCCGCCCTAAGCCGATTCTTCTCCAGGGCCAACGACAAGTGTATTCCTTTCTTCGACTTGATCAGGAGAGGGAAGAGGAATTTTGAATGGACATAGGATTACATAAATGCATTTCAAGCTCCAGTAGATCACTTAGAGAGATCTCCCATGCTACCAAAGCCACTGTACAGTATAGACTTATATACCTATTTAGCGGTGTCGGTACACGCTATAAGTGCCGCACTGTTACGCGAAGAGAGTTGGATCCAGAGGCCAGTATATTATGTTAGCAAGCAACTGACAGGTGCTGAGAGAAACTGCCCAAAGCTGAGGAAGCTCATATATTGCCTATTGATTGTGTCACGAAAGCTTTGCCCTTACTTCTAAGCTCACCCCATCATCGTCTACACCGACCAGCCTTTACGACATGTCCTACAGTAAAATGATACATCTGGAATGGTGCTCAAATGGAATATCAAGCTAAGCCAATTCGATATCACTTATCTCCCTTGAATAGCAATCTAGGGACAGGCATTGGCGGACTTCATAGATGAATTCACTACAGCAGAGACACTCCAAAGTGTAGTGGAGAACCAAATAACCGATGGAAAATGTACACAGATGGAGCATCTAACGATCAGTGTTCTAGCGCTGGAGTCATGTTAGCGACTCCTAAGGAACACTGGATCTACTACGCCCTGAAACTCGAGTTCCCTATGTTTGTACCAAAAATGGACACAAAACTCTTCGGAAGTCTTTGAAGAGGTAAACGCGAAGAGTGAAAATTAACACGGTGGATTATCTAACAAAAACTCCAAATAACAGAAATGTAAAGTGCAAAAGACAAGCGATTTAGAGTGGTTCGGCATTTTAGCCTACGTCCACTATGAAGTTTGATGATTTTATTGCTCGACACTCGAAGATTACAATTTCTTATAACGCGGTACAACTGGTTTTGTGAGCTAAGTCTGAATCTAAGACGACCGTGGTGATTTTGAGTAAATCTGGCAGAGTCTGGGCGCTCTTTAGCTCTTAGAATTGTCCGACCCCTTTTCTGAATGACCAGGGGCTCTATTTATAGGTGTAGGAGGCTAATATTTCGCCTAAACTGAAGGAAGACCAGTTCTGGCACGTGAGGGGGCCCACATGCCCGCTTTTTGGAGATCCGGGCCCACTTTGGGATCGATTCGAAGCCCATTCGAATCGATCAAGAATTTGTCCAATCGAGCTGAAACTTGGTGTGGTCATTCTTCAACATGTGCTCAAGCTACTGTGAAAATTTCATAGCATTTGGACTTGTAGATTTCAAGTTATGATCGATTCAAGATTGCATTTCTGGTTGACTAGCTTGGTTCGAATCGATCCCTTCAAATCGATAGGGTCGACTCGATGGTTTCGCGCGTGGCATTGTTGACGTGGCACGCTTTCTTTGTATCGATCCTACTTTCACTCCGAGTTGACTGGGTCGAATCCATGGTTCTAGCAGCCTTGACTTAGTGGATTCGAGATGTTGGATTCGAAGGTTCGCTTCCTTCGAATCAAGGGAATCGGTATTCGTTCGAATCGATCTAGACGTGCTACTGTGGATCGATTCGGAGTTGTCTCATCATGGGGATTCGAAGGCAATGGAGTCGAAGTAGCTTGTTCCATGGACTCGAAGTATTTCCCCTTGATGGATTCGAAGCGAGGCAGTTCCGTGATCTTGAAGTACTTCCCCCTGATGGATTCGAAGGTCACCTACCTGAGGGATACGAAGTGGGAAAACTCTATGGATTCGAACAAGGGCAAACTTGACAGATTCAAACTAAGGCTTGCTCTGATGGATACGAAGTGGATGGAGTCAATCTTGATGGAGTCGAACTTAGGGCCATTTCCTCCAATTTGTATCAATGATATTTTGAGCGTATGAACTCGGATTGACTCGAAATTTGGAACGTTGGTTTCTATGACTTTGCTTGATGTGTCTTATCAATTATAACCCGATCTGGACTCGGGAAAAATTCATCAATATCCGTAGTGAGCCTTCATGTAACCGATCTCCAAGACGAACTATCAATGAATTCTAATCAAGCTCTTGGTGTCACGGCCTTGCCAAAAGGCGGGATAACATTTGCCCCCCAAAGTACGTCTTGTGTAAACATGACGTGCTTTGTAAAACTGCAGTCTTTCATGCTGAATATATCCGTTCAGTTGATTGCTTGACAATCGTTGTCAGTTTGGTTTGATATCGAATTCTGCATCGATTCTCTCCTGAACCGATTTGAGATTCGAATTTAAACATTATTTTGACGATTGTCTATGATCATCCTCTTGTATCGATCCTCTCCTGAATCGGTATAAAGGGTAGAAAAGCAATTTTTCATATCGAAGCAACGCGTTTGTTCTCATTGACGGTCTCCGATGGATCCGAAATTAGTCGTTCAACTCGATAGTCTTTGAACCAACAAGATTTTTCAAACCAGCTCTCGTTCAATTGCTTCGTATCGATGATGCTTCGCATCGATGTTGCCTTGATGGATTCGAAGGATGACGGATTCTGAGCTTTTAGGGATTCGATGCCGTGACTGGATTCGAACGTGATGGTTTTACGAATAGTAGTTCGAATCGATGGCTGTGGTAAATGACCGGTGGCAAACGGTCAGGATGACAGGGAGACGAAGCGCCTCGAACCGTCTCTGGAATCCATATAATTACGCGAGGCCGGTTTCATTTCCACTTTTTACTTTTTACCATTGCTTTAGCTGTTTCTTCGAGTCGATCTCCCAGAGCCAAAACAAACGTGTTTTCCACGAATCGACTGAATTCATTCACGCTTCCACTCGTAATTAAATCAGGTAACCAGAGGATCGAGTCGAGATGGGAATGATAGAACAATCTTTTCTTCTGAAAATTTTGAGGAGTGGTGAGATCTGAACGAGATGGGTCGACTCGATGGGACTGATGAATGAAACTATTCGAGTCGTATCGATTCAGAGTGTTGCTCTTTCATTGCTTTGCATCGATCCAGGAATGAGTGTTTCGAATCGATTTTGGATGCGTAGCTTCGAATCGATGGTTACAAAAGAAAAAAGGCTCATGCCTATCAATTCGAAGTAATGATACCCCGATCGATTCGAAGGAATTCAATATTGATCGATTCGAAGTCATGCAGAGCTCATGGATTCGAAGTGCTTCTCCATTCCAAGGTTGCGCCGAGTCGAACCACACGGATTCGAAGCACCTAGACTCGATTTTCATCGATCCGACTTGTATCGATTCGAATCGATGGATTCGAAGGTCTTTGTCTCTGAGACCATTACTCTACTGATTTGCTCCAACATCTGAACTACGACCAATTTCAAGTAGAACTTTGACGAACTTAATGAACTTTAGCATACTCGACTCCGACGAGCTTCGGCCTTGCATAATTGAACTGGACTATAAGACTTGACCTCCTTTTTGAAGCTCGTCGATGGAACTGGGACGTAACCAACAATATGATCGGTTTAGACTTGTATTTGGCCAGTAGTATCTGGATGGCATGGAAGTGACGGTCAGCGATGACGGTCATTGTTCTCAAATTTCAAAGTGTTGTCGCTCAGACGTCTTGTTTCATTTTGTAAAATCTGCTTAAGTAACGTTTAGCACTTGCACTGCACAACATATTCATACACTCCACACTGGGAAATGCACGGGCCTTTTATGTACTTAACGTTGCTTTATGATGAGTTAGTTAGTTATGGAATCTTTGAGCTCTCAACAACAAGAGGTACAGGGTTCGCGTCCTCCGATCCTTGAGATTCCCAATATTCCTGCCGACGTAATCGAACCAGCTCCAGACGAATTGCCAGAGGCTATATTTATCGAGAATCCCGTGGATTCTGTCCAGTCTAATATCTCTGAATCCTTATTGGGCCGAATATGCCTGAAACACAACATATCTCTGAACGATGTATTATTACCCAGTGCTAATGACATACCGCATAATCCGCCCGAAGGATATACTGCCTTATACCGTCATGCTTGCGCGGCTGGAACTCTTCCTCCTTTTAATCAATACATCAGGGAAATGCTGTCATACTTAGGAATTGCTCCTTCACAACTTCATCCCAACGGACATGCGTTGATGAATAGTGCCTTCGTCATATTTATGGACTGTCTCTTTCGCCCGCCAAGGCCAACCGAGATCAGATACATATTTAAATTTTAAGAGCAGGGGCGATAGCCCATCCTTTACTTTTTTGGAGGCAGTCAGAAATTGCCAAGTTATTATTGGAGCATGGACCAGACTAAGCTACTTCAAGAATGAATGGTTTTATGTCCGGTGTCCTCCTGGTTTCGCTAGGCGATGGTTGTCTAGACGTAAGTGTCCTCATATGTTGATGATCTTCCTTGATCAATAGCTTTTTGGCATTGGTATTAACATCTTGTTTCTCTTACGGCCATTATCTCCAGACCCGATGGTGTGGTACTACAAGGGCATAGTCCAAAGTCTCCAAGAAGTTCCGAGCGAGCTGAGACACATTGACTCGGTGTTGAATGACTATAACTTAAGAGCTCTCGGCTTGATTGAAATAAATCAGAGTATAGTCATCGAGGGGATGTCAAAGCCTGCCTCAAAGAAGAAAAACAAGGAGAAGAGGAAAACGGCGAAGAAAACGCCTGGGATCACAATAACCGAAGTGAGCGATGAAGAAAGGACCCAAACAGACGTGGAGCCGATGGGCTGATCTTTCGGGCAACTTCAAAGAGTTGGGAAAAAGACGGAAAAGCAAGACCGTCGTTTCTAAAAAACTTAAGTCTAAGGGGTGGAAATCTGTGGATGTGTCTCCTCCCACTTCCGGAGTTATGATTTCTGAGGCCGCCCATTCTCATTCGAGAGATAATTTTAAAGGGCTTGACGACATTCCCATCTCGGATTTTATATTGATTCCATGTAATCCTGGGTTGGAGGAATTTCAAGATGTACTAAATATGAGTGAGTCCTTTCCTTTGAGTGCGGTTAACACTTCCGGTTGGTCTGGGGGTTTACACATTTACACACACTTCCGCACCACTATATTACTTTCGCATATTAATTACTGTTTTGCAGGATTCTAATCTGTAGCTCCTTCTTATTGCAGGCGAGATGTCGGGTCGCGGGTCTACTTTGGATAGGCTCCGTAATGTACGCCAATCTTCCCCATATTATGACTCCCGCAGAAGAGAATCAGATAGGGATCACGGGCGAGGCTATATCAATCAGGATCGCTATGATAGAGATCGAGAGTATTGGCGTAGCCATTCTAGTCAAGACCGTACTGACAGAGATAGGAGCTATCAGTACCGACCGCGATCTCGTTCTCCTCCGCCTCCTAGGGCTCCCGTAGACCCTCCTGGGCCTTCACAGCAGCAACAGCCTTCCCAATCTTCAAGGCCCGAGACTCAACGGCCTAGAGTTGAACCACCAACAGCTGCCATCGTTGAGCAGGCTCCGGTTGAGTTGACAAGCGAAGGAGCCATCCAGCTTGCTCAAATGAAAAAGGATTTCCCAGAAATCTGCATGGATGCATATGTCTTTCCTCCTCATCTCAAGAGGATTCCTCAGGATGCTGAAAATACCGTGCACAGTTATATTCGCGACTTCTATGTTCAATACAAGGAGTGGTACAAAGCGGCCGTGAAAGCTTCAAAGGTAGCTTTTGATCGGGCAAAAGTCATTCAGGAGCGCGATGCTGAGATTGTCAAGAAAGACCGCATCATCCAAGTTCTCCAATCTAAGACGGAGTCGTCCCGAAGCTCGAAACTCCAAGCACTCAAAAAGCATGAGGATGTTGTGGCAAAAATGGCGAGGATGCAGCAGGCACACTGTGCCACGGTAGAAGAGATGGGCCACCGCTACACCAACGTTGTAGTTGAGCGAGATGCAGCCGTTAAGGAGCTGAATGAGCTCAAGGCCAAATTTGCTGAAGTGGTGAAAGAGAAAGACGCTGCTAACACCACCGCTCAGGAGGCAGGTGACCAAGCTGTGTCACTTCGAGCCGAACTTGCTGCGGCGGTGGCCAAGACCAAGTCTGTGGATGCAGAAATCCAGGAAAAGATTATGGCGGAGCGGTCCAGGATGGATGCTGATTTTGATGATCTCCTGGTTACATACAACGCCAACGTGCTAGAGCACAGAAATTTATCATGGCTGGGAGACGACTCTATGATCCTGTATAATGCCTGGACTAGGTTAGTGGAGGAGAAGAAAGCAGCGCATCTGGATGAAACGCTGGATGACTTCGAGCTTGAAATGCGCTTGCTTACTGAGGAAGAGAGGGAAGTTCTTCATGAGGCGGTAATTTCGGTGGCGAAAGAGAGGCTTGGTGTTTAACAGATAGAGACGGGCGAGGGCTCGGGGATTGATCATCACGAAAAAAGTGTTGGAGCTGTAATTTCAACATTGCCTGAAACCACTTGTGCGGTCGATCCCCAGTCCGTCCCCGCATATAATCCTGACCAGCCGCAATTGTCTTCCGCTGATACTCTTGCCTCTGCTCCTGTCCACACTCCGGGTCAGGCTAAGGAAGGTATTTGAATGCTTCCCGTATACACTTAGTGTGATGAATCTGAATTAATTACTTTTGGCTAACAACCTTCGTTTTTTATATTTCAGTGACCGAAGCCGTTGTCTCAGCGCCTCCTGCATCGCAGGTTCCTTATCCGGCGCAAGGGGCTATCGTCACTGAGGCCGTTATGACATCCACTGTGGTCGATGAAGAGGGAGAAACGAGCATGCTATCTTTTGACGCTCAGATGATCGAAGATCTTCTCAACGAACCCAATGATCCCTTCGTCGATCCATCCTTTGTCATGAGCGGGACCGCTCCGGCTGTTAGCTCCTTTATGCCAACCACTAGTACTTCTAGCGCGGCAAAAGCATCTCGTGAAGATGAGATTTTGACTAAGATTAGTGTTGAGATGGCCGCAGCGACTGCCGGTATGAATCCGTCAGGCCATGCCCCGCTAATGATGATATCGCCGGGCGGCACTATGGTAATTGCGAGTGCTCCTGCCCCACCCCCTGTTACTGTTTCTATGCCTCCGGCTCCACCCTCCAAAAGAATCTCTGTTGCCTCAAGCTCCGAGGAAGACGTTGATATTATGTCTCCATCGGAGGGCAAACCGGAGAAAAGTAAGAGAGTGAGGAGGAAATCGGGCGGCGGATCCAATGGGACTACCCCAAAGAAGAAGATAAGGAAGAAGAAAGATTGAACACTTTCTTTAGTTTTCTGTAGTATTTTGTTTTGTCTTTTGGTTTTCTCTATAGCCGTGTATAGATGTGGATTCGGCTCCCACTAGCAGGAATTTTTTGAATCATCTTGTAATCGAATTCTTTTTGTTGATAATGGAAATGAAAGTATATTCTGTTTCGTCTTCAATTCAATATTTGTTTTTGGTCCTGCCCCCAGTCTTGGGGACAAATATGGAGTTGATGTATGTTTATACTCCGTCTCACATTCTGGAAGTGTGGGGTTAAGTAGATGTTTATACTCCATCTCGCACTCTGGGAGTACGGAGTTAAGGAATGTTTATACTCCGCCTCGCGCTCTGGGAGTACAGAGTTAAGGAATGTTTATACTCCGTCTCGCACTCTGGGAGTATGGAGTTAAGGAATGTTTATACTCCGCCTCGCACTCTGGGAGTACGGAGTTAAGGAATGTTTATACTCCGTCTAGCACTCTGGGAGTACGGAGTTAGTGAATGTTTATACTCCGTCTCGCACTCTGGGAGTACGGAGTTAGGGAATGTTTATACTCCGCCTCGCACTCTGGGAGTACGGAGTTAGGGAAGTTTATACTCCGCCTCGCACTCTGGGAGTACAGAGTTAGTGAATGTTTATACTCCATCTCGCACTCTGGGAGTACGGAGTTAAGGAAATGTTTATACTCCGTCTCGCACTTTGGGAGTACGGAGTTAGGGAATGTTTATACTCCGCCTCGCACTCTGGGAGTACGGAGTTAAGGAAATGTTTATACTCCGTCTCGCACTCTAGGAGTATGGAGTTAGGGAATGTTTATACTCTGCCTTGCACTCTGGGAGTACAGAGTTAGGGAATGTTTATACTCCGCCTCGCACTCTGGGAGTACGGAGTTAAGGAAATGTTTATACTCCGTCTCGCACTCTGGGAGTACGGAGTTAGGGAATGTTTATACTCCGCCTCGCACTTTGGGAGTATAGAGTTAGGGAATGTTTATACTCCGCCTCGCACTCTGGGAGTACGGAGTTAGTGAATGTTTATACTCCGTCTCGCACTCTGGGAGTACGGAGTTAAGGAAATGTTTATACTCCGTCTCGCACTCTGGGAGTACGGAGTTAAGGAATGTTTATACTCCGCCTCGCACTCTGGGAGCATGGAGTTAGGGAAGAATCGTCGTATATCAACCCAATTTTAGCTTTGATGTGATGGCTTGCCCCCGAGCTCGGGCTTCACTTAGCGAGTGGCCGGTCATATCACAGCCACTCCTTTCTTGAATAAATCCCATTGCGTGATGGAATTTTAGCTCTCTGTGCATCGTGATGTTGTACATTGTATTTAATGAATCACAGCTCTGACCCGAAGAAATGGCAGTTTATTGCTGAAATCAAAAAATATGGCAAAGTCAGTTGCCTTATTATGAGTTCTAACTTCGAAATGCTGAAACAAATTTTAGAACGGAATTTAAACTAAATAGATAAACATAGCCTGTTAATTGCAGTAGCGATGAAGGCTTTCGCTATTCCAGGCCCCTGGTAAAGTTAAACCATCAATGGGTGATAACTCGAATTTGCCATCCTGGAGCTTTCGCTTAATTTTGTGAGACCCTCTCCATGTTGATCTCATGGGCGGGAGTGCCGGATAATATTTTCCAGTGACTAGCTCACCGAGTTCAAAAGTTTTAAGTCGGTCCTTAGCATTGTGCAATCGGGCAACTCGATTTCGGTGTATGATTGTTCTCAAATCAACCTGGTCGCCCTGGACGACCCCAACTCCGTTGATGGTTGGGAACTTTAAAGTTAAACACCACGGGGCGATTATGGCCCTGAATTCAGCAAGGGCAGGTCGACCTAAAAAGGCATTATATGGCGAGTCTACATCCAACACAATGAACTGCAATGTCCGAACCGATCTACGTTCTCCGGCTCCCAACTCAACTGGTAATTCTACCATCCCAACAGTTACGGTAGCGCTGCCATTGAATCCGTAGAGATGAGTTTGGCAGGGTTTTAGATCCCCAGCTTTCATCTTCATTTGATTAAAAGCATGTACAAATATGATATTCACAGAGCTCCCACAGTCAATAAGGATCCTCTTCATCCACATCGGGCCTACCCGGGTCGATATCACAAGTGGGTCGGTAGTCGGACTTCCGACGTAGTCAACGTCGTTGTCTTGGAAAGTGATGTCGTTAGTCATCGCTCTCTTTCGCTTGGTCGAAGGTTTACCGTCCAAGCTATCATTATACTCGAAGTTTGAGCGTTTAGCTAAGTTGCTATAAGATTCCATTTCCTCCCAGCTTCGGACCGCTGGGTGAGGATTACTACTTACAGCATTAATTACCAATCTTCCTCCGTCATGACCCGGTTCTTCCTGTCTTGCTTGATTCTGTATATGATTTTGCTTTGAGGGGCCAGCTCCACCAGACAGCGGCGCCTGTACAAACTGGTCTAACTTTCTCTCCCTGATCAATTTTTCGACGAGGTCTTGCAGATGTCGACACTCGTTGGTATTGTGGCCGTAACTTTCGTGAAATCTACAAAACTTCCCTGTTTGAATCTGCCTCTCCGATGATTGCTTCGGAGCAGGTTTCTTATATTGCTCAGCGTTGCAGGTTTGCAGATACACGTTTTCCAACGATGTATTCAATGGTGTGTAATTGTCAAACATTGGGGTCCTACGTTGCGGGCCTCGACTTTGGTCTCTTTTCTTATCCTGACCACTGTTGCCCCTTGGCTGAGTTTGTTTATTCTGTATATTCAGCTGGACTTTTCCGGAACTCTCACCGGATTGCTTGACTGCCACATTACTCTGTATTCCTTCAGTTCTGGGTATCGCATCGTCCTGTTACCTAGATTGTTTCGCGTCCTCTTGTCACAAGAATTGAGCGGCTTTGGAGTAGAAACGGTCCAATGATGTGGGTGGTTTCCCAGCTAACCAATTTCCAAATTCAGAGTCGGGATCAATCCCTTTGGTTAATGCCATCAAAATCGAGTTATCATTGGGATTACTAATTTCCACGCATGTTGCATGGAATCTCTCCAAGTAACGCCTGAGCGTTTCTCCCTTAGCCTGGGTGACACTGGATAGGGTGTTAACGTCTTTAGGCCTAGTGACATGCATACGAAACTGTTCGACATATTTCTTAACCAGTTGATCGAACGAAGAGATGGATCTTGGTGGCAACCTCGTGAACCACATTGTTGCAATTCCTCCCAAAGAGATGGGGAAGCTCCGACATTTTACTACATCATCAGCCCTTGCGGCACTCATTGACCATTCATATTTTAAAATATGTTGATTGGGATCAGAATTTCTTTCGTACAGAGGGAGAGTTGGCATTCTGAATCGCCGAGGAGGGTCAGTGCATAGTATTTCATTTGTGAAAGGAGTGTGACTACGGGAGATTCCCCAGTCTTCATTGATAAGTCCTTCACTCTCGCGAATCATTTGACGTACCATGGTCGAAATATCGGGCACAGCCACATTCCGTGTAGGCTGAGCTAAGGCGTGGTCAGGTTCCACAGCGCGAGTTTGGACCGGACGTTGTCGACGGCCTATATCTCGCCTCCTTGGCTCCACATCTTCTGAGACGTATGGTTCAGGAGTACGCCCACGTTGTTGATTATTTGGATCCGACAGGTTTCGGGTATCGACCCTTGTTTCTACCGCGGCCGTTGCGGCGCGATCGCCTATGGTATGCTGTGGAACAACACCTCCTCGTGATGAGGGCCCGGCCTGGGAGCTAGTTGACGGTCCGACCCTCAATTGTCCTACAGTCAAGGCGGGTTGATACTCGGTAGCTTGTGTATAACCTGCGTCCAATCGGGGACATGTAGTTCTGCCATGATAGTCAGATGAAGCAGAACTTTTAGTGGATGAGTGGGAAGCGTCATCCCTCCTTGTCCTCCTACGCCTTTGGCGGTTTAATTGATTGGTCAATTCAATGTTGGTACGCAACTGTTCAGCCAACTATTGCCGGCTTTGGGTCAGTTCCTGGAGTAATGTCTGGAACTCTTGTCTAGTTACTGGTTCAGATGGACCAGAGTGAGCAGTGTTGTCCTGATTGGACTGTAACTGCTGCGTGGGATTTTGTCCATCCCGACCTTCTTGATTAGCCGCTGTAGAAGTAGTTCTTGTGCAAACCATCCTGAGCAGTGGATTCCTTTCCTAGATTTTATGCAAATCTGAATAGAATGGAAGGATTCCGGAGTAGAGATCTGGATCTTCCCCTTGGATTTATGCAATCCGGTATCGGTGGTAGATCCAAGGAGCAGGAGAAAAACTGGTTTTCTCAGTGAAAGCACCAAAGTGTTTGTACCAAAAATCGGCACAACACTCTTCGGAAGTCTTTGAAGAGGTAAACGCGAAGAGTGAAAATTAACACTGTGGATTATCTAACAAAAACTCCAAATAACAGAAATGTAAAGTGCAAAAGACAAGCGATTTAGAGTGGTTCGGCATTTTAGCCTACGTCCACTATGAAGTTTGATGATTTTATTGCTCGACACTCAAAGATTACAATTTCTTATAACGCGGTACAACTGGTTTTGTGAGCTAAGTCTGAATCTAAGACGACCGTGGTGATTTTGAGTAAATCTGGCAGAGTCTGGGCGCTCTTTAGCTCTTAGAATTGTCCGACCCCTTTTCTGAATGACCAGGGGCTCTATTTATAGGTGTAGGAGGCTGATATTTCGCCTAAACTGAAGGGAGACCGGTTCTGGCACGTGAGGGGGCCCACATGCCTGCTTTTTGGAGATCCGGGCCCACTTTGGGATCGATTCGAAGCCCATTCGAATCGATCAAGAATTTGTCCAATCGAGCTGAAAATTGGTGTGGTCATTCTTCAACATGTGCTAAAGCTACTGTGAAAATTTCATAGCATTTGGACTTGTAGATTTCAAGTTATGATCGATTCAAGATTGCATTTCTGGTTGACTAGCTTGGTTCGAATCGATCCCTTCGAATCGATAGGGTCGACTCGATGGTTTCGCGCGTGGCATTGTTGACGTGGCGTGCTTTCTTCGTATCGATCCTACTTTCACTCCGAGTTGACTGGGTCGAATCCATGGTTCTAGCAGCCTTGACTTAGTGGATTCGAGATGTTGGATTCGAAGGTTCGCTTCCTTCGAATCGACGGAACCAATATTCGTTCGAATCGATCTAGACGTTCTACTGTGGATCGATTCGGAGTTGTCTCATCATGGGGATTCGAAGGAAATGGAGTCGAAGTATAGTCTGTTCCATGGACTCGAAGTATTTCCCCTTGATGGATTCGAAGCGAGGCAGTTCCGTGATCTTGAAGTACTTCCCCCTGATGGATTCGAAGGTCACCTACCTGAGGGATACGAAGTGGGAAAACTCTATGGATTCGAACAAGGGCAAACTTGACAGATTCGAAATAAGGCTTGCTCTGATGGATACGAAGTGTATGGAGTCAATCTTGATGGAGTCGAACTTAGGGCCATTTCCTCCAATTTGTATCAATGATATTTTGAGCGTATGAACTCGGATTGACTCGAAATTTGGAACGTTGGTTTCTACGACTTTGCTTGACGTGTCTTATCAATTGTAACCCGATCTGGACTCGAGAAAAATTCATCGATATCCGTAGTGTGCCTTCGTGTAACCGATCTCCAAGACGAACTGTCGCTGAATTCTAATCAAGCTCTTGGTGTCACGGCCTTGCCAAAAGGCGGGATAACACCCTACACCAAATGACGAAGCTGAGTATGAAGCCTTGATCTGGGCTTAATCTTGCTAGAGTACTGGGAGTGAACACTTTAAAATCTTTTGTGATTCCCGGTTAGTAGTATTCCAATTCAGGGGAGATTATCAGGTTAGGGGGTAGTGACTTGCTCCTTATCTCGGCCAGGTCCAAGAGCTACCAGCCGACTTCGTGTATTGCACCATTACACACATCCCTAGAGAACAAAATGAGAAAGCCAACTCACTGGCCAAGCTGGCCAGTTCTGGGGATGCGCAGCAAATGGGCTTGGTCTCAGTTGAAGTACTAAATGCTCTGAGCATCGACTAGATGTTTGCAAAAATTCAAAGAGCCCTATCGACGAAAATTAATCAAATGGTCAGTGCATGGCTATGTGCTACTTAGGGTATTGACATCACTGGCTCCTTGCTAATATCTAAATGTGGTGCGAAGTACGCCATCGTAGTAGTTGATTACTTCACTAAAAGGGTTGAAGCTGAACCTTCAACCGTGATCACAATGAAGAAAGTAATCAACTTTGTTGTTTGAAACATCATCTATCGTTTTGGTCTTCCCTAAACAATCATAACTGATAGCGGGACCCAATTTGACAATGTTGAATTCAAAGACTTCTGCTGCCGGCATCATATTGAGAAAAGAGTTGCGGCAGTTGCTCACTCTCAAGCTAACAGATATGTCGAAGCTGTTAACAAAATCATAAATTCCATTCTGAAGAACCGTTTGGGAAAGGCTAGAGGCTAGTGGTCAATGAACTCCCATCAGCATTATGGGCATATTGAACCACCCACAAGTCGCGACTGGTTATACTCCATTTTCCCTTGCTTACAGCTCCGAGGCCGTCATCCCTATAGAATTTGAAGTCCCTTCTCATCGAGTGACTTATGACGACTCTTGTTTCATTATAAAAAAATATAAATAATGAATTGCAATCCAATTGCAATTAAACTACAAGGAATTGGTGACGACCCGTGACCATACGATCACGTCCAGGAGCCTACAACAAGAACGTGTACATGAACATGCATGTGTGCATCCCAAAAATTTGATTTCTTGAAGCAGATAGAAATTGAATTCTCAGCTGAAGTTTTTAGAGAAAAGACCAGATCAGATAACCAAGGCCTACTAGCTTAGTGGAACTGGGAACAGATAATAATTGAGAGATTGCACGCTAGTATTTTATTGATGAATATCGACCAAGCGTCATAGCAAATAGAGAGAGATACGATTCTTCAGAAAAGAAAATTCAATGAAATGATAGCGACTATTTACAAAATTGAATGGAATTCTTCCCGATGACTCTAACTTGCTTCGATTCAAAGCACGTCATGTTCGAAACAAGACGAACATTAGGGGGCAAATGTTACCAAGCCTTTTGGCCTGGCTATATTCAGACTAATTGGACAAGTTAGACTCGACCATCATCAAGGCCAATAGCTCAGACAGATGATCGTGGGGTCCAAAGATCAAGCACATATGATAATTTGAAGCAGAAATAAAGTGAAACCAAGTGATGGACTCTGTAGAACATTCTTAAGTATGGATTATAGTCTCAACAAGGCAAGGGATCGGTTACGATCTCTACCTCTCTGTAAGGGAAGGAGTTGCATCAGCTTAGTAGTTAAACTCAACGAAAATTGATTGATATCTCAAAATCCAGAAGTCAAATATGCAAACATTTTTGTTGACGTGGAGCTAACACGAAGGGGGACCCACTAGAGGGATTGCAACTCGCCATGTGACCGTTAAGAGGGATCGTGGGCAATCCATATTCCTTGGAATTTGGGCCTGGCGATTACCCGTGTGACCTTGTTTACATTTGGAGATTCCGCTGGCGATTTTTCAAGAAGGTATTCATCTTTCTCACCCTATAAATAAAGGCTTCCAAGTTCATTTTAGGGACCTTTACATTGTTGTTTTCTTGGTACTCCATTGTAATTATGGATTCCAATTCGACCCCTCTTGTACTAATAAATTCAAGTGATTAATAAAGCAATTTCATCAAAGTGGACGTAGGCTTTCAATGTCGAACCTGTATAAATAGTTATGTTCTTTTTATTGCTTATTTTCTGTTATTTAATTGCTTGTTTCCTCTGTTTTCATTGGATTTTCTTCATTTATTTCTCTACATATATTCTATTGGGTGTTTGTGAACAATTTTAGTGCAAACGCAAGTAATAAGAGTGGAACAATTAGTATGAATACAAAACATGTCAGCAACATCATAAGAAAAAACAAGGAATTATACTAACGAGCACGGAACAAAACACGAGACAAGATTATCATAATTAACTTAAAAAAATAATATTGTTTGAAAATAACATAAATAAACAAGATGCAAGTAATAATTTTATCTGATGGAAAATGAAACATTGAAAATGTCAAAGCCTAATAAATGCTAGCGAACTACAACATAAAAATCATCCAATTAAAAACTTTATAACATATATTTTCTAATTTCAAAATGATGTAAAAAATCAATTAAAAACCAACACGGAAGAGTTAAAATAACATAATGTATTGATATACTAAAATAGATCTTAGTACAGTTAAAGTCAGAAGAAGCGTTATTATTCTAATTATTTCTTTCTTTTTTTTGGTTAGAGTGTTAAGCTAATGTGAATTGATATGCCATAAAAGTTTGCATTTCTAATTTCTGGATAGTCATGCATGTACACTTTTTTCGATAGGTTAAATGTATAATACACAGGGTGTTGATCCACCTCTTAAAAACATAAGCATTCATATATGGGATCTGTAGAATTAGTATCAGGATTTGCCAAACTTGGAGCTTAATTTTCCTTTTCTGGGTATCTTACATCAATGAAATTAACAAAATCAAAAAAATGCTGGAAGTGGTAATGCTTAGTATACCCAAGATACCCAAAATACCTGAGAAAATGCTAAAGTGGTATGCTTACTTAATCGGGAAATTATGAGCGGACTGAATGGGGTGGAGTGGCGATGGAGAGGTGTTGAACGGGGCTAAGCGACGATGAACGGTGGTGGAGCGTTGTTGAACGCGGCGGAGAAGCATTGAACAGGGAGGAGAAGGGTTGATGGGTGGAGTGATTCAAAAATTGATTTTAACGAAATTAGGGTTGATGTAGCTTATATGGAAATGGTGTAGTTTGAAGCATAATATACTGGAGGGGGCGTAGCATATTTGGATACAGTGTACGTAAGGGTGTAAGAAAAATAGGTTAACTTTGTAATGGCCTGGACCCATTGCAAAATTTCCATGGCTCTAGACCGTTGTCATTTACTAAAAGCCATAGTAAAATTGCCATGGCTCAAGACCATGGTAAATTTTCCACGTTGAGGTGTGGTAATATGGGCAGTATGGTGTAGTGACTATATTACATCATTTGAACCGTGTGCAACTATCTTTCCTGACTAAGACCATTTTCAAAATGATCTCAAACCACAACGAATAATATACCAAAATGTCCATCTTGCCACGATCCTGATGCATATGAACCATATATGAAATGGATGTCGTATATGAGAGTTATAAGCATTTGAAGTTAAGGGGCAATTTAGTAATTTAGTAATTTTTTATTATACTTTATATCTCTTCGCTAAAGTATTTCAATATACCCGGTCCATTGTACGTCAACCTCCCAATGACTGCCATTTGCCCTACCACTACCGCCATGATCGCCAAGTCTTATATCCGACCCTACCAGCACGCTCCATACCTCAATTTGCACCACTCTATGGGTTCGTCGTCCACTCCGCTGCTACAGAGATTGCCATAGCCACTACCCAAAGATCCTCAATTTCTAGTCATCTCTGACCATATATGGTTGATCAGGTCCCAGTGCAGCCCTCTACTCATCGTCCTTTTCACATCCCTAGTCCTCGATCTTAGTATCATCATAGTTTCATCGTTGGATCAAAATGAATGGTCTACATTTTCTGAACTTCCGACGCATTTTTTGATCACTCAATACATCCAATTGATGAACGAACACTACTAGTGGATTCGTGTAGTCGAGCTACAATTTTGATACAGAACATGTCTATATTTGAACACTCATATGTTTCACACTTTTTGAATTAGAAGGAGATTAAATTTTCTAATTACAATAAAAAAAATCAAATTTTTAATCCTTTAGTCATGGCATACTACATCCTAATCAGGTGTATATAAAATAAATAGGTTTTTAATTATTAATTATGTCACTATAATTTAGTTTAAGACCATAAGAGGTGAGTTACTACATCTAAGTAATATATATGCAAACATGATAAATCTAACTCATCGATTAGCCATGCATCTCCTCCCGTCCGAGATGAATCCTTCTTTTTCTTTGCTATCTAGAGATCTCCCACCTTAAAAATGCCAAATCTCTCGATATATTTGATTTATTTGTGTAGCCCTCTTCGCGACAATCGATTTCATATATAAATTCATTTAATTTGGATTTGATTTGGTGGAATAGGAGTTGATTTATAGATTAGGGTTTTATAAGTGGAGGCTAGATTATTAAAGCAAAAGGAATAGGTATAGAGATCTATTTATAGGTTGAAAAATATAATATTTGGGCTAAAATCTTGAAATTAATATATTGCGAAAATGCCACTGGGTTTGACTTCTTCTATTTTCTAATTCATTTAACCAAATTCAACAAATTATAAATGTTGTATGATTTTAAACAAAATTTTCGATGCAATGGCATAGGTTTTGAAACCTAATTCCAACTCATGTAGAAATTTACTCTTTATGTTAAAATTACGATTTTACGCTTTTAATTTAATTATTTAATTTCATAAAATTATGGGGTGTTACATATCACTTTATAACTTCAGTTTAAATAAAATTTATATTCTTTATGTTATTGCTATTTATAACTTTGGTGATGCTTTATGTTTAAATAAGATTTTGTAAAAAATTTATCTAATAACTTTCACACTTTACACTCTTGCTATTAAAAAAAGTAAAGCTCTTTATAACTTCGTTAATCTGCCTGCTTGCTATTAAGTGCAATGCATGGACATTCACCTATAGTAGTTGAATGAAAATTTATATGCTTAGTGCTCATGCTATTTTAGTTTCATATACACAAAAATGATTTATGATTGTCATAATTGATATTTGAATTGATACTTGATTTGTAATGCAATAGGAAAATTAGTCAAACTGATTTTTTTGTTGATAATACGAGTGATCCTCATTTTTGAGAAGAACACCCTAGGAATGAAACCGATATTATATGAGGAGAAAACAATGTGATGTAACTTAGAGGTTGGTTTGAGTAATTATAACTTCATAAAGGAAATTCTGGTTCTTTATTAAATTTAAACTCCACTTAAACGGTTTTGTGAAGAGATAACATATCAAGTTTCATGCAAACAATAAGGATAAGGAAAGTTTGATGCTTCATAAGAATGATGAAGCTAATAGGAGAAGGCAGTGTAGCAAAAGAATGCAGATCATAGGACATGAAAGCTGGAAAATGGACCAAGCTTGTATTTCATTTTAATACCATGGTTTTTATCATTGAAAGTTTATTTCAGTATTGTTGTATTACCATGTACTGTCATATGATGTGTATGTAGTATATAAATCTATATATATAATTTCTAAGTTGATTATATTATTAATTGGGGATATAAATATTATATGTCTAGTTCAAACATAAATGAGATATAACTACTTCCAATAGTTTGATAGTGTATGCTACTCAGCAGTTGTATTCTTAAATTTAGACTAATATATTTATTGTAATACTAACCTTTTCAGATGCATTTATTGGTTGCATTATAATTAAAGATAGTAATGTGATCACAAAGCCTAGATATACTGGAGCAAAATCACATATGTTAAATTTGGACGATTCAAATATATTCCAAATATGAAAAGGAAGAAGATATTGATTGATTCATGCAATTAATGAAATATAGGAAAAGTAATCAATTAGTTTAAGAAGATTTATTAATTGATTTAAGCAATCGATCAAATATGGATATACGTGGAAACAAATATCATTATGCTTAATTTGAGTTGAAATCAAATCAAGTAAATCTGGAAGGATTTCAATCTTATCTTCAAGGCAGTCTTCATCCTCGCACCTATATATATGAAGGCATTTGTTCATCTTTCCAACATAAGACGACAAGAGAGTTCTCCACTAAATATCTTCAATAAGATCCCTATTTTTTTTATCTATTTTAGGGTGAGAGAAATATATTAAGTGTTTTATATTTTTCTCATATTGTATTCTCACTTAAAGTGAAGAAATTGTATAGGTTGTTGGGTCCGAGGACATAGGCATAGCCGAACCACGTTATATCAGTGTTTTCTTTCCTTTTTGTCCTTTTTCTTTGATTTATGATCTTTGATTTTCTTTTTATTCTTTTTGTTGGATTGGAATTGTTGAGATTGTCCATAGACTAGATTATTGGGTATTCTGCTTCTGCTGCCCAAAACTCTGATTTTGCACTACAGTTTGGTATCAGAGCTTGTTGTTCTGTTTAATTACTATTTCAACTTTGTCTAATTCTACAGATAATATCATTGGTAGAAGTTATACAAATTATGGAATTGTTAGATTTGATGGAAAGGGAGATTTTGGCACATGAAAGATGAAGATAGAAGCGGCGCTGAAGAAAGAGAGGACTTGTAAGATGTCTCAGATCTTGGGAAACTGAAGAAATTGACGCCTTAAACACACTTCAAAGAAAGTTCTACAAAACCGCTTCATACTATAACAACAAATTTATTCATTCAAGGTGAAGCCTGGAACTGATGTATTAGCTCATGTTGATGCCTTAAACACGCTTGTTATGAATCTTAGAGCACCTAAAGTAAAAATTAAGGATGAAGCACAAGCTTTTATTCCTTTATGTTCTTTTCCTGCGGAGTATAACACTTTTGTTAACTCTATGATCTATAGACGCTCTTCTATTTCCTTAGAGGACGTGAAGAAAAATTTGCATAATGAGATGTCGAGGGGAAAGTTAGCAAACATCAACATAAAAAATGATTCCGAAGGCTTTATTGTGTAGATGGGAAGAAGTAAGAGTAGACCCAAATATGGTGGAGATATAGGCAAGTCAAGATTTTAGTCAAAGGGAGCTCTGAAGGGAGTTTTTCATTATTATAGAAGGCCTGGACATTATACTACAATTTGCCCCAAGTTGGAGAATAAAAACAAAGTCGTTGCCCAAATGGCTTCAACTTCTATAGCGGAGACATCAGATTCAGAGAGTGATCCTAGCACTTTTACAAATTCTTCCTCTTCTATATAGAGTATTATTTGGATTACTGACTCTGGAGCATCCTATCATATGACACTTGATATGTACTCCTTTTCCACTTACCATCAGTTTGATGGAGGAGAGGTTCTCGCAGGAAATAATGCTACATGTCGCATGATTGGTATTGGAATGGTGAAGGTTAGGATGTTTGGTGGTGTTGTTCATACTTTGTGTGATATCAGGCATGTGCCTGATTTGAGGCATAGTTTGATCTCTGTTGGAGCATTGTGTAATCTTGGCTTGAAGTGTGTAGTAGAAAAGGATTATTTGAAAATTGCAAATGTCTCATTGATAGTGATGAAAGTGGTAAAAGCTGGAAATCAATATTTGCAGAAGGGTACAACTGTTGTTACAAAATCTTCTTCGGTTGTTGATTATATTGATTCAGATTCTACTATATTATGTGTTAACGGTAAAAAGTGAACGCTAACACCCGGTGTGTGTAATAGAATCGTGAAAGCACCACCCGTGTGACGGGAATAGAATTTAAGCAGTAAAAGACAGCAATTTATAGTGGTTCGGCTTGAGATTAAGCCTACGTCCACTTTGAATCTCTTTATTACTGAATTCGGTTACAAATCGGTACAACTCTCTTATCAAAACAGTACAACTTGATCGAAAGAAACAATCTTGACTACTAGCTCAATCTTCGTCGATGAAATTCGATGAATTCATGTTGAATGCAGGGAATTATCTCTTGAAGATCGTTGTAGCGTCTTGAATGTTTGAGGATCTTTGATTGCTGGTTGAATGGAGACTTCGATGGAGTAACGACACTTGAAGAAATGATTTGGCAAAAGTCCCCTTCATGTTGGAAGTGGTGGGGTATTTATAGGAGCTAATTTGGACTCTGGAAATTTCCCTAAGTCCTAAGTCATCGCCGACTTAGTATAAGGCGCGACCGACTTATGGTAGGTCGCAGCCGGCTCATCAACACTTCCATAGTAGTTTGTCTCCTTTTCTGGTTTTATGCTCAAGTCCTAAGTCGTCAAAGATCTAAGGTAAGTTGGTGACAAGGTAAAGATGTAAGGTGTTCTGAGATTACATACGACTCAGTATAAGTCGTAGGTCGGCGACGACTTAAGAGATAGGTCGTAGGTCTTTAAGTCGAAGACTTCTTTAGGTCGGAGCCCCCCCTTACCTCGCGAACTGCTAAGTCGGAGGCCTTCGTAACTTGCTAATCGGTTAAGCCAAACTACTCCTTAACTCGTACACTGTTATGTTGGAGCATTACTTAACTCGGAATCCTTCTTAACTCGGTCTCAGCTCTTGAGTCACAAATTACTTTAAGTCGTGACCTGTTGAGTCGGCACATGTCTTAAGTCGGCAGCGTTTTTCAGTAGTTGGATCGGCAACTGTTGGATCAGAGCTTTCTTAGGTCGTGGCTTGTTAAACCGGAGACCTTTCTTAAGTCGGAACCTTCCTTGAGTCGGCTACTGTTAAGTCGGACCTGTAGCTTAGGTCGCATGTTGCTTTAAATCAGATTTGTTAGGTCGGTCTTTGTCTTGAGTTGGTGGCGCTTTTAACTCATTAGGTTATGAACTGAAAGAGGGTTAACATTTGCCCCTCGAAGCATACGCCTAAGTCGTAGGTCGTGTGCTTCGATTTTCTTAACCTGCTCTTTGATTAGGTCGGAAGCGAGTTAACAGAGGTCTTAGGTCGGCAGCGTGTAAGTCGCCTCACCTTCCTGCGAATAAATAGTTGAGTCATCCTTCCTCTTCCTCACTTATTCTTCTTCCTGATTCCGCCATTGACGCAGTTTAGAGCCCTCAGAGACAAATTCCATTCATCCAATCGTCGATCAACCTCCTGTCATACATCGTAAGTTAATCTGATCCGAGTTTACCCATGCCCACTGTCGAATCGATGACTCTCCAGTTTTCGATTTCCATTAGTCTGCCGTGGTTCGTTACGAATAACCCTTCGACTGTTCTGCCACTGCCATCGATCATGTTATAGTTGTGATAGGGCAATAATACATCAGATTTGCAACAAACCCGAGGCGATTCGAACTGGTTTTCTTGGGCGATCCAATGGTGTGATGGAATTAGGATCGCCATTGACTGTGAAGTTATTGGGCTAGCGAGTAATGAGTTAGGGAAGGAAGTGGGTTGATGTATTGACTCAGTCACGACTTAGTGATTTCACTGATTTGAGTCGGAACCGACTTAGCAATTTCACGTTACCCAGGTTTTGAGTCGCTTCCGAGTTAGGACATAGAGGATTTCATGTTGCTTCGAACCAGTTTTGCTTCTTAATCCGGCCAAGACTCGAGAACTACTAGCTTTGACCCACAGGAAGTTTCCCTTAAGTCGTCACCGAGTTAGTACTTAGGTTTTCGGCGACTAAGCAGATGACTTTTGAACTTTGCCCAGACTTTGAACTGTTGAACTACGAACTGTGCTGCATGTATTTCTTTTTACAGATTGCTTCAATTTGCAAACTAACAATCCTGTTTAACACAACATTCACAGAGTACTGGGACGAATATACTGTCACTGACTGCCCACATCGAATGACAGATTAGTTGGTAAAGAGAAAGTTAAATTAAATGAATATGAATGAGATGCTGTACAATAATCAATTCAAGTGGAGTATTAAAACAAAATCGTAATAGTGAAATGAAACTGATTTGTCTGCATTAAAACTATATTTGAACATTAACAAGTTCTGAAATTTTGTAATCGATCGATTGTCGACTAATTCAATTCCAGTTATGCTTGTCTTCTATTTTCATTAGTTTTGCACAACACTTCACACTTTTTAGGAAACGTGCACCTTCACATTTGAACATTCAGCTGATTGTGTAGAATGTCTTCTCCACAAGAAGGAACGGAGCAAGTTGAAGATGCATTTCCAGTTGCTGTCCCGCTAAATGATCCTCTAGAAAGGACTCCTACCACCCTGAGCCATAAAGCCTTTCGTCAATTATGCATCCAGTTTGGCATTGCCGAAGCTAATGCTTTGCTTCCCGAAATAAATGATACTGCTGATAGGCCGCCTCATGGCTTTGTCGCAGTTAACCGCCAAATGCTCTCGAGCGGAGCTATTCCCCCATTCAATGACTGCCTTCGAGAACTTCTTCTCCGACTAACTATCTCCCCTTTTCAATTACACCCTAATGGCTACGCCATCCTGCTAGGACTATGCGTGCTTTTTAGGAGAACTCTGGACCGCTTTCCTAGTTTTGGAGAAATTCGCTATTTGTGTACTTTTGCCAAAAATAAAGATCACCCCTCTATCATAGTCGTGAGGAGTGCTAGAAATCGCAAGTTGATCACCGGTCTCCCTGAAAGTGTTTATAGTTTCCTGAGCCCGTTTTTCTATGTTCGCTGTCCCCCGAGGTTTTATGCTATTTGGAGAGTAGGAAGTAAGATCACTTGCCTCTGTTTCTTATGTTCTTTCAAACCTACTAAAGTCCGAGTTATCAAGTGCTAACTTTGCCTTTTTTTCTTTTCAGCCCTTCCTCTTCCCTCTAAAGATCCTGGTCACAAAGTGATTTTTGAAAGGCTTATGGCGGTGCCGATAGAGGAGAGGAGTATCCAGTTTTTATTAAATGATGAGCTTTTGCACCAATTTGGGCTTTTACATCCTTCCAGATCGACTCGAATTCATGAAATTTCTAGTTCCGATGCGGAAACGTTAGTTGCTTCGGGTTTTCAAGCAGAGGCCTCGAATGCCCCAACTTCTGTAGATGAAATCGCATCAAAAGCACCCGTTGTAGAAGCTGCTTTGGTAAAATGTTCCGCATCCATCGATGTTGTAGGGTCAGTCAGCAAGTCGGCGCTTGCCCCAATTACTGAGGAGGAAGAGAATCCTCGAGTTTCTGAGAAATCCATTGATATGGAAGTTGAAAAAGAGAAGCCTGCTGAGCTCCAGGGTGATGACACTTTTGATGGCTTGAGCGATATCATGATAACTTCTCAAGAGCTTTTCGGGGATAATAATCCAAAAGTGACTTCTCCCGCTGTTGAAGCGACTTCCACCCTAAAACAAACCCTGACGCCTACTACGCCAGTCGTCTCTGTTTCCACACTAAAGCGTGGTCTGTAGTTTGACGCATGTAGTTTGCACGCCGCACACACTTAGGATTTTTCAGCACTTATAAGCATTTATCCTCTTTTCCTGGAAATTTCTAAACTTTACCTCTTTTTCGTTTTTCAGATTCTCCGATGGGACGTTCCGGCTCATACTACGACAACTTTCGGCGCTATGGAGGGCGTGATTCTTACGATTATGGACGTTATCTTCCCTCCCGCAAAGGATCTGACGAAGAGCGTGCAGCTAGAAAAGCTCAAGAAAAGCGTGCTAATGAAGAGCAGCAAAGAAGGAGAGACGATGACTCTTATAAAAGAAAATATCACGACGACAAAGGGAAGAAGCATGCTACTGATGACCCAAGTAAACGGGTTAAACTTGACGAGAAGAACGCGTCTGAAATTTCTGAAAAGGCTGACGCTCCTATCCCTTCTGATACTCCGGCCGGCTCTCCTCCTCTAAAGAAGTCCGATATTCAAACAATCATTAACAGGCCACAATATCAAGTTAAAGACGGCCCTCCAATGCTTCAGAGCCGATTTCCGAATTGGTGCCTAAAAGGAGTGCGCTTTGATTTGGATTTGGTTCCGATTGATAAGCAAGACATGCTTAAAGGTCTTGACGCAGTCAGGCTTAATATCGAGAGGATGTCGCAATGGCATAAACTTGTCGACGAACTCCAAAGGGTTAATCACATGAATCTTGAGGCGATGATGACCATGGAGAATGATAAATCAGAATGGGACAAATGGCGCAAGCAGCATGATGCGGAGATGACGAGTATCGCAGACGACAACGCAAAGCTTGCATCTGAAGTCAAGCAACTTAAAGAAGATCTCGCCTCGTCTTCTGCATCGCATATCCAAAAGGAAGAAGTCTTCCAGAAGCAAGTGCGGGACGCACATGCTGCACAAAGAGACGCCGAAATGAAGCTTGCAGCTGAGCAGCACATTACTGAGAAATATCGCACAGAAAATACTGAGCTGCGGGGAACAATTGTGTCCCAAAATGCAGAGATTGAGCTGCTGAAAGCTAAGCTTCTTAAAGTTGAGAAGGAGCGTGATGACGCGGTCGCTGGACAAGTTGCTGCCGAAGAGTCTCACGACGCCACTAGAGCTAGCATCGATTCTACTCTATTTGACTTCTATATGCACAGCGTTTTGGGCCGCGACAGCCTGTCCTTCTTGGGTCCCAAATATGAGATTACACTTGCTGAAGTTTGGGAGACTATACTTGACACATTTTCCAGTTATGCGGAAGCAGACCTTGTAGCGCTTTATCTAGACGATGAAGCACGTGATGCGCTTATTAGAGGCAAAGAGCAACTTGCCGAAGCTAGAGCCGGGACAGCGGTAGAAGAATATCCAGAAAAGACAACATCACTACCTGCCCCTGTCCATACTTCAACTTTGACTGATGTTGATATCATCGGTTCTAGCTCTCAATCTCCACTTGCTGCAAAAGATGCTGAAGCTAAACTCGATACTTTCGAGACTCCTCTTTCCCAAATCGAAGAGAAGAGCCAGGAAGAAACTGAGGCTGATAAATATGAAATGGAGCTTGCGAAACCAACTCCTCCAGGTAACTTTGGCGAAGTCCCGGGTCTAATGAACCAGTTATTTGATTTAACTGAGTTTGATGACCGTCTTACTTGTTACTTGAACTTTGGTGAACCGATACCTTCTCCATTTTCAGAAGATGTTGATTTTAACTTCTTTTCTTCTACAGCGGAGGCACCAAACACTGCACAAGTTTCCACTCCTTCAGTTGCCGTCCCTTCATCTTTACAGGTTACTCCTCCTTCTGCTTCCCAGCCGGGATCACAGGCAGAGAAAATCGAAGCCCTTCAAGGCCTGGATGACCCGGCAGCTTCGCAGGAACAGAAGGCGGAGGACCTTGAAGACGTCGAGAAGACCCCGGAGCAATCCCTTGATGATGACACGAAGCTTTCAACACTGCTTGCTACTCCGGGAGCGAATCTTCTTCAAAAAGGAAGGGGAAGTGTGGCATAAGGAAGAAGAAGAGAAGTGCTTCAACTGGGGAGGAAGCAGAAGTTGATCCAGCCGCGCCTCTTTCTCCTTCTGCCCCGACCCGTCCACAACGGCTCCAAAAACTAATCATTAGGCCGGGGAAAGGATCCAAAGGTGGCGAGAAGAAGGGATAACAAGCTAGATTTTTTTTTACTCCTTACTTTTGCTTTTTGCATGTATCGACCGGGGATTGTGCAGGTACCGGTCCCTGCTTTTGCTTTTTGAGATATCTGCACATGTAAAGAATTTTCATAGTACTAAATAAAACAATTATTTTACTTGTACAAACTCTTGTGTATGTGAGAATGATCTGTCTTTTATTTTTAGTGTAGAACAAACGATTCTTCTTACTTGTGCAAACCTTTTGTCTGCGTTTGAGAATGCATTTATTCCACATCTATTTTTCGTGATATTGCAACGAACTTGTGGCATGTTGCTTTTATTAATATAATTGAATTGTATAGTATTGCCCCCATGCCGTAAGTGCATTGCAATATTCCTAGCTTTTTCAAGACTAATACTCTTATTTCAGAGGATAATTATTCCGCTTTTAAGGGGAGAATTATTCTGCTTTTAATAGAGTATATCCAGTCTTTAGAAGAATTTTTATTTTCTCTTTCTGAAGAACGCTTCAACTTTCGGGGATAATCACTTTTATTTATTAAGAAATGAATTTCCCTATGAAGTGAAATGAACTTTTCTGAAAGAATTTTGTAGCATTTCAACTTTTTTAGGAGGAACTTTTTTGAGAGGAACAAGTTAATCCTTCCTTTGAGAGTTGAACTGTGCTTCTGGACAATGCTTTTTGTTCGAGTATTCTATTTTGGGACATGCCTCCGGAGAGGGCTCCTCTTAAAGAGTTGTGCCTCCGAAGAGGTCTTGTGCCTCCGAAAAGGGCTTGTGCCTCCGAAGAGGGCTTGTGCCTCCAAAGAGGGCTTGCGGTGCCTTGGGAAAGGGCTTTTGCCTCCGAAGAGGTCATGTGCCTCCGAAGAGGGCTTGTGGTGCCTTGGGAAAGGGCTTTTGCCTCCGAAGAGGTCATGTGCCTCCGAAGAGGGCTTGTGGTGCCTTGGGAAAGGACTTTTACCTCCGAAGAGGTCATGTGCCTCCGAAGAGGGCTTGTGCCTCCGAAAAGGGCTTTTTGATTGCCTGGAAGTTACTTTCTCATGGTTGAGTGGATCCACGGGGTGGACGCAAGTTGCTTGATTGGATGCTTGTTTGCACAAACGATCGCAATTAAGTAACAAGGGCCCTGTTCCTTCAACTTGGGAAGGTGCCCCTCCAGTGGTTCCACCAATCTTTTTTTTTTGATTGAGAGAAGTACTTTCATTTTTTATTTTTTTTGGTGTGCCTCATCAGAGGGCTTTGTTGAACTTTGAGAAGGAGCGTAGGATGGTTGGTGTGCCAGGAAGGTTGTGTCTCAGGGGCAAGTAGATCCACGGGACGGACGCAAGCTGCCTGATCGGATGCATCACGATCCGTCAGCAAGGGCCCTGTTCCTTCCGCTTGGGAAGGTGTCCCTTCGGTGGTTCTTACTGGCCCTTTTATTGAGAAGCATACCTCCTTTTTGCTGCTCCTTTGTTTGCTTGACAATGTTCTCTCATCGTCTGCTCATTAGCGATCTTTTGTTATTGTTTCCAGGCGCACCTTCTTTCCTTACATTGCTATGTTCGAAGAAATGGACTTCACTGTTGAACGACTTCACGGGACAGACGCAAGTTATCTAGTTGGATGTTTGTTTATATCGACAATCTCAACCAGTTAACAAAGGTTTGTCACAGTGGAGTCGCCAACTTTTTATGTGAAGTTCACTTTGTATAGGATTTGTATTTGGAATTTCTTGTCGCTTGGTATTTGCATAACATGTGATTTATAGAGGTCGCTTGGTCTTGTGACGAGCAAGCATTGTTTTGATGTCCTGCAATTTTGAATCGACATTTTAGCAATACATTTAAAGTATTTACATGTCGAAATAAAACAGGCATTATGAAATGGTAAAGAACACAAGATTTATAGTGGTTCGGCCAAGAATCGGGCCTACATCCACTTTATAGCTTTCATTCATTCACACTGATTTACAATATTTTACAACACAACTGATACATTCATCATTATTCTACAATTTTGAACAAAGCTTTTTCTTTCAAGTAAAATAAGGATGTAAGTGGTTGCTGTTCCAGGCTCTTGGAATTGGATCTCCTTCGACAGTTATGAGTTTGAAAGTGCCATCAAGAAGTTGACTGCCAATGGCATATGGTCCCTCCCAGTTTGGTCCAAACACACCAGTTGCCGTCATGATCCTTTTCAAAACTAAGTCCCCGACCTCAAAGCTGCGTTGGCGAACTTTAGAGTTGAAGTGCCTGGCTATCCTTTGCTGATAAGCTGAAACTCTGAGCCTAGCTTCTTCTCTTTTCTCATCAAGAAAATCAAGTGCTTCAAGTTGCAACTTTTCATTTTCAGCTTCGTTGAAATGAACTCTTCTATGTAAAGGAACTTCTACTTCCACTGGAATCATTGCCTCTGATCCGTATGCCAGTGAAAATGGAGTGTGCCCAGTTGCAGTTTTGTGAGTAGTCCTGTATGCCCATAGTGCTAGTGGAAGCTTATCAACCCAACTACCTTTTGCTCTTTCGAGTTGCTTTTTGATGGTTGACTTGATGATTTTATTCACTGCTTCTACTTGCCCGTTTGCCTGCGGATGAGCCACTGCTGAGAAGCTTTTCCGAATTCTGAATCGTTTGCAGAAATCCTGGAACTCTTCACTTTCAAACTGAGTACCGTTGTCTGTGATTATTTTCTGTGGCACACCATATCTGCAAATGATATTTTTCGTTACAAAATTTATCATCTTTTTAGAAGTAATGGTGGCCAAAGGTTCAGCCTCAGCCCACTTGGTGAAATAATCAACGGCTACGATAGCATATTTGATTCCTGATTTGGCAACTGGTAATGGTCCGATTAGATCTATACCCCAAATGGCGAATGGCCATGGGCTGACCATCTGTGAGAGTTTGGTGGAAGGTGCTCTTGGGATTTTCGCAAATCTCTGGCACTTGTCGCACTTTCTAGAGTAGATAGCAGCATCTCGGTTAATGTCAGGCCAGAAATACCCATATCGGAGAACTTTCTTGGCTAAAGTTTGACCAGCTGAATGATCTCCACATTCTCCTCCGTGTACCTCGGCTAGAATTGTCTTGGCTTCTTCCTTAGTTACACATCGGAGCAGAGGCATTGAAAATCCCCGTCTGTATAATCGGCCATCTTGAATTATATATCTCGACGCTTTTCTCAATAATTTCCGACGTTCCTTAGAACTTTCTGGCAGGGAACCACTGAGTAAGTATTCTTTGATTGGAGTCATCCATGATTCATGCTCTTGAGACGTAGTCATAATCCAATCAACATCCATTTCATCAATGCTTGGAGCTGACAGAACTTCTACAGGAACTAATCCCAGTAATTGAGCTTCTCCAGAACTTGAGTACTTTGCTAGAGAATCTGCTTTCATGTTCTCTACTCGAGGAATATGACTTATCGTGTAGTGATTGAAATCTTCGAGTAATTCACATGCCTTTGACAAATATGCGGGCAGATTTCCACCTTTAGCCTGAAACTCTTTCTTTACCTGGCAAACGATGAGTTGAGAATCGCTGAAAATTTGCAACATTTTGATGTTTAGTTCCTTGGAAATTTTTAATCCGGCGATAAGTGCTTCATATTCTGCTTCATTGTTTGTTGAAGGAAATTCCAGTCTCAATGCATAACACAATGATCGTCCTTCGGGGGTTTCAAGCACAACCCCTGCCCCAGAACAGTAATCATTTCTTGATCCGTCAACATACAACTTCCACTGGATTGGAATGCCGTTAGTTGTTTCGTTTTCACTATCGCCTTTGTCTGTAGATTCTGCGATGAAATCTGCTAAAGCTTGTCCGTTGATTGCTCTTCGGGGGTGATAAGTGATGTCATACTGGCTAAGTTCAATGTTCCATTTCAAAAGACGACCCGAAGTTTCAGGACGAAACAGGACTTGCTTTAGCGGTTGATCAGTAAGAACTTTGATAGGATGAGCTTGAAAATATGGCCTCAATTTCCTGGAAGCAATTAGCAAACAATAGGCGAGCTTTTCTATCTTCGAATAATTCATCTCTGCCCCAGTGAACCGTTTACTGATGTAATAGACGGGACGCTGTATTTTCATATCTTCCCGTACAAGTGCTGTGCTGAGGGCGTGAGATGAAATTGCTAAATAGATGAAAAGATCTTCACCGTCAGTGGGCTTGGAAAGAACCGGAGGTGTTTCCATGTGATGAATTAGTTCATCGAAAGCATTCTAGCATTCGGGAGTCCATTCAAAATTTTTCTTTCCTTTCTTTAAAGCGTCAAAGAAGGGAATACATTTGTCTGTGGCCTTGGAAATGAAGCGACTCAGAGCAGCGACTTTTCCATTGAGACTTTGCATTTCTTTCTTTGTTTTAGGGGCTTTGACTTCCCTTAGAGCTGTGATTTGAGTAGGATTGGCTTCAATACCCCTAGCGCTTACGATGTAACCCAGGAATTTCCCAGACTCTACCCCGAATGAACATTTCAATGGGTTGAGCTTCATTCCATACTTTCGAAGAATCGTAAACATCTCTTCCAAGTGTCCCATGTGATCTACAGCTTTCTTTGATTTTACCAACATATCGTCGACATAAACTTCCATGGTTCTACCAATCTGAGGCTTGAACATTGCGTTGACGAGTCTTTGGTAGGTTGCCCTAGCATTTTTCAACCCGAAAGGCATAACTTTGTAGCAGTAGAGACCCACATCTGTAATAAAGCTTGTGTCTTCCTGATCCGGCTCATGCATCATAATCTGATTATATCCGGAGTAAGCATCCATAAACGATAACAACTCATGCCCAGCTGTTCCATCCACCAATTGATCAATTCTGGGCAGCGGGAAACAATCCTTGGGGCATGCTTTGTTCAGATCTGAGAAATCTATGCATACTCTCCACTTTCCATTTGCCTTCTTGACCAATACTGGATTTGAAACCCAATTTGGATAAGTGGAGTTTCTGATAAAGCCGCTCTCCATGAGCCGATCAACTTCTTCCTTTAGTGCCGTCGATCTTTCTGGGCCTTGAGTTCTTCTCTTTTGCTTTACTGGTGTGAATTTCGGATCTATGTTCAGAGTATGCACAGCAACTTCCGGGGAGATCCCACACATATCAGCGTGACACCAAGCGAACACATCTAGATTGGCTTTTAAGAATGATATCATTGTGTTTTGAACTGTTGTACTTAGCTGTGAACCCACATGGAGTACTTTGTTCGGGTCTCTCGAGTCTACAGATACTGGTACCGTTACCTCTACGGGTACCACTCTATTCTCCCCTGTACTGGCTTTCCTGGGATCCATTTCTTTTCTTGCATTGCTGTGTTCGCCAATACAGGGGCCGCTCCGTAGTTGCTACAGGGTCGGTTCCTTGATGCGGAGCGGAGCTGCCGCATCTTTCCCCATTTCTTTTCTCCTGGCCTCTCGGAGTTCTACAAGATAACATTCTCGTCCTGCGTTTTGATCTCCTTTAATAACAGCAATCCCATTATCAGTAGGAAATTTCATTGTTAAGCACCAAGGAGCAAGGACGGCCCTGAAAGCAGCAAGAGTAGGCCGGCCCAAGAAAGCGTTATAGGCGGAGAATCCATCAACAATTACAAAAGTTTGCTTCCGAACCAATTTCTTGTGTCCTTCGCCCATTTCAACAAACAAGTCCATCGTTCCAATTGGCTGTTTCAGCTCCCCTGTAAACCCGGCAATCTTGTGTGAAGAAGCTTGTACATCAGTCATCGGGATTTTCATTTGGTCAAATGTCCTTTTAAAGAGAATGTTGCATGAGGCACCACTATCTACCAACACTCTTCTGACAATAGCCGGCCCAATACCGACTGAGACAACCAAAGGGTCCTCGGTAGGAGCTTCCACATTAATAGAATCCCTGGCTCTGAACATAATATCATCATGAAAAGTCTTCTGCTGCTTTAGAGGTGAAGCATCTTCCAAGATTAAGACACTTTCTTCGGTTGGTGCATACTTCAAAGCTTTTGCATACCTTTCCATTTCACCCCAACTCCTGCCAGCCGGGTGAGGTCCCCCTGTGATCACATTGATAACAGGTCTTTCCTTTCCAGCAGGCCTCTCTCCTGAATCAGATGAATTAGTTGTAGGTAACTGCCTTTGGCTGGATGAGGATGGATCCTTTCTATTCCTCTTGACGTATTGCTGCAACTTATTCTCTCTTAGCAATTCTTCAATTAGGCTTTTCAAATGGCGGCACTCATTGGTATCATGCCCTGGTTGGTTGTGAAACTTGCAAAATCTTCCGCTTTGAACAGCATTCTTCCCAACTTTCACGGCTGACGGTTTTGGAAATTCAACAGCACCTTTAGTGGCGATGAAAATATTCTCCGGAGTATCGGTCAGAGGAGTAAAGTCTGAAGGTTTGAGGAAGCGGGGCTTTTTGAAGTCTTTCTGCCTTTTCCCACTATTATTTTCCCTTTTCTGATCTGCCGGTTCTTTCTTGCTTTGAACAGTAGCATTATTTTCCACCACCATTGTCACAACTTTAGCTGGTGCGGAGAGATTCTCTAAGCGTATAAATTCGTCAGCCTTTTTATAGAATTTCTCGAGCGAATTTGGCTCCTTCATCTTCAGCCATTTTCCAAATTCGCTCGATTTGTCGATAGCACGCATCAAATAGGTCAAGATCATTCGTGGCTCTGCGTTATCGACTTCTGCCAGAGCTAAGTTGAAGCGGTTCAAGAATGATTTAATAGGCTCTCCTGGATTCTGTTCAAGACTGGACAGTGACATTATATCTTTTGCCTTTGAAGCATATAGCCTGAATTGCTCTTTGAATTTTCGGGTCAGATCAGAAAACTGATCTACAGATCGGACAGGAAGCTTGGTAAACCAGAGAAGTGCCACCCTTCTAAATAAACTGGGAAATATCGGCACTTTATTTCGTCGGTTGCTCTCGCACCGGTCATATGCCAGTTGTATTTATACAAGAACTGATTTGGATCACTTGTTCCCCGATAAGCAGGAATGGTGGGGGGAATAAATTTTCTAGGAAATTCAGCCTTCAGAATCTTCTCGGTAAACGGAGTTCTACTTGGTGCGAATCCCCATTCGCTTTCGTCCTCATCTCTTTGCATGCTCTCTTTTATTATTTGCTTGATCATACCAGAAAGATATTCCTCATTTTTCAGAGATTTCGCAGAATAGACCTCAGCCATCTTTTCGGGGGTTTGTCCAGGTAAATGCTCATGAAGAACTGGTGATGGCCTGGATCCTTCCGCCTGGAGGGGTGCCCCTTCGGCAGCACCTGATCCCCCGTGAGGAATATTTCTTCCCTCGGAATTGGGAGCAGCATTAGCAAAGTTTCCCTCATTATTTACTGGTCTTTGACTCGTACCAAATAGAGCATTCAGCCTTTCCATCATCAGGTTATTCTGAGTTTCAATCTGCTGGTACAGTCCAGATACAGCAGCATCTAACTCCTGTCGCGTAACACCGACGCTTGGAGCTGCCTGATTTGGAGAGAGAGAAGTGGCAGTATTATCACGGTCGTCATCAATTCTGACAGACTTTCGTTTCCTTCCAGGAGCCATTATGTCTGATATACTTCTGGTTTTGTGGGAAATTCTTTCAGCAAACTTCTGTGAAGCAATGGTGAGTTGTAGCCTGAGTTGGGTTCTCGGTGAAAGCACCAAAATGTTAACGGTAAAAAGTGAACGCTAACACCCGGTGTGTGTAATAGAATCGTGAAAGCACCACCCGTGTGACGGGAATAGAATTTAAGCAGTAAAAGACAGCAATTTATAGTGGTTCGGCTTGAGATTAAGCCTACGTCCACTTTGAATCTCTTTATTACTGAATTCGGTTACAAATCGGTACAACTCTCTTATCAAAACAGTACTACTTGATCGAAAGAAACAATCTTGACTACTAGCTCAATCTTCGTCGATGAAATTCGATGAATTCATGTTGAATGCAGGGAATTATCTCTTGAAGATCGTTGTAGCGTCTTGAATGTTTGAGGATCTTTGATTGCTGGTTGAATGGAGACTTCGACGGAGTAACGACACTTGAAGAAATGATTTGGCAAAAGTCCCCTTCATGTTGGAAGTGGTGGGGTATTTATAGGAGCTGATTTGGACTCTGGAAATTTCCCTAAGTCCTAAGTCATCGCCGACTTAGTATAAGTCGCGGCCGACTTATGGTAGGTCGCAGCCGGCTCATCAACACTTCCATAGTAGTTTGTCTCCTTTTCTGGTTTTATGCTCAAGTCCTAAGTCGTCAAAGATCTAAGGTAAGTCGGTGACGAGGTAAAGATGTAAGGTGTTCTGAGATTACATACGACTCAGTATAAGTCGTAGGTCGGCGACGACTTAAGAGATAGGTCGTAGGTCTTTAAGTCGAAGACTTCTTTAGGTCGGAGCCCCCCCTTACCTCGCGAACTGCTAAGTCGGAGGCCTTCGTAACTTGCTAATCGGTTAAGCCAAACTACTCCTTAACTCGTACACTGTTATGTTGGAGCATTACTTAACTCGGAATCCTTCTTAACTCGGTCTCAGCTCTTGAGTCACAAATTACCTTAAGTCGTGACCTGTTGAGTCGGCACATGTCTTAAGTCGGCAGCTTTTTTCAGTAGTTGGATCGGCAACTGTTGGATCAGAGCTTTCTTAGGTCGTGGCTTGTTAAACCGGAGACCTTTCTTAAGTCGGAACCTTCCTTGAGTCGGCTACTGTTAAGTCGGACCTGTAGCTTAGGTCGCATGTTGCTTTAAATCAGATTTGTTAGGTCGGTCTTTGTCTTGATTCGGTGGCGCTTTTAACTCATTAGGTTATGAACTGAAAGAGGGTTAACATTATGGCATTTTCATATGGGACACGTTGGAGAGCATAGTTTGGAGGTGTTGAGAAGCCAAGTTTTGATTGGTGATATTAATCATTCAAAACATGGCTTTTGTGAGGGATGCATACTTGGAAAGCAGATGAAGGTTTCTTTTGATATTACAGAGCATAAGTCCAAAGATGTTTTGGAACATGTTCACACTGATGTTAGGGGTCCTGCATTATGTTTATCTATTTGAGAAGCCAAGTATTTTTTTCATTTATTGATGATTTTTCTAGAAAGGTATGGGTTTACTTTATGAAGTCCAAGGACAAAACTTTTAATAAGTTTCACAATTGGAAATCTCTTGTTGAGAAGCATTCTGGGAAGCAAGTAAAGGTTCTTCGTTTAGATAATGATGGTGAATTCACTTCTAAAAAATTCACTAAATTCTGCAAGTTTGAGGGAATCAAAAGGCACTACACTACACCACGAGACCCTCGGTCAAATGGGTTGTAGAGAGAATGAATTGGACATTGTTAGAAAGAACGCATTGCTTACATCTAACTACTAGATTAAAGAATAGATTTTGGGCAGACGCATTATCTACGATGGTTTTTCTCATCAACCGTACACCTACTACCACTATATATATAAAGATTTATAAAGAAGTATGGAAGGGAGAGCCTGTTTCATATTCCTTTCTCAAAGCGTTTGGTCGTTAAGCTTATGTGCAAGGTTTTAAATCTCCCCGAGATCAGCCGAGATGAAAATCCGAGATATTAGCCAAAATCCGAGATTTGGCAGCTTGGTTAGTTATAAGTCTTTTAAATATCGCCCGAGACAGCCGAGATATTTGCCCGAGATATTGGCCAAAATCCGAGATTTGAAACCTTGCTTATGTGCATGAGAGCAAAGGGAAGTTGGATCCAAGATCGCACAAGTGTATTTTTCTTGGCTAAAGGAGAGGAGTTAAGAGTTACTGGCTGTGGTGTCCTACTACCCAAAATATTGTTACTAGCAGGCATCTTACTTTTGATGAGAAGGCTATGTTGAAGGTGGAGCCTTCTTCTTCAATTAATGATGATGTTGAACGGAAAAATTCAGAGTACTAAACATTAAGTAGATCATCAGACTTCCATACTAGTAAAAATGGTGTTTTCAATGATGGTTGATGAGGAGAGGACATAGGATCAATCTCAAGGTGGAGCTCAAATTCAAACTCGACCAATTAGAGAGAAGAAAAGACCAAGATGACTTGATGATTTTATGGGATTGAGCATTGAAGACATTGACTTTGATGGCATGGTAGCCTATGCATCAAGCATAGTTCATATTGAACCCAGAGACTATAGAAATGCCATTAGTTTAGTTGATAGTTCCAGTTGTTTAGTAGCTATGGAGGAGGAAATTGAGTCTTTGCACAAAAATCACATTTGGGATTTAGTGCCATTTCCTTCAGGCATGAAAGCAATTGGGTGTAAGTGGATCTATAGGGTGAAATATGGCAGTAATGGTGACTTGAGGTTTAATGCAAGATTAGTGAAAAATGGGTATGTTCGGAGGAAAGGTATGGAGTTCTATGATATTTCTGCTCCAGTGTTAGACACACTTCCATTCGCATTCTTTTGGCATTGGTTGCCCACTTCGACATGGAGTTGGAACAATTAGATGCCAAGACAACATTCTTACATGGTGACCTTGAGGAGGATATTTACCTACAACAACCAGAGGGGTACATTGACAACAACAGGCCTAGTCACGTTTATAAGCTTAACAAATCTCCTTACGGTTTAAAACAGTCTACTAGACAGTGGTATAAGAAATTTAATAATTTTATGATCTCACATGGTTACTCTAGAAGCTTTAAGGACCAATGCATTTATTTTAAGAAGTGTGAGGAAGATATCATCTACACTTTGAAAGTCTATGTGGATCGTATATGTATATAGTATATGACAAGTACGTGCATGATAGTACGAATTGCACATAGTAATAATGCAGGTAAAAGTTAAAAGTAATCACACCAGAGTTTTTATACCGGTTCGGACCTCCTGTTCTACGTCCAGTCCCGAAGCTCCCCTTCGGAAATACACTAACCAATTGCCCTCGCTTCGTTGTGAGGAATAGGCATTTATACAAGAGTATTTCTTTGACAAATGTATGTTCTATGCGACACTGATTTTGACTACAAGTACAACTTCTTCCTATAATCTCCTTGAGTAGTATGTAGTATAAGCTTTGATATAAGAAAGAGATAAAAGTGTGCTTTTGAGTGCTTTTGGAAATCACGGATATTAGGATATAAAGAAAGAAAGTTCAAAATGACAAGTTAATTGTAATTTTCAATTTCATGTTTATTTATAGACGGTGAAGAGTTTGTTTGAGAAGTAACGACATTTGGTTCAGTCTATTTCAGTCCAAGAGTTACAATGTTTGAGGAGAAAGAGTTATGACCAAAACAGGAGGATGCAACTCTTTGATTGAAGAAGATGACTTTTGGAGAAAAATGGTCATTACCTAGGTTAGATGTCTGGCCATTTGTGTAGACGTTTGGTCTGTTTAAAATTTTAAAACCAGAACATGTTGCTAGACGTCTGAGCACATATGCCAGACGTCTTATACATGTATATTCTGTTATCTTCCTTTTTAAGTAATTTGTATGTGCAATTGCTTGTAAAGATTACTCAAGGAGATTGTACATATCATATATTTAAGACATTAACAGAATGTACTAATATTTCTCGTTATAATAATCCTTGTGTCGGTCTTCAAGTCTTGGTCACGAAAGTCTACCTGCATATGGATGATATATATACCTATGTATATTGAATGCAAGTGCTTGTATAGTTGTTGTCATCGAAATCGAGGTTCTAACATTCTCCCCTTTTTTGATGATGACAACTATATAATTTATTTTATAAGAAGCTTCCCCTTTCTTTTGTAATTTATCCTCTCCCCTTTTTCATTATCGAAAAAGAGTTTATGAAATAATAGGGCAATATCATAATGTTATTAATCATAAAGCAAATTATCATAGTTATACAAGAAGGAATAAAAATTAGTGGCTAACTTATTGAGAGGAAAAATAACCCCAAAGATTAGACGCAGTGTCATCAAATTCGTTATGTTGCCATTGCGACTAATCATGATATTCTTCATTTTCTTGAATAGAAAGTCCTTGAAAATATGAAAAGTATTCGTGATGTTGGGCTTCTTGTGGAGGCCAAGAGATATCTTCACTTTCCTCAGTGTCCACAGTGATTGGAGCTTTTCTAGAAGCATGGCTCTGTAAAGGCTCTTCGACTGTTCGAGTTCTGGATGGATGTGCATGAGGTGGTGGAAGTGGTGTAGGAGACGGAGATGATGAAGACCGTGAAGATGATCGTCGACGAACTTTCCACAAAACCTTTCCCAGAGTTGAGACTACCTTTTCTAAAGCCTTTTCGACCTTAGTCATCCGTGTAGAAAAAGATCGTTGGAGGCGGGAAACATTCTTATCCAAGACTTTTTGATTCAGAGATAGAATACGTTGGTTTTGAAGTGCTACATCTCTAATAGTTTCTCCTTGTCCTGCTGCAATTCGAGCCTCTTGGATTTCGGAATCAGGGTGATAACCTGTTGATTCAGAGGGTCTTGATGTAGAGGTAGGTTGTATAGGAGTAGACTGTTGGGGTTGAGGTTGGTGTTGTTGGTGTTGATACTCAACAAATGGTGTAATACTTGGAGGATTTTCGGGAAGTTGCATCAAAGATAGGAAGCGAATTCCACTTTCCTTAACAGGAAGTTCTTCATATTGTGATAAGAAAGAAGGCATGTTTTGCGCTCGAAGAATTCACATAATGTATGGAGCATAAATGATTGTTTGATGAACTGGTGTCCAGAAGCTTTTAATTTGGTCAAAAATATATTGAGACCAATTTACTTTTGTATGATCGAAAATAGCATATAAAGCTTTATGGTCATGGTCATATACTTGCTCATGACTACCTAATCTAGGGAGTATGGTATTGACAAGCATTCGATTAAGTAGTCTAGCTTGTGGACGAAAATAGATTGGTGATAATTTTCTCATGTCATCTTCCCAAATGAGATGTGTAATTGCATCTCTTGGCCGGTACCTCATATCAGGTATATCTTGCAGTCTAATTCCTGTATATGAGCACTGTAATATTTGTCCAAGCATTTCAACGTTGAATTTGATAATTTCCCCATAAACACTTGTCCAAATCCAATTTTCCGGATCAGAGGGGTTCCAAATATGAAGTGAACATAAATTATGAAGAATAAAAGGACAGCTAATTGATCAATTTGACCCAAGTTAGAATCATAATTAATGAGATGGTGAATCTCAGCGTCACTCACCAAATCATCGATTTCGTAGTTGAAGAATCTCCTCAGCGGGTAAAATGGACCATAATGTATTCTTTTCTTTTCCAATTCTTGAAGCTTTTGCATGCCATCTTGTTCCACCATCCAATCATCAATGATTTCGTCAGTTACAAATTGTGGAGAAGGTTGTTGAGAGCTTTGGCCTATCTTTTTGCGTTTGGGAAAAGGTTTCTTAGATTTGGGTGCCATGGAGTTGAAGTTTTTGGAAGAAGAAAGCAAATTGATTTGGGGCTTAGGGTTTTTGCTGTAGGTTTTGGATGAAAAAATTGTAAAAGAATGAAAATGATGATTTATAGATGGGGCTAAAAGGTGACTGCGGAGTACGGTCAAACGTCTGTAGTGTTAAGCAGACGTCTGGTCGTTTAGGGAATTTTGAGGCAGAGACTAGGATAAGATGTCTGAGAATAATACCAGACGTCTTAGCTGAGTTAGTCAATTTTTCCAGAAACATGATATAGACGTCTAGGCTGAAACGTGCAAAATTTTCAAGTATATAAGCAGACGTCTGTTTGATACTTCAGACGTCTGTTTGGTCAAAAAAATATTTTATTATTAATAGTTGATATAAATATTCTTACAAACATAAGTATGAATGAACTAGCTTATTATGGTCAATATTATAGCTCTATATCACAGCTTATTGTGGTAGAATAGTGGCAATTTTGTTTTTATTTAGAGATTTTTGGAATGTTATTATAGATATAACTTTTCCTTTAAGACCAAGATATAAGGTATATGCTTGAATGGGTTGAGTCGTACAACTTAGAATATAAATATTATATATGTATATTATATATATATATGTGTGTATATATATATATATGTGTGTATATATATATATATGTGTATATATATGTGTGTATATATATATGAAATACGATTCTTAGAAGAACGGAGTTATTTTTTCTCACAAGAATTTGGTTTCTCCTTCTTATCCTTTTTCAATGCCCGTATTGGAGACCAAGAAGGATGTACTGGACTGAATTGGGCTTTAGATGTTCCTTCTCCCCATAGTTTACGTGGAGTTATTCAATGACCACGTGGAGGAGTTTCGACCACACGAGGAGATCGTACATGAACACAATCCTTTGTAGGAGAGTGTCCACATATTGCAAGAATGCACTTTTCTAAAACGTTTAGATGAGCTTCTTGGTTTCGTTGTGTATAGTACATTTCTTTTTGACCGTTCATCATTTCTTTTTGATAATGATAAACTTCGTCAATTTTGTCATGAAGAGAGGCATTTTCAAGATTAATACCATATTTGGCCTTTTTTCCTTTCGGAGAATAGTCGGTATGGTACACAGGAGTAGTAGTAGGAACAATGTGTTTGGAAGGAGGGGATTTTGGTGTTGTTTTGGTAGGAAATGTATACGAACTGCCGGAAGAAGGAGAGGAGAAATCAATGGCTGAGTAAGTCGAATCGTGATAAGATAACATTATATATAAAAGTTTAGAGAGTGAAAGATAAAAAAAGTATCTTTGAGATATATATATATAGGTTTGTCAATTTCTAATTACGGAAAAAAATTGTTTGTTAGTTAACAAAGTTCATAGTTAAAAAATATTTTCAAACAATTTGTAGTGTTCAGAAGGTATTAAAACGAAAGGTGAATAAGACTTTTCTGCTTGTTTGCTTTTCTGAGTAACCATTTTGGATAATATAGTTTAATTTATCAATTCATTATATGGACAAATTCCTAAATTTCTCTAAATTTTACAAACGTTGGTTCATTTAATGGTTTGGTGAATATATCGGCAATTTGATTGTCAGTGTTAACAAATTCGAGGGAGATAATTCCTTTTTATCTATAAGAAAATGGTGTCGTATGTCTATATGTTTAGTTCGAGAATGGTTAAATGGATTTTTAGATAAATTGATAGCACTAGTATTGTTGCAGTATATTGGAGATTTTTCAATTATTTTACCAAAATCTCTAAGTCTTTGTTGCATATAGATGACTTGAGCACAAGCTAAGGCGGTAGAGATATATTCTGCTTCACATGTCGAGAGGGAAACACAATTTTTCTTTTTGCTAAACCATGAAACTAAAGATTGACCGATAAAATGACAGGTACCACTTGTGCTTTTTCTGTCTGTTTTACATCCTCCGAAGTCTGCATCACTATATGATACGAGTTGGAAAGCCGTGCCTTTAGGATAAAATAAGCCGTAATCTGTGGTGTTAGTTAAGTAACGTAAAATTCGTTTGACTGCTCGATGATGCGATTCCTTAGGTTGAGCTTGAAAGAGATCACACAGACAGACACTCATCATTATATCGGGTCTACTAACTGTTAAATATAATAAAGAGCCGATCATACTACGATAATATTTTTGATCATAGTCTTTTCCCTTTTCATCTTTGTCTAAATATAAAGTTGTGCACATAGGAGTTGGTTTACTAGTGGTGTTCTCCATTCCGAAACGTTTAAGTAAATCTTTACAATAATTTTCTTGATTTATAAAAATACCATTGTCGAATTGTTTTATTTGTAATCCTAGGAAAAAATTTAATTCGCCCATGTGTGACATTTCAAACTCATTTTTCATTATTTCGGAAAATTCATTACATATACTTTCATTAGTTGATCCAAATATGATGTCGTCAACATATATTTGTATAACTAGTATATCATTATTTTTATGTTTTATAAATAATGTAGTGTCTATTTTGCCTATTTGAAATCCAGAATTTTGTAGATGATTTTTTAGTCGATCGTAGCAAGCACGTGGTGCTTGTTTTAAGCCGTATAGAGCCTTTTTGAGTTTAAAAAAATGATCTGGATATTTTTCATGAATAAATAATGGCGGTTGTTCTACAAAAACTTTTGCTTTAATAAAACCATTTAAGAAGGCACTCTTAACATCCATTTGAAATAATTTAAAGTTGTGATGACATGCAAAAGCAAGTAGAGTACGAATTGCTTCGAGACGAGCTACGGGAGCAAACGACTCTTCATAATCAAATTCCCTCTTCTTGGTTGTAGCCTTGAGCCACTAATCTTGCTTTGCTATGAATAATATTTCCATTTTCATCTGCTTTGTTTTTGAAAACTCATTTTGTTTCGATTACAGATTAATCTGATGGTCTAGGAACGAGTTCCCATACATTGTTACGTTCAAATTGATTTAATTCTTCTTGCATTGCTAAGATCCAAGAATCATCTTTAGATGCTTCTTTATAATTTTTAGGTTCTGTATTTGAGATAAAAGCAACGTGACTCGTTTGATTTAAGTTATTTCTAGTGACCCGAGAATTTAAGTCTCCAATTATATTATCCAAAGGATGATTTTTTAATATTCATGTGGGTGATCTTAAAACATTTTCATTATTATCAGAGGATGAATTATTCATATTATTTGTATTTTTAGTTTGATTTTGAGTTAAAATTTCATCTTCATCTTCTTTAATAGTTTGTTGGAAATTTTCATCAAAAGACACATGTAAGCTTTCTTCTATAATATTTGTTCATTTATTATAAATTCTATAAGCTTTACTACGTTCTGAATAACCAATGAAAATTCCTTCGTCGGCTTTAGGATCAAATTTTCCAAGATTATCTTTAGTATTTAAAATTAAACATTTTGACCAAAAGATCTGAAATATGAAACTTTTAGTTTCCTTCCATAAAATATTTCATAACATGTATTTTTAGTCATAGGTCGAAGTGTGACACGATTTAATACATAACAGGCAGTAGCAATGGTTTCAGCCCAGAAATGTTTGGATATATTACTACTATTTAGCAATGTTCGTGCACATTCCTATAAAGTTCTGTTTTTCCTTTCAACTACACCATTTTGTTCTAGTGTTCGTGGAATCGAAAATTTATGACTAATTCCTTTTTTGTTACAAAAATTAGTGAAAAATTCATTTTCGAATTCTCCTCCATGATCACTGCGTATATTTTTTACTTTCAAAATCCATTAAGTTAGTAATCCGTTTTGCAAAGATTTTAAAGATTCCAAAAGTGTCACTTTTATGTTTTAAAAATAATATCCAAGTATATCTTGAAAAATCATCTACAATTACGAACACATATTTGTTATGATTTATACTACTTACTTGTGTCGGTCCAAATAAATCTAAATGAAGTAATTCTAATGGTTGCTTAGTAGATATTTTATTTTTAGATTTGAAAGAACTTTTCTTTAACTTGCCCATTTGACAAGCGTCACATAAATTTTTAATTTTATAATTAATTTTAGGAAGACCTCTAACTAGATCATGTTTTGCTAGTTTGTTGATATATTTAAAATTTATATGACAAAAACGTTTGTACCAAATCCAATGATCATCATGATTTGCGGATAGACATAAATATGAATTATTTTTAATGTTCATATTTAGGATATATATATTGCGATTTCTAAATCCTTCAAAGAGTAAATTTTTGCTTTGATCGAAAATTTTACATTTATCCTTTTCAAATTTTATTTCAAACCCTTTATCACACAACTGACTTATACTAAGAAGATTATGTTTTAGGTTTTCGACTAATAAAACATTTGAAATAATAGGAGAGTTAGAGATACTGATATTGATGACTTCTCCAATGCCAATGACGAACCCTTTTGAATTATTGCCAAAAGTTATAGTGCCACCATCAATGTATTTTATATTTGACAACATGTGAGCATTTCCCGTCATGTGCTTGGAGCATCTACTATCTAATATCCATTTCTCTTTATTTTTTATTTGGATACCTGCAAAAAATAAAAATATTTAAATTGGTACCCATTTTATTTTTGGGTCCTAAGTGTTAGTTGGTGAGGGTAACCATACCCAAGATGGTTTGGTTCCTTTAGAAATGTAATTATTATTGTAAATCACTTCTTTCAGATAATTACCTATATATTTTTGTTTAATTAGGTTGTTATTTGTTTTAGGAACCCATATTTTAATCATTTTTGAATTTGTGATTAATTTCTTATTTTTGGAAGAAGGTTTTATCTTAGTATAAATCTTACGATACTTTGTAATTTTTGTTTTATTCTCAAATCCTATTCCATTTTAATTTTGAATGGCTTGGAAATTTTAATTAAATTTTCCAAGTCTTGTTTTCCTTTGTTAAATTTTTTAACATTGTGTATTTTATCCAATTTGTTTTTAAAATCAGTATTTTCAGATCTTGAAATTTCTAGATTATCTTTTAAGATAATGTGCTCATTATTAATTTTATTATTTTCAAGTTTAACTTTTCCTAATTCACAAGATAAAGCATTATTTTCAATAGAAAGATTTTTACATTTTTCTTGAGCAGTTTTTAATTCTTCTTCTAAAATAGATTTTTCATCTTTTAGTAACCCTATTTCAAGTTCTAATCGATTTATTTTAGCAACATATTCCTTATTTAATTTTATAGTTTCTCTATATTTGTCATCAAGTTCCATACTTATTTCTAAAATTTCATCATAAGTAAGATCAGGACATACCTCATTAGTGTGTGCCATGAAACATACATTTGCTTGCTCTATATCACTTTCACTTTCACTATCGGATGAAGAGGAAGAGTCAGAGTCATCACATGTGACTTGGAATGCCTTTCTCTTTTTCTTAAATTTCTCAAACTTATTTTTCTTTTTCTCGATGTTGAGTTTTGGGCAATCCTTCTCCATATGTCCGAACTGATCATATCCAAAGCACTTAATCGAAATTTGATTTGATGAGTTTGATTTTCCGTTATTTTAGAATCTAGTCATTTTCTTGAATTTCTTAAATTTGTTATAGTTCTTGGCAATAAATACAATTTCAACTTCATCCAATTTAGGATCTTCATTGCTTGCTTGAAATGCTATGTTCTTCTTTTCATGGTTTTGTTCCTTTCTGGCCTGCAAATTAGCTTCATATGACATTAAATTCCAATCAACTCTTCAACTTTGAGTACAGAGAGATCATTAGCTTCTTCGATAGCCAGTACTTTTCTTTCCCACTCAATTGTTAAAGAGCCGAGAATTCGAGATACTAAATCAAAATCAGTAAATTTAACTTCTAGTGCCATAAGATCGTGTTGTATAGTTTGAAATCTTGAATACATGTCAACAATTGACTCATACTGTTTCATTTTGAAAGATGAAAATTGATTTTGTAAAATTGGTATTTTTGTTTGTTTGACCTTAGTTGTACCTTTGTGTGTAACTTGTAAAGTACGCCATATATGATATGCAGTAGTACATAACATAACACGTGAAAATTCATTTTTATCAAGAGAACAAAATAGTACATTCATAGCTTAAGCATTATTAGAAGCAGCGGTTTTTGTGCATCTGTCCAAGTGCTAATATTTGTTTCAGGTGCTACATACTTAATTTGAGTTGCCGACCATATTTCTAAACCGTTTGCCTCCATAAAAGTTCTCATCCGGGTTGACCAATATGCATAATTAGATCTAGTGAATAGTGGAGGACGTGCAATTGACTTACCTTCTTGAAAGATACTTGCCATATTAACAAATTTTCAAATACGTGTTACTGTGATTTGAACAAACCTTGCTCTGATACCAATTGAAAGTCTATGTGGATCGTATATGTATATAGTATATGACAAGTACGTGTATGATAGTATGAATTGCACAGAGTAATAATGCAGGTAAAAATTAAAAGTAATCACACCAGAGTTTTAATACTAGTTCGTACCTCCCTTCCTACATCCAGTCCCGAAGCTCCCATTCGGAAATACACTAACCAATTGCCCTCTCTTCGCTCGGAGGAATAGGCTTTTATACAAGAGTATTTCTTTGACAAATGTGTGTTCTATGCAACACTGATTTTGACTACAAGTACAACTTCTTCCTATAATCTCCTTGAGTAGTATGTAGTTTAAGCTTTGATATAAGGAAGAGATAAAAGTATGTTTTGAGTGCTTTTGGAAATCACAGAAATATTAGAATATAAAGAAAGAAAGTTCAGAATGACAAATTAATTGTAATTTTCAATTTCATGTTTATTTATAGACGGTAAAGATTTTGTTTGAGAAGTAACGACTTTTGGTTCAATCTATTTCAGTCCAAGAGTTACAATGTTTGAGGGGAAAGAGTTATGACCAAAATAGGAGGATGCAACTCTTCGATTGAAGAAGATGACTTTTGGAGAAAAATGGTCGTTACCCAGGTCAGACGTCTGGCCATTTGTGCCAGATGTCTGGTCTGTTTAAAATTTTAAAACCAAAACATGTTGCTAGACGTCTAAGCACATACGCCAAACGTCTGACACATGTATATTCTGTTATCTTCCTTTTTAAGTAATTTGCATGTGCAAATGCTTGTAAAGACTACTCAAGGAGATTATACATATCATCTATTTAAGACATTAACATAATGTACTAATATTTCTCAATATAATAATCATTGTGTCGGTTTTCAAGTTTTGGTCGCGAAAGTCTACCTGCATATGGATGATATATATATACCTATGTATATTGAATGCAAGTGCTTGTATAGTTGTTGTCATCGAAATCGAGGTTCTAACACACTTTGCTTTATGATGATGATATGTTAATAGCTTATAAGAGCATGACTAGAGTTTCAGAGTTGAAGATGGAGCTCAACAAGGAGTTTGATATGAAAGACTTGGGAAAGGCACAGAGAATTTTAGGGATGGAGATACAGAGGGAAATAATGCAAAGAGTTTTGAGACTCACTCAAACTCAGTATATCGAAAAAGTCCTATCTTGATTTAGTATAGAGAAAGCTATATCGGTAGCTACTCTTTTAGTCTCTCAATTTCAACTACGTAGATATTTATGCCCCATATCGGATGAAGATAGAAGGGATATGGCTAATATTCGTTAGTCTAGTGCAGTTGGAAGCCTTATGTATGCTATAGTATGCACAAGTCCTAATTTAACTCATGGATTTCATGTTATTGCAGATACATGTCTAACCGAGGCATGAATCATTAGCAAGAAGTAAAGTGGATTCTACGATACCTGAGAGGCACTCTTGATATTGGCTTGTTGTTTGGAGGAGTCAATAGCGATATAACTCTATGGGGTTATTATGATTCAAATTATGCTGGGGATTGAGATGGTATGAAATCGATTTTGGGATATGTTTATATACTTGGCTTAGGCTTGATTTCTTGGAGATCCAAACTATAATCCATTGTAGCTTTATGAACTATAGAGGCGAAGCTTAGTTTTGTTGTGGAAGCGAATAAGGAAGGATTGTATTTGCTAAATATTATGGAGGATTTATTAATGATACAGAAGATGATGTAGTTGTTTTCAGATAGCCAAAGCCTCATTCATCTTGTTAAGAATCAAGCCTATAGCTTACAGACAAAGCACATTGATGTTAGAAGTTTCTTTTTCATGGTTGAAGAAGAAAGAAATAAGATAAAGCTATTGAAGGTACATACAGAGGACAATCTAGGTGATATGTTAACAAAGTCGATTCCAAAGGACACGTTTGAGCATTGCTCAAACTTGGTTAGTGTGGTATGAGCTACCTAGGGCCATGGGGCATTGACCCAACAATCTGTTTTTTTGATTAATAGATATATTTAAATCAATGTGGAGGGTTAAATTTAGACGATTCAAATATATTCAAAATATGAAAAGGCTGAAGATATTAATTGAATCATGCAATCTATCAAATATGGGAAAGGTAATCAATTAATTTAAGAAGATCTATTAATTAATTTAAGAAATCAATCACACATGGATATATGTGGAAATAAATACCATTATGCTTAATTTATGTTGGAATCAAATCAAGTAAATCTGGAAGTATTTCAACCTTATCTTCAAGGCAGTCTTCATCCTCACACCTATATATATATATATATATATATAAACATTTGTTAATCTTTTCAACACAAGATGATAAGAGAGTTCTCTATAAAATATCTTCAATAAGTTCCCTATTTCTGTATCTGTTTTAGGGTGAGAGAAATTTATTGAGTGATTTATATTCTTCCCATATTGTACTCCTTCTTGAAGTGAAGAAATAATAAAGGTTGTTGGATCTGAGAACATAGGCATTGACGAACCTTGTTATATCGGTATGTTCTTTCCCTTCTATCTTTTATTTGTAATTTGTGTTCTTTGATTTTCTTTTTATTCTCTTTATTGGATTGGAATTGTTGAGATTGTCCACAGACTAGATTATTTAGTGTCCTGCTTCCGCTGGCCAAAACCCTGATTTTGTGCTACAACATACTCACTTTAGCAAGTTTTGTAAAAATAATTACATATTCTCTTTCTATTTTCAAAGAAGACTTTCTTATTTGCTTATCTAATATTTTGTAAACATCGGGTGAAGAAAGGATTCCATGCATGGTCATTGCTATGTTCATTGCTTGGGAAATATGTCTCCAAGAAACAAAGTTTGGTATAAAATATTTGATCGATTCATTCTTCAATCGTATAATTTCTATTGTTAGTTCAACATTAGGGAGTTTATACTTTATAATTTATACATGTTTCACAAGGAATCAATAAAAAATTTCTCCCACTAATGCAATAACATTAACTTATCTTTGAACAAGAAAGCAACTAGCATCTTTATGTCCTTTGCAGCCATATGCTAAAGTAATAGAAAAGAGTAATAAGATGATTTCTAACTCATAATGCAATATTTGTTCAATTAAAGCCCCACTAAAGCCCCAAAAATCCCAACTATAGCGCATAGTGCTTTTCGACCGTAATGCTATTTCTGTGTAGCATTATTAAACAGTAGATCCATTTTATGCCCTGCCTTTTTCTACTTCACCTTGCTAAATCAAGATTTTTTAGCATCTTTTTTAGCAATATTAACATACAAAGGTTGATTTAACTAGTTGTCTTTTATACCAAATCAACGAAGTTAGGGTAAAGACCTAACTTTAAGGCATAAGTGTTCAATATAAGTTAAAAATCTATTGTAGCGCCAAATCTAGTCTGCATAAATTATGATATTCTTTGACTTTTTTATATAAGATTAAACAATATTTCTTTTTCCTACACAAATGATGTGAAAATGAGAATAAATTAACTTTAAATACTTGGTTTTATATCTAATGAAGCTTTTTGTACCTCCGCTATTTTCCACTATATCCCCACTTTATCTCTACTATAACTTTTTGCACCTTCGCCGCTATAGAACCGCAAAGCGGTTTAACTGGATAGTACAATATACAATTTGCGTATCTTAAAAATATTAATATTCGTAATTTAATTCATCTATAGATTCAAACATACCATTTGTGAATAGGTGCATTGTTGTTCATGTATTATTTGTATGTATAAATATACATGTAGATGTGAATGTTGCATGTGTGTATAATTCAATCTCATCCTTTTAACCTTGATTTAATTATAAAAATCTCATGATAGAACAAACAAATTAGAAAATATAACGTTTGAAGTTATGAAAATTTCCAAAGTCATCTATCCATCATATGCACAGATATTAATTAATACTTTGAGATGGTACACATCTCCATGATATGAAGCACCGTTTACTTCTAATGCTAGTTTAGCTTCTTTCTTTGCAATTAAATATGTAATTTCCAACTCTAGTTGCTTGATTCTTGAATCTATTTCCTTCCCTTGAAAAATAATTTATTCTTCTATCAGTTTTGTTCTTTACTCTATCATTTTATAATTTAATGTACTTGTTATGGCAATACCTATAGTAGATTATTGAGTATTTACCAACTGTCTCTAAAAAAAGCTGTAATATACTTGTCAGGCCTTGTTCTTCCATGTGTAGAAGTCGACACAACTCACATACACGAACAGTGTATGGCTGTGGAATATTGCATAGAACCGGAACATCGCCAGATATATTGTATGTCCTGAGCTTTGCTACTGATTCTTTTGATCCATCTTCTCTAATAGCAACTTCCTCCAACTAGTAAGTTAATCAATCATTGGATAATTAATTTCAAATATATTATTTACAAGTTGATACATTTTTCTCTAGTTATAATGTTATACTACCAAATGCCCACTTGATATGATGTAAATTTGATCCACTACAGACCCTTATTCAAGAATGACTTCCCCAGGAAGAAAAAAATCTTCGTTCAGTTTCATTACTTATAGTAATGTAAACCCGAAGCTAGTTAGCTAGAAGAAAACAAGGGAATATTTAGTTGATTACCAATCAAGTAGGCTGCTGGTATCATATCAAATGAGATGTATATCATTATGAATATCATCTCATTAGTATTCACTGCATGTATATCACTGTAACGACCCCACCACAATACACTTGTTATTAAAGAACATTATAAATAATGCCATCTAATAACACAAAGAATACAGTTTGTTAAGGACGAACGAATGTGAATATAACTTTAAACTAACACTGAAATGTCATACTTACCACTTTGTTGTATCTCTGTGACAAACGGTTGACGTGTACAGTCTCATTTCAAAGAAATAAACACATCACTTTCTCAGAATCAGAATAGTATATCATATAAAACAATAGTCATAGACCATAGTGGAATAATAACCATCATATACATATACAAACTGTGAGTCTACAAAATATAAAACTAGACTCACATAATATACATCTAGTACAAATCTCTAACTCAAATATACATCCCATATATATACACAAGAGTCCTAAATGAGATAAACTAAAAGTCAAAAATGTTTCTCCTTGCTAGCACAACCATCCAAAAGGTCAACTCGTCCTTTAACTTGAAAAGTCTCGGCCTGACACATAATATACATCTTATTTTGCATACTACAACTTATTTGATCTTGGTGACTTACACCCGGTCATTTTGTTAGCTGTAATCAAATTTATATGATACAACATTTAGTTGATATGCTTTGTAGCTGTTAAAATTTTAACTTTTGCTAGTAACTTTTTTTAGCAATCAAAGTTTTTTTATTCTTTCACCTTATAACCGGAATGTATATATTTAGAAAGGTTTTAATTTTACATACTCTTTTTGAGTAAACATTCATCTAAAAATAAATGTCATGTAATTGAATAATAGTATTAGCTGAGAAAGGTTTTAATACTAATTACATTTTTTAAAATAATAAGCATGTGAACACTAAATGTGAATTGAACCACATATGTGCGTTAACCAGCAAGTTTAACTGTAGTATGTTTCTTATATATGAAGAAGTATTGAATCACGTGTGCATTATCTTTAAAGAATAGCTATGCTGAATTTTGGACTTTATTAATGCAATGGGACCTACTCTAACATCTATTCATGTAACATTTGCAATTAATATACTACATACTATTATTAATAAACATGACAGTATCAAAATTAAACACAATTATTTTATGGATCAAAAATTTTATGTGCATGTATTTAGGAGCAGCTATTGAAACATAATTGGAAATAACAATGGTTTTCAAGTGTGGAGTCTCCATTAAATCGTAAGCACAAATTAAAACACAATAAACACAATAAGATCTAAATATTCAAACATAACTAAAGCAAACCCATTCTAGGAAAATTTGACATGTGCGAAGGCACCCTAAATACAAACCAGTGTTCAATTAGCTCATATTCTAACTCAGCTATGATATCTTAAACCATCTCCAACAGTTCCGAGGCTTACAAATTCAATATTTGTTAGCTTAGTTCTTATGTTTATTTCATTTTAAAAGATGTTTATAAACATTTATCAATCTAGTCCTTCCCCTTCAAGTTATTTATATGATAAATATATTATTTTAATATATGAAATTGTATTTATATGATAAACTTATAGGAATCACTTTTTATTGTTGAACCTGATGAGAAAGTTGAGGCAAAAGATTAAAATTAAAAATGCGTGTGTGTAAATAACATAGCTTATTTTTTTGTATTCTTACGTAAATTTCCACCTAGCTTTTCAAATTTTGTATTACTTGCTTGCACTTAACAAATATCAGCAAAAGGATAAAATAAAAATAAAAAAGGCATTGCAAAGAAGACCACACGTATAAGGATTTTACTAACCAATAAATATTAAAAAGAAAGAATAATGTGCTGTAAAGAAGACCAGCCGTAGGAAATTAATATTAAAAAAATGGATCTAGATATACCTGAAGCTTTAAAAGAACAATGGTCTTGGAGGTAAATGGTGGCGATCAGTAGTGGATAATGGTGAATAACAGTGGAGAGTGGAGAACACAAGATGTGATGAATGGTGGAGAAAGTTGGATTGTGAATGGCAAAAGTGAAGAGGTAAAGAAAATTTCATAAGATATTTATCGAGGTTGTAGCAATTTCTAGAATCCTATATTTAAGGCATTTTGATGAAAAAATAGACGTTGGATAACGGCTATTGATTAGATCTATTTTATTTAATAAAGATTTGCTCTAAAGATCTAGTTAAAATTGTAAAGGTTTTTACTGCATGCTATCGATTAGGTCTACTTATTTAATAAGGATTTTATTATCACTTGATTCAATATAAAAATTATTGTTACCAACATAAATCTATGCCTATATTTAAGGCGTAGAATTTCATAAGATATTTATAGGTATTGTAGCATTTTCTAGAATCCTATATTTAAGGCATTTTACTGAAAAAATGAACGTAGGGTAGCAGCTATTGATTAGGTCTATTATAGTTAATAAAGATTAACTCCAAAGATTTGGTCAAAATTGTAAAGGGTTTTACAGCATGCTATATACAACAAACTTTACAAACAAATATACTTACGTAAAACAGAGTATAAATCATCCAAATAAAAAAGGCGAACGCTTTGTAATATAAGGAAGAGGATAAAATACTTGATTTAACTACTAAATCTCCAACAAATAGATGAATTGATATCTTTGATCAACAATAATATTTGACTGTGAAACTAAATAAATTGCGGAACAACAAAATTTGATTGGGAAACTGAATAAATTGCATAAAATAGAAATTATAAAGGGCAATTTTGGAACTTCGCGGTCAGACCAAAAGATTGCGCTTTCAAACCAACTATTAATAAAGATATTACATACATTTTCACATTTTACTAAATAAGTTAATGATGATAATAATAATGTAACTAATGTTAATGAAAATTAACCAAGTTTATATTATAAAACTAATAACAATAAGAACAATCATAATAGCAATAATAAATACAAAAAAAACTAAGTTTATAAAAATTATCTAAGTTTCATAGCAATTCACTGAGTTTAGAATGATAATAATGCTAATAATAAAAACAACAACAACTTATAAATTATAAAATATCAACCAAGTTAGCTAAGTTTTATAAAAGATAACTAAGTTTATATATAATAATAATAAATTAACTAAGTTTATAAAAAATAACTAAGTCAACAATACTAACAACAACAACAATCATAATAGCAATAAAAACAGTAACTAACCCAAGTTTATAAAAATTAATTGAGCTTCGTATTAATTAACTAAATTAAATAATAACGCATATAAATTGTAAAATATTAGCCAAGTTAGCTAAGTTTTATAAAAATTAAAGAAATTTATATAATAATAATAATCAAAATAACTTAACTAAGTCGTAAAATTAGTTAATTTTATAATAATAATGATGAATTAACTAAGTTTATGAAAATTATCTAATTTTATAATAATGGTATCGATAATAAGCTAAGTTCATAAAAATTAACTTCATTTATAATTTTTTTTAAATAAGGTAAGATTATAAAATTTAACAATATTTATAATGATAAACCGACTAAGTTTATGAAAATTAACCAAGTTTATAATAATAATAACAACATAAATAAATCAACTAAGATTATAAAAACTAACTTCGTTTATTAAGTTATATCAAAATTAAATAAGCTTAAAAAATTAACTAACTAGGTCATAATAATAATTTAACTATTGTTTATGTAATTAGCTAAGTTTATAATAATAATACCAATAACAATAACAACAACAAACATAATAGTAATTATAATAATAAATAAACCAGGTTTTATAAAAATTAACTACGTTTAAAATAATAAAAACAATAAGAATAAAAAAATTATAAAATATTAACCAACTTAATTATGTTTTATAAAAATTAACTAAATTTATAGAATAATAAAAATAATAAATTAACCGAGTTTAAAAAAAATTATCTTTGTTAATTAAGTTTTATAAAAATTAAATAAATTCATAAAATTTAATTAAATTTATAATAGTAATAATAAATTAATCAAGTTTATGAAAATTAAGGAAGTTTGTAATAATAATAATAATGTGATGAATTACAAAATATTAACCAAATTAACTATGTTTTAAAAAAACCAAGTTTATATAATAATAATAAAAAAAACTAAGTTTATAGTAATGATACTAAATACAACAACAATAACAGTGACTATAATAATAATAGAAATAAACAAAAAAAGTTAATAATAGAAATAGTAACGCCTTAAGTCTTATCCTGGTAGATGATAATGCATAGGACCATACAGATTCATTGCTTCTATTAGGAAACTAGCTTCTATTTGGAATTGATATTCTTTACCTAAAAAATTAATGCTACCTAAAATTCGTAGTCTTACTTCTAAGGGTTTAGTTGTATAAATACATAAATATACATGCTCATATGCTTATTTGAGTTAAGTGTAGGTATTTGATGTCTCTTGACTTACTTTAGGTTCTTTTTATGCTCATGTTTCTTTGTTAGCAAACTCGCTAATATTTCTAAAAAGTACATTTACCCACTTTATAAGAATATATATATATATATATTTATGTATATGTATGTATGTAAATATTTGGATATTTTACCCACGCGGTGTTTGTGGTTGATATATTGCGATTTCGATCGTGTATATCTATTTTTTATATCTGGTATTTTTCCCAACGTTAACCGCACAAACGAGACTTTGACAAAAGTTTTTAGAAATTTAGACACTTAGAATATTTTTGATAAGAAATCTTTAGCAAATAGTTTTTACTAAGATAAATAGTTCATTTTCCAATTTTTTTCATATTTATATTTAAATTCATTTCTAATGTATATATTCGTTTCATTAACATGTGAGAATGAAAGATTTAGGGTATTTCTTCTTTTTAATGCAAATAACTAACTGCTGGTTTTTTGTGTAACATTAGTGTTTGCACCAAAAGTTGGCACAAACACCCTATAGATTTAATGTAGAGAAATAAAGTGAAGAACTAAAATTAAAGTAGAGGAAACAAGCAGAAAAAAAGAACACACAGATTTATAGTTGTTAACCGGTTATTTGACCTGGTAACGAGAGGCTCGGCACAGAGTTCCCATTCGGCATGCAAAGCCATCGCTTGGCATAGAGCCTCGCTCGGCAAACGTCGTTCAGCCACGATAGCGCATAGTTCCTAGTTTGGCCAAATGTGGTCCGGCTTGTCTCGTCCGGCATGTCTCGTTCGGCTTGCATGGAACGGTGCGTAGAAGTCACTCTCCACGGGCCGAAGTATCTCACTCCAAGGCCCAAGAGGGAAGTCCAATCCATCTTCGTCTATAAATAGAGGGGCAGGGGCACAGTGAAATGGACCTTTTTTGGGAGAACACTAGGGAAACTCTGCCACTTTCAAGGCTTATTATTTTTAGTTCAAACTTGTATTCAAATCATTAATATACGGATTGTATCTGTATTCAATTACTTGTGAAAGCAATAAAGATCAAAACTCAAAGTGGACGTAGGCAGTTACGCCGAACCACTATAAATCTGGTGTTCTCGTTTTTGTTGTTCTTTTGGCATTGAATTACACTATATTTTAGTTCTTATTTACTTTCTTCATTTACCTCTCTACACAATCTTTCTCAACGAGGTTAGTGACCAATTTTGGTGCTAACAATAGTGGTTCGACGTTGATTGCCTACGTCCACTTTAAATGAATTACTTTATTAATCACTTGGAATTCTGATTATAGGGGGATCAGATCGGACAATCCTTGATTACAATGGAGTATAAGTAAAAACAACAGTGTAAAAATCCTTAAATGAATACTGAACTCTATATTTATAGGGGTAGAGGACCGAATATCATCTTGAAATTTCATCGAAAGAATCTCAAGATGTAGACGAGGTCAGCCAAAACGTTTCAAGACTCAATTCCCAAGCATAGGGGATCGGTACTGATCGGTCCAAATGGACACGTGGCATCGTGTGATCGCTTTGGCATGTCCCTTTCCATGCTAGTTTCTTGTTTCCAAAGTTGCTTGCATAATTATATTCATGTTTTTGGAGATATCGATCGATTCCCGTTGAGTTGAGCTATTGGTTGATGTTGTTCATAGCTATAGTGATATGATCCGATATCCTGCATAGGAAAAGGGATAGGTACCGATCTCCTACCTAGAGGAGGCACTAATCCATACTTAGAATATAATGAAGAGTCTATCTCTTGGTCTCGCTTGATCGTTACTTCATATTGTTGTCTATGCTTGATCTTTAGACTCCATGATCACCTTTCCGGGCTGCTTGCCCTATCTACCATCGAGTCTAACTTGTCCAATAGTCTAGATATAGCCGGGTCAAAAGGCCAGATAACACTTGCCCTCCAAATTACATCTTGTTTCAAAATGACGTGCTTTGAATCGAAGCAAGTTAAAATTACCGGAAGGGTTTCCATTCAGTTTTTTGAACACTCATTATCCTTTTGTTGAATTGTCTTTCCAAAGAGTCATATCTCACTTAGTTTGTTACGATGCTTGTATGATATTATTCAGTATAAATCCAAAGTGTAATCCTCAATCTTGTCTATGCTCGGTTCCATTGAGCTTGTTGATCAAGTTATTAGGTCTCGGCTATCTACAGTGACTTCTTTTCTGAAAATTCTAGGTGAGAATTAATCCAATTTCTATTGATTCGAGAAATTGAATGTTGGGTATGCACACATGCATGTTCATGTACACACTTTGTTAATGGCTCCCAAACACGTTCACACATTTATGAGTGATTGTCAGTTTCACGTAGTTCAAATACAATTGCACTGTTATTATTTTTTATTATATTTTTTGGTAATGGAACGGTATAAATCCTCTAGCTAAGGGATCAAGTCTGATCCATTCACCTATATGGAGTTAGCCAATTTCAAGCTTTGAGGAAGCAAGCCGTATATACTATCACATGTTTGAGTATATAACCTTTTCATCTACCCAATCCCTCTTTCACTTTCATTATCTTTATGGTCGAACCCTTCGCTTCTTCCACCATTAGAATCTTTAGATTTGAGAAATCCAACCAACCGCCACGTATTCAACCACCGATCTGCTCCTTCATCCTCTCTAATGTCGGTGCCTCCATCTTAGACCACAGCTTCGCCCACTTCAATTGAGTTGAACATGGTTGAATTCGAGCCCCAAATCGTATCCGCCCTTAAATCTCCAATCCACTTAGTCTTGTTATATACGTTTTCAAGGTAGGTACTCAAGTAGATGACAATTTTGATCATGACGAAATGATATGGTTAATCACATTGGTTGATGTGGACTTAGGGTTTGGTAGTATGAAGTGAGTGTACATGTTGAGATCGGTTTGGTATGAAGGAGACAAAGCAGAGGAGCGGTAAGCATTGGGATCGATCGATGGCTTGGAGGTTAAGTAAAGTGATGGAAGGCGATCGACATGGATATAATGATAGATGAGATGTAGTTGCTCACAAATGTGGGATCGGTTGTTTGTTGAAATGGAGGGATCAGTGTGATTTCAATTGAGGGATCAGTCAGTAAGGAGGGATCAGTTATGGGCATTTGGAGATCGAAATGGCATTAGAGAGCGCTACCTAGGTGAGGGATCAGGTATGATCCCTTTGCCTGGAGGGACTTAACCATTTTTAGCTATTGAACTTAAACTCGAACACATACACATAATTGCATACTTGGACTTTGGGATGAATGCATATAACTTCAGACTTGAATATGAACACTTGATCTTCGGAAAGGGACTTGAACATGATTCGAATTCTTCAATTTGAATACATATGCATATGACTTAGAACTTGAATGTAAACCTGGATTGTAACATATGCCTTGAACAGATTTGGATGCTCATATGTACTTGAATGCAAATACCGAATTTCAACATGTTGATAACTAATCCCGCAACTTAGATAAAATCCACAACCATCGACGTGAATACCGGTTGGGATGGTCAGCAATGATAGTCACTTGGGTCGAATTCCAGAGTCTCGTCATAGCTGTCTGTTAATCTTGAATTATTTATTACTGCACTGCACAACATGCACCACACCACACTAGTTTACACTTTATACGGGGGAACATGTTTATTTCTGTAATAATGACTATCTACTAAGTTTGATAGCTATGGGTTTCAGGCGCTCAGAGTGTTTAGCGGCTATGGCTACTGAACAGACTACTTCGCACTGTGATTCTAACGCTGAGTCAAGCTCCACAACAATATCTGCTTGGCACACCCTGGGCAATAAATCAGAATAGCCTGAAAGTTCTCATTAAGTGCCTAAAATTCACGTGAATCTAGAAGTAGAAGATGAACCAGCTCCTGACACTTTAGAGGATGCTATATTTTTGGAGAACCTAAAATATTCCGCGGCTTCGAGAATTGACGAGGCTTCTCTTTGTAGAATTTGCATCAAGCATGGGATATCCTTATGAGGATGTACGAGTCCCTTCTCATAATAACAGAGCTCACTCACCTTCAGAATGATATATATCCTTTAACTGGTATATGTGCTGGGCATGATGCGTCCCGCCTTTTAATCTATTCATCTGGAAGATGTTACATCATTTGAGATTGGCTCCGGCCCAATTGCATCCAAATAGCTATGCATTTTTTCACTGTACATACATGATATTCCTTGAATTCTTATATCGTAACCAACTTCGGAAGACATTAGATTCATATTCAAGCGATGAAAGGGGAGCCTCTCATATACATTTCTCGAGTCAATCGGTAATCATCAAGCTATGACTAGTGCTTAGAATAAGCTAAGTGCTTTCAAGAATGAGTGGTTTTATGTGCGTTGTCCGCCCAGCTGTTTGCACAAAAATTGGTTACAAACACTCAACTAATATGATAACACCGCAGATTCATCGCAATTTCCAAACCAAGAAATAAGTGCGCAGATCACAGATTCAATAGCAAAAAAGTAAACGAACACACAAATTTTATAGTGGTTCGACAAACTTTGGCCTACGTCCACTTCAATAATCCTTTTATTATATTGTAGGATTACATATATTTTTTGTTTTCACCTTAGAAAATTAATGGAGGAAGGAAAAAGAAACAATGAGGAAGAGGCAAAAAAAGTACCTTGCAATGAGCCAATGATCCGACATGCAAATATCCCACTGAAAATCCATGTGCAGAAGACCGAAGCCATGACAGAACAATCCAAAAAATAGGGCCCATTTGGGCCATTGGGAGCGATTGGCACTGATCCCTATGGAGGGATCGACACCGATCTTTCTTGCTATTGACCATGGGGTTGGCGATCCCCATGGTGGGTCCTCCTCTTCTATTGCTCTATGTTTCCATAGTCGCTTGCTCGATCCCTTTGGTACTTGTCGAGTTATTGAGTGATCATCATTAATTTGAACTACCAAATTCGAGTGAACCATAGCCATAATGATCCAATCTGATTCGTTCCTAACCATAGCCATATTGTTGTGAACCTAGGGGATGTGCAAATATATACTTAGCCATTTCTTTTATGCCATTTGCTTGAATCCGCTTGACTATCATCCATAGCCTTGCTTATAAATGATCTCTGTACTTGACAATCATCTCTCTGGGCTTCCTGCCTTGTTGATTATGAGATTCATTGGGTTAAATCCATGATATCACGGCCTTGCCAAAAGGCGGGATAACACCGGCTTTGCGGGGCGATGGCTGGAAGGACGTGAGTGTCGCCTTACTCAACTTTGTGTGTTTGTATCCAAGTAGTACCTTGAACTAAGCAACTCTTTTAACCTTGCAGGTAGCTATCCATGTCCCATCAGTGATAGTTATTCAGGGGCAGTCGCTGAGCTTAGGAGTATACCTCTCGAAGATAGAGATGTTAGGTCCCTTATTACCGATGAGCGTCTATTTGCCTTTGGCTTGCTTGAAGAGGGCCGTAGTACTGGGTTAATAGGGAATGCTGATGATGAATTGAGTGAGAGAAGAGGGATTGTTTAGCAGGGAGGTAGCGAGGTTAATCCTGGCGTGCCCTTAGTCGAGGAGGCTCAGGATATCACCGAAGAAGGAGAAATAAGGGGCAAATGCTAATGTGCCCAGTCATGACAATGCGGGTTCAAGCCATGAGCCTTCAATTGGATCCTCCCAAGACACACAACTTCCCGCCCTAGAGAAGAGAAGAAGAAAGAGGCTTGTTTAAAGCTTTGCAAAGGGCAAGTCGTGAAGCAGCCGAAGCCAACCACCATGTTGCAGATCAATCTACTTCTCTACCTATCGAAAATTTATTCAAGGGGTCAAACATCCCACTACCAGATGATGTCGGGAGTTATGGTTTTGCTAACATGAGCCTTAGGCGGTGCGACTCTCCTATTTGAATTGGTGCTAACATTCCTCCAACTAGCATGGCAGAGATTACTCCGGCTAGTAAGGCTCTAGTACCTGGTTTGTCGGGGGGACACTAGGACACTCATAATCACGTGCACTACACCGCATGACACCTATCCATCTTTAATTTCAGTGATTCTCATACATCTTTTTTTTCTGTAGGTTCCATGAGGCACTTTCGCAACTATGATCGCTTGAACAAATCATCATATTCTTAGCCGTCTTATTTCGAGTCCAGTTGAGGTCCGGACTTTGGTTAACAGCTTGGAAAGGAAAGAGAAGGCCATGACAGAAGGGAGGACTGGGACAGAAGTCATCAATCCAAGGATTCATCATCACGATACAAGTCAAAGTCCTAGTCTTCTCATCATAAGGGTGTTGATCCACACCCTGGTGTATATAGCAATAGCAAGTCATTACCTCACTCCCCTACTTCGGCTACTCTACCCGAGCAACATTCGGGTTCTTTCAGCACCTATGATTTTATGAACGCCGGATTGGCAGAAGAAGTCTTGATATTTCTTATAGGCATGGGAAACGACCCTCTTAGCCCCAACTGCTCTCGATGCCACTACTGCAGAAAAGATGGCCGAGCTCAAAGCAACATTTCCTAAGTTATGTTTCGATGAGTTTAAATTTGTTCCTGCTTTGCATCCGATTCCTCCATAGGCCAAAGACATAGTGCTACCTTATGTTAATGATGTCCATGTCCAGCATAGCACAATTAAACATGTAGCTAAGTGGATTTCCGAAGTGTTAATGTAAAGGAAGCACGAGATCAATCACTTAACTCTCGAAGAAATTCATGATAAAGACATCATCAAACACTTGGATGAAGAAGTCAAGGAGTTGAATATAAAGATTGCTGATGCTGAGAAAAGAGACAGCGAATCTTATGAAGTGGTGGAACTTTTAATGAAAGTGCATCAAGTTGAATTGGACAGCATTGTTTGCCGCAGCGGCACTTTAGTCCTTGAGAAGGACATTTTGCAGAAGGAAAAGGACGCGTTGAAAAAAGATAATGATGTCATGGCCCTCCGTATTGGATAGTTTGAAGAGGAGCTTGAGAAGGAAAAATAAGAGAAACTTGAGGCTCAACTGGAGTCCCAACTATATTGCAAGAAAACCGTTAAAGCCCGCCTAACTAAGATTGAGGCTGATAAACAAATACTCAAATAAAGACTTTCAAAGAGGAAGCTAGGGAGGCTGGTCGAATAGAGATAAAGGACGACTTTGATCCCTTACTGCTATATTACAATGCAAATGTCCTCATGAACCATAACCTTCACTTCCTTAGAGAGGGGTACCCCGAGTTGCTAATCGAAGCTTGGGACTAATTGTTGAGCTAAAGAAGAAATCCCTTGGTGGTGCTGAGGTTGATGAAGAGCCGCTTATGTGTGAAATCTTGCATGATGAAGAGCATGACGAACTAATGGCTGCTCGACTTAGTTTACTCCGTGACTCAGCTATCACCGAAAAGGAAAAGGATGGAGACGAAGCCTCCAGGTTTGGCTATCAAGACCCTTTCACTAATCAGGCAACTGGTGCTTCAGTTTCTCATGCCCTTAAAAAGGGGATAGGTTATGATCTAGATCATATGAAATCCATAAATCTTTCAGGCTATCTCCGATTCCTTAAGCCAGCACTCCATCTTTGATCGTAGGCCAATTAGACGAAGGTATATCTCTAACTTTCTCGAAGTTTGAGTAGGTTTATATCTTAGGCACGAAAGTCACGGACTTGCCTATTGAACCTTGTGAAATTGCAGGTCTGTCTGCATCCGTACATGCTTCTGGTAGTGAAGCCATCTGGGACACTAGGCACTGACCATAGAGTCTACAATGGTTGCCACTTCATGGATGGTCCCGACCATCCAATCCACTTGGACTCCTGGCCTGGATGTTGAAGTTATAGGGGCTTTGAATGAAGAAAAAACTGATGATTAACAGGCCCAGGATGAGATAGATGACATCATGGTGACCTATGCCTCAGAGCATACAAACAAACACAACTTAAAAGAGCGCATTGAGAAGGAAGAGCTCGACAAGCAATTCAAGAGGGAGCATGCCGAGGTAGATATCACTCCACTCCAAGTCATACTACATGGCGGTATCTTCCTTGAAAAGGTCGACCCTTACGTATCCCAAAGTGAGACTGCTTCCGTTTCCGTCTCTAAAAGTATTTCACCCAAGGGTGGCAACGGTGGAGGAAGGTCAAAGAGGAAAGGCAAGAGTGAGAGCTCATGCGAGTCTACCCCGAAGAAGCAAAAGAAGGACAAGAAATAGCCATCGACTTAGCTGGGGCTACGTATAGCTAGGTAGCTAGTTTCTTTTGTTGGCTATAATTGTGCGTGTATGGCCCTCGCTTTTGGTTTCTAGTTCTAGGAATAAACTTGTACTTAGCTTTCCAAGTTTTTTTGTGAACAAAAACTTCTTTTGTTTCAATTTAACTTTTGAGTGAATTTGTTTATGTATTCGAGCTATTATATTTTCTATTCAATGTACTTGTAATTTGTCGCTTGTCGTTTAAGTTGTAATGTCATTCAGTCGCTCATTCCTTTGGGCGTCGATCTGATAAGTTCATCTCAAGGCCTCCTTTCGGTCGTGCCTTAAGTCACATCAAACAAAAGGCATGACCCAGAGTATTATGCAGTCGTATTCAACGGTTAAATGATTATACTCATGCCCCTAGTCTTGGGTTAGTGGAGTTAGCTTATGGACGAACGGATCCCATCCATTACGAGTTTATACTTCTCTTGTTAGGTTCAGGCCAGAGTTGGTGAATGAATGGTCGAGTCACACCATTTGTTTGTTTATACTCTTATTCGCACTCTGAGGATCAGAGTTAATCGATAGGCAGTCAATTACACCCGTTTGATGTTTATACTCCAACCCACTCTCTAGGGACTAGAGTTGTGTTGGTAAATGGTCGAACCACATTTCTTTTGGTTAGTTCCTTTGCCCCCAAGTTTAGGGAAAAAGTTAAAGAGTAGAAAATCGTATCATGCCCATATTTGTTTTATATTCCTTCCATCAGATCGGGGAATGGAGTTAGTCTATCGAAAGTCGAATCACAACTGGTCTATGTTTTATACTTGGCCCGCCGGATCATAGGTGAGAGTTAATAGATGAGCGTTCGGGTCACATTCATGATCATCAATTCGATCACAAACCCAAGAACTTAGTTGGAAACAGACTTAGAGTACTCGCTGGTCTTATTAGGGATACGTTGATGTAAGTCAGTCGCATTTCGTAACTATTATACTATGCATAAATAATTCATAGATATAGAAGAAACTTCAAGTTTTATTGTAACCTGAACGAGAAAGCGACAGAGTCTGTCTTATTTCATGGCTCTAAAATGCAAAAGCAAATTCGGAATGAAATACAAATGAATGAAACAAAATCAAGTGAAATAACGTCGTAGATGCTTGCTATTCCTTGCTCTAGGGACTGCAATGCCATCGATAGTCGTTAGCTTGAAATTTCCATCTCCAACCTTCTGATCGACGACATACGGTCCTTCCGATCTTGGACCCATGTTAATGGGGCTAGGAAAGATCTATTTCCAGATGAGATTGCCAATTTCGAAGGTTCTAGCTCAGAATTAACATTATAGTACCGGGTGACTCAGTGCGAGTGTGCAGATGCCCTAAAGTCAGCTTCCTCGTGCTTCTCATCGACCATGTCTAGAAATTCTAAAAGGAGATCTCTGTTCATTCTGGAGTCATAGTAAGACACTCGATGAGAAGGGATTTCAAGTTCTACGGGACCACGGCTTCAGAGCCATAGGCAAGGGTGAATGGAGTGTGGCAGTTGAGGAATTGTGGATAGTTCGGTATGCCCATAGAGCTAACAGGAGTTCATCAACCCGCTTGCCTCTAGCCTTTTCCAAATGCTTTTTCAAAATGGAATTTCTGATTTTATTAACAGCTTCGACCTGTCCATTAGCTTGAGGGTAAGCAACTATGGTGAATCTTTTCTCAATACGGCGCCGACAGAAGAAGTCTATGAATTAAGCACTATCGATTGGGTCCTGTTTCAGTTAAGATTGTTCGGGGGAGACCAAAGGAAAGATGATGTTTCAAACAACAAAGTTGATTACTTTCTTTGTAGATATCATGTAAATGGTTCAACTTTAGCCTATTTAGTGAAGTAATCGACTGCCATGATGGTGTACTTCGTGCCACCTTTGGAAATCGCCAAGGAGCCAATAACGTCAATACCCCAAGTAGCAAATGGCAAGGACTGAACATTTGAGTAATCTCTGTCAGCGGGGCTCTTGTAATCTTTGCAAATATCTGGTACCTATCGCATCGTCTAGCGTAATCAGCTGCATCTCGATTGATAATTGGCCAATAATAACCATAGCACATATCTTCTTTGCCAAGGTTTGCCCCCCGGTGTGATCGCCACATTCTCCTTCATGGACTTCTCTTAATACTCGCTTGATTTCATCGTTGGCGATACACCAAAGTAGGGAAATGAAAAAACACTTCATGTGCAAGACTCCTTCTTGTAGGATGTGTCATAAAGCTTTGTGAGTCATTTCTTATTCCTCTATTTGGGAAGAATTCCCCTTTGCAAATAATCTTTGATTGAAGTCATCCACGACTCCTTCTCGGGCTCCGTCTCTATAACCCAATCAATCTCCATCTGGTCAATACTCAAAGCGTTAAGTATTTCAACTGGGACCAAGCCCATTTGCTATGCATCACCGGAACTGGCCAGTTTGGCCAGTAATCAGATTTCTCATTTTGTTCTCTGGGATACCTTTAATAGTCTAATGCTCAAAATTGGTTAGTAGCTCTTTGACCTGGCTGAGGTAAGGAGCAAGTCATCCTCCTTTGATTTGATATTCTCCCCTGACTTGACATACTACTATCTGGGAATCACAAGAAATTTTTAAAGCTCTCACACCCAGTTCCTTAGCAAGTTTAACCCCGACGATCTTCATTATTTGCAATAGAGAAGTCGAGTTTCAAGGCATAGTAGATCGAGTGTTCTTTGGGAGTGGCTAGTATGACTTTGATGCCAAAACATAGATCGTTAGATGATCCATCCATGTACATTTTCCATTGGATGGTAGGTTCTTTATTGCTCTTCGGAGAATCATCTTGTCCAATGAATTCAGCTATGAAGTCCGCTGATACATGTCCTTGGATGGCTATTCGTGGAAGATAAGTGATATCAAATTGGCTTAATTCGATGTTCCATTTCAGTAACCTTCTAGAAGTCTAAGGTCGCTGTAGGACCTGTTGTAATGGGTGGTTGGTGAAGACATTGATGGGGTGACCTGAAAATAAGGGAGGAGCTTCCTTAATGCAATCAATAGGTAGTATGTGAGCTTTTCCAATTTTGGATAATTTCTTTCAGCTCTATCAATCACTTACTAACATAGTATACTGACCTTTGGATCCAATTCTCTTCGCACAACAACGCGAAACTTATTGCATGTACCGACACCGCTAAACAGATGTACAAGTCTTCATGATCCAGTTGCTTGGATAAGATAAAGGGTCTCTTTAAGTGGTGTACCGGAGCTTGAAACGTGTCAACACAATCCCATATCCATGCAAAGTTCCTCTTCCCTGTTTTGATCAAGACGAAGAAAAGAATGCACTTATCGGTGGCTCTAGAGATGAACTGACTCAGGGCGGCGACATTCATATTTAGGCTTTGCACGTTCTTAATTGTTTTCGGTGTTTGGATATCCCTTTTACCTGGATCTTCTCGATTTGCTTTGATTCCACGAGAGTTAACGATGAAACCTAAGAATTTCCCTGACACAACACCGAAAGAACATTCCAAGGGTTTGAGTTTCATTCCATATTTCTGAAGAGCACCGAACATATCCGCTAAATTATCGACGAAGTCGTTTGATCGTCATGATTTCACAAGCATATCATCCACATATACCTCCATTGATTGCCCAATCTATTATTTGAACATCCGGTTGACCAATCTCTGATAAATTGCACCAGCGTTCTTCGGCCTGAATAGCATAACAATGTAGTAGTACAATCCCAAGTCATTAATGAATTTGGTGTTTTCCTTGTCTGGGATGTGCATCAGATCCGATTGTAACCGGAGTACGCATCCATAAATGAAAGCAGTTCATGTCCAACGGTCGAGTCTACTAGCTGGTCGATCCTTGGAAGTGGAAAGCTATCATGCGGGCATGCTTTGTTTAGGTCTGAGTAGTCAATGCATGTCCTCCACTTCCCATTAGCTTTTCTTATAAGTACAGGATTAGATAACCATTTCGGGTAGAAGGCATCGTGGATAAACCCATTATTTTTAAGTTTGTCCACCTCCTCCTTAAGCGCAACAGATCTCTCCAGATCCATGATGCGTTGTTTCTATTTCACCAGGACATGCTTCAGTCGATATTCAATGCATGGGTCACGATGTTTTTCGAGATCCCACATATGTCAGAATGGGTCCAAGCGAACACATCAAGATTTGCTCGGAGAAAGCCAGCTAATTCTTTCATCATTATTGTGCTGAGTTGTGATCCGATCTTCAGGACCAACGATAGTGGCTGATCGTGATTTCAATTGTCAGCTCAGTGGGTGCAGCCTTAAGTTCTTTCGGCTCCATTTCCTCATCTCTCAGATCTATATCTTTATAGAACCGGTTGTGGTTCCCAAGCCAAGGCTCTGACACTGATTGCTAAGCTTCATTAGTTTTGATGTAGAGAGACATCTCCACATCCTTTTCTTTTTCCTTTGATTGAGTATCCCTCAACTTAGCAACATAGCAGGCATGACCAGTCACCTAATCTCCATAAATAATTCATACGCCATTCTCTGTCGGGAATTTGAGCGTTAAATACCAAGGTGCGATAGCTGCCCTGAATTCAGGAAGGGTTGGTCGGCCCCAAAAAGCATTGTAGGGAGAGTTCACATCCATCACAACAAACAACAGCACCCACACTCTCCTATGGTTGTCATGTCCCAACTCCATCGGTAGCTCGACATAGCCTACTACTTAAGTAGCAACACAATTAAAGCCATGAAAACGTGCTTTGCACGGTTTCAAGTCATTGGCTTCCATCGTATGTCTTCCTAAAAATTATAATAACTGAGTTTCCATAGTCGATCAAAATCATTCTCACCAAGGCGGGGATGATCATGACGGAGATCACCATTGGGTCAATAGTAGGGGCCTCCACCCTGTCAACATCTCTACTTCAAAACACGATATCGTCAGTCATGGTTCTCTACTGCTTTGCTGGTGCACCATCCTCCACATTCGAGAAGCACTGGATTTCAACATGTCTTATAGCATTCACGTAACATTCTGTTTCGTTCAAGCTTTTGTCAGCCGGATGTGGGCTTCCAACAATAGTGTTAATAACTAAACTTCCCCCCGTCCATCTGGCTTCCTTAACACTAGGAGGAGCTTGTCCTCTACCGAGGTCAGATGTCCCTTGCCCGCCTTCTTGTAGGCCTTTAACATACCGTTGCAACATTCTTTCATGAATCAATATTTCAATGACATCATGGTAGTGGCAACACTGTTCCGTGGTATGGCCATAACTTTCATGGAATCTACAATACTTCCTTGTCTATTTTTGCTTCTCAATCAGTTCTTTCGAAGGTGGCTTTCAGTACTGCATAGTGTTACAAGTGAATAAATAGATGTTCACTAATGACGTATTCAACGGTGTATAGGTGTTAAATATCGGGATGCTCAAATTCCCTCTTCCAGAATCCTGTCTTCGATCGCAGTTCCTATCACCGTTTCTCTTATGCTTATTTGCTTTGTTTTGAAGATTAGTTTCAACTTCCCGAAACTCTCTTCGGACTGTTTCACTGCCATGTTACTTTTTACTCACTCAGCACTCTGGCCTACAACATCTCTCTTCCTAGTCCGCTTTGCTTTCTCCTTCCTCAAGTATTGAGCCGCCTTCGCATAAAAACTGTCCAACGTAGGAGAAGGCTTTCCTGCCAACCAATTGCCAAAATCAGAATCAGGGTCAACTCCCTTAGTCAACACTATTAGTATTGCACCATCTTTTGGATTACTGACTTCTATAACAGTCGTATTAAACCTTTCTAGATAATCGTTCAATGACTCCCCCAAAGCCTGGATCAAATTGGAGAGGGACATGACACCTTTGGGGTGAGCCGCGCGCATGCAGAATTGCTCCACAAACTTCCTAGCTAACTCATCAAACGAAGAAATTGACCATAGTGGCAGCCTGGTGAACCACATGGTCGCAACTATCTCTAGAAAAATGGGAAAACATCTGCACTTGACTGTATCGGGAGCTCGTACGGAGTCCATGTGCCACTCGTACTTCATGAGATGCTGCCTGGGGTTGGTTTTTCCAGCATAAGCATGCATCGTAGTCATGTTAAACCTTCATGAATACTCTGCATGTAAGTATTGCCAACGAATGGAGTACGACTCCTGGAGAGTCCCCAATCATCGTTGGTCAGGCCTTGACTTTCTTTTACAAGCTGTTCTTAGTCCATGAGATGATGGTTTTGATGACAACAACCTTAGAATTGATTATAAAATATAAATACTAACATTACAAGTTTAGATATATATGTATATGCAGGATCTAACCATGCAGGTATCAAGAATGAAGACTGTATAGTATAGAGATTCAAGATATAGAGATAGAAGACTCATGAGTATCAAGAATTTCAAGAGTTCAAGTTTCCAAGATGAGTTATATAGTTAGGAATATTTGTTAAAACTCGTAGAAAAGCACTGACATCTTAAAATCTATTTTATTCGTGGAATGGAATCCACTTCGTGCTCGTTAAAGGGATGGAACCCTAAGTATGATGGAACCTATGAAAAATCTAGTGGAACATCTTTTTGTATCCACTTACTTTTATTTCAAAATGATTTTCAAAATATATATAGCTTGTTTTTCAAAATGACTTTAAATATTCCTGTTTAAAAACCAAAATCATCTGTCCTGGTTTTTCACTATATTTTAGCCTCAAAACATCTTTATTTTCAGAGTCAAAATTTCTCCTGATTTTAAACTATGTTTTCAAATAATATATTTAACTTTTAAATATTTATACTTAGATTTAAATATAAAATTATAGTTAAATTATGTATATATTGTTCTTTATATTTACTTATGAATTTCAACTAAAGTCAAGTATATTTATAAAGTTTAAAATAGTTTTTATATAAGATAAATGTTATATTCAAAAAAATTGAAAACATCAAATTTGGCTGAGGGATGTCGACATGCCCATAGGCACCATGTCGACATGGTGACAGTTTAATTCAAAATTCAAATTTCAAAAGAAGTGTCTATTCGCCATAACTCTTCATGAATGGTCATGGCTGTTGTTCTTCTATAAATAGGGGTCAGTTTCAACGAATTTTTAATCACTTTTCTCTGATTTGACTTCTCTTCTTCTTCTCCACTTTCTTATTTACAAATTACACCATTACTCTGCCGAAATCAATATCGAATCTAACTAGATAATTTCTGGTTTTGAGTCTCTCCACTATCTGTACAAGATCCAAGTGCTAATCTGAGTTATAGACTTTTTGTAATCAATTGAGCAAGAGAAGGTGTGATTGTAGCCCTGGAAATCAATTGGGTGAACTTGTTGCCCCGGAAATCAAGTATCTCTACCCAGAGGATTGTTATTCTGGAGGGTGTACCTCGTAGCCTTGAAACCGAGGGTTGTAATTGTTGAATTGGTTTTGAAAGGAAATCTGTACTTAGTTGTGCGGGACTGGATGTAGGGTAACTCCGAACCAGTATAAAATCCGGTGTGTTCTTTCCTTTACTGCTTTTACTTTATATTTGCATATGTGTTTGATTCTGTGTTCATATCTATGTCTGATTAGTGTATACATTGTTAACAAAGTAAGATAAACTCAAAAAGATTAACAAATTTCTTAAAACACTATTCACCCCCCTCTAGTGTTAATTCTAGCCTTAAGATCCTTAATCCGCATTTCTCACATTTGGTATCAGAGCCTTGTTTTCAGAAGTTTCATTATCTGAATTTTGAAAAATTTCAAAATGGCTACTAACACTAGTACTGCTATTTCCCCCAACACTAGTTCATTTGTAGAAGGTCAGTCTACTGCCAGACCACCACTTTTTAATGGCAGTAACTATGCATATTGGGCATGTAGGATGAAAATATATTTACAATCTGTAGGATTAGATACTTGGAATATCACACAAACTGAATATTCTGAACCCACAACTAATTTTGCGCAGTGGACTACTGAGCAAAAGACTGTTGCACAAAATAATTCTAAAGCAATGAATATTCTGTTTTGTTCACTTGAAAGAAATGAATTTAATAGAGTCTTAGTTTGTAAGTCTGCATATGAAATTTGGAAAACTTTGCAATTAACTCACGAAGGAACAAGCAAAGTTAAATAGACCAAAATTTCCATGCTCACAAATCAGTTTTAGTTATTTAAAATGAATACAAATGAGTCTATTTCAGATATGTATAGTCAATTTCAAGATATTGTGCATTCTTTAATATCTTTAGGAAAGGAATTTTCGGAAGAAGATCAAGTCAGAAAAATTTTAAATTCTCTCACTACAGAATGGGATCAAAAGACACTTTCAATTGAAGAGGCAAATGACATCAGTACTTTAAAGATAGAAGAATTGATTGGAAATCTAATGTCGTTTGAAGTTCAAATGATCGGGAGAAGAGAAAGCAAAGCATCTGAAAAGAAATCAATGGCATTCAATGCATTAATCGACGGATCAGACTCAAATAGTGATAATGATGAAGAGATAGCATTTATGACCAGGAATTTTCGGAAATTCCTGAAGTACAGAAAATTGAATAGTTCCAAGAGAAACAACTTTAAGAATTCCGGTAATCAGACTATAGTACCAAATTTTATCAAATGCTTCAATTGTGACGAACCAGGTCATATCAAAAGAGACTCTCCGCATCCAGATAAGCAAAACCCTCCTACAAACAATGATTCTGCAAAGAAACGGAAACGTGCATTCACTGCTACTCTAGATGACTCTGACTCATCCTCCAGCGACGATGAACAGTAGAAAGATAATTCAAATCTGTGTTTCACAGCAATTCTCGATTTAGTCAATACTAAAGACACGGACTCTGAAAAAGGAACACGTTTACAATACATTGGCTGAAATTGCATGCTTGAATTGATTGATTGATTGGTTGTTTTTGAAATTGATTGATTGTTTGATTTTGAATTGATATGTTGTTTGAATTTTAAAATTTATTTTCTATTTTTTACTATTATTTTATTATTTTATTATTATTTTTATTATTTTTGACACATTCTGAAATATATTATAAGTACAATAATATTTCAGAAATATAGACATTAATAATAATATTTATATATATGTATATTAGATAACTTAGGAAAAATCATGTCATGAAAATTCAAAGCCACATGTCGATATGGCCCCTACCATGATGTCGACATGCCTACCTGAATTTGAATTTCAAATTTTGAATTCAAATGTTTGAATTTCCCTCCACCTTTTCACTTCATTTATTTCTCTGAAAACATACCTTTTGACCAGAGAATATGTCCTTTGAAAGTCTATTTATTCACTATCTTTTATCATATCTTTTCACCTTCATTTTCAAATTCAAACTCTCTCTTCATATCTTCAAGCTCTCTACTCTCTACTCTAATGGCTTCTTCAAGCAACCCCTCAACCATGAGAATTTCCAGAAAAATCAAAGAGTAATTATTCAATGATCCGGAGGCAATTAAAGCATACATCAATTATGCTAATTATGCCAAAGTCCATTCCGGAAAATTTGCTATTTTTCAAGATTTTTCTTCTTATGAAATTGATTCTCTTTTTGCAAACAATGGTGTTTTAAGTCTTATTGACTCTTCTCAAAATGATTTTGTTTGCTATCCTAATCTTGTCAAAATCTTCTATGCTAATTTAAACCGTGGTTTTTATATTGGAAATGAGAATGAAATTTGGAGTAGTGTCAAAGGCACTCAAATTGTTTTGAATTGTGATCTTTTGGGTACCATTCTCAATTGCAAAAGCACGGGAATGGATCTTTCTAGTTTTCAAATCGATGAACATGATCGTGAGACATTTCATCATATTTTTGAAGGAGATGAAAACTTTGAATTTAAAAACCGAAACTTTCGTCCTAAAGCAAGAATTGTCAATCTTCTCTTACAACATACTTTGACCCCAAGATCGGGAAACTTTAACAATCCTACTTCAAAAGTGTGCAAAGCACTTTTTGCTATTTTTGGAAATTATGATATCAATTGGGCGCAAGTTATTTTGGATGAACTTCGTCCTAAAAATTTTGAAAAGGGAGAAAACACTTTGTATCATGGAATTTACCTTACTCGGATTTTCAACTATTTTGGAGTAAATTTAAAAGGAGAAGAATTTATTTCAAGGAAAGTTTTTAATATCTCAAATATTTATCTCATGAAAATCCCATATGTTTTTCAACCTTATGAAACCCTTACCGAAAAGGAAGAGCGTTTGGCTCATGAGGAAATGGAAGAAGAGGAAGAGGAAGAAAGAGAAGAAGGGGATGAAATGGAAATTGAAGAAGAAGAAGAAGGTGAAACCTCTTTGGAAAGCATCGAATATCCTTCCAATCCATCCAACAAAATCCTTCTCAAAAACCAAAAGATAATTGTGGAGAATCAACGGATTTTAAAACGATCCGTTAGTAAGAAGTTGGATAACATTTCTACAAAGATGAACAAGTTCTTTTCAAAAGTCAGCAAGAAACTTGGACTATCTTCATCATCTTCATCTTCTAACTAGTTTTATCTTTTAGTATCTTATTGTATTTGTCTTAGTTTGTTTTTTTCGAATGTTCGTGTAGTTCATTATGCTTAATCTTTGTATTATCATAATGAAATTGAATTTCCTTTCTGTTATCTAGCTTATCTTATCTCCTGAATAAATGTTAGTATATTATATAAATTTATATATATACACAATTATTCACAAAATCAAAGTTGTCATAAATTTTCACTAACCCATGTCGACATCCCCTAGAAGACCATGTCGACATGTACTGGTCAGAAGTGATTATTGATTTTGAATTTGAAAATTGAATAACTACCAAATGTCTATTCATTTCAAACGAATTTCTACACCTATATATATACCTTTTTCTTCCAGAAATCTTCATTGAAATTTATTTCTCATTATCTATATCCTTCATTTCTTTCTCTAATTCAATTATGGGTAATCCTATTCACAATCTATCTGAAAACCTTGAAGAAATACTCAATTCATTCAAGAATATTCTCTCTTTTATTCTACGAAACCAGCGTCACTTAGAGTTGAGTCAAATGCAGATGATCAAGGAGCAAGAAAGGCATTTCGATGCAATACGATGGATGATCTCCTCTTTACACAAGGATGATAATGAATCACATCCTCCTGTCTCTCTCACCAATGACAATGAGAATTGGGATGCAATTAAAGCAGACCCTATATTTGGAGAAGATGGATGGGTAGATGTTCCTCGAAACGTTTAATTTTGTTTCTTTGTGTTGAGTAAATTTCGACTGGGCCAGCCCACCGAACTGCACACCAGACCAGATCCCACCGAGCCAAGTTCGCCTACCGAACCAAGTTCTCACCGAACCAACTCCTTCCCCTGCCTACCGAACCAAGTTCTCACCGAACCAACTCCTTCCCCTGCCTACCGAATCAAGTTCTCACCGAACCAACTCCATCCACTCACAACCGGACTAAGACGTACCGGATCAACACTGCCAGGCCAGATCACATCAGCCCAGGCCCACCAGCAGCTATATACATCCAAGACCCCTGCCCCCAGCCTCACTCTATAAATAGAGGGGCAGGGGTACAACAATGGGGGACAAGTTTGAGAGCTCAAGCATGGATAGAACTTTCAAACAACTTTCATATACTTGTATCAAAGCTTTGTACTTGTAATCTGAACAAGAAAGGAGAAATAATATATAAAGTGGACGTAGGCACATTCTGGCTGAACCACTATAAATCTGCTTGTCTTTTACAGTTTAGTCCTTGCTTTTTACATATTTGCATAAATCATCCAGATCACTAAAAACAACATAAAATCAACTAAATCATACGACTTGGAGGTGTTTGCCCATTTTTTGTGCAAACATTTTTGGTGCCTTCACTGAGAACGCTGAACCCCGGACTTCAGCTTCTCCCACTTAACTTTCTTCCTATCAGCATCGCACATTGCTTGGAAGACATGCCTCCCAAGCAGAAGAAAGATGTTAACAAAGGAAAAAACATCGCAACCAGCAGTCTTCCAGATCCAGTGGTCACGGATCAAGTAAATCGTCCCCTTCCACCAGCAGTACCAAATGAGGGTCAGGCAAATCCGACAACCCCTGCCACAGAACAGCCGGCAGCAATTACTAAGGCAGATCTAGACAGGGTTGTGGCTGAAGTGACTAACCGCTTCACATCCCAGCAGGAAGCCTTGGTGGACCAACTCACGTCACGCTTAAGGGATGCTGAAGAGTCCAACCGTAACACTGAATCATGGGATGAGTCCCAGTCTGAAGGATCTCAGAGACAACAAAGGTCTTCCTTCTTCGAAGGAGCTAACGACAGAAGCGGCCATGGTAGGAGTCGAGACCGAGCTCAGCCCGAAGTTAGACCTGAGGAAACGCTTGGAACCGAACCCAACGGGGGAGGTACCGGGCGGAGGTCAACTGTAGCCGAGCCTGTCGTACTGCCTAACCACGGAAACACCAGTGAACGGGGCCGAGCTAGAGTCCAGCCCGAAATTGAACCCGAGGAAGTGCTTAGATCAGAACCCAGCAAGGGAAGATCAAGGCAAGGGCCAACTGTAGCTGACCCTAGCATGCTCCCAGAAGGTCAAAGACAGCCACTGGAAAATATTAGGAATGATAGACGATACCATCCCTACAGGTCATCTGGACGGAATCAGTCCTACAGAGCAGAACCGAACTCATTTCTATCTGCTCCAAATTCTGATGAAAGCACTACGCCATAAATGGCCTACTGCAACACAAAACAAATGTTGGCTCAGGCCCGAAAAATGTTGCCATAGGTCTATGGCAACACTTTTAGGGTGATGCAATTTTTGCCGTTGCCTTAGACCTCAAAGGCAACATTTTGACTATCTAAGGCAACATAAGTAATATTGTTGCAATAGAACCCTATTTGGGTCTATGGCAACACCCATAGGTATCTGTAGCAACATTCCAAAATGTTGCTATAGATATTAACTTTCTGAATTTGTGGGGCCCACAATGTAGAGCATATTTGATTTTTTAATAAAAATAAATTTTTATTTAATAAAATGCTATTGCACAGAATTTGATATTCAAACAGTAATTTATTTAAATAAATATTTCATTTCAACATTTGAAATAGTACAAATTCCTGACTCCACTATTTTACAATTCAATGATATATAACACTGATATTCACATATACAGATATTCCTCACTACATCACTCAGTTCACTCATTACATATGCAGTTTCAATTTATACAGACACTGACACTAACAAATATATGACGAGCCGAAGGCGAGCCGAGTGCCGAGCCGAAGGCGAGCCGAGAAGCGGGTCCGGGCGCAGCGCCAGCGGGGGTCCGGGGCACCGCAGTCCCGGCGGGGATCGACCTATTTGAAATGACGTAAAATGATGCACCACACATACTTCTAAACCACCAGCCTCCATCCTCTAATTGCCTCACCAACAAACTATTTCAGTTGCCAAATCGTCTAATCACCTAATCACAATCGTTGATTACCCATTCCGACAACCCAAACATCTTCAAACTCTAAGCAGACTGCTTCGCCTTTCATTAGATTGGGACCATCATTAGCCTACAAAAGAAAAACCAAACTCGTTTACTCAAGCATTACAATTCATATAAATTCAATTCAATTCAATTACAATTCATACCCATCATACAATGGTGATTTCAAGCTTCAGATCTACTTCATTCACCCAATGATAGCATCGACTCTGCATCATACCATTAACTGGAACAACCATAGCCCGCTACATCACTTCACCGACCGCATCCAGACACATCGCCACTGCCTATCTTCTCACCGCATCCAAATCTAAACTCATAAGAGCGAAGAGAAAATGAAGTTGTGTCCTCTTAGGCAAGTCCTCCTTTAAATAAACCCTCAACCTCTGCCCATTTTCAACTTTGCCAGAACTCAAACCTTTATTCATTCTAAGCACAACTTCTTCCAAGTTCACATTATCCTAATCTGGTCTAATAGACAACACCTGATACTTTGACTGCACCCAATTTTCTGGTATATCAATCCATGGCTTCAAATCCTCCAAATACACAAACTTCTCATCACAAACAGCAGCCATTCCATGGTCGTCAACTACAACAATATGAACTTCCTGAAACACCCCTCTCTTCTCCAACCCTTCAATCAACCTGGCCAAAACATCATCCAGATGTGCAACCGCTTCAGTTATGGCCGCATGATCCGGTCCAAACACATGTCCTTGACTATCCGGGTCTGAAAAGTAAACTGCGGTAAAAACCGGAACCTCGTCAGCTGGTAAATCGAAATACCCTAACACAGCATAGACCCTATCCTCAAATGCTACAGACTTAATTGTACGCAGGGCAAAACAGATCTGGACAAGTCCAGTTGCCATTTTTCAACTTCGCCACCTGCCCAAAAGTAGACGGCCGCAGGAAGTCCGTGGTTCGCGACGGTCTCCCAGATGGGTTCGCCGAGCCATCATTTGGGGTCGTGGTCGCTTTTGTCGAAGGTTTTGGACGTATCGGGATCAGTGAACTTATTGTTGGCGATGCCGTGGTGAGGGGGGTAGAGGCCGGTGGCGGTGGAATAGTGATTGGGGAAGGTGAGGGAAGGGAAGACGGGAATCAGGCCGGGAAAGGCTTCGGTGCCGTTAGAGATTGAATAGAAATGTAATGGAAAATGAAATTAGGGATTTGGAAATTGGGGGTGAGAACGAAAATGGTATGAAAAGTAAAGCGGGAAAATGAAAATTTGGGGCAAATTGTAGCGGTGATCCAGTTTAACAATCGGATTAAATGTAGACCGTTGGATCGTATTCACGCGGATTGCTAATTTTATTAATTTTTTAATCTGAATACATCTATAGCAACACTATATAAAAATGTTGCATCGTGTTACACTTTTTTAGCTAGAGCAACACATTTTTATGGCTAAGGTAACACCATAAATACAACGTTGCAGTAGGACCAAAATTTTATATCTATCGCAACATTTTAGCTGGCAACACCTTGCAAAAATGTTGCAGAAGGTCATTTATGGCATAGTGAAGGATGGCACGCTTGTTCAGAGAATGCGTCCAACGGGATCAAAGAGATCGAGGAATAGGCGCTAGGGTAACCAGCCCCTTCGCCCGCAATATTGAAATTGCCATCACCCCCCGAGAATGGAAGATGCCAACAATGGAACCTTACAAAGGAACTTCCGACCCCGTTGTACAATTACAGAGATACACACAGCATATGCTCATGAGTGGAGCAACAGAGGGAGTACTGTGCAAATGCTTTCCACTATTCTTAGCAGATCTAGCTACCTCCTGGTTCTGTCATCTACCCCAAGGATCCATCAGCTCGTGGGAGATGCTGAAAGAAAAGTTTATCATCCAGTTCCGCATTCATGTGGAACAACCCAGGGACGCTTATTCCTTATCCAGTATCAAATAGAAACCTGGAGAGAAGTTGCAGCAATACCTAACCCGATTCAATGCCGCAGCGGCCACAGTCCAAGATGCCGATGAGAAGCTTATCTTAATGGCCCTCTGTAGTGGTGTGCATCCAGATACTAAATTTGCTAGAAGATTGACAAAAGAAAAACCAGCTACTTTACCCGATTTCTTCCATGTAGCTGGGAAATATATGAGACTTGAAGACGCTGCCACTAAGGGGCAGTCAGGGCAACAAAATAAGGCAGCTCATGGCAACACGCCTGCTGTAGCAAAGGACGTTCGAAGATATGACTCTAGGGATAATGCTGGGGGCAAGAAGGGAGAAAAGCGTCTATATCGGCCAGGACCGAGATTTGACGCTTACACCCCTTTGAACGAAACGATCGAAAACATCTTCCTGGCCACTCAAGACGAAGTTAAATACAAACGTCCCCCGCACAATAAGGAATCAGATAACGCAATTAAGTCTGGAAAATTCTGCCGCTTCCACGAATCCCATGGGCATGATACCAATGAATGCCATCATCTCCGGGACTTGATTGAAGAACACATCAAAAGAAGGAAACTGGAACGCTATGTAAAAGGTCAGAACGGGACTCCAATTCGTGCCAATGAGAACCCGAGGCTACCCTCCCCAGAAATAGGCAGAGGAAATCGCAACACCAGCGGCTCCAGTCAAGAGAAGATAGTGGTCCATACCATCTCGGGAGGACCACACATAGCCGACAGAAGCTGGGTAGAGATGGAAAGATATGGAAAGTCACTTAGAAACAATGAAGACTGCGTTAATTCTGTTATAGAAGAACGCCGCCCGAAGCGGAAAGAGGGTGATGACATCACATTCAGTAGGCGTGGCCTAGAGGGAAGGCAGTACCCTCACATGGATCCCATGGTTATCTCTGCCCGGCTCGGTCCAGCCAAAGTTTTCCGAATTCTAGTAGACACTGGAAGCTCAGTAAATATCCTATTCAAGCATGCATTCGACAAAATGAAACTGTAAATAAAGGATGTTTCTCCCTGCAATAAACCACTACACGGTTTCACTGGAGATGCGAAGATGCCCCTCGGGCAACTGGACCTCTTTGTTGAAATTGGAAGTCATCCCCGCTCCGTTGTACGGAAATAGACATTTGTGCTGATAGAAAACCACTCGGCCTACAACGCATTCTTAGGAAGGCCAGCCTTGTCTGACTTCCAAATTGTCCTGGCCCCATGGTGCCTAAAGATGAAATTTCCAACGGACAATGGAGTAGGGGAAGTAGAGGGAAACCAAGACATTGCTCGAGACTGCTATGTAACTAAACTTTGCAACAACCACAGGAAGGATAAAGGGAAGAGTGTAGAGATTGCCCTCTACACAAAAAGTTTGGAAGCATAGCAACTAAAGAAAGCCCCTCCTCTTCGATATACCAGTGACCCTTTCAATGAATTAGACCCTAGGGACAAAGAGGAGGAGGGCACCGCCGAGCCTGCAGAGGCTATGGAATTTGTGTCTGTAGACCGACATGACTCGAGTAGACTTTTGAAAGTCGGGTCCCAACTAAAAGCAGAATTAAAGGAACAACTCATTGATTTTCTCCGCCACAACTTGGATGTATTTGCATGGTCACACGCTGACATGACCGGAATCTCCCCTGACATAGCATGCCACGTACTAAACATTGATCCTACCAAGGCGCCAGTAAAATAGAAAAAGATAAGTATGGGGGCAGAACGATCAACAGCCCTCGATGAAGAAGTAAAGAACCTACTTGCCAATGACTTCATACGATTAGCCATCTACCCAGAGTGGATCGCCAACCCGGTGCTGGTAAAGAAGGCTAATGGAAAGTGGCGAACATGCATTGACTTCTCCAACTTAAATGATGCCTGCCCGAAGGATTGCTTCTCACTTCCCCGAATCGATCAGCTTGTAGACAGCACAGCCTGACACGTACTCTTATCTTTTATGGACGCATACTCAGGATATAACCAAATTCCTATGCATGCTCCCGATCAAGACCACACTAGTTTCATCACTGACCGAGGATTGTACTGCTACAAGGTAATGCCTTTCGGACTTAAAAACGCAGGAGCCACCTATCAGCGCCTCGTCAACAAGATGTTTGCGGGGCTAATAGGACAAACTATGGAAGTTTATGTGGATGACATGCTGGTAAAGTCAAGGGAAGCCGACGATCACGTAAGCCACCTGGATGAAATGTTCCGAGTACTTCGCCAATATGGAATGAAGCTGAATCCTCTAAAGTGCTCCTTCGGAGTATCATCAGGAAAGTTTCTAGGATTCATCGTCCATGCCAGAGGAATTGAAGCAAACCCTGAACAAGTCCGAGCTCTGAAAGATATCAGGATACCTTCTACTCGAAAAGAAATGCAGAGCCTAAATGGGAAGGTGGCCGCCCTGAGCAGATTCATCTCCAAAGCGACTGACAAATGCATCCCCTTCTTCGAAGATCTAAAGAAAGAGAAAGGAAAATTCGAATGGACTGACGAATGCTTAACAGATTTCCTTAACTTAATCTAACACCTCCAGAGACCACCAGTACTCCCAACTCCGAACAAAGGCGAAGAGCTATACCTATACCTTGCTGTGTCATCTCATGCTCTAAGCGCCGCATTGGTGAGAGAAGACGAACGCACGCAGCGGCCAATACACTTTGTAAGCAAGAGGTTTACGGGGGCGGAAGCCAGATATCCTAAACTTGAGAAACTAGCGTACTGTTTACTAATCACATCACGGAAACTGCATCACTATTTCCAGTCCCATTCCATCAGAGTTCTGACCGATCAACCACTAAGGCAGGTACTCCATCGTCCCGACACTTCTGGGCGACTACTTAAATGGTTCATTGAACTAAGTCAATATGATATCACCTACCATTCTCGCACCGCCATCAAGGGACAAGCCATGGCCGATTTCATTGCCGAATTCACCACCAACGAAGGTAAGGAGCAATTGGAAATAGCAGAAGACATCGAGTGGAATCTCTTTGTGGATGGTGCATCAAACGAACAAGGCTCGGGGGCAGGTGTGGTAATAATCACTCCCAGGGGAAATAAGCTACACTATGCTATAAGGTTGGAATTCGCTGCCACCAACAACGATGTAGAGTATGAAGCAGTAATAGTTGGATTAGAACTTGCCTTGGAAATCGGAGCCAATTCTTTGTGTCTTCACAGCGACTCTCAACTTATTGTAAATCAAATACTAGGAGAATTCCAGGCTCGAGAAGAACAACTCATAGCATATTTAAAGAAGACCAAGTTGCTTCTCAATCGATTGGACCACTATTTAATCAAACACATCCCTCGGAAAGAGAACCAAGAGGCCGACGAATTGGCGAAGCAAGCTAGCTTGAGGGACGACACTATTTCCGGAACAGTAGCCATCTCAAAGCAACTGACCCCAAGTTTTGAGCAAGTGAATTTGATAGCTGCAACCGAAGAGGCAACTTGGATGACTCCCATCCGAGACTACTTACAAAGTGGCACACTGCCCAATGGGCGTAACGAAGTCAAGAAAATCTTGAGGAAAGCTTCCCGCTACACAATACAAGAGGGCACCCTCTATCGGCGCGGCTTCTCTAACCCCTTATTAAGGTGGGTCGCTGGAAGGGAAGCCAAGGAAATCTTATCCAACATCCATCAAGGAAGCTGCGGAGATCACACTGGAGGGCAGACTTTGGCAAAAAAGATACTCCGATATGGATATTTCTGGCCCACCTTAAGCAAGGACGCCCTAGATTTCGTCAGAAAATGTGACAGATGTCAGAAGTTTGCTAAGGTTCTGCGGCTACCAACAACTGAGATTACTCAAATGACCAGCCCTTGGCCCTTTACAGTATGGGGAATTGAATTGATTGGCGAACTACCAATGGGCCGAGGTGGGGCCAAATATGCTATAGTGGCAGTCGACTATTTCACCAAATGGGTGGAAGCAGAACCCCTAAATAAAGTATCTTCAGCAAAAGTTATTAACTTCTTGATCAAAAATGTTCTATGCAGGTACGAAGTCCCATTCAAAATCATATCGGACAATGGACTTCAGTTTGACAGCAAGGAGTTCGCCAACTGGTGCCAAGAGCACGGAATTCACAAAAGCTTCTCATCCGTAGCTTATCCTCAGGCAAACGGACAAGTCAAAGCCGTCAACAAAATTCTCAAAACTCTAATAAAAAAGAAACTCGAAAAGTCAAAAGGCGCTTGGGTGGATGAACTCCCTACGGCACTGTGGGCCTATCGCACATCTTTCAGAAAATCAACGGGGCATACTCCTTTCTCTTTAGCATATGGATCGGAGGCTATGCTCCCAGTTGAAACTGTGGTGCCTTCCCACCGTAGGATTCACTATAACCCAGAAGAGAACGAAGAGCTCCTCCACATGTCTTTGGATCTAATTGAGGAAAGAAGAAATGATGCAGCCCTCAAAGCAGCAGCTCACAAGCAAAAAGTGGCAGCGCAATACAACTCCAAAGTCAAGCATCATAACTTACAAGAGGGAGATCTTGTCCTCAAGCGAATCTTCCCGCGCCCCGGAGCACTAGATCCAATCTGGGATGGACCATATGTAATTCATAAAGATCTCCACAATGGAGCTTATATTTTGTCAACAGTGGACGGGGAGGTGTTCCAGAGGGCATGGAACATCCAACACATTCGTCGATACTTTTCTTAACTTGTACTGCCCATATGAAGTGAATTAACAAAGAGAATCAGTGGACGTAGGCATTTTCGTGCCGAACCACTTTAAAAAACTTGTCTCTTTTTAACTTGTTCCTTTATATCTTGGCTGCTTGTTAACTTTATCCTTTCCGTTGAACAAAATCCTGTGTAATAACATCCCCATTCAAGGCGCTCCACAGCGCGACTTCTCCTGGACAAGACCTAACAGGTACTATAGGAATCTATGCCCTCGCCAATGAGACACTTTTGCTCCGGCATCCCTCTGCTGCGGGTTAACTCATTGCTCGCGACGGCCCTCAAAGCCAACTGTAATGAGCCGATTATAAGCCACCGAGAAGGCCGACTATAACCAAGGCAGCTCATTACGGCGTTCGGCTCGCCGGCAACTGTGAACCTACTTTAAGCCCCAACATAAGGTGTGGCCAGCCAGGGGTAGTTCACGGTTGACGATCGGCACCCACGCTAGCCGGCCACAGTAAATCGAATAATACCCACGATTACGGGCTATAATGGCCCGGGTAGTTACTGTGCGCGATCTCGGCTCCGATGTGTCTTAAGTACGGCTGTGGTAAAAAAGATAAACTCCCCGTGGAGGCGTAAGATGGGTGACAAATGTCTCCAAGACCCACAGCTAGGGAAAGTGACTACAAAGCCCGTTTGCCACGAACTTAAGCACATCGAAGGCCTTCCGTGATTGGAAGTTTTACTATTTCTCATATTTCAATTTTATTTAAAAACTTTCCTCCTATCCTCTATAACAATCCCTAAAGTACAGGATACGGAGTAGGAGATACTCGCCAATGAGGGTAGAGACAAATGATCAGTTTGATTTCAACTGCTTGAGCACCATGGGGCGCTGACCCAACAACAAATTTTGTTGATTGATGAATATATTTAAATCGAGGTGGAGTGTTAAATTTGGATTATTTAAATCAATTCCAAATTTATAAGGGAGAAGACATTAATTTATTCTCCTAATCAATCAAATATGGGAAACAAATTGGAAAGATAATCAATTATTATCAAAAAAGAAATTAATTGATTTGAGGAATCAATCAATTAAGGATATATGTGGAAACAAACACAAATATGCTAAATTTGTGTTGAAATCAAATCAAGCAAATCTAGAAACATTTCATCCTTATCTCCAAGACAGTCTTCATCCTGGCACCTATAAATATGAATACATTTGCTCATCCTTTTGTCACACAAACCAACAAGAGTGTTCTCCACCAAAATATCCTTTATAAGATCCCTATTTCTATAATTTTTAGGATGATTAAAATTTATTGATTGATTCATACTCTTCTCATAGTTTACTCTCTCTCTCTCAAAGTGAAGAAATAATAAAGGGTTGTTGGGTCTCCATGGATGTAGGATATTTATATTCGAACCACGTTAAATCTTCATTGTCTCTTTCTCTTTTTCTTTCCATTGTTTATTCTTATATGATTTCATAGTTGATTTTAAGTTGCATTGGAATTCAAATATGCAATACTAGATCCTGATCAAATACACTTCCACTCATTCAAAATTTTCACAGCAGTATTTGTGTAGATGTGTGTGTTTGTGAGTCAATTATCTAACTTTAACGCAGAAGTTTTCACACTCAAATATGTATTTTTTCTTTGAAACACTGGTTCAAATCTTTTAAAAATAAATTAGTACCTATATGTGAAAATAAATTTACAAATAGCTGGATATGCACCTTGAAGAATGAAAACTAATATCGTGTTCAAGAAATACACCTTGCTTCACTTTTAGATTCAAAAAGCATAAGAATACAACCATCTTTAGCCGGCCTTTCATGTTCTTGTTGTTGCGGCAATTCTCCTAGTCGAAAATTTTGACAGAGATTTGGCTCATCAAGCCCTTTGGTTAAATTCAGTTCACCAATTGGTTTAACAGAAACTTCACTTGAGAATCCATGCTACAAAATTTTAACAGAGAAGGAATCGATAAATGATAAGAGAAAAGGAGATCATTAATCAATTATGTATAGAAATCAATATTGTAATTTTTTTGGCATAGGGAAAGGGTATCATAGAAAAACAACAGGGAATAGAAAAATTAACAATACGTTGAGAATTTTTTTGTAAAATACAAGTGATTTGAAGCATGTTGACGAATATATTATTCTTATTAGAGCATAGACCTATATGAAAGAATTGCGACTTTGACCGTATTACACACATTTAACTGAAAGTTTGCAAAAAGGAAGAAAGTATTGTCTCCCATTTGACTAAGTGTTTTTATTATTATTTACACAAATGATGCCAGGGAATATAAGCACTTACAACACCTGTGTCCTTTATAACATAACAACTCAAACAATTTTCAGGTTAACATATAAGACAGATAATTTTAAGCCTCACTTGATTTGAGTTTATCAACATTGCAAATGAAGGGAAATAATTTAAAAAACCCCCAAAATGTGTTCATTAATTAAATATGAATCCACTCCCAGTTTGGGTATAGGAAATAATTAAAAAAATCCCAAAATGTGTTCATTAATTAAATAAGAATCCATTCCTAATTTAAGTATACATAAATTTCAAAAATATAATCACATTCTCCGTAAGTTTTGCCAATACCTTAGTTGTAGTTTCACAACTTGTTCCTCATTTATGTATTAAACTCCTTTAGCTAGCAACTTTTTTATTAGTACCTTGAATATAGAAATTCCAACGCTTAACTTGAGCCTCTATATTCGGCAGTGTAGCAAAAATTTGGTGTATACGAAAGGATTCCAAACTGATGTGAAGAACAACATTGTACAATATTGTTAGAAAACAAAATATTTATCAAACATCTACAAATAAATCCAAACAAAATATATATCAAACATCTACAAATAAATTCAACCTTAATAGGTATGACATAGGAAAAAGATACACCGGCTTTGAAACTTTGTGGAAGTATTCAATACCAATTTTCTAGTAGTTAGGCTCTCTTAGAGAATATAACACATCCAGATATTGTCTTATCAAAGAAAATATCTTATCAAAACAATGAGTATACAAATGTTGATTCCTAACTTCAATAATTAGATAAGTAAATGATCATTTAGTAAAGAGGTACACAATAGAAACCAAGTTCATATATATTGGTTTGACACACGAATACCAGATCCTACATCCCTCATGGGGCAATGGTATGTCTTGGTATGTCTATATTTTTTATGTAGAGGCTTTGACAATGATTCCTAGTGGAATCAAATAACCTTGCTAAATAAAAAGAGAAAACCCAGATCAAATGTATGTACATATATTTTTCTTATAGAAAAATAAATAAACTTATAACTTTGGAATCACATATTGAAACGCAAAGAAAAATGAAAAAGTGTTTTACCAAAATTAATTTAGGTGTTTCATGGAGTGTGCTTTTAGGAAAAGGCAAAAGTGGCTTAAGTTGGAGAATAAGGATGCTTCATTTTGAGGTTAATTTAATCCACTCATAAGATGCAAAACAGTGCTATGTAAGCGCCAGCGCTTTATATATATTCCATATGCTATGGATACAGGTTGTTATACTTGAAACCTATGTTGCATAGACGTATTTTAAGAATATGGTTTCCAACACAATATGATGGTGATCGTTATATCTAATCAAATAGTAGCCATGAGAACCTTTAAATTTGCAGCAGCAAATTCAAGCACAAATGAGCTACCCTTAACAATTGAAATATATTATGGTTAACAACAAATAACGTACCCAAAAATACTGGTGTATCTTCTCATGTTTCAAATTAAAGCAAGTAGGTTTAAGTGGGATTGCTGGTAGTTCCTATACATAAATATCTAATCAAAATGGCTAACTAAAAAGAAGTCCTTGTGCCAATTAATAAGAAATCCTTGTACAATAATTAAACTTTTCAATTAATTAGGAAAAGATCCAAGTGTTATAGACCGAATTATGTACAAATGGTTAGTTCAAGTGGAATAAAACTAATGGTTTATTTGATTATTAAAACTTACAAAAGTTAATCATAATGTAGGTTATCCATGTCCTTTTGCTTTAATAAAAGTAGACAGGCCATTATATGAGTTAAAAATCTAGTATTTCCATACGTGTAGTTTTTTGAAAATGACCAAACTTCTTTGTGTATCATATCTATTTGTAAAATTACATCTTGATCATAACACACAGGCTACAAAATTTTCCAAACATGAAAATTAGCAACAAATCTTTCTCTTACTTTCTCACACACACATCCATGCATATATACGCATACATATATTGATAAAAAATACAATATATTTTGAGTTTTAATGTAAAACCCAAACATGAAAAAAACGTTTTTAACGATATTAAATTAGAAAATTGGGAATTCATATATATGAAAATAAAAATCATACCTAGCTTTTAGATAAGACGGTGCATTACAAATAAGAATGTATATCCATACATGTATGTGGTTATGTATGTATCACAAATAAAGTAAATATCATTCAATTCAAGCAAAAGGAAGCTAGTATTCATGCATTCAAATTATTGTTAATAGATGTACTAAAATTTTTTGAAATAAAATTCACATGTAGTAATAAAATGGTCACTGGGTTCAAATTTCTATACCTTATCATATAAAAGTTAAAAAATATTTTAACCCTTTGAATCAACGCAATAGGAATTCCAATCTATGAAAATAAAAGGTGGTCTGACTTCTAGTAATGCACGTATATGTGATTTTAATCGATATATAAAATTACCTTGTAGAACATAATGTACTTTTAGATAAACATGTAATATGAATAATATATACAAATCTTTTGCTCTCACACACACATATATATGTTTCCACCATGGACAATTTATTGTTATTGTTGATAATATGAATCTATTACAAATCCACATATGTATGATAGTCATCTTTTTTTATAGATATTATCCAACTATAATATATTGGTATTAGCTTTAGTAGAAACTTTAGCTTGTTCATTTTCTTTGTAAAAAACCAAACATCATTTTCTATCATATATACATGTATATCTATGTGTATATATATATACACATATATGCAAATACCCACAATAAACAATTCAAATATTGTTTAGTCGCAGTAAGAAAAGTTAATACTCATAAATATCTCTTTAAATAAACATAAAACAACCATACTGAAGATAAGTTCTTTCATGAACAAATTAAAAAATGGTGCTATGCTTTTATGATATTCTTTATTCCTCAGTTAAGCAGTATTAGATGCTAATGGAAAAAAACATTACCGATCATATTTTAGTGATATAAGATCAATATAATACAATATATGGGAAAAAAATTATAACACAAAGATTTGTCATACATTTTTTGGAAGAAGTAAAATTTTACCAATTTCCAAATAAAAAATAACTTGCAAAAAATCAAACTATTGAATACAATTTTAAATATGACAGCATTTTAACCTCACATGTAAAGAAACCAAAACAATAAAAAGAAAAATGTGCACTATATGTGTATGTGTGTATGTGTCTATATATATATAATTAAAAAAATAAAATTTTAACATGCACTAAATAGTGTATTATAAAAGAGACAGGCATAGAATTTTAACATAACTACATTCAGATTTGTATGATTTGCACCATATATCAATTTCTTATAATCAACTTTAATTCCATAATTGTTTATCATATCAAAAATAAAAAATCAAACGAAAATTAAACATAAAACCACCACATATTGGATCTAAAAAACCTAAACCCTTTAAACATGAGTTTCTAGAGGATTTCCATTATAATAAACCTCTATACATTGTCCCTAATCCCGATTCAATCAAATCAAAGAGGACAAGAACTTTGCCAACCCAAATAAGCATCAATTCCAAACAAAATTAAATAATACGATCGTTGATCCGAGAAGTATGAAGGTGACCTAAATTAGTAAAAGGATGAGAAGATTATAAAATCAAAAATGTTGTAATAAAAGGCTTAACAAGTACCTAAGATGCAAGGTGATGTTAATTCAATATGGGAAAGTAGAGAAGAACAACGAAGCCACCATATATAAGGAGATTGGAAATTGTTCACGATCCAGGTCTAGAATCCAGGGTTATGAGAAAAGGAATATGGGATAATTTAAATTTGATTACGGTAATTGATTTTTGCAAATTTATTTCCTACTATGATAGCTTGATTGCAAACTGCTTAATATAATGCTTAGGAAGAAGAATTGGAGTTGACTGAGAATTAGTAGAAAGGGAATAATTATACTCTACGATGGAGGTAAGAATCTTAAAATTGGGCAGAGTGAATTCCATGGGCATTGGATAAAATTAAAAGTATGGTTTCGAAGAGAAGATGAGAGGAGCAGAATGAAGCATTGTTTTTCTTCATTCTTGTCAAAAAAGAAAGAAAATAACAATTGAGTTTCAAAATACACGTGGCAAAATTTCATTGGAAAATTCAAGAAGGCTTTAGAGCTAAGGAAAGCATACTCAGTATTAATAGTATAGTATAAATATTATGCAGTTCAAACTGTAAGATGTTATGTGTATGGATATTTGGTTATGTTTAATACAATGTGTCATATCTTTGTGTTTAATATTTGTTACAACTATTAGCATTTAAATGGTTTTATGTTTTAGAAATATTCTTAATGTAGAATTTTGATATGTATTGACTCTAATGATTTATAGGGATCCATTAGATTTTAGAAACACAAAAAATAAACTATAGCACTTGGAAAATACTATAGAAATCTTATAAAAAAGCGTTATCGAAAGTAAAAAAATTTATAATGCTTTTATTGTGTTATAAGTAATTCAGTGTCTTTTAAAACATGTTAATATACAACGTTTATTAAACCGCTATAAAAATCTTACAATGGCGGATAAAAAGCGCCATTGAAAGTAAATTTTTTATAGCAGTTTTATTGTGCTATAAATAGTCGAATATCTACAATAACGTGTTGATATACAACGTTTATTAAATCACTATTATTGGCTATTATAGCTTTTTGTGCGCTATCGTGGCAGTTTTTGTTGTAATGGAGACATGATTGTTTGAAATTTAGAGAGCTTTTTATAGTTTAATAGGTAATTAGTAAGATTTGGGTTAAGTCTAAAAGCCCATTTTGAGAATAGAGCCAAATGGCGTGGATGAGATATTCCCCAATCATTATTCCACTTTCCAAAAATATTCTAAACTGCGTTAATCTTCCTATTTGCAAAAAAGCCATCATTTTCGTTACTTTAATCTACCAAATCAAGTAATTAAATGTATGATTAGTGGAATTAAGCATTGGATCTAGGGATTGCTGCATGAGGATTCATGTTCTTACTGATTGGAGTGGATTTATCTCAGATTTTTTGCATTTGGTTGTCTAGTTGAGTATCTCTCAATATCCTTTGAATGTTGTTATCGTAAAAGAATGATTTATAAGTTGGATTTTAGTATTAAGATTATTTTAAATCTAGATCTAAGTTTAATAAACTCTTTAAAATGAATTTAAAAAGATGAAAATGTGTTTTGAATCATTTTCCACTATTTTGCTATTAAGTTGTGATTTTAATGAATAGTTAGATCTAGGATAATATAATTTTTTGAATTTTATATCGATGGATGGATATGTGTTGTTTATATGTTGTGTGATGATTGTATTCCATTGTTTGATGGATTTGATTTGTTTTTAAGCCATTGTGTATAGTTCGAATTATGTCGTCATAATGCAAAAATTGACGTCTAAATTGTCTAAAACGTGATGTGACTGAAGTATATTGTTCCTAAAAGCCTAGATGACCTACGAACCAAGTTGCATGAAGATTGGAATTGTTTTGAGGGTGTAAAATCATGTCGATATGGAATGGAAAAATAGGTGGTGGTAGGATGAATCATGTCGGTGGTGGATTGCTTCGAGGAAATAACATGGGAGCTTTGGGCAAAAGAGGGCTTGGCTTCTATTTGGTAGCAGGGACGAGAAAGTTGGGTGTTGTGGACTTAGAAGAATATGGCCAATGCATGAACTCGGTATCGACCTGATAGGCTTCGACCATGGGCTAAGTTGACTTCGAGGCTTTGGAAGATGGGTCTGGAGTGTGCTGAGAGACATGGAGCTTAGTTGATTTTCGGCTAAGCCATCATGTCGATATCGACATGATGAATCATGTTGGTGCCAACATAATTGAAATTGGCCCAAATCGACCGAAATTGGATATAGGCATGGTGGCTGCCTTGGGGAGTATACTTGCAACCCCCCTAATTTTGATCAACATTGTTTAGGAGATTTAATTAGATGAATTAATTTAAATAATGTGTTGAGATAAGGAGAATGAGATTTGATAATTAAAATTGGTTGAGCATTAAGTAATGAACTAAAAAGATTGTTTAGAACTTGAACAAAAAGGAGGATTTATGAGAAGGTAAAATAGGAATAGAACTCATTTCCTAAACATAAACTATTCCTCTCTTATTATCCTCATTTACATTTCATTTCATATAAACACAAGTAAGATCAAGGCCGGCCATTGCTAAGAAAACTAAGGGAAGAAAATCTTAGGAAACCAGAGGAGATCTTAAGAGAATCAAATCAACACATTTAATCTTAATCTATTTATCCAATCAAGGTGAATAATAGTTATCCATCTCACATATGCATGTTTGGTTCGGATGTATATCTAGATCTGAATTATATGATGTTATTATGGTATGTTATGTCTGTTTGATGTATTATATGTTGCTTGGTGATTTATTGGATTAATTATGGAATTATTTAATAGGTCTTAAGTATAGAAACCTAGTATATGATGTCCAAATGACTTGAAATTTGGATAAGATGTTTAAAACATTATTTTGGAAGTGGGATTTTAATTTCATTATTTTCCAAGAACATATGAACGTTTATGAATTTATTAAGTAAGGAAAATGAATTATTTTGGGTTTTCATTATTAATTGTGTAGTTAATGCCCCGGTATTACCCCGCTATAACCCTGCTATATCTCATAGCGGATTTCTACCTCTACGATTTTTCCATATCGTCTCAAATATAGCCTTTCCGCTTTAAGCCCCGATATTACCGCTATATCCCGTTATTCCCGTTATATTCCGCTATTTCCGCTATATCTTCTTTAAAAGAAATGAATAAAAAATGACATTTATACGTTATAAAAATTATGAAATTAATTTATTTAATTGAACTTTTAATATATTCTTAGAAATGAAAATACTCTAATATTCTACTAAATTCAATTATGTTATATATAACAGTTCTACGTTTATTTATAGTATATTTGCATATGTTTTTATTTAAAATTATTTATGTATTAATTATAATTCAATTGAATGTTAATTTTTCGTTTAACTACCATTTATATATTTGTAAGAACATTAACAATGAGTTTTATATGCTATTTTAGAATCATCTGCTAGATCCCGCTATATCCTCGCTGTATCCCCGCTATGACTTTTTGCACCTCGGCCGGATTGAATCAACCGAGCGCTTTAAGTGTTAACCCGTCTTTTGGCAAGGCCGCGGACCGACGGTTTTAACTAAATCGACTACTCGTTTGTCGAGACTGGAATACGACAGGTTTAAGTCGACTGGACGGATAGATGATGTAGTGCGCTTGGAAGATGGATATTGGATTGAAGGAAGTGGATCTGCATAGGCTAGTGACTCGATGTTGGAGTCTCGAGGGAGTCGGGATGTCGCAGTCTCGAGGGAGTCGGGATGTTGGAGTCTCGAGGGAGTCTCGAGGGAGTCGGGATGTTAGAGTCTCGAGGGAGTCGGGATGTTGGAGTCTCGAGGGAGTCGGGATGTCGGAGTCTCGGGGGAGTCGGGATGTTGGAGTCTCGAGGGAATCGGGATGTTTGAGTCTCGAGTGAGTGGGATGTTGGAGTCTCGAGGGAGTCGGGATGTTGGAGTCTCGAGGGAGGAATGGGTCGTTCGGCATTGGTAGTCGTTCGGTCTGGGAGGAATAAGTCGCTCGGCATGGAAGTCGCTCGGCATGGAAGTCGCTCGGCATGGAAGTCGCTTGGCATGGAAGTCGTTCGGCATGGAAGTCGATCGGCATGGAAGTCGCTCGACATGGAAGTCGCTCCGCATGGAAGTTGTTCGGCATGGAAGTCGCTCGGCATGGAAGTCGGTCGGCACAGGAAGTCGACTCGGCACAGGAAGTCGCTCGGTACAGGAAGTCGCTCGGCACCGGAAGTCGCTACAGGAAGTCGCCACAAGAAGTCGCTCGACACAGGAAGTCGCTCGGTACAGGAAGTCACTACAGGAAGTCGCTACAAGAAGTCGCTCGTACCATGGTGAAGGAAGTTTGCTCGGCTATGGTCCTAATGGGCCCAGACAGCTAAGGAAGCCCAGTAACTCGGGCTTTGCCTATAAATACAGCATGAGGGGGTTCAGAAAGCGGATCTTCCTTCTGTTTCCCTTCTTCTTCCTCATTAAGGCTACTCTACCATAATTGTTTTGAAAACTCCAGATTGTAACCGTAATTGATTCTCATATCAATAAAAAGAAAACATCTGGAGTGGACGTAGGCCGGAGTTAGTCGAACGACTATAAAATCTATTGTTCTTTACTGCTTTCATTTTAATTTTGATTGTTCTTCATATTATTACTCTCTACATACATTCTATCTGTTATCGGTGACTGTTAGTTGGTGCTTTCCTTTACATTTGGGTGTTAGTGACCAATTTTGGCGCTAACATTTTGGTGCTTTCACTGAGAAGGCAAGCACTCGGGGATTTTGGAGCTAGGATTTTGGATTCAAAAGCTTAGGAGCTTGGATTCTAAGAAGTAATGGCTAGACCACCAACAAGGAAGCAAGTGACAGAAAGGAGCAATCAAGAGGGAAGTTAAGAGGCTTCCTCTGGAGATGGAGCCGATCAAGCATCCATCTACATCACCATAGATGAGATGGAAGCGATGCTGAAAAGACAAGAAGAGATGATGTAGGCTCTTCTCAGACAATTTGCACAAGTAGAAAATGCAGGAGCTCAGATCCGTGGAGCTGGATCAGAAGCGCTCAACCAGCAAGCAGAGGGATTGGCTCAGCAAGGGGCAGCCCCCAATCAGCAGACGGCTATCAATCTGGATGGACCTACACTCGGGGGCACACCACCAGGAAATGCTACACCAATCCATGGAGGGATACCAGATGATGCTGTGCAACCCGACACCAATAGGAGTATAGGAGTACGTGATGAGGAGTATGTGCCAGGATTCCCTCGTGAACTCGGGGGACAGATCAGAGGTAGCAGACAAGGATTACAGTTTGGCGACAATGACCGATTAGCGGAGATGGTCAGACGAGCTATGAGAGGTGGATTAGTAAATAAAGACTTGGAGGATGTGAATAGGAGTCCCATTACTCCTACTATCAGGCAAGCTAGGAACCCTCCGGATTTTAAGCTACCAACGTTGGAGATGTATGATGGGAGAACGGATCCCGCTGTTCACCTGACAAGGTACATGAGGCATATAGAGGTACTGGGGGCATTAGATGAGGTCATGGCTTGATGTTTCCCTTTGTATTTGACAGATATCACAGCTATGTGGTTCAGACAGCTGGAGAGTGGTTCTATTGACACTTGGACAGAGCTGATTGAGAGGTTTATGAGGCAATTTCGGGTCCATATAGTCAGACCCAAGAACGTAATGACCTTGACATTGATGAAACAATGGAAGGGAGAGTCACTCAGGGATTTCTTAACCAGGTTCAACGCAGCGGTAGCTTCAATGGATCGACCCGATCCGTCGATGGTTTTGATGGCATCAGTTTCAGGAATTGCAGATAATTCAGATTTCAAGATATCGTTGGAACGGGACCCACCGAGGGATCTCGGAGAGTTCTACCATGAGGCGAAAAGGTTCCTAAGGTAGGAAGATGCGCAGGCTGAGAGAGTAGGGAGAGAGGATGAAGCTTATGTAGTGAGGGGTGGAGGTCCACCCAGGGAGGATCCAAGTAAAGATGATAAAGGAAAAAGGAAAACAAATGGCAACAGTGGCACTTCGAAGAGGCCTCAAAGGGAGTCAAAGTTTTCTTCTTACACAGATTTAACTGAGACTCTAGAAAGGATTTACTTGGATACTCGAGGGCACCTTCAATATCGAAGGCCAGCAAAGAGAGAGCCTTTTAAATACGAGAGGGCATCGGGAAAGCATTGCCTATTCCATGAGCTGGATGGGCACAACACAAACGGCTGCAGGCATTTGAAAGATATCATTGAGGAGCATGTAAGGAATGGTCATCTACAGCAGTATGTAAGGAATCGAGCTGTGGCGGTGGGACAGGAGCGACCACCGCCTACCTCGAACGAAGATGGCACTGGGCCTAGGCAACGTCAGCTCATTATCAACAAAACAGATTTATGGTTTTGAATAAGTAATAGAACTCAAAGTAATACGACTAGGTCACTTACACACATACGGGATCGAGGACGGTCCCTAGGCGTGCCCTGAGATGACAAAAAACCGTACTACTTGAGTCTATGAAATCCTATTTTCTTTATATTTTTCTGCAAACTCTGGTTTCTTCTGTCGCACTTTGGACATTTAATTCCTTTTGTTGTATGAACATCTGCTTTAATAACTGAATTCTATAACAATTGGATTTGGATCAGTGTAATAAATAATACAGGTCTCACGATCACGGTCCCGACCGGTGAGACGGGGCAGTGATCGCAAGTTACGAGTCCCTTCATCGGAGAGCGATGGAATGGACTCGGAGAGAATATGAAAGTCCTTGGCCAGAGAGCCGAGGCCGGAGAATATGAAAGTCCTTGGCCGGAGAGCCGAGGCCGGTGAATATCAAAGTCCTTGGCCGGAGAGCCGAGGCCGGAGAATATGAAAGTCCTTGGCCGGAGAGCCGAGGCCGGTGAATTTAAAAGTCCTTGGCCGGAGAGCCGAGGCCGAAGAATATAAAAGTCCTTGGCCGGAGAGCCGAGGCCGGAGAATGAAAAAGTCCGAGGCCGAAGAATATAAATGTCCTTGGCCGGAGAGCCGAGGCCGGAGAATGTAAAAGTCCTTGGCCCGAGAATAAAAAAAGTATTTGGCCGGAGAGTCGAGGTCAGAGAATCTAAAAGTCCTTGGTCGGAGAGCCGAGGTCGGAGAACATAAAAGCCCTTGACCAGAGAGTCGGGGTTGGAACAGGATATCGGCCCGGAGTGGTCATGGATTTGGTTATTGGGTTTGAATTGATTAAAACTTGGTTGACAGGTTCAGATGGCTAAGGAATTGGCTCAGGGTTTGGTTATTGGATTCGGAATCGGATATCAACTCGGAGTAGTTGCGGATTCGAATGAGGATACGGCAATGGCACTAGGATAAAACAGATTGGATTACAGATCGGATTGTATGGCTATGGATGGAATGTGGATGATGGATTGAAGGCTATTCAAAACACGCCTTCCTATCGGAAGGCATGTTTTGGGGGCCAAGTGTTAACCCGCCTTTTGGCAAGGCCGTGGACCGGTGGTTTTAACTAAATCGACTACTCGTTTGTTGAGACTGGAATATGACAGGTTTAAGTCGACTGGACGGATAGATGATGTAGTGCGCTTGGAAGATGGATATTGGATTGGATGAAGTGGATCTGCATAGGCTAGTGGCTCGATGTTGGAGTCTCGAGGGAGTCGGGATGTTGGAGTCCCGAGGGAGCCAGTATGTCGGAATATCGAGGGAGTCGGGATGTCGGAGTCTCGAGGGAGTCTCGAGGGAGTCGGGATGTTGTAGTCTCGAGGGAGTCGGGATGTCGGAGTCTCGAGGGAGTCGGGATGTTGGAGTCTCAAGGGAGTCGGGATGTTGGAGTCTCGAGGGAGTCTTGAGTGAGTCGGGATGTTGGAGTCTCGAGGGAGTCTCGAGTGAGTCGGGATGTTGGAGTCTCGAGTGAGTCGGGATGTTGGAGTCTCGAGGGAGTCGGGATGTTGGAGTCTCGAGGGAGGAATGGTTCGTTCGGCATTGGTAGTCGTTCGGTCTGGGAGGAATATGTCGCTCGGCTTGGAAGTCGTTCGGCATGGAAGTCGTTCGGCATGGAAGTCACTTGGCATGGAAGTCGCTCGGCATAGAAGTCGGTCGGCATAGAAGTCGGTCGGCATGGAAGTCGGTCGGCATGGAAGTCGCTCGTTATGGAAGTCGCTCGGCATGGAAGTCGCTCGGCATGGAAGTCGCTCGGCAGGGAAGTCATTCGGCATAGGAAGTCGCTCGGCACAGGAAGTCGACTCGGTACATGAAGTCGCTCGGCATAGGAAGTCGCTACAGGAAGTCGCCACAGGAAGTCGCTCGGCACAGGAAGTCGCTCGGTACAGGAAGTCTCTACAGGAAGTCGTTCGTACCATGGTGAAGGATGTTGGCTCGGCTATGGTCCTAATGGGCCCGGACTGCTAAGGAAGCCCAAAAACTCGGTATTTTCCTATAAATACAGCATGAGGGGGGTTCGGAAAGGGCATCTTCCTTCTGTTTCCCTTTTTCTTCCTCATTAAGGCTACTCTACCATAATTGTTTTGAAAACTCCGGATTGTAACCGTAATTGATTCTCATATCAATAAAAAGAAAACTTCTGGAGTGGACATAGGCCGGAGTTAGCCGAACTACTATAAAATCTGTTGTTCTTTACTGTTTTCATTTTCATTTTGATTATTCTTCATATTATTACTCTCTACATACATTCTATCTGTTATCGGTGACTGTTAGTTGGTGCTTTCCTTTACATTTTGGTGTTACTGACCAATTTTGGCACTAACATTAACTACACAGATTATTAAAAGTAATTAAATAATGTTTTAGGTCTTGAAATTTTTATATGTTAAAGAATATATTAATTTTGATTTTTATTGATTTTTGAAGATTTTTCCCAAGCGTTTATAATTTTATATGAATTTATTAGGCTAGAAAGGCTTAATAATTATACTGAAATAATAAAATAGATTAAATGTTTTGCAAATTATTTTAGGAATGATAAATCTGATATATGGCAGGTTTTCTGAAAAGAATTTAATAAAGTATGTTTTAACTAATAGAAAATTTACAAGGGTTATGGGTTGGAGGAAAGTAATTGCTTTTAATAGAAATAAAATAGTTTTTATATTATTTACGATATTGTCATGAAGCCAATATGAATGTCGAACCCCAGGTAATGACGGACATTAATGTTGTCACTACAAAATCTGACATCAACGTGAATGTATGCATATGATAGCAACTATATCAGTATGGAATGAATCTTTAGGTTGAAGTCATATAGTATAAGGTCTTCGGCATTAAATCAACGGTGTCTTGATGATCACATAACACCCCAGAATTATTCTGACCTCTCGTGTTTTATTGTTTTGAAATCTATAATATACGACATTAATGTCGCAAGTCTTCACCCAGGTTTTAAATAATGCCCCACACCATTATTTTCAATACCAATTATTTACGATATCAACCATACCGAGGCAGTGATGCCGCATGCTTCCTATTTTGAAGCCATAGTTTAAGCAATGATGCTGCAAATATTATTTACGACATTAACTATTTTGTGGCAATGATGCCACTATATCATGGTTTCAATATCCCTTATATACGACATAGTAGCCACTATTGTAAAGTAACCGATGTCAACAGTTTTGTAATATTAATGACGTATGTCATCAATGTTGGCATCCATATATTTTACATATAAAAGGCTATATTTAATGGGTTTGGCAACCTATATAATTCTACGTTATGATAAAAAAGATTCTGGCATTATAGCCTATTGTTTTTATAAATCAAAAATCTTCATTAAAGATTTTATAAGAAGGGACGCGACATTGCATATTGGCAATAGTGATGTCACAAGTTGTTGACTCAATGGTTTGAATTAAAGAGGCATGATTGCCTAAGGTATTGAGGTGCGATAACCACCAATTGATTTTAAAATTAATGAAAGCTTTTTCATAGAAGTACATATTTGGCATAGTATTTTGATAATGTAAAGGGCTATATTTTTCTTGTTTTAAATATGATTTTAAGGGTTAGATCATTTATAAAGAATTGCATTTTCAAGGAAATAAAGAGGGTATTTTGCCCAGGAATTTATACAAAAAATTATTTCCATTAGATAAATTATGATAGGATATTCTGACTCAATGAATGAATATTAGAAAACCAGATAATGGTATTGGTATAGGGCAGCGACCTATGCTTTAACCGTTAGTCCCTAGTTAATATTAGTCCTCAATCCTAGTGCGTAGGGCTTTGTTAAGGGTAAAACTAAAAGTAGGTTTACACAGAGAAATGAATATAACTTAGATAGGTTATTGGTTGGTCTGCAAAACCATTAGGTTCATAGTGAGCCTAGCAAAACTATGAGATAGATAAATAGTCAGATTAACACTAAAACGATTATGTTTAGACGGACAATCCAGTTTCCTTCTAATGGGAAGTTGAAGAATTTGGTATATCTAGTAGGTCTGAGTCAGCCATATAGGTCTGTAGTAACCTTAGAAAAACTATGAAATGGAGACAAACGGTCAATTGATTTAGACAGATTGGTCAAGTTTACCCATGTAGCATTCATGCATATGATTAATTTATTTTGGTTTAACTATTGTGATTGCAGGGGCATGATTTGATTTGACATATTTATAGAAAATATCAGTGAAGGGAACACTCGTTTTGCTCAGTGGCGTGGTCTCACTAGATGTCTATTTATCGAGATGGCATATTATTATTCACACCAGACTTTTTATCTAACCCGAAGCTTTTGTTTTTCCCCTTTAACTCTTGGGTGCTAGTTCGAGAGTAAGGTTTCTAGATTTTAGGTGTGACAAATAAAGCTTCCAAAGACGTGCAAAAAGCAGAGCTAGCTGTATAGAAGTATATTTATGTTTGTTGTGATGTTAGGTTATTTTTTCTAAATGTATGTAATGGCAGAATATGTATCTGTCTAGTAGTAAACTCTGATCATCCAAGGAGGCATTTTCATATGTCGCTCTTGGAGTATTTCTTAATAAATATATTTTTTCTGAACCTAGGCAACATTTGGAGATTATGTAATGAATATTGAGATTTATTACTGAAATGTATTTTGAAACAAAAATTTCCAATGTTTCCGATGTTAATTATAATATTCCCTGATTTCATTTTGTCATCAGAGAATAATACCATTAATGATTGCAGCAATAGTAGTGCTTATTTTCGGGCCTCAGAATGAGGGATGTTACAACTTAGTATTAGAGCATAGGTTTATGCAAGACTAAAAGAACTTTGAACTTTTAAAGGGTTTTAAAACATAATCCAATGGAATCAAAGAATGAGATTGGGGTATGGGATAACGACATAGTAACGTACTTGTATTTGCTATATATAAGTATATATCTTATCGCTATTCTTCCCTCTCTCTTAGACTGTCCTTCTGTATCTTACTAAGGTTCGAATGCAGATTTAAGGAAAGTAAGATATGGAGGAAGGAAAAGGAAGAGTGAATTTTGGTGGAGGAAGCACCACAACCAACGAAAATGTTAGGCCCAATATTAGGAGGAATCCGGGTCGACAAACAGCTGCTAATGTGGGTGTTGAAACGCCACCGGCGGATATGGTAGCTATGTAATAGTTTTTTGTCAACATGATGCAAGCTGGAGTTGCCGCTGAATTACTTGGTGGAAATGTTACGGAAGTAGGTGGAGCAAATCTTAAAGTTCATGTTGTCAACAACTATGCTGTGCTGAGCCGGGATTATGCAGGACTCGGAGGAAAGCCATTTATCGGAATGGAGGATGCTAAGTTGAGAATTAGTTGTTGCACTGTGAAAGGATTTTTGCCAATTTAGGCTTAAACGATCAGAAGAAGAGGAGATTGGCATCTAGGCAATTGCAAGGATCTGCATTATAGTGGTGAAATAGTGTAATTGTGCGGGTACTAGAGGAGAACTTGACTTAGCCAGAGTTCAGGAGAAGGTTTGAAGAAAGATTCATGTCTGAAATAGCCAAGTCAACCTTGCTTCGAAAGTTTTCTAAGTTGGAACAAGGTGATATGTCAGTGCTTGAGTATGCGACTAGGTTTAAGGGGTTATCCGGATATGGATATGCTACTATGGATACGGTAATAAAGAGGAATGAGAAGTTCATTAGAGGATTGAAACCAAAGCTTGCTAGAGAAACACTACTGCATCTTAGAGATTCATGTGATGTAGTAGTGGAGATGGCATTAAGAAATGAGGAGATGCTTGTGTTATTCAGTAATAACAGGAAGGTAATACTAGGTAGGACCAAGCCAGAAAAGGAAGTTCTTTTAGAAGAAGGGAGCTCAAAAGGGCAGAGCTGCCAAGACGGGAAAGATTGTTGTTTGCTACAAGTGTGACAAGAAAGAGCACTTTGCCAATGAGTGTCATTCCGGGGATGGAAAGAAGGTATTGGAAAGAGGTGTTTCAGTTGTGACCAGATAGGGTATTACATGAATTAGTGCAGAGAACCAGCTAAGGTTGAGAAAGGAAAAGTGTTTGCTTTGGAACCATCTATCCAACAGTAGAGGAGAAGGGAAAGGCTGTGATGGGAGGTACACCTTTGATTTGTGGCATACCTATTAGAGTATTATTTGATACCAGTGCATCACATTCATTTATCTCTCATTGTTTGGTAGATAAACTTAGTTTAGAACCATCGTACTTTGTTACTTCCTTAAGGATTGCGAATCCAATAGGAGGGTATGCAACTCTTGGGATGAGATGTGACCAATTAGAGTTTGAGTTATTAGGTCATATATTTGCCTGTAGATTGCATTTGTTTGATTTTGTGGGCTTTGGAATTATATTAGATATGAATTGATTATGCAAATATGATGCTAGGATATTTTTCCAAGATAGGAAAATATTTCTAAGACACCCTAATAGTAGCGTTCAAATTATATACTCAGTAGAGAACTCAAATTTTGATGTTTGTGCTTTATTGGGTGTAATTGAGGAGGAAGAAGAGTTGAATCGAGTTTTTGTTGTTAGAGAGTTTGCAGATGTCTTTGAGCCAGTTATAGGACTACTGTCGAAAGGAGCCATCGAGTTTCGTATAGATCTTGTACCTGGAGCTGAACCCGTTAGTAGACCACCGAGCAGGATGACACCCAAAAAGATAAAGAAGTTAAAGGTGTTGCTAATGGACTTAGATGGAAAAAGTTTTATTAATCCTTGCAGCTCGCCTTAGGAAGCTCCGGCCGTGTTCATGAAGAAATCGGATGGGTCATTAAGGATGCATATCAATTATCGTAAGTTGAATGAAAAGGTAATGAAGAATCGATATCCTTTGTCAAGAATAGATTATTTGTTTGATCAGTAGAGAGGAGCCAAAGTATTTTCTCAGTTATAATTGGTGACAAGGTTTCATCAACTGAGGGTGGCAAAGGGTAGTATTCCTTTGACAGTGTTCCAAAAAAGATATGGTTTACATAAGTGGTTAGTAATGCCATTTGGATTAACTAATGCGCCTGCTTTCTTTATAGATTTGATGAACCAGATCTTTCGAGAGCATTTTGATAGATTCAGTTAGTATTTATATATGACATCCAGATATATTCTAGGAATGAGCGGGATCATGAGACTCACCTAAGAATAGTGCTTGAGGCGTTAAGGCAGCATCAACTAAAAGCGAAATTTTCGAAATGACATTTTTAGAAGAAGTGAAGTTCCTTGGTCATGTAGCCTTAGAAAAAGGGTTGTCAGTAGATCCAGCTAAGATCCAACTAAGATTGAAGCTGTTAATAATTGAAAGAGACTCGAGACGTTGATCGAGATAAAGAGTTTTATTGGATTAGCTAGCTATTACTGGAGATTCATCAAGGATTTCTCTCGTATAGCAGCACCGATGATCAAACTAACAAGGAAGGATGTAAAGTATGTTTGCACCGATAAATGTGTGGAGGCATTCCTGAAACTGAAATATTTATTGACCAATGCGCTTGTGTTAGTTGTTACGGATGGGAATCAAGATTTGGTGGTGTATACTGATGCATGCAGAATAGGATTGGGAGCTGTATTAATGCAGAGGGATAAAATGATTTCCTACGCCTCTCGATTGCTTAGACCACATGAAGTTAGATATCCGACTCACGATTTAGAGTTAGTAGTTGTAATCTTTGCTTTGAAGATGCGGAGACACTATCTTTTAGGAGAAAGATCCAAGTTTTTATGGATCACAAGTCTTTGAGATATTTATTCTCTAAAAAGGACTTAAATATGAGACAATAGAGCTGGTTAGAATTGATAGGAGCTTATGATTTCAGAATTGAGTACACACCAGGGAAAGGAAATGAAGTTGTAGATGCACTCAACTAGAAATATGAGAATGTGATGTTAGATATGTTAGCCGAATGGAAGGATTCAGAAGCGTTAACTACTTATGGTGTGTAGTTAAGATTGACAGCTAGTTCTAGTCAAGAAATTGCTATGTTGTCTTGTTTAGAAGTTCGACCGACGATGATCGAAAGGATTGCTTCAAGGAAGAAAGATAATCCATTATTAGCCAAATGAATCAGAAGACTCGAAAGTGGAGTTGAGATTGATGATTTGGAAGATTTTATCTTGACCAAAATGGACGGTTGAGAAAGAAAGGACGATTGTGTTTTCCAAATGTGGGTGACCTAAGGAAAGAAGTTCTTAAGGAGTGTCAACGATCGAAATTTACCATTCATCTTGGAGGGAATATGCTGTATCGGGATATGAAAAGGAATTTCTTTTGAGAAGGTATGAAAAGAGATGTAGGCTTATGGGTAAAGCAATGCTTGAATTGCCAAAAATTAAAGCGGAGCATCATAAGCCAAGTGGATTGCTTTAACCTTTAGATATACCGGTTTGGAAATGTGATTCGATATCTATGGATTTCATTGATAGGTTGCCAAGGTCGAATAGGGGAAATGAGAGTATTTGGGTTATAATGGATAGATTGACCAAGAGTGCACATTTCATTCCCATTAAGTCGACGAGGACGACACCTATTTTGGCTAAATTGTTTATGAAGAATATTGTTGGATTGCATGGGATTCTCAGTAATATAGTCAGTGATGGATATTTTTTATCTACTAGAAAATTTTGGAAGAGTCTATAAGAGGTTTTAGGTACCAAGCTGAAGATGAGTACTGCTTATCGTCCACAGATGGATGTAGGGCTGCACACAACCCATATCCAACCCGACCCAACCCACCAATCCGATCCAACCCACATAAACCCAACCCAACCCATTCTAGTTCGGGTCGGATATGGGTTACAATTTGTAACCCATACTATATATGGATCGGGTGTGTTATTTTGTTCAACCCAACCCTACTTTAACCCAACCCAACCCTATATTAAAAACCAAATTTAATATCAATACACTTAAAATTAGAATAGTCTAATCCTAGAATAATGTTTATGTATTCTACAGTAAATATACGAAAAAGCATATTTTATGTCAACCCAAACAAGATAGAATTTGGCAAAGATATTCCAAAGGGCATTTTAATGTATTTTAAAATGAAACACTTATTCTACTATGTAGTGAACTAATTTCATATGATGTGTTTTACAATGAAATTTTAATAAAATATATGTTATAATGAATTAGTTAGTTTAAGTGCGTTATGCTAGCTAAAATCTAATATATTATGTTGAACATTTTAATGTTATTTTTTGAAAATATTCCCTTGTATTCTCATTTTTTATTAGATTCATGCAACCCAACCCAACCCTGCTAAACCCGACCCAACCCATACTTCGACCCAACCCATATCCAACCTCCTATAGGGTCGGATACGGGTTGAGCTACCTTAAACCCATACCTATGCGGGTCGGATGAAATATTTGGTCTGATCCGACCCAACCCATACTTTGTGCAGCCCTAGATGGATGGGCAAATAGAAAGGGTTAATAAAGTCTTGGAGGATTTGTTAAGAGCTTGTGTACTAGACTTTGGAGGATCATGGGATGATCACTACCACTTAGTCGACTTTTCCTATAATAACAGTTATTAGACTAGCATAGGAATGGTAACTTTTGAAGCGTTTTATAGAAGGCCGTGCAAATCAACAGCATGTTGATTAAAGATCAGAGATACATTGATTCTTGGTCCAGATATGGTGAAAGAAGCCATAGAAAAGGTTGAGTTAATCTAGACAAGGATGAAAGAAGCTTAGTCTAGGCAGAAAAGTTATGGAGATAAGAGATGCAATAACTTAGAATTCTTAGTTGGGGACCATGTTTTTGTCAAAATATCACCGATGAAGGGTGTAATTCGGTTTGGAAAGTCAAGGAAATTGACACCTAGATTTGTTGGACCATTACCTATTATAGGAAGGATCAGGAAACTTGCATATAGGATAGATTACCTGGCAGTTTGGAAGGAATCCATAATGTTTTTCATATATCTTATCTTAGAAAGTATGTTCTTCATATTTCTCATCTTAGGAAGTATGTTCATGATCCAGAGACTACTATCATTTCGACCGCAGTGGAAGATTTAATGGTGGAACTGGACATAACTATTGTTAGGCAACCAGTTCATATTGTGGCAAGGGATGAGAAGAAGTTAAAGAACAAGAAAGTCAGATTGGTGAAGGTTCAGTGGAGTGACGACGAGAGAGACTGTACTTGGAAGATGGAGGACTGAATTAGAGACACTTATCTTGATTTTTTTATGGTCTATTTCATATCTGCGTTATATGTTTGTTGTGTACCCTATCCTAATTTCGAGGATGCAATTTTTTAAGGAGGGGAGTCTGTAACACCCCTAATTTTGATTAACATTACTTAGGAGATTTAATTAGATGAATTAAATTAAATAACGTATTGAAATAAGGAGAATAAGATTTGATAATTAAAATTGGTCGAGCCTTAAGTAATGAACTAATAAGATTATTTAGAACTTGAATAAGGAGGATTTATGAGAAGGATATAATAGGAATAAGCCTCATTACATAAAATCTTCCTCTCTCATTATCCTCATTTACATTTTATTTCATACAAACACAAGTAAGATAAAGGCCGGCTATTGCTAAGAAAACTAAGAGGAGAAAAGCATAGGAAACCAGAGGAGAGCTTAAGAGAATCAAATCAACACATTTAATCTCAATCTCGTTAGCCTCCGTTTTTGGTAGTTCAATTGTACCGACAACTTATACATAAAAAACGAGGTACAATGCGAGTTTTCCATCTTGGATGTGTGTGTGTGTGTTGTGTGATTTGATTCATCATTGAAAGTGCTTATCGAAGATTCTGTTAAAGGAATTTGTTCATTGCTCCCAGACCGACCAATGGCATTTTTAAAAAAATCATAAAAATCCGAAGGCTCATTTTGATGTAAAAATTTTGTAGATGGAGTTAACCACTTTGACAATAGATCAGGATCTAGTCCACCAAAATCAATTCCGATTGATCTAATCAATAAAGTAAATAATACCAATATAAGCATGGGAAATAACATAGTATTGCCCGACTCGTGAGGATAGGTGTAAGTATATTTATTTCTAAAGTAAGTCCAATCAAGGTGAATAATATTTGTCCATCTCACATATGCTTGTTTGTTTCAGATCTATGTCCAAATCTGAATCATATGATGTTATCATGCAATGTTATGTTTGTTTGATATATTATATGTTGCTTGATGATTTATTGGATTAATTATGGAGTTATTTAATAGGTTTTAAGTGTAGAAACCTAGTATATGATGTCTAAATGACTTGAAATTTGGATCTGATGTTCAAAATATTATTTTGAAAGAGGGTTTTTAATTTCATAATATTCCAAGCCTGTATGAATATTTTATGAATTTCTTAAGTAAGGAAAATGATTAATTAAATAAACTTTTTGGTCTTGAAATTTTTATATGTTAAAGAATATATTATTTTTGATTTTTAGTGATTTTCGGAGATTTTAACCAAGCGTTTATAATTTTATATGAATTTATTTTGCTAGAAAGGCTTAATAATTATATTAAAATAATAAAATAGATTAAATGGTTTGCAAATTATTTTGGGAATGATAAATCTGATCTATTGCAGTTTTTCTAAAATGAATTTGATTAAGTATGTTTTAACGAATAGAAAATTTACAGGGGTTAAGGGTTGGTGGAAACTAATTGCTTTTAATAGAAATAAAATAGTTTTTATATTAACTACGATATTGTCATGAAAGCAATATGAATGTCGAACCCCATGTAATGACCGACATTAATGTAGTCACTATAGAATCTAACGTCAATGTGAATGGATGCGTACGATATCAACTATGTCTGTATGGAATGAATCTGTTCAGGTTGAAGCCATATAGTATAAGGTCTTCGACATTAAATCAATGGTGTCATGATGATCTCGTAACACCCTAGAACTATTCCGACCTCCCTTGTTCATTTTTTTTGAAATCCATAACATACGGCATTGATGTCGTAAGTCTTCACCGAAGTTTTAAATAATGTCGCATACCATTAGTTCTGATATCAATTACTTACGATATCAACCATACTGAGGCAGTGATGCCATATGCTTCCTATTTTGATGCCATAGTTTAAGGCAATGATGCCGCAAGTATTATTTATGACATTAACTATTTTGTGGCAATGACGCTGCTATATCATGGTTTCAATATCCCTTATATACGACATAGTAGCTGCTGTTGTAAAGCAATCGATATCAACATTTTGTAATATTGATGTCATATGTCATCAATGTCGGCATCCATATATTTTACGTATAAAAGGCTATATTTAATAGGTTTGGCAACCTATATAATTCTATGTTACGATAAACATGATTATGGAATTATAGCCTGTTGATTTTATAAATCAGAATTCTTTATCAGGGTTTTTATCAGAAGGGGCATGACATTGCATATCGGCCACAGTGATGTTGTAAGTTGTTGACTCAATGGTTTTAATTAAAGAGGCTTGTTTGGATAAGGTTTTGAGGTGCGACAACCACCAATTGATTTCAAAATTAATGAAATCCTTTTCATATAACTATATATTTTGGCATAATATTTTGAAAAAGTAAAGGTCTATATTTTCCTTGTTTTAAATATGATTTTATGGGTTCATTTATAAAGAATTATGTTTTCAAGGAAATAAAGAGGGTATCTAGCCCAGGAATTTAAATGAGAATTTATTACCGTTAGATAAATTGTGATAGGATATTCTGACTCAAGGAATATAGAGTACAAAACCAAATAACGGGACTAGTGTAGGGTAGCAACCTATGCTTTAACCGTTAGCCCCTAGTTAATATTAGTCCTCAATTCTAGTGCGTAGTGCTTTGTTAAGGGTAAAACTAAAAGTAGGTTTACGCACAGAAATGAATATAACTTAGATAGGTTATTATTTGGTCTGTAAAACCATTAGGTCCATAGTAAGCCTAGCAAAACTACAAGATAGACAAATAGTTAGGTTAACACTAAGACAATTGTCTTTGGGCAGACAGTCTAGTTTCCTCTTATGGTATGTTGGAGAATTGGTATATCTGGTACGACCAAGTCGGTTATATAAGTTTGTAGTACCCTTGGGAAAACTATGAAATAGAGATGGACAATCAATTGATTAAGACAGATTGGTCAGGTTTACCCATGTAGCATGCATGCATATAATTATTTTATATTGGTTTAAATATTAGGATTGCTGAAGCATGATTTTATTGACATGTTTACAGAAGAAACTAGTGCGGAGAAAACCCATTCCTCTCGGCGATGTGGTCTCATTAGATATCTATTTATCGAGATGGAATATTATTATTCACACCAGACTTTTTGTCTGAACCAAAATTTTTGGTTTTCCCCTTTAACTCTCGGGTGCTCATTTTAGTTGTTCAAGAGTAAGGTTTTAGGTGTGACGAAAAAAGCTTCCAAAGACGTACATGAGACAGAGCTAACTATATAGGAGTCTATTTGTGCCTGCTGTGTTGTTAAGTTATCTTGTCTAAATGTATGTAATGGCAGAATATGTATCCGTCTAGTAGTAAACTCTGATCAACCAAGGGGGCATCTTCATATGTTTGCCTTGGAGTAATTGTAATAATTATATTTTACCTGAACTTGGGCAACATTTGAGGATTATGTAATGAATATGGAAATTTATCAATGAAACGAATTTTGAAAACAAATTTCCAATGATTTTGATGTTAATGTTCGATCTTCTTTTTTCACCAAAGAGTAACACTATTGATGACTGTAGCATCAATAGCGCTTATTTTCAGGCCTCAGAATGAGAGATGTTACAGTGGCAGAGGAGTTTATTTGTTCATTCCACATTTGAGTGTGACATCAAGGCTTGACGAATGGATGAGTTTGATAGAGAGGTGGTAGGGTGACGCTTCGACTTAATGACTTTGGAAAATAGGTTCATGTGAGTTTTATATTGACAATTGATTGTAAAGTTGCTAAGAGGAGGAAGGGTATTCCTCGTAGAGCCACCTTTGTGAGTTTTATGTTAGAGTACTGTAACATCCCTAATTGTTGATAACATTATTCAGGAAATTTAATTAGATAAAGTTAATAGAATAATGATGACAAGGGGATTGAGATTTGAATAAACCATATATAGGGCCATGCTTATTAATAAAGTAAATGGGCTTTAATTGGGTTATTAAACTAATTAAATTACACATAGGCATATTAGTAAAATAGCCACCTTATCATACACGGCTATACACTTCTTACACTTGTCCATTCACGTTTCATTTCTCACCTTCACAAACGCAAATCAAAAACTAAAATATAGCCGGCCATTAACAAAGAGGAAAAGAGGAAAAAAAATTCAATCTAAAGCTAAGGATCAAAGCTAGGAAGGATTAATCGACAAAAAATCTCAAATTCCTTATCATACCTAAGGTGAATAATAATTTCATACCATCTTTATTTTATTCTACGATTATATGTTTTTTGGATTTATGATTAAATTCGTTTTTATGATGATATGGATGATGATATGCTTGAACAATATTATGTTTGATTTATTTTAATTCATTCACATATGAATTTGCCCGGTTTTGATGAAAAACCGAGAGTTTAAGATTATAGAATGCCATGGAATTTTTTTATGTTAAGTAGAACATGATTTTGGAGATGGGTTTTAATTTTCAGAATTTTCCGAGCTATAGAAAATTTGTTATGAATTTCTAAAGGAAAATATGATAAAATTGGGTTTAAAATTTATTTTGAGCATTTCAAGAAGAAATTGGGTCAGAAATTTTAATATGTTTGATTACATGATAAACCAAATCTGTGATTTTTGGGGATTTTTCCCAGTTGATTTATTGGGAAAATAAATTATTTCCAGGGTGGGACTTATTTGCAAATACTGATTATGTTAATAGAATGGCTTAAACGTTATAATTCCCTAGATTTAGATCTGATTAAATGCGGTAGTTAATTTTATAAAGTATTTGAAAGTTCATACAACAACCAATCAAAGGCTTACAAATAAGCATGTGGTTATAAAAGTAATTACTAAAAGTTGCTATATTTCGGCCTTAAATCCAAGAAAGTAGGTTTCGCCCCAAATAGTAGTAACTTTCGACTCCTTTACCTCCACACCATCTAAGTAGAAACCAACATAGTCGGAACCAATGCACATGGTATCAATGGAATTGGTACAAAGTGAATTGGTGGGTAGCGGAAGGTAGGGTGTCGAAAGCAATGCTTTCGTTAGGGTCGAAACCATATTCTGTTTCAAAAGCTAAGTTCTTGCTTTGTTTTACTTAAAGCTTTCGACACAGTCGAAACATATGCTTTAGAAAAGGTTTATACAAATATTTTTTGGAGTAGGTTGCTTTATTATGGTGAAGTATTAGCTTTCGAAGGGGTACCTTTCTCATTAATTAAGAGCTTTCGAAAGGATTGGTTTCGACCAAGTCCAAACCCAGCCGCAAATTTTATCCTTTCGACTGTATTGAAGCCATTTATGATGTCGAAGGGTTCTCTTTGTTTTAACTTAAACTAAGCCTTTTCTTAAATGCTTTCGAAGGGTTGGAAGTTTCGAAGGCAATGGAGTTGAAAGGGGATTTCGACTCTATCCTTTGATGTTTTAATTTAAAAGGTGGTTGCTTTCGACTAGATGGTTCCGACACCATCAACTTTTTCCCCAAAACAATTTTATAATTGGTTTCGAAAGAGGTACTTTCGTATATAATCATTTTGACCCAAAGAATGTTTTTAAAGAGTAAACCCAATGCTTTTGAAAGAGTACTTTTATTTGTTTCGAAGCTATGTTTTAAAGAATATTTTGATACCATCGAAAGGTACCATTGGTATCGAAAGTGAATATTTAACAAGGACTTCGAAAGGTATGTTTACTGTGTTTTGAAAAGAAGCTTATTCTTTCGAAGAAGGTCATCCAGAGGTTTCGAAGGTGATGTTTTAAAGTTTTAAAACAAATAACCCACTCACACTATTAAAAAGGAAATACCATGGCATAACGAAAGATTTTAGAAGTATTACTTCTTCATATACTTATTCACATTGTAGTTAACCCATAACAGTAATTTGGGGAAGGGCAGAATAACCAGTTCGGTTGACCTAGTAATAAATATAGCTTAAGAAATGTTAAAAACCCAAATTAAAGATATTGGCAGGGGCCAATAGGTTCATAGTTAGCCCATGAAAACTATGATTTGATACTAGCAGGGGCCAGTAGGTTTGTAGTTAGCCCATGAAAACTATATCCGGATTAAGATATTGACAATTAGTCAATAGGTTCCTAGTTATCCCATGAAACTAGGATAAGAGATAAGATATTGTAGTTACCAATAGGTTCTTAGTGATCCCATGAAAACTATGATATTGGACAGATAGTCCGTAAACATTTAACAGGTTAATAGTAATCCTAGAAACTATAATTGAGACAGATAGTCAGAATGAATGTGGATGGGTAATCCAAATTTAATTTACGTGTTTTGCATATCATCATAATGTTTTTGAAATACTATGTTTTAACCACTGTGGATGCAGGGGCATAATATATCGATTTATAAATATTTTAGAATACTAGTGAGGGGAAAACCCGTTCCGCTAAGCGGCGTGGTCTCACCAGATATCTAAATGGTTTGATATGGTCAACTATTATTCATACCAGGTTTTATGTATTCGAAGTTTTGGTTTTCCCCATAAACTCTCGGGTACTCAATTTATTTTGAGTAGGTTGAGAGTTAACCTTTCCAGGTGTTCTTTTAGACGAATAAAGCTTCCGAGGACGTACAGGAGGCAAGCTTGTTATTAGAGTCCTTTTATTTCTGCTGTGCGTTTTGTTTGTAAAGGTAAATGTGTTTTCTTGCCTATTTATATACTCTGATCAACCAAGAGGCATCTTCATATGTCGCTCTTGGCGTATTTTGTAATAATTATATGTTATCTGAATATGGTCTGTGAACTGGGATTATGTAATCAATTTGGAATATTTTGAAATAGAACGTGGAATTTGTTTGTTGTTTAAATTTTTTCCATATCTTTGTGTTTCTGTGTATCAATGTATGTAATATCGCCGTATTTGGTAACCGAGGGTTAATAACTATGGATGACTATAGCATCCGTAGCCGTTAGTTTTGGACCTCCAAGTAGGGGGATGTTACAAGCACTAGATAAAGGGTTGCTATATAACATATATGTCATGAGATTAAAGTTAATAATGCCAGGGAATGTGTTGTTTGTGTACTTCTAGTGCATGTTTATTTATATAAAGAAAATGGTGCTTTACTAGTGTTTCTACATTTTTATAATTTGGTAGTTTTGCGTGGTCGAGGTGAGTTAGCTTTCCCTTGTGAAATGTACATATAAAGTGTAAAATTTCATACGCATTGTGAAGTGAATAAAAAATTATGTGTTAACTGGTAAATTATTGTTGTTTCACTCTCCATAGGCCTTACCTAATAGGCTTGAAATCTTTTCTTGTATTCTACGATGTAGTGTAGAACACATGAATATGTTTGGAATATATTTTTTGAATTTTTTTTGTTTAGTTCTGGTGATTTTGAAATGAGCAAAGCCAATTACTAATGGACTAAGCTGAACTTTGGTAAATGTTAACCTTTTATATTTCACGATACTTCATATCCACATATGAGTACCATATATGGTATAATCTCTTCGACATAATTAATTTAAAGAATATAATTAAATATCCTTAAATAAAATTTTGTGTGATTATAATTGCAAATAGTTGAAATCGTGTGTATTTAATCATGAAATAAAATAACATTTTTTTTGAAATACTCCCGGTCAAGATGTTTTGAAAAAGAATATCGATACATCCATTGAGACTAGAGTACGTAATGCTCTCCAAATATTAGACAGTTTATTACTTATGGCTACTAGGGGCACCGAGGGATTACATACTCGTAGTTATTGGATAATTATGGAATGACTCATCGAAAAAATTTCGGTTGGTTGACAACAGCTGGGTCAAATAGGAAATCTCAGTGTGACCATGTTACACTGTTCCCTCGAATTGAGAATACTATGGAACTTCGATATGAATACTTCACTTTGATTATATTTAAATAATTGCATGGAAATCCATCGAGTGATGACGTTTGGGTATAAGTTGAAGCATTGAAAGTGAAACAATATACAAAAAAGAATTCATTTCCTTAGCTATATAAGGTTAGTATCACTGCTGACTTTAGTTAACTCAAAGTCAAAATATCTTGCCAGATTACAACGGTTAATTATAAATGTTGTTATTGAACCAAGGGCTTTGTTTATGGACTAATCGAGTTGAATGTAGATCATATTGGATTTTTGACCAATGCTTGACTCCATACATCCTATTGTGATATAGTGTTGTAGAAGAGAATATGTGTAAATTATAATCACTATTGGTACCACTTAAGATAATATAAAATAAGATTTTATCGAAAGATCTGTAAGCGATGAAATCGACCAAATTATCACACCACTAGCTAAGGTGATGTGTGAACGTTAATATTTGAACTGTTCAACAATAATCGCAATTCACACCTCTAAATCATATAACAACAATTGTGAATCCTTCGTAAACCACATTATTTAGTTAATTTATCAAGTGTTGTAAATTATCGAATTATTTGGTATTTAAAAAATGTTATTTATTAATTTATTTGATGTTTTTAGGTGTTATTAGTAATTATTTGGTGTGTATACAAAAGTTATATATACATGTATCGATGTACGATGTCGACATATACTTAAATGGGTTTTAAATATAGTTAATTACTTCATATTCTTTGTGAAATATTGATCCATCTAAGGTAAAGAAATTATTGGCTACACTAAAGAGAGAGTAAGGGATTCGAACTAGATCAAATTTAGAATTAATTAGGGAATCAAAAGAGAGAGTTTTTACAAAGTGAATGGGAAAGGTTTTTATTTTCTTCTTAAAAAAATCCTCTCATTCATATCTGAATTTTAGTTCCCATTTCCTTCCTTATCCTTTCAGTCCTAGGTTGAAATTTTTCTTCAAAAATACATCAGAAAAAACTACACATGCGGTTCATTCGATTCTATCTTGATCGGGTGATGATTCAAGCGATCTATGAGATGATTTGCAAATCGAAATGTTGCAAAGGGCAAGACTCTCTTGGATTCAATTCTATTATATTTTATTTATTCATGATTTTCAACCCCTAATCCAAATTCACATAGATGCAAACGTAGTATTGCCACTTGTTTGATTTGATCTAAAACTATTTGTGTATTGCCATTTGAAAAACATAATACCAATTTATACAGATAGATAATAGAAGTAAATTGTTGTTGTACATTTGTTTTTGCTATAATAAAAATAAATATGGTATAACTTTTTTTGAAAATATGGATTTGATATTTAGATAATTAAATTGTATATATGCATATTTATTTCTATTCGAAATAGTAAAACGATATTGAGTATAATCATTTGTTTAAGTCACTTTTAATTACAAACTTACATACTTAATGTTTTATTGTTCAATAAAATATATATGTGTGTGTATTTGAAATTTTAATTTTAATTAACATATATACATATATACTTATGGAATGTTTTAATTAATTAAGTCATGTTGTTGGAGAAATATATAAATCATGACAATGCTTTAAGATAATCTTATTGACATATATGTTTATGTGAAATTTCAAATCTAAAATATTAATGTTAAGAAATTTCGATAATTGATAAGTATAGAATTATTTTTTATATAGAGATTGTATGTAGTATTAATTAGGTGTTTGTAAAAGAGGAAAGTGGAATCAAATAAGGATGACACCTTATTCTTTTCTTCTTTGGATCCTAATTTGATTAGATGTAGATCTAATATATGTTTTTATACTCATCTTCTCTTAAACACTAAGCATTCAACAACTTTGAAGATATCTTATTTTTATTACATAGATTTGTTTTTATATACACACACACACAAACACGCTACGAAAAATCTTTGAATTAAACACTGAAAATTAAAAACCAGCTTTTTATTTTGTCTCTAATGAAAACTCAGGAGTAAAAATTCTATCTTTAATTTTCCATTTGAGACTATTAATCAGTCTTTAGTCGGTTTGTAAAATTTAATGCATTTTACAAACTGAATTTTGATCCTAACATTGGCTTCAAATCGGTAATTAAATGACTTAGTATCAATGGTTGATATTTTTTAACTTTGTTGATCTAATGGTCATTCTTAGTGATCCATTTCATGCTGCTTTTGATCTCCTAATATAATAAATAATTATTTTAATATCCTAACAAATTGCAGCGATATCCTCCCCACCCACACATGTAACTTCTCTACTTCCTTTATTCTCACGCTATTAGACATTCAATTGAATTTAATGCTATTAACTTTTATGCATTATTAAATTACCTCAAATTATTCTACAAAATCAATGCTTAGATTAACATCTTCTCTATGTTTCATCACTATCAAGAATCCGGTTTCGTAGAAAATCTTAGCGCTTCCATATTCTTTTAGGTTTTCAATAAATGTTCTACTCTAGTTCAACCCAATTCCTTAGTGTATAAATGGTAGCAGCTCAAAGTTCACAATGAAGACCAAGCCAAGAACATGGGTTGAGAGCTTAAGGTAATGCATAAAATGTTTGTAAAACATTAAGTTACATAGCATTTTACACTGCAGTTGATGAGTGATTGATTAATGGGTTTAATCTGTACTTGAGTAAAGCATCTTCTTCAATTTAGGCAGTGACCTCTTAAGACAGTATGGTCCTTTAGTATGATTTGTGATCTGACTCTACTATCAAATAGGTTGGTTGTGGAAAATATTAATATTTTCTTTAATGTTAAAGAAATTAAAATCTTATCCTTTCGATGAGCCGATAGAAATTACGATGGCAGTGAACAATGTGACTTCGAATTCAGAAATGGTTATTGATAACTACAGGAAACGACGTTGCAGGGAAAATTTGATATGTTTACAACGAGTTATTTGGAATTATAATTATCCTAATAAAGCTTTGTCTAAATTATCATTATGTATATGTGCTATATTTGATTTTGTCTACTAAGAGCTTGAATTTATTTATAGAGTATGTGTTTGTGTAAACTCTTTTACAAGTTAATAAATTTCAAAGCTGCAAAGGAGCTATACTATACTATCTTGATTAATTTTCATAATCGGTATGTTATTCTAATGAATGTTACATTGTTATTCAAATATATGTATGTATGTACGCATATACACTTCGATACCTATACAAATGCATGCATACACATATATACACACATGCACACAAACATATATAGTAGGGAAATTAAAATTTAAATATTTTTGTAATTTGAGGCCGATTACAAACCGAACGTCGGCCTTTTAAAATTCAGCCTTTACAAATTTTTAAGACAAAATTATGGTCTTTAAATTTTAAGACTAAAACGTTGGCCTTAAAATGTTTTTGACACTAATGAATTAGTGATTGAATCTTTTGGTCTTTAGTCTATCTTGAAACGTAAATAAAAGCCGAATGTTTTAGTTAGAGACACAAATTTGCAGTATCTAATTTGATGTTTTTTTGATAGTGACATGTATATATAAATATATAATCGGAAATATTGATATCACATATATGTATATATATGTCTAAACTGTATACATATATAGTAATATAAATATCTTTGTACAATCAATATACACATATTATAGTATACATAAACATATACATTTAGGCATTTATATTCCCGATATTCATATGAAATTATCACGTGCATATGTAAGTACAATAGATACGAATACCAATATATGTGTGTGTGTATAGTAATTCACATGTTTTACTTTAGCATAATAGTTTTTCGTGGCATTGAATATATACATGATATATTCAAATCAACATTTAATTAAATTGATTAACATGATTAATTGCTAAATATAAAGTAATTTTTAAATAAAATATGATTTTATTTAATAAATAGATTGGATTTATGCTAGCTAATAGACTTCATAGGCCCATTAAGATCGAAATAGAGATTTCTTTTTAAATTTACCTATTTCACCTACTGCGAAGCAGATTGAGTTCCAACAAAAATAAAATTTTAACTTCGTCTTCTCTAATTTGAAGCACAAATCCTAGCCGCCTTCAATATTGCGTTCCACGCTCACTACATCCCTACAGATGTTTCCACTGCCTCTCTTGATAGTAGCCGCAAGACCATCCATTGATCTCTTGCTCCGATCATCTCTTGTGACAAAACCATAGGTCTGGTCACGAAACCTTGGTTAATTGAATAAACTTTCGCTAGATGCAAAACTTCATCTTTGGTTGCTGTCGATTCCAACTTGTGTGCTTCGATGATATTCCAACTCGGTTGACCTTCATTTTGGTTATTGTTGATGGCACACATGCTTTCTTATGTTGTCATGGCTTTGATGATGTATGATCATCTGTGCACATGCACACTTTGAAGAAAAAGAAAAATACATTTTTTATATAAAAAATTAAAAAATAAGTTCTTTTATAAATAATTTTTTAAATCAAATTAAAAATAATGAAAAAATTATTCTTTGATAAACCTACTATTTGAATAGACATTGAACTATCAGCTTTGCCTTTAAGAGAATGATTCTTTAACTCAATGGTGGAGTTGTAAAGTCCACTATTAAGATGCAATTTATTTTATAGAGAAAGAGAACGATGAATCTAGGTACATTTATAGCAAAACTAACGTGCTATGTAAAATATCTTACCCAAATTCACTATTCAAGTTATGGTCCATTATAAGCAAGAACATATTTTTGACTTAATTAATTAAACCCATTTAATTAAATCATACCCACATATCTTCAACCTTTCTAATTTTAAAATAATTTAAAAAAATTCAGCTGCCAAAACTATATATATATATATATATATAATATTTAAAATATTATGTTGGCCCAAATATAATAATTAAATAAATGTATAACAATTATATATTTTATTAACTGATTTTAGGCCTTCTAATAATATTAAAAATAATAATAAATTAATTAATATAACCATTATATTAATTTCTTCATGATAATAATTTATGACTTTTATAAATTATTTTAGTTAATTATTTTCAATCGAAAAGTTAGACTTGTAGTTTATTACTTTCAGGTTTGAACTCAGCCTTTGGTATAATTTTAGTAATTTAAATATTTAAAGCCTATACGGACTTTATTGAAGCACAGTATCAGACACGAGTTAGGTGGCTTACAGATTATCTCGGTAAAATAAAATCTATTATTTTTTAAATGTAAATAAGAACCAAGAAACTAATGTTGTGACATGTGATAATGTTTTAAGGATTTCAAAATCATTTAGCTGTTCCAACCACAGACGGAGCTAAGGTATAGCCGAGGAGGTCAAGTGAACTCACCAAGATATTGGAGAAAAAAGCAGAAACTAAAAGGCTTTAGAATTGTTGGGCAGACCTTCCTACATCCCTAGCCTATAAAAGTAGTTTTTTTTAAAAAATGGTTTACAAAGTAGAGAGAGAAATTGAGAAAAAGAAGAAGGTGGATTGTGAATATTGACAACACTTCTGCATGTGACCAAGCTAGTTTTATATTAGCTCAAACCTCATATCCCAAAATTACCTGTCTCCTTGTGTCACACACATCTCAACCATTGATTTTTCATCATCACCCATTCATATGATAGAGTGGGTCCCGTTGATTTATTGTTTTATTGTGATGAATGACTGTGATTTCTTTTGGCGCATGGGGATAGGTAATATGAGGATAGAGGAATTAAACCTATTTCTATTTTCAACCCTTATGGTTATAGTAATTTCTTTTGGAAGTTAGCCTCATTTTCCTATGTCATCAATCACTTGTTCTTTTTCTTTGTTTAACCAGTGAGGTATTAACACTGATTTGTATTATTATAAATACATTAGAAAATATTATATTTAAAAAATAAAGTTATATTCCATTAGCACATAATTATTAAGTTTATTTAGTTTGATATCTATTTTGTGTCCGCACATACACATGCTTCATTCAACAAAAATGATACAAAACAAATTGTATGTTTATTTATTAAGAAGATTGTTTCCAATCCTCAGAAAAAATTATCATGCATACATCAAGTGACCTCGCCATGGTTTTTTCTATCTCTACCACTAGCTCAACAGTTACAATTCCACGCATCCCCAAAATTTTCATTTGTACACTTCATTCTCAATTTCAATTGATGACATACATATTTGTTTAGCGAACCCACTCTTCCTTTTTCTCCTTCATAATCGCCTTCTTATCATCACTTATGTTTTCGATTTTGAATAGCAAATCATCCATAGTTGAACTAATTCTTATGCAATATACCTTATTGTTGTCCAATATACGTCAGATCGGTAACAGATTAATTTCACCAACTCCTCGCAAATACATAGACATGCTCTAAGATCTTTATTCAGAATAGGTAACCGCTTCATAACATTGTTTTGTAATAATTTTTTGTACAACCAAATAATAGTGACCAGCACAGGAGAAAGGTAATTTTATTTCCCTTGACCTTCTTCCTCTAGGCTTTCAATTGTTTTCTATTCCAATTTGCTCTAATAGTATCTATTTTTTATGCATACAACATGTTACATTTTTTAGATTATGGTTTCAATCAATTTATGTATATGTAAATGCATAGATTAAGAAGGCATATGTTATGGGATAAACAAATGAAATAAGAAAATAAAGGCTCCATCATCATCACAATCCTCACCATAGTTGGTCAACACCCAATTTTGGTCGCATAGGAATCTAGGCCGACCTATCTACGACTTGCATGTTGGGTCTAGTGAGATGGAGTTAGGTTGAATATTGGCCGGTCAGAATTGGATTGAATAGAGTGTTAGCTGACCAGGGTCTAGATTGGCATTGATGTGCCAATTGGCTTAATCATAGATGCAAGAAATTTAAGCAACATTTTTGTCCCCTAAACCCGTCTCTATGTGCAGGGGCGGGCTTGTCGAATCATAAAGATCCCACCGACTAGTGCTTTTGCTATGCATTTAATTCGTGCTACACGTGGCATTACGATATTTGCTGGGACAGTTCACTTTTTCCAATGTGGCATGGTTTCTCACGTTTCCAACGTGCATGAAGTGACATTTTTATTGATGACACATAGATGGCTGAGATAAAATTTCTTTTTGAATTTATCGGCTGTGATCGAAGCGGTAGATACTATAAATACCGTTCACCTTCTCCCACTCCATTCTTTACCGAAGCTATAGATATTTTCTACCATTAAAAAGAACTCCAATAAAATCTTTACTTTCAAAGCTTTCGACCTTTAAAAAGTAAGTTGTTTTTGGATTTCGTCTTCGTTTTTTTCAGATGCTTTAACTATGTAAAGACCCACACTTTTGTAGGTTTTTTATACTACAATGTTTTGGAATGCATGAACTTGCTTATTTTTAATGTTAGGTGCTTGTTCGGAATCCCCGCTTTTCTGGCTATCTTTGGACGTCGATCGACCATCACTGCATGTCAGCAACGGTCGATCGAAATTAGTTAACTCCTTAATGGGCTTGATATTTTTAAAAGTAAAATTAGTAATGGACTATGGACTAGGCCTAATTTGATAGCCATGGGATTTAAGTAAAAAAAGGTAGAGTAATAAGTATGGGCCATAAGGCCTACAACTTAGCTTTTAAGAGCAGTTGGAGTCATTAGCCGATCGTCATTGGATGCCCGACTAGGGAATGCCATAGGGCGACCGTCATAACTTTTGCCGAGGGACTTGCTCCCAAGTTTTACTTGACTTGGCATTAGGGCTACTGTTTGACCAAGCCATTTGTGTTTTAGATGGCAGCCTCTGGGTCCTCTTCCGCTAGTTTTACTAGCCTCAAAGCCTTTGAGCTAGCTTATGGGAAAGTTAACTTGGCTAAGAGTCTAGTCGATTATGGATGCAATATCGGGATGGTCAGATATCCTACACCTGCCAACCTTCCTGACCACCCTCACTTGGGCTTTTTTCCTTATCTTTTGGCTCCCTTAAGGTAGGAGTCATGTTGCATCTCCACCCCAACTTTGCCTCTATCTTGAATCCCTATAATATTTTCCCCTGGTCAGCTTACACCCAACAGCTACCAGTTTCTATTTAGGCTCTACATCTCCTACACCAACCTTCATCTTCCTGAGCTAACCATTGAACTATTCAGCTTGGTCTTCCAGTAATAGAAGGAGGCTGGCTACCCAGTCGGCACTTACTTTCACCTTCAAGCCAGTACCAAGCCCGTTATTTTTATTGGTGTCTAGAGCATAGCTTCACCGTGTTGGATGGGAAAGTATTTCTTCATCCTCCCATAGGGTCAACTCCGAGCTATAGCACTTTGAGTTCCATACCCCTAATAAGTCTTTCTCTCTTTTTCCTTCATCTCTTTCGTTTGCTTAACTTTATTATCTTTTCCTACATTGGTTATGGTACACCAAGTTACTACATTGATTCGCTAAAAATAGCAAGGAAGCCAGGTCCGAGACTTGAAGGTCCCAGTAATTAATGCTAGCCTCCATCGGGTTGGGCTAATGAGAGGGCCCAAAACAATGTTTACAAAGTAGGCAACCCTAACCAAGAAATAGGGATAGAAAATGACCAAAGCGAAACAGGACTACTCCAAGATCAAATTTCGAGACAATATAGGCAGACCTATTATTGACGAAGAGAATGGATTGGAAGATGTTGTTACAGTTAAGGAGCCAGGAGAGTGGCAACATGTTGACCTTGATAAGCTAAATGATTAGTGTTGATTCCACAGTGGGAAAAATATTGGCCCATAATAATTAGTTGACGTCTCAGTCCCTCGACGTTAGGTGATTCCCGTTGATTAGGATAATGAGGGAAGCTTTGAGGAATGAAGTGTAGGGGATGGTTACAAGAGTTAGGTATTTGATGTGCACGTAAATGTGCATATATTTACATCCATATTTTATCTATTTTTATTCAAATAAAAGTCATATTTGGGCATTTTAACATGTCTAAAACCAAAATTCAATTATTTTCAAATCATCATATATTCATCTTCATTCAGGGGCAAAATGGTCATTTTTGTGCATGTGTCAATTTGAGAATTTTTACTTGGACATTTTTTATGATTTTTATAGGAAATTTTGATGCATATGGAAGAGGGATTCATGAAGATATATGCATGCACAAGGGAATACAAAGGAATGACGAGGAAATAATTCAAGTTCATGATCATGGAGGACCCCACCCACTTCCCTAAATCTACAATTAGTAGCTAATGGACAACTAAGTGGAGGTTAAAGCTTCATGCACATTAAATGATGGATTAATTAGTGGCTAATGGTTACTTGGTGGCCACACTTCCTAAAGGGCATTTTGGGAAGCACCCTAAAAATGAAATTATGGTTTTATGCATGTATAAATAGCCCTCTTATGTACATGTAAATATTTTTTCTACCTTTCATTTTTACTTAGGAAATCAAGCAAGCAAATTGTAAGCTCAAAGTTACATGAAATGAAAATGGCTTCCAAGCCTTTTTCTCTTTTCTTTTCTACATGTTTTTCTTTGCTTTTATGTTAATGTTTATTTCTATGCTCTATTTCTTTTAATGTTTATAGCTTAGATTTACATTCATGCAAGTAGTGTAGCTTTAATTTTTATGCAAGTAGTTAATAGCTAATCTCTCTTTCTTCCTTTGCTTAGTTTTCATTTCTTTTCTTTTTAATGTTGAAATTTACTAGTGTTGATTTGATAACACAAATGAGTAGCTAAATCCCTTGAATTTAGGGGTAATGAAGCTCTCTAATTCTATGTAATTTCAATATTTTTATGATTTATGATCTCTTTTGTTTGTGCTTCATGAAAGTGAATTTTGATGTAAGTTTATACAAGTGGGTTTGATAGCTTATGTTGCTTTTGCAAATGAGCTATTCTTATTCAACATAAACACAATTTACATCATCATTTGCTAATTGATTTTTGATTTTGAAAAGAAAGTAAAAACAAAATTTGATAATCTATCTTACTAATTACAATAGTAAATAGATCATACTTAAAATAACTTTTGCTTTGGCTTTATTTTTTTGAGAATTTATAAGTGGTATAATTGTTGTATTATAGTTTGTTGGTTTATGTTATGTTAATTAATAACATAAATAAACCATACTTATGATCAATACAATAATTATTTTATTTAATATCATGACTAGAGATCATAAATTATTTGTTTGTTGATTTACAAAAATATGAGAGTGGATTTTCCTCTAAATTATTCTCTAATCTCATAGTTTTTAAATTTCATTTTACTTCTAATTTTTGCTTCATTTTGCTTGTAGTTAACAATTTCCTCTCACTTTGGTCTAATCTAGTTGAATTGATTTTTAAAATCTAAAACAATTCCCTATGGATCGACCCATACTCACCACGTACTAAAATTGTACGCCGTGCGCTTGCGGTTAAATTTTAATTTGAATTTTTCGGTGATTTTCTAATCCGATAGAAAAATTTTCGTTAAACAGTATCAGTAGGGACGTAGGTCCCTCCTCCAAGAAAATTCTTCTGTATGACCCTTTATATCCCATATACAAAGTCGTGCCTCTGAATGAGCCAAATATCAAGAAATTTCAAACTAGTGTAAGCAGTTCGGCATTGTCATGCCTACCCAATCTTAGAAGGCAAGGCATAGCCGGTATCAATGGTAGTTTAATTGCACTTAAACTTCCTTTTTCTTTCACTTGAACTAACCATGACTTTCTTTGTTGTTTCAGTGATAGCCAAGCTTTCTTTCGACCTGCTCGACAACCTTGACACAACTATTCCCACTACAGTGACTCCTACAACCTAGGCACCTGAAGCAGGCCAACAAGTCATCAATGTGACCCCCATCCCCAAGCCGTCACTCCAGAACACCATCAAAAGCAAGAAGTGGAAGAGAGACAAGGTCAGAATGTCATCTTCCGCTATGGTCATCCTTTTTACCCTTTGTATTTATGATGAGGAGGGGATGGCCATCGAGGGTGATGTGATGCCGTTGAGGAAGATAACTTCGGAGATCTCCCAGGGCTCAAATATCGAATATCTTGATCGTTTGCTAATGGCTTTCAAGCTCATGTCTATGGAAACCTAATAATACCCCACCAGGCTAGAAACAGTCGGAGCCTACACTCTCTAGAGTCCGTGGTGAATGCATAGACTCGGGATACTTTGCTAGTAAGTTGCCAACTATGAATCTCCTTCTAATTACTTTTTTATTTTTCTAACACTAGTTGTTCCGGCTGGATACCGCTCCATTTGTGTACGGGATGAGATTGATAGGCTTTAAGGGGAGTTGAAATCCGTACAAGGATCTCTGACGATAGCCATGGATGAGGTCTCAAGAAAAAGAGGTGGCAGAGTTGGCCAAGAAGGCGGTGAGTTAGGCATCCAAGGTGAGAGGGAAAGTAGAGAAGATAGCCATAGATCTCAAGGCGGGTCTAGTGAATGTTGAAAAGGAAGTCGAGTTTCCACGGAATGAGTTAAGCCAGCACCTATTTGTCGGATGCTTGCAAACCTAGAGGCTACTAAGATGGTGGAGAAGGACAAGTGGGCAAACTGATCGAGGAACTTGATAAAGACATTGCTCAGGAAAAATTATCGCTTCTCGATATCCATCTCCAAATTTAATGTTGAGGGCTTTGACTAGGTCTGGAAGGAGGTGGTTGCAGAGATGAGGGAGACTGGGTTACCACGTTTATTGCGCTTCACACAATCCTATAGGATTGAGTGAGATGCTATAGGATTGAGTGACATGCTATAGGATTGAGTCGAAGGTTCTCTAGGATGACACATGCTAGTTGATATTAAACCTGGTTTATTTTTATGCGGATGCACTATGAATGCTGGACTTCGGCGTCACTCGGGATAGCAGTGCTAATCTTGACAATAGTGCCCCATCTTATATGAGGGATATGCGACATCGCAGCTGAGGGATATGGACTGTTGTGGTCATGTCTCTAGTTACCGATGTACCCCAACACGAAGGGGGAGACATCTCACCCAAACTCATGGGGCAGATGGGTAGTCCTCAAGCAAGGAAATTAATGCATGGTGATTCAATCTTATTGGATAGCTTGCCAGTCTCTAAATAAGGAAGTGAATGCATGGTAATTCAGCTTTATGGATAGTTGACCAGCAAGTAGAGGAGTGTTGAGTGGCTTGCACGATCCTTAGCAACAAAGGTCAATAGTCCTCAAACTAGGTAATGAGCACATTATACCTCATTCTCATTGGATAGCCTATAGAGGTGGCGGTCCCAGAGCAACGAAGTGAATGCATAATTATTCAATCTTGCTGGATAGCATGGATGTCCCCAAGCAAGGAAGTTAATGAATGGTAATTCACCATTGTTGGACAGCCGGTTGGAAAGGAGGGAAGCGTTGAGTGGCTTGGGCGGTCCTTAGCGGTAGAGGTTCGTAGTCCCCAAGAAAGGAGGTGAGCACATATTAACTCAACCTTGTTGGATAGCCTATGTGATTGTATTGAACAAAGTTGGCATTGAAGTCTTTATTACATTCTTCAAAAATAAAATACTACATAGCCTTATAATTATGGATGGATATCACATATGATAAGCTTGAAGGTGCGAAGTATTCCAATCATGGGGAGGTGTGCGGTGTTGATTACATACGACTCCTCCCAGCTCGGGAAAAGCACTCTCTCATTCGGTTCTTTGTATTTGCAAAAACCTAGTGCAGAACTAGATTGCTAACAATGAATCGTCGGAGCTTTAACCTTGAGTTGTAGTGCTTGGCTATCTTTTTCGTGTAAGCTTTAGTGCGGATTTTAGCTTCGACTCTTCGTTCTTCTTTTATGTCGAGCTTGAGCTTCAGTAACTCATTGTTTTGCTCAAGCTCATAAATGAGACGTCGAGGTGAGGGAACGTCTACTTCAATGGGTATCGTGGCTTTGTACCCATAGGAAAGTGAGAAAGGAGTATGTCTGGTTGAACTGCGGTTGGATGTGCAATGGGACCAAAGAACAGGTGACGATTCTTCGGTATAGTATGCTTTAGCTTTTGCAAGGCATTTCTTATGTGTTGATTTGATGTCATATTGACGGCCTCGACTTGTCCATTTGTTTGAGGATGTGCAACAAAAGAGAAGCATTTCTCGATCCCATTCCTTGTGTAGAAGTCTTGAAGGAGGGAGCTCTCGAACTGAGTGCCATTGTAAGTGATAATCTTCTTTGATAGACTGAAACGACAAACAATGTTCTTGATGACAAAGTTAAGTATCTTGGTGGCGGTGACCTCAATAAGGGGCACGGCCTCGGCCCATTTGGTGAAGTAGTTAATGTATACTATTGAGTGATTGTACCCTCCCTTGGCATTTGACACCGTTCCTGTCAAGTCTATTCCCCTTGTGTTGAATGACCATAGGGAAGTTATGGGATAAGGAGTGTAGAAGTGGCTTAGGGGATCTTGTTAAACCACTGACACTGGTCACATTTCTTGACATAGTCCATTGAATATTTGTTCATAGTAGGCTATGAGTAGCCTTGCCTGGTGGCCATTTTACTAAGCTTTTCCCTCCTGGACGTGACTGTTGAAGTACCCTTCATGCGGCTCTTTTAGGATTTGGTCAGCTTCATGTTTAGACATGCACCGTTGAAGTGGTGTAGAGTACCCTTGTATGTAGAGCTTTCCACCTAATAGGGAGACTGGTAGAGAATTCTCTTGGCTTCTTTGTGGTCGGTAGGAAGTTCATCACTTGTTAAGTACCTATTCCAGGGACGGCATATCAACCTCCATTGTTGTTGCCCCTGGCTCATAGTAATGAGTGCTTCAAATCTCCAATAGGACCCAAGGAGTGGCCTCTTCCGGGTTACTTGCTGCCTTGGCCAACTTATCAACCCCTATGTTCTTTGGGTATCGGTTGTAGCTTGAACGTGGCGAACGTGCTAATTATCTTCTTGGCCTTTGTAGCATATAAGGCCAACGTTTTGCCCTTGACTTGGAAGCGCTCACCAATTTGATTGAAGACCAATTATGAGTCACTGAATACATGGATGAAATTCACATGTAACTCCCTTTCCATCCTAAACCGGTCATGATGGTTTCGTACTCGACTTAATTCTTGGTCTATTTGAATGTGAGGTAGACTGCAAAATGAATTTTTCTTCCTACCGCATATATATAGAACGCTCAAGGCCAGACAATGGCGAAGACCAGGTAATCACCAGTCAGCAAGTCTTGCTCAAGTTCTGTATATACCCCGTAGCCTTCTTTGACTTTACTTGCTTGTTCTCCACATACACTTCTATAAACCGACCGATCTATTCTAAGAAAATAAGGTTGACGAGCTACTGACGGGTGGTTCTCGCGTTTTCTAACCCAATGACATGGCATGATAGCAGTACAAGCCGACAATTATGATGAATGAAGTGTGCTCTTGGTCTAGGCCGCACATAACAATTCGATTTTATCCAGAATAAGCATCCATGAAGGTGAGGATCTCATGAGCACTAGTCACATCCACTAGTTGATCGATGCGATGCAATAGAAAGTTGTCTTCAGGCCAGGTCTTGTTGAGGTCAGAGAAGTCAATGCAAAATCATGAATACCTATTTGAATTTCTAACCTGCATTGGATTAGCTATCTACATCAAATATTCTGCCTCCTAAATGAAGTCGTTGAGTAACAGCTTTTCTACCTCTTCAATGAGAGCTCGGTACTTCTTTAGGTAGAGTGGTTGACGCTTTTAACGAAAGAGGATGGCTTTAGGATCAAAATAAGTGCATGTCAAATGATCTCGGGATCAATTCTGGTCACGTCAGCATGTCCCCAAGCAAAAACACCTTTGCTTTGTTGTAGAAGTTCAACTAGCTCATCTCTAACTTCCTAACCAAGTCCTATGCTAATTTGAACAACTTTGCTAGTGTTCGCATAGTCTATGGATATCGACTCCAATTGAGTAGCTGGTCCGACTTCAATGTTTGAATCTCCCATGTAGGGGTCGAGTGTGTTGTCATTAGGATCTGAGCTTGTCTCTAAGTCACATTGGTCCAGAGTGTAAATCATGCACTCTATGACATTCTCGACCGAGACAGCATTTGTACCTGAGTCGAGGGGTTGTGACTGCCCTCGGCTCCCACGGATGAGTCTTCCGAAGTTAAGAGAATAGGAGTTGAGGAGTTGGATGTCCCTACTTGCCAAGGCGACTGTAACATCCACCTACTTGGAGGCCCAAAACTAATGGCTACGGATGCTGCAGCCATCCATAGTTATTACTCCTCGGCGACCAAATATGGCGGTGTTAGATTCATTGATACACAGAAACACATGAGTATGGAAAATTTTCAAAACATCAAACAAAATCATATTCCATTTCAAAACATTTCCAATTCATTACATAATCCCACAATCGCAAATCACATTCAGACAAAATATATTTATTACAACATACGCCAAGAGCGACATATAAAGATGCCATATTGGATGATCAAAGTATATATAGGCAATATAACAACTTTGCCAATAAAAACAACATAGTGGAATTAAATAAAAGAAAACTTTATATAGCTGTCATGCCTCCTACACGTCTCCGGAAGCTTTATTCGTCTAATGAGGTACCTGAAAACTCAACTCTAAAACTACCGAAAATCAATTGAGTACCCGAGAATTTAAAAGGAAAACATAAACTTCGAGTCATAGATAAAGCCTGGTATGAATAATAATCTACATTCTCAAATCATTTAGATGTCTAGTGAGACCATGCCGCTTAGGGGAACAGGTTTTCCCTTCACTATTATCTTAAAACCTTTTAAAACCATATATTATGCCCTTGCATCCACAATGGTTAAAACAAATCAAAACAATATAATACGATGATATGCAAAACAAATGAATCAATTTTGGATTACCCATCCCATTCATTCTGACTATCAGTCTCAATTATAGTTTCTAGGATTACTATTAACTTATTAGTTTTCATGGGTCGACTAATAACCGGTAAAATATATAAGGACTCCCTGTCCAATTACATAGTTTTCATGGGATCACTATGAACTTATTGGTAACTCCAATATTTTTACTCTTATCCTAGTCTTCATGGGTTGACTAGGAACCTATTGGAGACTCCAATATCCTTTCATCTTACCCTAGTTTTCATGGGCTGACTAGGAACCTATTGACATCTGTAAATATCTTAATCCGGATATAGTTTTCATGGGCTAACTACAAACCTATTGTCCCCTGCCAGTATCAAATCATAGTTTTCATGGGCTTACTATGAACCTGTCTTTTCGACATCTTCCTTTATACATAGTTTTCATGGGCTAGCTATGAACCTATTGGCTCCTGCCAATATCTTTTCCTATACACAGTTTTCATAGGCTTACTGAGAACCTATTGGCCCTTGCCAATATCTTTCGTTAATATTTTAACATCCTATATTATGGTCTTCCTGACCTCCTGGATGCAATTCTACTCATTCAGGAGCTAACTTAAATTATATTCACTACTCGGTCAACCTAGCTGGTCTTCCGCCCTTTATCCCTAAAATGCAGTTATGGGTCCATTATAATGTGAATATATTTATATTTTAAGAAGCAAACATAATAACATAACAATACCACTCCTGTGGGTTTAATATAAAACATGGTTAATCCCTTTAACCGATTATTTTATCAAGGAAAGCTTCTTCTCAAAACCATTACAAAAACTCCTTTAATTTAGCCATGAGTTTTTTCCTTTAAAGAGGAGTATGGGTTATAAAATCTTTCAAAACCTTGCTTTAGACTTCATAGGATGACCTCCTTCGAAAGCATTAAAATCTATCTTCAAAACATTAGGCTCCTGCCTTTCTAATACTTTAAAACCTTCCTTTCGAAACCTTTTGATTGTATTAAAGTATTAACATTCAACTTTAGAAGCATAGCTTCGAAACCATTTGAAAGTACCCATTTCGTAACTATTGGAAGTAACCCTTCCGAAACCATTGAAAGTCCCCCTTTCGAAACCATTGAGTTTATACTTAAAATATTATTTGGGTCAAAGTTAATATAGGGGAAAGCATCTCTTTCGAAACCATCCTTTATCATGTAAAATATTGGGGAAAACATGGTCCGTCGGTACCATCTCTTCCGAAAACTATAAACCAATTAAACAATAATTGAAAGATAGCGTCGAAACCCCTTTTGAAGCCATTGCCTTCGAAACCCTTGGAGCCTTTCGAAAGCCTTTAGGTAGTGACTTAAAACATCTTTAAAAACAGACACTTCCTTTCGAAAGCATTGATATTTGCAATACCTTCGAAAGGCTGAAGAAGGCAACAGGGCTTCAACTAGGTGGAACCTCTTCTTTGAAAAGCATTATTTCATAAGTAAAGGAACTCATTTGAAAGCAAACTTATGTTAATGGCAACACTTTTGAAACCTTTCAATATCCACTTTTGAAAACATATGCTTCGACTCCTTTGAAGGCTTAAATAAAACAAAGGCAGGCGCTTCTCTTTTTAAAATAAACCAAGGTATCGACTCCTTCGGAAGCCATGTTTTCGACACCTAACCTTTCACCTTTCTCCAATCCACTACGTACTATCTTTGTGATACCTTGTGTATTGGTTCCGACTTAGTAGGTTTCAACAGGGTTGAAGGTGAAAGCTCTGTGTTGAAAGGTACTTCTAAAGAAGGCGAAACCAACTTTTTTGAGTAAACCTGGTTTAACACTACTTAAAGCAAACCTTTTTCTAACTAACCTGCCACGTGTCAACGCTAGATTGGTTGCCTTAACTTTTTCAAATTTTGTACTAAAATAACTGCCGCTAATTGCAATCTATACCATGGTTTAGTTAATCAAATAAGCCCTTCCATTTAGCAAAACCAATATTGCAAAGAAGTCCCTCTTCTAAAATAATTTAATTTGCATAGAAAATCACTTTGAAAAATCCCCAAAAATTCTAGAAATTCACATTAATCATGTTATCTAACATATCAAAATTCCAAATCCAAATTCTTAATGTATTTTCTGAAATGAATTTGTAAACCCAAATACATATTTTCCTTTGAAAATTCATAACAATCTTTCCATAGCTTGGAAAATTATCAAAATTGAAACCCAACTCCAAAATCATGTTTTATACAACATAAAAAATTTCCCTGACATTTAAACATCAATATAAACTGATTTTACCTTAAAACCGTATATAATCCCTTTTAAACAATCTTGTTTAAATTAAAAAAAATCAATATTCTAGCATATCATCATCCAATTTACCATAAAAATGAATTTACCCTTAATTGGATTGAGATTGATTTCCCCAAAGCTTGACTCTCTAGCTTTTAATTGAATTCTTCTTTCTTAATAGCCGGCCCTACATTAAACTTTTGGTTTGCGTTTTTCAAAATGACGTGAATGGGAATATATTAGTAGGAATGAGAATATATAAGTGAAAGGGTTATAGGCGGCAAATTCCTAATATACCCTTATGTAATTTAATTAACCTAAAAACCATTCTTAAGCCCATTTACTTGTTTTATTAGGCACAGACTTAATTAGATTTATTCAAATCTCAACCCTCTTATCACTTAACATTTACATTATTCTATTTAATTTATCTAATCAAATTTCCTGAATAATGTTATCAAAAATTAGGGTTGTTACGGGCTCCCCTCCTTAAAGAATTTCGTCCTCGAAATTCAGTAAGGACTAAATACTAAACATATCAATCATCTATAAATACTCCTAACAACTATACTAGTCTACATTACTAGCTAATATCTATATAAATATAATATAGACATACCCTCAAAGCAGATCAGGATAAGTATCTCGAATCCTATCCTCGGTCTCCCAAGCACAGTCCTTCTTGTTGTCGCTCCACTAGACTTTCACCAACTTGACTGTCTTGTTCCTCAATATTTTCTCATCTCTTGCAACAACCCAAATTGGTTGTCTAACAAAAGTCAAATTAGGCCCTACTACTAAATCTTCCTACCCTGTCGGAGGAATAGTGGCCTCTGGATTATGCAAATACTTACGAAGATGAGACACATGAAATACATTACGGACACCTGCCATACTGCTCGGCAACTCTACTTTGTATGAGCTTCCTTCATCCTTTCTCGGATCAACTCAATCTTCTCTGATGCCTCCCTAACCAAATCTAGACCTAAGACTAATCTGTCTCCAGTCTCCAACCAATATACTAGTGATTTGCATGGCCTTCTATACAAAGCTTTAAAAGGCGCTATTCCTATACTAGTCTGATAACTATTATTACAGGAAAACTCGACCAAATGCCGGCGATCCTCCCAAGATCCACCATAATCCAACACACACACTCTCAACAAATCCTCGAGTACCTTATTAACTCTCTTTGTCTGTCCATCCGTCTGAGGGTGATATGCGGTACTCTTCTTGAGCTTGGTGCCTAATACATTCTGCAGACTCTTCCAGAATTTGCTAGTGAATAAATCATCTATGTCGCTGACTATGCTACTAGGAACTCCATAAAGTCTATCTATGTTCTTCATGAACAACTTCGCCAAAACAGGTGCCATCCTGGTCGACTTTACTGGAATGAAATGGGAACTCTTGGTCAACCTATCCATAATGATCCATATAATCTAATTTCCTCTGCTTGACCTTGGTAACCCATCTATTAAATCCATGGATATCGAATCCCATTTCCAAACTGGAATATCTAGAGGCTGAAGCAACCCACTCGGTTTTTGATGTTCGGCTTTCACTTGTTGACAGTTGACACACTGCCTAACCCACAAGCCAACATCCCTCTTCATGCCTTCCCAATAGAATCTCATGTTCATATCTTGATACATCTTGGTCGCTCTAGGATCGTAAACTTGGATCGATGACATTCCCCAATAACTTCTTTCCTCAAGTTCTCAACATCTGGAACACATAACCGCCCCTTCTGCCTCAACCATCCTTTCTGGTTAAGACAAAAATCTTTCAAATCATTGATCTAAGTTCCAACCTCAAGCCTTCTAATCCTCTCGGCTAATAATGGATCCTCCTTCTACTTAGAAGCAATTCTCTCGATTAACACTAGTCGAACTTCTAAATAGGACAACATGGTAGTACTCTGACTAAAACTAGCAGTCGATCTTAACTACACACCACAACTGGCCATAGCTTCTAGATCCTTTCCATTCTGCCAACATAGCCAACACCACATTCTGGTATCTTCTGCTAAGAGCATCCGCTACTTTATTACCTTTCCTCGAGGTATATTCTATACCAAAATCATAAGCAGCCAAAAACTCTAGCCATCTCCGCTGCCTCATATTCAACTCCTTCTGAGAGAATAAATACCTTAAAGACTTATGATCTGTGTATAGCTCAAATCTCTCCCCTAAGCGATAATGCCTCCAAATCTTCAAGGCAAAAATTACCCCTACCAACTCCAAGTCGTGAGTAGGATATCTTACTTCATGCGGTCTAAGCTGTCTAAATGCATAAGCAATGACTTTGCCCCACTGCATCAACACTGCTCCCAATCCAGTCCCACATGCATCAGTATACACCACCAACCCTTGGTTTCCGTCTGGAACTACTAACACTGGTGCATTGGCCATCAAATGCTTTAACTTAAGGAATGCTTCCTCACAATTGTCGGACCAAATAAACTTCCCCAACTTCCTGGTAAGTTTAGTCAAAGGCGTTGTTATCCACGAGAAATCCTTGATGAATCTCCAGTAGTAGCCAGCAAGTCCAAGAAAACTTCTAATCTCAGTCACCATCTCTGGTCTCTTCTAACTATTCACAGCTTCAATCTTATTTGGATCGACTGACATTCCTTTCTCTGAAACCACGTGACCAAGAAACTTAACCTCTTTTTTTCCAAAAATGACACTTGAAAAACTTCGCCTTTAACTGATTCTGCCTCAGCGTCTCAAGCACAACTCTAAGATGATCTTCATGCTCTCTTTCATCCTTAGAGTATACCAAAATGTCATCTATAAAAACCAACACGAATCTATCCAAATACTCTCCAACACGAATCTATCCAAATACTCTCGGAAGACTCGGTTCATCAAATCCACAAAGAAAGCAGGTGCATTTGTCAACCCAAATGGCATTACTAACAACTCATACGAACCATATCTAGTTCGAAATGCTGTCAAAGGAACGCTGTCCTTCGCCACTCTTAACTGATGGAACCCCATCGCCATATCCAACTGGTAAAAACTCTGGCTCCACTCAACTGATCAAACAAATCATCAATTCTCGGCAAAGGATACTTATTCTTTATCATCCTCTCATTCAACTTACAATAGTAGATACACATCCTTAACGACCTATCTGGTTTCTTCATGAATACTATGGCTGTTCCCCAAGGCGAACTGCTTGGTCTACTAAAATTCTTTCCTTTAAATCCACTAGATGCACCTTCAGTTCCTTCATCTCAGTTGGTGTCATCCTGCTAGGTGGCCCACTTACAGGTTCAGCTCCTGGCACAAGATCTATTTGAAACTCAATAGCTCATTTTGGTGGTAGTCATGTGACTAGCTCAAATACATCTGTAAACTCTTTTGCTACTTGAACCTGACTTAGCTCTTATCCCACTTCCATTGCACTTAACAAAGCATAACTACTCAGGTTAGAATTCTCTACTGAGAATATAATTCGGTTATGACTATCAAGGTGTCTTAGTGATATCTCCCCATCCTTGAAAAATATCCTGGCCTCATACCTTCTCGACTAATCCTTACCCAAAATGATTTCGATATCTATGAAATCAAAAACATACAGACTGCATGCAAACATATGACCTAACAAGTCAAGTTCTAACTGGTCACATCTCATCCCCAGAGTTTCATACCCTCCTATTGGATTCGTAACCCTTAAAGAAGTAACAACGTATGTGGGTTCTAAGCATAACCTATCAAACAAACATTGAGATATAAATGAACGTGATGCACAGGTATCAAATAGTATCCTAACTGGTATACTCTGAATCAAAAATGTACCTTCCATCACAGTCTTTCCTTTATCAGCTGCAGTAGGCTTAGCTGATGATCCAACAGCAAAGACCTTACCCTTGTCCACCCTGATTGGCTCTGGACACTAGTTCTTATAATGCCCAACTTGATCACAGTTGAAGCACTTCACGTTCTTCTTGTCTACAGCCTTCTTTCCGTTTCCTGATCGACACTCATTTGCGTAATGACCCTTCTTGTCACATTTGTAGCAAACTAAATCAGCCTTTGCCTTCTTGGTAGCATCCCCTTTCTGGGCTGCCTTCTTCTTAAAGAACTTCGACTTCTTTCCTTGAGGACCCTGGGATTCTACTGGCTTCTCTCTGGAAGAAATAGCAAGCATCTCTTCATGGCGAATGACCATCTCCACCACCACATTAAAAGGTTCTCGGATATGGGTCATGCTAATTCTAGCAAGCCCAGACATCAGTCCTCGAATGAACCTCTCATTCCTTCTAATGTCATTGTCAACCATAGCATATCCATATCGAGATAGTTCATCAAACTTAGCAACGTACTCGATTACTAATATCTCTCCTTGAACTAGATCCATGTACTTCCTCATCAACGCCAACTTAGTAACCTCAGATAGAAACCTTCGTTCAAACCTCCTTCTAAAATCAGCCCATGTCAGTTCTTCCTCTGGAACTCCGGTAGTCACACTATTCCACCAGTGAAGCGTTGCCCCTTGCACCTTCCTAGAGGCCAGCCTCCTCTTTTGCCCATCATCCAATCCTAGATCAGTAAAGATCCTCTCACAATGCAATAGCCAATTCTCAACCTCAATAGAATCCTCCGTTCCAACAAATGGCTTTCCACCCAGATTAGTGTAGTCTCTGATCAACTTAGCATAGTTATTCCCAATTTGAGCCACAGGATTAGCTCCTCCAACATTACCAGCAACCCAGCTTGCAAAATATTGGCTAACAACTAATACACCATCCTTGCATCTACTGGCGGATTTCCAACACCAACATTGGCCTCGGCATTTTGGTTAGCATTAGCCGATCGACCTTGGTTCTTTCGAGTATTAGGTTGAGCATTTCCATTGGTTGTAGGGCTTCCTCCACCTAGATTTCCTTTTTTCTTTCCTGCTTTCATATCTTCTTTCTCGTAAATCTGCATACGAGCCATAGTAAGATACAGAAGAATGGTCTAAGAGAGAGGGGAACACGTACTTATATATATTATATATATATATATCAAATACAAGTACGTTACTATAGCGTTAACCCAAACCTCGATCATATTTAAGATTCATTGGAATTATGTTTCAAAAATATTTTAGGTTTAACTTTCTTTTAAAGTTTCATAAACCTATTCTCTGATACCAACTTGTAACATCCCCCTACTTGGAGGTCCAAAACTAACGGCTACGAATGTTGCAGTCGTCTATAGTTATTAATCATCGGTGACCAAATACGACGGTGTTAGATTCCTTGATACATAGAAACGCATGAATATGGAAAAATTTCAAAACATCAAACAAAATAACATTCCATTTCAAAACATCTCCAATTCATTACATAAACCCACAATTGTAAATCGCATTCAAAGAAAATATATATATTACAACATACGCCAAGAGCGACATATGAAGATGCTCCCTTGGATGATAAGAGTATATATAGGCAATATAACAACTTTGCAGCGGAATCAAATAAAAGAAAACTCTATATAGCTATCATGCCTTCTGCACATCTTCGGAAGCTTTATTCATCTAATGAGGTACCTAAAGACCTCATCTCTCAAAGTACTCAAAATCAATTGAGTACCCGAGAGTTTAAGGGGAACACATAAACTTTGAGTCAGACATAAAGCCTGGTATGAATAATAATCTACCATCTCAAATCATTTAGATATCTAGTGAGACCACGCCGCTTAGCGGAACGGGTTTTCCCCTTACTAATATCTTAAAACCATATATTGTGCTCCTACATCCACAATGGTTAAAACAATTCAAAATAATATAATACGATGATATGCAAAAAAAATGAATCAATTTTGGATTACCCATCCCCACTCGTTTTGACTATCAGTCTCAATTATAGTTTCTAGGATTACTATTAACCTATTAGTTTTCATGGGCCGACTAATAACTGGTAAAATATCTAAGGACTCCCTGTCCAGTTACATAGTTTTCATGGGATCACTATGAACCTATTGGTAACTCCAATATTTTTACTATTATCCTAGTTTTCATGGGATGACTAGGAACCTATTGGTGAGTCCAGTATTCTTTCTTCTTACCCTAGTTTTCATGGGCTGACTAGGTACTTATTGACATCTGTCAATATCTTAATCTGGATATAGTTTTCATGGGCTAACTACAAACCTACTAACCCCTGCCAGTATCAAATCATAGTTTTCATGGGCTTAATATGAACCTGTCTTTCTGACATCTTCCTTTATACATAGTTTTCATGGGCTAGCTATGAACCTATTGGCTCTTATCAATATCTTTTCCTATATACAGTTTTCATAGCCTTACTGAGAACCTATTGGCCCCTGCCAATATCTTTCTTTAATATTTTAACATCCTATATTTTGGTCTTCCTGACCTCCAGGATGCAATTCTACTCATCCAGGGGCTAACTTAAATTATATTCACTACTGGGTCAACCTTGCTGGTCTTCCGCCCTTTATCCCCAAAATGCAGTTATCGGTCCATTATAATGTGAATATATTTATATTTGAAGAAGCAAACATAATAAAATTTCAATACCACTCCTGTTGGTTTAATATAAAACATGGTTAATCCTTTTAACCTATTATTTTATCAAGGAAAGCTTCTTCTCAAAACCATTACAAAACCTACTTTAGTTTAGCCATGTTTTTTCCTTTAAAGAGGAGTATGGGTTAATAAACTCTTTCGAAACCTTGCTTTCGACTTCATAGGATGACCACCTTCGAAAGCATTAAAATCTATGTTCAAAACATTAGGCTCATGCCTTTCTAATACTATAAAACCTTCCTTTCAAAACCTTTCGATTGTATTAAAGTATTAACATTTAACTATAGAAGCATAGCTTCAAAACCATTTGAAAGTACCCCCTTTCATAACCATTGGAAGTAACCCTTCCGAAACCATTGAAAGTCCCCCTTTCGAAACAGGAAGGTTATCCCGACAAGACCTTGAGTGCTACTAAGTTCTAGGGTACACTCGAGTGACACACGGCTAGTTGATATTGTTTTAGTGCTTTGAATGGTTCTGGAATAAACTATATAATTAATATGTTCAAGGTTACTCTTGGGTTACACAATGTCGGTAGTTGTACCTTTAATGGTAAGGGCAGTCCCGACATGAGTGTGAGCACTGCTCGGCTCAAGCACTTTCCTGGGTGTGACATGTCATTAACTATCATTACCTGATTAGAATTGTCATTTCCTACATAGGGAGATGATGATGTTGATGACTCAGCTTAAGAGTTTGGGGAGGTCTTAACTCAAACTTGGGCACTAGCCAACTCGAAGGTTCTCTCAAGTGACCAGTTGTTGATAGTTGCAAGTTCCTGCTAAAGCATGATGACTCCTTTCTTAGCATATTCCAGGGAGGTCCTAAAGCAATCCCTAGCTTCTTATTGATTTCCCCAAATTTCTTTTATCTAGCTCGGGAGAGGGAACTTCATGACATGCTGGTTGTAGGTGACGATCACGTCTAGTTCCACAAGTGTTAGTCGTCCTATCAAGTGATTGCAAGCAATAGGGCAATCATATACTATAAAGGTTACCTAAATATTTACAATAAGGGGCTCTTTGTCGAATTTGGCCGAGGGAGGTAGTACCCATTGGAAAAATGTCTACACCCCCAAAGCCATAAATAGGCATAGCGCAAGGGCGAGTCTTGAGGCAAGGAGATTGAGAGCCTAAAAAACATGCTTGAACATGACATTGACTGAGCTGCCCCCATTCGCGAAGGCTCAATGCATATTTGAGTTAGTCATTGCAAGAGTGATAACCATAGGATCATGATGGGTAAGAGACGATTTCCATGTCATTGGCTGTGAACATGATGTGCCGCTGTTTCCAAGCAGGGTGCTTTAGGTGATCGGTGCTCTATAGAATAGACTGGCCGACCAAACCCACTTCTTTCTAGTACAGGGATTGTGCTCCCCGGTTGCTTCCGGCCATATGCGGGCCCTGCATATGGTCAAGATGTCGGTCATAACTACAACATTATTATTGGGTTGCTACGGTGGTGCCAGTTGGTTATTGTGAGCCATCCTTTGTTCTACTTGATGTTGAAAAAACTTTAAAAGTGTCCTTTCCTAGATCGGTCTTTCAATTTCGTCCTTGAGCACCCAACACTCGTTGGTAGTATGGTAGTTGATTTGATGGAACTAGCAGTATTTTCCATTGCCATGAGGTTTCCCGCTTTACCACCTCAGGTGGCATTTGGTCTTCAGAATTGCACCCGGTCCCTGGTTGCGAGATATATTGTTTCCATATCCTTGTTCAAAGTAGCATAGTTATTGTACCTGAATCTATATTGGGTGCCATATTTTGCTCGTCTTTTGGTTTTGTTCTACCGACCATTGGGTTGAAGGTCGATATTTTCACGGGGACCGACTTGGCTTGTACGCCGAGTCTCATTATCGCTGCTAGAAAGAACAACATCCTTCATCCTTATAATGTTGTTTGCCCATTCATAGAAGTCAATTAAGGACGTAGTCGGGTGCTTTTGGAGTTCCTTCTATATTGTCGACTTGCATCTAACCCCCGAGCAGAAGGACACAACTAGGCTATTCTTATCAGCACCCCTAGCTCGATTGGATTCTTTGTTAAAGTGCTTCACATATAACCGATGAATCTTGGTCAGTCCCTGTCTAATGTTACCAAGCTCCCTAGCCATCATAACATGGGACTTTGTGGTAAAGAACTTAGTCTTAAAGTTTGCACATAGTTGGGACCAAGAATGGATGCTTCTCGGCTTCAGATGTAGAAGCCAACAGGAGGCCGGTCCTTTTAAAGTAGAGGGGAAGAAAAGGCACTTTGCAGGGCCAGAAAGCCAATCGGCACGGGTGATGGTGTTGAAGGCGGTATTGTGATCTGATTGGTCAACACTCCCATTGTACTTATCAATGGGTGGCAAGGATACAGTCGTTGGATGTACGTGCTTAATATTTTCTAAGAAAATGGCTCTCCATTCTATCATTAGAAAAAGCTTCACCCCTGCCATTTCGGGCCTGCATTCTATTGAGTTGTTGGTGAAGGATGTTCATTTCCTCGGGGAGGCCAACATTGGCCTACTACTTGATTTTGTGGCAAAGACTAGTCGTGGGATCAGTTGACGTCTTTGTGTAGTGGGAGATCGATAACGATGAGGTGACGAAGTGCGATGGTGATGATGGCAAGCTGGATTAGGAGACCCTCTCCCTGTGCACAGAGGGCGACCATGAATTATCAGACTGTCCCTTTCTTGATCTATGCCTGGTTGCAACCCTATAGGAATGAGAGTACACCGATGGGCCCTTGTCTCTCTACCGATGCTTGAGTAATAATGCTACGATGCTCGAACCTTAAGTTTCTAGTCATGTTTTCCACCCGAGGCATTCAAAAGCCGACTATCATTGTACTAAAGTAGAACGAAGATGTCTTGGTTCTATATGCAAGGCTATCTCCAAGTCATTGTCAATGACGTCACTTCGCCTATGCATAACATGTTTCTTGGATGAGCATGAACATCCACAAAATGAGGTTTCAGGCGCTACTCCACCTCATTCCTATGTGGTGTTCATTAGGTTAAAAGCATTTGGGAAAATAGGTTGGAGAGGAGTTGGTTCGACCACTAGAGGGGTTGTTGGAACAAAGTTAACAGTTGCCTAAGCATCCAATCTCATCCTCAGTTCAGTTACCTCACGAGATAAAGTTTTCAGTCGGTCATGCTTTGGAGCACACTTTGCCACACTTCATTACTAAACCCAAGTATAGGACCGACAACGCTGGCCATAGTGTTGCCATTAGTTTCATGACCATAGTGTTATTATTTTCTCTATATCCTCTATATTGACTTTTATAGTACTTTGAAATTTCTACTACATACAGTTGACTGTTATCTGACTTTGAAATTTATGCTTTGCTTCATATTATTTCAGCTACTCTTAAAGAAGTAAATTAGTGATAGCAGGTCTGGTGAGCATGTGGTGCTACACAAGAGACAAGCAGGCGACTATGCTTTCCATATACTATATTTGGTCTTATTACTACTTATTATTCTGGTGTAAAGCAGTGTGGGCTTCTCAGTTTATTATTAGATGTACAATCTATCACATAGGCCATATAACTTTGATATATCTCTACACTTTGATATGGTTTTGGTTCATTTAGTTATCTTTACTATCCTACTTATTTTATTTATATATGTGATATTATATTTTATTTGATGCGCTTTAAGATATACGACAGGTTCTGATTTACAGACTTTGGCACTTTACCACTTGACCATTTTCCTACATTGATCGGGCACCATTGTTGCGACTATAATTTATATTTGGTGTCGGAGGTATATGGAGGTCGTCACATTTGGTATCATAGCTTAAGTTTCCTATATAACCTAAGTTGATACCAAGATCCACTTGGGATAAGGAGGAGTTATCACGTTATAGTGGGTCGAGTGTATATAAGAGAGTGTACTTGCTACATATTTTGACTTTCAAAACTATAGTAAATACATATAGTATATGATACTTATGCTATATCGCATTACACATACGGGTAATACTCTGTAGAATTCATTATAGAGAGACCGATCATCCTTATTATAGACTAAAGGATGAGTCGTTATAAGAAATGCTGCTAAAAACTACATTTTCAGAGTGGAGAAAAGAGTTGGCCAGGGAGCTGCTAATCCCTATTTGTAGAGATGTTCAACACCATGATGGAAGACATGCTGCAATATGCCCAGATGGGAGCTCTTAATGTTGGTGTTGGTATTGGTGCTCTAGTGTAGGTGCCCAGAGCCGATTTCGTTATGCTGAATAAAGACTTTGCCATTCTTGGTAGAGAACTACTCCAAGGAACGAAGTCGGCTATAGATGTTCAGGATTTGCTAGACAGTTGCGAAAGAATCTGTGATGACTTAGAGTTGGATGATGCTATGAAGAAAACGTTGGCCTCTGGACAACTCCAAGAAAGAGCTATGAATTGGTGGAATGCTCTTTGAGCTATAACTCCCAAGGTTTAGTTCACTTTGTACTAGTTCAAAACTAGATTTGAGGAGAAGTTTATACCAACATGTCAGAAGTTTGTTCTATTCTGTAAATTGTGGATTTGCAGCAGGGAGAAACTATGTAGCTAAGCTCACTACTTTATTGAAGCATGGGATGTGTTTCATTGACACTGTATTAAAGAAGAATGAGAAGTTCATCATTGGCTTGAATGACTTTTTGGAAGGGAGACTCGTGAGCCATATCGATGAGACCTTCAAGAAGATAGTCGAAAAGGCTTTAAGACATAAGTGCCTTTATCCAAAGTCGAAGATTGTTGTTCCTAAACAAGAGCCAAAGTCGCAATCGGCGGGGAGGCAAGGGTAAATGGAAGAATAACAATAAGAAAATGAAGTTGTAAAGTTTGACTATCAGACCTACTCTGACAGCACGAATCAGAGCTTCCCAAAGACGAGATGCGAGGCTGGTAGAGATCATTACTAAGATAGTAGATGGAGTAGAGTCTAAAGAGATGAAGCAGTACAGACTTGGCTAAGATGGTTGGTTCCATAAGGATTGGAGATTGTTTTGTACCTGACATTGATGGGTTGAGAGATGAAGTGCTAAGTGAGTGTCATCATTCGAGATTGACTATGCATCCTGGAGGTAATAAAATGTATAAAGGTATGAAGCAGATATTTGATTGGGAAATGATGAAGAAGGATTTTAGGACATTCATCTCGAAGTGTTTGAACTACCAATTGGTAAAGATGGATTAGAATAAGCCTAGTGATTTGCTGCAACCACTAGAAGTTCCCAAGTGGAAGTCAGAACAAGCGTCGATGGAGTTCATCGATGGACTGCCACGGACTAGAGGAGGGTAAGTTATCATTTGGGTTATAGTTGATCGATTGACCAAGAGTGCTAGATTTATAGTCGTTAAATTAAGTAGGACGGTAGCCAAATTTGCCAACTTATATGTGAAGTGGGTTGTGCGATTCCATGGTGTGCTGTAGAGCATTATAAGCAATAGAGATCCATTATTCTTGATCAGATTTTGGAAAAGCTTATAGTAGGCATTAGGGTTGGCGCTACATTTGAGTACAACTTATTATCTCTCGATCGATGGGCGGATTGACACAGTGAATCATGTCCTGGATGATCTCTTGTGGGTTTTCATTCTCGACTTTGGAGGCTCATGGGATGATCACTTACATATAGTAGAGTTCGCATACAACAACAATTATTAGTCTACTGTTGGTATGGCACCATTCGAGGCATTATATGCCTAACTATGCAATGCTCTTTCATGTTGGTAGGAAGCCAGAGAAAAGCTTATACTTGGGCCAGATATGATCAAAGAGACTTTGGAGAAGATCGAGATCATTCATCAATGATTGAAAGCTGCACAAGATAGACAAAAGAGCTACATTGATAAAAGACATAGAGATTTGGGATGCTCTATCGGTGATATGGTGTGCGTCATGATCTCTCCATTGAAGAATAAAGTTCGATTCCGTACTAATGGAAAGTGACCGAGATTCATAGGCCCTTTTCTTATTTGCAGAAGTTTGTGCATGGCTCAGGCATGTCTATCGCAACGAATAACTAGATGATATCAAGATTGAGCCAGAAGCATTGAGACCTCGTAGGACTATTCATATAGTCGGATATGATATAAAGCAGATTAGGTGGAAGGCGTTGAAGTTGGTGAAAGTTCAGTGGAGTGAAAGTGGAGATGATGCACATGGAAGGCCGAGGAGAACATGAAGACCACACACTCGAAACCCTTCACTTAGTATGATTTCCTTTTCTACCATTAGCTTTCATATTTGATATCATACTTGTGTAGTTTAGTACATTGCATGCTAGTGTGGGCATAGGTTGTAACACCCTGTAATTTTAACGTTAATTAATTTAAAAATAAATTAATTAATATACAATAATACTGAAAAATAGAATTTTCACAAACGTTAGAATTTGACTACGAAACTTGCACCATTCATTTTTGGTGATTTTTTGATCAATTTTCATATGTAAACTTTTTCGATCGGAGTTCAAATGGGAAAGTTATTAACGTTTGAAACTTTAGAATCAAATATAATTATATATGCAATTAAGGACATAATTAGTAATTAATTAACGTTAATTAAAAACTGTTAATTTTAACTGTGGCTTAAACGTTAAGTAAGTGATTAGGGGAAACAAATGATGGTAATCAATTAAAGTAAGCAAGTAATTAACAAAATTTCCAAACGAAGGTAATTAACTAGATTTACACGGTATAGGTGGACTAAGGAAGCACCTAGGTTGATCGCTAGCGGTCGACCTAGAGTCTCGAGTAGTCAACCGAGCTGTGTAATCGGCCACAATGAACCTAGATCTAAATGGCCCGGATTTAAATTGTTTTAATCGAACGATTAGCATTGGTTTGAACCTCTATAAATACAGACCTAGGCCTTCAATTCTAACTCATAGTTTTCTAATAGCCGTGAAAGCTCTGCCATTTTCCTTTCTCCCCTTCAACTCTAAATTCTTAGAAAATAGTTCTAGGTTGCTAGTTTGCACATATACACCACCAGAGGATTGTAGAAGTTGACATAGATGGAAATAGGTTCAAATCAAGTTTCTACAACTAAGGTAAATTATAAACCCAGATCTAAATTTATAATCAAACTAAATCTCTTCTTTCTCATCCAAATTCTAATAGATCTCTGTGTGTGTATGTATGTTGTATAGAAATCCAAATAGGGAGTTAGAAGTTGAAATATAGATAACAAGGATTAGATTTGGGGATTTGGATACACTTAAAAAAGTAAGTGGGGAAAATTACAAGTTTTGTAATAAAATTAGATTTATTTTTTTGTAATCTATTTCAGTTATGCCTATTTATAAATCTATAAGTGAGCAGTGATTAGATTTAAGTCTATAAATGCACAATGATTAGATTTCAATCTGTAAAATGCATAATGGTTAGGTTTAAATTTGTAAATGCGTAATGATTAGATATAAATCTTTAAATGCGTAATGATTAGATTTAAGTCTGCAATCGCGTAATGATTAGATTTAAATTTATTATCTACGCATAATGAATTTCGTGAAATTTGGAAAACTCATGAACATATATTATCCCAATAACTTGTTATGAAATTAGTAATAACAAATTGGTATTTGAATGTAGAAACAGAATATAAAATAGAAGGAACTTTATCAATATTTTAAGGGCTTAAGTGATACTTTAATTCGTTGGAATTTGGGATGTTGCTAATAGATTTCTATGTATCATCAACTTTAAATAAATAAAAGTGCGATGTTTGAAATAATGTAACATCCCCCACTTTGAGGCCCAAAACTAAGTGCTATAGATGTTGCAATCATCTATAGTGTTAATTTTTGGTGATAAAATATGGCTATGGTAATCATATCAATAATCAGAAGCACATGAATATGAAAATTTTCAAACATAATTTAATAACATGTTTTCACATTTCATTTCACAAATAAGATTTCATATTCATTACATAATCTCATTTGATCCCACGTTCATAGAAAATATAACTATTAGAAAATACTCCAAGAGCGACCTTTGGTTTATCAGGGTCTACTACTACTTGACAGTTATAATTTCTATCATTACATATATTCAAACAAATTGAACTACACAACGATTTAAATAGATCTCCTAATATAACTAAATTGCCTCCTACACATCTCCGAAAACTTATTCGTCTAACTGGAAACCTGAAATCCCTTACTCCCGACCTACTCAAATGAGTACCCAAGAGTTTAAAGGGAAAAACAAAAACTTCGGGTCAGATAAAAAGTCTGGTGTGAATAATAACCTACCATCTCATACCAGATAGATATCTAATAAGACCACGTCACTGAGCGGAACGGGTTATCCCCTCACTAAAATCTTTATTAATGTATCAACCATATACTGTGCTCCTGCATCCAAAATGGTTAACACATAATAACATAATCATATGCAAATATGGAATGGGGTAGCCTAACTCATCTGTCCATTTAGGGTTATATCTACCCTAAGTTCACCCATTCTCACAAAACCGACTATCTGTCTCAACTCATAGTTTTTCAAGAGTCACTATGAACCTATTAGTCTTCATGGGCTGACTAATAACCTGTCAAAACTCTTAGGGACTACCTGCCCTTAACCATAGTTTTCATGAGATCACTAAGAACCTATTAATTTCTACCAATACCAGTTTTCAATCATAATTTTCATAAGATCACTACGAAACTATTAGAATTCTCCAATAACGTCTCTCAATTCATAGCTTTCATGGGATGACTATTATTCTTTGGACTCTTCTAGTACCCTATATTCAAATCGTAGTTTTCATGGGATCACTAGGAACCTATTAGATATCTCCAATAACATTACTCAAGCCATAGTTTTCATGGGATGACTATGAACCTATTGGACCCTTCCAATATCATAACTCAAATTATAATCTTCCGATCAATCTGGGTATCCTACGCCTTTGATCTACCTGATCCCCTGGATGCAATTCTAATCACTTAGGAGTTAAATCTGATTATACTCACTAATGGGTCAACCTAACTGGTTATTCTGCACTTAAATATTCCAAAATGCAAGTATGTGTTTGTACCAAAAATGGGCACAACACTCTTCGGAAGTTTTTGAAGAGATAAAAGTGAAGAATGAAAATTCAAAATGAGGATTATCTAACAAAAACTCCAAATAACGGAAAGTAAATTGCACAGAAGACAACAATTTAGAGTGGTTCGGCGTTTCGCCTACGTCCACTATGAAGTTTGATGATTTTATTGCTCAATACTTGAAGATTACAATTTCTTATAGCATAGTACAACAGATTTTATGATTATAGTCTGAATCTAATGCAGCAATGGTGATCTGGAGTAAATCTGGCAGAATCTGGGCGCTCTTTAGCTCTTAAAATTGTCTGACCTCTTTTCTGAATGACCAGGGGCTCTATTTATAGGTGTACGAGGCTGATATTTCTCCTAAATTTCGGGAAACCACTACTGGCACGTGAGGGGGCCCATATGCCCGGCCTCAGGAAAGTTAGGCCCACTTCGGGATCGATTTGAAATCCATTCGAATCGATCAAGGAATCATCCAATCAAGCTGAAATTTGGTGTGGACATTCTTCAACATGTTCGTAAGCTCCTGTGAAAATTTCATATCATTTGGACTTACAGATCTCTAGATATCGTCGATACGAAGTTGTATTTCTGGGCGTTGTTATCCTGCTCGAATCGATTCCCTTCGAATCGATAGCCCCGACTCGATGACGGAGCGCGTGAGGAAGTTGACGTGTCGTGCGCTTTTCGTGTCGATCCGCTTTTCACTCCGAGTTGACTGGGTCGACTCCATGATTTTCGCCACTTTGACCTAATGGATTCTAGGGCTTCATTCACATATGGATTTGAACAGAAGCCTGTTCGTATCGATCGCGATGTGCTATAGTCGATCGATACGAAGCCGTTGCAGCAAGATGGATTCGAACATATTGTTGTCCCTGGATTCGAAGTGAAGTGTTCTGGTGGATACGAACATATCATTTTTTATGGAGTCAGTGCATAGCTTTGTTAGCATTGATCTTGATAGTCTCCAGACGATCGTTACAAACTCGAAGCACATGGACAGCTCAGCCGGTGATCGATTCGAACCTGATGGGCTCGAACAGATTGATTCGAGCATCATTTTTCCTGTAACTTGTGTTGATCATAATTTGAGCATACGAACTCGGATTGACGTGAAACTTGGAACGTTGGCTTTCCTGGCTTTGCTTGTCATGTCTTGTTAATTGTGGCTCGATCCGGACTCGGACAAAATTCATCGATATCCATGACGAGTGACTCTTGGCTTTTAGTCAGTCCCTTGGTATCTCGGCCTTGCCAAAAGGTGGGATAACATTTGCCCCCCAAAGTACGTTTTGTGTGAACATGACGTGCTTTGAGAAGCTGCAGTCTTTCATGCTGAATATTTCTGTCTAATTAATTGCTTAACAGTCGTCTTTTAGCTGATAACTATAACCTCTGATCATTTCTTTAGATTCATGGATTGTTAATTGTTAGGATGGTGTAATTTGTGCTGCCGTAACCGATTTGTTGTAAACTTCTTTTAAACAAATGCTCAACCAGTGTGCCTTGCTTTGATAGACACGAAAAATCTTTCATGGATACGAAATTCTGAGTCGAATCGATGATTTCTTATCGCCATGGGTCAAGCTTTGATGGATTCGAATCGATGATTTCGAATTGACGGAGTCGAGTGTTTTCAGAGCTATCTTCGTTTAGTCATTTCATATCGATGAACTCAGAGCATACTAGATGGAGTCGAATCGATGGATACGAAAGGTGGTCTCAAACTGGTGGATGCCGACGTTTTCTTTGTTTCGATGGAGGCAAAAGTCGATGGATTCGAGCAGAGCACTTCGAATCGGTCTGGATTTCCACCTGTTAAGGCCGGTCATGTACACCGGGAGGCGAATCGCCACTTGAGTTACTATAAATACTGAGGCTCTACTCATTTCTTTCACTTTTTACCTCTGCTTCATTTTTCGTGCGCGCTTCGAATCGATTCCAGGTTTCAAGAACAAAGGCGAACGAACCACTTTCTCCTTCGAACCGAACTAGCATCCACTAACTTCACACTTAGGTATTCAATTTGACTAAGTATTTGGAGTTCCAAGATCTGAAATCCCTCCTATTTCCATTCGTGTCCGTATCAATCTCATTGGAATTGAAATCGGGAATGAAATCAAGAGAGGCCGTTTTGAGAAAAGAAGGACCTCTCCTTCGTGTCGATCTGGAGTGTCGGTAGTCGAATCGATCTGTGAGATGATATTTCTCCAAGGTGTTCGTATCGATCTAGACGTAAAGGTTAGAGGTTTGTGGGTCGAATCGATCATAGGTGGCGGAAATTTGTATCAATTAGTGGTGATCGATACGTTGAGTTGCCCCCTGTTATTGTTTTGAAAAATCACATGCAGGCGATCGATACGAAGCCTGGGTTTATCTGATGAGAAATATTATCTTTTGAGATCGATGCGAAACTCCGACCGATGATGGATGCGAATGCTCTATTGCGATCGATACGAAGTGTATCGATTCAGTCTGGATCGATACGAAAGTTGGGCTTCTCCTGATCGATTCGAAACTAGACTCCAACTTTGATTCATAAGAATAACCCTTCATGGATACAAAATTCTGTATAATTTATGACATGATTCCGACGAGCTTCATCTCTGCACATTTGGACTAAACTTTTATACTGCATACTTGACTGCCCTCCGAAGCTCGTCGATGGAACTGTACTTTGACAAATAAAACATGAACTAATTGCCATGAATTTTGGATAATATGGTTTGTGACGGTCAGCGACGACGGTCATTTTAACCAAACTTCATAATTTCCGAAGTTTTCATCTTTGCCTTCGGTTTTTGTTGAATTTACTAAGTATTAGCTGCATTGCACTTCTCATCACTTTCACACACCTCACACGGGGAAATGAACGAGTTTTCCATTTGCTTAACGTTACTTTCTGATGAGCTAGTCAGTGATGGAATCCTCGAGCTCTAAGCAGCAAGAGATTCAGAGTTCTCCCCCTCCGGTCCTCGAAATTCCAGACATCCCGACGGAGATAGTAGATCCAGCTACAAACGAGCTGCAAGAGGCTATATTTATTGAGGACCCTAGAGACTCCGTTCAATCCAATATTTCTAAAAACTTGTTGGGCAGGATATGCACAAGACACAACATTTCTTCGAATGATGTGCTATTGTCGAGATCTAGTGACAGACCTCACTGTCCGCCCGAAGGATACACCGCCTTTTATCGCCATGCTTGTGCGGTCGGAACACTCCCTCCATTCAATCAATACATTAGGGAGATGTTATCATTTCTTGGAATTGCTCCCTCTCAATTACACCCCAACGGGCATGCGCTACTGAACAGTACATTCATTGTATTTATGGACCATCTTTTTCGTCCACCAAGGCCAACGGAAATCAGATACCTATTTAATTTCAGGAGTAGAGGTGATAGTCCATCCTTTACGTTTTTGGAGGCAGTCAGGAACTGCCAGGTTATAACCGGAGCCTGGACCAGACTCAGCTACTTCAAGAATGAATGGTTTTATATCCGGTGTCCTCCAGGTTTTGCCAGGCGGTGGCTGTCTAGACGTAAGTGTCGTAACCCGTCGATGATTTCCTTGACTAATGGTTTTTTGGCACTGGTATTGACATCCTACTTTTCTTACAGCCATTATCTCCAGACCCGACGGCGGGTATTACAAGGGCACGGTTCGGAGCCTTCAAGAGATTCCGAGCGATTTGAGGCACATCGACTTGGTGTTGACTGACTATAACTTAAGAGCTCTTGGCTTGATTGAAGTAAATCAAAGCATAGTCACCGAAGGGATGCTAAGGCTTGTTCCAAAGAAGAAGAAGAAGAGGAAGAAGAAGAAAATGAAGAAAATGGCGAAGAAAACGCTCGGAGTCGTGATAACCGAAGTGAGCGACGAAGAACGGACTCACACAGACGTCGAGCCGATGGCTGATTTTTCGGGCAATTTTGAAGAATTGGGAGAGAGACGGAAAAGCAAGGCTGTCATTTCCAAAAAACTTAAATCTAAGGGATGGAAGTTTGTAGATGTGTCTCCTCCCACTTCCGGAATCATAATTTCCGAGGCCGCCCCTTCTCAATCGAGAGATATTTTCAAAGGGCTTGGTGATATTCCCATCCCGGATTATATATCAATTCATCACAATCCTGGTTTGGAAGAATTCTGAGATGTTTTAGATATGAGCGAGCCCTTTTCTTTTAGTGCAATCAACACTTCCGGTTGGTCAGGGGGTTTACACATTTACACACACTTCCACAGCACTACACGATTTCCGCATATTGGACATTATTTTTATAGGGTGCTTAACTGCAGTTTCTTCTTATCGCAGGTGAGATGTCAGGTCGTGGATCCACACTAGATAGGCTCCGCAATGTTCGCCGATCTTCCCCATATTATGATTCCTGTAGGAGGGAATCGGACAGGGATTACGTATGTGGCTATAACAACCAGGAGCGTTATGATAAAGATCGAGATTACTGGCGTGGCCTCTCTGGTCAAGAGCGTTCTGATAGAGACAGAGGCCATCAATATCGATAACGTTCTCGTTCTCCTCCGCCTCCTAGGGCCCCTATAGATCCCCCTGAGTCTTCGCAGCAACAACAGCCTTCTCAATCTTCAAGGCCCGAAACTCAGCGGCAAAGAGTTAAACCACATACAGCCGCCATTATTGAACAGGCTCCGGCAGAACTGACGAGTGAAGGAGCCATCAAGCTTGCTTAAATGAAAAAGGATTTTCCAGAAATTTGTTTAGATGCATACGTCTTCCCTCCCCATCTCAAGAGGATTCCTCCGGATGCCGAGAATATCGCGCATGACTATATTCATGACTTTTATGCTCAATATAAAGAGTGGTATAAAGCAGTCGCGAAAGCTTCAAAAGTAGCCTTTGACCGGGAAAAAATTATTGAGAAACTCGAGGCTGACCTTGCCCAGTAAAATCGCATCATCCAGGTTCTTCAATCAGAGACAGAGTCGTCTCGAAGTTCAGAAACCCAAGCACTTAAAAAGGTTGACGAAGCCATGGTGAAGATGGCAAGGATGCAGCAGGCACATTGTTCCTTGGTAGAAGGGATGGGCCATCGCTATACCACCGTATTAGCCGAGCGAGATGCCGCCGTCAAAGAGCTGAATGAGCTTAAAGCCAAGTTCACTGAAACGGTGAAGGAAAAGAATGATGCAAACACCGCCGCTCAGGAGGCATGCGATCAAGCTGTATCACTTCGAGCTGAACTTGATGTAGCGGTGGCAAAGGTTAAGACTGTGGAGGCAGAAGTTAAAGAAAAAATTAAGGCAGAGCAGTCCCGGATGGAGGCTGATTTTGACAATCTCCTGGTCACGTATAACGCCAATGTGTTGGAACACTGAAATTTATCTTGGCTTGGGGATTACTCTTTGCTTTTGTATAACGCATGGACTAGGCTGATGGAGGAAAAGAAAGCTGCGCGTCCGGAAGAAACACTGGATGATTTCGAACTTGAGACGCGCTTGCTCACTGAGGAGGAGAGGAAGGTTCTCCACGAGGCAATGATTTCCGTGGAAAAGGAGAGGCTTGGTGCTCAGCAAATGGAGACCGGTGAGGGTTCGGAGGTTGAACATCATGAAACAAGTGCTGAAGTTTTAATTCCGACACTGCCCGAAGCCACTACCGCGGTTGATCTCCAGCCTGTCCCTGCTTATAATCCGGATCAGCCGTAGTTGTCTCCCATCAGAGCATCTGTCTCTGCACCTGCCCACACTCCGGGTCATACTAAGGAAGGTATTTGAACGCCTCCCGTATATACTTAGTGTGGTGAATCTGAAGCAATACATTTCGCTAACAATCTTTACTTTTTTACATTCAGTGATCGAGGCTGTTATCTCTGCGCATCCTGCATCTCAAGTCCTTTATCAAAAGCAGGAGGCCATTGTTACAGAGGCAACTATGACATCTACCATGGTCGGCAAAGGGGGAGAAACGAGCATGTTATCTTTCGATGCCCAGATGATTGAGGAACTTCTTAGTCAATCCAGCGACCCCTTTGCAGATCCATCTTTCGCCATGAGCGGGGATACTCCAGCTATTAGCTCCTTCATGCCAGCCACCAGTACGTCCAGCGTGGCCCAAGCACCTCGAGAGGATGAGATTCTTGCCGAGATCAATGCTGAGATGGCGACTACGACAGCAGGTAGCATTTCTGGGGGTGGTATGGCTCCGTCTGTTCCAGCTCCATCAATGATGATATCGCTGGGTGGCACTGTGGTTATTGCAAGTGCTCTTGCTTCACTTCCTGTTACAGCTCCCATGCCTTCAATTCCTTCCTCCAGAAGAATTTCTGTCGCCTCGAGCTCCAAGGAGGACATTGACATCATGCCATAATCGGGAGACAAACCGGAGAAAAGCAAATGATTGCGGAGGAAGTCGGGCAGTGGATCCAGCGGTTCTACTCCGAAAAAGAAACTGAGGAAGAAGAAAGATTGCGCGCTTATTTAGTTTGCCCTGTCATATTCGGGGGTAGCATTTTGTTTTGTCTTTCTGGTTTTCTATAGCCGTGTATAGATGCAGGTTCGGCCCCTGCTAGTAGGAATTTTTTGAATTAGCTTGTAATTGGATTCCTTTTGTTGATAATTGAAATGAAAACATATTCTCACTTTTGTCTTCAATTCAATATTTGTTTTGGTTCTGCCCCCAGCCTTGGGGATAAGCCGTAATAGGCGTTGTACGAAATTATCCATGGTTTAGTGCTAACATCCATACTTTGGAGATTTATATATCTGCGTCAGTTGTTGGTCATACATCTTCGTGTGTTCAGTTTATGTCCACACTCTGGGGATTTAGAATTGCTTTTTGGTTAATAACTTGGTTCATGAACATGTGATGCAACTCAGTTGAGGTGCGGTTGAAGTCGTTTGGCGGACGAATCCTCCTTCCTCGAAACCGCATTTGGTTATTTATTCTCCGGTTCGTGCTCTCAGACTCCGAAGTTCGTTAATGCTTATACCTAGCTCGCGCTCACGGAGTACTCTGGGATTCGTTTTATGTTTATACTCTGTCTCGCACTCTGGGAGAATGGAGTGGTTTAATGTTTATACTCCACCTCGCAGTCTGGGAATCCGGAGTTGGATGATGTTTATACTCCGTCTTGCACTCTGGGAGTACGGAGTTGACGTATGTTTATACTCCGTCCCACACTCTGGGAGTACGGAGTTGATGAATGTTTATACTCTGTCTCGCACTCTGGGAGTACGGAGTTGAGTAAAGTTTATACCCCGTCTCGCACTCTGGGAGTACGGAGTTGATTAATATTTACACTCCGTCTCGCACTTTGGGAGTACGGAGTGGTTGTATGTCTATACTCCGTCTCGCACTTCGGGAGTACGGAGTTGAGTGAGGGATTGTCGCGTATCAGCCCATTTTTAGCCATGATGTGATGGCTTGCCCCCGAGCTCGAGTTTCACTTAGCGAGTGGCCGGTCGTATCATAGCCACTCCCTACTTGAATAAATTCCACTGCATGATGGAATTTAGCTCTTCGTGCGTCGTGATGTCATACATTGTATTCAATGAATCACAGCTCTGGCTCGAAGAAATGGCATTTTATTGCTGGAATAAGAAAATATGGCAAAGTTAGTTGCCTTATTACAAGTTCTAATTTCTAAATGAAGAAACGAAATTGCAAAAATGGAAAGATATAATGAAACAAATAAAGCCTGTCATGTGTAATAGCGACGGAGATTCTCGCTGTTCCAGGCCCTTGGCAAGTCAAGACCGTCAACCGTCGATAGTTTGAATGTGCCATCACCGAGTCTTTTTGTAATTACGTATGGTCCATCCCAGTTTGGTTTCATGTATGAAGGGACCGGATAGATTCTTTTGAGGACGAGATCGCCGAGTTCAAAGGTTCGGGGTCGAACTTTGGCATTGTACAATTGGGCGACTCGACTTCGATGTGCGGCCGCTCTTAAATCAGCCTCTTCCCGCTTTTCATCCAGTAGATCCAAAGATTCAGCAAGCAATATAGCGTTTGTTTTTGGATCATAATAAGTCACGCGAGGGAAAACACTTCCATTTCGACTGGAATTATGGCTTCAGAGCCATAAGATATGGAAAATGGGGTGTGTCCGGTCGCAGTCTTGTGAGTCGTTCGATAAGCCCATAAAGCCATAGGCAGTTCGTCAACCCATTTTCCCCCGGCCTTTTCCAATCGTTTCTTTAGAATGGACTTTATGACTTTATTAACAGCTTCAACCTGACCGTTTGCCCGAGGGTGTGCAATTGCCGAGAATTTCTTATAGATATGAAACCGTTGACAGAAATTCTTGAATTCCGCACTACTGAATTGGGCTCCATTATCGGTGATGATGGTATTCGGGAGTCCAAATCGACAGATGATGTTGCGAACTACGAAATTGAGTACTTTCTTTGTCGTAATGGTTGCAAGGGGTTCCGCTTCAACCCACTTGGTGAAGTAATCAACTGCAACGATGGCATACCTTGCCCCACCTTTGGCCAGTGGTAGCGTGTCGATGATATCGATGCCCCACATCGCAAATGGCCAGGGACTGACCATTTGGGTTATCTCAGTAGGTGGGGCCCTTGGGATTCGGGCGTGTTTCTGGCACCTATCACATTTCCTGGCATAGTTCGTTGCATCTCGATTCACAGTTAGCCAGTAGTATCCGTATTGGAGTATCTTCTTAGCGAGAGCTTGCCCACCGTTGTGATCGCCACATTCTCCTTCGTGTACGTCGTGTAGCACTCATTTGATTTCATCGTGCGCGATACATCGGAGGAGAGGAACAGAATACCCTATTCTATACATGACTCCGTTCTGAATGACGAAACGTGAAGCTTTTCGCAGAATTTGTCTTTTCTCGTTTCTATGTTCAGGCAACGTCCCATTCTTGATGTAATTTTGGTACGGAGTCATCCATGATTCTCTACTGGGAGCGGTTTCAAACACAAAATTCGTCTCTATTTGATCGATGCTTGGGGAGGACAAAGTTTCGACGGGGACAAGTCCCATTTGCTGCGCTTCACCTGTACTTGCCAGCTTTGCTAATGAGTCAGCCTTCTGATTATGTTCTCGAGGTATATGGTAAATAGCATAGTAATCGAAGTGACTTAGTGCTTCTTGAACTCGGGCTAGATAGGCAGCTAGTCGTCAATCCTTGGCCTGATATTCGCCTCGAACTTGATACACAACTAATTGGGAATCATAGTAGATTTCCACAGCAACAATCTTCAGATCACAAGCGAGTTTTAACCTGGCAAGCAAAGCTTCGTATTCGGCTTCATTATTGGTTGCGCGAAATTCGAACCTTAGAGCGTAGCATATGGATCGGCCTTCGGGAGTTTCAAGTACTATTCCGGCACCCGAACACTGATCGTTCGATGCACCATCGGTGTGCAGCTTCCAAATGCATTTAGGAGGTATAGTGGTCTCAGGCAGATCCTCTGAAACAGTAAATTCGGCTATAAAATCCGCTAGGACTTGTCCTTGAATGGCTCTTCGTGGAGCATAAGTGATATCGAATTGACTCAGTTCAATGTTCCACTTGAGCAGCCTACCAGACGTCTCAGGCCGCGCGAGGACCTATCGTAACGGCTGATCGGTGTACACAGTAAGGGAATGAGCTTAGAAATAAGGGCGAATTTTCCTTGAGGCAATGACCAGGCAGTACGCCAGTTTCTCTAGTCTTGGGTAATTTCTTTCAGCTCCTGTTAGCCATTTACTAACATAGTAGACTGGTTTCTGCACTCGGTCTTCTTCCCGAACCAAAGCGGCGCTGATTGCATGCTCTGATACTGCCATATAAAGGTACAATTGTTCGAGGTCAACCGGCTTTGACAGGATCGGTGGTGTGGAAAGATGTTGAACCAGCGATCGGAATGCGTCTTCACACTCCATGGTCCATTCAAAGTTTCGCTTTCCTTTCCGGATCAGATCGAAGAAAGGAATGCATTTATCGGTGGATTTTGAAATAAACCTGCTCAATGCTGCTACCTTCCCGTTGAGACTCTAGACTTATTTTATGGTTCTTGGAGTTTGTAAGTTCCTTATCACCCAGATCTTTTCGGGATTTGCTTCTATCCCTCGAGAGTTAACGATGAACCCGAGGAACTTTCCAAAGGCGACACCGAAGTGACACTATAATGGATTGAGCTTCATTCCATATTCTCGAAGGATGCAGAACATCGAATCTAAATCTCTGACGTGATCTGTGGAGAATTGAGACTTTACTAGCATGTCATCCACATAAACCTCCATGGTCTTCCCGATCTGGTCGGCGAACATCCGGTTGACCAAGCGTTGGTATGTTGCTCCGGCATTTTTTAGACCAAAAGGCATGACTCTGTTGCAGTAGAGTCCCAGATCGGTCACGAAACTGGTATGTTCTTGATCAGGCAAATGCATGGGTATTCGATTGTAGCTAGAATAAGCATTCATGAAAGATAATAATTCATGTCCAGCTATTGAATCCACGAGCTGGTCAATTCGAGGAAGTGGAAAACTATCCTTTGGACAAGCCTTGTTTAAGTCAAAGTAGTCGATGCAAGTTCTCCATTTCCCATTCGGTTTTCGAACCAATATGGGATTCGACACCCATTCTGGATAGAAAGCATCTCGGATGAACCCATTTGATTGTAACTTATCAACCTCCTCTTTAAGGGCGGCATATCTCTCTGGATCCATACCACGCCTTTTCTACTTGACCGGGACATACCGCGGATCAATATTCAGGGAGTGACTCACGATGTCCGGTGAGATCCCGCACATATCAGAGTGTGTCCAGGCAAAAACGTCGAGATTCGCCCGGAGAAATTTAACCAATTCCTTTTGTGTCTATTTGCCCAGTTGAGACCCAACTTTTAGCATCCTCGAATCATCACCCTCACTGATTGGGACGTTCACAGTCAGTTCGGCCGGGGAAGCTTGATTCTCTTTAGATTCGTCTTTATCTTCATTGTCTCTAGGGTCAAGGTCTTTATGGAATTGGTCGTGGTGCCCGGGCCGGGGCCCAGGCACTAATTGTCAATTATCATCAATACGGACGTAGAGAGATTCCTCTACGCCCTTTCCTTTCTCCTTTCGTTGTACTCCTCGTAGTTCAGCAACATAGCAGGCCCTCCCTGCTGCCTGATCTCCTTGAATGACTCCGACCCCGGATTGGTGGGGAACTTTAGAGTCAAGCACCGTGGGGCAATGGCTGCTCTGAATTCAGCAAGGGCCGGTCGGCCTAAAAATGCATTATAAGGTGAATCAATGTCCAAAACAACAAACTGCAACATCCAGACTCTCCGGCGTTCTCCAACCCCCAACTCCACTAGTAGTTCCGTCACTCCAGTGGGTATTGTAGCACTTCCATTGAAGCCGTGGACTCGTGATTGGCAAGGTTTTAAGTCCTTCGCTTCCATTTTCATTAAATCATAAGCCCATTTAAGTAAGATGTTTACGGAGCTCCCACTGTCAACCAGGATCCTCTTCATCCAAGTAGGACCTACCTGGGCAGATATGACCAGTGGGTCGATTGTGGGGGCTTCGACCTTATCAGCGTCTCGGCTTCTAAATATGATATCATCAAACATTGTCTTTTGTTGTTTGGCCGGAGCCCCATCCTCACAATTACTGCAACATTCGAAGTTCGCATGCCTGATAGAGCTATCATACGACTCCATTTCCCTCCAGCTTCTATCTACTGGGTGGGGACCACCACTTATTGTGTTTATAACTAGCCTTCCGCCCGTACGAGCGGGTTCTTCTTGTCTTTCTTGATTTTGCACACGATTTTGATTTGAAGGGCACGCACCACCAGACTGCGGCGCCCGCACAAACTGATCTAACTTTCTCTCCCTGATCAACTTCTCGATGAGGTCCTGCAAATGTCGACACTCATTGGTATTATGGCCATAACTCTCGTGAAACCTACAAAACTTTCTTGTTTGAATCTGCCTCTCCGACGAGGGCTTCGGAGCAGGCTTCTTATATTGCACAGTGTTGCAAGTTTGCAGGTACGCGTTTTCCAATGACGTATTCAATGGCGTGTAATTATCAAACATTGGAGCCCTACGTCGTGGGCCTCGGTTCTGATCTCTTTTCTTGTCTTGACCATTGTTGCCTCTCGGCTGGGTTTGTTTGTTCTGTATATTCAACTGAACTTTTCTGGAACTCTCACCGGACTGCTTAACTGCTACATTACTTTGTATTCCTTCACTTCTGGGCCTCACATCGTCCTGCTTCCTAGACTGTTTCGCGTCCTCTTATCGTAAGAACTGAGCGGCTTTGGAGTAGAAACAGTCCAACGATGCGGGTGGTTTCCCAGCTAACCAATTTCCAAACTCAGAATCGGGATCGATCCCCTTGGTTAAAGCCATCAAGATTGAGTTATCGTTGGGATTACTAATCTCCACACATGCCGCGTGGAATCTCTCTAAATAACGCCTGAGTGTTTCCCCATGAGCTTGGGTGACACTAGACAGGGTGGTAACGTCTTTAGGTCTAGCGACATGCATACGGAACTGTTCGACAAATTTCTTAGCCAGTTGATTGAACGAAGAGATAGATCTAGGTGGCAACCTTGTAAACCACATTATTGCGATTCCTCCCAAAGAGATGGGAAAACTTCGGCATTTCACTGCATCATCAGCCCTTGCAGCGCTCATTGACCACTCATATTTCAAAATATGTTGATTAGGGTCACTACTTCCTTCGTACATTGGGAGAATTGGCATTCTGAATCGCCGGGGGGGATCAGCGTATAATATCTCGTTTGTGAAAGGAGTATGACTACGGGAGATTCCCCAGTCGTCATTAGTAAGCCCCTGATATTCGCAAATCATCTGACGTATCATGGTCGAAATATCGGGAATCATCACATTCTGTGCATGCTGAGCTAAGGTGTGGTCGGGTTCCACAGTGCGAGTTTGGACCGGACGCTGTCAACGGTCCATGTCTCGCCTCCTTGGCTCGGCATCTTCCGGGACGTATGGTTCAGGAGTACGCCCACGTTGTTGATTATTTGGATCTAACAGATTTCGGGTATCAACCCTTGCTTCTACCGCAGCGGTGGTAGTGCGATTGTTTATGGTATACTGTGGAACAGTACCTCTTCGTGATGAGGGCCCGGTCTGGAAGCTGGTTGACGGCCCAACCCTCAATTGTCCTACGGTCAAGGAAGGTTGATATCCGGTAGCTTGTGTGTGACTCACATCTAATCGGGGACTGGTAGATCTGCCGTGATAGTCAGATGAGGCGGAACTTTCTATGGACGAGTGGGAAGCATCATCCCTCCTGGTCCTCCTACACCTTCGGCGATTTAATTGGTTGGTCAATTCAGCGTTAGCGCGCAGCTGTTCAGTTAATTGTTGCCGACTTTGAGTCATTTCTTGGAGCAACACTTGGAACTCTTGTCTGGTGACTGGTCCTGACGGATCTGAGTGAGCAGTGTTGTCTTGATTGGATGGTGGCTGCTGTGTAGGATTCTGTCTATCCCGACCTTCTTGATCAGCAGCCATAGAGGCAGTTCTTGTGCTAACCATCATGAGTGGTGGAGTCCTTGCCTAGACTTTACACAAATCTGAATAGGATGGAAGGATTCCGAATTAGAGATCTGGATCTTCCTCTAGGATTTATGCAATCCGGTGTCGACGGGAGATCCATGGAGCAGGAGAAAAAACTAGTTTTTCTCAGAGAAAGCACCAAAGTGTTTGTACCAAAAATGGGCACAACACTCTTCGGAAGTTTTTGAAGAGATAAAAGTGAAGAATGAAAATTGAAAATGACGATTATCTAACGAAAACTCCAAATAACGGAAAGTAAATTGCACAGAAGACAACAATTTAGAGTGGTTCGGCATTTCGCCTACGTCCACTATGAAGTTTGATGATTTTATTGCTCGATACTTGAAGATTACAATTTCTTATAGCGTAGTAAAACAGATTTTATGATTATAGTCTGAATCTAAGGCAGCAATGGTGATCTGGAGTAAATATGGCAGAATCTGTTCACCCTTTAGCTCTTAAAATTGTCCGACCTCTTTTCTGAATGACCAGGGGCTCTATTTATAGATGTAGGAGGCTGATATTTCGCCTAAATTTTGGGAGACCACTTCTGGCACGTGAGGGGGGCCCACATGCCCGGCCTCAGGAAAGTTGGGCCCACTTCGGGATCGATTTGAAATCCATTCCAATTGATCAAGGAATCATCCAATCAAGCTGAAATTTGGTGTGGACATTCTTCAACATGTTCGTAAGCTCCTGTGAAAATTTCATATCGTTTGGACTTACAGATCTCTAGAAATCGTCGATACGAAGTTGTATTTCTAGGCGTTGTTATCCTGCTCGAATCGATTCCCTTCGAATCGATAGCCCCGACTCGATGATGGAGCGCGTGAGGAAGTTGACATGTTGCGCGCTTTTCGTGTCGATCCACTTTTCACTCCGAGTTGATTGGGACGACTCCATGATTTTCGCCACTTTGACCTAATGGATTCGAGGGCTTCATTCACATATGGATTCGAACAGAAGCCTGTTCGTATCGATCGTGATGTGCTATAGTCGATCGATACGAAGCCGTTGCAGCAGGATGGATTCGAACATATTGTTGTCCCTGGATTCGAAGTGAAGTGTTCTGGTGGATACGAACATATCATTTTTTATGGAGTCAGTGCATAGCTTTGTTCGCATTGATCTTGATAGTCTCCAGATGATCGTTACGAACTCGAAGCACATGGCCAGCTCAGCCTGTGATCGATTCGAACCTGATGGGTTCGAATAGATTGATTCGAGCATCATTTTTCCTGTAACTTGTGTTGATCATAATTTGAGCATACGAACTCGGATTGACGTGAAACTTGGAACGTTGGCTTTCCTGGCTTTGCTTGTCATGTCTTGTTAATCGTGGCTCGATCCGGACTCGGACAAAATTCATCGATATCCATGACGAGTGACTCTTGGCTTTTAGTCAGTCCCTTGGTATCTCGGCCTTGCCAAAAGGCGGGATAACAGTATGGGTCATGATGATGTGAGTATGATGATAATAATCATGCAAAATAACTGATCAAATAATTATTTAATCTAAGTAATAACTCTCTTTGGTAATTTCATATCAAAACTTGGGCTAGGCAATAATTTATTCCTTGAAAACATTTGTCATTTTATACGGTTAATCCCCTTGATTCATATTTAAAATAAGGAAAATATGGCACATTACTTTACCAATTTCTCATGCCAATTTATAATCCATTTTAATACTGTCGTATATACGTACAATATTAATTTAAGGATGTCGCACCTCTTCATTATAGGGCATAACGCCAGAAATTAGAATATGTTCATTATTGAAAACTTGCAGCATCAATATGGACGACATGGGACGTCGCATCCCTTCATATCAAAGCTTCTAAAAATAATTCCGAATTTTATAAAAATATAAGACTATAATGCCGAAATCAATGTTGTGTAACATAGAAATTTATAGTTCAATGAACCTACTAAATATAGCCTTTTATACATAAAATATATATAAGCCGACATTGATGACATCCGACATCAATATCATAAAACCATTGATATCAGGTGCTTTAAAACTGTAATATCGACATTGATGACTTCCGACATCAATGTCGTAAAACAGTTGATTTCATAAAACTGGGCTACTATGTCGTATAGAATAGAATGCCGCAATTGAGAACAGGCGGCATTATTGATATTTGATATCAATGTTGAAAGTATGTAGATATAAGCGGTACTGTTTCCATAATACTTCTATCTCAAAAGTAATACTAGCGGCTTCACTGCCTAAAGTAATTAATATCGAAAATAATACTTACAACAATACTGTCTTAGACTAATGCGTCAAATAGGAAGCATGCGACATTAATTTAAGAATGCTAAACATAGTTGACATTGATAACTCATGACATCAATATCATGTACCCATAAGATGCGACATTCCCATAATGTCAATGGCGGATGCATGGCTCAATGCATCACATAGTTACGACATAAGTACCAGATACATTACTTCATGTTAGTGCCGCCTACATCGAATATCGCTTACAACTATAAAATGATACAGCCTATTATTAATGCCAAACGTCTTGGCAATGCCGCATATCGATGGTATTGTCGTAATTATCATAAAAACTGTTTTATTTGTATTAAAAACAATTTTCTTTTACCAATTCTTATTCTTTGTCAAATTTTAATTGGATAATAATACTCTTTACCCGAATATTTTCGAAAAAACTACCACACTGGGTTTTCATTCCCAAAGACCAGATTCGATAAGGCTTCTTTCTGCGCAATCAATTTCGCACCCATCTAATAATACTAATTATTTAATATTTATTTATAAGCTTTTCTAGCTTAATAAATTCATATAAAATCATAATATCTTGGGAAAAATCCTAAAAATTCACCAAAAACCAGAATTAGCATATTCTTTAACCTATAATTTTTTTGAGACCAACGTCTTTATTTAATAATTTTTAATAATTAAAGCCCGAAATAAATGCCATTTCTTTCTTAGGAAATTCATAAAATATTCCCATTAATTTGGAAAATTATGAAATAAAAAACCATCTCCAAAATTATGTTTTACACAACATACCTAAAAATCAAATCGTTTGGAGATCATAAACTAAGGTTTTGACTATAAAACTATCATAATAATTTCATAAAAATTCCAGTAATTCATTATTTAACCAACCAATGGTAAAATCAAACATCGCACATCATAACATCATCAACGAATCAAAACCAGTCAGCTCTGAAACCAAATAAGCATAAAATGAGATGGTTTATTATTATTCACTTAAATTGGATAATGGAGTTGAGATTTGATGGAGAATGTTTTCCCTAGCTTTTTCCCTTGAAATTTCCTTAGCTTCCTTCTTCTGTTCTTCTTAGTTATGGCAGCCTCTTGGGTTTTCAGTTAAATTGTTGTGAAAATGAGAATGAAATAGAAGAGGGAGGATTTAAGGGGAAAAAAATAGGTCTATTCCTATTTTTCCCTTTTGATATATTCTTTTATATGTTATGTTTTAAAACAATCTTATTAGTCGATTAGTTAAGGCTCGACCTTGTTAATTATCAAATCTCATCCTCCTTATCTTTACACAAATCACATTATTCTATTTAATTTATCTAATTAAATCTCCTGAATAATGTTAATCTAAATTAGGGGTGTTATAAATAACAAGGAATACACCAAAAAAGAAAGACTGTACAAAATATGGATATTTAACGTATTTTTTACTGTTTATTTCAAGAACTAAAAAGATAGTTCCCTGTAATTACAAACACCGGACGAACATCTTCCCCTTTTGTAAGATGTGGAAATTTATTGTGTTAACATTCTTATGATAGAAATGTAATTCCAATAAGATGCAATAGAACCCAAAAGTTAAATAGTAAGATATGAATGCGGAAAAAATATATTAAACAGTTAAGACGTGGAATACCAATAAGATTTAAAGTAAGTAAAGAAGAAAATGTGAAAATTAGAAAAGAAGAAATAAAAAGAGATAACATGGAAATAGAAATGGAAGAGTAGGAAATGGAGTTATGAACCTGATAAAAACAAAACGGCAAATGAACTTGAACTAAAGAAAAATGTGAAATGCATTATGAAGTAAATACCTAGGGTCAACAGTAAAACTATAGTGGCATGGTAATTAAGTAAGTATAAAGGAAGTATATATATGAAATAGTTGTAAGTAGCCTCTAATATGCGTTTATGATAGGTGTGAGCTATTTTAATTAAAGTATAATTAAAGAAATGATATGACTTTAGTCATTAGTATGGGTTGGAATGCGAGGTCAGTAGTGTCAGACAGTAGATGTTTGACCATCAAAAGGGGCTACCAGCAGTTGTGTATACATTATACTGATGTGGGATATATCCAATCATAAAACCCGTGGAGTATACGCTTGCTTATAGATAGAGGAATACGCCCAATAGAAAGTTAGTCTACTTCAAATATGTATTAGAGGGTATTGCCTTGATTGCACTAGGAAATCTTAATAGGATGGTAAGGGGGATCGAGAACTATGTGGAAAAATGTAAGACCAAGGTCAATAAGTAGGGCTGTCATAGGTCGAGAAAGTCATTAATTCTTAACGGTCAACGTGAAGGATAGGGTTACACCTAGACTAGTCTTCATCTGCCTACTAGGAGAGACTATGTTGGGTTAGCACCGCCACAGTTGTTTGCTAGCTTGTTTGTTAGGGCAAGGAAAGTTAACCCACAAAAGAGTTCCATCAAAATAGTTGAGATGGTCCATGATGCCGGGTCCACAATAGAAAGTAAACAAAGCAGTTAATCCCCAAAGCGAGATAGGGTTGGTAAAATGTATGAAAAGTCTTCCTTAGGCATTACATGAGTCCTTCATTATGCGCAGCGATAGACTGTGATACGACGAGAGCAAGGGATCCCAACGGGGTGCAAATAGAAAGATACTACTAGGGATATTATCTAAGTTTAATTGGGAACCATGGGATATTTTTTTTATATATATACATAGTTATGATTTTATAGAGGGTAGATGGTTATAGTTCGTATGCGGGTGTGGAGTTGAAACGATTAATAAAATGTAAACAGACATAACATGATATAGAATATAATCAACATAAGCTAGTGGTATGTACAAAATATATAATTTTACCAGTCACAAGAATGTTGTTATGGCCCCCTCCTCATCACAACCCACATGATAGATAGAAGGACAAGTACTGTTGCTCGACATGTTCGGTGCTGACAAGAACACTTGACTTTGGATGTGTCAAACCTTGGTCAGTAGTTTATGCGATTTATTATATTTTATTATTCTAATGTATGTTATATCATTAGAGCTTTGATATGCATTTTTTGCTTTATTCGTAGGATAACAAACCAATGATCCATACTTCGTTGGACTTGGATTTTCGATTTAGCGAAAATTATGGCCCACTGGGGTGCGGGCTGTTGCATTTGGTATTAGAGCTTAGGTTAGTCAATCTTAAAAAATTAGAAGATGTTGAGTGTGCATATTTTTATTTTTTTTATAAATAAAAAATATATTATATGCCAAATCCTAATTATTCCAACCATAGAATAGTTAAATATGGAAAAATCCTTAAAGCTGGATAGTACATGACTCCCTAGTCCGGCCTTGATAGCCCAATGATTGTAGATCCCCATACGATTGTTGATTGATGATGTACAATAGGTTCAAATATGGGGAAAATAAGAATCGATATGTTATAGAAATCCACTTTGAGTCCAACCCAATAGAGAATAATTTTAAAAGTTAAGAAAGTAAGAAAATATCAGACTTTAAAAATATACAAATATTTAGTTAAATTGAAAAGTTCTCATAAATAAGTTTTGCAAAAAAACCAATGATTGAAAAATTATAGAGTGTATATAGCTCGCTAGTTTCTTTGTAAAGAAAAGTGTAAATAAAAAGTTTTAGTAGAAGTTAAAATTTGTTAAAAACCAAAATTTCAGTATAGGAAATTTTGTAAAAAGCTATTTATTTTAAAAGAAAATGGTTGATCAATATAGCTCATGGGTTTCTACATTTTTAAGCTGTAAAAACATTTTTAGGGATGGACAATAAAAAGTGGTACAAGTTTGGAATAGGGTAAACCGTATAGGAAAGAAGATTTAGAACCCTAAAACAAAACTATAGGGAAACATTACAATGGTTCAAGTATGAAAACAGTAAATTAAGAGAAAAAAAATTGAAATTAGTGCAGTAGGCTGAAGAGTTGAATAATATAAAAATTGTGAAATAAAAATAGAAACAAGATTTGATTTATTGTAATTAGGTCGGGGTTAGACATAATTTAATTTATTGGAATGAAAAGTGGTACCATTATAAGTTTCTATGAATCAATAAAGTTACAAATAAAGATGTATTGTTTGAAATACAAAGCAATATAATGTAAAGAAACAAAGTATAATTTCTTGTAATTTCACTCAAAACATGAATCATTTTTTAAGTGATTCACAGAAAATTTTAACGTTAACAATTCCTTTAGAAGGGCAAATGTTTCTAATGCATTAAAGTATAAGATCCTTAAGTTTAATAAAAAGTAAAGTAATTAGAGGCCCAAAACTAAGCACTACAGATGCTGCAGTCTTCTATAGTATTAGCTTCCAACGACTAAATACGGCTGTGTTAATGGTATCTATAATATCAGAAGCACTTGAATATGAAACAAAACACAGATTTCAAAACAACTTTTCTTCATTGCATTTAAAACAGATGTTCCATATTCTTAATACATAATCCCAATACGTTCCGAGGCACAGATAAGATATACTTAGTACAGAATATGCCAAGAACGGTATATGAAGATACCCCCTTGGATGACTAGAGTTACATAGTCATAGTAGACTTAATACAAACACAGTGGAAATACAACAAAGGTAAAAGTACAACTCCTAAATAGCTATCTGTTTGCCTCCTACATGTCACTGGTAGCTTTATTCGTCATCCTATTAAACCTAAAAAGACCTTAACCCCTCAGCCTACTCAAATTAATTTTGATCACCTGAGAGTTTAAGGGGAAAACATAAACTTCGAGTCAAACATAAAGCCTGGTGTGAATAATATTATACATCCCAGAATAATTATGTTAAGTGAGACCACGCCGCTTAGCGGAACGGGTTTCCCCTCACTAACATCCTTTAAAAACATATCTTTGCAAAACCTTTCATAAAACCATATAATGTGCTCCTGCATCCACAATGGTTAAACTATATGTTCAAACACACAAGTTTTGTTTGGATAACTTTTAACCTTTGGATGACTCGGGCCTACCAGATAATATAATCAAAATCAACCTAACACCTGTTAGATTTTCTTCTTCTAGATTATCGACCCTTAACTATCTATTAAACATTTCCCATCTGGACGATCTGTCCTTAACTATCTATTAAATACTTCACTTCTGGACGGTCTGTCCCTAAATTAATCATTTCCCAGGTCTTCCTAATCGTAATGGTTTTTCGGGCTCACCAATAACCTATATGTATACAAACATATATTCCTTTCGGTGTGTAACCATAATTTTAGTCTACCTGTGACAAAGCCCTACACACTGTAATTTTGGAAAACAATTAGCTGGGGCTATTAGCTAATGCATAGGGTGCGACCTCATACTAGTCCAATCTGTTTTTCTAATATCTGAGTCATTTTCACTTAAGGATTCCCTCCCATAATTTTTCTTGAAAACATTTTCAAAATGATATAAAACCTTTAAATCAAACTTAAATAAGGAAAAGTATATAATCTTTATACTTTAATCAAAATCATATCACCATGTCATATATATATATTCTTTACTCAAAATTTAGTTGATGAACACATTTAACCATTTGAAAGAACCTCTTTCTAAACCTTTGAAATCATCTCTTTCGAAACCAATATCGAACCTTCCGAAATCATTCCTCAAACCTTTCGAAATCATACATAAAACCTTTCGAAATCATTCCTCAAACCTTTCAAAACCATACATCAAAACTTTCGAAACCATACATCAAACCTTTCGAAACCATTCTCCAAACCTTTCGAACCCATTGAAAAGAAAACCTTTCGAAAGCTATTATGAACTCCTGCCAAACTATTCGGTAACTCTACTTGGTACGCGAGTTCCCTGATCCTCTCTATAATAGGGAACGGTCCAACATATCTCGACGCTAGTTTCCCTGACTTTCCAAACCGTACCACACCCTTCATCGATGATACTTTAATGAAAACAAGATCTCCAAATGAGAACTCTAAATATTTAAGCCTCTTATCTACGCAACTTTTCTGCCTAGACTGAGCCATCTTCATCTGAAATCAGATTAACTTGATCTTCTTTGTGGCTTCTCTCACCACATTTGGACCAAGGTCCAATCTATCTTCGGTCTCCAACCAACATGCTGGTGATTTGCACAGCCTTCCATACAAAGCTTTGAAAGGTGACAGTCCTATACTAGTCTAATAACTATTACTATAGGAAAATTCAACTAAGTGCAAATGGTCTTCCCATGACCCACCAACATCTAGTATACAAGTTCTCAACAAATCTTCAAGTTCCTTATTGACTCCTTCTATCTGTCCATCTGTCTGTGGGTGATATACGGTACTCACCTTAAACTTGGTACCAAACACCTCCTGTAGACTCTTCTCGAGTTCACTAGTGAAAAAGGTATCTTTATCACTGACTATACTACAAGGATCCCATGTAGTCCAACAATATTCTTCATAAACAACTCAGCCAATACATGTGCTATCCTGGTTGACTTAATGGAAATGAAATGTGCACTCTTGGTCAGTCTATCCACTACGACCCAGATATTTTAATTTCCCCTGTTCGACCTTGGTAACCTATCAATAAAATCCATAGATATAGAATCTCATTTCCAAATCATTATATCTAAAGGCTGAAGCAACCTGCTTGACTTCCGATGTTCGACTTTTACTTGCTGGCAATTCGCACATTGCTTCACCTGTAAGCCTACATCCCTTTAATACCTTCCCAGAAGGAGCTTCTTTCCATATCCTAATAGATCTTAGTCCCTCCAGGATGTATAGTAAACTTCGATCAATGAAACTTCCTAAGAACTTCCTTCCTTAGGTCACCAACATCTAGAACACATAACCATTCCTTCTTTCTTAACCACCCATTCTAGTATAAAATAGAATCCTTAAAATCATCAATCAAAGTTCCACTTTCCAATCTTCTAATTCGTTCAGCTAAACATAGGTCATCTCTCTACTTAGAAGCAATCCTCTCGATCAATACTGGTTGAACTTCTAAACAAGATAACACTGCAGTACTCTGATTGGAACTATCAGTCGATCTTAACTGCACAGTACAAGTAGTTAGCGCATCTGAATCTTTCCATTCTGCCAACATAGCTAACACCACATTCTGATGTTTTCTGCTAAGTACACTAGTAACTTTATTTCCTTTCCTTGGCTTATACTCAATACCAAAATCTTAAGCTACTAAAAACTCCAGCCATCTCTACCATCTCATATTCAACTCCTTCCGAGAGAATAAATACCTTAAAGACTTATGATCGTATACAACTCGAATCTTTCTCCTAAGAGGTAGCACCTTCACACTTTCAATGTGAAAATCACTGCTGCCAACTCCAAATCATGAGTTGGATAACTAACTTTATACGGTCCGAGCTGTCGAGAAGCATAGACAATTACTTTATCCCTTTGCATCAACACAGCTCCCAATCCTATTCCACATGCATCTGTATACACCCCCAAATCAAGATTATCATCTTGTACAACCAACATATGAGCATTGGTCAACAAATGCTTTAACTTAAGGAATGTTTCCCCATATTTAATGGACTAAAAAACTTTACATCCTTCCCAGTTAGCCTAGTCAAGGGTGCTGCTATCCGAGAGAAATCCTTATTGAATCTCCAATAATAGTCAGCTAATACAAGGAAAATCCTTATCTTGGTCATCATCTCGTGTCTCTTCTAGTTGTTAACAGCTTCAATCAAAGCTGGATCCACAGACACCCCTTTCTCTAAAACCATATAACCAAGAAATTTCACTTCTCTTATCCAGAAATGACATTTCGAAAACTTCCCTTCTAGTTGATGCTGCCTCAACGTCTCAAGCACTATTCTATGATGAATCTCATGATCTGTCTCATCCTTAGAATATACCAAAATGTCATTAATGAACACCAACATGAACCTATCAAGTACTCTTTGAAAATTCAATTCATTAATTACACAAAGAAAGTAGACACATTAGTCAATACGAATGGCAATACTAACCACTCGTATGAACCATACCTCGATTGAAATGCCATCATAGAAATACTGTCCTCCGCCACACTCAATTGATGGAACACTATTGCCAGTTACAACTGAGAAAATACTTTAGCTCCATTTAACTAATCAAATAAATCATCAATTCTCGGCAAAGGATATATATTCTTTATTGTTTTCTCATTCAGTTTACGATAATCGGTACACAATCTCATGACTACCGCCGAAGCAAGCCATTGAGTTTCGGATAGATCTTATGCCAGGAGGAGAACCTGTAAGTAGACCACCTAGTAGGATGACACCTACCGAGATGAAGGAATTGAAGGTGCAGCTAGTGGATTTAGAAGGAAAGAATTTCGTTAGACCAAGTAGTTCGCCTTGGAGAGCGGTCATGGTGTTCATGAAGAAACCGGATGGGTCGTTAAGGATTATTGACTATCGTAAGTTGGACGAAAAGACGATCAAGAATACGTATCCTTTGTCGAGAATCGACGATTTATTTGATTATGTAAGAGGAGCTAGAGTATTTTCCCAGTTGGATTTAGTGATAGGTTTCCATCAGCTAAGAGTGGCAGAGGATAGTATTTCGTTAATGGCGTTCAGGACCAGATACGGGTCATATGAGTGGATAGTGATGCCATTCGGGTTAACGAATGCGCCAACTTTCTTCGTAGATTTGATGAACTAGGTTTTCTGAGAGAACTTGGATAAGTTTGTGTTGGTATTCGCAGATGATACCTTAATATGCTCTAAGGATGAAAGAGAGCATGAAGTCCATCTTAGAGTGGTGCTTGAGACGCTGAGGCAGCATCAGCTGAAAGCGAGGTTTTCAAAGTATCATTCCAAGATGAAAGAAGTTAAGTTTCTTCATCACGTGATTTCAAAGAAGGATTTGGAAGTTGATCCGGATAAGATCAAAGCTGTTAACAACTGGAAGAGACCAAAGACGGAGATTGAGATCAAAATTTTAGTTGGGCTTGCTGGTTACTACCGAAGGTTTATTAAGGATTTCTCATGGATAGCAGCACCTTTGACTAAGCTGACCGGTAAGGACGTGAAATTTACTTGGTCCGACAAATTCGAGGTGGCATTCCTTAAGTTAAAGTATTTTTTGACCAACGCGCCTTTGTTAGTAGTTCTAGATGGGAATCAGGGATTAGTGGAGTATATAGATGCATGTGGAACCGGATTGGGAGTTGTATTAATGTAGAAAGGTAAAGTTATTGCCTACGCTTCACGATATCTTAGACTACATGAAGTAATATATCCTACTCCTGATTTAGAGTTGGCAAGGGTGATCTTCGATTTGAAAGTATGGAGACATTATCTTAGGGGATGGATTTGAGTTATACGGAGATTATAAGTCCTTAAGGTCCTTATTCTCCTAGAAGGAGTTAAATATGAGACAACAGAGGTGGCTAGGTTTTTTGCAGCTTATGATTTTGGCATAGAGTATACGCCTTGAAAAGGAAATAAAGTTGCGGATGCTCTTAGCAGAAAACATCAGAATGTGGTGTTAGCTATGAGCAAAGTGGAAGGACTTAAAGGCTTTGACTACTTGTAGTGTGCAGTTAAGATTGACTGCTAGTCCTAGTCAGAGAACTGCCGTGTTATCCTGCTTGGAAGTCCAACTAGTTCTGATCGAAAGGTTTGCTTCTAAGCAGAAAGAGGATCCATTGTTGGTTGAGAAGATTAGAAGGCTTGAGGTTGGATCGGAGATTGATAATCTAAAAGATTTTAGTCTTGACCAAAAGGGATGGTTGAGAAAGAAAGGACGGCTGTGTGTATCGAATGTAGAAAACCTAAGGAGGTCCTTAGAAAATGTCATTAATCAAAATTTACGATTCATCTTGTGGGGACCAAGATGCATCAGGATATGAAGAGGAGTTTCTACTGGGAAGATATGAAGAGGGATGTTGGCTTTTGGGTAAAGCAGTGTGTGAACTATCAACAAGTGAAGGCCGGACATCAAAAGCCAAGTAGGTTGCTTCAACCTTTGGAGATACCAGTTTGTAAATTGGATTCGATATTATAGACGGGTTGCTAAGGTCGAATCGGGAAATGAAAGTATATGGGTCATAGTGGATAGGTTCACCAAGAGTTCCCATTCATTCCAGTCAAATCAACCAGGACAGCACCTGCCCTGGCTAAATTGTTTATGAAGAACATAGTTAGACTACATGGGATTCCTAGTAGCATAGTCATTGACAGAGATGCCTTGTTCACTAGTGAATTCTGGAAGAGTCTACAAGGAATGTTGGGAACCGAGCTTAAGATGAGTACCTCTTATCACCCACTGATGGATGGGAAGACAGTGAGAGTCAACAAGGTACTCAAGTCTCTATTAAGAGCTTGTGCATTAGATTTGAGTGGGTCATGGGCAGACCATTTGCACTTGGTTGAGTTATCCTATAATAATAGCTAACAGGCTAGTATAGTGATGGCACCTTTATATGGAAGGCCATGCAAATCATTAGTGTGTTAGTTAGAGACCAAAGGCAGATTGGTCCTTTAGTCCAGATATGGTGAGAGAAGCAACAGAGAAGATGGAGTTGATCCGAGGTAGGATGAAGGAAGCTCAGTCTAGACAAAATAGTTATGCAGATAAGAGGCGTAAGGATCTAGAGTTCTCAGTTGGAGATAGGGTTTTCATTAAAGTATCACCGATGAAGGGTGTGGTACGATTTGAAAAGTCAGAGAATCTGGCACTGAGATATGTTGGACCGTTCGCAGTCATAGAGAGGATCAGAAAGCTTGCATATAGAGTAGATTTATCGAGCAGTTTGGCAGGTGTCCATAATGTGTTTCATGTGTGTCATCTTCGTAAGTATGTACATGATCCAGAGAATATTATCCCTCCGATTGCATTGGAAGACTTAATAGTAGAACCAGATCTGACTTTTGTTAGGCAACCAGTTCAGGTTGTAGCGAGAGTAGAGAAGAGGTTAAGAAACAAGACAGTCAAGTTGGTAAAAGTTCAATGGAGCGACAACCAAAAGGATTGTACTTGGAAAAGAAGACATGAGTAGGGATACTTATCCTAGGTTGTTATAAGGGTACGTTCTGTATATTTTTTATTTAGACTTTTCGCTGGTGGGATATACTAGCTTTGTTGGCATGATTGAAATGCTTATTTGTGGTTCATACTAAATTTTGAGGGCAAAATTCTTTAAGGAGTCTGTAACACCCCTAATATTTCTTTAACATTATTCAGGAGATTTAATTAGATTAATTAAATAGAATAATGTATGGCATGAAAAGGAGATGAGATTTGATAATTAATTGGGTTAGGCCTTAACTAATCAATATATAAGATTGTTTTTACTAAAACATAAGTAGGAGGATTTATGAGAGGAGCAAAATAAGAATAAGTTTCATTTCCTAAACATAATCCCCTTCACCCTCATATCCTCATTCATTTTTACATCCATACAAAACACAAACAAAACAGAGGCCATTGCTAAAGCTTTTAAAGGAAGAAAAATTAGAGAATCAAGTTAAAGCTAACGGGAATCAAATCAACAACTCAAATCTCAACTCATTTTCTCAAAATAAGGTGAATAATAGTATCCATCTCATTTATATGCGTTAAATTTTAGATTTTTAATGTATTCCGCATTGTTTGATGATGATATGGTTGATTTTACGATTGTTTGCATGAATGGTGATTTATTGGAATTTTTATGAAATTTTTATGATAGTTTTCATGGGAAAAACCTTAGTGAATGACCTCCAAACGACTTGATTTATGGATATGTTGTGTAATACAAAATTTTGGAGATGGTTTTTTAATTTCATAATTTTTGGAATTAATAGGAGTATTTTAGGAATTTCCTAAGGTGAAAAGGGCATTTATTTTGGGTTTTAATTATTAAAAATAATAAAATAATGAATTTTGCCCCGAAATTTTTATATAGTAAAGGAAATGTTATTTCGGATTTGTGGTGAATTCTTTCTGGAGTAGTATGGGCTGACGAAGCATGGGGGTCTTATTGGAATTTGGACCCCAAGGAAACTTGGGCATTTATTACTTGGACCATCTTTGTGATTTATTCACCTACTAGAACAAATCAAAGTTTAAACGGTACGAATTAGCACTTGTAGCTTCTATAGGATTTTTTATAATTTGGATACGCTATTTTGGGATCAATCTAATGAAAATAAAAGAGAGGGAAAGAAAATCGAAATGAAATAAAGAATAAAAAATAAGTAGAAAATAAAAGAGCCCAGATTCCAATTGAACAAATTTAAACTTGAAAAGGATCTTTCTGATTCTTGAAGAATTGGGGGCAAAGGGATTGATCGAGAAAGATCTCTTGTTCTTATTTGATTAGAATAGAAGATCGTGATTTGATCCACAAATGTTTGGTAAAAAGAATAATCTTCTTCTTTGATCCTAAATGGAAAGTGTTCAATTGGAACATGAAAACGTGAATGAATTGGTCTTAGTTACTCTTTGACGCGGAGTGAAAGAAGGGAAGAGATTCTCGAATGAAGAAAAGGATCCAATTACTTTGAAAGAATTGAACGAGTTTTGGGATTTTTCCGAAGTGTTTTCGATTTATGAATTTTCTAAGCTAGAAAGGCTTAATATTTATATTAAAATATCAATATAATTTAATGGTTTGAGATAATTTTGGAAATCATTAAATCTGATTATAGCATATTTTCTACGAAGAAATTGATAAAGTGTACCTCCCAATGTCGGTGGAACCCCTTTCTCCAATGTTGGGGGAACCCCCTTTCTCCACTGTTGGATGGAACCCTCTTTTTCCATTGTTGGTGGAACCTCTTTTCCTCAATGTTGGTGGAACCCCTTTCTCCCTTTCTCTACTGTTGATGGAACCTCTTTCTCCAATGTTGGGTCGAACCCCCTTTCGCCACTGTTGGGTGGAAACCCTTCCACCACTGTTGCTTTAGTACCCTTTCACCAACCACTACAAGAAAATATGTTATTAACAACGCCATTGAATAACGCATTATTCTAAAGGTTTATTGTTTACCTTTAATTATTTGTTTTTTTACTCTATCTGTTTTGTAGTGTTCACATGTAACGCTTTGGCCCATTATTTTTGTCTCCCTCCCAAAAACACTTAACCAAACCAGATTCGTCTCCCTCCCAAATAACACTTAATAATTTTTGTCTCCCTCCGAAAATGAAATAACCCTAATCGACGTTCTACTCCATCACAAATCACCGAAGTTCAGCCATTCTACTCCATCTTCGATCTTCAACAGTTCGCTCTTTAGTAGTTGTGAAGTCGGTGACGCCTAGAACCCTAATCTCCAATCTCCGATCTTTGATTTCACTCTTCATCAATATGTTCCAGATTCGAAATAGAGGAATGTATATTCAAAGGTATATTATCAAACATAATAATTTATAAACGATTTCGCTCTTTATCAATCTCACCCAAAATTTATAACCAATTTTTTTCTTAGGCCTAGACTTCGACTTTAATTTATTTATCTTCAACTTCAATATCTATATCTAGCTCAACATTTGTTTCTCTCTTATCGTTTGCAAAGGTACTTCTCACTCCTCTTTATCGTTCGAACTTGAATTGTATTGCTTGCTTCTGATCTATAATTTATGATCTGTAGTGTCAAATTTCCATCCACCATATTTTTTTCTTTTTGTTTCATTTTTAGTAGAAGATCTCAATTTTATGGAAGACGGTTGCTTTTACTGCTAGAGATTGAATTTTATGTTATGACTCTTTTAGGTTTGATTCAAATTGCTGGGCAAGTGATCTACATTTATATTAAACATGTTTCTGCTGGAATTGAATTTGTTTTTTTGAGGAAACTTGAATAAATTAGATAAATTGTTTCGCTTTTGGGGTTTGAAATGCGTCATTTGCATAGATTTGATATTTATTGTTGAGATTTAATCTAAAGTCTAATCGATATAGCGTAGCTACAAACATCTTTGCTAAACAAATTTATTAGATGCTCTTTTTAACCTGGATTAATTTATAAACTTGTGTTCAAATTAAAAACCATGTGATGACTTAAACTATTTAAAAAATGTATTACATATTTCACCTACATGTGGTTGCGGTCACATCTATGTAGAATAACATATTTTATAAAGTATAACGTGGAATGAAATACTCTAAATTTTGTCAAGCATTTGCAAAATACGTTAACAAGTGGATTTGCACAACATGCCCCTTCCAAGGTGATTAAACATTACAAGGCGATAGCATATAGCTGCATACTTCCATACTTGCAACGACAAATGACTTGACACATTACTAACTAAATGAACCATTTAACCAAATTTTTTTTCCATTAGCTATCATCGATGAAATTTCATCTCTATCAATCACCTGAAGTTCTATTATGTTTATAAACATTTATAGATGCACCTGGAAGTGCCAACGAATCTCAATTAACATGATTGAAGCATTTTTGTGGTTTTGAAAGCTTCCTCTTTGTATCAAAATGGATAATGCATCAACTGGTAAGTTAGAATTTTCTCTTAAAGATTTGGATTAAACCAAATATCCTGTTAACATTTTTCAATACTAGAGTATCATTGTCATTTCACATAAGACTGAATCTGAGTGTTAACTTTGTCACAAGGACTGTTATTTTACCCTGCATTATGTTTTTCTGTATCTAGTTAATGGAGTTGGTTAAATGCCTTTCTATTTAGGAGGTTTTGCCATGCAATAATTTTAAGTGGAGCCAATAGGCAGTGGTTCAAATATGGAGCAAACAATTTAACAATTTAAAAAGATAAACGATGTTGAGCTTGAAGTTTATGATCTAGACAGATATCCTGCATGTTTGAAGAAGCATTAATAAATAATCACGTATTATTTGCTCTTTTTATATATTCATATATGTGGTGAATAAAATTGTTAGTTTATATTGTCAAAGTTTCATCCTTTTATTTTCATCAATGCATCTTTGATATTGTTTATTTTAAGTTACATAATCCCCAAGTATGAAAAGTGTGATGAAAATTATTAGAATATGAATCGAGTTGACATTCTTAATGTGATTTGTTATTAGTATCATAGGTGTATGATATAATTTCAAGCGTGAATAAGATGAAATTATACCACTTGATAATAATATGAAGTATAAGAAATTGAGATGCTGACTCGGTTCTCTGTTAAATTTCGATGATACTAGAAAATACAAATTGAGATTGGTAAGTGTTGGGCGAATTCTCACCACCGGACCAGAATAACCGGACCAGCCACCCTCCAAATTAAAGAAAACCAACTCTTCCACCAGAACCACCGAATCAAAGCTCCATCGGTCCACTCTATCTCACTACCGAACCAACCTGCTCCCTACCACTGCTGGACCAACCCACTCTATCTCACTACCGAACCAACCTGTTCCCTACCACTGCCGGACCAACCCACTCTATCTCACTACCGAACCAACCTGCTCCCTACCACTACCGGACCAACCCGCTCTATCTCACTACCGAACCAACCTACTCCCTACCACTGCCGGACCAACCTCACCATCGAACCAACCTCACTGATCCAACCTCACTACCGGTTCAAACCCCACTTCCATGCATAGCCGAACCAGAGTGCTACCGGACCAAGACGTGCCAGGCCAGATCAGATCAGCCCAGGCCCACCAGCAGCTATGCATATCCAAGACCCCTACCCCCAGCCTCACTCTATAAATAGAGGGGCAGGGGTACAACAACAGGGGACAAGTTTTGAGAGCTAAAGCACGGAGAGAACTTTCAAACAACTTTCAGATACTTGTATCTAAGCTTTGTACTTGTAATCTGAACTAGAAAAGGGAAATAATATATAAAGTGGACGTAGGCACATTCTGGCTGAACCACTATAAATCTGCGTGTCTTTTACAGTATAGTCCCTGCTTTTCATATATTTGCATAGATCACCCAAATCACTAAGAACAACATAAAATCAATTAAATCAAACAACTTTGAGGTGTTTGTCCATTTTTTGTGCAAACATTTTTGGTGCTTTCACTGAGAACTAGAAGCTCGAAGCTTCAGCTTCATCCACTTAACATTTTTCCTAACAGCATCGTTCGCCGCTTGGAAAACATGCCTCCCAAGAAGAAAAAAGATGTTAACAAAGGAAAAAACATCGCATCCAGCAGTCTTCCAGATCCAGCTGTCATGGATCAAGTAAATCGTCCTCCTCTAGTAGCAGTACCAAATGAAGGACAGGCTAATCCGACCACTCCTGCCACAGAACAGCCCGCAACAATTACTAGGGCAGATTTAGACAGGGTTGTGGTTGAAGTAACTAACCGCTTCACGTCCCAGCAGGAAGCCTTGGTGGATCATCTCATGTCACGCTTAAGGGATGCTGAAGAGTCCAACCGCAACACTGAATCATGGGGCGAATCCCATTCTGGAGGATCTCAGAGACAACAAAGATCTTCCTTCTTCGAAGGAGCTAACGGCAGAAGCAGCCATGGTAGGAGCCGAGACAAGCACAGCCCGAAGTTAGGCCTGAGGAAACGTTTGGAACCGAACCCAACGGGGGAGGTACCGGGCGAAGGTCAACTGTGGCTGGGCCTGTTATACTACCTAACCACGGAAACGCCAGTGAACGGGGCCGAGCTAGAGTCCAGCCCGAAGTTGGACCCGAGGAAGTGCTTAGATCAGAACCCAACAGGGGAAGATCAAGGCAAGGGCCAACTGTAGCTGACCCTAGCATGCTCCCAGAAGACCAAAGGCAGCCACTGGAAAATATGAGGAATGATAGACGATACCATCCTTACAGGTCATCTGGACGGAATCAATCCCACAAAACAGAACCAAACTCGTTTCTATCTGCTTCAAATTCTGATGAAAGGATGGCACGCTTATTCAGAGAGTGTGTCCAACGGGAGCAAAGGGATCGAGGGATAGGCGCTAGAGTAATTAGCCCTTTCACCCGCAATATCGAAATTGCTATCACCCCCCGAGAATGGAAGATGCCAACAATGGAACCTTACAAAGGAACCTCCGACCCCGTTGTACACTTACAAACATACACACAACATATGCTCATGAGTGGAGCAATAGAGGGAGTACTGTGCAAATGCTTTCCACTATTCTTAGCAGATCTCGCTACCTCCTGGTTCTGTCATTTACCCCAGGGATCCATCAGCTCGTGGGAAATGTTGAAAGAAAAGTTTATCAGTCAGTTCCGCATTCATGTGGAACAACCCAAGGACGCTTATTCCTTATCCAGCATCAAACAGAAACCTGGAGAGAAACTACAGCAATACCTAACCCGATTCAATGCCGCAGCGGCCGCAGTTCAAGATGCCGATGAGAAGCTTATCCTAATGGCCCTGTGTAGTGGTGTGCATCCGGACACTAAATTTGCTAGAAGGTTGATAAAAGAAAAACCAGCTACTTTACCTGATTTCTTCCATGAAGCCGGGAAATATATGAGGCTTGAGGATGCTACCGTTGAGGGGCAGTCAGGACAACAAAATAAGGCAACTCACAGCAACGCCCCTGCTGTGGCAAGGGACGTTCGAAGAAATGATTCCAGAGACAATGCTGGGGGCAAGAAGGGAGAAAAGCGCCTATATCGGCCAGGATCGAGATTCGACACTTACACTCCTTTGAACGAGACCGTCGAAAATATCTTCCTTGCTACCCAAGGCGAAGTTAGTACAAACGCCCACCATACAAGAAGGAATCAGATAACGCGCAGAAGTCTGGAAAGTTCTGCCGCTTCCACGAATCTCATGGGCATGATACCAATGAATGCCATCATCTCCGGGACTTGATTGAGGAACACATCAGAAGGAAGAAACTGGAACGCTATGTAAAAGGTCAGGACAAGACTCCAGCTCCTGCCAATGAGAACCCAAGGCTACCCTCACCGGAGACCGGCAGAGGAAACCGCAACACTAGTGGCTCTGGTCAAGAGAAGATAGTGGTCCATACCATCTCGGGAGGACCGCACATCGCAGACAGAAGCTGGAAAGATATGGAAAGTCGCTTAGAGACAATAAAGACTGTGTCAATTCGGTTATAGAAGAGCTCCACCCGAAGCGGAAAGAAAGTGATGACATCACATTCGGTAAGCGTGACCTAGAAGGAAGGCAATACCCTCACATGGATCCCATGGTTATCTCTGCCCGGCTCGGTCCCGCCGAAGTTTACCGAATTCTAGTAGACACTGGAAGCTCAGTAAATATCCTGTTCAAACATGCATTCGACAAAATGAAACTATTAATGAAGGATGTATCTCCCTGCGATAAACCACTACACGGTTTCAATGGAGATGCGAAGATGCCCCTCGAGCAACTGGACCTCTTTGTTGAAATTGGAAGCCATCCCCGCTCCGTTGTACGGAGATAGATGTTTGTGCTAATAGAAAACCACTCGGCCTACAACGCCTTCTTAGGAAAGGCCAGCCTTGTCTGACTTCCAAATTGTCCTAGCCCCATGGTGCCTAAAGATGAAATTTCCAACGGACAATTTAGTAGGGGAAGTAGAAGGAGACCAGGACGTTGCTCGAGACTGCTATGTGACTGAACTTCGCAACAACCACAGGAAGGATAAAGGGAAGGGTGTAGAGGTTGCCCTCTGTATGAAAAGTCTAAAAGCATAGGAACTAAAGAAAGCCCCTCCTCTTCGGTATACCAGCGACCCTTTCAATGAATTAAACCCCAGGGACAAAGAGGAGGAGGCCACCGCCGAGCCTGCAGAGGCTATGGAGTTCGTATCTGTAGACAAGCATGACTCGAGTAGACTGTTGAAAATTGGGTCCCAATTAAAAGCAGAGTTGAAGGAGCAACTCATCGACTTTCTCCGCCACAACTTGGATGTATTCGCATGGTCACACGCTAACATGACCGGAATCTCCCCCGACGTAGCATGCCACGTACTAAACATTGATCCTACCAAGGCGCCCGTAAAACAAAGAAAGAGAAGTATGGGGGCAAAGCGATCAGCAGCCCTCGATGAAGAAGTAAAGAATCTACTCGCCAATGACTTCATACGAGAAGCCATCTACCCGGAATGGATCGCTAACCCGGTGCTGGTAAAGAAGGCTAATGGGAAGTGGCGAACATGCATTGACTTCTCCAACCTAAACGACGCCTGCCCAAAGGATTGCTTCCCACTTCCCTGGATCGACCAACTTGTAGATAGCACAGCGGGGCACGAGCTCTTATCTTTTCTGGACGCATACTCAGGATATAACCAAATTCCTGTGCATGCTCCCGATCAAGACCACACTAGTTTCATCATTGACCGGGGTTTATACTGCTATATGGTAATGCCTTTCGGACTTAAAAATGCAGGAGCCACCTACCAGCGCCTCATCAACAAGATGTTTGCAAGGCTAATAGGGCAAAATATGGAAGTATACGTGGATGACATGCTGGTAAAGTCAAGGAAAGCCGACGATCACGTAAGCCACTTAGGCGAGATGTTTCAAGTACTTCGCCAATATGGAATGAAGTTGAATCCTCTAAAATGCTCCTTTGGAGTATCATCAGGAAAGTTCTTAGGATTCATCGTCCATGCCAGAGGAATTGAAGCAAACCCTGAACTAGTCCGAGCGCTAAGGGATATCAAGATACCTTCCACTCGAAAGGAAATGCAAAGCCTAAATGGAAAAGTGGCCGCCCTAAGCTGATTCATCTCCAAAGCAACGGACAAGTGCGTCCTCTTTTTCGAAGCTCTAAAGAAAGACAAAGGAAAGTTCGAATGGATTGACGAATGCTTAACCGCTTTCCTTAACTTAATCGAACACCTCCAGAAACCACCGGTACTCTCGACTCCAAGCGAAGGCGAAGAGTTATACCTATACCTTGCTGTGTCATCTCACGCCCTAAGCACTTCCTTGGTAAGGGAAGACAACCGCACGCAGCGGCTAGTTTACTTCGTAAGTAAGAGGTTTACGGGGGCAGAAGTCAGATATCCTAAACTTGAGAAACTAGCATACTGTTTACTAATCACATCACGGAAACTGCGTCACTACTTCCAGTCCCATCCCATCAAAGTTCTGACCGATCAACCACTGAGGCAGGTACTCCATCGTCCCGACACTTCTGGGCGACTACATAAATGGTGCATTGAACTAAGTCAGTATGATATCACCTATCACCATCGCTCCGCCATCAAGGGACAAGCCATGGCTGATTTCATTGCAGAATTCACTACTAACGAAGATAAGGAGCAATTGGAAATAGCAGAAGACATCAAGTGGAATCTCTTTGTGGATGGTGCATCAAACGAACAAGGCTCAGGGGCAGGTGTGGTAATAATCACTCCCAGGGGAAATAAGCTGCACTATGCTATAAGGTTGGAGTTCGCTGCCACCAACAACGATGCAGAGTATGAAGCAGTGATAGCTAGATTAGAACTTGCCTTAGAGATCGGGGCCAATTCTTTGTGTCTTCATAGCGATTCTCAACTTATTGTTAATCAAATACTAGGAGAATTCCAAGCTCGAGAAGAACGACTCATAGCGTATTTAAAGAAGACCAAGTTACTTCTTAGCCGATTGGACCACTACTTAGTCAAACACATCCCTCGGGAAGAGAACCAAGAGGCCGACGAATTAGCAAAGCAAGCAAGTGTGAGAGATAGCGCCATCTTCGGAGCAGTAACCATCTCAAAGCAACTGACCCCAAGTTTTGAGCAAGTGAATCTGATAGCTGCAACCGAAGAAGCAAATTGGATGACTCCCATCCAAGACTACTTACAAAGCGGCACACTACCCAACGGGCGTAACGAAGTCAAGAAAATCTTGAGGAAAGCTTCCCGCTACACAATACAAGAAGACATCCTCTATCGGTGCGGATTCTCTAACCCGTTATTAAGGTGTGTGGCTGGGAGGGAAGCCAAGGAAGTCTTATCCAACATTCAACAAGGAAGCTGCGGAGATCACACCGGAGGGCAAACTTTAGCAAAAAAGATACTCCGATATGGATATTTCTGGCCCACCTTAAGCAAGGACGCCTTAGATTTCGTCAAAAAATGTGACAGATGCCAGAAGTTTGCTAAGATTCCGCGGCTACCAACAATTGAGATTACACAAATGACCAGCCCTTGGCCCTTTGCAGTATGAGGAATTGACTTAATCGGCGAACTACCAATGGGCCGAGGCGGGGCCAAATATGCTATAGTGGCAGTCGACTGTTTCACCAAATGGGTGGAAGCAGAACCTCTGAATAAAGTATCTTCAGCAAAAGTTATTAACTTCTTGATCAAAAATGTTCTGTGCAGGTACGGAGTCCCACTCAAAATCATATCAGACAATGGACTTCAGTTTGACAGCGAGGAATTCGCCAACTGGTGCCGAGAGCACGGAATTCACAAAAGCTTCTCATCCGTAGCGTATCCCCAGGCAAACGGACAAGTCGAAGCCGTCAACAAAATTCTGAAAACTCTAATCAAAAAGAAACTCGAAAAGTCAAAGGGCGCTTGGGTGGATGAACTCCCTACGGCACTGTGGGCCTATCGCACATCTTTCAGAACTTCAACAGGGCATACTCCTTTCTCTTTGGCATATGGATCGGAGGCTATGCTCCCAGTCGAAACCATCGAGCCTTCCCACCGTAGGATCCACTATAACCCGGAAGAGAACGAAGAACTCCTTCACATGTCTTTGGATCTAGTTGAGGAGAGAAGAAATGATGCAGTCCTTAAAGCAGCGGCCCACAAGCAAAAAGTGGCAGCACAATACAACTCCAAAGTCAAGCACCGTACCTTACGAGAAGGGGATCTTGTCCTCAAGCGAATCTTCCCTCGCCCCGGAGCACTAGATCCAATCTGGGATGGACCATATGTAATTCATAAAGATCTCCACAATGGAGCTTATATTTTGTCAACAGTGGACGGAGAGGTGTTCCAGAGGGCATGGAACATCCAACACCTCCGTCGATACTTTTCTTAACTTGTACTGCCCATATGAAGTGAATTAATAAAGAGAATCAGTAGACGTAGGCCTTTTCGTGCCGAACCACTTTTAAAAAAACCTTGTCTCTTTTTTAACTTGTTCCTTTATATATTGGCTGCTTGTTAACTTTATCCTTTTCTGTTGAACAAAATCCTATGCACATAGCATTTCCACTCAAAGCACTCCACAGCGCAACTTCACCTGGACAAGACCTAACAGGTACTATGCGAATCTATGCCCTCGCCAATGAGACACTTTTTGCTCCGGCATCCCTCTGCTGCGGGTTAACTCATTGCTCGCGACGGCCCTTAAAGCCAACTGTAATGAGCCGATTATAAACCACCGAGAAGGCCGACTATAGCCGAGGCAGCTCATTACGGCGTTCGGCTCGCCGGCAACTGTGAACCGACTATAAGCCCCAACATAAGGTATGGCCGGCCAGGGGCAGTTCACGGTTGACGATCGGCACCAACGCTAGCCGGCTAAAGTAAATCGAATAATACCCACGATTATGGGCCATAATGGCCCGGGTAGTTATTGTGCGCGATCTCGGCTCCGATGTGTCTTAAGTGCGGCTGTGGTAAAAAAGAATTAACTCCCCGCGGAGGCGTAAGATGGGTGACAAATGTCTCCAAGACCCACAGCTAGGGAAAGTGACTACAAAGCCCGTTTGCCACGAACTTAAGCACATCGACGGCCTTCCGTGATTGGAAGTTTTACTTTTTCACATATTTCAATTTTACTTAAGAAACTTTTCTCATATCCTCTGTAACAATCCCTGAAGTACAAGACACAGAACAGGAGACACTCACTAATAGAAGCGGATACTCACAGCAAGATACTGGACCGCATCCCTTACTCGGTCACACAGGATATTCAAAGCTGCCATCTACAAGCAAAATATAAAGGGCAGTATTTCCTTCTTTCATATGTAAACACATGACTATAATTTATTCACACCTCACGCTAACGTTGCAAGTCATGAAATTATGTTTTAAACAAGAACCTGACATCAAACACAATTCGATTACAAGAATATGCATAGCTATATTTCTCATCCAACATGTCAAAATAGCAAAAAACATTCAAAAGACGACAAAATCAACTTAAGTTAAAGAATTACACGTCAAGAATAGAGCTATTTATAACAAGTAGCAAAAATTACAACCTAAGAGTTACTTTACTGTTTTAAGACTAACATATACAACCATGTCAAGTCCACAAAAAGAATTTTTCAGGTCCAATCAGGGAGCCGGCTGCGTCGGAGTCTTATCCTTGTCCTGTTGCCCACCTGTCCGGTCAGAAAAAGAATTCGTTAGTGATAAGCAACCAAGTTAACGGAAAGACTAGAAAGGAATACTTACCAGCATCTGCTCCTTGATCAAGTTGATCATCATCCTCCGCTTTGCACACCTTTCTCCTCAGCTGCAAGCAACCGCATGCCCTCCTTCACCGCCACCTTCTCCTCCTTGGTAAACTGGGCGGTAACAGCATCCATCCTAAAGGCCACGCCACCCTCCTTATCTGCCTTAGCCTGGGCCTCCTCTAGAGCCCTAAGATAGATCCTAGCCATAACCCGAGGGTAATCATCCATCCAGGACAAGTTACCCCGCCTCCAAGTACGGAAGTACATATCCTGGAGCATCCCCTCCATCAGCCCCTCGTTCTCTTCAAACTCCCTCGCCCGGGCCTCAGAATCCGACATTCTTGCGACGGTGGCATCTCTCTCCAATTGGTATCTCGAGCAGTCAGCCTGAAGGGATTTCCGCATCGCCTCCATCTCCTCCCTCAACTTGGCTTGAGCAAGCTCTGCAGCCTCAAGCTTCCCAGATAACTCCTCTATCTTCTCAAGATCCGCTTTTCGAACCTCGTCCACCGTGGCAATGGCCATATCGATCTGTTCCTTGCAAGTAGCCTCCATTTTCCGCAGTTTGGCCCGGCTGGCCTCTTCCATAGTTTTCTTTAGACGTCTAGAGGTGGCCTCGTGCTGAGAGATCTGGATGGCCTGATCAGCGAGTTGCTTGGCCTGGTCGGAAACCACTAACCACAGTCTTATGTTGGCACTCCCAATTTCCTCCCCGGCCTTGACCAATCGGGCATGATGCCCCATCAACTTCCTGGTCTCCTCAGCAACCCGGTCGATATTTGTTTTAGCTTCGTTCCCCATAGCGACAACCCGAGTAGTAAGCAAATCAAGGTCCAGGGATTTGGCCTCATCAAGCACCTTTACCATAGGGTTGCGAGGAAGAAGGTGCTCACCGGTAACCTCGTCGAAGGAAATATCATGAGAACTTGGATCCAGATCAGGATGACCCGCAAATGGATTACGAGCTAAGCCAGGACGATCAATCTGAGTAACGGTAGGATTTTCAGACGGGTGCGGAGAGAGTGTGAACTCAGTATCCTCCTCCGTGATATCATGGAGAGGCTGAATTGGGGGCTGAGGACCAGGTGAAGGCTCGGATAGGGAGCGACTCGTCTTTCTCTTTTGAATATCCTCTCCAGTAACCCCGAGAAGAGGACGGTAGCCGACTACATCCCCGGAACGGTGGGTCGGAGGCTTCGGCTTGGCGGAAGCTTTGGAGAGCTTGTATTGTTCAAGCCTGTGCCGAAGATCTGAGGTCTTGGCCATTTTACCTGCTCCTGATATGAAAACCAAGTGTCACCAACATGTATTGAGCCATCATTCAAGAATTAAAAGAGTAAAGTGAAATTCACCTTGAACCGTCGAAGTTGCTTCAGTAGAGGCGCTCCCGGAAGATAAATCAACGCCGGTCCCAACTTTATCGGCTCTCTTAGATTTCTCCGTCTCCTCCAGACCTTCGAAGGCTTGGCAGAAAGCGTCATCCGTCCACTCTTGCATCTCGCCTACTTGCCCAGAAGACAAATCCCCGACACCGTCGCCACCTCCGGCGCCTTCTCCTCCATCTTCGCCTTGCTCCTCCTCCACCTCTCCCTCCTCTGGGATATCTGGACATGTGCTGGGAGAGGGACCATCAGACTTTTTGAGCTTCTTCCCCTCGGCAACCGGATGTTTTGGTAAGGGCCTCCTTTTACTGCTCTTCGACTCGACCCCTTCTTTAGCTCGGGTAGCCTTCTCTTCAGTCGTGTCCCTCTGCTTGACCACGGACTGCTGTGGAAGGATCAAGCTGTACTCCAAGAGTGTAGCATTCCTGATCGGGTAGGCAGCCGACCTATCTCTCCCAGTAATAGCTTCTATTTCTGCTGCCGTCTGAACCAGGCGGTCATTCTCCACGACCGCAAAACCACCTGTCGCTAGCAAAAAATAAAAACACATAAGAAAGAGTATTGCAACCATAACGGGAATTAAAAATAAAGCTTTGACTTACATCCGGAGGTGAAGCGCCGAATAGAAATGGAGTCATCCCTGACAAAGAACCATTCCTTCTTGAACATGTTGTACTTGGAGTATAAATCCAGGACCGGCTGAAAAGTTACAGCTGATTCCAAGCTGATGTAGGGAGACCCCTTCTTGTAACCTCTCAAGTTGTAAAAATACCGGATCTCCCGGTTGGAAGGAGGACGCCCATATCTCCTCTGGAAGATGACAAAGAGACTCACCATAATGGCATAAGAGTTGGGCTGAAGCTGGAATGGAGCTACCTTTAGATATGTGAGAAAACTGACTACCCAGGCGTTGAGAGGTGGGATGGCACCGCACATGCAATGGTATCTGCTGTAGGCAAAATATCCTTCGAGAGGATCATACGGCATCACTCCCGCATCCGGCAATAACATGCGTGCTCGGTCGATCCCGAAGGAGCGGGATATAACATCGAGTTGCTCGCCCTTGAGTAAGCTAGGGAAGCAATCAGGAGGCAAGTTAAGAAGTTCCTGAGGACCGTATCCATCCAAGAATGATCTCGGGGTGGGCCCGTGACGGACAGGTCCTGGCTGAGTTGGGGGCACAGCGGAAGGCTCTTCTCTGTCATGAGATCTCTTTTTCTCTGATCGGGTTTCCACTTTGTGAGAAATTTATCTGCAGACACAAGAAAGTATATCGTTAAGACACATAAACTATGTAATCTAGAGTTTCACTAGTGATTCAGGTATAAATTTCCATCCGGTAGAAGGTTCATTCAACACTCGGAATCCGCGAATTCGTTCAGTAAGGCAAAACCAAGAGCTCATTCGGCATTCCAAATATAGAAGCTCATTCGGCATTCCAAATATGAAAGCTCATTCGGCATTCCAAATATAGAAGCTCATTCGGCATTCCAAATGTGAAAGCTCATTCGGCATTCCAAATATAGAAGCTCATTCGGCATTCCAAATATAGAAGCTCATTCGGCATTACAAGTATGAAAATTCATTCGGTCATTCGGTAGCCCAAAGGCTCCGAGTTCGTTCGGTGCTTAAAACGCCCCGAGTTCATTCGGTATTCCAGCCCTAAAACTTCGTTCGGCAGAGGCAAATTCACCTGGATCGGCAGTTAAGTAGGACTCGGTGCTCAGTTGATTCGGTCAAGCTTGATTCTGCACTTAGTTGGTTCGGCTATCTCACTCGATAAGGAATGGCGAAGGCATAACACCTCTACTTATAGGCAAATAAAGGACACCAGACCAACTGGACCGGCACTCAGGGACCGAATGAAGATGACCAAGAAACAAAGTAAGCCGTATGCCAACATACGCCCCACTTTGGGGGGCAAATGTTGGGCGAATTCTCACCACCGGACCAGAATAACCGGACCAGCCACCCTCCAAATTAAAGCAAACCAACTCTTCCACCAGAACCACCGAATCAAAGCTCCATCGGTCCACTCTATCTCACTACCGAACCAACCTGCTCCCTACCACTGCCGGACCAACCCACTCTATCTCACTACCGAACCAACCTGCTCCCTACCACTGCCGGACCAACCCACTCTATCTCACTACCGAACCAACCTGCTCCCTACCACTGCCGGACCAACCCACTCTATCTCACTACCGAACCAACCTGCTCCCTACCACTGCCGGACCAACCCACTCTATCTCAATACCGAACCAACCTACTCCCTACCACTGCCGGACCAACCTCACCACTGAACCAACCTCACTGATCCAACCTCACTACCGGTTCAAACCCCACTTCCATGCATAGCCGAACCAGAGTGCTACCGGACCAAGACGTGCCAGGCCAGATCAGATCAGCCCAGGCCCACCAGCAGCTATGCATATCCAAGACCCCTACCCCCAGCCTCACTCTATAAATAGAGGGGCAGGGGTACAACAACAGGGGACAAGTTTTGAGAGCTAAAGCACGGAGAGAACTTTCAAACAACTTTCAGATACTTGTATCTAAGCTTTGTACTTGTAATCTGAACTAGAAAAGGGAAATAATATATAAAGTGGACGTAGGCACATTCTGGCTGAACCACTATAAATCTGCGTGTCTTTTACAGTTTAGTCCCTACTTTTCATATATTTGCATAGATCACCCAAATCACTAAGAACAACATAAAATCAATTAAATCAAACGACTTTGAGGTGTTTGTCCATTTTTTGTGCAAACAGTAAGGATCTTTTGCTTCAAATATACTAGAAAAAAGATTATGTGATGATGATGAGCATGAACATGAATATTTACCCAAAATTAGAAGGTTGCTGCAGTAAAATATTCTTGGCTACATTTTCATGTTATTTGTGTCATGCATATAACTCTTATAGTTATTGTTTTGATTTCAGGTTTAATTTCTAGTTGGCTTTTGGAAAACGATCAAAATTTAGATGAGCATCTTGTTGAAATTGGCACAAAAGTGAGTATCTTCAGTTGATATGAAGTGTTCCAGGTCAAAGCCTTAAGCCCAACTTTATATGTCTCTGTGTGCTCATTTAATCCTCACCATTCATTTACAATAAATCTTAAAATCATATAGAAAAATTTACAGAATATGCGGAGACATGGAAAAACAGAAATAGATGATTATCAACATAAACATTTTTCTTTGTATCAATTGTCATGACTACACTAAACTAATAAGTAAATATATGATAACTTATTGGGGAGTAACTAAACCAAAAGAAGTCAAGAAATATGAAGGTGAACGGATCCCTTTGCACTTCAGCAACAAAAAAGGAGATTTATACATAACTTTTTAAATTCTATTTCGCAAATCTTTAATGGAATATTAGAAGAATAAAAACAAAGAATATTTCCCAAATCTTTAACAAAGAAGGAGACTCACAATTTAAGTATTCCTAAAGGAGAAAATAAAAATCTGAACGGAATACAAGTTCACGTAAAGGTTGGTGCTGATGTCAAAATACTGCAGTATTTTTAGTGATAAGTCACATATGTCAAATTATAATTTTTTGGTGGAAATAGACTGACAAATATGGAACCAATAATAAGATGATACACATGCAATTTAGCACTAAAAATAATAGGACGGCTTAACACCCACGTTTTTCTCATTTATGAAACTAATTCTTGTCGGATTTCATTTAATAGATGTTTAAACTCATCTGATGTGATTGTGAAACTTAAATGTTAAGTCTTATTAAAATTTAAAATAGTGTGATTCAAATAGTTGTTAAAATTAAATTATAAGGAAAAATAATTTATAAATTCAAGCGAAAAAAATTAGTTTTTCAATATGAGAAAAAAGAAAAGAAAAAGATTAATTCCTTGAACCAATCAAATAATTGGTTAATTATTTGATTGTAAATATGAGGAGATGAAAAGATATAAGACAAATTCAGTAAGGAAATTGTGGGAACCAAAATCAACATTATTTATTAACATCAGAACAAGTGCAAATCTCAAATTGTATTTTCTCATATTCTTTCTTTTAGCCTTCATTATCAATCTTATAAATTTTCTCATAAAGTAATAAAAGCCATATCCCCAAGTAGATGGACATTATCCTATGATAGTGGAACCACTATAAATGTTGTGTGTGATTTTCTTTTTTGTTTGTGCATCCGTGATCTATGATTGTCTATTTTGAGTCATTAGTCTGAATTTTCCCCAACATTCTCAACCACTAGAAAATAAATCAATTTTAGTGGTAAGTAGGCTTGTAAGTGTAAGTCATCAATTATCACTTCTAAACCATGTTTGCTTAGTATGTAGGAAGTTTCAATATGCAAGGCTTAAAAAGTATTTATGAACTTAATATAGGCTACTACTCTTTGTCTCGCAAGGTTTGTAATAGAATTAACTATATAGTGCTGTAAAACCCGAAATATTTTAAGGTATCAAAACTAGTTCCTTAAAATGAAATTTTTTGTTAGTTGATACTTTATTTTGTTATCATGAATATGCGTTGTGCTGATTATTATATTTTTTCGTTCATACATTGTTCAAATTGTTATCTATTTAAAGAAGATTCATTTTGATTGTTATTATTAAAATGTAATAGTAGGGTGCATCAAATATATAGTAAAAAAAGAATAGCTCCTTAAAAGCATTATAACTGTATGACATAAGTGCTATAAAAAGATAATGCAATGTATGAGGTTACTGTTAAAGGATTGCAGCAAATAGGCGTTATTGTATCTACACATTTTATAGCGGTATATATATGCTGTAAATGGATGTAGAATATACTATAAACATATTGATATATATCGCGAAATAGGCGCTATAGAATAACTATTTTATAGCGGCTATACTTTGTTATGAAATCATGCTCTTTTATGCGGTTTTTTGTGTGTTATAAATGTGCAATTATTTTTTTATAACATGTCGATATACAGCGTTTATCAAACCGCTATAGTTTTGTTTAATAGCGGCTATATGCCGCTATAAAAGACTGCTTTTCTTGTAGTGAACTATGTTTTGAAAACTTAAAAAATGTATAACTTTTTAATCGTTAGTCTATTTCTCTACTATGACCACTTTACGGAAAGGGAAACTATCATTCGGAAGTAATGAAATAGGTTAGATACCCTAACTCTACACCTATAAAAAGTTATAGCCCATGAAAACTATGCCTAGAGAAATGTTTTTGGCAGAGGCCGATAGGTTCTTAGTGATCCCATGAAAACTATGTCCAGAATATGTTATTGATAGAGATCAGTAGGTTCATAGTCATCCCATGAAAACTATGACCTGAGAGATGTTATTGGAGAATCCAGAAGGTTTACAATCATCCCATGAAAACTATGATTGTATGATGTTATTGGTAGATGCTAATAGGTTCCTAGTAACCCCATGAAAACTATGAAACTGAACAGATGGTCCATAATCTTGGAACATGTTATTAGTTGGCCCATGAAAACTAATAGGTTAATATTGACTCTAGAAAATATAACTTGAGACAAATAGTCCAATGAATGGGGATGGGAAATCTAGGATATATTGTATAATTGCATATCATCATATTATGTTATGTTTTAGCCATTGTGGATGCAGGTGCATAGTATATGGTTAATTAGTTTTTGGTTAAGGCACTAGAGAGGGAATAACCCGTTCCGTTCAGCGGTGTGAACTTGCTAGATATTTATTTGGTTCGAGATGGTATATTATTATTCACACCAGACTTTTTGTCTGACTCGAAGTTTATGTCTTTCCCCTTAAACTCTCGGGTGCTCAAAATTAATTTGAGTAGGCTGAGGGTAAGGGTTTTTCAGGTTATTAGTCGACAAATAAGCTTCCGGAGACGTGAAGGAGGCACGCTAGCTATTTAGGAGATTCTACTATTGTGTTATTTGGATGTAAGGGCAAATCTGTTTAATTTCCTATATTTAGACTTTGATCAACCAAGGGGGCATCTTCATATGTTGCTCTTGGTATATTTTGTAATAAATTGTAATTTCTCTAAACGTCGTTTACGTATGAGATTATGTAATGAATCTGAAATACTATTTGTAATGAAATGGAAAATTTGTTTTAAATTGAATTTAAAATTGTGAACATTCATGTGTTTTTGGTATATCAATTTATCTAACATTATCGCATTTGGTCACCGAGAATTAACAATTATGGATGATTGCAGCATCCGTAGCAGTTTGTTTTGGGCCCCTAAATGGGGGATGTTACTGACCTGTCCGATTCCTTAACGAACACCGTGATCGCTCCCTAAGGCGAACTGCTTGGTCTAATAAAACTCTTTTCTTCTAAATCCAGTAGCTACACCTTTAACTCTTTCATCTCAGGAGATATCATCCTACTAGGTGGTCTACTTACAGGTTCAGCTCCAGGTACAAGATCTATCCGAAACTCAATAGCTCATTTTGGTGGTAGTCCTATTTCAAGCTCAAAAATATATGTGAATTCTCTTACAACCAAAACCCGACTTATCTCGCCTTCTACTTCTGTTGCACCCACAAAGCATAAACTTTAAAACTCGCATTCCCTACTGAGTATATAATTCGATCACGGCTATTAGGGTGTCTTAATGATATCTCCCTATCCAGGCAAAATATCCTAGCCTCATATCTACTCAACCAATCCATTACCAAAATGATTCCAAAACCTACAAAGTCAAACACATACTAATTGCAGGCAAAAGCATGACCTAACAACTCAATCTTTAATTGGTCACATCTTATCCCTAGAATTGCATACCCGCTTATTGGATTTGAAACCCTTAAAGAAGTAACAAGTTATGATGGTTCTAATTCTAACTAATCTACCAAATACTGAGAAATAAAAGAATGTGATGCACCTATATGAAACAACACCCTAACTGGTATGCTATAAATCAAGAGCGTACCTTCCATTACAGCATTTTCTTTCTCACCAGCAGTCGGTCTAGAAGATGATGGTTCCAAAGCAAAGACCTTTCCCTTCTCCTCGTTGGCCGCTTCTGGACATTTGTTCTTGCAATGCCCACTTGGTCGCAGTTAAAGCACTTCACATTCTGCCTTCCCACAACCATCTTGCCATCACCAGATCAACACTCATTAGCATAGTGCCCCTTCTTTTCATGCTTATAACAAATTATATCTGCTTTCCCTTTCTTGTTAGCTCCACTCTTCTGAGCTCCCTTCTTCTTGAAAAACTTCCTTTCCTTGTTCTGAGAACTATGGGTTTCCACCGACTTTTTTTTCCAAAAGTCGCAAGCATCTCCTCATTCCTTATAGCCATTTCCACCACTACATTACTCGGATCTCAGAGACGAGGCATAGTCACCTTAGCAATCTCCGGCCTCAAGCCCGAATAAACTTTCATTCCACTTAATCATAGTATCAATGGTGGCATATGCATATCTGGACAGCTCATCAAACTTAGTAGCATATTGCAGTACAGGCATCTCTCCTTGCTCCAGTTCCGTAAACTTCCTAAGAAAGGTTGACTTGGATACTTCAAATCAGAAACACTTCTCAAACCTCCTCCTTAAATCATCTGAAGTTAGTTCCTCTTCAGGAACACCAACGGTTACCCCGTTCCACCAGTACAATGCTACTCCTTGCAACTGCCTTGAAGCCAATCTCCTTTTCTACTCATAATTCAACCCTAGATCAGCAAAAATCCTCTCATAGTGCAATAACCAGTTCTCTACTTCAATAGCATCCTTGGTTCCGATAAATACCTTTCCTCCAAGACTAGTAAAATCATGGTTCAGCTCGGCATAGTTATTGCCAACTGGCACCACGGGATTAGCTCCTCCTGCATTAGCAAGGTTCCGTCCAGCCAAACCAGCAGCAACTCCAGCTTGCACCATGTTGACGAAGAACTGATAGATAGTCCCCATATCTACTGGTAGGGTTCCGGCACCGACATTGGCATTTGCATTTTGGTTAGCATTTTCCTGTCGACCTTAGCTCCTTCTGATGTTGGGTCAAACATTTCCATTGGTTGTAGTGCTTCCGCCACCCAGATTCACTCTTATGTTTCCTGCTTCCATACCTTATTTTCACATAATCTGCATACGAGCCTTAATAAGATACAAAAGAACAGTCTAACAGAGAGAGGGGAGAATACATACTTATATATAGCAAATACAAGTACGTTACTATAGCGTTTTCCCATACCACAATCTTATTCTCTAATTCATTTGGACTATGTTTTCAAAATCTTTTAATCTTTTAAGTTTTACATAAACCCATGATTTGATACCAACCTATAACCATCCCATATTTTGAGATCCGAAATTAAGCGCTACAAATGCTATAGTCATCTATAATATTAATTTCTGATGATAAAATGCGGCTATGTTAATCATACAATAATCAGAAGCAAATGAATATGAGAATTTTCAAACATAATTTAATAACTAGTTTTCACATTTCATTTCGCAAATAAGGTTTCATGTTCATTACATAATCTTATCCGGTCTCATGTTTAGATAAAATATAATATCACAAAATACTCTAACAATGATATATGAAGATGCCCCCCTTGGTTGATTAGAGTCTAATACTTGGCAATTATACAACTCTACCACTACATCAAAAATATTACAATGGATACATAGGAACTTCTAGTATAGCTAGATTACCTCCTGCACGTCTCCGAATGCATACTCATCTAATTGGAAACCTAAAACCCTTTACTTCCGACCTACTCAAATGAGTACCCAAGAGTTTACGGGGAAAAACAAAAAATTTGGGTCAGAAAAACAGTCTCGTGTGAATAATAACCTACCATCTCAAACCAATAGATATCTAATGAGACCATGCCGTTGAGCGGAATGGTTTTTCCATTCACTAGTATCTTAACCAAAACACATTAACTATATACCATGCTCATATATTCACAATGGTTAGAACATATTAATCTACTCATATGTAGACATGAAAACATACCCTGGATTATCCATCCTTGTTTATTAGACTATTAGTCTTAATTTCATTTGAATATCCATCTTAAACTTATGTGAACTACCCATCTCACATATAAACATTTTTACAGATTATCCATCCCCTCTCATATGAACTACCCATCGCACATGGTTTCCTTATCAAAGTTATGTGGACTATCCATCTCACATATTTCATTTAATTAAAATGATGTGGACTATCCATCACACACCCATAGTTTTCCTAAGATGACTACGAAGCCTTCATCAACCATATAGAGACTATCCATCTTTGGCATGATGTGGATTATCCATCATACATCCCATAGTTTTCCTAGAAAAACTATGAACCTATCGCTTATTAATTTTAATCAATGCTTAACCTTAACGTTCAACCTATGTCTATTGGTGTCCCTAATTAGGTTGTATACTCCTTAAACTTATAACATCTCAAAGTGGTATGCATTGGTATCCGCAATGATCGAGGTCGAAATTATAAAATTAAATACATTGGTATTCCCAATGGTTGGTGTCGAAATTATAAAATATTATACATTAGTATCCTAACGAACAAAGTTGAAACCATCATACATATGGCTCCTCGCTAGTATCATAGTAATATAAAGAACATACGACATTCATGTCACCATAACAATATCGAACCTCTATCCAAGGTTAGAAAACAAAATATATATTTTATAAGTTATGTGTTTAACTTCCGAAATCATAAGGTTATCAACCATCTTAAATATAGGCTGCCTTGCCTCTTTAAAACATACTTTTAGTTAGCATAAAATAAAGCCTTGCCGGCATTGAAATAAATAGTAGCAGCATTAATGCCGCTTGGCATTATCATCGAAATCAGTCATTTGCGACATTAATACTATAATATCGAAAAACATAGTACTTCGGCTCTATGCCGTAAAACATAAGGTGTCGGCATTGACAAACCATGTAATAAATTTCCTTTATACCAAAGTCAAGTAATAGCGACATCATTTCTATAAAACAGTTGATATCGAAAATTGTTTATAGCATCACTGCGTAGGGCTATGGCTTCGATATAGAAAATACGCGGCATTATTTTTAAAACAATAACGAAAACTTGTGACATTGATAAAGTAATGATGAAAGCATTGTACATCGACTATGATGTCGCAAAACATATAATGTTGGCATTGATAACTTGCGCCATCAATGATTCCCATTGCCACAAGAAGCGTTATTCCTATAATGACGATGACGCATGCATGATTCAACAAATCACATACTTACGACGTAAGTATCTCATGCATTGTTCATATCGATCCCACCCCTTGTTATAATGCCATTGATTGTCGATGGCAGATGTTATAGGGATGCCGCATGTCAATGGCATGGTGGTAGTTATCATAAAAACCATTCTCTTCATTTTTAAAGCAATTTCGTTTTTAACTTACTACAATTGTCAAAATATGATTGGTTGGGAACAAAACTTTACAATTTCTTTTTAGAATTTACCGAAATCATGTTTATCTTCCCAAAATCATTTACCTGTTTAATTAACTAATATCCTCAATTAATTATTGATTTGTATTCTTTTTAAGCAAAATAAATTCATAATAATTCATAAGCAATTGGGAAAATTTTCCAAAAATCACAGAAATTCAAAATTAACATAATCGTTCATCTGTTAAAATTTCAAGACCAAAATAAGTATTTAATTATTTTTAATAATTAAAACCCAAAATAAAAGCTATTTTCTTCTTAGGAAATTCATAAAATATTCATCTTAGCTTGGAAAATTATGAAATTAAAACTCATCTCCAAAATAACGTTTCACACAAACTACCAAAAAATCAGGTCGTTTGAAAGTCAAAAAATTAGGTTTTACCGTTAAAACCCATACAATTAATTTCATAAAAGTTTCAATAAATCATTATTCTATCCAAATAATTATTATACATCCATTACAAGGCAAAAAATTCAAGATAAATTTGAGTATTACCCATAGTTGAATTCAACCCAAAGATAAAAGAGACGGTTCACTTATTATTCAACTTTGATTTGGATGTTGGAGTTGAGATTTGATGTTGTTTTGGCTTCGCTAAGCTCTTTCTTGACTTCCCCTTTTGATTTTGTCTTCCCTAGCTTGTTAATGGTCGACCCTAAGAGTTTTTTTCTTCTTTTGATTGTTTTGTGGTCATAGAAATGAGAATGGATACTGAAAAAAAGGGAAGAAAACGACGCTATATTCCTAATTTGGCCTTCTCATTCATTCTATCTTTTATTAAGTTTAGAAAAATCTTACTTAATTAATTAGTTAAGCCCCGACCTTATTAATAACCAAATCTCATCTCCTTATCCCACTACATTATTCTATTTAATCTATCCAATTAAATTTCCTGAATAATGTTAAATTAAAATTAGGGGTGTTACATGCCTTGGGAACTTAGGCCCAAGTTAGGAAGGTCCGTACACAATTGAATAGAAGCTTGGAGATGGCACGTTTAAGCTAGCGACGGTGGATGGGATCTCACTCCCATGGGCATGGTATATCGAGCACTTATGACGCTATTTCACTTTAATGTAAATTTGTACATATTTAATCAAAGATTTGTAACCATACATAGTCTGTCATTTCTACTGTTTATAGAAGAAATGACGTCCGGAGCTTATAAATCTGTTTGTGCTTGAGTTTACACTACGATCAGTGTTATATTTAAATGAACCTGCATATGAAAAAAGCAGGTGTACAGGTACCTAGAGATAGGTCCCATCCAAGCTTCCACAGTCATGGTCGCACACACGAAGCTCAACAACACTTAGTATCCAGAGATAGATAACTAGTAACTCCTCTAACCCATGACTTAAAAGGCAATGGTATAAACATTCAAAGGTTGAACTAGATGGTTTTCCTCTACAGCCATGCCCAAATTTTGGCAGAGCATCCACACCTTACCTAGAGTAGGCAAGACGAAAGGACTATGCTCAAAGATGGGCTGGATCTCTTACAAAATTTGATCAATGCCCAAAGTTAGGTGCGATCGAAGTTAAACATCCTTGATAGGGGTGTTCAAACCACTATCTTAAGTGTTCAACTGTAACCAATGCCCAGAGTTTGGCGTGGTCAAAGCATGCATCCTAGAGAAGGGTGTCCAAATTGCCATATAGAAATGAATCATTTTGATTGACACTCGAAGTTAGGCATGATCGCAGTTAAGACGTCCCCAAAAGGAATTTTTAAGTTATTTCACCAAGCGATCGAAATTCGATCAATTCCCAGAATGAACATGGTTGTGTGTGGACACGTGCAGGTAAACGCCCTGATGATCATCCCTTATTCAGTTAAACAATGAAATAAACTAATAACTTAGTCCAACGATAATGATGAGAAGTGAATTGTGAACATGATGAATAAAAAGTGCATTTCTCAAATACTCGGACAAATGCATGCAATACTTAAGTAAAATAACAAGTTTTTATTATTCACAGTTAAAATAAGACATGGATGAAAAGTATAAATGCTATTAACATCTAAACTGAAAGCAAAAGCAGGGGCAGAACCCGCATAAAACTAGGCTGAAAACAAAAAGAAAAACTGGTTCTACAACTATACAATCAAAAACTGAAAGAAGACAAATGATCAAATTTTGGGTTTCTTCTTCTTTTTCTCTTCCACAGAAGATGGCGCAGTGGACCCTTTTGGTTTCTTCCTTAATCTCCCTCCGCTTCCTTTTCCCTTCGAAGGTGAGCTATGCAACAAGGCGGCAGACGTGCCTTGGTTGCTTCTGACTATAGGTAGTATGACCAGAACCAAAATGGCCTTGTTAGGCAAAGCGATCGATAGAGGAGGAGGAATGAAGTCTATCGGCTCTTGCTTAATCTCCATAGTGTACTTGAGCTGTTGTTCAAGAAGCTCGCTTATTGATAGCCCTTGAGCAAGATCAATCGAGCCGATGATCTAACCATCATCGTCAATATGCATACCCCGAAGACCATAAGGCCCCTCTTCTTGCAAAGCACGAATCATTTGCACACCAGGGCCTAAAATGTCACAAACTGGAATGCTTGAACTCATTTGGAAATAATTACGATGGTCGAATCAGTCATTGTAGCATGTTGTTTCGGTTGGGAGCTTTCCTTCGAGAGACTTGAAATAGCAGGCTAACTTGAAATTTGAGAAAGATGAAAGGAGATATTAGCGATATCAACTGGTGTCATGTGTGCCTTCAAAAATATGGGTGAGGTCAAATATACCTTCGCCGGATTGAGGCTCTAATCAGTGGCCGTCCATCCGAGTTCCTCTCCTGAATAGAGGATAATATACTTTTTTCTGCATTTTCCACACATCTGGATTGTACAGAGGGACAGATGGAGCAATAGATGCAGCTGGAGGCCCAGAAGTGAGGCCTATAGTAATATCCTGAGGAGTAGTTCTGAAGCCTTCAGCTTGATCCTTTAGAACTGTAGTAGCCAACTCTGGATGAAGGATAAGCTCACCTGCTCTGAGTGCGTCAATCTCTATGGGACTCAGAATCTCATTCTCCAGCTCAACCAATACTACTTTATCTCCTTCTAATTGTTGTTGTTTTCCCGCACAATCTGATCCCTTGCCAACTCATCCACTTTTTTAGCCTTCTCTAATGCATTGTCTCTTTGCTGGCGATTGTCACGTAACTCCAGAACTGTAGTAGCCAAATCCGATTGAAGGATAAGCTCACCCGCTCTAAGTGCCTCAATCTTTGCAGGACGCCAAATCTCGTTCTCCAACTCAGCCTGATCTACTTTACCTCCTTCTAAATGTTGTTGGTTTCCTGCACAATCTACTCCCTTGCTAACGTTATATTTCAGGGATAATGTTTACCAAACCACGCCGAATCTCTGAACTTGAGTAGGTTGGCATTATAACTAGTGACGATTGTCTTGAACCTGTCTTGAACCTGTCTTTAACCTACCTTTCTGCGACTGCCACCAACTCATTCACTTTTTTAGCCTTGACCAATGCATCATCTCTTTGCTGGCGAGCATCAAGTAACTCCTCATAGTAGCATTGAGCTATTTGAAGGGCTACGTCGTTCTCTTTTATTTCCTTTTCGAGTTGTGCCTTGAACTCCTTCATCTCTTCAGTCGGCTCAAAATTCCTACGATGAACAAATTCAACTTGGTTTAAATGTTCTTTTATTTTCCACTCGATCGTCGCATTTAAGTCCTTGATCTTTTGATCGCCGTCCTCCTTTGCATTCTTCAGTCAGTAACCTATTCGTTAAGATGAGTGATGGCCTCATCATTTTGACTTGTTGTAAGTTGCAATCCTACAGCATCAGTCTCTATGCTCTCGGCATATTCGGGGATCTGCTCGGCCAACCCCCTCCAAATGAGGTACTGATAGTACACGTTGCTAACATATGCCACCATTTGGTCTTTAACACCCCAGAGGAATATCCTTTAAATGGGGAACAAACTTACGGCCTTTAAAATTGATTTTTGGGAAGCGATGTTGCAATTCAGCTATCTTAAGGTTAGAAGCGACCGGCTGCTCTGCTTCAACAATAGGTTGTTCGGTAAGCTGCTCAACTGACATTTTTCCAACTCTATGTCAAGAGAAATCAAAAGCGGCAGGTTTTGATGGTCAATCAAAGTGTTGGAATGTATGAGACGGCATTGTTTGCTTAGCAGAGAGGGAAGCACGAGAGGGATCATCATGAGGAATATCGTCGGGGCAGCTAGCGTGCCTCACTGAACCCTTGGATGGTGGTGACTTAGATCTAGATTGATGCCTCAATGTTGAGTTGTGTAGCCTGTAGTCTTTCTCTCTACCTCCTTGATCATGGCTTAAATGCTAGCTGGAACCAGAATCATGGCTGGATTTGTGAGGGCGCTCGCTCAGTTTTCTTCTCGGTTGATAATCCATATGTTCCTCAAGATCCTAATATAGACCACGTCGTTCCATCGAACCTACAAATGAAACGAAGATGAACAAATCTTGTCATGACAAGAACACAACATAAGCTAAGCAAAGTGCAGTGCATGTATGTGTGCGTGCAAGTGTCCTAGTGTCCCTTCAAAGTAATGTGTTAGAATTTTGCTGACAGGGGTAATCTCCCCTGCTTTAGTTGAAGGCACATCTTCTTTGAAATGAATAGGGGATCCAGCATCCCCAATGCTTATATTGAGGAGGCCATGAGAAAGAATATCATCCAGAATTGGCATCAGATCAGTGTACATATCCTCAAAGGTCTGTACGGGAGTTTCAAATGCTACCGTAGCCGGTAAATCTGGATGCTATCCGAAGTGTAGTATGGTGCAAATTACAGTGTAGTGCAGCGCCATGCAGTGTTATTTTCTGATATTGTGCTACAGTTCGTTTGAAAATATGGATGCTATCCGAAGTGACTGTCATTGCTGTCCATCCCAATGGGCTTCCCGTTATTAGACGTGTACTGGAAACGCTTTGGACCTCAGGAGATAGCATGTGGTACAACCAAAATAATTAGTCAACAAGGTAAAGTTCATGAAGGAGTTTGGAACCCAAAATCCACCAAGGGTTGGATTGGTACCGATATACCCTTGGATAGATTTTGGCCTCCTCTTCCATCTTCTCCCTCGATCCAAAGCACAACCGTCCACATAAAGTGCCTCCAACCTCTCCATTGCCATCCCCACCTACATATAGATGTCGAAGCTTAAGGAAATAGTTTATTTAGGGTTTGGGTCGAAGTTTTGTTAGAATTCAAAATGGATCAGGTCCAATCCAAGCATAGCACTTAGTGGCTTCATGTCCAGATGGAAGATGGGCAGCGATGGCGGCAGTTCAAGTGTCAAAGGAGGACAGTGCAAAGTTACCTTAGTAGCAAGGAAATTTTAATGGCAGATGAAAGCTCGGACTAGAGAAGCAGAAATAAAGTGAAGAACAAAGAGGAGACAGTTCGGGTACATAACCCACAAACCAAAAGAATAGGCAGTTGAGTCGCCTATTTCTAAGAGCTGATTTGTATCGATCCATGCCTACGGATCGGTACCGAATGGTAAAAAAAGAAAGGGATGAAGATCCATATATGCATGTATGTGTATGTGCATATGCTCAGGAAACTCCATGAGAATGTGCGTGTATATACGTATACATGTGTATATTCAACATTCCATAACCGGAATCGAAACAAAGCAGATTAAACAGTTTGGGAAAAGGAAACAGTTCAAAGTTACCAAGCTTGGAATGACCGATCCTGAGAGTACAGTCTAGTTTTATAATTCCAAATGCTAGCGAAGAGTCGTAACAAATAACTAGAGACACGGCACTTTACCAGAAAGGTCTGAAGGAAGGATAACAGCTATTTGAAGCATGGATTAAGTCTAATACAGAAATCCCGATTTATCTTGACTCAAAGCACATCATGTTTGAAAAAGATGTACCTTGGGGGGAGGGGAATGTTGAACTAGGAAGCTATCAAGGCACGAAGCATAGAGAGAAAGCCACAGAATCCAGAAACTAAATACAACCAAAGTCATTAGATAAAAACAAGACTATCCCATAAAAATTCCAAAACGAATCCATCAAAGTGATGGATCAGTACTAATCCATCCCTATGGGATAGTACCGATCCATAAACTTGTACACAAAATGCCTCATCTTCCTCCTACTACAAAGTTATGAGGCCAGCAACCTATTTCAGACTCCATTGACCGATGTTGTTTCCTATCGAATAGCTCGAGCACTTAAAACCAGCAACTCTACTCCTCAACCTAACCATCTTATTAGCCTAGAAACAAGCTCATACTAGTGCAAACAAGATAGAAATCATGAAGCAAACAACAAGTCACAGCATCTCGAAGTATCAAAATCGATCCTTATGAAGATCGTATGGATCGATACTGATCCATGCCTATAGATCAGTACTGGTCCATCAACAATACTGCCTGGCCACATTTTCTCAAGGACAACTGCTATTAGATAGTGGGGATCGTGGGGGAAGACGTGTGGAGAATTTCCTAGCAACGTATTTTCTATGGGCTCATTTTCGGGAATATTTTTGCTTCCTTGCAATTATTACATATTTCTTTGTAATCCTCATGGAATGGAATGATACCAACATAATCAATAGAAATCCCAAGTGGACATAAGCAATAGTTGGCCGAACCACTATAAACGTTTGGTGTCATGTTTTCGCTCATTTTCCATTTACGTTTCTTCATTTTCATTCTCTACTTAATTTCTTTGGTGTTTGTGCCACTTTTTAGTACTAACACTAAGGAACTTCACTACATTCAGAGCAACTTAAGGCTTGAAGAACTTTCTTATTTCAATCATTTCCACCATTTTGCGAACATCTTCGTAAAACATATAATGCGTGCATTTGGTGGATTGAAACGACTGGAAGGATTAGAATCCCAAATGATCATTCCGTTCTTAAGGTAGGGGATCCTCTTCTCAAATGTCAGTCGGAATGTGTTTTGATATGGTGGTTTCAAACTAAATTTGTACATCATCCTCGATTTTAGTAGTAGGAAAATCAACTAGAGTAGAGATGATGGCATGTTTTCCAATGGTGACATTTTAGAATATTTGCTCCAAATATTACAGATCGTGTATAGGTGCATATCTTCATTTTAGTACATATTACAAATGTCCTAAAGAAATTTTATAAAAATCTTAAGCAACCGGAAGGAAAAGATTATAGTAAGTTAGGAAATATTTGAAAAAATGCGGAATACCTTGGCTTGATCAGCCCACCAATCATCGCCGTCAGCAGTAATTTTTTTTCTTAAATTTTCTCACTTGATGCAGTCTTTTGCTTTGCTATCGTATTCATTTTTTTGTGAATACCGCATTTAGTAATCGAGAACTCTTTTGGCATGAGTTAAATCTATTAGAAATCTTTAGATAAACTATGGTTTTATCCTTCTTTTATGTTTTTATGAATTCCTCCGAACAAATTTTGGTGAATAAAGTGGATAGTTCAACATTGTAGTTAAATGCTTCTTTCTTCCTAGGATCAGCTACATTAGATTCCATTAGAAAATTTTAGAAGAAGAGAAGAATAACGAATATTGTGGAGAAATAAGGCATTAGAGGCTAAATTTGTAGGGTATATGAATTGTTTTATACGTCAAACATACTTGGGTTCACGTCCGACGTAAATTTTACATCATGCATGTCTGCTCCATAATGGGGTTACGTCAACCGCTTTTCAAATAAACGTTCGATACAGTGGACGTAAATTGAATACATCCGACATATTCTCCATTTTTATCTTTCCCCATAGTGTTCTTTAATAGGCCATTATCTTATTTCAAAAGAAATCACTTGGTCCTCATTGATAAAAGTTATCACCTTAAATGGAAGAAAGCATCTCTACTTCAAAAAAATTATTATTCTTGAGAATTTATCATCTAACCTTGATCGAAGACCATACCCAGTGACCATCACCACTAGTAGACAATAAATTTCTCACTCCATACTCAATTCATTGCTGCTTTGCCACTAATGAAACCTAAAGATTCACCATTATCTTCTTAATTGAGTTGAGGAAAGCATCTAGGAGATGTGGAGTTATGGATCCTTTGATTTGGATAAGCTCAAGCTTTGCCATGCCTGAATCCAATGCTATCCGATATGGTATAAGATTACTGGAATTCGCCCATATGGTTATCGATGGTGAAAAATGAGATTAAGGGCATTGAAGCCATATGAGACAGCATGACCTTAACGTATTCTTCGTTGCTAGGCTCTATGTAGAAGAATCTCTATCGTTCTTTGTGAGAACAAAGGATTGATGCTTACTATGTTTATCTTTTGGTTGTCGGAGATGTAGCCTTTGGATGGTGAATGAAACTACTAATGTTGATGGATTTGTTTCTTTGTGTACCCAACACTTGCCCGGTTGAATTGGTTGCCCTACATAAACATTAACTTTCAAGTAGATGAAAATATTAAAAATACGTAGAGATGGAAAAAAGAAGGATCGAACCCAAGTCGCCTGATTTAGGAGCAGAATTTTCACCACTCAAACACAATATCATTACAAAATAATCATGTAACAAAAGCTTATTACATATTCAATGTCTCATGTAGTTGCCCATCCAGCCGTCCCCTCAGCCACCACTGACTAGTTGCCCTAGGAGGCTACAAGCAGACCTATATGTATTAATAGTGGATTGGTTCTCTAATGTTAAAGCATTTGTATTTCATGTTTTGAATAATCTAATCGAGTAGCGGAATATGCCATTCAAAAAAGTTTCGTGGCTCTATCAATTTGGTGCAAGGTGGACTAGCAACCATGACATTCCTAGGATAAAACATCTATTCAAAGTAATTATATTTTCGTTTGCACTGAAGAAATTCGATTTTTGCACCCTGATTTTATTTTATAAATATATTATTGCTTGAGTTCAGAATTTTTAGTGGAAGTTCAGAGGAGGACGAATAAATATCATAAATGATAAAGTATGGTGTTCCACTGTACACCCGTTTATTCATTGATGAATATAGATGAAATATTTCTTGATGGAAATAAAAGAAAGAACACATTTCTATGATGTGAGAGATAATTTGATCATGCCAAAATCAGGAAGATAAAACATTATATAAGTTATACCATTTAAAACAAAAACATTTTAAGAAAAATGTTGTTAAATTTTTGTACCAAAAATATAAAGCGCTACACCAAAAAGTCCCAGTTCGATTCAGGTTGGTCGGACGGATAGATGGCGTACGCATGCGCAGTGGTCATACATGGCCCCTCCACTTAACCCAAATGAAAACATTAGGCGCACAAAGGGACGAACATTGAGGCTGAGAATCCCCCCTCCCCCCCCACACACACACATCTATTTCTTTCATAATATCCAAAGATGCTGGACTATAGAGCCCTTGTACTTCTCTTTACTTTTGAAAATTCATACACCTTTAAAACAAATTTCAACAATCCCCACTTGAATTTATAAAAATATTTTCTTGAGAAATTACTGAACTTGTAAGATTGTATGTGTTTAGCTCGTATTACATCATAACTTGTTATTACCTATTAAACCTTGATTTTGGGGTCTTCAATCTTTAGGTCCGGTTACCATTACGATTGATCATCATTTTAAGGTTAATAGTCTCATTCTTCTAAATGTTGTAAGAACTTTCTCCCTTGTCGATCCTTCCATCAATGGATCGGCTAAATTATCATTGATGAAAACATGATCCACTCTTACAGCTCCATAAAAGAAAAACTCTCTAACAGAACTGTGCTTACGATATATTTGTCATTTCTTACTATTATAATAATAGTTTTGAACTTTTGTAATAGCGGTGGGTTATCACAATAGATCAATGCAGTAGGTAATGGTTTTTCTCATAAAGGAATCTCAACTACCAGGTTTCTTAACTAATTTTCTTCATCACTAGTTGTAGCTTGTGCTATCTTTTCATACATCATGATGGAATGAGCCAAAATAGTTTGTTTCTTGGATTTTCAAGACATAGCACCACCAGCTATGATAAAATTATAGTCAACTGTTGCTTTGGAGTAATGATTAAAATGTCCCAGTCTGCGTCGATATATCTCCCAAGAATTGTTGGAAACTTCTTATAATGCAATCCAAGGTTCACTGTTCTCTTAAGGTATCACATGACTCTTTCAATAGCATGTTAATTCTCTGTACAAGGTCAACTAGTAAACGTGGATAATAATCCCACGACATAGGCTATGTCGCGTCTAGCACCATCAATGGCATACTTATAGCTTCCAATGATGCTCTCATAACCAAAATGTCATACACCATCACCGGTATTCTTAAATAATTATACATTAGGATTGTATGGAGTACTAGCATGGTTTAAAGTCAAAGTAATTATATTTCTTTAATATCTTTTAATATAATGAGGTTGATCCAAAGAAATTCCCAGTTTGACCTTGTAATCTTAATACCAAGGATTACACTCGCTTCTCCACGATCTTTTGTATCCAAATTTTCAAATAGAAGAGATTTCACATTATTAATAGCATGAATATTTGAACCAAATATAAGAATATCATCTACATATAGGCATATAATAGTGCAATTGTTATTTTTGGATTTATAATAAATGCATATGTCACTTTCATTCATTTTAAAACCATGTAAGATGATTAGGTTGTTAAAAAACTTCATGTACTTGTTTAGGTGCTAGTTTGAGACCTAATAAAGATTTATTTAATTAATAGACTCTACATTCCTAACCAAGGATTAAAACCTTTAGGTTGGTCTACGTAAATCTCTTGTTCTAACTCACTATTTAAACATGTTGTTTTAGCATTCGTTTGGTGTATTATTAAATCATTTTCTAGCAACAGAATTTAATACCCGAAAAGAAGTAATTCTAGTAATAGGTGACAGGTAATGAAAAAAATTATACTTTATGCCAAAGCCTTTAGCTACAAGGCAAGCCTTGCAACACCCTTATCTTTAATACACATTATTAAGGAAATTTAATTTAATGGTAATTAAATAATAATGTGGGGTGATGGACTAAGTATAAGGATATACCATACTAACCAATTTCGAATTTAAATTGATAATGGAATAATGGTTTTATGTGGGGAAAGCTTTGGAATGAACCCATCTGGCAACAAGTAAAATGGGTAAATTTCAAACATAATCTCTATTTGGATCTTAATGGGCCGATTAAATCTATTAAATGGTATTGGATGCAATCTATATATGTTAAACTAAAATCATATTTTATTTTTTAAAATATTTTATATTATTATAGTTAATCATATTAATTAAGTTCATTTAATATTTATTTTAAATATATCATACATTTTCATAACATAACATGATAACATGAAATGTGCATCATACCCAAAATATATTATAAGTGTGATATGTGTGTGTGAGGGAGAGATTTAGGTGGGTGTTTATGTTCTATCATTTAGGCATATTGTAACACCTCGAAAAAATTAATTAACTAATAATAAGGTTAAAAATGGAAATTTTTTAACTGTTGGAATTTGGCCACGAAAATTACACCGTTCCGTTCGTGGTGATTCTCTAATTAACTTTCATATATAATGTTTTGTAATTGGAGCTCAATCGGAAAAGTTATTGATGTTTGAAATTTTCGAATTTAAAACAATTTGAAATGATTTGAATTTAAAATTTGAAATTTAAAAATATATTGATTAGAAACTTGGGATTTAAGTAAACACTAACTTAAACGATCAATGCTAAAAATAAATCTAGAATTAAATAAAATAAAAATGGCGGCATTGATACATTTCCAAATACACTAGAACGGTCAACCCCCTTCCTAGGGCCGGTCCACCGCTAGCGGTCAATCGCCTAGGAAGGAGCGGTCAACTGGTATAGTTGAGTCGGCTAGGGTTATTAGGCCAATAATGGCTCGGATTTTATTATTTTTCTGATGGTTCTTGTGCCTTCTAACCACTATAAATATGAGGCTAGCCTCCTAACTTTTATTCACAAATTATTTGGGAGCGCAAGCGGATCTCTGTATGTTTCTTCTATACAATTCAGGATTTCTAAGGATTTTCAAGTAAGAGATTTTAGATATTTAATTTCTAATTTTATTCTTCTCCAATCCCTAAAAGTCTTAATATAATTCATAAACAATCCAATTGTTGTACATTTCAAAAGGAAGAAGTCTGAAAATAGATTATAAGCAGGCGTAATCAAATCCAAAAGAGAGCGGAAAACCATCTGTGAGTGGAGATCATAAATTTTCTCATTTTTAATATTTGTATAATATAAGTTGGATTTGGTCTAAGCCTTGGGGAGTTTTGTTCACGAAAACAGTAAACTAAAAACCCTAAAATTATTCCAAAGAGAAATGTCAATTCTTATGGAATTTAAATTATTCTATATTAAAATAGTAGAATTTGTGTAAATATTGCAATTTGCATATTTTACATTCTATTCCACTTCTGACATTTCGCTTATCTATGTGATCGAGGGTTCTAAAAGGAAAATAAGTTAGGAAATGGTGTGTAAAGATGGATTCTCCTATTCATAGTTTTCACTTCTTTTTTCCGTAATTTAAATATGAATCCCTTTTTCATTATATATGTAAAAGCTAAATGGAGTGTAAGAGGGTTTGAATTGTAAGTTCAGCTAGTGTTGATTCTACTATTTTTAATGCAAAATAAGTTGGTAGTTGATTCTATTTTCTTATATAAGTCTATTGTTGGGCTAAGGGTATTAGCTAATTTGTATGCTATGGTAAAGAGATAGACTTGTATAAATTGGAAGTTTTGAAATTTAAACGATTAGTATAGGATGTGAAATCTTTATATGCTTAGGAGTACTTAGTTGTGTATATATGTATTGGTGCTTAAATAACGTATAATTAATAATGTATGAAACACTTTTTATAAATAGGTTAGTAATTAGCATTTAAACCCCTTAGGAAAGAGGTTGAGATAATTATGGGAAATAAATTATAATTTAAGGCGGAATAAAGAGATTTCCTTATAAGGCCTTAATGCGAAATGTGATGAGGTGTATATGGTAGTATGTTAGGAGAATGGAAGTTATGACTAAGCTATATGGATGTGAGGCCATTCAAAAACACATAGAAGTATGTCCAGCTAATCTAGCTACTAGTAGTGTGACTTTGGGACTAATGTGAGATATCGCTTATAATAAGTACCCACAGAGGATGCAAGGTTTGTCCCAATTATGTAGGGTAAGTTTTTCCAGTTATTCTGGCTACCAACACATATAAATAAACGAACTAATGGGAGACTTCACATATTGGTTATGGGTCATAATGCGTAGGACATGCTTTAGGGTTGGGGGTGTTAAGTGATTGTTGTGTGGTCCCCCTCCTCCCTACTTAAGAAGTATTAAATGGTTAGGATTATTGTTTAGACATGGTAGTAGGAAATCTTGAGAAGGGTCCATTTCGTGTTTGAGGTATCAACTGGTTATAGTATGGTCTGCCTCCCCCATAAAGATGTATTAAGTGGCCTGATGATATTCTGTGCGATGTTTGCTAGAGAGTACCAGAAAGGAGGTCCGCATTGGGTTATGTATTAAATTACCGGGACCTGCCGAAGATATAGTTATTAAGTGGTTAAAGTCTGCCTAATTCCCATTGAAAAGTATTGAGTGGCTTAGGTACTTTCTCTCACATTGTTAAGACATGATAAACGGTAGATGCGTAGGACTAGGAAGGACCTTTGGCCCATATTTGAAAGTGAGTTATAGAGTTGGATTGGAAAAGTGTGGGTTATAGAATTGGACAGGAAGAGCCTTAGGCCTTATAGTTAGAGGTATCTCATTTAGAATATAGTCAGGATGCTTGAGACATATTCTTATCTAAATTATAATACCCAAATACTATTATGGAAAAGACTCAAGATTTTATTCATCGGACATTTTTGTTCTTACTCACTCCTCTTTACAACACAAGTTAGTTAACACGATGCCGATTCAGGAGATGAAGGCGGAGGCGGAGTCTCGTGGCAGTTATATATCTATTTATGTTCAATTATATTTTCATGTACCAATTTTAGACTTGATGTTATTATGTTGAGATATTGTATTTTGGATATTGAGATATTATGATGTGTTTTTGAGATTTGAATTTCTATAACATGGGTACTATTTCTGATATTATATTCTATCATTTCCGCTGTAAGATTCTGATAGCATAAATAGATGGCTATGTGTATGTTCATTGTATCAATATTACTAACCAACTGCCACTTTTGGAATGGGTCTACAGTTCGATGGGCCTTTACTTGGTAAGAAATTAAGCCCGTTTTGAGGTGAGTTGTCACATTTGGTATCAGAGCTTAGTTGCCAGATCAACGGGTCTATTTATACATATAAGTGCATACTTGTTATTTTTGGAAGTATTTTTCAAAAATCTAGTTTCATACACACACATACTTATTTGAACAAATGCAAACACACTAGGCAAATCCTTTATTTCAGCAAATAATATTATCTTAGGAAATTGTACCTAAAAGTGTAAACCTACAAATAGTTGATTATGGCTGAAAATCGTTCCTCTGAGGTAGGGAACCCCTCTATTAAAGAGATACCCACTATTTGAGGGATGCTTGAATGATTCAAGCAATACCTGAGGCTTGTAGGGCAAGTTCCCATTCCTTAACAAGCTGCACCAGCGGGGCTTGGTACCCCACCTTCTTTAGCAGCACTCCACCCTATAAACTTCACCAAAACATGCAAAAACTTCCATAATATGGGTGGACATGTGTATACGCGAACTGAAAATTTCATTGAGACGAAGACTTGAATTAATAACCATGAGCGAATATTTTGGGAGCTTTGATGGGAAGACTAGTTCATGAGGAGGATGGCAGCATGGCATCTAAAGGGAGAAGCCTTAGATTGGTGGACTTTGGTAGCTGAGGAAAATATTGAGGAGTATGGACTGAATTCAAGTGTAATACCCAATAATTTTATGATAATTAATTAAAAAGAAATTAAAACGCCAAAAAATATAATTTTTACAAATGTTAGAATTTGGTTACGAAACTTGCACCATTGGTTCGTGGCAATTTTTTGATCAATTTTCATATATAATGTTTTATGATTGGAGTTCAAATGAAAAAGTTATTTGCGTTTAAGGTTTTCAAATCAGAAATGATTATATATGTAATTTTGGCAATAAAAGTTAATTAACTTTAGTTATTGATGTTAGTGGAAACTTAAATGTTAACGTTAAAAATCAAATCTCAAGAAATGTATAAAATGGGAAATAAATGACGTAATCGGTTAAACAAGTAATTAAATAAAACAAATCAAACAACGCACATAAATTCACAATTTACATGCCAAAGTGTCAACCGACAAAGCATGATGGCCAACCGATAGTGGTTGACCATGTAAGGTAAGTGGTCGAAAGTTGGTTGAGCAAATTTGAGAGTAAACTATGGCCTAGTGGCCTAGATTTAATGTAGTTTTATCGAACGGCAGGCATTAATTTGAACCTCTATAAATTCGGCACTAAACCCTTACTTCTAAACTTATATTTTCGAACCAATGCCAGAGCTCTGCCATTTTCTCTTCTCCTCCAAATTGTAAATTCTTAGAAAATAGCTATAGTTTATACGTATATATAATTGGAGAATCATAAAAGCCGACTAAGGAATGGAAAAGGATTAAATTAAATTTCCAAAGCCAAGGTTAACTATAAATACAAATTTAAAATATAACTCAAATTCTGAATCTCTTTTTTAATCTAGATCTCTGATAAAATCTGTATACGCTTGTAGTGTATAAATCCAAATATAGAGAAAATGGAGTCAAATTAGAATAATAGGGATTAGATTTGGAGATTTGGAAAGCTAAAAAGATGAGTGGGAAATTATATATTTTTATATAATATTAGATTTACATCATTGTAGATGTATTCCTGCATGCCTGAAATTTAAATTGGAGTTATAGGCTAAAAATTGTATATGTGAAATAGAATTATGAACCCTGCCTTTCTGTTATTGAAAATATAAAACTGCATATAGGTTATTTGGAAAGTATTAGGTATTAATGGTCCCAGAATTTAGTCTCTGAAATTATAGAATATGTGATAGTTCCAGATTTTTGAATTTAATATGAATTGTGCAAATAAAATGGTAAATTGAGTTATCATAGTAAGACATATGGATTTAAAGATATTTAAATTTATTGGATTATATAGCATGTTGCAATGTCTATACATTATCAAGTTTCAAATTTATAAATAAAAGTGCAACGATTGAAATAACAAGGAATACACCTAAAAAGAAAGAGATGTATAAAATAGGGATATTTACAGTATTCTGTACAGTCTATTTCAATAATTATGAAAAGATAATTCCTAGTGATTCCAAACGTAACACAAATTCTCTTTTTGATAATGTTAGCACCAAAATTGGTCACTAACACCCAAAGAGAGATTTGTGTAGAGAGATTAATGAAGATAGAAAATTGAAATAGAGGAATGTATGCAAAATTAACTCCAGAAACTAGAACACCAAATTTATAGTGGTTCGGCGTAACTGCCTATGTCCACTTTGAGTTTAATCTTTATTGCTCTTTCAAATAACTGAATACAGATACAATCCGTACACCAACAACTTGAATACAAGTTCTAACTGAAAAGGAATGAGTCTTGAAAATGGAAGAGTCTCCCTAGTGTTCTCCAAAAAAGGTCCATTTTCACTGTGCCCTTGCCCCTCTATTTATAGGCGAAGATAGGTTGGACTTCCTTCACGAGCCCAAGAGCAAAATACTTTGGCCCGTAGTAAGTGATTTCTGCGCACCGAGCCAGGGATGCCGAACGGAAGCTGCCAAGCGACCTTGCCGAGCAACTTTGCCAAATGATGCTGCCGAACAAGGATGTTGAACGGTATTGGCCGAACGATAGATGCTGAGCGGCGATTGCTGAGGTGTTTGCGCTTCTAAGGCTGGAACAATTCTACACCGAGCGGTAATTGACTGATCAATGAACTTTGGGTAGTTGACTCGAAACGAGGTCATGCCGAGCGATGGTCGCTTAGCAGTGTAGGCCGAACCACATATTCAGGCCGAACCACATATTCAGGACGAATGGAGGTAGCCGAGCGATGTTGTTCGAACGAAGGATGCCGAACGATGGCGTTTTACCAAAGAGTGCCGAGCGATGGACTTAGGCCAAACGGCACTTGCGTACCGAATGACGCGCCTAGGCCGAACGGTGCACTTCCATCCTAAGCCGAGCAACATTCAATCTTCTTATTTTGGGCCGAACCATCAAAGCCTATATGATCAGCATCATGTAACCGGGTCAAACATCTGGGTAACACTTGCCCCCCAAAGCGTATAATGTGAGCCAACATGATGCGCTTTGAACCATGAGCAAACCACGTTTCTTTCCGAAACCTTGCTCTGATGCCTCATCAATTGATTCTCGCGATCTCCTGAATGCCGAACCACATTTGAGTTTTTCACCATGCCATGTCTTAGATGCAGGTCGGTCGATGTTCGTGTGCCGAACCACTCTTTCAGCAGGTTAACTATCACTCGGTATGACTGCTCACCGAGCCACTGAGGTACCTTGACCGAGTTCACTGGGTATGACCTGTTCAACTTCCTTCCTTACCATATAAAAACTTCACCCCTTGTTCCTCATTCTTCTTCTGACTTTAACTTCATTCTCACAAGCCCTATACCTTCTTATTCTCGCAAACTTGTTAACCTGCCCCTCATATAGCCCCATACCTCTCTCTCTGCAACTCCAATCACCCTCGAATCTAACTAACTCATCAACCTAATAACTCGAAGTTCCTGCAAGCCCCAAGTTTCACCATAGGTACGAATTTCCTTTCAAATTTGGAATCATGTACTTAAGTTCGAGTGATCGAGTGGGCGGTTTTCGCAATTCTTTTATTGTAAGAATAGGTAGGGGATAATTGGAAAGAGAGGAAAAGGCGAATCAAGAGAAAGGCTAGGCTTTAGGCTAAGGCTTCAATCTTCGTTGGTTGCTGGCGATAGTCTATAAATAGTTGCTGCCCTTAAAATTCGGAAGTTAGGGCTTATGATGATGAAGGAAAGCGTCGCTCGGTGAAGGACTCAAAAGGGACAAAACAGTGCAAAGGTGTGAGAATGAATGCAAGTTGGCCACGCTGAGTGGAATGAGAGTGTTGTTCGGTAGTCAGTTTTGATGTTGTTGTTCGGTCAGTGTCCATAGAAGTGGTTCGGTATCCCGAGCGAGGATACCGTTCGGTCTGGAGGAAAAGCATGGGACGGTAGGGAACTAGCAAAGTGGGTCGGCATAGACCTAGTGGGTCTTTAGGTTGTTAGAGAAAGATAAGGAGTGTGTGTGTCGGTCGGTATGGATAGTTTCAGGGTCAAGGATAGTGACCCGGTGTCGAGAGAGCAACTGTGAAGAGAGGGAGTGGGTCGGTGTTGTTAGTCAAGCGGGCCACTAAGTAACTCGCAGATAGATGGTTCAGTCTATTGGTCCAGGAAGGCGACCGGCTTCGGTCTTTGGAGTCGACATTGGCAACCAAGATTACATCCACTTAACTATCGCATATGTTAATATCACATATTTCCATGACGAACCATAAAAAGAGGAAAAATGACAACGACTTAAGCACATGTGCATATGGAACTATTTTGACTAATGGCCTCATAGTTTTAAGGACTGTAGACCCAAGTTCAACTTAACAAAAGCAAATAATAGCCCTTAACATACAATGCCAATGTTCGACTTCAAGACTTATACTTCCGAATCATAAGACTAGCTCTCGGAGACGGTCAGTGATGACGGTCTTCGAAGATGTAACTTAATGCTCAACCACACTCCATCGGATTTCAAAGCTTTTGATTCTTTTACGCTTATGTTCGAACGATTGCACTAGTCCACACACCACATGGGGGAGTTCTTTTTTCATTATATCTAATATTGATTGTCTTTCAAGTATAGTTCAAATAGGTGTTTACTCAAATTCGGCATTTGTCGAGAATGTCTAGAAAATCGAGCTCTTCCATAGTTTTAGATAAACTCGGGCCAAGTTCTCGACAAGAAGTAGTGGAAACTTCAAATCCATCGACAACTCCTGCATAAAATATCCCGGGTCCAACGACTGCGACTATTGACTTAGCTCCTGATGCCATAGATGCAGCCATTATCCTCGACAATCCGGTCGATTCTCAAGCTTCGAGAATCAACGAAAACGCTCTTCGCCGACTATGCTCAATCCACGAAATCCCTTTTCATGATGTGTTGGTTCCATCGGGACAGGATCGTCCCCACCTGCCCCCAGCCGGGTATACGGCTTGCAACAAATTCATGTGCTGGGTTGGTAGTGTGCCACCTTTCAGCTCCTTCCTTCGTGATGTGTTGCAGTATATGGAGATCGCCCCAGCACAATTACATCCCAATAGTCATGCGTTCCTTTACGGCACGTGTATTCTTTGTATGAGTGTGTTGTTCCACACTCGGGGATATTCGATATATCTATCGTTTCAAGAGACGGTCCGATAGCCCATCCTTCATATTCCTCGAGCCACACTCCAAGTGCCAAATCTTAACAGGGGCGTGGAGCAAATTTGCTCTATACAAGCAGGAATGGTTTTATGTGCGTTGCCCCATGGCTTTGCAAGGAGATGGTTGGAAGGGAGTAAGTTCCTTTTCTAGATCAATAGTTGTACGCGGCAGAAATTGCATTCTTTTTAAACCTTTTTTCAATTTTTACAGGTATTAGCCCACGTCCCGAAGGCTCCGGGTACTATTAGGCTGTCGAAGCTATTCGAGCTTTCCCACGGGAGACCGGGACATCAAATTCCTCATTTCCAATGAATCGCTTTCGAGATTTGGATTGTTAGCGGAAGGTCGTCGGATAAGTCTTCCTCACAGTGCCACCACAACCGAACCCGCCTTGGATAAAGGAAAAAGGCAAGCTGGGCCTTCGGTGCCTTTGACAAGAGAGGCTCCCGATGTATCCGAGGAAGTTGAAATAAAGGAGGCTGAAGCTCCGGGTGAGGGTGTAAGTCCTGCTCCGGAACCAGCACTTGAAGCACATAGCACTGATGAACCACCTCCCCTTCAAAAGGAAAAAAGAAACTAGCTTACAGGTTGAGGAAGAAGGTAGTGGGCGGAACTTCGAAAGTGACAATTACTCTAATGGAGAAAGAGCCGTCTCCGCAACACTTAGAGAGTTCATTGAAAGGCTTGTCTGACCTTACAATTCCTCATGATTTGCTCAACTACGGTTTCGACGACCCGAAAGCCATAAAACTTCATTCGCCGACGAGAGGCAATGAAGGCGTTCAAGCCCATCAACAAGGAGAAAAATCTCCGATAAGTAAAGCTAAACAAACTGGTCCATTGGGGGGAAACACTAGGACACACACGAACACTCACACTTCACCTTGCACTTAAAATTCAACCGTCATGCCATTTTTGCTAACTTGTCATCACTTAACTTCTGCGTAGGTGATATGGGACGCTCACATGGATTCAACCGCCTTCGCGGCTCTTCCATTTTCCATCCTTCCGGTTGAGACTCTAGATATGGAAAACGCCGAGATAGAGGTGACGACAGCGATAGAGATTATCGCTCCCGAGATTCATCTTCTCGAAGGAAAATTCACAGTCACTCATCGTACTCCAACGATCCCCCACCTCCACCGGAACAAGGCAGGGAGAAATCAGGTCAAAGAGGACCACAATTTGAAACTCCTCGCGACCAACACTCGGGTTCCTCAAGTACTAGCAATCTCGGGAGGCTCACAAGAAGTCCATGGTTTCGACTAAACAAACCTCCTCTACTCATGCACATGATCCGTCGATAGCGGAGAAACTCGCCGAGCTTAGAGCCACATTCCCAAAGATATGCTTTGTCGGACTAAAATTTCTTCTAGCCATCCATCCTATTCCGAGGCATGTTAAACAGAGTTCCCTTGCTTGCAACAATGATGTTTACATCCAACACGACACATTTGTTCACTTGGCAGAAAACATTTTGGAAGTTTCTATGGAACGCCAACACGAAATCGATCGTCTGAAGCTTGAGGCCATCCATGACAAAGACATCATTAGAGCCCAAGATAAAGAGCTTTCCACTTATAAATCTCAACTTGAGGCCGCCCAAAATAATGCTAAAGATACTGCTGAGGCAGTCAGTTGGCTTGAGGCCACACACAAAAAGGAGATCGATGAAGCTGTCTAGCGTTGTGGCGCTTTAGCTTTAGAGAAAGACTCCGTTCAAAAGGAGAGAGATGCGTTCACTCAACGTTTCAAAGAGTTGGAAGAGCTACTTCTCAAAGAGAAGGAAGAAAAGATTGCTGCTCAGGAGGAGTCGCAACGATATTGCGACGAAATTGTTTCTATGCAACTCCTGAAAACAAAGCTCGATGAAGAACTCTCCAAGGTCGAAGCGCTGAAGGATGAAGCCCGTGAGGAGGGTAAAAGAATAGCGCTCTCAGAAATTGATTCTCGCCTTGAGGAGGCTACTGAGGCTGGTATGGAGGAAATCAAGTGTATGTTTGATCCGCTCATAGCTTAATATAATGCTCGAGTTCTCATGCATCGCGACTTATCATATCCTGCCGAGGGTTATCTCCAATCTTTGGCCGAAGCATGGGACACTTTAATCAAAATCAAAAAGGTTGAGTTGGGAACGGAAGAGATTGACGAAGACGCTTTAGTGAAGGAATTTCTTCGGGGGAATGAGTCTTCGGACTTATCCGCGGCGAAGGCTCTTTACAGTAGAGACTCCCCCTTATCAAAAGGAAAAGATACCATTGCTGGTCCGTCCGAAACCGAGTCTCCGGTTCCACCCCCTACTCAGGGATCTAGTCGCCTATCACTTGACCCCTTCGAGAAACATATTGGCTATGAAGACCCTAGACTTAATATTCACGTTCTATCTCCTATTCCAGAAGGCGAAACTCCACGAACAGTTGAGAGTCAACCAGAGACTGGTACACAACTTTTCCTCCAAAGTTCAAATGGTTCTCGTTTTCAGCGAGTGATAAATGTATTCTAACATATATTTTTTCATGAATTCGTGTAGGCCATCCTGATCCCGAACCTGCTCCAAGGACCGATGTCGCCACGGAGAGGGAAGAAAAAATGGGAGACGCTACTCAAATCGAAGAGGCTCCTGTATTTGGCGCTCAAGTGATCGAGGCGCTCAATGAAGGCAAGTCTGAAAACCCTTCTTCTTAGGAAGAACATTATGAAGTTGAAATTACAGGTGCCTCCAAACATACGTAGAAGTTGAGCATGAAGGAACATATCATCGAAGAGGGGAAAAAGAAAACCAAAATTAAGACCGAGCCTCAAGTGGTTGAACTCGATGACCCACAGAACAGGCCTTTAAAAGTTATCCTTCCAGGCGGGACCAGGTCGTCAGAAGTTCCTCCTCCTTCCTCCGACACACCTTCTCCAGTAAGCAAAATGTCCAAGAAAAAACGCGTGGGGGAGAAGTCTTCAGAGAAGGAGAAGAAGTCGAAGAAGTAGCTATCATGCTTCGTTTAACGTGAATAAGCCCGAACCATGTAATTATTTCTATTTATTTTCGTAGTCAATGTTAATAGACTTTTAACTCCGAGTTTAGGAGGAATTGTAGTGGAACTCTGTTTTGGGATTAGTGAATAAAATTTTTGTTTTTCTAATGATGTTCGATGATTAGCTTCACCATTCGTCTTGTGTTTGAAATCCAAAGTTACGCGGGTTAGGCAAACACTTGCTCACTTCTACGCGACTCGGAGTCTTCTAAATTGCTTTAATTTTAGTCCGCGCTCTAGGGACTTAGAGGTTTTTTCAAGTCGTTTATACCCTAGTCCGCACTCTGGGGATTCAAAGTACTCTAGTCCGCACTCCGGGGACTTAGAGATTTTTTCAAGTCGTTTATACTCTAGTCCGCACTCTGGGGACACAGAGTACTCTAGTCCGCACTCCGGGGACTTAGAGATTTTTTCAAGTCGTTTATACTCTAGTCCGCACTATGAGGACTCTGAGTAATCTACTCCGCGCTCAGGGGACTTGGAGATTTTTTAAGTCATTTATACTCTAGTCCGCACTCTGGGGACTCAGAGTACTCTAGTCCGCACTCTGGGGACTTAGAGATTTTTCATGTCGTTTATACTCTAGTTCGCACTCTGGGGACTCAGAGTACTCTAGTTCGCACTCTGGGGACTTAGAGATTTTTCAAGTCGTTTATACTCTAGTCTGCACTCTAGGGACTTCGAGTACTCTAGTCCGCACTCTGAGGACTTAGAGATTTTTCATTTTGGGTGTGCGTTAATACGCTAGACAAAGCAATGTAATTTAATTTTTGTCATAGAATTGTATTATATGGAAACATCAATAGTTTATAGAAAAGACAGCTTCAAGCCTTTATTGATCATAACTGATGGAAACTAACCGAATTGTCTTATTACATGTCAAAAACTAAAAAACAATAAAACGAACACACGTTGGAAATAATTGCAACTACAATGCGAAAGGAAATAAACTAGGTGTAATAATGACGCAAATGCTCACTATTCCATGCGCGAGGAAGTGTCACGCCATCTACGGTCGCTAGCTTGAAAGTTCCTTCTCCAAACCTCCATTCGATGACATATGGACCTTCTCATATGGGATTCAGATGTGATAGAGTCGGAAAACCTCGCTTCAAAACGAGATCACCCACATTGAAAATTCTCGGTCGAACTTTTTCATTATAATATCGAGAAACTTGGTGCCTATGTGCAGCTGCTCTTAAATCAGGTTCTTCACGTTTTTCGTCAACAAAGTCCAATGATTCCAATAGGAGATTCTGATTGGTCTTGGGATCATAATAAGTTACCCGATGAGAAGGAACTTCAAGTTCCATGGGTATCATAGCTTCGGTGCCGTATGCAAAGATGAATTTAGTATGGCCAGTCGCGGACTTGTGGGTGGTTTTGTAAGCCCAGAGCGCTGTCGGAAGCTCATCCACCCACTTGCCTCTAGCCTTCTCCAATCGCTTCTTTAATATTAACTTGATTATTTTATTTACAGCTTCCACTTGTCCATTCGCTTTAGGGTGAGCGATCGTCGAGAACCTTTTCTCAATGTGATACTGTTGGCAAAATTCTTTGAACTCTCTACTTTCAAATTGAGTTCCATTGTCCGTAATGATAGTTCGTGGGAGGCCAAAACGGCATATAATGTTTCGTACAACGAAATTAATTACTTTTTGGGTGGTGATCGTGGCTAGAGGCTCCACTTCTGCCCATTTAGTAAAGTAATCGACTATAACAATTGCATATTTTGCACCACCTTTGGAAATTGGTAAGGAACCGATTATATCGATCCCCCAAATCGCAAATGGCCAGGGACTAACCATTTTTGTGAGTTCCGCTGGCGGAGCTCTCAAGATTTTCGCAAACTTTTGACATTTGTCACATTTTCTTACGTAGTCTGCAGTAACCCAATTTACAGTGGTCCAATAGTATCCATAGCGGACGATCTTTTTTGCCAGTATCTGCCCCCCAGTATGGTCGCTAAATTCGCCCTCGTGAACTTCTTCCAAGATCTGTTTTATCTCGTCGTGAGCGATGCAACGAAGTAATGGAACCGAGAACCCTTTTCGATACATTATTCCATCCTGCATCACATATCTTGAGGCATTGCGAATGACTTGTCGTCTTTCGTTCTTCTTTCCAGGCAAAGCTCCGTGAAACAGGTACTGCTTGAATGGGGTTATCCATGACTCCTTTTCAATTTCTGTTTCTAGCAGAAAGTTTATTTCCATCTCGTTTATACTTGGAAATTGCAAAACTTCAACAGGAACCAAGCCCATTTGTTTTGCATCGCCAGTACCTGCGAATTTTGCTAATGAATCGGCTTCCCTATTTTGTTCACGCGGGACATGCGAAATATCATAATATTCAAGCTTTGCCAAAAGTTCTTGAACATGAGTGAGGTATGGAGCAAGCCTCTGCCCCTTCGCTTGATAGTCTCCACGAACTTGGTACACCACCAATTGTGAGTCACAAAAGATCTCGACCGATTTTATTCCAAGTTCTCAGGTGAGTTTTAAGCTGGCAATAAACGCCTCATACTCGGCTTCATTGTTCGTTGCCGAAAAATTGAGCTTCAAAGCATAAAAAATCGATCGGTTTTCGGGAGTCACAAGAATAACTCCGGCCTCGGAACAACGGTCATTTGACGCGCCATCGGTGAATAACTTCCATCGAATGGAGGGAATAATCTCTTCACTACTTTGCTCGATAGGTATAGTGAATTCTGCAATAAAGTCTGCTAACGCCTGTCCTTGGATAGCTCTCCACGACAGGTAGGTGATATCTAATTGACTTAACTCGATGTTCCACTTTAGCAACCTTCCAGAGGTTTCTGGTCGTTGGAGCACCTGTCGTAGAGGTTGATCGGTATAAACATTGATCGGGTGTGCCTGAAAGTACGAGCGAAGCTTGCGTGATGCAATCACCAAGCAGTAGGCTAGCTTCTCAATTTTAGGATAATTTCTTTCTGCCCCCGTTAAACGTTTACTGACATAGTACACCGGCTTTTGAACTCGGTCCTCCTCGCGAACCAAAGCCGTACTGATGGCATGTTGAGATACGGCCAAGTATACATACAACACTTCGTGATCTATAGGCTTTGACAGCACCAGGGGACTTTCTAGTTGCCTTACCAGAGCTCGAAATGCATCCTCACAGTCGGGCGTCCAATCAAAGTTTCTCTTCCCCTTCTTTATCACATCGAAGAAGGGAATACACTTGCCTGTTGCTCTAGATATGAATCGGCTTAATGCGGCCACTTTTCCGTTCAGACTTTGCACTTGCTTTATAGTTCTTGGTACCTGTATGTCCCGAATAGCCTGAATCTTTTCCGGGTTAGCTTCAATTCCTCATGCGTTAACAATGAAACCCAAGAACTTTCCTGATGCAATGTCAAAGGAACATTTTAATGGATTGATCTTCATCCCATAGCATCTGAGTATATCAAACATTTCCGCCAAGTCTCGAATGTGGTCGTTTGATTGCCGTGACTTCACGAGCATGTCATCCACATAGACTTCCATTATTCTACTGATTTGGTCTTTAAGCATCCGATTCACCAAGTGTTGATAAGTTGCTCCAGCATTCTTCAGCCCAAAAGGCATCACCACATAACAATACAGTCTGATATCCATGATAAAGAGAGTGTGCTCCTGATCCGAAACGTGCATTGGGATTTGATTGTATCCCGAGTACACGTCCATAAATGATAATAACTCATGCCCGGCGGTTGAATCGACCAGCTGGTCAATTCTGGGTAAAAGGAAACTATCCTTACGACAAGCCTTGTTCAAGTCTGAGTAATCAAAACAGGTCCTCCATTTCCCATTCGCTTTTCTCACTAGCACGGGGTTAGATACCCATTCAGGGTAGAGGGCGTCGCGGACGAACCCATTGGCTTTGAGTTTGTCCACCTCCTCACTAAGAGCGGCGGACCTCTCCGGATCCATCCCTCTCCTTTTTTGCTTTATTGGCACGTATTTTGGGTCTATGTTCAACATATGACTCGCAATGGCGGGAGAAATCCCAGACATATCAGAATGTGTCCAAGCGAAAACATCCAGATTTGCTCGGAGGAAATCAGTAAGATCCTCGACCATCGAGGGGTAAAGTTGTGATCCAATCTTAAGTACTCGCGATGGATCATCATGGCTGACTGGAATGTCAATTGTCAGTTCAGTCGGTGTTGCTTTTGCCTCCTTGGGTTCTCCATCATCATCTCTCGGATCTATGTCTCTATAGATCCGATCATGTTGCCCGAGCCAAGGCTCGGGCATTACTTGTCAATCTTCAGTGGCTCGGATGCGGACGGAGCTATCCACAACCTTTCCTTTCTCTCTTCGCTGGGCCTCTCTCAGCTCAGCCACATAACATGCACAACCAGTCGACTGATCGCTATGCACAACACCAACTCCTTTATCGGTCGGAAACTTCAAGGTTAAGCACCACGGGGCTAAAGCTTCCCTAAACTCTGCCAAGGCTGGTTGACCCAGAAACACATTATACGGAGAGTTGACATCAAAAACAACAAACGGTAGGATCCGCACTCTCCTACGTTCACCTTCCCCAAGCTCAACTAGCAATTCAACAAAGCCCACCGCATCGGTAGCCGCACCATTAAATCCATGAATACGGGCTTTAGATGGTTTTAGGTCGTTTTTTCCATCTTCATCTGATCATATGCCTTTTTGAAGATGATATGAACAGAACTTCCACAGTCAATCAGTATTCTTCTCACAAACGCTGGCCCGATAGTGGCCGAGATGACCATCGGGTCAATGGTAGGTGCCTTCACCTGATCGGCATCTCTACTTCTAAACACTATATCATCCGTCATCATTCGATGTTGTTTAGCTGGGGTACTATCTTTCGTGTTTGAACAACATTCGAAATCTGCATGCTTTAGGGAACTAGCATAAAGTTCCATCTCTTGCCAACTCTTGTCTATCGGATGAGGCCCTCCGACTATCGTGGTTATGATTAGTCTTCCTATAGTTCGAGCTGGTTCCTCAGGATGGCGTGGAGCTTGCCCGCGATCGGGGTCTGATGCTCCTTGTCCACCTTCCGGCGGATTCTTAACAAATTCTTGCAACTTCTTCTGTCGAATCAGCTTTTCTATAGCGTCGTGGAGGTGTCTACACTCCTCGGTATTGTGCCCATAAGTTTCATGGAAGCGGCAATACTTCCCAGTCCACTTTTTCTCCTCGGTGGACTCTTTTGGTCATGGCTTTCGATATTGGAAAGTATTACAAATCGACAGGTAAATATTCTCCAAAGATGCATTCAGAGGAGTGTATTCGTTGTAAGTTGGGATCCTTGGTTTCCACTTTCCAGCCTCCCTTTTCTTTCCGGGATTTCCCCCACCGGATCCTTTAGATTGTTCGGGCTTGTTTAAGACATTGACTTGTACTTTTCCAGAGTTGGCACCGGATTGTTTTACAGCAACGTTGCTCTGCACTGTCTCCTTGCCAGGTACGGGTGCATGGTCTTGCCTCGTCCACCTAGCTTTCTCCCTTCTTATAAATTGGTGTGCCTTTGAATAAAAACGTTCCAGCGTAGTCAGAGGATTTCCCACCAGCCAATCTCCAAACTCTGAGTCTGGATTTACTTCTCTCATCACGGCCATTAAAATAGCATGGTCGTTGGGGTTGCTAACTTCAGTTGCGGCGACGTGGAATCTCTGTAAATACTCTTTTAATGACTCCCCTGGAGCCTGAATCACACTAGACAGGACATCACGTCCTTAGGACGGGTGGCATGAATCCTGAACTGTTCCACAAATTTTGTCACTAACCCATCAAAGTTGGAGATAGTCCGCGGAGGAAGTCGGGTGAACCACATGGTAGAGATTCCAGATAAAGTTATTGGCAAGCATCTACACTTAGTTGCGTCGTTTGCTCTAGCTGAGTCCATCATCCATTCATATCTCATCACATGATGTCGGGGATCAGTCTTTCCTTCATAGGCTGGAATAGCCGGCATGATAAACTTCCTGGGGTACTCGGCCTGTAAGATAGCATCTGTGAATGGAGTATGACTCCTGGATATCCCCCAATCATCATTTGATAAGCCTTGATTCTCTCTCATCAGCCGTCTGACCATAGCTGATAGGTCTGGGGTTTGTACGGAAGATGGCAGGTTGGTGTCTATCCTGCGTGACCGTTCTGGTTGGTGTCTCCTCCGTTGGCGTTCTACCGAGTGTGTATTCTAGGGACCAGCATCATTAGGACCTTGGTATGCCGGCTGTCCAGCTTCCACTCGTACTCCAGATCCTAAGTTTCCCGTTCCAGCTTGAGTGTGATTTCCTTGCTGTACGTGAGGGGCCATTGCTCCAAGTAGGGAACCCGGAGCATCCCCTGTTGATCGATCAACGGCACCTGCTTGCGTTGTTTATGTTCTACGATGTCTACGCGTAGGAGGTTCATCGGACGAAGAAGAGTTGTCGGATGAGGAGTAAGGAGCGGGGCTTCCTCCAGCGTTCTGATGATGTTGTTGAGTAAGTTGAGTCATAAGGTTGGCGTTTGCTTGGATCTATTCGCTAAGTTGTCTTCTGCTCTCCATGAGTTCTCTCATCAGCTCGTTGAACTCTGTCCTAGTGACAGCTTCCATTTGGTTTTGGGCGGTGATAGTCCCTACGCCCAGACTAACATGTTGATTGCTGGGTTCTACTTGTTGGACACTAGTATTCTCGTTGACATCTGTATTGTGGGAGGCTGATCTAGTACGTGGTCTTCCCATTGTATAGTTATTGGTAGAAACTCTAAGTAGAATCAACAGACTTCCTGTGAATGACTTGGATCTCCTTCAGGTGGTTTCTTCAATCCAGTAGCTACAAAGTAGATCCTAATAACCTGAGAATGACTTCTCAATGAAAGCACCAAAATGTTAGCATCAAAATTGGTCACTAACGCCCAAAGAGAGATTTGTGTAGAGAGATTAATGAAGATAGAAAATTGAAATAGAGGAATGTATGCAAAATTAACTATAGAAACTAGAACACCAGATTTATAGTGGTTTGGCGTAACTACCTACGTCCACTTTGAGTTTAATCTTTATTTCTTTTTCAAATAATTGAATACAGATACAATCCATACACCAACAACTTGAATACAAGTTCTAGCTGAAAAGGATTGAGTCTTGAAAATGGCAGAGTCTCCCAGTGTTCTCCAAAAAAGGTCCCTTTTCACTGTGCCCCAGCCCCTCTATTTATAGGCGAAGATAGGTTGGACTTCCTTCACGAGCCCAAGAGCAAAATACTTTGGCCCATAGTAAGTGATTTCTGTGCACCGAGCCAGGGATGCCGAATGGCAGCTGCCGATCGACCTTCCCGAGCGACTTTGCCAAATGATGCTGCCGAACAAGGATGTTGAACGGTATTGGTCGAACGATAGATGCCGAGCGGCAATGGCTGAGGTGTTTGCGCTTCTAAGGCTGGAACAATTCTACATCGAGCGGTAATTGACTGATCAATGAACTTTGGGTAGTTGACTCGAAACGAGGTCATGTCGAGCGATGGACGCTTAACAGTGTAGGCCGAACCATATATTTGGACCGAACCACATATTCAGGCCGAACGGAGGTAACCGAGCGATGTTGTTCGAACGAAGGATGTCGGGCGATGGCTTTTGAGCAGAGAGTGCCGAGTGATGGACTTAGGCTGAATGGCACTTGCGTACTGAATGACGCGCCTAGGTCGAACGGTGCACTTCCATCCTAAGCCGAGCGACATTCAATCTTCTTATTTTGGGCCGAACCATCAAAGCCTATATGATTAGCATCCTGTAACCGGGTCAAACATCCGTGTAGCAGATAAGATAAAGAAATTTACAGTTTTAACCACTCTTTTTGGGAGAAATGTAATTCTAATGCATTAAAATGTAGAAATACATAGAGATTAATCAAAAAAACAGGAATGTAATGAAAATAAATGTAAAGATAGACAAGTTGTAATTTAAAATAAAAGGGTATAGATAGTCCTCTAAAACAAAGTAGGGAATTAAAGGACAAAAAGGAATAGAACGGAAACAAAAATAGGAAAATAGCGATAAAAGAAAGCGTTAAATGACCTTAACATAATAAGATGCAAACACGAAAGAAATAGAGAAATATATTTAACAATAAACAACAGAGGTATAATAATTAAACAAGTATAAATGAAGATTTATATAAACTTATACACACACACAAAGCCTAAAGTATGCATGTATGATGGGCATGAATAATTAAAAGTTAGAAAATAACTTAAATGGATAAGAATGACTTGGAATGCGAAGTCAACAGTGTTACACACTAGAAGTCTTTCCACCACAAGAGCCCACCGATAGTTGTGTATACATTATACTGATGTGGGACACTCCCAAATGTAGGACCCATGGTGTATATACACTTGCGTTTGGAGAAGTAATACCCTTGGTAGAGTCTTCTTCAAAGAATTAAGGGGAGGGTATTGCCTTGATTGCATTAGGCAATCTAAAAAGGATGGCGAGCGGCTCGACGCTTTGTCAATATGTGTCGGTACCAAATCAGGAGTAGGAACTGTACATAGGTCGAGTGTGTCATCCTTCATTCATGGTCAATGGGAAAGACATGGTTAAACCCAACAGACCATGCCTCCTACTAGGATAGGCCCTGTTAGGTAATGCACCGCCATAGTTTTTTGCTAATTTGTTTGTTAGGGCAAGGCTAGTTAACCCATGAAAGAGTTCTTTCAAAAACGAAAGGGGTAGTCTGGGGAGCTGAGTCCTCTATAATCAATAGGAAGTAGACAAGTAGTAAATCCCTAAGGCAAGATAGAATATGGCTAAGCTATTGTGAAGCTGTATTTTTCACTACTAGACGCATGATGAGGCGTAAACTACCATTGAGAGGTGGACACGGAAGAAGACGATGAGACACACCGACGAGTCAACATTTCAGGTTCCGCTCCACAATGCGCAGTTTTACGGTTTGTCATAATACAATATGTACTTCCATATGGACATGTTATTGCATTGATGATGGATCCTGACATGGTGCCAGATTACGGATACTAGTGGGGATAGTACCATGGTCAAAATGAGGACTACGATACTTATATATATATATATATAGTTATGGTCTACTTCAGATAGATAGGGCGTATCGTACACATACGTGGACACAAGAAGACTAAGTAAAAATAAAAGACATAACATGTAATAAAAGACAATTGGCATAAACTAATGTTATGTGTAAAAGGTATAATTCACAAGTCATCAGAACGTTGTTCAGACCCACTCCTCATTACAACCCATGGGATAGCTTTAGAGGTACATGTATTGGTGCAAGGCAAAAACAATAGAAGTGCAGGTTTCCTTAAGCATGCTTAGCACTTACAAGGACACTAGATATTGGAAGTGTCAATCTTGGTCGGAATCTATATGATTTATTATACTTTGTTATTCCGCTGTGAGTTATATCGATAGTGCTCCGATTTCCATTTATCTATTCATTTGCTGGATACCAAACCAACGATCCATATCTTAGTGGACTTGGGTTTCTAATTTAGCGAAAATTCAACCCCACTGAAGTACGGGTTGTCACATTTGGTATCAGAGCTTTGGTTAGTCGATCTTGAAAAATTACGAAATGTTGATTGAACGTGTTTAAATTTTGCTAATAAATATATATATTATACATGAAATCCTATAAATTCCGACTATAGAGTGGTTGAACCATCCATCGAAAGATGGATGGATGATTATGAGTTAGAATAATGGAAGAAGTTGAAGATGTACACCTACCTGATTAACCCATGGAAAATATGTCGTATGGAAAGACATTGACTTAAGAAGAGCATGAATGCAGCATATGGAAGGTTCCTAAAGTAGCATAATATGCGACTCCCTATTTGGGCCCTCGATAGCCCAATGATTGCAGATCCCCTTATGATGCTGATTGATGATGTATAGAAGGTCTAGATAAAGGGAAAGTAAGAATCCATATGTTGTAGATATCCGAAAGCAATTGAGTTCCCCAAAGGCAGGTGTGAAGTAATCACTCCAAGATGATAGTCAAATTTTATAGTTGGAAGAAGATAAGTCAATAAGTAAGTTAAAAGAAGTAAATTCCAAAAGAAGGGACAAATAGAAATCCACTCTAAGTCCAACCTAATAGAAAATAGTTTTAAAAGCTGAAATGATTTTAATATAAAAGTTTGAGCATATATGTGTGTAATATATTTGAAATGATTTTCAAAGGAATTATTTGAAGATAGAAAAAACCCCTATTTTTGAAAAAATAAGTAAATATTAAATTTTCAAAAAAATATACATTACATAAATAAAATGTTTTAGTAGAATATTTAAAATTTGTCAGGCTGAGAATAACCACAAATGGGATTTAATAAAAAGGTTAATTCTTTTGAAAAAAATAGTAGAGTGTATGTAGCTCGTTGATTTTACTAAGATGAAATTTTTTAAGTTGAACCTTTCAAGGATGGCCAATAGGAAGTGGTAAAAATTTGAAATGGGATAAAAAGAATGGGAAAGACGACTAGAACCCGAAAATAAAGCAGTAGACGAATGCACTGCGATGGTTTAATTATAGAGATAGTCAATTGAGTGTACAACTATATAAATATAAGTCATTTAAATAAAAGCAGTTTAGGTAAAATAAAGTTAAATAGTTGTAACATCAAGAAATAATGTTAGAAATTTATATAAAATAATGTTAGTAATTATAAATAGCATTAGGAGATTATATTGAAAATAAAGCTAGTAATCTAATTAGAAATAACATAGGAAATTAAAGGCAAAATAAACGCAAATGAAAATTTTCCACTACAATGTTATTTTATTTCACGTACTTTTAAAAATCCCCTTCACATGATATTAGAGATTCGGCCACAGAATGAAAGTAGAGATAGTATGGGTGATAAGAAAATAAAAAAGTGAGAGTGATTCTTATCTACTCCAGTTTTTATTGTTTAAAAATTATGAAGGATGTTTAGAAATACTATAAAGTACATTTTTGAAAAATAAAAAAATGATTTGCTATAACAATTTAGTTTTAAAAAAGAAAAACTTAATAAATGGTTTGAGTTAAAAAAATCCCAATTTCTAAGAAGTAGAAGTTAAAAAGGTATTTAAAAGGAAAAGAACTCTTAAAAATTTAATTATAACTTTAAAAGTTAAGACACTAAGTTATTTTTGAATTTGCTAAAAAGTTTCTAAGTTGTATTTTAAACGATAGAAGATTAAATACTTCAAAAAAATTTAAGTTTTAATTTTTGAAGAAATATTTGCAAAGACCAAACCAAAATTTAAACATAAAGTAGACAAGAATGGCTGCTTAGGTAAGATAGAGTAAACGGTAAGGCTATGAAGAAGATAACGAGGACTACTCTTAAAGTAGCAATAAGGAATCCCCATAGAGTGTAATGAATATTGGTGAGAACATATGAATGTATTGTTAGACATGCGTGCAAGCCATAAGAAGAGCCACAAAGGAATGATAAATTGTGTTAAAGTACACTTCTACGAGTTCTAGGGTTTTCTTGTAGAAAAGATCAAGAGTAATGGACATAAATACGAATACTATCAAGAGATTGGGATTAAGAGAAGATTGTAACAGAGGGTAAGGAGATGGCGAACATGCATAGAGGACACCGGTAGACTCACAACTAAGGAATACAAGGTTGGGGCAGAAAAGTAATTCCCCTAATCCAGTTGCTAATGAGTTATTCAAAGGGTGCATAGTTTGTATTTCTTATTCGCCTACAGTATGGGAGGATGCACAATTTTTTCCATAATTGGGAATGGTAATGGAAATAATGGATGGAGCTTATTCTTCAAAGCCATAAAGGGAAGTTAAGATATGTGGGTTAGAGAATAATGGCACATTAGAAAGGTCCATAGGCAGTAATAGTTGTATTTCCTTCCAGTAGTTGTTTTACTTATAGTTGTGTTGAAAGCATTAGTTGTTTCTGTTATATTAAAAGCACGTACGATGTTTATGGAAATGTTCCTTTTTATGTGTTTTCTATGTGGACCGCGATATTACTGGGAAAAATAAGACAAAGAAATTTCAAGAAAGACACTTAACTAATGCAAAAGGAAAGAAAATAGTAAAAGGCTAGAAATATAAAATAAATTAAGAAAATTTATTTAATTAGCTACTAACGTAAAAGAAATAAGATTTAAATCCCAAAAAGTAGAAAATTATTGGGAAGTAAATTTTGCCAAGCGAAGGATAAAGGAAAAGTTGTTGCGAAGCCATATGTCAATGTTCCTGCACTTTGAAAGCTAAAATTTACAAATGAAGTTGTGTGCCGGTTGCTATTATAAATAAAAGGAAATGTTTTGAAATTTAAAATTTATTGCGTAAACAGATGAAGTCCATTAAGTACGTTAGACTGTTGACTGTACCCCAATTTCATGAGGTGTGGTGTAATTTATGTTGAAAAAATATATGTATATATATATACTTTTAGAAAATAAAAATACCTTTATGAAAAGTTATTGAAACTTTAGATAAGAAAGAGATTTTAAAATCTACATTTTTTACCGATATTTTGAAAAGAAATATAAAAATAATTTTAGGCAAAAATAAGAAATTTTCTAATTTCGAAATGCTACATACTTGACATGGGGGAATAATTGATAGATTAATAGTATAGATTTTACTGTGCAGCAGGAGTGGCAGTAAAGTAAAATACCGCTAGAGACAAGAGAAAAAGTTTTTAACCACGGGGTCACTTTCCTTACCTTGTCGTAGGTGAACTAAACTGGTTTTAAAATAATTTTGTTTTAAAATCTTAAAGATTGAAAATAAATATCGCTTATGCGAACAATGCTTGGAAAAGATGAAAGAGAATTTGGGGCAAAAGAGAATGTTCGAAGGTATAGTGAAAAAAGCATACATAAGACTAGGATGGAATATAGAACCCTCCATCTAAACCAATTTTCGGCATAAAAATATTGGTTTTGAAAACTAAACTTTTCTAAAACTAAGATGTTAGTAATGGTGTGCTATGATTTTGGATGGTAGGAATTGGATGAAATATTAGTTGAACTGTATTTCCATTTATGGAAGTACAGAAATTTTTTGATGTAAAACAAAGTTTTTTATTTTCAATTTACATACATATAGAACTTCTAGTATATTTAGGTTGTTTGCACCATATTTTCAAAACCATTTTAAAAAGATGCATTCATATAGGATGCGTCGGTTTAGAATTGCTCAATATGCATATCATATATGTTGTGATACACCATGCATTTGTACACGATTGGTTACAAACACTGATTAATTGGTCAGTTTAGAATGCTTGTAGCTTATGTTACATGTTCAATCCTTGAAGAATTTCGAGGTTGAAATTCTTTACAACAATTAATTAAAAAGAAATTAACTGATAAATGATAATGCCAAAAAATAATTTTTTTTACAAACGTCGGAATTTGGCTATGAAACTTACACCATTATGTTCATGGTGATTTTTTGACCAATTTATATATATATATTGTTTTATGATCGAAGTACAAATGAAAAAGTAATTAATGTTTGAAGTTTTTGAATCGAAAATAATATATATGTAATTTGGGTAATAAAAGTTATTTAAGATTAATTAGTAACGTTAATAATAAATTAGACGTTAAGAAATGCTAAACGTTAAAAATCAAATCTCGGGAAATGTATAAAGTAGGAAACAAATGGCATAATCAGTTAAACAAGTAATTAAATAAAATAAAATCAAACAACGCACATAAGTTCATAATTTACAAGCCAAATGGTCGACCCAAGAAGCATGACGGTGAACCGGTAGCGGTGGACCATTGGTTGAGGAAATTTGACAGTAAACTATGGCCTAACAATCTAAATTTAATATAGTTTTATCGAACGACTGGTACCGATATGAACCTCTATAAATACAGAACTAAACCATTACTTCTAAACTCATATTTTTGGAGCGATGTTGGAGCTCTATCATTTTCTCTTCTCCTCCAAATTGCAAATTCTAAAAAATAGCTATAGTTTATACATATATACAATTGGAGAATCATAAAAGATGATTGAGGAAAGGAATAGGGTCAAATCAAATCGCCAAAGCCAAGGTAAATTATAAACCTGAATCTAAAATATAAATCGAATTATGAATCTCTTTTCTAATCAAGATCTCTGATAAAACTGTATATGCTTGCGATGTATAAACCCAAATAGGCAGAAAAGGGAGTCAAATTGGAATAACATGAATTAGATCTGGAGATTCGGAAGGCTAAAATAGTGAGTGGGAAATTCTATATTATTATATAATATTAGATTTATATCATTGTAGATCTATTCCTGTATGATGTAGATTAGAGTTGTAAGCTAAAAATTGCATAGGTGAAATAAAATTATGAACCCTGCCTATATATTTTGTTATCGAAAATTTGAAATTGTATACTGCATGTATTTGGAAATTTTTTGTGTATTAATAGTCCCTGAAATTTATAGAATATGTGATAGTTCCAGATTTTTGAATTTAATATGACTTGTGCAAATAAAATGACTTATGCAAATAAAGGTTATTTAAATTTATAGCATGTCGTAATGTGAATTTCTATACATTATCAAGTTTCAGATTTATAAATAAAAGTGCAACAGTTGAAATAACAAGGAATACACCTAAAAAGACGAATACTATAGGAATACTTATCGTATCTTGTACTGTCTATTTAAATAAGTATGTAAAGTTAATTCCTTGTAATTCTAAACATAACACAAATTCCCTTTTTAGACAAGATATCAAAATTTATAGTGTTAACCATTCTATTTGGGAGAAATGTAATTCCAATGCATTAAAATATATAAATCCCTATGGATAAATTAAATGAATTATAAATGTGATAAAAACGGCATAAGAAAAGATTACGTGCAAAATCAGAAAAACGGAAATGAAATTAAAAACTGTAAAGATAGATAAGTCATGATATAAAATAAAAGGTTATATATAGTCCGATAAAACAAAGTAGGGAATTGAAGGATAAAATGGAATAGAAATAGAAATAAGAAATTAAATATTGATAAAAGAGAGTGGTAAATGACCTTAAGCAAAATAAGATGCAAACATACAAGAAATAAAGAAATATTGTTAACAATAAATAGTATAGATACAATAATTAAACAAGAATGAATGATGATATATATAAACTTATAGATATACACACACATATACACGCGTAGCCTCAAGTATGCGTTTATGATGGGCATTAATTATTAAAATTTAGTAAATAGTCTAAATGGATAGGAATGACATAGTCATTAGAATAGGTTGAAATGCGACGTTAGTGGTGTTACGCAATAAAAGTCTGCTCATTATAAGGGGCCACCAGAAGTTGTGTACACATTATACTGGTATAGGACATATCCAACTGTAGGACCCGTGAATTAAATACGATTGCGTATAGGTGGAGGAATACACTTAGTAGTGTTTGCTTCAATGAATTAAGGTGAGGGTTTTTCTTTGATTGCGTTAGGTAATCTAAAAAGATTGGTGAGCAGCTCGACGCTATGTTAGTATGTGTTGGTATCAAATCAGGACTAAGAATTGTACATAGGTTGAGTGTGTCATTGGTCTTGTGCGGTTAACTGAAAGACAGGGTTACACCTAACAGACTACACCTCCTACTAGGGTAAGTCCCGTTAGGTAATGTGGCGCCACAGTTGTTTGTTAGTTTTTTTGTTAGGGCAAGGCTAGTTAACCCATAATAGAGTTCTTTCAAAAACGAACGGGTTAGTCCGAGGAGCTGAGTTCTCTATAATCAATAGGAAGAAGACAAGTAGTAAATCCCAAGGCAAGATAGAATACAGCTAAGCTATTTGGATGCCATATTAGGTAGTGCGAGATGCACGATGAGGTGTAAACTATTTGAGAGGTGGACACAGATGAAGACGATGAGACACACTAGCGAGTCAACGTTTCGAGTTCCCCATCCTAATGCATAGTTGTATGGGTAATCGTAATATGAGATGTAGATCTATACGGACGGATATTGAGTTGATGATGGATCCTAATGTGGTGCCAGATTATGGATACTAGTGAGGATAGTGTCTTGGTCCAAAGGGGACTACGGTACTTATATATACACACACAAATACATGTACGTATGTATGTAGTTATGGTCTACTTCGGGTAGATGGGGCGTATCGTATGTGTATGTGGATTTGAGACGACTAAGTAAGCATAAAAGACTGAATATGTAATGGAAGAAAATCGGCATTAACTAGTGTTATGTGTAACAAGTATAATTCACGAGTCACCAGAACGTTGTTATGACCCCTTCTTATTAGAACCCATAGGATAGCTTTAGAGGTACAGGTACTGGTGCAAGGCGGGAATAGTAGTAGTGCAGGTTTCCTTAAGTATGCTCGGCACTGACAAGGACCTAGATATTGGAAGTGTCAATCTTGGTCAATAACTATGTGATTTATTGTACTTGGTTATTCCGCTATGAGTTATATTGATAGTACTCTGATATACGTTTATTTGTTTATTTGTAAGTTACCAAACCAATGGTCCATATCTTGGTGGACTTGGGTTTTCCATTTAACGAAAATTCGAGCCCACTTGGATACGGGTTGTCATATCAAAACTCGCTTTGAGTCATAATTCAAATCCAGAGCTGAATCTAGTTAGCAATTGAAAGGTTTATACAACTTAGGTAGGGAGACTCCATGTTCAAGAAGTATATCAATAGGTTCCCAGAGCTAGCTAAGTTCGAACTGAGTTTGGTTGACACCCCCATGAAGAAGGCCACAAAGTTTGTTAAAGACTTGAATTCCTCACTTAGATGGTTGATTTTTAACCAAGTACCCACTAGCGCCACTTATGAGACATTAGTTAAGATGACTTTGCTTCAAACTGTTGGCTTGGAGGAGAAGAAGAAGGAGAAAGGGAAGGAGAAGGTAGGATCATTACAAAAACAAGGTGGAGCTAAGAAGGGAGGATTTTAGGCGAACAAGAAGGCCATAGGGTAGATCAAGAAGGAGAGGCGGAGTGGGCAGGCTTATGCCATTGAGGTTGTACCTATCTCGAGTATACCTCCTCTTAGAGATCAAGGAAAAGCTGCAATGGAAGGTACAATTTTTATTTTTGGGCATACTATTCGTACCTTATTTGAAGTGGGAGCATCACATTCATTCGCAGTTAGAAATGTAGTTAACTCTTTGATCTGAGAACCCTAGTTGTCACCAACCAATCGTGGTATCAAATCCAATTGCAGGATCGACACATCTTTCTTTAATTTGTAAAGACCTAATTGTGGATATATGGAACATCGATTTTACATTTAACACGTTTGTTCTTAGTTTTGTGGGTTATGGACTTATCCTAGGGATGGACTGATTATCCTACTATGGGGCTATCTTAGATTGCGATAGGAGGATGTTATGTTTAAGCAGTTATAAAGGACGAGATATAGATGTTCGATGCACGGCCCATTACTCAATTGGGCTAAGCTATCTATATTCTCTTAACCTATCACAAATTGATCTCTCATCTTCACTCGTAGTTTGATGATTCCCTGACGTTTTTGAAGGAGTTTGGGTCTCCCTCCCAAAAGGGAGATCAAGTTTAGGATTAATTTGGAGAAGGATGCTAAAATAATCACTCTACCATTAAGGCACATGGCCCTCAAAGAAAGGAAAGAGTTGACAAGCAGATTTAAGAGTTATTGCAGAAGGGATTTATTCGTCGAAGTACATCTTAATGGGGAGCAACTATTGTCTTTGTCACTAAGGCAGACGACTCTCTAAGGCTATGCGTTGACTGTAGAGAATTCAACAAGTTGACCAGGAAAAATTTGTACCACTTACCTATATTAGATGATTTATTTGATTAGCTTGTTGGAGCCAAAATCTTTTTCCAGTTGGATTTTGCCATTGGATTTCATCAATTGAGGATAGTTGTGGATAGCAAGTAGAAGACTACATTTTGCTTCGGATGGACTTTATAAATGGAAAGTGATGCCTTTTGGATTGACGAATGCCCTTGCGTACTTTGTAGATTTGATGAGTAGATTTTTTTAGGAGGCAACTGAATAAATTCATCATAATGTTTGTGGATGATATCCTGGTAATCTCTAAAAGTGAGCGTGAGCATGAGAATCACTTAAGAGAGGTACTGGGGACTTCGAGAAGGCATCAACTTAAAGCCAACCTCTCAAAATGTCATTTTGGAAGAAGGAGGTGAATGTTATCCCACTTTTTGGTCAAGGCTGGAATATCAACAGATTATCTGAAAAGGACAGATATCAGGATTGGAGATCGACTGGAAACAAAGCTGTGATCGATGTCGTCAAAATTTGGCCGAGCTCCAATAAAGACAGAATCGATTGGGAATGATGTATAAGGCTAAGAAAGGCTACATTTCAAATTTCAAGTCAAATGGAGTTCATTTGCTCAAGAAATTGATGGATACGTGCACAAGGAGGTCTCATTCGAATCGATACGAATTCGTATCGATCCAGCATGGATACGAACAAGTTATTCGTATCCATAAACATGGATATGAACACGTTGTTTGTATCGATCAAGGAGAAGGGATGGAACGTAGCAGTATTCATCGAATCTATAGACTTCGTATCGATGCAGTGCGAGTCAGTTGGATGGGTGCATAGGTGTACTTCGTATCGATCATTGCCGAATCGATACGAAGAGGAAGCAATGGTTTTAGGACTTCGATTAGACATTTCATATCGATCGCTTGTGGATTGATACGAAGAAGGCGCTTGAGAGTGATACGAAGGAGGGTTGGTCGATAGATACGAACTGCAAATGATGATGGGTACGAATACTTGAACCCTTGATCGATACGAAGGCTATGGACTTGGATCGATGGATACAAATAGAGGCACAGTTGATGGATACGAATGAAGAAGTAGTCAACGCGACATCAAAAGTGGATCTCCCTTGAGTTTCCAAGCCACGTCATCGGCACGATTTTGATGGATACGTAATCCATGGATTCGAACTACACAGCCTACCGAAAACTCGAATTAGCATCGATCATAACTGACAATCTACAAGTCCAAATGCCACCAAATTTTCACAGGAGCTTGCATACAACCTAAAGAATGTTCCTGCTCAATTTTGACTCGATTGGACAAAATCTTGATCGATACGAAATTGGTTCGTATGGATCACGGATCGAGTCAGAATCACCTGGGATCGATCGCGTGGGTCCGCCCACATGCCAGAAGAGGTCTTCTGAGATCTGAGCGAGATATTTGCAGCCTACACCTATAAATAGCATCCAAATTACTAAATCTTTTTAAGTTTATGTTAATTTGAACACAAATGTATGCAATATTCAGACACAGATATAATCACAGAAACAAACACAGATGCAGAAATAAAGTAAATGCAGTAAAGGAAAGAACACACCGGATTTTATACTGGTTCGGGGTTAACCTACATCCAGCCCGCACAACTAAGTACGGATTTCCTTTCAAAAGCAATTCAACATTTACAACCCTCGGTTTCAAGGCTACGAGGTACACCCTCCAGAATCACAATCCTTTGGGTAGAGATACTTGATTTCCGAGGCAACAAGTTCACCCAATTGATTTCCAAGGCTACAATCACACCTTTTCTCGCTTGATTGATTTCCAAGGCTACAATCACACCTTTTCTCGCTAGATAGATTACAAAGAAGCCTATAACTCTGAATAGCACTTGGATCTTGTTGAGATAGTGATAGAGAATGAAACCAGAGATAATCTAGTTAGATTCAATGTTGATTTCGGCAGAGTAATGATAGATTTTGAATAAGAAAATGTGGAAGAAGAAGAGAAGTGAAAAACCAGAAAATCTGATCTGAAATTCGTTGAAACTAACCCCTATTTATAGAAGAACAACAGTCATGTTCATTCGTGAAAGGTTATGGCGAATAGACACTTCTTTTGAAATTCAAATTTTTGAATCTAACTGACACTATGTCGACATGGGGTACTAGGGCATGTCGACATCCCAAAGGAAATTTTGATGTTTTGTTTTTCTTTGAAAATAACCTTTATTTTATATTAAAACTATTTTAAACTTTATAAATATACTTTGTAACGACCCCGAATTTTAATCTATTTTAAATCGATAATTAAATTTATTTTTAAATGAAAATTTGTGAAATAGATGGTTAAATGAACGTGAGTTTCCCCGATATTCAAGTATATTTTGTATAAATCGTTTAAAAATTTAAATAAATGATTGAGATAGAAATACATATAAAAGTTAAATTATGATAAAATATAAAGTAAACATATTAAAATAAAATTTTAACAATATATTAACAATAGGGAATTTTTCAAGTAATGAATAGTAAACAAAAGAAGTAATAAAATTTATATCAAATATAAGTATGCAGATTAAATAGTGAATTATTAACTTTTAAAAGTAATAAACATATTAGCTAACAATATAACCACATAAATTCATTCACATTGCAAAGGCAAATAAAGTGTTCAAAACAAATATATTCAGTTAATTATAAAGACAAGTATGCAAGCAAGTGTATAAAACTAAGTATAAAAAGAGAAAAAAAAATATATATCTGTAAGCTTAGGAATGTAGGCAAGAGATATGTAGCCTCTAAGTAATTATGCAAGAACAAGTAAAAGGGAAAATAAGATATGTATGAACATATAGTACATGTGTATATGCAGGCAAGATGTGAAAATATAACACATCTATGAACATAAAGTACTGGAGCATTTAATGCTAACATAAACAAGTCAATTCGAATTGTATAAAATCCTCTCAGCCACCAAAGCAAGATGGGTATCAACTGCAAACACGAAATATCTTTGCCTATAGTACAAATATTTGTACTAGAAAGAAAAAAAAAATGCATTACTTTGTACAAAACAAATTATATCACTATGTAACACTTCATATCAGCTTAAACAAGATATCATCACCCAGTACTAAGGCAGATAAACACACCCTGTAACTTCATTTCTTCCTATCAACTTCTCCATTTCGTCCATCATCATTAAGCAAACCAGAGAAAAAGGAAAGAGAACATCATCATCTACAAATTTAAATATCATTCAAGTTCAAAGCAAAGTTTCAGATCCATGTTGAAGCACTTCATATCTGAAACAAAATTTTAAACCAAAAGAAAAGGGATGATGATCAAAAACCTGGAAAATGAAGAATAAAGCAAAACAAATACAAGAATCATCCCAGAAAAGAAATTCCTGTCTCTGTTTTCTTCAACATCAGGCTTGAGTCCTCTGTTCAAAAGAACTCATGTGAGCAAACCTCTTAACCCTGATTTTATCTGGATATTTGGATTAGTATGAAAGGCTTTGCATGTGAATGAATTGTTGTGCTTGTGTTTTCTTTGCCTGGGATGTTATTTTTTTTCTGTTCCAGGTAGACAGGCTCAAATGTGATTTAAAATTTGATTTCTTCTTCCTCAATCAATATTAAACCTTAAGATCTAAACAAAAGTGGTTTGTTTAGGCATAATTCAAGTATTAAAATGGCTTCAAGCAAATTTAATTGAAGAGTGGTCTGGAAGAATCAAATTTACAGGCAAAACAAAACTTGTTCGAAAAATTGATTTTCAAAATCCTTGAATTCAGTTATACCAATTGAAATACTTTAGAAAACAATGATTTTTGAAAGTAAAATCTGAAATTTTTATGCAGTTTTTAGTGAGAAAATGGCAGTTGATCAGAAAATGAACTTTTGACAAATTCTGGTGATCTATGTAGTTAGGGACCTCGAGATCGTTGTGGTAGCAAGATTCAACGTTCGAGATTGCTAGAAAAATATAAGTGTAATTTATAAAACTTTAAATCTTGAATTCGAGATCAAATTAGGGTTGAGAACCCATTTTCGTTCGTGTCAGAGATGATGGTGATGCGCCATCAATAGGCGATCGGACTTCGAGCCTCCGGTGGAGATAGCAGCGTATGGTCGAGACGAAGTTTCAGTTAAGTTTCCATGGCCTCCGATGGCCAGGGGTGGAAGAACGACATGTTTTCTGGTGATCTGGGTCTTCGATTGGTCGAGTTTTTGCACGATTTCGCTCCGTAGTGTTTGCGTACGATCTGGGTACGTCTTCGTGATCGAGGAAGGCCGTGGGGTTGTGGAGCATCATCGTGATGATCGCGGGTAGTCGGCGGCGCTCGTGCACGTGCACGGTGCACTTGTGTGTTATCTGGCGATGTAAGATTGGGGAAGAAGAATGGTGGCTCGGGGTGGTTTTGGAGAAAACTCGAAGTAGAACGTGAGTAGCTCGGGATTTCACATGGTTGTCTCGAGTATTCACTTGAGTAAATTTGTGTTAGGCTCGAAGAAATTTTGTTCTGGGCTCGAGAAGTTGTGAACAGGTTTAAACCAAACCTGTTCCTGCTTTGGAAATTTTTGAATTAAAATTTAAAGTAAAGTAAGATTTAATCTGGGTTTTAAAATCAAAGTTCAAGTGTAAACTCCAGTTTAGTTTGAAACTAAAGTTAGGGATAAATAAAGTTTTAAAAATTTAAACTTGTTTATATAACTTTAAAGTATTTAAAGGGTTAAAAGGAATTTGAATTTCAAATGGAATTTGAAATTGTAAAGGAAGGATTAATTAATAATTAAAAGTAAATTAATTATGTGATTGACTTAAGAATGATTTATTTATGGTAATTAATTAAGAATAATTAATTAAATGGTAAATTAATTAATGTGATAAATTAATTAATGTGATAAATTAATTAATGTGATAAATTAATTGAAGATAAATTTGTTAAGATAATTAATTAAAGAATAAATTAATAATTAAAGGTTAATTGATTTATTATAAAAAGTTAATTTATAAATGATTAAAGATTAATTAATTAAAATGGTTTATAATTAATTAATGATTAATTAACCAAGATTAGTAATTGAATTCATGGGTAATTAATCTGATTTAAATTTATCAGATAACTAATTGATCTTACTTATGAATATTTGAATTCTATTGAGTGCTTTCTATTGATTGATATCCCTGATATATGATGCTTTGTGATATACCCTGATTTATGATGTGATCGGTAATTTACTTATCTGCGATATATATATCTGTTTCTGTGATATATTACTATGTGAATATGAAACCCTTGACCCGTAAAACGACACTTGAATTTCGATGCGACAGGGAGTCGGATTCCAGTTGGTTATCCGAAACCCACATCGAATTATAATTGTGAATCTTTGTGACCGATAAGTTTATTATACCTGTGATTTGTAAATAAAGATAAGCGTTATCGATTATACCGCTTATCCATAAATCTGTGATGATTGATGTTGCACTATTGTGTGTGAAACCTCTGGACTACACTTATACACACACAAATATGGATTTCACGTGGAAATCGGTTAAGTCACAGATAATTTAAATTTGATGTTTTGGAAATTGAAATTTTAATTTCAATTGATTTTGAAATTAGAATTTGGGTTTTAAAGTGAAAAGCTTTTGAAATAGAATTTCAAAGATAAAAGTTATTTTGAATAACTTAATCGAATTTTGAAAATTTAAATAATTAGATTTAAATTTGAATTCAAGTTTGAAATTAAATCTATGATTTGGAAACTAGGGATAAAAGATGATATAAATGTGTTTGTATGAATTAAACCATTTTAAAGTATTAATTTGGGAATTTGAATTTAAACCAAAAATTTCAACTCGTATGAATGAATCAAATTTCCAAATAAAAACTGTTGTTTTCGAACGATAAAAGCTTTTAGATAAGAAAAGAAATTCCAGTTTAAATTAAAGGAATTTCAAGTGAATTGAAAAATGGATTTTCCAAGTTATGAATGAATTCTTTTTGAAAGCTATGAATTAAATCTGTCTATTTTTAACAGATTTAAAATGATGATTTGTTTAACCCATTCGAAATGAAATTGTTTTGAAAACTATAAGTTAAATCTTTGATTTAAAGATTTAACGAGTTAATTAAACTGAAATGGGAATCGATTTGGAAAATCTGTGAAGGAATCTTTGTGAAATTAAGTGAACTTTGTGAATTGAATCTTTTTTGGTTAAAAAGATTAAAATGGTAATTTGATAAACCATTTGTAAAGAAAGTTTGGGTTTAAGTTGTGACTTAATTGAAATCCCAATATCCATATGTTTTTAAATATTTCGCTCACTATTCGGGTTAGCCGGGAAAAGACAATTGTGTCATATAACCCATTCCGAATAGTGATACGTCGTATATGGATAGCATTTGAAGACCGGTGTTGAAGACCGGATATTTTTCGAAAATGAAAGGACAACCTGTCGAATGTCTCTGCACTGAGTCGCGCCGGTATAGAGATTTATATCACTCTTTTGTGACGGGAAGTCCGGACGTGATTGAGAATTATCCGGATTTGCAAGGGCTTCGTGAGAAGTGCCTTCGGTTCTGTTCGATCCCGGAACAGACTTGTATGGATACATGTCTGACATTACACTTTGAGATATAAAGCCGATTTCTTTCAAATACATATCTGTTGGTGGCGGAGAATTTATTCTCTTAGCTTAACACCCTTCTCTGAGACGTACGAGCTCAGAGGTTATGTAGTTGAAATTTATCAGCGATATATCCCAATTTGGTAATGTGGCATGCTGAGTGTTGCTGTGTGATGATCAGTGTTTGATCATTTGCGATATGATCATTTGTTTGATCTTATATCTTTGTGATCATAGGTTGATCATTTGTTTGACCCGAAGCATGGCTTTGTGACAAAGCGTAGCTTTGTGGACGAGACTTCGTCGGACCTCACACCCTGGAAATGGTCAAAATAGGAAAGATGCGGCAAGGTTCTAGGGAGTAGCGCCCCTTAGTGTATGTCATTCCTTCTGGATAAAGGTGGTATCATGGTATGGAGCCCAGATACTTAACCTCTGTGGTTGCTGCAAATTTATTACTTTGTGGTTGTTGCGAATCGGGGATCCTCGGGAAGATCGGTGACGATCGGGGGATGGCATACGCGTGTCAGTAGTTACCTATTTTTGCAGAGGTAACCCGGCCTTGTGTTGGCAGAGATCCGGTTAGGTTCTCGGGTCGTCTATTCCAGGGACGTACCCATCGTGGATAGGAAGTTCCTTAGCCTGACCATTTGTTGGGAATCCAAAGAAACAATACGATCTTGTACGGTTTTAGTTGTAGAACCTATCATTCACTTATGGTGGTCACCACTGTTTGGATGGTAGCTATAGTAGGCATAAGTGCGGAATGCCTATGCTGGCTAAGATTTATATTATACTTTCGAAATTACTTTCTGCACTATGCACTAACAATAATATCAAAAATAATTTGATTTTGCGTAGTAAGCATCTTTGACTAACATAAGAAGAAATCTCCTCCAAGTCTGCGTTTGCATTGTGTGTGTGGTGGGAGGTCTTATGGTAGTTTCATTTTCCAAAAGCATTGCGGATTTCAATGTTTAAAACCTTTTGTATTTGTTTTTAAAGATAAACTGTTTTTGTTGCTCACACCAGTCCCATGACTGATCCGGAGTTTATTGTTCCCTTCCTAAACTCTGGGTGCCCACCATTTTCCACACGGGCAGTCTAGAGTTGGGTTTTACAGATATTCAGGTTTAGTAGATTATCTGGAGCTAGTTCAGTTCTTGGAGTTCATGGACTGACGTTGCTTATCTTGGAGCATTCTATTGGAGACATTCTATTCCGCTGCTGGTGTTATCGTTTTCTATTCCGCTGCTATTTGTTGTATCATATCTCTGATGTATATTGATATTCATTGTATCACTCTGTTGTATCAGATATTGTATATCAATGTATTATTCTTTTATTCCGCTGTGTTATTTACTTAACTGTGTTATAAGCTCCCGAGAACCAGATTCGGCATTTGAATCTACGGCATTTTGAGTACGAGTGAAGTACGGGTGCCGATTTTCGAAGGTCGACTTTTGGGTCTTAACATACTTGACTATAGATAAAATACATAGATGAATATAAAGAATAATATATATAAAATTTTACTATAATTTTATATTTAAATCTAAGTATAAATATATTATAATTAAAAGATAGTTTAAAAAAACCGAAGTTTAAAAACAAGAATATTTAAGGCTAAAACATCTTTTTGAAAATCATTTGAAAAGATAATTTTTAAGGTTAAAACATTTTGAGAAACAATTTTGAAAATCATTCTGAAGTAGTTTTGAAAATCATTTTGAAGTAGTTTTGCAAGCTTCTTCCTGCAGAATATCTCATCATGTCATGACTCGAGAACTTGTACAAAACCAGGATGTTCGTGGGTTTGTAAGCCACTTGTCGTGGGTTTGTTGGCCACTTGTCGTGGGTTTGTTGGCCACTTGTCGTGGGTTTGTAAGCCAGTAAAAAGGTAGAAATGGGTTCCAAAAAAGGTAGAAATGGGTTCCATCCCAAAAGAAAAATGGAGTGAAGATTTCAGTGCTATTGTTAAGTTTTAACATAATTCTAGACTCAATACTTATCTTGAAATCTTGAACTCTTGATTATCTTGATACTCATGAGTCTTCAATCTTGATATCTTGAATCTCTATACTGTACAGTCTTTGTAACGACCGTGACTTTATTACCGTCGTAGTAAATGTTTTTAAAATCTGTAACGAACGTGATTTTTAAATTACTGTCGAAGTGAATATTTTAAATATAATTTTGTTTTTAAATTAAAGATTTGTTGAAAATATAAGGTGGTAAAGTAAGTAACCAAAATTGTAGACCTTTGTTACCTGCGTGTGCATTGCCCCTGAAATCATTTGCATGATATATAAACTTGCTCACGTTCTGGTAGTGGAGCAAATGTGTGGGAAGAAATATAAAACAAAGTAAACACTTTGACCATATCTCTTATTAGCAAAATGCAAATTTCAATAGCCATCTTGTATGCCGTGTAAAATATTTCAAAATACATTTTTGCATTAAATGCTATGTGTACCTGAAAGATGGCCATCATCCATTGTATTGACTTATGCCATTTGAAGGAAAGAGAATAACATTTTTCTCTGCAAACTTTTCTTTCTCTTCAAGCAGAACTCTGAGAAGTCAGTAATGGCAGCAGCTCCAATATATGAATCCCCTGTTCTAGCTGTACTAAAAAAAAATTAAGGTGAGTTATTTACTCATATTTCTACTTTATAGTCATCAAGCCTCTGACTTGGTTCGAAACACTGCTTTCAGTGATTTTTGTAAATTTGATTCTGTGTGATTTTTCCACCGTGATTTCGACATTGTGCTTGAGCGCAGGCGTGTACATTTATGCATTCATGTATGTGTATATGCGTTATCATCTTGTACATCTTGGGCTGGGGTAGTTTTGCATTGTTGTGGTTATATATTATGGTCACTACATGTGTTCAAAATTGTAGTTTTCATGCATGTCTTCGTATTAATCTTCAGCAACTTCATTATATAATACAATAGAAAACCTTGCCCGGCCATTGATTTTATTTACAACTGTTAGTTGTAGGCGTGAGTTATATGTGTGCAGGCATTGTTTTTATTTGTGTTTAAAAATGGTTGCATACGTAAGTTGGAAGTTTGGTTCAAGCCCAGATCATGTGCGTGAGTTAATGCCTTAATGGTTAGCCTTATTGAAATGTTTTTCTCATATATCTTTTGTTCAATATTGCTTTGTTAAGTTGAAAGTGAAATATATATAAGTGAAGTTCACTTTGGAACCCCCTGTTATTTTGTTATGTGCAAAGTAAAAAGCTCACTGTTGAATTACATTTTTATGAATGCCTGCATGGTTTAGTAACGTATAGCTCAGAGTATTGCTTTTGTGAGAATTGAAGTTGTTTCTATTTTTGTTTTGTGAGAATTGCAATTGCATACGATTTCGTTCATGTACAAGTGGACCAGTGCAACATTTTATTGAATTTATAGTAGTGCCACCTACCGGTTAATTTACGTTGAACCGATGTTTGGTTTTAAACGTAATTTGTTGTCATTATTTTTATAACGAAATTTTTACACCAGTGCTAAATTTTGAAACACGGTGTTTTGTTGACATTTTTTATGAATGAAAATTCACTGTTATTTTAGCGCCAGTAACCGTTAATTTAAAGTGACTTTTCAAGCGGTTATCCCGCAACACTGATTTGGTATCCGTTTTTATGGTGTTTTGTGAAGTGCAATTTCCTTGTCGAAATTGCTATAGTTGCTGTTTTAATCACGTGTTTTAAAAATCGTTTTAAAAAAAATACAGTTTACGCTTTTAAAAGAATGAGGAAGCGATTTAAACGCTTCAGCAAAATTGAGGACTACGAACTCTCACTTTACTGATTCGCTTAATTTCGAACTTGTCCGTTTGAAAACATAAAATGTTATTTATTTAAAATACACAATTTTGCACTTTTGAAGGAAATGATGAAGAGATTTAAACGATTTAGCAAAAGTGCGGAGTATGGAATCACACTTTTGCTATTTCGGTTAATTCCGGACTCGTTAATTGAAACATCTGCTGTTTGATGACTCTGATGATTTTGTTAGGCTTTCGAGCCACTCTGCTGGACCTTCGGGTCATCTAATGGACCTTCGGGTCAATTACCAGTACTAGACCTTCGGGTCACTCTGCGGACCTTCGGGTCATCTGATGGGCGTCAAAAATTATAGTACTTAGTAAGCTTCGGCCATTTGAGATGCACGTGCGGCGTAACTAAAACTCGCCATCTGCTGGGATCGATCCACTTTTATGCTGGTTTTTCTAGTTATCTTATTTTGATTTCTAGGTTATCTATTTTGATATCTAGATTTTGTGAATTGCTGCTATGAATTCAATTATGAATTTGGAAGTTGAGTTTGTGTATAGTCTCATCTGAGATTATAAAATTTGCGTATTACTGTTTTGAATTCAATTGTGAATTTGAAAACTAATTTTGGTGGAGTTTAAATTGAGATTTCTTCATTACAACTATGCTGATTATTTATGTTGTATAGTCTCATTCGGGACTATAATTATTTGTTTAATTGTTGTTTATCATTCACTTATTTATGAGAATAAATTAGACTGATCCGTTTATTATTTTCTTTTAAATAATACTCGGGTCAGACCGAGTTATTTCAGGGTAATCTCTATCTCTGATTCAGATGCAGCTTCAGCTTTTGGGATTTCACATCATCTTTTGTCTAGTCTTAGAGGAGTACTTTTGGCTTATTGACTCTCATCTTATGTATGTATTGATGGATATGTATATGTACATTGGGTTCATGTAAACTATTGATTGTTGTAGCATGTATCCAGATTTGTCTTCCGCTATATATCTGATATTTCAGTTCTGATGTGATTATACTTTCAGTGTTGTTGTTATTATGAGTTGTTCTGAATTTTTTCTTTAGCCACTGTAGTTTCGTGTTAGATTTGGATTGAATTTATATCTTTAGGAGTAATTTACACAACTCCTATCGATGTAATTAATACTCGTCTAAGGCATAACTTACAGATGGTTGCTTCTAACAAGCCTTATTATTCGCGATAGCAGACGTTATTCCCTATAATAACCTTTGTTATTGTGAGCATAGAGGTGGAGCGTCACAGTCTTCATTCTTGGTATCTACATGGTTAAATCCTGCATATACATATATATCTAAACTATAATGTTAGTATTTATATCTTATAATCTTATTCTAAGGTTGTTGTCATCAAAACCATCAACTCATGGACTAACAATCTCCCCTTTTTTGATGATGACAACCTTTGTTTATAAAATATTACTTCTATCCTAATAACTCCCCCTAAATCTAATAACTCCCACTTAATCTATGCCTAACTTTCCTATTTTATATTTCTCCCCCTTTGTCATCAACAAAAAACAAACTCTAAACTATATAATTCTTAGTCTAATATCCTATATGATGATAGTGTTATCATCAATACTTACTTGTAAACCTAAAAATTAGTCCTAATTTACAAACTCTCCTAACTAAGAATCTATATAATAATACTTTTAATATAACATATATAAGAACACATATTATTTATTAATTATATATTTGTTTTATATTTACATTTTTCGTAGAGATCGAAAAAAAACAAACAACAAATAGAAAAGAAAGAGAAGAAACTAATGTGTGTCTTTGAACATAGGAGATCTATGAACCGAATAATTTGGATAGTGGAAACAGAAATTTCCACGTTGTTCGACAAGATTTCCATCTTTGTCAAAGCACACTTCGCCAACGCAAACGACTTTGTCGTTGTCTTCCGCATGCTCTTCTTCCATTGGTTCTTCTTCTTTTTCTTCACTTTCCTCTTGTTCATGATCTCCTGAAGAGTCCTCGTCAATCAAGATTGGGTTAGCATGATTATCCATAAGAAATTTTTGCAAATTCCTAAGGATTTTGCCTTGCCTCTCTTGTTCTTTGGCCATTCGAAGTTGCATCACTTGGATTTCAGTCATTAACTGAAGGGTATCTTTCAGAGAATCCTCTATTTTCGTTACACGAGCGAGCGTTGATTGTTGACACGGACCAGAAGTAGGCGATGGGAACAAAAAAGTTGATTTTATGTTTGATTTGGAAGAGGAAGCCATTGATAAATTGATTTCAGAAGATAGAACAGAAAGAGAATAGAGAGAATGAAGAAAATTTCGAAATAGGAGAAATTTATAACCACTTATTTGAATTTTGGTGGAAAAAAAAATTAAAAATTAAAAAAACGTTATATGTCGACATGGTTCTAGGGGGGATGTCGACATGGTTCTTGAATTTTTGCCTATTTAATTTATTTTGAGTTAATTTTTAATTATACTTGTTATTTATATTTTATATTTCAGTTAATGAACAAATACTTAATTCTCTTCTTAATTTAGTAAATGTAGATTCATTTAAGGGTTTTGTTAAGATATCAGCAATTTGATTTTCAGAATTGATATAGTCGAGAGTAATTACTTCTCTACTTATATTATCTCTGAGAAAATGGTGTCTGATATCAATATGTTTAGTTCGAGAATGTTGAGTAGTATTTTTGGATAAATTTATTGCACTAGTATTATCATAATAAATTGGTGATTTTGAGATATTTAAACCAAAATCTTTTAAAGTTTGTTGCATATATATTACTTGAGAACAAGCCAAAGCAGCAGAAATATACCCTGCTTCAGTTGTTGATAGAGAAACTGTGTTTTGCTTTTTTACTAAACTAGGAAATCAGAGAATGCCCTAAAAAGTGACAAGTTCCACTTGTACTTTTTCGGTCTGATTTACAACCAGCATAATCAGCATCACGGTAAGATATTAAATCTAACGAATCATTTTTAGAATAAAATAAGCCATAATCAAAGGTGTGTTTAACATATTTTATAATACGTTTTACAGCTTTTAAGTGAGTTTCTTTAGGTTGGGATTGATACCTTGCAAAGAGACAGACACAATGCATGATATCAGGTCTACTCGCAGTGATATAGAGTAGTGATCCAATCATTCCTCTATATAATTTTTTATCTACATCTTTCGAGAGATCTTCTTTACTAAGGTACTCATTTGTTGCCATGGGAGTTGGTTTTCCACTCGAAGTAGTCAAACCAAATTTACTAACTAGGTCTTTAGGATATTTTTCTTGATTAATAAAGATACCATTATCTAATTGTTTTATTTGTAATCCTAAAAAGAAGTTTAATTCACCCATATGACTCATCTCAAACTCTTTTGTCATTATTTCAGAAAATTCTTTATTCGTTTCAAAATTAGTTGATCCAAAAATGATATCATCTACGTAGACTTATACTAGTTGAATATCATTTTTATTTCTTTTAATAAAAAGAGTATTATCTACTTTACCTATTTCAAAATTTGATTGTAACAAGTAAGATCTTAGTCTATCATACCAGGCTCTAGGAGCTTGCTTTAGACCATATAGAGCTTTCTTAAGTTTATAAACATGATTTGGAAATTTATCATTTTCAAAAAGTGGTGGTTGTTTAACAAATACTTCTTTTACAAAACCATTTAAAAATGCACTTTTAACATCCATTTGAAATAATTTTAAATTATTAAGGTTTGCGAAAGCAAGTAGAATCCTAATAGCTTCTAGTCTTGCTACGGGGGCAAAGGTTTCATCAAAATCTATTCCTTCTTCTTGACAATAACCTTGAGCGACTAGCCGGGCTTTATTTCTAACAACCTCTCCATGTTCATTCATTTTATTTTTATAAACCCATTTAGTTCCAATTATTGTTTTATTTTCAGGTCTAGGAACAAGTTCGCAAACATCATTTCTAGTGAATTGATTTAATTCTTCTTAAATAGCCAAAATCCATGAATCATCAGTTGATGCTTCTTTTGGATTTATGGGTTCAATAGTTGATATAAAAGCTACATTACTCATTTGACTTGGTTGGTTTCTAGTTTTAACAACAGATTGCATATCTCCAAGTATATTTTCTATAGGGTGATCTTTTAAAAGTTTAATCCTTTTATTAGGATGATTTAATTCATTATTAGTTTCAGTTGACTCTTGGTTTTGAGTGACTAAATCCTCTTCATCATTTATTTCTTCAAAATTTATGAAATTTTCATCAAATGAAACATGCATTGTTTCTTCGATGGTATTAGTTCTTAAATTAAATACTCTATATGCTTTACTTCTATTAGAGTATCCGATAAAAATACCTTTGTCGGATTTAGGATCAAATTTATCTAAGTTATCTTTTGTATTTAAAATAAAACATTTACTTCCAAAAATTCTAAAATAAGATACCTTAGGTTTCTTTGAGAAAATAAGTTCATAAGATGTCATATCAGTTAAAGGTCTAATTAAAATTCTATTTAAAATATAACAGGCGGTAGCAACTGCTTCTGCCCAAAAGTACTTTGGTAAATTACTATCAGAAATCATAGTTCTCGCACACTCTTGAATCGTCCTATTTTTACGTTCTACTACTCCATTTTGTTGTGGAGTTCTTGGAAATGAAAAATTGTGAGTTATTCCCTTTTTATTGCAGAATTCTTCGAACTTTTCATTTTCAAATTCACCACCGTGATCACTACGGATAGTTATAATTTTTTGAGAAAATTGATTTTGAACCCTTTTTGAAAAATTCTTAAAACATTCAAAAGTATCACTTTTATGTTTCAAAAATATTGTCCTTGTAAATTTAGAATAATTATCTACAATTACAAAAACATATTTACTGTGATTTAATGACTGAATTTGAGATGGACCAAATAAATCAAGATGAAGTAATTCAAGAGGTTTTGAAGTTGAAATCAAATCTTTTAATTTAAAGGAACTCATTCTAAGTTTTCCTAGTTGACACGCATCACATAGACTATCTACTTTAAAATTCATTTTAGGGAGGCCTCTTACTAGATCATGTTTTGACAGTCTAGATAAGAGTTTGAAATTCAAATGCCTAAATCTCTTATGCCAAATCCAAGGGTCACTTGCATTTGCCAAAAGACACAAGTTATCATTTGAAATTTTCATACTAAGAATATAAATATTCTTTTTCCTAATTCCCTCAAATATTATGGTTGAATTATTATCTTCAATGCGACACTTATCTTTTTCAAATTTAATTTTATTTCCTTTATCGCATAGTTGACTTATACTTAGCAGATTGTGTTTCAGATTCTTAACTAGCAAAACATTAGTAATAATAAGTGTTTCAGAGTTACCGACTTTGTCGATGTCGATCACATAACCTTTTGAATTGTCTCCAAAGTTAACCAGTCCTTCATCTTTGTATATTATATCATTCATCATATCTGGATTCCTAGTCATGTGTCTAGAACATCCACTATCGAGTATCCATTTGTTCTTTTTGATCTGCACAGTTTGTTTGTTCTGAATTGATTCCTCAACTCCCATAAAGCATGATTCCTCCACATCAAACAATCTTAGTAGACAACTTGTATTTGAATATTGATTATATGCAGACTCAAGGGACAATGATGATCTGAATATTTCTAAACATGGATTAACAAATTTCTTAAACATAGCCATTTAAAAAAAACTTTTTCAAAAATCAGATTATGAAACTTTTGAAAACCTTGCTCTAATACCAAATGTGAGGAATGCGGATTACGGATCTTAAGGCTAGGAATAACACTAGAGGGGGGGTGAATAGTGTTTATAAGAAATTACTAAATCTTTTTGAGTTTATGTTAATTTGAACACAAATGTATGCAATATTTAGACATAGATATAATCACAGAAACAAACACAGATTCAGAAATAAAGTAAATGCAGTAAAGGAAAGAACACACCGGATTTTATACTGGTTCAGGGTTACCCTACATCCAGTCCCGCACAACTAAGTATGGATTTCCTTTCAAAAGAAATTCAACAATTACAACCCTCGGTTTCAAGGCTACGAGGTACACTCTCCAGAATCACAATCCTATGGGTAGAGATACTTGATTTCCAGGGAAACAAGTTCACCCAATTGATTTCCAAGGCTACAATCACACCTTTTCTCGCTTGATTGATTTCCAAGGCTACAATCACACCTTTTCTCGCTAGATAGATTACAAAGAAGCCTATAAATCTGAATAGCACTTGGATCTTGTTGAGATAGTGATAGAGAATGAAACCAGAGATAATCTAGTTAGATTCAATGTTGATTTCGGTAGAGTAATGATAGAATTTTGAATAAGAAAATGTGGGAGAAGAAGAGAAGTGAAAAACCAGAAAATCTAATCTGAAATTCGTTGAAACTAACCCCTATTTATAGAAGAACAACAGTCATATCCATTCGTGAAAGGTTATGGCGAATAGACACTTCTTTTGAAATTCAAATTTTTGAATCTAACTGACACTATGTCTACATGGGGTACTAGGGCATGTCGACATCCCAAAGAAAATTTTGATGTTTTGTTTTTCTTTGAAAATAACCTTTATTTTATATTAAAACTATTTTAAACTTTATAAATATACTTGATTATAGATAAAATACATAGATGAATATAAAGAATAATATATATATAATTTTACTATAATTTTATATTTAAATCTAAGTATAAATATATTATAATTAAAAGATAGTTTAAAAAAACCGAAGTTTAAAAACAAGAATATTTAAGGCTAAAACATCTTTTTGAAAATCATTTGAAAAGATAATTTTTAAGGCTAAAACATTTTGAAAAACAATTTTGAAAATCATTCTGAAGTAGTTTTGAAAGTCATTTTGAAGTAGTTTTGCAAGCTTCTTCCTGCAGAATATCTCATCATATCAGGACTCGAGAACTTGTACAAAACCAGGATGTTCGTGGGTTTGTAAGCCACTTGTCGTGGGTTTGTAAGCCACTAAAAAGGTAGAAATGGGTTCCATCCCAAAGAAAAATGAAGTGAAGATTTCAGTGCTATTGTGAAGTTTTAACATAATTCTAGACTCAATATTTATCTTGAAATCTTGAACTCTTGATTATCTTGCTACTCATGAGTCTTCAATCTTGATATCTTGAATCGCTATATTGTACAGTCTTCATTCTTGGTACCTGCATGGTTAAATCCTTCATATACTTATATATCTAAACTATAATGTTAGTATTTATATTTTATAATCTTATTCTAAGGTTGTTGTCATTAAAACCATCAACTCATGGACTAACACTATTTATAGGCGTAGGCTGCAAATATCTCACTCAAATCTCAGGAGACCTCTTCTGGCACGTGGGTGGGCCCACGTGATCGATCCCACATGATTTGCACTCGGTCCGTGATCGATAAGAATGAATTTCGTATCGATCAAGATTTGGTCCAATCGAGCTGAAATTTGGCATGGACGTTTTTTAGGTTGTATGTAAGCTCATGTGAAAATTTGGTAGCATTTGGACTTGTAAATTGTGAGTTATGGTCGATGCAAATTCGGGTTTTATGTAGGCTGTTGGTTCGTATCGATCGGAAATGTCTTGTTCGTATCGATAGTCTTGCTCTGTTCATATCGACAGTCTTGCTCTGTTTGAATCGATAGTCTCGCTCTGTCCGTATCGATGGTCTCTGCTTTGTTCGTATCCATTGGTTGCATCTCACTTCGTATCACTTTTGCGCACTCCACTTCGTGTCGCAAGTGGACTAGGAATGACGTCACTGGCATGGATACGAAGAGAGTGGTTATCTGATGGTTGATGGATACGAACAAGGCCTTTCAGCGGATGGATACGAACAGTTAAGGCCTGATGGATACAAACAAGGCCTTTCAACGGATGGATACAAACAGTCGAGGCCTAATGGATACGAACAAGTCCTTTCAGCGGATGGATACGAACATTCGAGGCCAGATGGATACGAACAAGGCCTTTCAGTGGATGGATAGGAACAAGGTGATTGCTGAAATTGCATCGATCATATCTTGAGCATACGAACTCCGATTGACTTAAAATTTGGAACGTTGGCTTTCATAGCTTTGCTTGTCGTGTCATATCAATTTTAGCTCGATCCGGACTCGGGAAAAATTTACTAGTATCCATAGTGAACCTATGTATAACCGATCTCCAAGATGAACTATCATTGGTTTCTAGTCAAGTTCTTGGTGTCACGGCCTTACCAAAAGGCGGGATAACATTTTCCCCCCAAAGTACGTCTTGTGTGAACATGTCGTGCTATGAAAAGCTGCATTCTTTATTCTGAAAAAGTTTTATCTGATTCGCTGAGTAGTTGCTATCTTTTCATCAACAGATGTAACCTTTGATTGAAACGGCAGTGATGTAGATGTCGAACTATTGATTGTCAATGATCATGCAGTGTTTTGTTGTAATTGAGTGTTGAGCGCGAGCGATTTGTTGTTCACTGTTGTAATTGTCATCAGGTGAGCATTCACCTCCTGTGAATTTTGAAAATTGAATGTTAGTCCATCATACATGCATGTATGTTAGCCTGACTCCCATCAATGTTTGGACGTTCACGGGTCGTTGTCAAGTTTTTTTTGTATAAAGTTTCATGTCAATCTTCTCCTAGATTGTTGTGAAATTCGAGTTGTAACAACGTTCGATGGTTGTTTTAATTCCTTCATCCATATCGATCCTCTCCTGGATCGATATGAGATATTGGAATGTATGCTTCGTATCGATGGCTATCGACCACAAAATGGATAGTCCCTGGGAATGCTTCGTATCGATGGAGTTGAGTGGCTTAAATTTGACCATGTTGTGACTTTCGTATCTGTGGGCTTCACATCGATGGATACGAAGTTGATGGCTGGTCACTGAATGACACAAAATGTACAAGCGTTAACTCATTGGATAGCTTCGTGAAGGATATGCCCTTTCTCATTCCTCTATTCAAGTGGGATGCCTTGTTGTAGATAATCTGTGATAGGAGTCATCCGTGACTCCCTTTTTGGCTCTGTCTCTAGGATCTAGTCGATCTTCATATGTCAATGCTTGGAATAATAAGTATTTCAATTGGGACAAAGTCTATATGTCGTGCATCCCCAGAACTGGCTAGCTTGGCCAATGACTCGGCTTTTTCATTTTGTTCTCCGTGGATGTGTGTAATGGTGTAATAGTCGAAATCGGCTAGTAGCTTTTGGACCCAGCTAGGATAAGGAGCAAGATGTCGCCTTCTAGTGGAATAATCTTCCCTGACTCGGTATACTACTAACCAGTAATCAGATAAGATATGTAAAGTTTCCACTCCTAGTTTTCTTGCAAGTTTGAGCGCCAAGGCTTCAAACTTAGCTTCATTATTTGTTGCAAGGAAGTTGAGTTTGAGGGCGTAGCAGATCGATCGTTCCTTAGTAGTCATTAACGCAACTTCGACGTTAAAAAGCCGATTATTGGAAGTTCCATCTATGTATGTTCTCCATCGGTTGGACGGTTCTCCACTGTTCTTCGGATAATCGTCTGATGTAGTGAATTCAGGAATGAAGTATGCTAATGTTTGACCATGGAGAGCTCTCTGAGGGAGATAACTAATATCAAATTGGCTTAGCTTGATATTCTAATTTAGTAACCTTCCAAACATTTAAGGTTTCTATAGGAGCTATCATAATGGCTGGTCGATATAGACATTAACGGGGTGAGCTTGTCAATAGCCAGCCTTCATCATATACCGATCTTTGGAGTCATTTCTCTTCACATGGCATTGCGATGTTTACGGCGTGTGTTCACATGGCCTAATTGATGTATAAATCTTCGCGATCCAAAGGTTTGGGTAAAATGGGAGGTTTCTTTAAGCAATCAATCAGAGCTGGAATTGCATCAATGCGGTTGTTAGTTCATTCAAAAGTTCTCTTCCCTCTCTTGGTCAAGTTGAAGAAGAGATTTCACTTGTAGGTGATCCTAAAGTTGAATCAACTTAAGACGGTAACCTTCCGACTTGAGCTCTGTACCTGCTTGGTTGTCCTTGGTACATGGGTGCCTCTAATTGTCGGAATTTTCTTGAAATTAGCCATGATTCCACGAGAATTAATGATGAAAACAAAGAATCTTTCTGATGTAATGGTGAAAGAGTATTTCAAAGGATCGAGTTTCATCCTGCAATTGTTGGAGAGCATTGAATATCTTTGCCAAGTCATCGATGTGGTCGTTTGATAGTCGTGATCTCACGAGCGTATTAACCACATCTACTTTCATCGATCGGTCGATCTGATTTTTGAATGATCTGTTAATCGTCCTTTGGTAAGTAGCATAAGAGTTCTCAAGTTTGAATCCGGGGATTGCAACATAGCACTATAGGCCCAGTTCAGTAACGAAACTATTGTATTCCTGGTCAGGGACATGCTTCAGTATCTGATTATATCTGGAGTTTTGTGTCCATGGAAGTGAGCGCTTCATGTCTGATGGTCGAGTCCACCAGTTGGTTGATCCTTGGAAGTGGAAGGTTGCGCTTTGTCATGCCTTGTGCAAATCTTAGTAGTTGGCGTATGTTTGCCACTCTCTATTCGTTTTGCTTATAAGTAGAGGATTGGATACTCATTTTGGGTAGAGGAGCCCATCGGTTTTGAGTAAATTCACCTCCTCTTTAAGTGCAGCAAATCTCTCTGGATCCACGTCGTATCGTTTTCGTTCATCGAGACATGCCTCGGGTCGACATTTAACGCACGGTTCTTAATAGTTGGTGAGTGTCCATATGTGTATATACGGTTGATTCCAAGCGAACACATCAAGATTCAGTCGGAGCAACACAGTTTACTCTTTCGTCATCATTGCGCTGAGTTGTGATCTAATCATTAGTACTCGTGATGGGTTGTAGGCGGTTTATGTGCTTATTTGCAATGGTAAATGATCAGGCTTATAAGGACGTTGAATCAAAGGATTAGTAGAACTTAGCCTTGTACTGCATGCTCCTACATAGCTGGCTCCAGCTTTGAGATTGAATTTACTTGTGTTTCTGAATGATGTGCTTTTCATTCAATGTACTCGTGATCCATTGCTCATTGTAAGCGTCAGAATGATGATCAGTTGCCCATGAGTTCGGGTATTGATTCGATGATTCTATCTCTATGCATCCTTTCGGTCACAACCTAGAGTTGTTATGAATATAAGGCACGTGTCATAGGGTCAAGTTGTCACAGCTAACTCTTGGATAATCGTTCTTTTTCCCCCAGTTTGGGGTCGATGGATGTATTGTGCGAATGGTCTGGTCTCATCCTAGTTGTGTTTATACTGTAGCTCAATCTTTAAGAACTAGAGTTGATTGATGAATGGCTGAATCATATTAATCTTATCTTCTTGATCGTGCCCCTAAGTCTGAGGGATATCTCGATAAGTGGCAGGGTAGATAATGTCCGCTTCAATTTTGTATTATATCCCATTGAACCATGGGATCGAGTTAACCGATGGAAGGCTAAGTCGTGCCTATCCTGCATTATGTTCTAGTTCTTTCCTCTAGGCGGAACACATTGTTACTTTGCCAACATTCGGACATAAGCTAGATTTTGGACGGTCAATGACATTCACTTCGCTGCTTATGTCGCTATACTTTGGACAAAAACTGAAGAGTGAATCGTCCAGTCAGATCCAATGCAGGATTGATGCTTCCCTTGTCGAATCCAGGGTAAGAATCAGTGTGCAGATGTTTAGGTTGCACTTGTTTTGAATTGATATTTTAGTCGGATCATGGTAAGAGTCAATGAATGAATGGTCGCGTTGCATTCATTTGGAGTTGGGTGATCAACCATGTCCATTTCGATTTACGTTCTCCCGTCAGATTTAGGGATAAAGTCAGCTCAAATGCAGTCATGTCATGCTCATATGGTCTCATGCTCTTCCTGACGGATTGAATGAAGGCAACGGAGGACGAATGGTCAAGTCACACTCATTTGTGGTTTATTCTTCTAACCATGCTCTGTTGGTCAAAGGTATTTGATGGACGTTCGGGTCACATCTATTTGTTGTCGAAGAGGATCGACATTGACCGTCGATTCAACGGCACGATGTAGAATGCTCGGACCTCATTTCCTATCGATCCAATGGTATGATATGAAAGGTGCAAATCGATATTACCCGTCGATTCGGCGGTACGATATAATTGGTTGCCCAGAACTTCGGGGGTCATTCTGATTGGTTAGCATTAGGGTCTCCTTGTAGTCGTTGCCTTAAGTTGTAAAGGACGCTAAGCTGGAGACATAGCGAGTCACCTTTCTCTTCTTTCAGTGATTTGTACTTCTTCCCCCAGTCTTGGGTTAGCAGAGTTAGTTTGTATATGGTCTAATTGCACCTGTAGTGAGTTTATACTCCTCATGTCGAGTTTAGGTCAAAGTTGGTGAATGAATGGTTGAGTCACATTCATTCATTTGTCTATGCTTGTATCTCAGCTTGGGGATCAAAGTAAGTTGAAGGGATATTAACCACACCTATTTGAAGTTTATTCCCCGCGTCCGCACTCTAGGGACTAAGAGTTTTAGTAGATAACGGTCGGACCACATTTTCCTTGATCAATTCATCTAGCACTAGCCAATGGCGAAAGTCGAAGTGTGGTCAGTCAAATTACAATTACTTTAATTTGATGCTTGTCCCAATGAACTATAGGAAGGAATTGATTGGCAGATGGTTGGGTCACATCCGTCCATATTGCACGAACAGCCCGTTGGATCATAATGGAGAGTTAGCAGATGAACGGTTGTGTCACTTTCATTTGCAGTATAACGGGTAGTCACATCCATTTAGAATAGGACATTCAGCTAGGTCCGTTTTGCAAATCTGTGTCTCCCTATCGAATCAAGGAAGAAATTTTGTCTTGTAGGGTTGGAGTGCATCCCTATAAAATTATGTTATGGGTCTTGTGCCGGGGACAAGAGTTGATGCATGGACGGTTGTGTCACGCCCTCTTCGTGCTGGATGGTCGGATCGCATCCAATTTTGTGTGTTAAGTGTGCCCCCATGTCAGGGGAAGATTGGAAAGTGGATGGTTGAACCACATCCACTTTTTATACTACAGGACTTGCTGAGGAATCAGAGTTGATAGATGGACAGTCGAATCGCATCCTTTCTGGTATTCATATTCCAAACCATGCTTTGAGGACTGGATTTAGTTGATGGGTGGTCTGTCACACCTATTTGGTCTTTATACTCCTGTCTGCGCTCTCGGGACCAGAGTTAGTTGATGGGTGGTCAGTCGCACCCAGTTGGCGTTTATACCCCAGTTCGCACTCTGGGAATCTGGAGTTAGTTGATGTTTATACTCCAGTTCGAACTCTGGGAATCTGGAGTTAGTTGATGGGTGGTCAGTCACACCCATTTAAGCGTTTATACTCCAGTCCGCGCTCTTGGGACCAAATTTAGTTGATGGGTGGTCAGTCGCACCTAGTTGTTGTTTATACCCCAGTTCGCGCTCTGGGAATCTGGAGTTAGTTGATATTTATACTCTAGTTCGCACTTTGGGAATCGGGAGTTAGTTTATGGGTGGTCAGTCACACCCATTTAAGTGTTTATACTCCAGTCCGCACTGTCGGGACCAAAGTTAGTTGATGTTTATACTCCAGTTCGCACTCTGGGAATCTGTAGTTAGTTGATGGGTGGTCAGTCACTCCCATTTAAGTGTTTATACTCTAGTCCACGCTCTTGGGACCAGAGTTAGTTGATGTTTATACTCTAGTTTGCACTCTAGGAATCTGGAGTTGGTTGATGGGTGGTCAGTCACATCCATTTATGTTTATACTCCAGTCCGCGCTCTGGGGACTTAGAGTTATTTAATGTTTATACTCCATTTCGCGCTTTGGGAATCTGGAGTTGGCCGACAGATGGTCAATCACATCTGTTTAGGCATTAGGATTTTGTTCACACTCTGGGAACAAGAAGTTAATCAGGTACGTGGATGGTCATATCACATCCACCCTTAGTAGGCAAGCGAAGTCGTTAGATGGACGGATCATCCCTCCTCGAGCTTGCAAATATAAAGGGCGAGGTCGTTAGATGGACAGATCCATCCTCCTCGGGTTTAGGTTGAACATGGGCGAAGTCGTTAGGTGGATGGGTCCACCCTCCTCGAGCCTACGTCCGTAAGTTTATGCTCCAGCTTGCACTCTAGGAGCCGGAGTTAGTTAGAGGATTGTTGTGTATCAATCCCTTTTGGCTTTAGTGTGATAGCTTATCCCTGAGCTCGGGGTTTCACTTTGTGAGTGATCGGTGGGATCCCGATTAATTTCCACTTGTCTACCTCTCATCGAAGGATGAGATTTAGTTTATGGACGGTTGGATCATGTCCATGTTCATTTGGATTCCGCTTCTGCCAAGCCTAAGGCGTAAGATTAGTGTTCTAGCAAGCTTTGAGCTTGAGCAGAGGAGAGGATGGTCGAACTGCATCCACTTTGAGTTGTGTATTTTCCGTTAAGTCAGGTGCAAGAATTGGAGAGCAGACGGTCGAGTCACATCCATTTATACTTTGCGTTTTTCCAATCGAGCGGAGGAAAAGAGTCAAAATGATGGCTCATGATGGTTAGCAAGTAGGCAGTCAGTTGTTGATGACTATAAATCGAGGTTTGGCCCCTGATGAAGTCGGTTTAAGGCATGATTGCTTCGCCGAATCGTAGACGCAAGCTGGAGAGTGAATGGTCAAATCATATCCACTTTAAACATATGTTCTCAAATTTCCCCAAGTTCTAATGTAGGATTGGATGCATAGACGGTCATGTCACATCCATCCTTGGTGTGATTTCAATTTTACTAGGCATCAGAAGAAGCACAAGTATTTTGGCGAGCTTCAAGTATGAGATGGAGAGTACCTTGTTGGGTCATATCACTCTAAGTCTTTTTCAAATCTCCAATTCAATTGCATAGGCGGATGAGTGTGGTTGCATCCACCTTGTACTAGAGACCTGACCTTGTTGGTCTCTTCCACTTTGATGCCTTGTCCCCCAGTCAGGGGCATATAGTAGCCGATGAGTGGTTGAATCATGCTCGTCATGATGATACCTCAATGATTTGACCATAGTCTGTGAAGGTTGTTATGCATCCAACCTTAAGTACTCGGTTACCTGCATCATTTGCAAGTAGTTTAAATCAAGTCAGTCATATCTCGCAACAAAAATAAAATTGAAAAAGAAATAATTCAAAAGAGATCGGATTAAATCTCATTGATAAGTGGAGTGGCGTCGTATGCTCGCTATTGCACTTCGGTCCAGCCCTTCACAGTTGGAAGTCGAATGCAAGTGGTTCAATATGATCAAAGTTCTTGATTGATAGGGGTCGGGTGTTCCCGGTCCTTCGTTTTATGGGGCTTGCGTATATTGTCGGAGCTATCCATTTCGGAGCAGCCTTACAGCGTTGGCGTCCATGGTTGCCATCTAAAGAAGAGGAGTTTTGCGATCTAGATTATGGCGTAGGTTCCCTCCTTATCTTGCCATGTTGATCCTTCATCTGATCCATCAACTCAATATTGGCCTGGACATGTTGGTGTAGTCATCGGCGGCAGCTACCCACCAGTTCTCTTGTCAATGTCTGGAAATAAGCTCTGGTGATGAATTCATTTATGGGTATTGGCAGCAACTGGCTGTGGGCTTTGGATAAATTCGTTGGCTGCCAACTTCTTTATTCCATTCAACAATATGAGAAGTAGAACTGGTAGTCTAACCACGATTGACAGTGTTCTTTGAGGAATGGGGGAAGACATCTGCATTTAGTGGCAGTCATCACTCTAGGTGGAAGTCCTGCGCAATTCTCACTTCATGGGGAAAGATACTTCTATCAAACATTATAAGGTCCATTTTATGGCTACGGGGTCTTGTAATACTGGTGAATGATGTATGCACGATCACCCAACGTTCGAGTGGTTGGTAATGCCGATTGGATGGTGAGTTGGTTAAGATGGGCTTATAGATTGGTGATTATTTCTAATTTTCACCCAGGTAGGAGGCCCATATAAGATAGTGAGGAAGTCCTCTTAAGGTTGTATGTCATGCTTCTAGCCATATGGACACGGTATGATTAAGATGCGGGCATTTGAAGATGGTTCAGTGGTTACCAGTTATGCTTTGAGTTGGCAGAGCAGACTGTGTAGGGCAGTCGTTATATTAGCCATCGTACCATAGTTGTTAATTCAGGTGTTTAAAAACTGGTCAATTGGGGGAAGTTGAAGTCCACCTTAGAAGCATGATATACTAACCAAATCTAGTTCTTGGCGTATTCGCTAGGTTCTCAAGCCTCTGGGAGCACCGGTTGAGTAGTATTACTTTACCCATTCCTTGATTGTAATTCAGCATTTGTTGCTGTGATCCCCTATGTCTTGTTCAGTCATGGAACAATCAGAAGCGTGGATGGAATGTTCCTTCATTAAATTGGTGATTGAATTCACTATGCGGGTGCTCTGCGCTGCAGTTAGGGTTCGGCAATATTTGGGTTGTACCCGAAATTTTTTTTTTGAAATTTCGTATCGTTCTCAGCAAGGTTTGAACGATACAAATGTAGGTGAAATTGAATGATTCGAAAAGTGGACAGCGGTATCGATACGAATGAGGCACTTGCGATCGATAAAAACAGAACAAAGGTGATCGATACGAACAGAGATGTTGTGATCGATACGAACAGAACAAAGGAAATCGATTCAAACAGAGCAGTTGCGATCGATACGAACAGAACAAAGGCGATCGATACGAACAGAGCAATTGTGATCAATACAAATAGAACAGTTGCGATCGATACGAACAGAGCAAAGGCGATCGATACGTACAAGGCTCGACTGGATCGATACGAACAGAACGATGCGAAGCAGATCGATACGAAAATTGATCGATACGAATAGTGATTGATACGAAAGTTGATCGATACGAATGTTGATCGATACGAATAGTGATTGATACGAACAGTGATCGATACGAAAGTCGATCGATATGAATGTTTATCGACACGAATAGTGATCGATACGAATGTTGACATATTTTCTGGGTGCGAAAATCACCATATTTTCTAGATACAAAAACATGGATACAAAAATTACCATATTTTCTAGATACGAAAACATGGATACGAAAATCACCATATTTTCATGGATACAAAAATCACCATATTTTCATGGATACGAAAATATGGATACAAAAATATTGATGAATGCAGTTCCTCTTAGATCTGGAGCAATCTGAATAGAATAGAAGGAACCACTTGACGACAGATCTGGATCTTCTCCTTAGATTTTTGCAATCCAACGACGATAGTAGATCCACAGAGCAGGAGAAAAGCTGGGTTTTCTCAGTGAAAGCACCAAAGTGTTTGTACCAAAATTGGGCACAACACTCTTCGGATGTGTTTGAAGAGATAAAATGAAGGAAATAAATGGAAAATGAAGCAGATCTAACAAGCACACCAATAAAAAGATAATAAAATGCACAGAAACATACGGATTTAGAGTGGTTCGGCGAATTGCCTACGTCCACTATGAAATGATTGATGTTTATTGAATTTCACTCGTGGTTTACAAAAGATTACAACAGTATGACTGAAGTTTGACAATCATTTCGGCAGAATATCGACGTAGGGAGGCCAAAAGTCCCTTTTTCTGTAGCTCTGGGGTGCTATTTATAGGGGTAGGTTGCAAATATCTTGCTCAGATCTTGGAAGACCTCTTTCGGCACGTGTGTGGGCCCACGTGATCGATCCCACGTGATTTGCACTCGGTCCGTGATCGATACGAACGAATTTCGTATCGATCAAGAGTTGGTCCAATCAAGTCGAAATTTGGCATGGACGTTCTTTCGGTTGTACGTAAGCTCTTGTGAAAATTTGGTAGCATTTGGACGTGTAGATTGTGAGTTATGATCGATGCAAATTCGGGTTTTATGTAGGCTGTTTGGTTCGTATCGATCGGAACTGTCTTGTTCGTATCGATAGTCTTGCTCTGTTCGTATCGACAGTCTTGCTCTATTCGAATCGATAGTCTCGCTCTATCCGTATCGATAGTCTCTACTTTGTTCGTACCCATTGGTTGCATCTCACTTCGTATCACTTTTGCGCACTCCACTTCGTGTCGCAAGTGGACTAGGAATGACGTCACTGGCATGGATACGAAGAGAGTGGTTATCTGATGGTTGATGGATACGAACAAGGCCTTTTAGCGAATGGATACGAGGCCTGATGGATACGAACAAGGCCTTTCAGCGGATGGATACGAACAGTCGAGGCCTGATGGATACGAACAAGGCCTTTCAGTGGATGGATACGAACAAGGTGATTGCTAAAATTGCATCGATCATATCTTGAGCATACGAACTCATTTTGACTTGAAATTTGGAATGTTGGATTTCATAGCTTTGCTTGTCATGTCATATCAATTTTAGCTTGAGTCGGACTCGGGCAAAATTTACTAGTATCCATAGTGAACCTATGTATAACCGATCTCCAAGACGAACTGTCATTGGTTTCTAGTCAAGTTCTTTGTGTCACGGCCTTGCCAAAAGGCGGGATAAAAGAATTCCCTCGGGGACTCGGGGGGTAACCCTTGATGGACAATGCTGGGTTGGCTGGGATTATCAGGCGAACTATGTGCAGAGGTTTAACAAACAGAGATCTGGAAGGAGTAAACAGGAGTCTGTTTACCCGTGACATCAGAATGGCTCGGAACCCACCAGAGTTCAAGCTACCTACGCTGGAGGTATACAATGGCAAGGTTGATCCTACCGATCACTTGATGAGGTACACGAGGCACATGGAAGTGCTGAGGGCATCGGAGGAGGTTATGGCCCGATGTTTCCCCCTGTACTTGATGGATATAGCTATAATGTGGTTCAGGCAGTTGGAAAAGGGATCTATCAGGACATGGACAGAATTGGTGGATAAGTTTTTAAAGCAGTTTTGGGTTCATATCAAAAGGCCAAAGAATGTAATGACGCTAACATCGGTGAAGCAAAGGACAGGAGAATCGCTCAGAGATTTCTTAACTCGGTTCAATGCAGCGGTTGCTTCGGTTGATCGGCCAGACCCATCAATGGTTTTAATAGCAGCAGTGTCGGAGTCAGGGATAACTCGGATTTCAATGTGTCATTGATACGGGACCCACCAATGGATATCGGGGAATTCTTTCACTAGGCCGAGAGATTCCTTCGACAGGAGGATGCATGTTCAGATACGAAGTTAAAGGAATTGAACATGACCGAGGATGGAGAGCCATCCGGCGGAAGCTCGGGCAAGGATAAGGATAAAGGAAAACGAAAGTCGGATGACAACTTTGGCAGGGCAAGGAAACATTGGGGAGAGCCAAAATTCTCCACTTACATAGGGTTGAATGAAACGTTGGAGCAGATATTCATGGAAACTCGGGATCGTCTTCCCTACCGAAGGCCAGCAAGGAGAGAACCATCGGAACGTGAAAATGCATCAGGAAGGCACTGTATCTTTCACGATCTGGATGGACATGATACCAACAGCTGCAGACATCTAAAGGATATAATCAAGGAGCACGTAAGGAGTGGCCAGTTGTGACAATACGTTGGGACTCGGAATGCGGTGGTGGAACAGGAGCAGCCACCGTCTACCTCAAACGACGATGGCGTGAGGCCCAGGAATGATGGTCGATTAGTTATCGACTGACATGGATATGGAATAAGTAGCAAACTAATGGCCAAGTCACTTACTCATGTACGGGGATGGAGATGGCCCCTAGGCGTGCTCTGAGATGATGATAAACCTCGACGCTATGGTTTGTGAAATTTGTTTTTTCTTTTTTGATTTGGACATTTGCTTTTTTCTGGTTTGGTTTTGGAGTTTAGTTTGAACTCTTGGTTTTTTTTTGTTTTTTGATTTGGACTTTAGTTTGGATGCTTGTTTTCTGGTATGGATTTCTGGTTTTCCGATTTGATCTGGATTTTGGATTGGGTTTCGATTGGATTTTTATCTGGCTTTTAGTAAATGGTCGTCGGGTATAGATTATGCCTGGCAAGGAGTAAGTCGCTTCGTCTGAGCATGGCAAATCAACTTATTCAGGTCGTCGAGTATGGACTATACTCGGCAAGGGTCTGGAGAGAGCATGATTCGGCTTAGGACTTAGGCCCTATATTATCGGTTACTATTTCAGGTCGTCGAGTATGGACTATGCTCGACAAGGGTCCGAAGCGACCAAGATACTGCTTAGGACTTAAGCCATGGCATTACTCAGCAATCAGGGACACCGGACCACAGATACCAAGGCATTGCTTAGCACAGGTCACTAAGTGTGGATTACGCTTGGCAAGAACCCGGAGAGATTATAAATATGGATATCGACTATGAACAGCTAAGGATTTGGATGCCAACCCGGAGAGGTCCTGGATTCGGTTACTGGTTATCGGATATGGATGGATTAGAACTCGGTTGTCGAGTTCGGATGGATATGAAATTCGCTAAGGGTTTGGTTACTGGATTCAAAATCGGACATTGACTCAGAACAGTCGTAGAAATGGATCAGGATATGGCTGAGGTACTCGGATAGGATAACTATGGATGGAATATGGACTTCGGATATCAGATTTGGAACTATTCAAAACACACCTTCTTACCAAAAGGCATGTTTTGGGGGGCAAATGTTATCCCACTTTTTGGTCAAGGCCGGAATATCAACAGATTATCTGAAAAAGACGGATATCGGGATTGGAGATCGATTGGAAACAAGGCTGTGATCGATGTCGTCAAAATTGGCCGAGTTCCAATAAAGACGGAATCGATTAGGAATGATGAATAAGGCTAAGAAAGGCTATGTTTCAAATTTCAAGTCAAACAGAGTTCATTTGCTCAAGAAATTGATGGATACATGCACAAGGAGGTCTCATTCAAACCGATACGAATTCGTATCGATCCATCATGGATACGAACAAGTTATTCGTAACCATCGACATGGATACGAACACGTTGTTCATATCGATCAAGGAGAAGGGATGGAACGTAGAAGTATGCTTCGAATCTATAGACTTCGTATCGATGCAGTGCGAGTCGGTTGGATGGGTGGATATGTGTACTTCGTATCGATCATTGCCGAATCGATACGAAGGGGAAGCAATGGTTTTAGGACTTCGATTGGACATTTCGTATCGATCGCTTATGGATCGATACGATGAAGGCACTTGAGAGCGATACAAAGGAAGGTTGGTCGATGGATACGAACTGCAAGTGATGATGGGTACGAATAAGTGAAGCCTTGATCGATACGAAGGCTATGGACTCGGATCGATGGATACAAACAGAGGCACAGTTGATGGATATGAATGAAGAAGTAGTCAACGTGACATCAAAAGTGGATCTCCCCTGGGTTTCCGAGCCATGTCATCGGCACGATTTTGATGGATACGAAATCCATGGATTCGAACTACACAGCCTACCGAAAACTCGAATTAGCATCGATCATAACTGACAATCTACAAGTCCAAATGCCACCAAATTTTCACAGGAGCATGCGTACAACCAAAAGAATGTTCCTGCTCAATTTCGATTCGATTGGACAAAATCTTGATCGATACGAAATTGGTTTGTATCGATCACGGATCGAGTCAGAATGACTTGGGATCGATCGCGTGGGCCCGCCCACATGCCAGAAGAAGTCTCCCGAGATCTGAGCGAGATATTTGCAGCCTACGCCTATAAATAGCATCCAAATGCCTATAGAAAAGGGACTTTTGCCTACAACGTCCAGACTCTGCCGAAATCACCATTGTATTCAAACTTCACTGTTGTACTCGCAAATTACTGCTATAATCTGCTGTAACCAGCGAGTAAAGTCAATAAAAGATTATCTTTTGAAGTGGACGTAGGCCGAAGATAGCCGAACCACTATAAATTTTGTGTCTTTGTCTACTTCTTTCCATTTTAAGTTTATTATTCTTCATTTTTATTCTCTACATGACTTAGATCTGTGATTTGTGATCACATACTGCTGATCTATGTTCATATACTAGTGCTTTCACAATATTTAGGGTTTGTGACCAATTTTGGCGCAAACAGTGAAGTTTCTCGGTTATATTGTTTTCAAGAAGGGATTGTATGTTTAACCTACAAAGATGGAGGCAATTTAAGATTGGAAGATTCCGAAGAATGCCTTGGAGGTTAGGAGCTTTCTTAGGTTGGCGGGTTACTATAGGAAATTCATCAAGGACTTTGCAAAGATAGTAATCCCACTAACTCGCTTAACCAAGAAGAATCTATTTTTTGCATGGAATGAGAAATGCGCAGAAGCATTCAAGAAGCTGAACGAGCAGCTAACCAGTGAGCCAGTATTTACTATTCCCAATGGGACGAAGCCATTTACTATTTATACTAATGCATGTGGTATAGGATTATGAGCTGTTCTTACGCAAGAAGGAAGAGTGATAGCATATGCTACTAGACAATTGAAGGACCATGAGAAGAGATACCCAACTCACAACCTAGAGCTAACGGCCATTTGTTTTTGCCTTAAAGATGTTGAGACACTATCTTTAGGAGAAAGGTTTGAGTTATTCACTAACCACAAATCCCTTAAATACCCGTTTTCCAAAAAGAAATTGGATCTTAGGCAGTAGACGTGGATGGAATTCATAGCAACGTATGACTTTGGGATACGATATATCCTCGGAAAAAGGAATGTTGTCGTTGACGGCCTTAGCCATAGGCTTGCTACCCCAGGTGCTATATATGAGTGGAGGCAGTTGGAGTTCCTATCATATTTCAATTTCCAACTGCCAACATATCCACTATAGGCTATTTGGTAGCAATGGAGGTTAGGCCAGCATTAATGGATTGCATTGGGCAGGAGCAGAAGAAAGATGCAATGATAGTAGACATTTTGGACAAACTGGTTGTAACAACCCGCCTCGAAACTGACCTAATTTCGACTCAATAAAAGCCCATCGAACCTTGGGCCCATCTCAAAGCGAGCTGTTAGGTTGATAAAATTGAAACAATATACAATACATGGAGCTATTCATCTATACTTTTAGAATCTCACAGCGGAATGGATAAAATATAGTATTAGAAACAAATACCCATTTCATAAAAGAAAACCATTCAGAAACAATACATGTTATCACCAACCCTCACAGCATATCTATATAAAACCTCCATAGTACAATATTTCAAAATAACATAATTGTCTAAACTTGGTACCTTAAAAATATTTAAAAGCATAAACAGAAAGATAACTACAACAAGTCTTCATCTCTACCTTCCTTCCTAAAATCAGCATTGCGTCCTCTAACCTATGTATTGTAATGAGGAGTGGGTCAGAACAACAAATATCTAATGAATGAAAATCTCAAGCTTTACCATAATTTTTCTTGGGCAGTATTATTTAGATAAGAGATATGTCTTACGTATTTAAAACTATAGCATACTAATAACTTTAACTATAGGCCAAAAGTCCTTTACTGTCCAATTCCAAAATTAATGCAACTACCATTTAAGGTGTAAGAGAAAGCATCCAAATCACTTAATACCTTTTATTGAGGATTAGGCAGACTCTAACCACTTAATACCTATAAAATAGGTAGGTCCCTGTCATTTATTACCTAACCTATTTCCAGTTCATTTCTAAATTTTAATAACTCTACTGTTCACGATGTAAGAGAACGCACCTGAACTACTTAATACCTTTTAATTGTAATTAGGAAGAATCTGACCATTTAATACCTATAGAATAGGTAGGTCTCCATCATTTAATACCTAATCCAAGGCAGGTCTCTACATAGTTCTCAGTAACAGATATTGTAAGAAATCCCATCAGTTCACTTAATAATTCTTCATAATGAAAGAATCGGACCCTACAATAGCCACTTAATACCTCTAAACACAAAGCGAACCCCTCTAAAGATTCCTACTATCACATCAAAAACATGATTATGATCCATAACCCAAACTGTGACATCTCACATTAGTCCGATATTCGTAGGTACTAGTAGCCAGATTGACTGGGCAGACTTACCTTACAGAATTGGGACTAACATCGGTCCACTAAGGCTATTCATTATAGGTGATGTACCACATCAGCCCTCAAAGTTACACTGCTGGTAGCTAGATTTAGCTGGGCAGGCTTCTATATAACTTTAGACTTACCTCGCATCCCTATACCTTAGTCATACTTTATGCATATACCAATTGTATATATACACTATCCTACACAATTAATAATTAAGGCCATATAATGTAACACCTTATTACGCCTTTAGTTATGGAATAAGTTCCACAATTACCATTAACTACCTTCCTAAAAAATAATGCTATTTACTATTCTACTAATTCTAATGAATACGTTCAATACTCTATTGCTTATTATGTTATTAACTTTAATAATCAATACGTTAATTGTAACAACCCAAAATTTTAACCCGTAATAATTAATTTGTTAATTAATTAAATAATATAATAATTAGTGAAATTATCAGAATTAAGCCACGGGAGTTGCACCATTGTGTCCGTGGTAATTTTCTGGTCAATTTCCATATATAGAACGTCAGAATCCGAGTTAATATGAACAAAGAACGAAATAATCAAAGAAACGAAAAAAATAATATATATATAATGCAGATCGACCGGCCGGTCGACCTGGGCAAGGGGGCGGTCGACCGCCTGATCGACCTGCCTTGCCTTTTGGCAAGTGAACAAACGTTCATTCATTCGAACGATTCAGCAATGGTTGAACTCGTATTTTGCATCATTTAAACTGATCTAGTCCTTCCGTTTCTACATCCGATGGCCCCTATTCAGCTTATAACGTGGTTGCATCCTATTCAATCCCCAAATCCAATGGTCTGAGATTCACTCTTTCCTTTATAAATAGACCCCTAGACCTAACACTTTTACTCATTCTAGGTTTTCTCCAATTAGGTTCACCTTTCTAGGAAGGACCCTAAACAAAATAATTTTTGCAAGGAGAAAATCATTATAAATTAAATTATTTTACAACTCCACGTGGATCCGGGAAGACCAATGGAAGAGCTTAGGACCGAAGGTGGATGATTGTAATTATTTTAAGAATTCGTTAAGTAATTTAAAACAATAGGGTTACCAATAGTTGTAGTTTTACTACGATTTTTGGAATAGCCTTTTTATCAGTTTTAGATCTATTTTCCAAACTATTCCTTTTTAGTTATTCTTTTTCAGTTAATTATAGTTTATTACTGTTAAGCATAGCTTTGTATTTATAGTTCATTTACAGTATTTAAGTTTATTTACTGTTATTTATTTCTTTATTTACATCTTTTTCTACGTTTGGGATTTTATGCAAGTGTCTATTCTCTTCTTCCTCCTTTTCTTCACATATGGATTAGAATAAGTTAAACGCGAATATGGATTATATAAGTGAGAATATTGAATAAAGAAAATAAGATGTAAATTATAAAGACTGTAATAAATAATGGAATTGGACTGAAATTCTACCTAATTATGATTAGAATCGGACTAATTAATTAGCTTAGTTATAACTTAGAATTATAACTAAAAAGAGTAAAATATGAAAGAAACTTATTTCACACTTAGACCTTGGGTTAAGTAATAAGCATGATTATAACGTAGGTTATAATAAGAAAAAGAATAGAATGAGGCTTATTTTAAGACTTAGGATAAATTAATAAGTGTAGAAAGTAGAGATGATAATAAAAGATTATGTAAATAATTTATCTAAGTTAATAAGCAAAAATGTAAGTAGGATCTGTACCAAATAGCATTCCCCTATATTTTCTATGGACACGGTGTTTCACATAACCCTGAAGTGAGACGAGGGGCACACTTATGCTAATAGTGGTAGTAATTGGTCAATAAGTAGACGTTCAAATCACAAGGGATTTGGACGAGGGGCACTATTAAATATTGTTTGGATAAAGGGTAGAATACTGTGTAGGGAGCTATATATGTTGTCTAGTCCACAATAACCTTCTAAGTAGGGAGTTATATAGTATTTAGTCCACAATAAATTAATTCCTTCTATGTATGAAGCTATAAATGTCGTCTAGTCCACAGTAACCTTCTGTGTAGGGAGTTATATAGCATCTAGTCCATAGTAAATTAATGCCTTCTTTGTAGGGAGCTATATATGTCATCTAGTCCATAGTAACCTTCTTTGTAGGGAGTTATATAGCATCTAGTCCATAATAAATTAATGTCTTCTGTATAGGGAGCTATATATGTCGTCTAGTCCACAGTGAGTGCTTTGTATATCTTTCGTAGTTACCATTAGCATTCTGTGTAGGGAGTTATATTGCATCTAGTCCGCAGAAAGGTACTATAGAATAGCAGGCCGATCAAAAGGGTAGAATTAGGGTTACAGCCTAATTACAAGATTAGGGATTCAGCATATTCATAGCAGCAATCAAGGACAAGTGCAAACAATCAAAGTTAACCTATCTTATAAATTGAGCGATATTTAGTCATACTTATTTCCAGTTTAACCTTTTCCTATTTCCTATGTTTTCCTTATTTATGCTAGAAATTTTGTAGAGTCTATTATTTTACCTTGCTTAAAGACTCTAGTAATTACTATCATTCACCAGACCTTTAGTCTGACCCACTCCTCTATTTTTCCCCTTTTCCCCCCTATGGGCAATCAAGTGAGAGGACAGTAGACGTGTAGTTGCTTAGAGATTTTCATGGAGGAGTTTTCTATCATGTATTTCTTTTATTTCAGCTTTAGTTCTTTTTGTGTACTGGCTTATTATGAGGGTTATTATGTAATCTAATTTTGAGACTATGAATTTTTATTTCATAAGACATGATGGGTTTTGAGATATGGATGTTGTATTTGGTATTTGACTTATTTATGAAGCAATTATGAAAGTTTTATTTTAAATAAGTTGTTATTTTAGTTTCCGCTATATTTTTACCTATTTTTTTCGTGTGGATCTTAGTCTCTATTAGTTTTATCTACACCTACAACGCACCACGCCTTTTAATGTGTCATTTTGTGTATATTAAGGGGCGTGGGGTGTTTCACTTGGTATCAGAGCCTAAGGTTACAAGATTCCTAAAAATTTATTTTTAAATGTAAAGTGTTTTCAAAATAACTAGTTTTAATAATATTTTGTTTTTTGAAAAGAACTCTTAGAAATGTTTTTTTTTATAAAAGATTTTTTGTAAAAATCTCATCATAAGTCTAGTTCGTCTTCCTATGACTCTTTCCTAAACTATCTTTTTCTTTTCGTAGAATGGTTGATGCCCCGAACCTTACCAAGGGCATCCTAGTTCCAGCCTGGTTTCGTAGGTACTTACAAGCCACGACTCCAGAGGTGCATGGGATAGCACCCAATCCTGCACCTGCGGGTGGGAATCCCATCAATCCACATGCCGCCATCAATTTCTCTAATCTTTGTAAAGATTTTTCGAGTTTGGGTGGGAAGACTTTTTCTGGCAAGGAGACTTTTGTAGAGGCTAGAGCTTGGCTTAGGGACACAGAGAGGATTTTTGGTCTTCTGAGTTTAGACAATCAGTAGAGAGTTCAGCTGGCCTCTTGGCAACTGAAGGAGGAGGCATCCTATTGGTGGGAGGTGATCGAGCTGGAGGGTAGAAATGTTACATGGGATGGATTCCGGGAGCGATTCGATAGGAAGTTTCTACCTCAGGCGGAAGAGAGTGTTCAGTTAGAGAAGTTTATCAATTTGAAGCAAGGGAGTTTGGCTGTTAAGGAATACATCAATCAATTCAATGAGCCGTTGCGGTTTGGTATGGATTTGGTGAACACAATGCATAAGAAAGCTATAAAGTTTGTGAAGGGATTGAATCAACCCCTTCAGGGATTATTGCTGACTCATGTACCGATGGGAGCTACTTATGAGTCTTTGGTCGAGATGGCGCTGATGTCGGATGCAGTCAAGGAAGGAGGGACTAAAGAGGTGGTTATGATAGAAGGTTCAAAGAAGAAGTGGTGGGATAAGAAGAAGAAGAAAGTCAATGGCCCACAAAAGCAGATTAAGAAGGAAGGATTGAGGTGCAATAACTGTGGGATTATTGGACATCTTGCCAAGGATTGTATGAGAGGTAAGATGAAGGGTAAGTGCTATGTTTGCGGGCAGCCCGATCATATGAGTAGGAGTTGTCCTCAGAGAGTTGGTCAGGGAGCAAGTGCGCCAGTTGCACAGATTCAGATGTTAGACGTATCACCCTCATACAGTGTTCCGGATAGAGGTAGGAAAGTCACAGTTGAAGGTTTGATTTCTATATCCGATTTTCCCATTCGGACTTTATTCGATTCTGGAGCATCACACTCCTTTATCCCTAGCTCTCTAGTAGATTGTTTGCACTTGGACATATCATTAGTAGTGGACCCCATTATTGTTTCAAACCCCATAGGAGGATCGATACACTTATCTATGGTTTGTAGGGGTTTGAAAATCGTCTTTGAGGAGGTTAGAGGACTATCCCCTAAGTGAGAGATTGACTTCAGGATTTATTTGACCGAGAATGCTAAGCCAGTAGCATTACCTATGAAGCACATGGCACCTATGGACATGAAAGAATTGAGCAAGCAGATTCGTGACCATTTAGAGAAGGGATTTATAAGAAGGAGCATATTGGAGTGGGGAGCGCCAGTAATCTTCACCACTAAGGCGGATGGTTCTCTCTGACCCTGCGTGGATTATAGAGAATTAAATACGCTCACCAAGAAGAACGGTATCCACTCCCTAGGATTGATGATCTGTTTGACAGTTGGTAGGTTCTTTGGTTTTCTCTCAGCTTGATTTAGCCTTGGGATTCCATCAGCTTAGAGTCGCTGATGACGGCATAGATAAGACTACCTTTAGGACACCAGATGGATTCTTCGAGTAGTTGGTTATGCCTTTTGGGCTAACCAACGCTCCTGCCTATTTCGTTGATTTGATGAGCCGCGTCTTTAGGGATGTCCTATATAAGTTTGTGGTGGTATTCATGGATGATATCTTGGTATTTTCCAAGAATATGGAGGAGCATGCTATTCATTTGGAAGAAGTTCTTCGCACATTTCATAGTCATCATTTGAGAGCTAAGTTCTCGTAGTGTCATTTTTGGAGAGAGGAAGTACGTTTCTTGGGGCACGTAGTTTCGAAGGATGGTTTGGCTGTGGATCCCACCAAGCTTATTGCAGTGCAAGATTGGAAGGCCCCCAAGAACGTCACCGAGGTTAGGAGCTTCCTAGGATTGGCTGGCTACTACAGGAAATTCATTAGGGACTTTGCCAAGATTTCGGCAGCACTCACGCGCCTTACTAAGAAGAATAAAGCTTTCGTGTGGGACATGGATTGTGAGGATTCCTTCACAAAGCTTAAGAAAGCCCTTACTAGTGCACCGGTGTTAGTTTTACCTGATGGAGCTAAGCCTTTCCCTGTATACACTGATGCATGCGGGACGGGTCTAGGAGCAGTGTTGATGCAAGAAGGGAGGGTAGTGTGTTATGGTAGTAGGCAGTTGAGGACACATGAGAGGAACTACCCTACCCATGATTTGGAGTTGGCTGGCATAGTTTTTGCACTCAAGTATTAGAGGCATTATTTTCTTTGCGAAAGGTTTGAGCTTTTCACAGACCGTAAGTCCTTGAAATTCCTATTCTCGCAGAAGGACTTGAACTTGAGGCAGCAGAGGTGGATGGAGTTTTTATCCTTGTATGATTTTGAGATTGCTTATACCCCTAGCAAGGGTAATGTGGTTGTTGATCCATTGAGTAGAAGGAAAGCAACCCTTAGTCCTACGTTCGTAGAGTGGAGAAGCTTGGAGTTTATTTCTACCTTTGATTTTAAGCCTTCTACGGACATTACCATCGGATTGTTGGCGACATTAGAGGTGAGGCCTACCCTTATGGATCATATTGGCTTAAGGCAGCGGGAGGAGTCGGAGCTCATGGACATCATGGAAAGGATTAGCCGAGGAGAGGTCTCTAGACATCCCCAACGCTATTCCATTGATAGTAGAGGGCAACTTAGGAGAGATGGGAGGCTTTGTGTTCCACGCGCCATTGACTTGTTGAGAGCAGTTTTGGAGAGGCGCACCACTCCCGTATGACTATTCATCCAGGTGGTGATAAGATGTATTGGGATATGAAGATGATGTTCTATTGGGGTGGCATGAAGAAGGACGTGGCGGAATTCGTAGCTAAGTGTCTCTTATGCCAAAGGGTAAAAGTAAAGCAGCAGAAGCCCGGTGGATTACTTTAGCCCTTAGATGTGCTAGAGTGGAAGCAGGATAGTATTTCTATGGATTTTATGGATGGTCTACCCTATTCTAGGAAGGGGAATACTAGCATTTGGGTGATTGTTGATAGATTGACCAAGAGTGCCCACTTCATCTCAGTTAAGAGTAAGCGTATGGCTTCATATTTGGCATCCTTATATATTCGAGAGATAGTCCATCTACATGGAGTTCCTTCTAGCATTGTTAGTGATAGAGATCCCATTTTCACTACTGAATTTTGGAGAAGCTTACAGGAGGCGCTAGGGATGCAGCTTAGGTTGAGTATGGCCTATCACCCCCAGAAGGATGGCCAAACAAAGAGGGTTGATAGGGTGCTTGAGGATTTGCTATGGATGTGAATTTTGGACTTTGGAGGTACTTGGGAGGAGCACCTTCCATTGGTTGAGTTTGCCTACAATAATAATTATCAAGCAAGCATAGGGATAGCACAGTTTGAGGCTTTATATGGGAGACCTTGCAAGTCCCCATCATGTTGGGTTGAGTCTATGGAGAAGTTATTACTTGGGCCCGATATGGTCAGAGAGACATCTGAGAGGGTGGATTTGATTCGGCGGAGGATGAAGGCACCCTAAGATAGGCAGAAGTCTTATGCGAATAAACGGAGGAGAGACATTGAGTCTGAGGTTGGAGACTTAGTTTTTATCAAAGTATCCCCACTTAGAAAGGTGGTAAGATTCGGATTGAATGGAAAGTTAGCCCCCAAAATTGTTGGACCATTTCCTATCATAGAGAGAGTTGGGAAGATGGCTTACCGAGTGAAGTTACTAGATAGGCACCTAGGAGTGCACGACGTTTTCCATGTTTCTCACTTGCGAAAGTGCTTACATGTGTCGGCGGAGGTTGTAGAGCCTAGTCAGTTAGAGGAGGTGGATGTAGAAAGGGAAGCATCTGTTCGGTGTATCCCCACGAAGGTTATTGGAAGAGACATCAAGCGACTAAGGAATAAGGAGGTTCCTCTAGTAAAGGTGCAATGGGGAGATGATGTTGCAGACGCCACTTGGGAAGCATAAGAGAAGATTCGTACTTCCTATCCTCATCTTTTCGATAGTAAGTTTTTAGAATGTCCTAATTCCATCTTTAGTTTTGAATAGGTTCTTTCCTTTATTATCGTTTGGCAGGGTAGAACTTAGGATTTAACCTATGGAAGGTAGGATTTGATGTAAACATGTTATTAGAACATGTTATAAATGGTGTATGCTAGTGGTTGCAAGTGTTTGATAGTGGATGTTAATGGACGCATATAGGTGCACTAGGCATTATTATTCTTTAGGGATCGGCCTAACTAGGATACTAGTACATATGCATATGGATGTGCGCGCGTTTATATTCTATTTTTATGGTTGCTATAAATGGATGATTATCACATAATTGTTGCATTTGAATGATATTTTTAGCATGCATATAGAACTATCAGTTGTCATTAGGGAATTTTTGCATTCATTTGGATACATGGCACGGACATGATTGCATAAAAGGAGGCCAACTGAATCGGTGGACCACCTAATCTTTTGCATTAAATAGGAACATTTACACTACACTAATTGCATAAGTATCATAAATTACATTAGAAAAACCTAAGGACAATGAATGAATGGTTGATGATTAAGTAGTTGGTTGTAGAATTGGATGAAAACATTTAGTACATTCTTTTATCCTTAGAGATTTCGTGGACAAAATCCCTTAAGGAGGGGAGAATGTAACAACCCAAAAATTTAACTCGTAATATTTTGGATGTAATTGGTCAATAAGTAGATGTTCAAATCATGGGGGATTTGGACGAGGGGCGCTATTAAATATTGTTTGGATGAAGGGAAGAATACTGTGTAGGGAGCTATATATGTCGTCTAGTCCACAGTAACCTTCTATGTAGGGAGTTATATAGCATCTAGTCCACAGTAAATTAATGCCTTCTTTGTAGGGAGCTATATATGTCGTCTAGTCCACAGTAACCTTCTGTGTAGGGATTTATATAGCATCTCGTCCACAATAAATTAATGTCTTCTGTATAGGGAGCTATATATGTCGTCTAGTCCACAGTGAGTGCTTTGTGTATCTTTCGTAGTTACCATTAGCATTCTGTGTAGGGAGTTATATAGCATCTAGTCTGCAGAAAGGTACTATAGAGTAGCAGGCCGATCAAAATGGTAGAATTAGGGTTAAAGCCTAATTAGAAGATTAGGGATTCAATCTAATCAAAGCAGCAATCAAGGACAAGTGCAAACAATCAAAGTTAACCTATCTTATAAATTGAGCGATATTTAATCGTACTTATTTCCAGCTTATCCTTTTCCTATTTCCTATGCTTTCCTTATTTATGCTAGAACTGTTGTAGAGTCTATTATTTTACCTTGCTTAAAGACTCTAGTAATTACTATCATTCACCAGACCTTTAGTCTGACCCACTCCTATATTTTTCCCCTTTTTCCCTTCCATAGGCAATCAAGGGAGAGGATAGTAGACGTGCGGTTGCTTATAGATTTTCTTGGAGGAGTTTTCTATCATGTACTTCTTTTATTTTAACTTTAGCTCTTTTGTGTACTGGCTTATTATGAGGGATATTATGTACTCTAATTTTGAGACTATGAATTTTTATTTCATAAGACATGATGGGTTTTGAGATATGGATGTTGTATTTGGTATTTGACTTATTTATGAAGCAATTATGAAAGTTTTATTTTAAATAAGTTATTATTTTAGTTTCCGCTGTTTTTTACATATTTTTGTCTTGTGAATCTTAGTTTCTATTAGTTTTATTTATACCTACAATGTACCACGCCTTTTAATGTGTCCTTTTGGGTATATTAAGGGGTGTGGGGTGTTTCATTAATATTATACACACACACACATGGGATTCGAATAAAATATGTATAAATACATGTAGAGAAAATGCTAATTAATTTAAATGTCAAACTCATCCAAGTCGCAAACTCCAAATAAAAATATATCTAATATCCTTAGCCAACAACTAACTTGTATACAAAAAGGAACAATATCAAACTCATCTTATATTAACATAGTAGAATTTAACTCTTTATTTCAAGGTAAACAAGTTTTATAGTTTAGATCTTTCGTATTCTATTCAATTTTTACATAAAGCACCTTGAAAAGAAAAAGGGTCCATTCATGTTTAATTTATAGAAATAGGCAGTGCAAACTACAATATAATAAAATTCATACTTTGCACACCATTTCTAACTTTGCTTTTAGAACCTTTTTACTACTACAAGTGAAATCAAAATAAATAAAGTGGAATAAATTATAAATTATCTAAATCTCAATTACAGATCTGATCCTACTATATTAATACAAAGAATTGATATTCCAACATATTCAAAGGTTGACATTTATTTAGGAAAATTTAGGGAGTTTTAGATGTTTTTTTATTTTACCGTAATTTATCAAGGCATACTCCAAATCGAAATAATTACTCTTTAATTACAAAATTATGAAAAACTTGAAATTTCTACTCACAGATAATTGTTTGCTTCCTAACTGCATTTGATTCCACCATGCCTAAATCCCTTTTAGATCTCGCTCTTTTGGAATATACAACAAAGTGAATTGTATATAGAAATTAGATTTATAATCAGGGACTATAGAGGAATAAAATTAGAAACCAAAGAATTAAACATCAAGACCTCTTACCTGAAATCCTAACTGATTCTTCAATTTAAAGAAGAAGAAGAAGAAGGGATCGATTTATACCGCTTCTAATTCTCTATTAGATCTTCCGTTTTGAATATACAAAAAATGGATTGTACATAGTTTAGATTTAAAATCATAACTAGAAAGGAGGAGGATTGGGAATTTAATTAAATTAGAGATCAGAATTCCTTACCTAAAATCTTACTGTTTCTAGAAACCTAAGGGGAACGATTTTGACAGAGCTTCGCTGACGATACCAAAATGTTATAAAGAAAAATGGAGATCTAGTGGCCTATTTACAGAGGTGAGAGGGAAATAAAACCATCAGATTTAAAAAATAAAATACGGGCCATCCACGACCTTTAGAAACCTAGCCGCCTCCTTCAAAATCGGTCGACCACTTACACATAGGCGATCGACCGGTCTTCAATTTTGGATCATATATTATTACTTTTCATTTCAATTTTAATTAATTATATTAATTACTCAATTAACTCATGTTAATCCAAACATTTCTTTAAATGTTAATCTCCAGACAACTTTTAAAATTTAAATTCAAACTTTTAAATTCAAATATTTAAATTTTATATTCGAAAACTTCAAATGTCCATAACTTCTCCGTTTGTACTCCGATTTCAATATGGAAATTGATCAGAAAATCGCCATGAATGCAATGGTGCAACTTCCGCGACCAAATTCAAATATTTACAAAATTTCTTTTTTAACCTATTTTAATTATTTAATTTCTTATTAAATTTTACGGGGTGTACCCCTCTAAAAGGATTTTGCCCCCGAAATCACCAAGGGCAAATAGTATAAGGCGCACTCAACAACCATTTTATACAACCAAGTTATTTAGAATAATCTACACAACCATTTACTCAACCAAAAATGCAATGTGATTATGTATGCAACATACTATAAGTGAGCTCAATCCTACCGTGAATGCAAGATCGTGACATATAGGCATGTATAGAAACATCCTAAATATACATAAAGTTCCATATAAGTGCAAAAATAACAGTAAATAGTATGGCAACCATCTACTACCATCCAATCTAGAAACCATGATGCAACCAAATAACTATATTTGGAGAGAAATGATTACTAAAGAAAAGCTCGGGATGAGCAGACTTCATCTTTTATTTGGTTTCCCATGTGCTTTTCACTGGGTTATCTCCCATTTAACTCGAACCAACCTAATACCTTCGTTACGAAGCCTCTTAATATCATGCTCCACTATGCGAGTGGGAGCACGAGGGGGCAATAGGCTCCATTTCAACATCAATTAACTAATCAGGCTCTCCTATAAAGGCAATGCCATGTAGACGTTTCCACAAGTACGGAACATGAAAGACGTCATGGGCTCCCACTAACTAGTCCAGAAGGTCCACCTAATAAGCAAGTTTCCCCACCCTCTCTAAAATCGGAAAAGGCCCAATGAACCTTGGCGCCGACTTCCCAGATGTACCAAACCTCATTTCCTTTCTAACAGGGGAAACCTTGACGAATACCATGTCCCCAACTAAAAACTTAAATTCCTTTCTTCGCATGTCAGCTTAGAACTCCTGATGGTCCTGTATGGACTTCATTCACTGCCTAAACACATTTACCTTCTCCAAGGTCCTCCAAAATCCATGATGCAAGCTCTCAACACATCTTAAAATTCAAATTCATTCCAAAATCCAATTGCAAACTCCTCCAAATTCGCTAGTGAACACAGGGTCTCTATTGTAAGAATGCCAATTGGAACTTCATCTAGTCGCACCACTTTCTTGACATAAACCTGTGCTAAAGATGCTGCAATCCTATTACTTCCAACGAAATAAAATTATCCAATCTACTATAACCTAAATAGCATCATTGCCCTTTTTAACTCCTAGGCAACCTATCTATAAAGTCCATCGATATATGCTCTAATCTCCAAGTTGGAACCTCCAATAGTAACAACAACCCTCTGGGATTTCCTTGTGGAGTCATAATCATTTTGGCATGTCAAACCTCTAGAAACAAATTCAATGACTCTCTCCATCCTTGACCAACTAGAAAAATTCTCTTCATATTTCTACTTCTCTTAACTCATTCGGTGTGATTGGTGATGCTTTGCAAGCTTTTGTTTTGAAGCATTCTAACCTAATTTCCTCATTAACTTCCAGTCTACCTTCGGTTTAACGCTAGTTAAGTGTCCTTATGAAATTTTCTTATTTACGATGTTCCTCAATATGTATATTTATGTAGTGGTCTAATCTCATCCATAAAATCAACATAGTGATAAAACAATAACATGTCTTATACCATATCGAACACTTTTCCTAAAGGCGACAACTAAAGATTACAACCCAAAATTCCAAAAGAAAATTTTGCTGGAAGCTACCTCAGTCATCAAATGGTGTTAATGATGTTTGGGTCCTAATGCTACTAACTAATTTAAGATGTCATTTGAAGAATGTCATTCCACCATTACCCACCTTCCTTAATTTTCCTTCTTAGTTCTAATAAATATCCATTACCCATAATAATGGGTCACTAATGTCAAAATTGACCGTCTCTAATCAATCCTTATTTAATCTCTTTCAATCTATTACCAGTTTCAAAATTCACTTACTATGAGTATTCACTTCCTCCATAATTACCATATTAGATTCCTTAATTAATCCCTTATTTTATTCCTTTTATTCTCAATTAATTACCAATTTTTTGCCCATTAAATCTGTAATTAATGTCCATAAATCCTAGTCCTATAATTACAACGTTGTTTATTATTAATACGAATACCATTGTAAATTATGCTATTTATATATTTCTTATTCCTAATTATTAATTTATAAACTAGAACATTTCATTCCATATTTTATTTTATCAGAGCCATGCTTCCAAATAGGATTACTATTAAAAATTTCCGTAAATTAATCATAAGAGATATTTGTGCTTTGTTTGAAGTTACAAGGGATCATTTCTTTCTTTTACTGAAATAGACAACGTAAACTACGGAAAAGAATATCCCTATCTTACGAATCTCTTTCCCATTTTGGTATATCCCTTGTTAATTCAAATGACACATTTTTATACATATTTTGGGATTGGATAATTTGTGGAAATTACACTAAGCACGCTCCAAATAAATTAAAACATAGAGATTCAAAATCCAAGTCAACTAAGGCAACAACATTTACAACCCAATTATAGGTCTGGAATATCTTTACACTTTATCAACATTTATAGGTCTGGAATATCTTTACACTTTATCAACATTCTACTAAATACTTGGGACTGATTCCAAATTTCTAGATCAGGTTGTACATACCTTTCTAAATTTATTCATATCATAAAACCATTAATCCATTCTTACCTAGATAGTGGTCCCTATCTACTCCATAAAATATAAATTTAGAAACCCGCATTACGCTAGTATGTGACATCTTAAATTCAAACTTGCAAAAGAATTTCCACATCTTGAAAGAAAACCTTTATATTTTCAAAAAAATTTCCAACTTGCAAAACAATTTGGGGTTTCGAATTCTTAAAGATATCTAATCACCATATATTATTTTACTCCATACATTTGTTCCATTTTTATTAATCATTTGGACAAACGACTTCCAAAAATATTTAAACCCAACTTTTCATAATTTTCAAAACATTTACTACTTTATTCTTAATCCTAAATTCAAAAATTACTTAGTAAAACGATTTCCTTTCTTAAATACTTTTACCCCAAAGACTTAACTTCTTTAAAAGTAGGGTCATTAATCCAAAATATTAAAAAACTCAATTATTAAACCAAAATATCACAAATTCAAAGAGAATTGCTTAATTCCCAGAATGGAGCTAAATAATTTTCCTCATTCAAAAACATTATACATCAAAGATTTATTCTTTTAAAAGTTAGTCTTTTAGTTCAAAACAATCAAAAACAGTATCCATAACTTTAAATAATGTAAAGTGGAGTAGATAAGGCAAATTCTTATCCCATTATTTTCCTATCCCATTCTCATCATTTCCCTCCTACATTATCTTTAACTAGATCACTAATCCTAAGTTAACAGTTCCTAATACTATTCTTATCCAAATCTTCTAGTATTGCCTCTGTTCATATTTCTCCTACTTGAATGGCCTCTATATAATTTTAGTCAAGTTCCAATTCTATTTTTTTAACCCAAAAAATGGATCAACACCCTGGATTGAGTGTGAAAGCACCAGCCATGTTCCTACAGAGCAGTAATATAGAAAATAAATGTAAAGAGAGTAAAAAAATAGTAAAAAGACAAGAAGGTTTTTATAGTGGTTCGGTTGTTAATAAAGCCTACGTCCACTTTATAACTTTCTATTAACTGATTGTTGTTACAAGTTGAATTGGATTACAATATGATTGAATCTCCTAAGTCAGATGAAGTCACAAGTACAAGAGTTCACTGGAGAATCACAATGTACCTCTAAATGACTATTGTGTGGGAGGAGAAGAGTGAAGAATAATTTCTGTAAAGTTCCGGCAGCCAGTCTCGAAGATCCTGTTTATGTAGCAAGTAGGATTGTATTTATGGGGATTGGAGAGCTGTTGGGCTAGGCCGCTTTGCCAGAAGCCTACACTCGATGATATGAAGGTGCTTCGAGAATTTCATTACGATCCAACTTAACCTGATGGATCGCTAATGATCCATAGGGCATGTATCGCTAGCGATCCACGTACTTAAGGTACTTTTGGATTGTTTCATTTAGGTTGCATTCCTTGCCTTATGTAGTTGCTTTCCTAGTAATTTCGTAGCTAGTTGCCTTGTTTTGATGATGATTCATGTATAGGCAGGATTGAACTATGACTGGAATCAGATATGTCTTTGCTACTCGAACTAGGTTGCTTGGAAGGCTATGAACATGGCATACACCTGTAGAAAGATATTGACTCACGATGCAAGAGGTTTGAATGACCCATGAGGAGTCCTTATGGATTGTTAGCGATCCATCCCCTTAGTTATTTTTGTGTGTTTTGTCTTGAGTCCTTCTTGCCCCATTCTTTTGGTCCTTTTGGTTGATTCTTGAGTTGTTTTGCCTTGGCCCGGATGTTCTAACTCCTATTGAATTCTGTTGGGTTAAAAACCCGGTTAACATTTGCCTCCCAATGTATGCCTTCATTGGAAACAAGGTATGCTCTGGAAGTAACTGCTTTTGAGTTTCCATTTTTTGAAATTTAATTGATCATGTTGAGGTTATCATGCGAATTTGGTTTGGCTATTCGACCTTTTGTTGAGCTTTCGATAAGAATCGTCGTCACTTATAAAAGGAAATCAATTTCGATCCCAGAATTTTTAAGATGCTTGCAAACAATATATAGATCATGCTTGGAAAGTTTGGAGAAGATTGGTTGTAACATGATGTATCGCCAGTGATCCATAGTCTATGGATCGCTAGTGATCCATAGACTTAGCAAAATTTCTTCAACCAATTTCTTATTTATCTTTGCTCGAGCTGACCTATTCTCATTATTCTCTGTTCACGCATTCTTCTTGCGACCCGAGACAATCCACGACCAAACCCTAAATTAGCCATCGTCGCCGCCACCGTTGATCTCCACCGCCGACCTCAACTACCTTCACCATAACCTCAAGCCAAGCCCCAGTGCCTGTGTCGACCTTGCATAGCTTGGATCGCCACTAACTCGAAGTTGAACGCATTTGCTTTTGAACTGAGTTTGGTGATGACATAGTTACCGTATTGGTGGTGATTTCCAATGAGTTTGGGGCGATCGATGAGAGTGGTGAAAGAAGCGGGTTGATTGCGATTTATTTGAGGTATATAGTGGATTTGTGCCTTGCACATGGCGTATCCTACTATCTTCATTCAATAAATCAAAATCAATTAGTGCATGGGCTCGATGGCTCCGACGAGGCGGTTTACTATGGACTTGATCATCCTGGATTAATTTTACTATCACATGCTCAGTGTACTCGAAAATATAACGAGCTTTCCATGTCGCTTTGGACAACGGATCTGTTATCGATCGTTGACCGATAACAGGTAAGTGTAGGAGGAATAACTTCAATGAATGATATGAAAAGCTTTTTCCTTTCTTCACTACAAGTGAACTATCTACATAGGATAGAGCATTTGTAGTGTTCAGACGACCGAGCCCATCCCACATAAACAACACACTGCACTTGCCCTAGTCAACGCTTGGAACCCAACGAGTTGGCATAAGTCAACGTCTTTTCAGAATTCAAGCGTTAAACATAGGGGGATTTCTAGTTATAAATAGAATTACATGACCATGTTGGCTACAAGTTCTGTTATATAGATTGAAGCGTCCGCCATCCCAATGTAAATCTAGTGGAGGAAACCCGGCACTCTCGAAAGCAGAATCGACATCGGTTATGCATTCGCAAATGGTTCCAACAGCGCCTACTTCTTCGGCACCACCGGCTCAATATGGTCAACTGGTGCCGGTTGGTCCGGTTGTTGATCGAACCCCTCCGAACTTTAGAGTTTTGCTCAACCCTCAGGAGAGAGCTTCCATTGTAATTTCTGCTAAAGTTCTGCACAATATTTGTTTACAGCATGGAATTTCGGATGACGATGTGCACTTTCCACTGAAAAACAAGTTTGCATACATGCTACCTTCGGGGTACACCGTCTGTAATTGGTACATGTGCATGAATGGTGTAGTGCCCCCATTCAATCATTTCTTAAGAGAGATTCTTCTGAATTTGGGAGTAGCTCCATTTTAAATTCATCCCAACGGATACACAATTTTGACTTGTCTTCACATTTTGTTTATGCGGATATTCAATCATGCCCCAAGCATCGATGAGCTGAGATATTTCCTCTTATTCAAGAAAGGAGATGGATGTCCATCTCTTGTGATTATTGAAGCTCAAAGTAATCGTAAAATCGTGCTGCAACTCCAAAGTAACTTGTCCCAGTTCAAAACCCAATCTTTCTTTGTTAGATAACCTAAAGGATTTAATCATCTTTAGACGACAGGGTGTAAGTTTTCTCTTCACTCGTTGAGATTTATTATGATGGTGCGGTGTTTTAATAGACTGGATACTCCTTGCAGTTATTCTGAGGCCAAATAAAGATCCATTAATCCCATCTTCCATACTCTGAAGGCCATATATGCTAGAGAGAGATCGGTCAAATCCTTTCTAACGGATGAGAATCTGCATTGGTATGGATTGTTGCATCCTGGGAGATCTGCTATCACCGTTGAAATTCCATTCCCAACCCATTTCAGGATTCAAACACGCTCCACTTCTTCGTCGCACGATTCTGAAGAGGGTCTACCAGGAGGAGAAGGTCCATCTGAATGATCAACTGAGGAAATCCGTGAAGGAAAAGGTGTTTTACCGGAATTAGTAGCTCGATTAGGATGCCCTTGATTCTCGAGGAGGGGAAAGAGGAGTTCAAATAGCGAGAAGGAAAGGCTGCGGTGATCGTAAAAAAGGAGGAAGGTGAAATTGAGAGTTGGAGGAGCTATGATTCTTCCTTTAGCAATGAGGAATTTGATGCAAGTTCCAATGAATGGAATTTCGAATCATGTGATGAAACTTCGGGAGTGAGTCCCATTTCCCTGGATTTGCCTCGCTAAGAAATTATTGCTCAAGATGCTCCCCAAACAGCTGAACGACCCCATAGTTCTCCGCCTAAGGAAACCGATATCAACTTTGGGGACTTGAGCAAATTTTATGTGGACATTGCAGAACTCAATCAGAGATGATTTTGAGTTCGAGGAATTGTTTTCTCACTCTGATCGTGCTGTTTCTAGAGTTAACCTAACTCCAGCGGTAGTTGCCTCCAAACACGGTTTGTGAAGTCCTTTTAGGCCGCCAACGGCACATTACACACTCCACTAGGGTCATGTATACTCATCTTTGCTTTATTTGAGCTTATTTTTTGTTGCTAAAGTTACTTCATTTTTTTAATATATATTAGGTACTATGGGAGGTCGTGGGCTTTATGAAGATCTTGAACAATTCACAGATGAATGACGTAGGTCGAGACGGACTTTGAGTAGCCACCAGCCCTAAGAAACCGAGGAAGAATAGAGGAGAAGAAAAGATTAGGAAGCTGAAGCACGTCGTTGGGATGATAGGAATTGAGATAGAGTTTATAGGGGAGGCTATGAGAAGAGGAAGACTCCCGATGAACGGGAAGAGCCATCCAAAAAGTCAAAAGTACATCATGATCCACGTCCTTCCGAGCACCATACATCTGCCTCAGCTCCAATTTCTATCGGAATTAAGGTTCCGACTTCTATTTTCAGGTCGCTCCATCAACCCAGACTCCTTCAATTCATGCTTTAACGGCTTCTAGTTTTTCACACCCTCGTAGGAGGCCTGCTTATATTCTCTCATCCAGTCCACCTAAGCTTAAAGCCACTCTTCCCGGATGGTTCCTGATGGGAGTTAAATTCGATCGTGACCTGCTTGTGATTCGGAAGGATTTTTATATACCCCATCTCCAGGCGATTCAGAGTGACTTAGATCAAGCTGAAGGATGGGAGAAATTATGTAAGTAGCCGGAGGACACAAACCATAACAACTATCAAGAGATTCTTTTTTTCAATTCAAAAAAGGATGATTACGAAAGGGTGCTGACCGAACGTGATGCCAGAATTGATCAATTGACAAAAGAGAGAGATGCTGCCATTTGAGAAAGTAAGAGCAACATTAGTTTGCTAAAGGAATTGAAAGAGGCTCACGTGAAAATTGAGATCGTGTTTAGAGATGAAATTAAGAAAGCCCATGCTGATGAATTCAAGCTAAAAAAGGAGCTTGAAACTCGTGATGAGATTATCAAAGCTCAGAAGAGAACTATTGTTGGTGATGATGAAACTGTCGAAGCTCATCAGAAGACAATTGCTGACTATGCGGGAATGGTGGACTCACGAGATAAGACCATCTCTAACCAGGCTTAAGTGGTTGCTTCACTTCGAGAAAATGTTGCACAGCTCAACGTTAAAAAGACCAAAGTTGAAGTCGAGAAGCCAGCTATGACGGTGGACTACTTGGAGCTGCAAGATGCCTTCGAAAGGAAAATGGTGTAGATGAATGACACCATCTTGAACTCCTACGTCAACTTCCTGTTGCATCAGGCCAGTCTCTGTTATTTGGGCCCCAAATTCCCGCGTACTCTTGCTGTGGTTTGGGAAGAAGTCCTAGCCCGTTTTCGAGAAGACAGGAATATGTACACTAAACAAGAGTTAGATGATGCTTATCTTAACGAAGAATCAAAAAAGGCTTCAGTAGAGGGAGAGAGATTATTCGGGTTGAAAGGGAGCGAGAAACCACTGATGCTACTGCAATTACAACTGCCAAAGCACTATAAAGGCCTTTAAGTTCTGGGCCTGGCGAATTGTCCAAGCAGCCTCATGATCAGACTAGAGTCATTGCGGCTTCAACCGGTGCTGTTTTGTTGTCCGCCCCTTCAGCAGCTATCTCCGAAGCCTTGGGTGGTCCTAAAACTTCACCCAAGATTGTGAAACCATCTAAAGAAGGAAACGGTAGGGAGTATGAGGTTGAAATTCACAGTCATACTTTCGATGCAGGTAACTTTCTTGTTTCTTCCGAGTTTGAGAATTTCCAACACACGCCACAAGAATAAGAAAATTGAATGCTTTCCTTTTTGATCTTATGGGTCCGTCATCTTTGCCAGTCAAACTGCTAATTTCTTCAGTCCCGTTGCCTACTGCTGTTTCGACTACTTCAACGCTTGTTTCTATACCAGCTTGATCACCACGCCTGTATCTTGTTCACAACTAGGGTCGGAATCTGAGAAGATCACTATGTTGCATGGCCTGGACAACCCCTCCATATTCCTAGAGGCTGATTTAGTAGTAACTGACAATCAAGAGCAGACAGACCAAGCTACCCAGCCAAATAAAACAGAGCAGTAGATGGTGGCAGTTAAGAAGGAAAATGTCGAGGAGAGAAAGTCTTTGAGAAGCTCCCGCAAGTCCCGCAAGCGCAAGACCAAAGAGAGTCTTCCGGGGGGGGCGAAGAACAAGGAGGAGATGTGGGCACGAAGCCTATAATCGATATCTTTGGCAGTGATACGACTCTCAATGGGGATGCTGAGGAGAAGAAGAAACTTCCGACCAAAGGCAAGAAAGGAAGTGGTGGTAAGAAGCACTGACGGGCTCGAGTGACAGTGGAGCCGGACTTTGTAACATTCTGATTTGTTCAACATGTATTTTGTACAAGTGCAAAGTCTGCACTTATTACTTTTGTTGTTGTAGCATCTATACTTTATTTTTTGGCTGATATTGTGTGGTTAGGGCCCCTACATTTTGACGTTGTACAGAACATGTTATAAGAAATGAAAAGATTAATGTTTCTACTATTACCTCTTCTATGTTCTTTCTTATTTAGCACGTACTTAGCTTGTTTTTATACCACTTATGTGTGTACATGACACGATTGCTTGTTCTGCAATTTCTATACTTCACATTGCTATGTTTTGTGGTCTACAATTCCTTCATTTCCATGATTTCACACATTATATATGCATTTTTTCCAGTTTTGCAAGTAGATCTGTTATGATTGCCAAAATTCTTTCTTCAACGAAACGGGACTGTGGAGTGGTTTTCCTTTCAACTAAATGTTTGAATGTGTGTGCCCCTACTTTACAGGGTTGTTTTTTGCGAACAATTGATAAATGACCGGTTGATTTGATCGATTCCTCGGATGTCTATAGCCAAATCGACTTTGTGGTTCCTATCTTCGGTAACTTGTGACTCAAATGTTTTGACTCCAAAGATTTTTTCGGTCAACGATCGGAATTCTTTGCCAATCTCTAGTTGTGTGACATTACTGGATTCGCGTCAATTACTTCTGATAGTGGGAGTGGATCCTTGTTAGTCCTGCAATAGAAGAGTTTTTCGATGTTGTAAGGACAATATCGGTACTTACAAGATCTTAATGGTTTGCTGATGATGCTGAAGCAACATCAAGTAGTGTTTGCATGGAATGCACGGCATTTAAGAGTGCACGGCTTTCGAAATTCGCGGCTTATTGAGAGTGCACGACTTACAAAATGCACTGCTTTTAAGAGTGCACGGCTTACGAAATGCATGACTTTTGAGGGTGTGCGGCTTACGAAATGCATGACATTTGAGGGTGTGCGGCTTACGAAATGCATGACTTTTTGAGAGTGCGCGGCTTACGAAATGTGCTGCTTTTTAGATTGTGGCTTAAGAAATGCGCAGCTTTTTGAGGGTGTACGGCTTACGACATGCACGGCTTTTTGAGGGTACGCGGCTTACGAAATGCATGGCTTTTAAGAGGGTCCTCTGCTTAAGAAAAGTGTGACTTTTAAGGGTGCATGGCTTTTGATTTTGAGTCGATCTATTTTCGTCATCTTGTCATGTAGGTGGAGCATACTTGGATGTGGTTTCACTTCCCCAAGCAGCTATTGAATGATCTTTGAGTTTGTTTACTTTCGCTGATCCGGCGCGTAATTTATGTGAACATGGTTTTATTGGTTCAGGAAGCTAAAGATATTTCATTAATAAACCAAAAATAGAGCAAATTTTTCCTATTTACAATGCCCCTAGGTAGTCGGGCAGCTTATTTGCAAAAATAGGAAATACATAGATAAAACCTAAATAAAGTAATGTCAGAGCGAGTCGTTGTTCCAAGCATGAGGAATCTGAATTCCACGGACTATGGTCAGCTTGAAAGTGCCATCTCTTAGCTTTTGCCCGATTGAGTAAGGCCCTTCCCAGTTTGGTCCGAATGTTCCTTGAGCCGAATAGATCCGTGGCAGGATGAGATCTCCCACTTCGAAGGTACGATTGCGGACCTTGGAGTTGAAGTGCCGTGTTACCCTTTTCTGGTGAGCCATAGTCCTTAGCTCGGCTTCTTCCTGTTTCTCATCAATTAGGTCAAGTGACTTGAGTAGGAGCTGTTTGTTCTCTTTTTGATTGAAGTGTCGTTTTCAATGATAGGGAACTTCCCATTCAACCGGGATCATTACTTCAGATCTGTATGCTATGGCGAATGGCGAGTGTCCAGTTGCTGACTTGTGCGCCGCCCGGTAAGCCAATAGTGCAAGTGAGAGCTCATCAACCCAGTTTCCTTTGGCTTTCATCGGCCATTTTTTTATGGTGGACTTGATGATTTTGTTTACCACCTCCACTTGCCCGTTTTCTTGAGTTTGTACCACTACGAAGAAAATCTTTTCGATGCAGAAACGCTTGCAAAAGTCCTTGAATTCAGCATTTCGAATTGAGTTCCATTATTTGTGATGATTTTCTATGGCACTCGAAACCTGCAAATAATATTTTTAGTGACAAAGTTAATTACTTTCTTAGTGGCAATTGTAACTAGCGGTTCCGCTTCGGTCCATTTTGTGAAGTAATCAACAGCGACGATAGCATATTTGGCCCTTCCTTTAGCAATTAGGAGCACACCGATCAGGTCAATTCCCCAGACTGGAAATGGCCATGGGCATAAGTTCTTTGGATAGAGTTCTCTATATTTTGGTGCACTTTTGGCATTGCACAATCGCCCGGCATAGTCCGTTGCATCAAGGTTGATGGATGGCTTGAAGTAACCATATTAGAAGATCTTCTTTGCTCGAGTCTGCCCCACAATGTGGTTTCCGCAAATGCCTTCATGGACTTCCCTGAGGATCTTCTTGGCCTTGCTATTGGTTACACATCTGAGTAGGGGAGTAGAGAATCCCCTCCTGTAAAGAATTCCATCCAGCAAGACGAACCATGGTGCCTTCCAAAATAGCTTCTTTCGCTTGTTCTGATCCCTAGGGAGTGTACCTTTGATCAGGTAATCTTTGATCGGCGCCATCCATGATTGCTCTTCCTTTATGATTTCTATAATCCAACCGATATCCATATCATCTATGCTGGGTAATGTAAGCATTTCGACTAGGGCCAGTCCCATTGACTGAGCATCTCCGAAACTGGCTAGTTTGGCTAGGTGATACGCTTGCATATTCAGTTCCCTGGGAATGTGACTTAAAGTGTAGTGCTCGATGTCCTGCAGCAATTCCCGCGCTTTTGACAAGTAGAGGGTGAGGTTACCCCTTGCCTAGTACTCCCCTTTCACTTGAAAAACGACTAGCTGAGAATTGCTGTAGATATGCACAGCTTTTATTCCAAATTCTTTAATGACTTTTAATCCTACCATCAAGGCCTCGTATTCTGCTTCATTATTGGTGACAGAAAATTCTAGTCTCAGAGCATAGCAAACAGATCATCCTTTGGGGTTTTTGATTACAACCCCTGCCCCTGAATAGAATTCATTTGATGCATTATCGACAAACAACTTCCACTGTGGTACCATGTCCTAAATGCTTTCTTCTTCACCGTCCCGCTTGGTAAATTCGGCGATGAAATCTTCCAGATCTTATCTGTTGATATCTCTTTAAAGATGATAAGTGATTTCATATTGGCTTAACTCGATATTCCATTTCAAAAATCGCCATGATGTCTTTGGGCGATAAAACACCTATTTTAGAGGTTGATCCATCAACACCTTGATGGGATGAGCCTGGAAGTACAGTCATAACTTCTTTGACGCGATCAACACGCAATAGGCGAGTTTTTCCAACTTTGGATAATTCTTTTCCGCTCCAGTGAACTGCTTACTGATGTAGTAGGCGGGTCGATGGACCCTAGCCTCTTTGCGTACCAATGTTGCACTCAGAGCATGGGTCGATACAGCATGGTAAACAAACAAATCATCCTCGTTTATCGGCTTAGATAAGACTGGCAGGGTTTATATGATGGAGTAATACTTCAAAAGGTCATCTGACAGGCTTTGTTCCATTCAAAATTCTTCTTCCCGTCTTCAATGCATCGTAAAACGGTATGCATTTGTCAGTCACTCGGGAGATGAATTGACTCAGCTCTGCGATCTTTCCATTTAGACTTTGCAATTCCCTTTTGGTCACGTGGGATTTAACATTCTTTAGGGCGGTAATCTATTCCAGATTAGCTTCAATGCCTCTTACATTCATGATGAAACCAAGGAATTTACCAAAAGCGACGCCGAAAGAGCATTTCAACGGGTTGAGCTTCATTTCATATTTCCGTAATATTTCGAACATCTCCGCGAGGTTGTCTAAGTGATTCTCTAATATGCATGATTTAACAAGCATGTCTTCCATGTATACTTCTATCGTTTTCTCGATCCGATCTTTGAACATTATGTTAACCAGTCATTGGTAGGTTGCCCCTGCGTTCTTTAGTCCGAAGGGCATGACTCGATAACAATATAACCTAAGGTCGGTAATGAAACTAGTATTTTCTTAATCGAGTTTATGCATCATGATTTGGATGTATCCTGAGTAGTCATCCGTAAATGATAGTAGCTCGTGGCCCGCCATGGCATTAACTAGCTGATCGATCTTGGGCAATGGAAAGCTATCCTTTGGGCAGGCTTTGTTCAAGTCTGTATAATCAATGCAAGTCCACCACTTCCCATTGGACATCTTTACTAGAACCAGATTTGATGCCTATACGGGGTAGGTTGCGTTACGGATGAAGCCGTTTTCCAACAACTTATCCACTTCCTCTCTTAGTGCAACAGACCGTTCCGATCCTAGGGTGCGCCTCTTCTACCTCACTGGAGTGTACTTTTGATCGATATTAAGTGCATGCCAAGCTATCTTTGGCGATATCCCACACATATCGAAATGCGTCCAAGAGAACACGTCCAGATTGGCATGAAGAAACTTGACTAATTCTTGTTGCGTCTCGGTTTCAAGATGTCATACTATTTTTAGTACTCGTGTCGGATCACTCGTGTCTATAGGGACATGCACTGTAATCTTCACCGGTGCTGCCCGTTCCTTCCCTGAGCTCTTCTTTCTAGGGTCTATAGCCTTATCGAATCGGCCGTGGCCCCCAAGCCAAGGGAAGTTCTGTAGTTGCTATGCTGACGGTTCGCGAATGTGGAGAGTTTTCTCCACATTCTTCCCATTTTATTTCTTTCTTGTTTCATGCAATTTAGCGATGTAGCATTCCCTTGTGACACTCTGATCTCCCTTTATCATTCCAACTCCCTTTTTGAAGGGAATTTCATAGTGACATTGATGCAGCGCATACCTCGCGAACGAGCTTCCTATGTAGCGAAACCCTAGGTCGCGAGGTCGAAGCCGCTCCAGAAATTGCAAAGCTTAGGTCGCTCCTCCTCCGCCTTAAGTCGCAGCGAAACCTTATGTCGCTCCAGTTATGTTGCGTGCTCCTTATGTCGCTCCAGTTAGGTCGCGAATTCCTTATGTCGCTCCAGTTAGGTCGCGATTCGATCCAGCCTTATGTTGCTCCTCCTTAAGTCGCGGCGAATCCCTTAGGTCGCGAGTCGCTCCAGCCTTATGTCGCTCCTCATTAAGTCGCAGCGAATTCCTTAGGTCGCGAGTCGCTCCAGCCTTATGTCGCGAATTATCTAATGTCGATGCCGAAGTTGCTATGTCGCTGCCCAAGTTGCTATGTCGCAATGATGATAAGTCGTTTGTATTGTAGTTGTTGTACCGCTTTTCCTTAAGTCGTTTGTGTTGTATTTGTTAAGTCGCATTGTTGTTATGTCGTTATTGTTCTTATGTCGTATGTTGAAGTCGTATGTGTTGTAATTTCCTATAAATAGGGGTGTGTTGTCATTTGTAAGGGTGGTTGATTTTTGAATAAAATTTGTTGAGAGCTTTGTGCCTCCTTTAAAATTGGAAGTTGAGTGTGATCTCCTTTCTCCATCTTCGGATATTCGAGTGCGCTCGAATCAACGACTTTAAAGCCGATTCATGGAATCTCGTGCGCGAGATTAACGTCGAAGAATCGTAGATCTTCTAACGCGGTATCGTGCGCGATCAACGTGTTGAGGATAGCTAGAATCCGGTATCTCGAGAGATCAACGGATTTGGGCATTTGGGTATCATCAATTCATCAATTTATCTTGTTTCATCGACTCGTATTTCCGCAATTCGTGATTAGATCCGAGATAGATTTGACCGCTGGTTCATATCTACTTCCGTGCTGCGTCATTTTGGTATCAGAGCAAGGAGACGAACTTTTCCAAGTTCGTTGGGTGTTCGTGAGATTTCAAACAAGTTGGGGAGTTTTGATTTGAGATTTTTTTGATCAAAGTGAAGTTTGTGTTTGAATTTGTTAAAGATTTGATCATGCCTTCGAGACGTGCTAACCGCTATCAAAATATTGAAGATTTGTATAGAAGACAAGAAGCTGAGCAGATGGAGCAGTGTATCAATGAAAAGTTCAATGAGGGTATTGAAAAATTGGAGAAATTGATGATCGACATGAATCAAAATCAAAGGAGAACGTCACCAGTTTCGAACCACGGTGGAAACAGGGTTTCGCCATTGGTTTCGAAAGAAAGGAGGATGTCACCCCAGTCTTGTCCAGATAGAAGAGAATCATCAGTTTCAACGATGGGAGACCACCATGGGTACCGAAATGTAGAGGGAAGAACTCAACATGGTTTTGAAAATGAACCATATCGTAATGCTAAAAGACAGGGAAGAAGGGATATGCGTGGTCGTAGGGATGTCGATGGTCAGGATCGATATCGAAATACATCTGATTTTGAGGAAGATGGTGATGGAGGTAGTATTCATTATCGAAATCAAGGCCAAGTGCGAAATCAATTTCGGGATTTAGAAAATGATCGTAAATGGGAGTCCGGTATGAGGATGGAAATTCCAGAATTCAAAGGTGGTATGCAAGCAGAAGAATTTCTTGATTGGTTGTCGAATGTTGAAGAAATTTTGGAATTCAAGAATGTGCCTGAGAATCACAGAGTCCAATTAATTGCTACAAGACTAAGAGGAAGAGCTATGGCTTGGTGGCAACAAACTAAACTAACTCGGGAGAGAATGGGAAAATCAAAAGTTGTTACTTGGGAGAAGATGAGAAAGATGATGAAAGCGACTTTCTTGCCATACAATTATCAATCTCTTATGTATCAACGTTTGTAGAATTTGAGACAAGGGACGAAGACAGTGAATGGCTATGCAGATGAATTCTATCAATTGATTGCAAGGAATGATATTATGGAAACCGAGGAACAGCTAATGGCTAGATATGTTGGAGGGTTACGAATGCAAATTCAAGACATGGTTAATATGTTTAATCCAATGTCTGTTGCTGAAGCACATCAAAAAGCTCTAGCTTAGGAGAAACAAGGGAGACGAGGAAGTGGTGTGTTTATGAGTTCCAACAACCAGAATAAGGGTGCTAGTAGCAGTGCAAATGTTTCCAAGGCAGTCAATAAACCAATTGTCAATGAAGCCGCTAAAGCAAAGGTCAATAGCAGTATCAAGTGCTATAATTGTCAGGAGTTTGGCCATAAAAGTAATGAATGTACAAAGCTAAAGAAGAGAGCATTAGTTGTAGAGGAATGTGAGTATGAGGATGTGGAACCTGAAATTGATTATTCTCATCCACCGAAGTTTGATGAAGATGAAGAAGTTGTGTCAGGAGACGAATGGCGTAACTTGATGATGAGGAGGTCTTGTTTAACGCCAAAGCATGAGGATGATTCTAGTTGGCTGAGGAGCAATATCTTTCAGTCTACAGGTACTATCTTGGGAAAGGTTTGTCGATTTGTTATTGATGCGGGAAGCTGCGATAACATTATTTCTGAAGAAGCTATCAAGAAGTTAGGGTTGAAGACTGAAAAACACCCTAGACCTTATAAACTGGCATGGCTAAAGAAAGGTGGAGAAGTTGTAGTGGGAAGACGAGCATTTGTTACATTTTCTATTGGGAAGAAGTACAAAGATGAAATATGGTGTGATGTTGTTAGTATGGATGTGTGTCATCTACTATTGGGAAGACCATGGCAATATGATAGAGCAGTACAGCATAATGGTCGCACCAACAGCAACAGTTTCATGTTCGAAGGTACTCAAATCACCTTAGTTCCTAAGAAGCGTGAACAAAGTGAAAGCAAGTCAGAGAAGAAAGTGGAACCATCTAGTCTATTATCTTCGAGAGAATTTGTTAAAGAATTGGAAGATAGTGCTGAATTATTTATGTTGATTGGATATGAAACAAGTGAAGATTTTGAAATTCCTGCGGAGGTTAGACCGGTGTTAAATGAATTTGAAGATGTCTTTCCTGCGGAATTACCCAAAGATTTACCGCCACTAAGGGACATACAACATCAAATTGATCTAGTACCAAGTGCTGTTTTACCGCATAGGCCGCATTATCGTATGAGTCCGAAAGAGCATGAAGAGTTGAGGAGACAGGTTGAGGAGTTGCTTGAGCAAAGGCGTGTTCGAGAGAGTCTCAGTCCTTGTGCTGTATCAGCTCTGTTGGTGCTAAAGAAAGATGGTTCGTGGAGAATGTGTACAGACAGCAGGGCACTCAACAAAATAACTGCCAGATATAGATTTCCTATGCCAAGACTTGATGATCTATTGGATCAACTCAGTGGGTCTGTAATCTTTTCTAAGATCGACCTTAAGAGTGGTTATCATCAAATTCGCATAAGACCAGGTGATGAATGGAAGATAGCTGTTGGGTATGTTTCAGCCGGATCAACACCATCGGACCAGGTCCTGCCTCATCGAACTCCCACCAACGCATATCCCACTCGTGACCGAACCAAGCCTACCGGTCCATTCGTCTCAATGCCGAACCAAGCCTCACCGGTCCAACACCTCAAAGCCGAACCAAGCCTACCGGTCCATTCGTCTCAATGCCGAACCAATCCTTACCGGACCAAGCCTCACCGGACCAACATGCATCCCATCTCAATGTCGAACCAAGCCTACCGATCCATACTCCCACCGGACCAACAACTCACTACTCAAGCTCCTACCGGACCATACCCCAAACCGGACCAAGGTTCTACCACATAGCACCGGATCACCTACAACCGGTCCACTCTACACTCCAACCATCTCCGAACCAAGCGATGCCGAACCAAGACGTACCAGGCCAGATCATGTCAGCCCAGGCCCATCAGCAACTGTACACATCCTAGACCCCTACCCCCAGCCTCACTCTATAAATAGAGGGGCAGGGGTACGACAATGGGGACAAGTTTGAGAGCTCAAGCACGGAAGGAACTTTCAAACAAACAACTTTCTTTTACTTGTATCAAAGCTTTGTACTTGTAATCAAAAGAAGAGAAGAGAAATAACATATAAAGTGGACGTAGGCACATTCTGGCTGAACCACTATAAATTTGCGTGTCTTTTTATAGTTTAGCCCCTGCTTTTCATATATTTGCATAAATCACTCAAATCGCTAAGAACAACATAAGATCTACTAAATCATACAACTTTGAGGTGTTTGTCCATTTTTTGTGCAAACATTTTTGGTGCTTTCATTGAGAGCTAGAAGCTCGAGGCTTCAGCTTCATCCGCTTAACAAGTTTTCCTAACAGCATCGTCTGCCACTTGGAAAACATGCCTCCCAAACAGAGAAAAGATGTTAACAAAGGAAAAAACATCGCATCCAGCAGTCTTCCAGATCCAGCTGTCACGAATCAAGTAAATCGTCCTCCTCCAGCAACAGTAACAAATGAAGAACAGGCTAACCCAACTACTCCTGCCACAGAACAGCCTGCAGCAATTACTAGAGCAGATCTGGACAAAGTTGTGGTTGAAGTAACTAACCACTTCACGTCCCAGCAGGAAGCCTTGGTGGACCATCTCATGTCACGCTTAAGGGACGCTGAAGAATCCAACCGCAACACTGAATCATGGGGCGAGTCCCAGTCTGGAGGATCTCAGAGACAACAAAGATCTTCCTTCTTCGAAGGAGCTAATGGCAGAAGTAGCCGTGGTAGGAGCCGAGACCGAGCAGAGCCCGAAGTTAGGCCTGAGGAAACGTTTGGTACCGAAACCAACGGGGAAGGTACCGGGCGAAGGTCAACTGTAGCTGAGCCTGTCATGCTGCCTAACCACAGAAACGCCAGTGAACGGGGCCGAGCTAGAGTCCAGCCCGAAGATGGACCCAAGGAAGTGCTTAGATCAGAACCCAACAGGGGGAGATCAAGGCAAGGGCCAACTGTAGCTGACCCAAGCATGCTCCCAGAAGATCAAAGGCAGCCACTGGAAAATATGAGGAATGATAGACGATACCATCCCTACAGGTCATCTGGGAGGAATCAATCCCACAGAACAGAACCAAACTCATTTCTATCTGCTCCAAGTTCTGATGAAAGGATGGCACGCTTATTCAGAGAGTGTGTCCAACGGGAGCAAAGAGATCGAGGGATAGGCGCTAGGGTAACCAGCCCTTTCGCCCGCAATATCGAAATTGCTATCACCCCCCGAGAATGGAAGATGCCAACAATGGAACCCTACAAAGGAACCTCCGATCCCGTTGTACACTTACAGAGGTACACGCAGCATATGCTCATGAGTGGAGCGACAGAGGGAGTACTGTGCAAATGCTTTCCGCTCTTCTTAGCAGATCTTGCTACCTCCTGGTTCTGTCATCTACCCCAAGGATCCATCAGCTCGTGGGAAATGTTGAAAGAAAAATTTATCAGTCAGTTCCGCATTCATGTGGAGCAACCTAAGGACGCTTATTCCTTATCCAGCGTCAAACAGAAACCTGGAGAAAAGCTGCAGCAATACCTAACCAGATTCAATGCCGCAGCAGCCGCAGTCCAAGATGCCGATGAGAAGCTTATCCTAATGGCCCTCTGTAGTGGTGTGCATCCGGACACTAAATTTGTTAGAAGGTTGACAAAAGAAAAACCAGCTACTTTACCCGATTTCTTCCATGAAGCCGGGAAATACATGAGGCTTGAGGATGCTGCCGTTGAGGGGCAGTCAGGACAGCAAAATAAGACAACCCATGGCAACGCCCCTGCTGTAGTAAGGGACGTTCGAAGAAATGATTCCAGAGACAATGCTGGGGGCAAGAAGGGAGAAAAGCGCCTATATCGGCCAAGACCAAGATTCGACACTTACACCCATTTGAACGAGACCGTCGAAAATATCTTCCTTGCCACCCAAGGCGAAGTTAGATACAAACGCCCACCATACAAGAAAGAATCAGATAACGCACAGAAGTCTGGAAAATTCTGCCGCTTCCACGAATCTCACGGGCATGATACCAACGAATGCCATCATCTCCGAGATCTGATTGAGGAACACATCAGAAGAAAGAAACTGGAACGTTATGTAAAAGGTCAGGACAGGACCCCAGCTCCTGCCAATGAAAACCCAAGGCTACCCTCACCGGGGGCCGAAGAGGAAACCGCAACGCTAGCAGCTCTAGCCAAGAAAAGATAGTGGTCCATACCATCTCAGGAGGGCCACATATCGCAGACAGAAGCTGGAAAGAGATGGAAAGATACGGAAAGTCGCTTAGAGACAATAAAGACTATGTCAATTCGGTTATAGAAGAGCGCCACCCGAAGCGGAAAGAAAGTAATGACATCACGTTCGGTAAGCATGACCTAGAAGGAAGGCAGTACCCTCACATGGATCCCATGGTCATCTCTGCCCGACTTGGTCCCGCCGAAGTCTACCGAATCCTGGTAGACATTGGAAGCTCGGTAAACATCCTGTTCAAACACGCATTCGACAAAATGAAGCTATCAATGAAGGATGTATCCCCCTGCGATAAACCACTACACGGCTTCACTGGAGATGCGAAGATGCCCCTCCGGCAACTGGACCTTTTTGTTGAAATTGGAAGCCATCCCCGCTCTGCTGTGCGGAAACAAACGTTTGTGCTAATAGAAAACCAGTCGGCCTACAACGCCTTCTTAGGAAGGCCATCCTTGTCTGACTTCCAAATTGTCTTAGCCCCATGGTGCCTAAAAATGAAATTCCCAACAGACAATGGAGTAGGGGAAGTGGAAGGAGACCAGGACGTTGCTCGAGACTGCTATGTGACTGAACTTTGCAACAACCACAGGAAGGATAAAGGGAAGGGTGTAGAGATTGCCCTCTGCACAAAAAGCCTAGAAGCATAGCAACTAAAGAAAGCCCCTCCTCTTCGATATACCAGCGACCCTTTCAATGAATTAGACCCTAGGGACAAAGAGGAGGAGGCCACCGCCGAGCCTGCAGAGGCTATGGAGTTTATATCTGTAGACAAGCACGACTCAAGTAGACTATTGAAAATTGGGTCCCAACTAAAAGCCGAATTGAAGGAACAGCTCATCGATTTTCTCCGCCACAACTTGGATGTATTCGCTTGGTCACACGCTGACATGACCGGAATCTCCCCCGACATAGCATGCCACGTATTAAACATTGATCCTACCAAGACGCCTGTAAAACAAAGAAAGAGAAGTATGGGGGCAGAGCGATCAGCAGCCCTCGATGAAGAAGTAAAAAACCTACTCGCCAATGACTTCATACGAGAAGCTATCTACCCGGAATGGATCGCCAACCCGGTGCTGGTAAAAAAGGCTAATGGGAAGTGGCGAACCTACATTGACTTTTCCAACCTAAACGACGCCTGCCCAAAGGATTGCTTCCCACTTCCCAGAATCGACCAACTTGTAGACAGCACAGCCGAGCACGAACTCCTATCTTTTATGGATGCATACTCAGGATATAACCAAATTCCTATGCATGCTCCCGACCAAGACCACACTAGTTTCATCACCGATCGAGGTTTATACTGCTATAAGGTAATGCCTTTCAGACTTAAAAATGCAGGAGCCACCTACCAGCGCCTCGTCAACAAGATGTTTGCGGGGCTAATAGGACAAACTATGGAAGTATATGTGGATGACATGCTGGTAAAGTCAAGGAAAGCCAAAGATCACGTAAGCCACCTAGGCAAGATGTTTCAAGTACTTCGACAATATGGAATGAAGTTGAATCCACTAAAATGCTCCTTCGGAGTGTCATCAGGAAAGTTCTTAGGATTCATCGTTCATGCCAGAGGGATAGAAGCAAACCCTGAACAAGTCCGAGCGCTAAGGGATATCAAGATACCTTCCACTCGGAAGGAAATGCAAAGTTTGAACGAAAAAGTGGCCGCTCTAAGCCGATTCATCTCCAAGGCGACGGACAAGTGCGTCCCCTTTTTTGAAGCCCTAAGGAAAGACAAGGGAAAGTTCGAATGGACTGACGAATGCCTGACCGCTTTCCTTCACTTAATCGAACACCTCCAGAAACCACCGGTACTCTCAACTCCAAGCGAAGGAGAAGAATTATACCTATACCTCGCTGTGTCTTCTCACGCCCTAAGCGCTGCCTTGGTAAGGGAAGACAACCGCACGCAACGGCCAGTTTACTTCGTCAGCAAAAGGTTTACTGGGGCAGAAGTTAGATATCCTAAACTTGAGAAGTTAGCATACTGTTTACTAATCACTTCACGAAAACTACGTCACTACTTCCAATCCCATTCCATCAAAGTTCTGACCGATCAACCACTGAGGTAGGTACTCCATCGTCCCGACACTTCCGGGCGACTACTTAAATGGTGCATTGAGCTGAGTCAATATGATATCACCTATCACCCTCGCACCGCCATCAAGGGACAAGCCATGGCTGATTTCATTGCAGAATTCACTACCAACGAGGATAAGGAGCAATTGGAAATAACAGAAGATATCAAGTGGAATCTCTTTGTGGACGGTGCATCTAACGAACAAGGCTCGGGGGCAGGTGTGGTAATAATCACTCCCAGGGGAAATAAACTGCACTATGCTATAAGGTTGGAGTTCACTGCCACCAACAACGATGCAGAATATGAAGCAGTGATAGCTGGACTAGAAATTGCCATAGAAATCGGAGCCAATTCTTTGTGTCTTCACAGCGATTCTCAACTTATTGTTAATCAAATACTAGGAGAATTCCAAGCTCGAGAAGAACGACTCATAGCATATCTAAAGAAGACCAAGTTACTTCTCAACCGATTGGACCACTACTTAGTCAAACACATCCCTCGGGAGGAGAACCGAGAGGCCGACGAATTAGCAAAGCAAGCAAGTGTGAGAGACATCACCATCTTTGGGGCAGTAGCCATCTCAAAGCAACTGGCCCCAAGTTTTGAGCAGGTGAATCTAATAGCTGCAACCGAAGAAGCAACTTGGATGACTCCCATCCGAGACTACCTACAAAGTGGCACTCTACCCAACGGGCGTAACGAAGTCAAGAAAATCTTGAGGAAAGCATCCCGCTACACAATACAAGAAGACATCCTCTATCGGCGCGGATTCTCTAACCCGTTATTAAGGTGTGTCGCTGGGAGAGAAGCCAAGGAAATCTTATCCAACATCCATCAGGGGAGCTGCGGAGATCACACCGGAGGGCAAACATTAGCAAAAAAGATACTCCGATACGGATATTTCTGGCCCACCTTAAGCAAGGACGCCTTAGAGTTCGTCAAAAAGTGTGACGGATGCTAAAAATTTGCTAAGATTCCACGGCTACCAACGACTGAGATTACTCAAATGACCAGCCCTTGGCCCTTCGCAATATGGGGAATTGACTTAATCGACGAGCTACCAATGGGCCGAGGCGGGGCAAAATATGCTATAGTAGCAGTCAACTATTTCACCAAATGGGTGGAAGCGGAACCCCTGAATAAAGTATCTTCAGCAAAAGTTATTAACTTCTTGATCAAAAATGTTCTGTGTAGGTATGGAGTCCCACTCAAAATCATATCAGACAATGGACTTCAGTTTGACAGCGAGGAATTCGCCAACTGGTGCCAAGGGCACGGAATTCACAAGAGCTTCTCATCCGTAGCGTACCCCCAAGCAAACGGACAAGTCGAAGCCGTCAACAAAATTCTGAAAACTCTAATAAAAAAGAAGCTCGAAAAGTCAAAGGGCGCTTGGGTGGATGAACTCCCTACGGCACTATGGGCCTACCGCACATCTTTCAGAACATCAACAGGGCACACTCCTTTCTCTTTGGCATACGGATCGGAGGCTATGCTCCCAGTTGAAACCATTGTGCCTTCCCACCGTAGAATCCACTATAACCCAGAAGAGAACGAAGAACTCCTTCACATGTCTTTGGATCTAATTGAGGAGAGAAGAAATGATGCAGTCCTTAAAGCAGCAGCCCACAAACAAAAAGTGGCGGCACACTACAACTCCAAAGTCAAGCATCGTACCTTACAAGAAGGGGATCTTGTCCTCAAGCGAATCTTCCCTCGTCCCGGAGCACTAGACCCAATCTGGGATGGACCATATGTGATTCATAAAGATCTCCACAACGGAGCCTATATTTTGTCAACAGTGGACGGAGAGGTGTTCCAGAGGGCATGGAACATCTAACACCTCCGTCGATACTTTTCTTAACTTGTATTGCCCATATGAAGTGAATTAACAAAGAGAATCAGTGGACGTAGGCATTTTCGTGCCGAACCACTTTAAAAAACCTTGTCTCTTTTTTAACTTGTTCCTTTGTATCTTGGCTGCTTGTTAACTTTATCCTTTTCTGTTGAACAAAATCCTGAGCATATAGCATTTCTATTCAAAGCACTCCACAACGCAACTTCACCTGGACAAGACCTAGCAGGTACTATGCAAATCTATGCCCTCGCCAATGAGACACTTTTGCTCCGGCATCCCTCTGCTGCGGGTTAACTCATTGCTCGCGACGGCCCTCAAAGCCAACTGTAATGAGCCGATTATAAGCCACCGAGAAGGCCGACTATAGCCGAGGCAGCTCATTACGGCGTTAGGCTCGCCGGCAATTGTGAACCGACTATAAGCCCCAACATAAGGTGTGGCCAGCCAGGGGCAGTTCACAGTTGACGATCGGCACCCACAGTAAATCGAATAATACCCACGATTACGGGCCATAATGGCCCGGGTAGTTACTGTGCGCGATCTCGGCTCCGATGTGTCTTAAGTACGGCTGTGGTAAAAAAGAATTAACTCCCCGCGGAGGCGTAAGATGGGTGACAAATGTCTCCAAGACCCACAGCTAGGGAAAGTGACTACAAAACCCATTTGCCACGAACTTAAGCACATCGAAGGCCTTCCGTGATTGGAAGTTTTACCTTTTCACATATTTCAATTTTACTTAAAAAGCTTTTTCCCTATCCTCTATAACAATCCCTAAAGTACAGGATACAGAGTAGGAGATACTCGCCAATGGGTGTAGGGACTCACAATTGGATGGCAGGGCATTCGACTGCATTCCATGCTCGGTCATACAAGATATTCAAGACTACCATCTACGATTAAAACATGAAAGGCGGTATTTTCTTCTTTTGTGTACAAATACATGACTATAATTTGTTCACACCACGCGCTAATATTGCAAGTCATGAAATTATGTTTTAGAACCAGAACCTGACATCAAACACAACTCAATTACAAGAATATACATAGCTATATTTCTCATGCGACATGTCAAAATAGCAACAAACATTCAGAAAAACGACAAAATCAGCTTAAGTTAAAGAATTACGCATCAAGAATGGAGCTATTTATTACAAGTAGCAAAATAATACAACCTAAAAAACTACTTTACTGTTTTAAGACTAACATATACAACCCTGTCAAGTCCACAAAAAAGAGTTTTTTCCAGGTCTAATCAAGGGGCCGGTTGCATTGAAGTTTTATCCTTGTCCTGTTGACCACCTGTCCAGTCAAAGAAAGGATTCATTAGTGATAAGCAACCAGGTTAATGGGGAGACTAAGAAAGGAAGACTTACCAGCACCTGCTTCTTGGCCATCCTGGTCATCATCCTCAACTTGCACACCTGCCTCCTTAGCAGCAAGCAACCGCATACCCTCCTTCACCGCCATCTTCTCCTCCTTGGCAAACTGGGCAGTGACCACATCCATGCTAAAGGCCACGCCACCATCTTTATCCGCATCGGCCTTGGCCTCCTCCAGAGCCCGAAGATAGATCTTAGCCATGACCCTAGGATAATCATCCATCCAGGATAGGTTGCCCTGCTTCCAGGTTCGGGAAGTACATGTCCTGAAGCATTTCGTCCATCATCCCCTCATTCTCCTCAAACTCCCTCACCCGGGCCTCGGAAGCCGACAACCTTTCAACGGCAGCATCTCTCTCCGATCGGTATCTCGAGAAGTCAACCAGAAGGGATCCCCGCATTGCCTCCATCTCCTCCCTCAACTTGGCTTGAGCAAGCTCTACAGCCTCAAGTTTCCCGGACAACTCCTCCACCTGCTCAAGATCCGCTTTCCGAACCTCGTCCACCATGGCAATAGCCATGTCAATCCGTTCTTTGCAAGTAGCTTCCATTTTCCGCAGTTCGGCCCGACTGGCCTCTTCCATGTTTTTCTTTAGTCGTCCAGAAGCAGCCTCATGCTGAGAAATCTGAATAGCCTGATCCGCAAGCTGTTTGGCCTGATCCGAAACCACCAATCGCAGTCGAATGTTGGCACTCCCAATCTCCTCTCCGGCCTTAACCAGCTGGGCATGATGCCCCATCAGCTTCTTAGTCTCCTCCGCCACCCGATCAATATTAGCCTTGGCCTCGTCTCCCATAGTAATTATACGAGTAGTGAGTAAATCGAGATCTAAGGACTTAGCTTCATCAAGTACCCGTACCATGGGGTTGCGGGGAAGAAGGTGCTCACCGGTGACCTCGTCAAAGGTAATATCATGGGAGCTTGGATCCAGGTCAGGATGACCCGCAAATGGATTACGAGCCAAGTCAGGACGGTCGATACCACCGGATGAATGGAAGATAGTTGTTGGGTATGTTTCAGCCGGATCAACACCACCGGACCAGGTCCTGCCTCATCGAACTCCCACCAATGCATATCCCACTCGCGACCGAACCAAGCCTACCGGTCCATTCGTCTCAATGCCGAACCAAGCCTCACCGGTCCAACACCTCAAAGCCGAACCAAGCCTACAGGTCCATTCGTCTCAATGCCGAACCAATCCTTACCGGACCAAGCCTCACCGGACCAACATGCATCCCATCTCAATGCCGAACCAAGCCTACCGATCCATACTCCCACCGGACCAACAACTCACTACTCAAGCTCCTACCGGACCATACCCCAAACCGGACCAAGGTTCTACCACATAGCACCGAATCACCTACAACCGGTCCACTCTACACTCCAACCATCTCCGAACCAAGCGATGCCGAACCAAGACGTACCAGGCCAGATCATGTCAGCCCAGGCCCATCAGCAACTGTACACATCCTAGACCCCTACCCCCAGCCTCACTCTATAAATAGAGGGGCAGGGGTACGACAATGGGGACAAGTTTGAGAGCTCAAGCACGGAAGGAACTTTCAAACAAACAACTTTCTTTAACTTGTATCAAAGCTTTGTACTTGTAATCAAAAGAAGAGAAGAGAAATAACATATAAAGTGGACGTAGGCACATTCTGGCTGAACCACTATAAATTTGCATGTCTTTTTACAGTTTAGCCCCTGCTTTTCATATATTTGCATAAATCACTCAAATCGCTAAGAACAACATAAGATCTACTAAATCATACAACTTTGAGGTGTTTGTCCATTTTTTGTGCAAACAATAGCATTCAAGACTTGGGAAGGATTATATGAATGGCTTGTCATGCCATTTGGTCTATCTAATGCACCAAGTACCTTTATGAGGGTGATGAATCAAATTTTCAGACCTTACATCGGGAAGTTTGTTGTAGTCTACTTTGATGATATCTTAATATATAGTGCTAGCACAGAGGAGCACGTTCAACACTTGCGAAAGGTGTTAACTATTCTTCGTCAAGAACAGTTCTATGCAGCGATGAAGAAATGCGTGTTCATGACGCCGAGTGTTTTATTTCTGGGTTATGTCGTGTCCAAGGAAGGGATACAAGTAGACCAGAGTAAAGTAGCCGCAATCAGAAATTGGCCACAGCCCAAAACTATAACAGAAGTCAGAAGTTTCCATGGGTTAGCTTCATTTTATCGAAGATTTATACCGCACTTTAGTAGTGTGATGGCTCCTATTACTGATTGTATGAAAGGAAAGCAATTTTTAGGGATGAGAGAGACAGGATCTGCTTTTGAACATATCAAGGAACTTTTAACATCAGCACCGATTCTAGTGTTGCCAGATTTTCAGTTACTATTTGATCTACATACAGATGCATCTAAAGTTGGAATTGGAGGAGTGTTGAGTCAGAAGGGTCGTCCAATTGCCTATTTCAGTGAAAAACTTTCTGGAGCAAAGATGAGATACAATACTTATGATGTGGAGTTTTATGCTATTGTGCAGGCCTTGAAGCATTGGAGACATTACTTGTTCCACAAAGAATTTGTTTTGTATACGGATCATGAAGCATTGAAACATTTACAGGGGCAGAATAAAATTGCAGCTAGGCATGCATCGTGGATAGCTTATTTGTAGCAATTTACATTCTTCGTAAGCACAAGTCTGGAGTAACTAATCGCGTCACCGATGCATTGAGTCGGAGGAATAATTTTCTAACAACCATGCGAGTAGAGGTGATGGGTTTTGACTTACTTCCAGATTTGCTTACTTCAAATTCATATTTTCCAAGATCCTAGACAAAGTCAAGCAGGGAAACATGGATGGATATATGCTGGTTGATGGTTTTCTATTCAAAGGAAATCAGTTGTGTATTCCAGATTGCAGTCTGCGAATGAAAATCATCAAAGAATTACATGAAGAAGGACACGTGGGCCGTGACCGTACTATGCAGTTGATCTCAAAGTCTTATTTTTGGCCATCAATAAGGAAGGAGGTTGGAAAGTTCGTTCAGAGGTGCCATATTTGTCAAGTTTCAAAGGGGACCGCAACAAATGCAGGTTTATATATGTCGTTTCCTATACCTACTAAACCATGGGTGGATGTTAGTATGGACTTTGTATTGGGATTGCCGAGAACGCAACGTGGCAATGATTCTATCTACGTGGTGGTTGATCGGTTTTCAAAAATGGTACATTTTATCGCATGCAAGAAGACGGCAGATGCAGTTAATGTCGCGTAGTTATATTTCAGAGAGATCTATCATCTTCATGGGTTGCCTGAATCTATTGTATCGGATAGAGACACTCGTTTTCTGAGTCATTTTTGGATGAGTCTATGGAGAATGGTCGGCACAAAGCTGAAATTCAGTAGTTCTTATCATCCACAGATGGATGGACAAACAGAAGTGGTGAATAGATCCCTAGGTAATCTATTGAGATGCCTCATGAATGACAATTTGAAGAGTTGGGATTCCAAGCTGTGTCAAGCTGAGTTTGCACACAACCATGCAGTTAATCGTAGCACCGGGTTCAGTCCATTCCAAGTCGTTTACTCAACAATGCCTAAGGGACCATTAGATTTATCTACAGTGCCACAGCAGAAAGGAGTGATCAAACGAGCCAGTGATTTTGTGAATGAATTGCAAGAATGCCACAAGGTTGTGCATGAACGATTGCTTAAGGCGAATGAGAAATATAAGCAATCCGCAGATATTAAGCGATGAAATGTTGATTTCAAAGAAGGAGATTTTGAATATGCAGTATTGACTAAGGATCGATTTCCTATTGGTACTTACAACAAACTGGCTGCTAGAAAGATTGGCCCTTTGGAAATCCTAAAGAAGATTCACGAGAATGCTTATCGGTTAAGATTGCCGGATCATATCCATACTGCCGACGTTTTCAACGTCAACACTTGATTCCATACCATAAGAATAAGCATGTCGAAGAAGAGGAAAGTGTGAATTCGGGGTCGAATTCTTTTCAACCAGGGGAGGATGATGCAGTGCATACCTCGCGAACGAGCTTCCTATGTCGCGAAACCTTAGGTCGCGAGGTCGAAGCCGCTCTAGAAATCGCGAAGCCTAGGTCGCTCCTCCTCCGCCTTAAGTCACGGCGAAACCTTATGTCGCGTGCTCCTTATGTCGCTCCAGTTATGTCACGTGCTCCTTATGTCGCTCCAGTTAGGTCGCGAATTCCTTATGTCGCTCCAGTTAGGTCGCGAGTCGCTCCAGCCTTATGTCGCTCCTGCTTAAGTCGTGGCGAATTCCTTAGGTCGCGAGTCGCTCCAGCCTTATGTCGCTCCTCCTTAAGTCGCAGCGAATTCCTTAGGTCGTGAGTCGCTCCAGCCTTATGTCGCGAATTATCTAATGTCGATGCCGAAGTTGCTATGTCGCTGCCCAAGTTGCTATGTCGCAATGATGATAAGTCGTTTGTATTGTAGTTGTTGTACCGCTTTTCCTTAAGTCGTTTGTGTTGTATTTGTTAAGTCACATTGTTGTTATGTCGTTATTGTTCTTATGTCGTATGTTGAAGTCGTATGTGTTGTAATTTCCTATAAATAGGGGTGTGTTGTCATTTGTAAGGGTGGTTGATTTTTGAATAAAATTTGTTGAGAGCTTTGTGCCTCCTTTAAAATTGGAAGTTGAGTGTGATCTCCTTTCTCTATCTTCGGATATTCGAGTACGCTCGAATCAACGACTTTGAAGCCGATTCACGGAATCTCGTGCGCGAGATCAATGTCGAAGAATCGTAGATCTTCTAACGCGGTATCGTGCATGATCAACGTGTTGAAGATATCTAGAATCCGGTATCTCGAGAGATCAACGAATTTGGGCATTTGGGTATCATCAATTCATCAATTTATCTTGTTTCATCGACTCGTATTTCCGCAATTCGTGATTAGATCCGGGATAGATTTGAACGCTGGTTCAGATCTACTTCCGTGCTGCGTCAGACACCTGTGCCAGGAGAGTTCGAAAATCAAGGAGGGGTGGCCGTCCCAAGAATGTGTTATACGCCGACATCTCATCAATTATCACAGAGATTTGGGTGAGAACCAAACTCCGATCACCTATTTCGAGTTCAACAGGTAGATCGATTGTGCCAATTGGTTGTAGTGGATGGCCGGTGAATCCTTGGATTTAGGTTCGGCGCGTAGAGACTTCCTTCATGTTAAACTTCATTTGGTCGAATTTATGTCGAAACAGAATGTTTACTGATCCTCCGGTATCAACCAACACCTGTCGCACGACAGCAGGTCCGATTCCTATAATCACCACCACTGGATCTAAAGTTCGAGCTTTTATTCCTCAACTACACCAGTTTCGAAACACGATGTCTTCATTGAGAATCCTCCGATGTTTAGTAGGAGTCCTATCTTCGATTGCAAAGCAAGTTCGCATTGGAGCATGTTTGAGTGAACTAGCATATCATTCCATCTCGCCCTAACTTTTCTATGCCGGATGAGGACTTCCCAAAATGGTATTGATGACAAGTCTCTATTCAGCTCACTTGGATCCCTCTCCGCTAGATCCATATTGTTTTCCTTGGGTGTTAGGAGCATGAGGTTCGGTTGGCTGATTGGAATTTAGGGGCTTCATCGCATACTGTTGGAGCTTGTTTTCTCTAATCAGTTCTTCGATCACATTCTTCAAATGGCGACCCTCATTTGTGTTATAGCGGTGAGTTTTGTGGAAGCGACAGAACTTTCCTGACTTTCGTCGTTGCTCAGACTCTTCTTTCCAATGCAGCTTCGGATTCTTCATTTATTTCCTAAGTTTCCAAGTGCATATTCTCCAAGCCATCGTTCATCGGAGTGTATTCTCCATGTTTCAAACCTCTGAGTTTCTTTCCCCCTCTGTTTCACTTGCTGGTGTTTTGATGTCGGTTCTTCCTTTTATGGTCCCCATCTTTCCCTGTAGTTACTTCAGAATTATTGCTATTTTAATTGACTGCCACATTATCTGAATCGATTATTTGGTCGCATATTGGTATTCTTACCTTCTAACATATTTGCCTCTTCCAATCTCAAGTACGGACTAGCCTTTCGATTGAATTCTTTCATGTTGGTTGCTTGCTTCATGTTAATCAATCTCCCAAAATCTATTTTTGGATGGATCAAGCGGACTAAAGCCATGAAAATCATATCCTCATTTGGATTGCTCAATTCGATGACGGCTATGCTAAAGCAGTTCATGAACAATTTTAGTGATTCGTTGGGTCCTTGGAAGTAACCGGACAGAGACATCACATCCTTTGCCTGAGCCATGTGCAGTCTAAATTTCTCCAAGAACTTCCTAGCTAGCTCTTCAAAGGTTGAGATAGATCATGGAGGGAGTCTGGTATACCACATGGAGGCGACTCCTTCCAGATAGATAGGGAAACATCTGCAACAAACCGCATCTGTTGCCCTTGCACCATCCATATTCCAAATGTACTTGTAAAAGTGCTGTTGATGGTCAGTAGTTCCATTGTAAGAGGGCATAGCTGGTGACATGGTGAATTTCTTTGGGTATTCTACCCTCATGATACTATCGGTGAAGGTAGTTCGGGTCGGAGCGAAACCCCAACCATCGTCCTTTCTACCCTTGCTTTCTTCCATCAAGCGTCTGACCATGTTCATAATGTATGCCTCACTTGTCTGTTCATCTGTTGGTCGGCCGTCAGTAGTTAGGCCAAGTGTTTGACTTTGCAAATGGTCTTGGTTGGCTGGCTAAAGGCAGGCTCTCCAGTCTTTGGGTGAGCCATCTGCAGAGGTCCGTTGGTAGGTGGGTGAAGTTTGATCGTTTGAGTTCAATCCACCTTCCTTAAGTTGCTTGTCCTCCTTAGAGTCAGTATTGGCTACTAGTGTGTCCCCCGTGGAGTTTTCACTTCTAAGCTCAGGTTCGCGCAGGTGCTTTTGCAGTGGGTGGAGTGTTAACGTTTTTCTTCCATCATGATTCTTGGAGCTCCTCCCACTACTTGCTTTTGCTTTTGTCTTCTATTTCTTCCATTCAAGCATAAAACAGAAGAATGCTCATGCTCCGTAGCAGCCACAGCTTCATGCACCGTTTTGGGAGTAGTTAATGATTGGAGCGCTAATAGAGCATCTATCTTACCCTTAAGAGCTTTTTGACTGTTTGTCATTTTCTGGTTAATTTCATCAACCATCTTGTTCAATTCTCCCTTAGTCACAACTTCATGATGTATGGAGGATCCTGGAACTTGATCTCTAGAGTTAGCTCCTAACAGCAAGCTGTTGGGGTTGTTGACATCAATTTGCTGAGGGTTTGTTTCTTATCTAGCAACAGTAGCTCATATGGATCTTCCGAAGATAGTTCTCTTTCTTCCTGGTGCCATTGATTCTCAGCAACAAATCTTCTAAGCGAAGATTGAGGATTAAACTTCTAAACCTATATGTTCCAAAATAGATAGCTAGATCTAAGCCCGAGTTCTATTCTCAGTGAAAGAACCAAAATGTTAACCCAAAAAATGGATCAACACCCTAGATTGAATGTGAAAGCACCAGCCCTGTTCTTACAGAACAATAATATAGGAAATATATGTAAAGGGAGAAGAAAATAGTAAAAAGAGAAGAAGGTTTTTATAGTCGTTGGGCTTTTAATGAAGCCTACACCACTTTATAACTTTCTATTAACTGACTATTGTTACAAGTTGTATCAGATTACAATATGATTGAATCTCCTAAGTTAGATCAAGTCACAACTACAAGAGTTCACTGGAGAATCACAGTGAACCCCTAGATGACTATTGTGTGGGAGGAGAAGAGTGAAGAATAATCTCTGTAGAGTTCCAGCAGCCAGTCCTGATGATCCTATTTATGTTGCAAGTAGGACTGTATTCATAGGGGTTGAAGAGCTATCGGGCTAGGCCGCTTTGCCAGAAGCCTGCACTCGATGATACGAAGGCGCTCCGAGAATTTCATTACTATCCAACTTAACTGGATGGATCGCTAGCGATCCATATGGCATGGATCGCTAGAAATCCGTATACCTAAGATATTTTTGGTTGTTTCCTTTGGGTTGCATTCCTTGCCTTATGTAGTTGCTTTCCATGTAATTTCGTAGCTAGTTGCCTTGTTTTGATGATGATTCATGTACATGTTGGATTGAACTATGATTGGAATCAGATAGGTCTTTGCTTCTTGAACTAGGTTGCTTGGAAGGCCATAAAACTTGACATGCACCCCCTAGAAAAGATATTGACTCACGATGCAAGAGGTTTGAACGACCCATGAGGAGACTTATGGATCGCTAGCGATCCATCCCTTTAGTTAATTTTTGTGTATTTCCTCTTGAGTCCTTCTTGGCCTATTCTTCTTGTCCTTTTGGTTGATTCTTGAGTTGTGTTACTTTGCCTAAATGTTCTGACTCCTATTGAATTCTGCTGGGTTAAAAATCCCGTTAACATATTTTAAAAAGAAGAATTTTAAAGAACTTCCAAATTTATGAAGTAGGAAAATTCATCAAGTCCAATCTACGCTCTATTTTACATTTATTTCAAAAAGAAATATCCATTTATTGAAATTCTTGAAACCAGAAACTTTTTGACCCAACAAATTTTTTTTGACTAAGAATTTCAAAAATGAAAAAAACTTTATTTACCAAAAACCTCTTAATCAAAACTTTTGACTACCTAACTTCATTTTAAGTTATGATTTTTCAAATTTCCTTACTTTTTCAAAGCAACAACTTCTTACTAAATCTATTGAAAAATCCATTCAAAACATTTCAAGGAAGTTTCCATAGAAATCTTTTTATCATATTCTTTCACTTGGGGTTGGATTTTAGAAATTGACTTTAATTGTCCTCTCTATTGAATTTTCTTCTACTATCATCCGTTATTTTCAGCTGTTGACAACTATACTATCTTGTAGTATTTAATTACTACCTAACATATTTATTTGTTATTTCTATAAATGTCGATTGTCCGTAATAAATGGTTATTATTCTTACCAGACAATTTCTAAAGTCATTTATTTATTCATCCTACTTTTCCGATTAAAATTTATTTATCTCTCCATAATCACAGTAATAATCTCTTTAATTAGTCCATTTATATCCTTATTAAATGGTTGCAACTCTCTATTTATTGCACACTTATTGCCTTATTAATTTTAGAGTCGCGATCTTTTCCATTTACATTCCTTACGATACGACCTTCGTCGTACATTCCATACTCTATTTATTTTTTCATCCTATAGTTGCCTCATCCGTCCTTTCGAAATATGGTCGTGACTACTATTATAGTTGGAATTTAAAGAGTAAATTCAAACTAAGTATAGGTATATTTATGTATTGTAGATTTTTGAAAAAAAACACTTTCAAAATAACAAGTACGCCACTCATATGTATACTTATTTCCCTTTGATCGGGTAGCATATGCTTTGATACCAAGTGTAACAACACGCCCCAAAACGGACCTAGTTTCAAGTCAATAAAAACTCATCGAACCTTAGGACCATCTCAAAGCGAGTTGTTAGGTTGATAAAATTAAAATAATATACGATAACAAAGCTATATATCTATAATTTCACTATCTCACAGTGGAATGGATAAAATATAATATTAGAAACAAGTACCATTTTATAAACAATACATGTCATCACCAAATCTCACAACATGTCCACATAAAACCTCCATAGTACAAAATTTCAAAATAACATAATTGTCTAAACTGGGTACATTAAAAATATTTAAAAGCATAAATAAATAGACAACTGCCACAAGTCTTCATCTCCACCTTTGTCCCTAAAATCAGCATTGTCTCCACTAACATGTGTGTTGTGATGAGGAGTGGGTCAGAACAACAAATGTCTGGTGAATGAAAATCTATAGCATTACCATAATTGTACAAGGGCAGTATTATTTAGATAAGAGATATGTCTTACGTATTTAAAACTATATCATACTAATAACTTTAACTGTAAGCCCAAAGGTCTTTCCAGTCCAATTCAAAAATTAATGCAACTACCATTTACGATGCAAGAGAAAGCATCCAAATCAATTAATACCTTTTATTGAGGATTAGGCAGACTCTAACCATTTAATACCTATAAAATAGGCAGGTCCTCATCATTTAATACCTAACCTATTTCCAGTCCATTTCTAAATTTTAACGCAACTACCATTTACAATGTAAGAGGAAGCACTTAAACCACTTAATACCTTTTAAGTGGAATTAGGCAGCCTCTGACCATTTAATACCTGTAGAGTTGGCAGGTCCCTGTCATTTAATACCTAATCCAAGGCAGATCCCTACATGGTTCTCACTAACTGACATCGTAAGAAATCCCATCAGGTTACTTAATACTTCTTCCTAAGGAAACCCTAGAATAAGGACTTAATACCTCTAAACCCGAAGCAGACCCCTCTAAAGGTTCCTCCTACTGCATCAATAACGAGATTATGAACCATAACCCAAACTGTGACGTATCACTTTAGTCCGACTATTCGGTGGTACAGGTAGCCATATTGACTATGCAGACTTACCTTTCAAAATTAGGACTAACCTCCTGTCCATCGAGGTTATTTATTATAGTGATGCCCCACATTAGTTCCCAAAGTTATACTGCCGGTAGCTAGATTTAACTAGGTAGGCTTCTATGTAACTTTAGACTAACCTCACATCCCTATAACTTAGTCATACATCATATATATACCAATTGTATGTATACACTATCCTACATAATTAATAATTAAGGCCATATAAGGTAACCCCTTATTACGCCTTCAGTTATGGATTAAATTCCACAATTATCATTAACTACGTTCCTAAGAAATTAATGTTATTTACTATCTTATTAATTCTAATCTATATGTTTAATACACTATAATCATTACGTTATTAACATTAATAATCAATATGCCAATATTATATATATACACGCATGGGATTTAAATAAAATATCTCTAATCACGTGCAAAGAAAACGCTAATTAATTTAACAGTCAAACTCGTACAAGTCCCGAACTCCAAACAAAAATATAGCTAATATCCTTAGCCAACAATTGACTTGTATACAAAAAGGAACAATATCAAACTCATCTTATATTAACATAGTAGAATTTACCTCTTCTATTTCAAGGAAAAAAGTTTTATAATTTAGATCTTTCATATTCTATTCAATTTTTACATAAAGCGCCTTGAAGAGAGAAAGGGTCCATACATGTTTAATTTACAGAAATAGGCAGTGCAAACTATAATATAATAAAATTCATACTTTGCACACCATTTCTAACTTTATTTGCTTTTATAACCCTTTTAATACTACAAGTGAAATCAAAAGAAATAAAGTGGAATAGATTATAAATTATCTAAATCTCAATTACAGACCTGATCCTACTATGTTAATACAAACAATTGAAATTCCAACATATTTAAAGATTGTCATTTATTAAGGGAAATTTGGGAATTTTAGATGTTTTGTTTACTTTTACTGAATTTACCAAGGCATACGCCAAATCGAAATAAATACTCTTTAATTACAAAAATATAAAAACTTGATATTTCCACTTATAGAGAATTGTTTGCGTCCTAACTGGGTTTGGTTCTACCATGCCTAATTCTCTTTCAGATCTCCCACTTTTGGAATAGACAACAAAGTGAATTGTATAAATTAGATTAGATTCAAAGACTAGAGAAGAATAGAATTAGAAATCAAAAGAATTAAACACCTAGACCTCTTACCTGAAAATCCCAACTGATTCTGGAATCTAAAGAAGAAGAAGAAGATGGGATTTGATTTATACTGCTTCCAATTCTCTGTTAGATCTTCCCCCTTTTGAATATAAAATAAATGGATTATATATAGATTAGATTTAAAATCAGAACTAGAGAGGAGAATAAATGGGAATTTAATTAAATTAGGGATTAGAATTCCTTACTTAAAATCTTACTATTTCTGAAAACCTAAATGGAAAGATTTTGGTAGAGCTTCGTTGGTGATACCAAAATTTGATGAAGAAAAGTCGAGATCTAGGGGTCTATTTATAGAGGTGAGAAGGAACGAGAACCATCAGATTTAAATAATAAAATCTGGGCCATCCATGGCCTTCAAAAACCTAGCTGGTACCTTCAGAATCGGTAGACCGTTAACCACATGCAGTCGACCAGTCTTTAATTTTGGATTGTATTTATCACTTTCCATTTCAATTTTAATTAATTATATTTAAAATCATGTTAATCCAAACGTTTCTTTGAAGGTTAATCTCTAGACAACTTTTAAAATTTAAAATTCAAATATTTCAAATTTGAATTTGAAAACTTCAAACGTTCATAACTTCTCCGTTTGAACTTCAATTTCAATATATTATATGTGGAAATTGATCAAAAAATTGCCACGGACATAATGGTGCAGCTATTTTTACCAAATTCTGAATTTGGTTTCCATTTTTAACCTTATTTTAATTATTTAATTTTTTATTAAATTTTATGGTTGTTACATGAGTAGAGGAGAGCATTTCTCGTACTCGGTAGGTATGCAATATACAAAAGTGAATGTTTAATGAGAGATGGATGCCTTTATGTTCCTATAATTGGTGATGTTTTGGAGGAAGTTATAGCTAAAAGTCACCGTTTTAGGATGATAATTCACCTCGGTGGAGATAAGATGTATAAGGGCATGAAGTAGATTTTCTATTGACCAGGATTGAAGAAGAAGGCAGCAGAGTATATTTCTAAGTGTTTGACATGCTAAAGAATAAAGGTAGAGCAAGGGAAGTTCAGTGGAATGTTATTGTTGTTGGAGGTGTCGACTTGGAAATGGGCGCATATATCGATGGACTTTATAGATGGGTTGCCTAGGAGTCAGAGGCAATGAGGCCATTTGGGTTGTTGTAGATAAGCTTACTAAAAGTGTCCACTTTATTTCAGTAAGTATCAATAGGACTATAGCATCTCTAGTGCAAATTTATGTTAAAGAAGTGGTACGACTGCATGGAGTTCCAATTATTGTTAGAGATAGGGACCTTTTATTCATTAGCAAATTTTGGAAGAGTTTGTAATCAGCTTTAGAAATGACATTGAATCTTAACACTGCTTTCCACCCGCAGACCAATGACCGGACAGAAAGGGTGAGTAGGATTTTTGAAGATTTATTGGGAGCTTGCATCATGGATTTTGGAGGACATTGGGAGCAGCATTTACCCTTAATAGAGCTTGCGATTAATAATAGTCACCAAGCGACGATTGACATGTTACCCTTCAAAGCGTTGTACATGAGCCTATGCAAATTGCCTAATTGTTGGTGGAAAACCATCGACATAATCTTACTTGGACCAGATTTGTTTCATAAGACCTCAAAAAAGATATTGATGATTAAGCTGTGAATGAAGGCCACATAGGATCGTCAGAATTCCTTTTTGGAAAAGCGAAGGAAGGAATTGGAGTTTGAGGTAGGAGACATGGTGTTCCTTAAGGTTCCCATCTCATGAAGGTTATGAGGTTTGGTAAGTCAGGGAAGTTGGCGCCAAGGTTTGCTAGGCCCATCCCTTTCTTGGAAAGAATAGGGGAACTTGCATATCGAATAGAGCTACCGGATAAGTTGGCGGAAGTCCACGACGTCTTTCATGTGTCGCACTTTAGGAAATGCCTTCATAGCACTACCACTATAGTGAGCCAATAGCACCCCATGCCACCGCACACATAGTTGAGCGTGGAACTAGGAAGCTCTGCAATAAATAAATCTGACTGGCCTGTGTACAATGGGAAGACAACCCAGCGGAAAGCACATAGCAAACCGAAGAAAAGATGAAGGCATTTCATCTTGAGCTTTTCTCTAGTAAACATTTTCTCTCCAAATCTTAGGGCTTTGGTGGAATCGTGGTTGGTAAGTTGGATGGTAGGGGATTGTTTCCACACTTTTTACTATCATTTTTGCAGTCATATAGAATTTCATGCATATTAGGATGCTTGCATACATGCCTTTATGTCACGATCTTGCATTTACGATAGGATTAAGCTCACCTACAGAATGTTTGCATACATAATCACATTGTACTTTTGGTTGAATAGATGGTTGTGTCGATAACTTGTATAAAATGGATGTTGTTGTGAGCATTTTCACCGGTAGCATGGTGAATATGAAAAGAAGTCAAGGAGCATAGAAAATCCTGGTTGGTGCATAATGAAGGCGCCATCATGTAATCTCAAATGCAAGGTGAAGTGTTAAAGGAAAATATGGCATAGTCTAAAATTATACTCAAAGCGCTTGTAAAATGTACCAAAGGTTAGGACATGCACCTAGGTTGAAACTGCATCTTAATCCAAGCTACAGATTGGAAGATATGATCATCTTAAAATGTGTCCACTGCCTAACCGACTTAGGCCCCACCTTGGGGAACTACTACATACTTCAAGCAAATGGAACATTCAAGGGCATTAGAGTAGTTCACCCAATGATATGAAGCTATTGGTCCAAGTTTCATTTAATTCTGACTTAAAATGAAGGAGCCATGGCACAAAAACTTGTGTAGCTCAAGTGGTTGAGCGTCAGGCTTCCAACAGAGAGGTCAGGAGTTCGATTCTTGGCAAACACATTATTTTTATGGAACAGGAAGAACGGACCAATAGGAAATCTAATCGTTTACTACCTAACAGATCTCTACCCAGTATCACACATATAAATAACTTATGGATTAGCATAATTACGGAGGAGAGAAACTAGAAACTACCTAACCAAATCTCTACATAACCAAACCTTTGGAGCACTTCAAAACACAAGGATTTATCTTTGTCTTATTCAATTACCATCTAATATCCAATCGACCATCTAACATAAAGTTATGGAGGATCAACCTCAAGATTTATGGTATTAAAATTTCTGTCGGATCGAGGAACCGCCAGAATAAGGTACCTCTAGGCCGATGCACCTCCAGATCAAGGAACTGGCGGACCAAGGCAACCCTAGATCTAGGCACCCAAGACAGAGGCACCGTCAGATAGAGACACTATTGGACAGAGAGACTGCCATACGGAGGCACCACTGGGCAAAGACAGTGCTGGACAATGAGACCACTAGACCGAGGCATCCCCAAACAAAGACACCCCAAATAGATTGACCACCAAACCAAGGCATTGTCGGACCAAGGAGCTACTAGACCGAAGAACCACCAGACATAGACACTGTTAGATAGGGAGTCCACCGGATAAAGGCATCATCAGACAGAGAGACAACCAAACAGAGGCACTACCAAACAGAGACACCGCTGGACAGAGAAACCACCAGACCAAGGCACTTCCAGATAGAGATGTCATCTAACAGAGAGACCACCAGACTAAGGAGCATGACTAAGACACCGTTGGATAGAGAGATGCCGAGTCGACACACCGTCGGATTGGGACACCGTCGGATAGAGAGACTGCCAAACCCGACACACCATCAGATGGAGGCAGCAATGGACCAAGGAACCGCTAGACCGAGGCAACATCGAATGGAGAAACCACTAGACAGAGGAACCACCAGATTGAGGCACCGCCAAATAGAGATGCCACCGGACAGAGAGACCGTCAGATCGAGCCACTGCAAAATCGAGGAACCACCGGACAAAGACATCGTTGGATAGAGAGACTGTCGGATAGAGAGGCTAGATCAACGCATTGCTAGACACCGCCAGACTAAGGCAATGCCAGACCACGGAGCAACTAACCTAATGAACCAAGGATGCCTAGAAAGCTAAAATAGGTAACTCCAGACCAAATCTTGTATATATTGAAAATACTGAACCGAGCATGTTATATAAAGAAACTGCCTATTTTATTGGCCTAGTCTCTCTATAGCTTCGCTCCTATAAATACCAAAGCATCCAACAATAATATGGGACAATTCTAGAGAGCCAAGCATATAACTATAATGGTAGACAAGTCAAGGAATGCTAGGAACAACCTAGTAGGAACTGCCTAACAGGAACAGCCAAGCAGGATCTGCCTAATAGGAATATCCTAGTGCGATCTACCCAACAGGAATGGCCTAGCATTATCTGCCCATCAAGAATAGCCTAATAGAAACAACCTAGCAGGATCTGTTTGCTTTGCATCGAATTAAACCATATGCTCCACCACTTGTGTAGGCCCTCGTCAATTCTTTTGAGTTTCATTTTTGCAAACGTACTGCTCAGGTGCAATACTTAACGTAAGACTTTTTGTAGTACTAGTGAACCAAATGACTGAGGGAATTTGGGTCAGATGACTCATAATATTTCTATAAATTTGGCAAAAGAAAAGGAGCCCTTAACGTCAGGGGCTGATCGATGTACACCCCCTCCTACTCACTTCACTCGAAGTATATTGGATCGGTTGCCTTACCCAAAACCCTACAGGCACCTAGCTCCACCAATTGATCGAGGTCGCTAATATTGATATAGGATGTTCCCACCCAAAGAAAACTCTTTTACTTTATCCTAGTTTATTTTTTTAAAGGTAATTCAATTAAATATCAATAAATAGTATAATTATAATACTAATAAATAAGGCCTCAATTTGGTACAACTCTCACGGCCCACACTGAAACATTACTTTATCCTTAGATGTCCGATCAACTGCTACACTTCAACGCATTTCAAGGATAACTAGCTAGCTCCGGGTTTGGACTAGTAGGATCGACCTAACAGGAACAGCCTAATAGAAATAGCCTAGCAAGAACTGCCTAATAGGAATATCCTAAAAGAAAAAGCCTAGAAAGAATTGCCTAGTAGGGACAGCCAAACAAGGACAGACCAACAGGAACAACCGAACAGGAATAGAGTAGTAGGAATAAGTGAAAAGGGGTTGCCTAACAAACTTCCTTTGGTCTATATCTTACCTTTATTGAGAAACGGATCATCAAATTTTATAACTCAAGCATTGCACCGAAGATCTATATGAAGAATAATGAAAATGGATAGTGGATGTAGGCATATTTTGGTTGAACCACTATAAATCTTTATGTTCTTTACTTCACTGCAACTTTCTTTTTACATAACCTATAGATGATCTGCTCTTTGAAAATCAATCATAATACAAATATAAAGCTGTGTTATATATCATGTATTCAATGCTCTACAATAAATAGATTAGAGGTGTTTTCCTATTTTGTGTATACATTTTTGATGCTTTCACAAAGAGTTGATTCTCAACATGTCTTTGATATCAAAGAATAAGATTGGTGCTAGCAGCGGGAATGTAGGGAACACCAGTGCTCCCAATCAAACAGCTTCCAATTAGGATGGTCATTTAGCAAGCACTCTAGTGGCAATAGGTACAGTTGCTAAAGGCAATTCAAATTGAGCTATGGCCATGTTTTGCTATCCCACAGCATGCACTGGTGGATCAACTCATGACATGCTTAGGATAGCCGCAAACTATTGGTTGCAATATTGGAACATAAGGGAGATCTTAATCTAAGGGATCTAGAAGGAGAATGGGGTGACACTCTAACAAGGAACCCGATTAAGAAAGTTAAAGAAATAATAGAAGGAGCTTTGGAAGGGTGAAAGAAGCAGGAGTTTAACTAAAAGCAAGACCGAAAAGCGGTTTGGCACCAAACCAGATAGGGATGATGCAAAACTGGAGACGAAAGCAGTAGACGCTTCTCACACCCTCATTGTAATTGTGGTCAATGGTGGAGAAAATGATCGTTGGGATTGGTGTAGGAGCCATGACCCTGCCCGAAATTGTTGATCGAGTTATCATAGAGAGGATGAAGGAAATCATTCACCCAAAGAGAAAGGACGAGCTATCATTGCTAATTACCAGAATTGGAGGATTGGATGGCTCTAATCATTGGACAATATGTTCAATACGAACAAGTAGAGTGAGGAATTAGATTCAGTAATACTTTCTCCCTAGGGATAGAGTAACCAGGAGCCGTATAGATTTTAGGATGCATATTATGAAAAAGACTAATTGACCTCATAGCACACTGATAACGGTCTACACAGCACATGCTAATTAACGAACATATAGAGGAAGCCTTGTGTAAGAGATTTCCTTTATTCTTGCCGAACTTAGCCATTATGTAGTTTTATGGTTTGCCCCTAGGATAAGTTCATTATTGTGCAATGTTTAAGAAGAACTTTATTAGTCAATTCCAGGTGCATATTGAACAATCAAAAGGTGGATACTCATTATTTAATGTGAAGCAACGGGAAGATGAGTTACTACGGTAGTACCTTTCTTGGTCAATTACCATAGTTGCTGGAATTTAGATCATGTATGAAAGGTTCACCTTGATGAATTGTATAGTGGGGTGCACCTTGGAACGAAGTCATTGGAGGAGTTCATCTATGAGCCGGCAAAGTATACGAGGTTGAAATGTGTTGTCAGAGAAAGACATCTCGGTATAGCTACTAGAGAAGAGTTTAGTAGTGACTGCAAATGATGATGGAAAATATGGTAGCTTCTTTCCTAGCTAAGTATTTGGAGATACTAGAGCATTCCTTAGACTCATGGATTAAGCAGCACGAATGCAGGTCCAGAGTGAACAGGTTCGAAATTCCATCTGCAACCCATCAAGAATGGACGGAAGGAAGAAAGTAAGGTACGAAGGAGCCATGGAAATATGGACTTCCACAAATTGAACCGTTTAGGGCTTGAACCAAATCGGACTGACGTAGAACTTATCGATACCAGACCAAAGATATAGCCCATGCCAGATCAAGAAAGGATGTCCCAATAGAAGTCAATATTAATACAAGAACCACATGCTCGACTGCCAAAATGGGGTCGCCTGATTCCAAACAACCGATACATAGATGTTCATCCATTTTCATATGGGGCATGACATGGCCCACCAAGCAACCTAAAGAAGTATTCCAGTAGCAGAGGAGCGAGTTGCTGGGCTAATGTATCGAGTGTTAGGCAAGCAGAGCAGGAGACCAAAGCTTGACAAGATGAATCATAGTCGGTTCACTCTGAACATCGGATCTGTGGTCAACCCCTAGAATTTAAGACACTGGTCAGGGAACAATACGTTGCAAGAACTAACCCTTGAACACATTTGAGGCGCTACATTCAACATATGGAAGCAGTTGGAGGTACGAACAGAAAAAATAAGGATGGATAAAACTTGCGTAACAATCTTGCACAGTTCAGCGATTTAGCAACCGCTATGTGTCAACTTAATGAATGGATTGTCCTTGTGGTTATTGCTTCAGGAATTAACAAGAAAACAAAGTTATATCAAGAACTTAAGAAGAATCCAACTACCAACTTGGATGACTTATACTATGAGGCCTACACGTTTATGCTCTTGGAGGATTCTATTATCGAGGCAAGACTGGAAAATGTCAACCAAGTTGGAGATGAAAAGCCCTAGGATAGGGGCATACGAAAGATGGATAATAGCACTTAAGAAAGGGGACACCTCAGAAGACAAGGCAAGTTTCCACATCCACAGCTTATAGAGACTCCTGAAAGAATATATCTCGCTACTAGAAAATGGTGAAATATGGTGAATTGAGGACCAGAGAGTCAGTTATAGCAAAGACGGGAACTGCAAAGTACTACATATTCCATGAGATTTATGGTCATGGGACCAACGAATGTAGAAAAATCTTATAGATATGCTCTAGGCTAAAACCAAAGGAAACTCTAGTGAGAGTGCTATAAACTATGGACTGTAGTCCCTCAAGGTAACCTTACAAAGGAAGCTTGTAAATTACGCTCGGTGGCACAGTGTTGGATTCCCCGATGGACATCAGAGCTTATCCGCCTACTAGATAATCAAGGATAGATGTGCATGAAAATCATGAAGAACGGAGTAATTAGACAGTGTAGCATAAATTTCCTAGTTTCAGAGATAGGGTTTTGCTCCACCAAAGACAACGAGAGACCATGCCCAGTTCCTCTAGAGACAGTGGAGTATAACTCTGACCTACTCCATAGGTGGGACCGGGCATCTCTAAAGATGGTGGAGCATAATGTTTTCAAAAATCCATGGAGATAGAGTCAACTTCATATGAATATAAAGTATGATACTACATAGACTAAATATCTTAATAGAATGCAGGGACAACAATGCAAAGGCATGACTTACTTTTAATGAATAAATTTCGAATGATATTTAATAGAAATACTTAAGGCATAATAACGCCATTCCACTTGACTACACGAAACACGTGTAAGTGAAAGAAAATACTAATGAGTGGGCAAGAACGGATGGTCTTGACCCATACTGGTCGGATAGACCTCTTATCTTGTAGGCTAGACCAAATGATAGAGTACAATACACTAATAACACGATTGGAAATAGCAAAAGAAGTAGGAATCAGGACATTATGTATCCATAGCAGCTTATAATGGCTATGAATCAAGCACTTTAGGAGTTTTAAGTCAAAGGAGAACGGTTAGCATACTACTTAAAAAAAGAAAAAGGGAAATGGCTTTCCTTGATGCGCAAGAATGCTATGTGATTAAGCACCCCCATAGGAGGAATTTCAAGATGCTGGCGATTTGAGAAAATATGCTAGGTCAAGGAATAGATCACTCTTTGGGTTGGTCCTAGTTAAAACATCGCCCTTAAATCAGAATGATGCAAGAAAGGTGATGCACAAGGAAAATCTATACACCATACAGGATGACATCCTATACAACTGGATTTTCACTATCCCACAGCTAAAGTGAATGGTTGTAAGAGAGGCTAAGGAAATATTGGATAACATACACCAAGGCAGTCAAGGAGACCATAATAGGGGAAAATCCCTAAACAAGGAAATCTCACGAGCATCGATCTGAATGAAGAATTTCAAATAGCTTTGGGTCGAGCTGGGTATGTAATGGTGGATGTGGAATACTTTATCGAGTATTGAGTTACACTCTAGATGATCTCGGACAATGGATGGCAATTTGATAGTTAGGAATTCGCCAACTTCTATCAGCAACACAGAATTAGAAAAAGATTTTCTATAGTGCCTCATTCATAGGCCAATGGATAGGTTGAAGAAGTTAACAAGGTTCTCAAAATGCTCATAAAGGAGCAATTGGAAAATGATAAGGAGCTGGAATGGATGAGTTACCATTGCATTTTATGCGTATTGAACTTCCTGCTAGACTATAATGTGACATACTCCTTTTGCTTTGGCCTACGAATTATAGGTTATGCTTCCCATTAAAACTATAGTCTTTTCTCATAGAAGAATCCACTATGACTTAAAGGAGAACAAGGAATTACTAAACTTGTCCCTAGATCTAATTAAAGAGAAGCGGGACGAGGCTGCTTTGAAAACTGAGGCGCTCTAACAAAAAGCAGTGAAACAATACAACTCTAGGATAAAGCATCGCCCGCTCAAGGAAAGAAACCTAGTCCTAGAGAAAATTTCCCCTTGGCCAAGGGCAACTAACCTAATCTTGGAAGGACTAGAATGAAGCTTACATTCTCATCATTATGGACGGTGTAGTATTTGAAAAACATGGAATGCTCAAAACCACTGTTTCATTTTTATGCACTAACTATTACAACTATATGGATTATGGATAGGTGTACTGTCAATTGCCACCATCTTACCAAACCCTAGAGATGGGTTGTGCAAAACCATAATAGATTATCAGTGCTACCAAACCACCACAAGAATGAACATCCTATGCCAAATAAAGTCCCCGTTTTCTAGTACTATACAAGCAAGGCCACTGCATACTAGGTGGCACATAACTCTTGAACATTATGGAAAGCTTGGACAAATCATGGCCAACAATAATTAATCGGATTTACCCATGATCGGGACGTGATCACGGAACAGATAGTTCGCTATTCACGATCAACCCCAACCTTTAGCCGGCAATGGAAGACCAGAATAACCCTAACTGGGTGTCCCCCATTGGTGATCAGCATCAAACCTCTTCTAGCAATAGCAAACCAGAGTGACCTTATCTGGGTGTCCACCATCGACGGTCGACTTCAAACTTCTTGTTGGCAATAGCGAAAAAGGGTGACCCTAACTAGGCATCCACCATTGACGATTGCTTTAAACTTCTTTCCAACATTAGCAGACCAGAGTGACCCTAACTGGATGTCTACCATCAATGATCGGCTTCAATCATCTTGCCGGTAATGGGAGACCAGAGTGACCCTAACTAGGTGTCCACCATCGATGATCGGCTTCAAACTTCTTGCTGGTAATTGCGAACCAGAGTGACCCTAACTGGGTGTCCACCATTGACGATTGGCTTCAAACCTCTTACCAGCAATGGCGGACCAAAGTGACCCTAACTAGGTGTCTACCATTAATGATCAGCTTCAAACTTCTTGTCGGCAGTGGCGGACCAGAGTGACTCTAGCTGTCCACCATTGATGATCGGCTTTAAACATATTACCAGCAATGGCGGACATTAGTGACCCTAACTAGGTGACCACCATTAACGACTAGCTTCAAACTTCTTGCCGGTAGTGGTGGAGTAGAGTGACCCTAACTATGTGTCCAGCATTAAAGATCGGCATCCAACTTCTTTCTGGTAATATTGGATCAGAGTGACCCTAATCAAGAGTTAACCATTGATGATTGGTTCTAAAATTTTGGCTAGCGATGGAGAACCCGACTTACCAGCAGTTAGGACATGACCATCTCCTATTTGCTACGCCCCTCGACGATTTTCCATTGATTTCTATCAATGGCGGATAGCTGAGCTTACCAATAGTAGAATGTGACTATCGGTTGAGTGGTTCAGTGTAAGCAGTCAATACTAGAATTGCATATGAGGACAACCAATAGACAGACACTAGGGCAAACTTGTTTAAAGTATGCATGGAATATGTATGCGATAATAAACAAACCAAAATGGTGAAAGTGCGTGAAAACTAACAAGGACACACAAGGCTGGATTACAAAGACACTCAACTAGAGATCGCTCACCTTAGCGAACTTGATAGTGATTGTCCTATGCAAATGTTCATGGGGCAAAGGAGGAGTTGCTGGAAGAGCTAGGAAAATAACAAGGAACAACTTTACTAGTACACTCGTCTTGTTGAATTTGTCAATGATTGACCATATACAAGTGCTAAGGTAGCAATGAAAAATTGCTAACAAGATAATGGCTAAGCAAGGATACTATACAAACAGAAATGCAACAACTAATCCTGATCTGGTATGATAATTTCATTTAAAATTTCTATAAGATACACATGTGCTTGTGTAAGTGTTCATACAGGAAATATAAAGCATGGGCCAAGGGAAGCATCAGTCATAGGAACTTCTTACCCAACTAAACTTGTTGATGATTGATCCCATACAATGTAACAACTCGCACTTCCTGACACACCGATCTAAAGCCTAGTATGACTTTCGTACTTACACCATGCCGAGAAGTGCGAGCTGTTGGGCTTTTTAAACATTATAGAGCAGAATTATAAGGTAAGTTCTAAGACATTCAACATTTTCAGATCTCACAGAGGAAGGAATTAAAATATAAATATTGAAAAATAGACATTTCAGAAAACTGTCTCCAAAATACTTTATTTGCCATTTACACTATTTCAAAGTTACAATATAAGTTTTATAGACTTCTAATACAATAAGTAACTACAAAAAAATAATGTACAATATGAGAGCTCCATCATTGAGCTCCTTCTCCACGTACTATGCCTAATCAACTACAAATCTATCATCCTATAGTGGGGGAAAATGGAAAGGAGGGAGTGGGTCAGACAAAAGTCTTGTGAATGAGTACAAGTTTAGTATATGATGATCATATCCAGTTACTTCAATACTAGATGATATAGGGTGTGATACAAGTGTCCGTGAATTCATAAGGTCTATTACCTAAAGATTCTTGTCTAATACATTCACACACTATAATTTATGTAAGCTAATACAATAGATCAAACTAAGGATCGGATCTCATATCTAACAATCTGGCACCGCTCCTAGAGCTACTCAATATGAACAATGCTATAAGGCTACTAAACATGTAAACACCGCTACAATGCTACTAAAAGTGGAAACACCAACCTCTTGGCTACTAACCATGAAAACACTACCACCAAGCTACCATGGGACTAAATTCCCACTACTATCAACCCCACCAGGCTACAGGGAAATGCTTCCCCTTTCACTACGCCTGGAAAGGAAGAACTCGAGATGCCAACTCATCGGGATATCTCATCGTCTGCATTCGTTTCCACCTCACGATCATAGTTTTAGCCTCTTATTGCATGCTCCGATTCCTCCATTTGAACTGTATCATGTATATCAAAAATAGTACATACATAGGCCTCCCGTTGTGCCGGACCTACTCCATCAGGCATCCATACCAGTCTACATGCCCACCATTGCCTGTGAGTGCCATTTATGAAAATACATCATCTTGAATCGATTACTAGATCCAAAATTGGGTAAGCAATATTTACCCAACACTGCATGACCTAGTGTCCTCTCATAAGGAACTAGCTTCCCTACTATTCCTAACATACAACCAAATGCTTAAATAGGCTCATAAACAATTATGGTTTATGTTAATTTTTATCATTAAACTTGGGCCTTAGGCCAAGGTTCAATTTTAGAAATTTCATTGCGAACGGTCGACCGCTTATACCCTTCGGTCGATCGCTACCGGCCGACCGGTTGCGAAGTAAAAATTAGGGTTTTTGCACATTTTAATTGTCGACTGTTTGCATACTTAATTCATATGGTTTGAAATGTTTAATTAACCCTAATTTACTAAGTGACCAGTTCAAGTGTCAAATTTCGAATCAATTTAGGGTTTGTGAGTTTGCAAATTTGATAATAGAATATGTACCTGGACAATTAATTAGATTAGCAAATTAATGTATTTCCAATTCTAGGGTTTTAGGCTCAAATCTAGGATTTTAGCATATTCAATTTAAATTTAACATATCCAATTTTGGGTTCTCTAGCACCCTAGTTGATTAAAATAGTTCAAAGTAACTACAATAATCAACTTATCAAAATTGTTCCCACTCTCCTCAAGTCTAAGCTCTTACTAATACTTGTGCTTGAGAATTGTCCCCTTAAAATTGATAGCTCCGTCTTGATTTGCCTTGATCTGCCTTGATTTAGTTGCTTCAAGTCTTGTAGGTTAAATTGATTTGAATATTAGAAATTTTTAGGGTTTAAGTTGAAGGAAAATTTTGGCAGCGTTTAGTTAATTTAAACTTTTAGTTGAGCCCTAAGGTTTATTGTATAGTATTTATTGGGGTAGGGTTTTTAGTTTGTTCCTTTGAATTAGCTTAGGAAATATTTTTAGAGAAACTGGTCCCCTCATCAGAACCTTCGTTCCCAATTAACTAATCCCGTTCGTTCAACACATCATCACGAAAGCAAAAAACGCTCGATTTTTCACAAGCCTAGGTCGATCACTAGCAGTTGACCTTGAACTATTACTGGTTGACTGGTGGCCATATAAGTTTTTAAAATTTTTGATTTGAAATTTTTAATTCAATCTAATTCCCGTAACTTCTCCGTACTAACTCGGATTATGATGTGTTAAATATGAAAATCATCCATAAAATCGCTACAAACGAGATGACGTAATTTTCATAGCCAAATTCTATGTGTATGAAAATTTTCATTTAAGTCCTTGTTTTGTTTTATTTTAATTTCTATTGAATTTTTCTGTTAAATTCTAGGGTGTTACATTTTCGCCCTTTAAAAGGATTTGGTCCTCGAAATCTCAAAGGATCAAAAATTGTAGCCTATACATATAGCAACCAATAATTACAACCATCTACTCATCCGTCATCTACGGCAATCATTGACCTTAGGAATTTTCTAATGCAATATGTACATATATATATATGCAACGTGAAATGGACATGAACAAACGCTAATGCAAAAAGTAGGCAGTCCACTGATCCAGTCAACCTCCTGTCATGCAAGTGCTCATGTCATGCATCCAAAATGTATGCAACATACTAAATAAGTATACTTGAAATTCTACATGTATGCAGAACTATTCCGTCTATATGCAATATCCATATGCACGATAAATAAAAATCAAGCATACATATGTATCATATAAAACAAGCTAGACAATAATAAAGGATAATGTGAATGTGTGTGTACTACCTAGATGATATACAGTCCAAAAGGTGTATAACAAGCAATTCAAACAATACATCCAAATACGATCACTAGCATCCATTATCCATAATAGTCCCATTGGTATATTTACAATCATTCCTACCATCTAATGCTCTTTACCTAAGCTAGAACCCATATATAAAAATAATCTCTTCTAACTGAAACGGAATCATGACAGAAAAGAGTTCAGGATGGATAGCTCGGACTTTCTCCTCAAGCTCCCATTTATTATCAACTAGATCGTCTCCCTTGTGGACTCTAACCAATTTAATTATTTCAGATTCTCTTGTTCCATGTATAAAAATACGGGTAGGTGCATGGCGAACAAGTGACTTACTTATCCTTTTTAACTTCCCTAACTGACATAGTTTGACCTTGGTAGCTGGATCGTATAGACACTTCCGAAAATACCTAATGAAGGCTTCCCATAATTTAGCTATATTCTATCTTGCCTGGGGGTATTCTACTTCTCTACTTTTAGATTGTGGACTCGGCTCCGTGAACTGCCCCATATGTCTCCAACCACTACTTGTTTTTCTGCCTACCTTGTGCAATCCTTGCCCCTCTGTGGATTAAATATATCCATATTTTTATTCAACTATTTCTTTACCATAACCATAAACCTTTAATCCAAATGTATATGCGCATATGTAATTCTTTGCAATCCTTGCTAGTGACTAAAATGGTGTTCACTTGCACCATGTTAAATAATTTGAGCATAAGTATGCTTCCATGATTGTAGCTCTACGAAATCCTCAATACACAACATACTGCCTCGTTCAATGGTATACTTAATCACCTCAACTTCTAGATTCCAAGTGAGACAACTCGAATATAATTTGCAATATCATGAAGATTTTGTAGATCTTGGCATACTACACTTTAAATAAAAAGAGGTTGACATGTTTACAAAATGATGATGGAATGTTAACATTTACATAGTACGTTTGTGGAGCTACACTCTACAAACATCAATTGATAACTAAAAATGAATTAAGAAAACTACTATATTTGGCATATTTTTTGTGAAGTTAAATGAAAAACTCAAAGATAAGTCTTAAGTCACTCTTAGTTCATGATATCAGCAGTAAGTTTTATGGCAGTTTCATTGGAAGCATCATGTAAATGTAGGGCATAAACGTCCTAACAAAAGTAGTACATTTTAAACCATATCTAAGCGAGCAAGTAATGATAACAAGTGATCTCGTTTGAAAGATTTCATTTAGATGAGCAAGCAATGACAATAAATGATGATACATTCAAAAAAATAGCTTCGCATAAAAGCTTAAAAGTAACAGAAACATGCAAGGCAAATAGGCAAGAGTTGCTTAGAGACCAAGCTACGGAAAAACAAAAAATATAATATACAATAGAGAGGTGATTTATCTTCAATAACAGTAAATAAGGGATAAAGGCATATGATAGGTTGAATATTGTGGGTTGGAGCGGTGTTGGTAATGTTAGATAAGGTTTATGATAAACAGTTAAGTGCTTAAACCAAGTGAGAATGTTAGACCTTCATAACTCCTCTCTTACCCCGTTGTAAGCCTTTTCTATCAAATTCATTTTGATTGAACGGTTTGAGTAATTATATGAATGTATGGGCTACAACTCGACCTGCATATTGGAAAAAAGAAAAAGTAAGTAATTGGAGAAACTATATAATCTAATAGAGCAAAATTTATGGTAAAAAATTATTTCACAGGTCACTTACTTGCATAACAATCATATATCATATTCTCACAGTGCACATATAAGCAACTTAACCATCTCAGAATACAAACCTGCTTCACCTCCATTTTCCTATGAAGAAATTTCATGAGTAGTACAACTATAAATATTGTATTATGATTACGATATTTTTAACTAATATTTGCTCAATTTTTTATGGGCCACTATGAAAAGAAAGAACAAAATGTTCCTGTTTTCGCACATAGATAGCAAAAATCCATTATATATTCAAATTTCCTATATGGCGTAAATAATTGTAAAATAAGAAACGATAACTTGCATTATATGAAAAAGGCATAATGAAATAAAATGCATAAATGATGTCAGTGACGCTATATAATCAGTCATAATAGAAGTTCTCTAAAGTTGGAATTTCTCACATTATTTACAACATTAAAAAATTAAGAAGTAACTATAGTAGGAACATTAGAAACTTGATTAATAAATTCTAAAAGAAATCAAATAAAAATAGCATTTTAAGAAGCTTGAAATAGGACCAAAAAACAGAAGATAAGGCATTGGCACCCATGAAAAAAATTTGTGATAATTTCACGAGTCGATATTTTTTTGCATATTTTTAATCAAAACCATCACAATTTTAAGATTATTTTTTTTGAACTGCGACTAAAAGTTAAATAGTACCTTACAAATTATTAGATAAACATGATTAAAACCGGAGGAAATCAAATAATGGTCTACGTTCAAAATCAACCTAGACAGGCAGTGAAACATAAAAATTTACTTATAGTTTAAACAATTGGGTAACTGAAAATATTAACTACAATTAAATTAAGGTAACAAATTTTTATTTAATTGGTTATATCTAAGCAATTATAGTTGGCAATTTGGGGTTAGGTTACACAATAGATATTGTGAATGATGCCCTGTTACTCAACTTTGTTACTGCTGCCAAAGAAGCTCCATAATCATTAAACATATTTGCTAAATCAATGTAGTCATCTCTCATAGCCACATATGCAATGGTCTTTCACCATACTAAAACAATTACAATATATCATATTATGCATATCAAATATAAAAAAGGTAACAGTCTTCTTTAAATTGCAAACAGAATTTAGACATGAAGTTCACTGAATGTGAAAAGGTAAACATATTCTATAAGTTACACTACACCAGAAAAGGCCTTTCGTAGAGTTGAAAAAACGCTGCTAAAACTTTTAGTAGCGTTTCAGTAAACGCTGCGACATGACATGCAACTAAAAGTCTGAAAGTTTTAGTTGCCTTGTGGTAAACACTATCAAAAAGATAAATTTCTGAAACCCAACAAAAGTTTTCTTTTGCAGCGTCTACAAAATGCAACCAAATTGCTACCTGCACCCTTCATTTTTTTTCCGTAGCATTTTTACTATGCTAGTATATACTTTTCGTTGCATATTAGTTCTGCCACAGTACTTTTTTTAAATAGTTTTTTTCCTGTAGCACTTTTGAAACTCTACTAAAACATATTGATGGATGTAAAGCACGTTTTAACCATCGCTATTTACTATTAATGGCTTGTATCATTTCCAACAATCACTTATATATAGTAACCATATTAAAACCAACAATCAATCACATGTTCAAACTAACGTCGATAATCACTATATTCAAATAATTGAAATAACACGTTAATCGCATAAAAAAGTATAATATCCATAATCATTTCAATAATAGTATTTCAACAAAATAAGCAAATCCACATACCACAACTGTTTACAAATAAGTTTACACAACTAGTATGAACAAAATATTATAATATATAATAGTTAAAGTCTTGTTCATGGCTTAATTACCGATAATTCTTTGATGCTCCTATTCTTCACTTCGGAAATGCTAATTACCTGTACACAAGTATAACAGTCAACGGTTAAAATTACATAAAAGTCCTAATAATTTACTATACATGTTGCACTTACCATGATATCTTAAGAGAAGTAGTCGACAAGTATACCTATTCGAAACAGTGTTCATCATGAAAGAATAAATATTCAGCAAGTTGACTACTTTAAATCGCCACAACTTATAAACAGAACAGCTTGATTAAAAGTCCATATAACAAAAGAAAATAATTCAGACATCTGAAGCTTGCCTTTTAATACTTTTCAATAAAAAGGATGCTGGAATTGGAACTATAATCAACTATTCTGCTTACTAGTAGGCATCAGTTTGAGTTCTAAATCAAACACGACCAAGTAGCTTAACGCAAATAGTTCACGTTTTATAATTTGTTGTTTTTCAAAGGTCAAGTTTACTCAAGTAAGCACATCAAGAGCATTCAGTTTTACCCATGGTAACTAAACATCCAGACTACTACATCTAAATCAAACACGAGCTTTAATTAACTGACAGTATGTATAGTTAACTGACAGTATGTTAACAAATAGCTCGCAAATAGTTCAGTTTTACTCAAGTAAACTGGAACTATAATTAACTAACAGTATGTTAATGAGTTTGCTGACAGTATGTATACATAATAAATCCACACTACCCATAATACTGACGGTAAATCCACACTACAAGCCTGCTGGTAACTGCTGGTAACTGACATCTAAATCCACACTACCCATAATACTGTCAGTATGTTAATGAGTTTACTGACGGTATGTATACATAATAAATCCACACTACCCATATTCATGTTTACTGACAGAGGTCTGAAGGTAAATATACAGTGCTGCTATTGCAATATTCATGTTTAAGTATTTATTCTGACATCAGCTGTTGTTTGCTAATGTATATGAAATGGTCAGAATATTATATTGCCACTTCAAACCGAAATAGTGATTTACTTCATTTGTATATCTTCCTGTCATATTTTAGCTCATGGTTTATATCAGATACACATGTAAATATTTCATAGTTTAGTGAATTACTAGGATGCCTGCACCGTGCTTCACACAGGAAGTTGGTGGTAGTCAGTACTCAGTAAATGAATGATGTTGAATTGTAGTCGCTGGATGTGTATATCGTTAACAGCATTTAGATCTGCATGCATTAAGAATTTTTTTTAATTGAGTAAACAAGTTTGCAGAGGTTCCCTCAAAAGCCTCATATGTTTACATTACATATATAGTGTTGTCCAACAACATAAAGTCTATCGTAAACTTGCTAAATTACAATGAACCGGTTGCCCGAGTGAGTATAATGTACTGAATTAGTTTACCTAAATACTACTGAAATGTATAATATACAAAGTAGCAAAGACAGGCATTAGGCAGATTAATTGATAATATAATATATTTTACACACCAATGTTATAGTGCTAAAAAAATTCGAACACGTTAGTAATACATGAATTATCGAAAATTTTCATAAACCAGTAGTTAATGAATTTTCCCTAGATTAAGATAAAAGTCAGTTGTAACTAAAAACTTCGAAGTTCATTCATTCATAAGACGTAGGTTATTAGTTTCAGTATCATTAAAAAGCGGTTATTAACATGAAGATAGGACAAGCAAAACCAATGATCATTAGTTTTATATTAAGTAATATACATAATAACTTTTCATTAAGCTGATACGGAGGCAAAACACACTCCTCGTTTGTGTGTATAAATTCTTTTTCTTAATTAGAAGTAACACAGTTTTAATATCTCTTCAGTCATTACTTCCTGACCTTCAGATCTATAAAGATCCTTCGGCTGATAATTGATCAAGTTAGTGTTGCGGATTGCCAGCCTGGCTGGGCCTAGCCCACTTATCAAAAGATTGTATAAATATGTATACCGTGTAATTCAGTTTATTATGTATTCAAATACAAGTTTATAATAAGAATTCCTTTATTACAAAATCTCTGCACTGTTTCAATTTCTAATATGGTATCAGAGCCAAAATCAAACGACTGATCATCAGATTCAGCTTCATGATCATCATCGAACCATCCAGAAAGAAAGATTCATAATCTAAACTTTCGGTTGCTCTCAGTTCTTTTATGAAGCATCTCATCATTTGATTCTGTTACCTTTTCTCTATTGCCAGTTAAAACCTAAATCAAGTTTCTCATATCTGATCTTATCAATCTTTCTGTTCAAGATCTACTTTCTTGAATCAATATCTGGCTGCAAGATAAACATCTGCCTCGCCAGTTTCTTTTCATTTCATCATGACTGAAGAAAGTGCAACTGTTGCCACATCAGAATTCAGAGCCAACAAAGCTGCCATTTTTTCTGAAATAATAAAGTTGAAAAGTCAGACTGCAGTACAACTTGATGAAAACAACTATATCATGTGGAAATATCAAACTGAAACAGCAATAAAGGGACATGGATTAGAAGAATATGTCAATGGTACTCTGGCCATTCCACCCAAGATGATAACTGATAATCAAGAAAAGGCAATCCCCAATCAAGATTTCATATTTTATCAGAGACAAGATAATCTTCTTGCAACATGGCTAATGTCCTCTATTAGCACAAGCATCCTATCTCATATTGTAGGATGCAAAACTTCACAAGAAATCTGGGAAGCCATTGAACAATTCTTTAATTCTCAATCTTCTGCAAGAATTATACACTACAAGAGGCAGCTGCAGAACTTAAGAAAGAATGATATGTCAATAAGGGAATATCTAACAAAGGCCAAAAATTACTGTGATCTCCTCAGTACAGCAGGATACAAAGTATCTGAAACAGAACAGATTCTCACAATCTTGAGTGGTTTAGATGAGGACTATGAATCTATAGTGGCTGTCATCTCAGCTAAAAAGAAACTACCCAACATTCAATATGTACATGCAACCCTTCTAGCACATGAAGGGAGAATTGATCAAAAGAAAACTCAAAACTCTGACTACTCTATCAATTATGCTTCTGTCAATAAAAAGAAAAATCAAGACACCTCTCAGAACTCAAACAGAAATCAATCTGGAAATTTCAGAGGAGGAAATCAGAATAACAGAGGTAGAGGAAGAGGCAGATGGAACAATTCTAATAGACCAAAGTGTCAGATTTGTGAAAGGATGGGACATACAGCATCAAAATGCTACTTCAGATTTGATCAGAACTACTCTCTCAACAACAATAACAACAACAGTCAGAGATCAATCAATCCAACTGTTAACATGGCACATACAGAAGTGGATACCAGCAATCAAAACTCTGCACAACACTCAAAGAATGAAGATGCAACATATGAAGAATGGTACCCAGATTCAGGAGCTACAAATCATATCACCAACAGTTTGGAAAATCTGAATTTAGGAAACAAAGAATACAAAGGTACACAATCTATTCTTTTAGGTAATGGTAAATCTATAAGAATTACACACACTGGGAATGCTAAAATCTTTGGCAAAAGAGAATTACACTTAAATAATTTACTTAGAGTTCCTCAAATAAAGAAGAATCTCATAAGTGTTTCTCAATTTGCCAAAGATAATCAAGTACACTTTGAATTTTATCCAAAACTCTGTTTAGTTAGAGATGCATCAACTAGAGAAATTTTACTGCAGGGTAATGTGCAAAATGGTCTATACTCATTCAATCTGAGGCAGCATAATAGGGTATCCAATTCAGGAAAATGGTGCAACAATGTTGAAAATAATATCAAAAATAGCAAAATCTTTGATCTTTGGCATTGTAAATTGGGACATCCCAGTATTAATACTGTAAAAACTGTGTTGAAGAGTAATAAAATTGCCATTGATGATATATCTCTATCCTATATATGCTCTGCATGTCAAATAGGAAAGAATCACAAATTACCCTTTATTAATTCATCAACTAAATATACCAAACCATTAGAAATGGTTGCTACAGACTTATGGTTTCCTGCCCCAATAAATTCAGACTTTGGTTTCAAATACTATATATCTTTTGTTGATTCTTTTTCAAGACATACTTGGATATATTTTCTAAAAACCAAAGCAGAAACACATAGAGCAGTCATTCAGTTTATTACTCAAGTAGAAAGGCAACTAAATCATCAACTTAAAATCATTCAAGCTGATGGAGGAGCAGAATTCAAACCATTAAAAAATTATTTCTTAGAAAAAGGAATAATACATAGAACTACCTGCCCCTATACTTCTGAGCAAAATGGGTTAGCAGAGAGGAAACATAGGCATATAGTTGATACTGGTATCACTCTATTGGCACATGCTTCTATGCCACTCAAGTTCTGGCCAGATGCATTCAACTCAGCTGTTCATCTAATCAACAGAATGCCAACAAAGGTACTACAAAATAAAACTCCTTTAGAATTACTATTTAATATTGTACCATATTACAATAGCCTAAAAACATATGGTTGCTTATGCTTTCCCTATATGAGACCATATAATTCTCATAAATTAAGTAACAGATCTACATCTTGTACCTTTATTGGTTACTCTTCTAATCAGAAAGGTTACAAATGCTTAACTAGTAATGGAAAAATTATAATATCTCGACATGTTGGATTTAATGAATCTATATTTCCATTTGCTAGTACAGAAATCAAAACAACTGAAAAAGTGTATAACACAAAAAATGTTATACCTGAAATACCCATCCTCTCTAGCAATAAAATAGATGAAACTGCTCATCAGAATCAGCTTGAACCTCAACTCACAGTATCAGGTGAAGGATTAGGTCAAGATTCAAGTGGTTCCAGTAATGACTGGAACAACAATAATGAGTCTAGCACAGAGACTATTCTTGCTCTAGAAGATCAAAGCGACGACACTCCTCATCAAGATGATCTTAATAAGGAGGAAACAGGTCATCACATGATAACCAGATCAAAGTATGGAATATTCAAGCCCAAAGCATATCATGTCATCAGCAACTTATCTGAGCCTGTTTGCTTCAATGAAGCCATACAGGATGAGAAATGGAAAGCTGCTATGAATGATGAGTATAATGCCATCATCAAAAATAAAACCTGGACCCTTGTTCCTGCACCAAAGAATAAAAACATTATTGGATGTAGATGGACATACAAGATCAAGAGAAACTCTGATGGCTGCATTGACAAATATAAAGCCAGGCTTGTGGCTGTAACAACTCGGGATTTGCATTACCAATTAATAAATAAAAGTTGGGATTTTTATTTATTTTAATGAAGCATAAAAGGATTTGGAATAACAAAAATTTATTTGAAAAAGACTATTTTAGTTAAATGGGAAATATGGGATTTAAAATGAGGATAAAATGTTATTTTTGGAAAGTTAATTATTTTAGAACAGATTTTTAAACGGGTTTGGATAAGAAAAATGAGTTTTATAAACATATATGAACACTTAGACTAATTTTTGGAAACATGTAAATAACTCTCTTCTTATTGGGTCACTAAACCTAACCCAATAACCCACCCTAAACCTTCTCTATAAATCATCTCAAACTCTCCAAACCTCATTCATTCATCCCTAATCAAAACCCTAATCATTTCCTAAAGCTTTCATAACAAAAATGGTCTCTATCTTCATCTCCTTCTAGTTTTAGCTTATGCAAGTCATTCTATGCAAAGGTAATGCAAATACCCACCTCAAATCTTTTTTTTATATCCTTTTCATTTCTGAAATTTATTTGGTAACACATATTTTATGTGTTTTTTTGATCTTATAGCCTCCTAATCATCTTTTGCTATCTTGGGCTGATGCTATAGTAGTCTTTGTTGCTTTCTAGAGAGGTATATTGCTAAAAACCTCTTCTAATATGTGTTTAATCATCATTTGATTTTGGTAATCAGTTAGTAACACATGTTTTATTATGTAACATGTGAATCATAGCTCTTTGATCATCTTTGCTTTCATTTGGGGTGTGCACATAAGGTATTTGTAATATATGCTAGCTGAAATTATAATTAGTTTATTGCTGTTAGTAAATTAGGCATATCTCATTCATCTTAAATCGGAATTAAGATTTTCTTGAAGTTCTGGAAAGATTATTCTGTACCCTATAACTTTTATGTTTTGTGCTTTGCCTAATTTTGAGGTTTGAATGGTCGAAATCATGCTTGTTTGTCGCTGACCTGACAACAAACTACAGGGTTGATAGAATAAAAACCTGAAATTGATTTGGCCATAAGTTACTCGTTTCTTATCCAAATCTAATAATTTTGGATGTTCTGGAAAGCTTAGATTTAGAGCTAAAACTTTCATGTTTTGAGTTTCATGAAATTTCGAAGTTAATTTGGTCAAAACTGTGCATTCTTACCACTGTCCCGAGAGCACAACGACAGTGATATAAAATTTAGATCTGAGAATTGTTTTAGTCATAGAATTTTCATCTCTGGTCGGAATTTGACGATCTTGGTCATTCCGGAAAGCTTAGAAACTAAGCTACAACTTTCATTTTATTCATGTTTCCAGAATTTGAAGTTTACTATGCCAAAATTGTGGGCTTTCATCTCTGGCCAGTTAGTGCATAGCTATAGGCCTTAATCTCTTTTCTCCCATTGTTTTCAGCGTAGAACCCCGACTTTGCGACGCCATCCCGGGCTCGTCTTTTGTCGGATTTCATCGTTTTTGGTCTTGTTAAAAAGATGAGATCGAGATCTTTAACCATGCAAAGTTTGGTTTAGATCTGGGTGCATTAGGTACTTCGTTTCTATTGCCGAAGTAGCACCCAGAAACTGTTTTACAATAGTGATCATTTTCAGTTATCGTCGGACCAACTTCGAAACATTGTCGTTTCTTCGTTTCAAGTCGAAACCGAACGATTCTTGTTGCATATCAAAGTAGGAGTACTTTTCTACACTCCTGAAAATTTTCATCAAGATCTGAGTTCATGTGACCCTTCGACCATGTCGTCGAAGTGGGACCTTTACACTGTTTTGACACAGTAAAGTTTTATGATTTTTATCCGACTTTGAGACGACGCCGTTTCTTCGTTTCAAGTCAGAATTTCCCGATTCTTTTTGCATCTTAAAGTAGGGATGTTGGACTACATGCCTGCAAATTTTCATGACATTTGAACACAGTTTGCTGGTCCAAATAAATTGCCGAACTTGGGTTCACGTCAGTTTTTTTGAATGTTTACAAACACTTAGAATATTTTTCAGTGATTTTCTGGTTTCATTGATTTCTTTGAGATTTGTCTCTAGATTTCGTACACGGGTTTTAGGAATTATTTTCAAAGGATTTTTCACCCCTAAATGGCTTTCGAAATTATTATATAATATTATTTTTAATTATTAAATTAATTACTCCATAATAGGAGAGTTTTCAAAAGTCGTTTTAAAGTGATTTCAAAATCAATTATAAATCCGTTTCGCACCATTATTTTCTATAATAAAAACCTCACACTCACTTTTTAGCACGTCGAGCGAAGTGGAAAGGTGCTTAAACGGTTAGGAAATCTCCGGCCTATGGAACCGTGTGTATTTTCTTTCCGGTTAATCCCCGACCTATTCGATTGATCGTTTTGACCTTTGGGTCTAGTTTACCGATGATACGAGGTGGACTTTTTATTGTTTGGAGTGTGAGCTTGCTATTGGTTAGGAAACCGTTTAGTGCGAACGTGGGGTATGGGACTCATTGTTAACACTTTACGGGTTCCTCTTCAAGAAGTTAGTGACACATTAGCCTCTGGGCGGCCAGTACTGGACCTCTGGGTTACCACGCCTCTGGAAAACCGTCTCTAGACACCTGCTCTATGGAGCAGTTTATTTTTCGGCATGCGCCTCTGGGCCTTTATCCTTCTGGGAAGGATCTTGCCGTCTCGCGTGTTCTGCATCTGTGCGAGTGATCGATCACAACTCTACAGTACTTGGCAACAACGACTCTGGTCGGTGCACATGCAATATTGGTATTATTTGATGATTTTTTATATCCATTCGAGTACCGCCATTCGGTGTTGGTTCTATGGAACCATACGATGTAAGTGCGATTACCTTGTGGATTCACAGTGTCTCTGGACACTGCTTTTCAGTGTTTGATTTCATTGACTTTTCAGTATATCCTCATTGCTCTTTGGAGCATCGATCTTTGCTTGGGCATTGATTACAGACTCTGGTCACTCTTGGGATTATTGCCTATGGGCATCTTTTTATAGCTTTGGCTACGCCGATGATATGAGGCGATTTTATTTATTCTACACTTTGGTGTTGATTTCTCTTTGGAGATTTTTATTGTTTATTGATGATTAGGGATCGTCATTATATTCATGTGGTTCATAATATACTTCTCTTTGGATAAGTACCGTTTTATTTATGTACCGCATTACTATATATCTCAGTTATTACTGATTGTTTAGCTAGCCTGACCCGAGTGTTTTCACTCGGGTCAGACCGAGTTGTTTCAGGTTAGGTCTATGGACTTAGCTTCTGTGCTTCCGCTTGGACATTATCTACTATGCTGATAGATAGCGCTTTTATTTGTCCACTATTCTGCTACTCTGTTATTATTCAGACTTTGATATGTACATATTTTTAACCCACATGTGTGGGCAGTGGCTTTGTACCCACTTATTGTATTTGGATCTGTATTGACGATGTATTGTTCTGAGATTTTATATCTGTTATGTGATTCTGTTCTGTGATGTTTTATCATTTATTACTATGCTTGTTTCTGATAGGTCTTTAGCCATTGTAATTTCGTTATAAGTATTTACTGAATATGTCGAACCACTTGAAAAAAAATATAGATACCATCCTTTCGACGTATTCAGTAGATAGTTATAGCTTGATTACAAATGGCTAAGGGCTACTCACAACAATATGGGATAGACTTCTGTGAAACTTTTTCACCAGTCATAAAACCCATTACTATAAGAGTTATTCTCACCATTGCTCTTCACAATAAATGGCAAATAAAACAACTAGATGTCAATAATGCCTTCCTAAATGGTGAACTTCATGAGGAAGTTTATATGCAACAACCATCAGGATACATTCAGAGTAACAAGAAGAACTGGGTATGCAAACTTGACAAAGCCATTTATGGGCTCAAACAAGCTCCACGTGTCTGGTATGAAAAGCTTAAATCTACTCTTATTAATCTCAACTATCATCCCACTAAGTCTGACAACTCTTTATATGCCAAAAATTATAACAATATCAGTGTATTCATACTTGTTTATGTGGATGATATCATAATTACAGGAAACTGCATAAAAGAAATCAGGTATGTTACTGATTACTTAAACAACAAATTCTCCCTGAAAGACTTAGGAGACTTAAAATATTTCCTAGGCATTGAAGTCATAAGAAAATCTGAACATGAACTTATTCTGTGTCAAAGAAAATACATATCTGAAGTTCTAAACAGAGCCAAAATGAGTGCTGCAAAGCCCATGCCTACCCCAATGTCAAGTAATCTACATTTATCTAAAAACAAAGGAGAAACCTTTGATAATGAAAAACTTTACAGAAGTATCGTAGAGGCTTTGCAGTATATCACTATTACCAGACCTGAACTATCATTTTCTATAAATAAAGTTTGTCAATTTATGCAGAAACCATTAGATCCTCACTGGAAGGCAGTTAAGCATATTCTAAGGTACTTAAAAGGATCTATCAATCAAGGTCTAAAGTTAAGAGCATGTAAAGACTTATCTATCAAAGGGTTTGCTGACGCCGATTGGGCTTTAGATTCTGATGATAGAAGATTTACCTCAGGTTACTGCATCTACCTTGGAAGCAACCCAGTATCATGGAGTTCCAAAAAGCAACCCACCGTGTCTCGCTCCAGCACCGAAGCTGAATATCGTAGCGTGGCAAGCACTACAGCTGAAATCACTTGGCTCAGATCTCTTCTCAAGGAAATCAAAATCGTCTCATCTAATCAACCAGTAATATGGTGCGACAACTCTGGAGCTGTTTCTATCTCAGCAAATCCAGTCCTTCATTCTCGAACGAAACACATCGAAATCGACTTGTATTTCGTTCGAGAAAAGGTTATCAAAAAGGAACTCGCTGTTAATCACATTCCTGCAAGCCATCAGATCGCTGATATTATGACAAAAGCTCTCTCAAAACATAACTTTGAAAGATTCAAAGCCAATTTAATGATTGAAGATGCTGGAAGCAGATCTGAGATAAAGAAGGAAGAAAATGAAACCCTAGATCGAAATGAGGAAGGCAATTAGAAGTAACACAGTTTTAATATCTCTTCAGTCATTACTTCCTGACCTTCAGATCTATAAAGATCCTTCGGCTGATAATTGATCAAGTTAGTGTTGCGGATTGCCAGCATGGCTGGGCCTAGCCCACTTATCAAAAGATTGTATAAATATGTATACCGTGTAATTCAGTTTATTATGTATTCAAATACAAGTTTATAATAAGAATTCCTTTATTACAAAATCTCTGCACTGTTTCAATTTCTAATATTCTTTTTTCTATCCGAAATGAATTTAAAATTTATCAGTACTCCAAAAAAGTGTTTTCAAACATACATTTAATTCTAACTTCCATGAATGATTTAAGTATTAAGTTTAAACATTTTTTAAAACTGGGTACTTCACTGTTGAAGATCTGCCTCGATTTATGACCACGATAGACATACTATTACTGGTTTTGTTCCTATAACTGGAACACGATAGGAAACTGGGTACTTCACAGCAGTAGTGGGTATGAGTCTCACTTAGCTCGGAAAAGGTCGATTACTTCTTTCAAGAAAATAATATCAGAGTAATTTACACAACACGGACCTAGATTTGTGTATGAGTGTGTGTGTGTAAGAGATACATACAAGTACCAACTAATACTTACTAGAACTTGATTCCCCAATGACATATGCGGCCGGCCAAGCTACGGTAGTACCAAATGCATCTTCCATGTACGTACACTCTGATGTAGGTCTCCATAGCAATGCGTCATTGACTTTCACAAACTTTACCCAAACTTTTACCGCATCTTTTCCCAATGGAACAAAGTGAACCATCGCTGTTGGATTAGTTGAAATGATAGTTCCTTCAGCCACTACTCGTCTAGTTTCACCTACATCAATCAACTTGCCTTTACTATGTGCTACCAGATTTGCACTCTATTGGATAAGCAAAAATGCATGAATTATCGTATTTTTGGGTTATTATATTATATTAGGAATCTAGAAACACTACAAGGGACAACCAATTTACCTGAGGAGTTGTTGTAGCCGTACAAGGAGAAGTCACAATGCTTGCTCTAGCCTTGAAAGGAGTAGCCACAACACTTGCTTTTTCAACTACAACTTTTGATTTCGACCATGCTATTTTCCTACCAACGGCCTCTTTAATGCATAACATATCAGTTGTTGGTCGCCACAAGAAAGCATCTCCTTTGTTGGCATAGTCTACCCAAACCACAAAGGCTAACGGAACAAGTGGAATACCATTTACAATCATTTTTGAATCACTGAAGTAGAGTCTTCCTTCGGCAACTAACACTTCACCCTCATTCCAATCATAAAGCTTGCATTTTTTGTTTGTGCTACTAGTTTTACTCTTAAAGAAATAATAAATTTAATGGGAAAAGGTATGTAAACAATTACAAATAGTTACCGTAAATTATAACATTTACCATAATGTCATCCTCCAAGTATCCTCGCACTGCAACAACACAATTAGCAGGCCATGCTACTGACTTATTCTCGGCTTCTCCTAATAGTGACAAACTTGGTGTAGGCCTCCATAAATAAACATCTGCTTTCTTTACACAATCTATAACAACCTTCATAGCATTTGGTCCAATACGAATATCATTGACAACCTCATTAGGATTAGCGGACAGTACTCTCCCTTCGGCAACAATTTCGTCGGTTCCATCTCAATTCAATAACTCACATTCGTTGTCATTGCCCTACAATTAATCAACAAAAAATTATATTAATTATTGGTTTGAAAAATAAACTAAAAATGATGTTATATCAGTAATATAAGTGATTTTTACCATTTCAATTATGCTCCTTTTTTTTGAAATTTTGTTACCCTATCAAAGCGAAAATAGCAACAACAACATTAAAAGTTTCATTCTGAAATTATAAATAAAAATTATATTGATTATTGGATTAAAACTAAACTACAAATGATGTTATAGTAATAGAAGTGATTTCTACCATTTCAGGTGTGCTCCCTTCTTTCGAACAGTCTATATCCTGTCAAAGCAAAAAATAGCAGCACTAATAGTTAAAGGTTTAAATTTTGAAATTTAAAGAAATTCATGAAAAATCAACGACGCAATAAGTGAACCTTCTAAGGTAGATTTTCCAGCTTGTTCAGTGCATGTGTATCATACTCTCCATTTCTGAAATTCTTTTCTGACATTGAGTTATTTGTTTATCTCTACATTGTGACAAAGTTAGCTTGGTTAAGGTGTAGCCCTTCCTAGTGCTCTTAAGCGTCTTGGTTTATCGTGCCCCAATACTTGTACAACTGCATCTTCTTTGACATTATTTGTCGAGTCGGATTATCTTGCATGATCAATTGTTTTAATCTCCTCTTACATAAATTAATATACATATAGGCTATATACGATGATAAAATTATCGCAATGTTTAGTTGCTGACAAAATCAAATATTCTTACAAGAATCATAGCAACATCCATGTTCACTGGTTCGCCATTTTTTTAGTGCGAGATTTAACCCAAACATCAACTCTAGATACGAACAATGAATCCTGACTTTCCTTTTTTTACATATAGAAAGACATTGAATAAATCAATCGATAGTGAATTAAATAACTTGGTAAATAATGCTACAATTATTTAACTAACCAAATCGTCGGTCAATCTAGCCATTCCTCTATGTCCAGTTGTGTGCGGCAATTGTTTTTTCCTAATGGCAATATATTTCTCACTTTGTGCCTAAAAGAAGATAAGGGATAAAAGAAAGTCAGAGGATGCCATAGATGAAAAAATATATTTCTGAATTCAGGTAATGAGAAAGCATGCCAAAAAGTAAACCCAAAAAGAAAATCTTCAATTATTTGTGAATTGTGGATTGGTTACTATCCAAAACAATTGCCTACTTTGCCTATCTTGGTTCCTGATTCCCCCAAAAAGCACCGTAAATTATAAAAAAAATGATAACATTGCTTAGTGCATCTCATTGGTCAAATCTCAACATCCCATGATAAGGCTGAAAGCACCGTAAATTCTCAATGAAATGTTTGGTAGAGGATGATATTACTGGCATAACTACAAATAATCTGCGACATAAGCCAAAAGAAGCGAAAAAGACTATTTTCCAACAAATATCTTATGTTCCGAATCAAAGTAAATTATTTACAGGCATGTAGAATATGTAAAAAAGGAAACAACCCAGGCTTTAATAAAGAAAACGCTGCAAACTAATCATTTTCTTTTATCATTTCAGGTTGATTTGATAACAACCATGACAAAGCTGAGTTGCCTTGGTCAGCAAATCAACTATGAAGCGTATACCTATCCGGTACAAAAGGTCGATTTCTGTAAGTTAAAACTGTGAGTTGTTGGGGGCTAAGCTGCTGTACTTGCGCTGTTGCAGTAGTGTCAGCATTTGCAGAATCCATGTTTTTACTAGTATGCAAATTTTGCATTTCCTAATGTTACCATGTGTATGAAAACTTTTTTCAATATGATTTTATAGTGCTTTTCCAATATGATTTTACGGTGCTTTTCCAATATGATTTCCATGTGTAAGCAGGCTGTTAAAACTGTGAGTTGTTGGGGGCTAATGACTAATGAGAATTTACGGTGCTTTTCCAATATGATATTTTTTGTCCATGTATTATTAGCTTGATAGTTAGTTGCATACTACGTACTATGTTGTAAATTTGCTAGCAACAGATTGTAATTAAAGGCGTTATGCATGTTGGGTTCGGTTACTTGGTTTTATATAATTATATGTATATTACTCAATAACATCAAAATTACTTGCATTTTGTTCTACAAGTTAGCGAGTTAATCAGCAAGAAATTTTACCTTAAACTCCAAGCTTGTTTTCTCCTTTACAAACTTTCTCCACTCCTTAACGTTTTTGATGTTGTAAGGTTTCAAAGCAAGTCTTTTCTCTTCCATCGTTGTTTTATTTATTTTTCGAACCAGTCTACTTTTTCAGGTTCTCCAAATGGTTCCCATTTTTTGAAACATGGAGGTTTTTTGCCATTCATCGTCCACTTTAAATCTACCCTACAAATCAAAAGGAAAAACCGGTGTTATTTCATATTAAAATGAATTTAAAAGGACAATCGACTAAATATATATTTTTTTTGTAAATAAATCTATTATTATACGACAAAAATAGTAATTTTTCATACCTAAATGGAATCCCATAAGACAGTTTTTAATTCATCGCTTAGAAGCCTCCAATCACTCAGTGTAATCGGAACATGCTCCCATATTAGCAGTCCAAGATAAGAAGATAAGTGTACCGAGCCTTCTCCTATCGGTATGGCTGCCTCATTGAATTCAACTTCAATTCGATTCTCAAGATTTAACGGAAGTCATTTTACTTTCATTGGTCCTCTACCATGTTTTTTTACATTCATATTTGTAGTTTCAGCTTCGATTGGCCTCTCGATATCCATCTCGGCACCAACATTTTCTTCACAAGCCATTTCATTTTCTTCACGCGTTTTATTTTCTTTGCAAGGCATTTCAATTTCTTCACACGTTTTATTTTCTTCGCAAGACATTTCATTTCCTTCACGCATTTCATTTTCTTCAAGCATTTCATTTTCCTTCACGCATTTCGTGCCTTGATTCTTGTTCCTTCTCTACATGGCAAGATTCGTCGGTTGGCACAATATATTTGACCTTTGGCTTACACTTTCGGGATTTGTCGTTCTTCAATTGTTGGCGAGTGCATATACTGCTTGCATGTATATCCTATTTCTGTAAAATCGTCTAATAAAAGCAATTTCAATGTTAAGATCATCACATATTTAATTGAGATCCAAAATCATAGTAAAAAAATATCAAACTATCAAGCATCAACATAAAATGCATATAACTATACTATATGAACAACAATACATGTAACAAACTACAAGTACTAGAAATGGATAAATGCAACCATTTAAGAACAACAATGCGTATCCTGTTTCCGTATACTGATAGTAATAAATTAGCTGTGTCTGGTCTGCTACTTTGAAATTAGCTGTGTATCTAATATAACAGATAAAATATTGTATTTGTAAGCTACATGATAATGCAACTTGGCTTAAGTAGTTCTTTTGCAACCATTTTGCATGATACGGTTCAATTGATAACTGGGAAGAGTTTAATTTCATAGTTCTGCTTATTTATTACAGAAAATAGGGTTCTTTGATTGGTTGTATAAAAATGAGATGCAATGAGAAATTAAAAGATGGATGATGATCTAAGCCTGAACTTCTCCATGACAGTCATCGAGTTATCTCCTAAGAATTTTGTGTATGTTTCTGTTTGAAATTCTTTATGTATGTTGAATGTTCATATCTCATGTACATTTGTTTTGTTTAAATTGATGGTTCATTTGTTCAAGGCATAGGTTTCTTTATTTACGAAGAATACAAAATAGATTCAAAAGGACTTGTGATTACAGAAGGGACATGGGATTACGAGATTCCAAGTGCAGACACAATTCCTAAAGAATTCAACGTTGAAATTTTACATAGTGGTCCTCATAAGAACATGATTCTATCTTCAAAAGGTAAAACAATGCTTGGGGAAATTCATTGGTTTTCTATGTACACTTTCTTATGATATTTTCAACCAGTTAATATGACCTTTAGACTTTCATCTTTCAGTTAGAATTACTTCTGATTGAAAATTTCTCCATTGCTTTTTTTCTGGAACATTTAACCATTGTGTTATTAAGCTAGATTTTTTACATGAACTTAAATGTTTTGACATGTATTTTACATGCATTTAACCATTGTGTTATTAAGTTAGACTTTACGTGTCTATCTGTTGTAAAAAATAACAGACATGTATTTTTTGATAATACATTAGAAGGATGCTAGATAGTGTACAAAATAACAGGGATTAACAAAGATTATAATTGGGTTTAGATTAGAGACAACGTAAAAAATAACTGGGTTACAAACTGGGTTTAGATTATCATTGGTTTTACCTAATTTTGTGCTTTAAGGTTGTCTTCCTAGAACCATATTGCACATTTATATCCATTCTGACTGATATTTTGCTATATCCTGATTTTTGTTTAAGTCGATAAGTTAATGTGATAGCATTCAAACTCATTCAAAATCGTAATTTGATCAATGTTGCAGATTACTTAAGTGTAAATTACCATGGTCAAAATATTTATTTTGTCTTAACAAATTATCATTATGAGCCCAAAATCCTATCAATAAGCATAAGTTCATCTACTGACTAATCTTTGAACCAACTAAAAGAAGTATTTTGTCCCTGTGTCTTTGTAAATATTGTCACACATTCTATTTAATTATTATTATTAATCATTCAATTTTATTTATAACAAAAGGTTATGATGCAATGAGACAATGAAGGACAATACTTCGGGCAAGATAACTCGACTCCTAAAAGAGCAATCATATATAAAGAGGCTGATGTCTAACTTCAACATGCGTTTCAGTGTACTGATATAAACGAATACTTGGAGGTATTTCTTTCAGGAATTAATGTTAAGGTTTTCCATTAATTTTATTTTTATATCTTTCAGTAAATAAGATAATATCTTACTTGTATCACATTAATAAATTTATATATTTTACACTTACCTAAACCAACAAGTCTAATATCAGCAGACACTTTTCACCTAATGTCTACTTAGAATATTGTAAGGATGCTAGACACATATGCAATTTCTAAAATTCTAAAATTCATTAGAAGGATGCTAGACGACACATATGCAATTTCTAAAATTCTAAAATTCATTAGAAGGATGCTAGACACATGCAATTTCTAAAATTTTAAAATAAAACAAAAGACAAATTGGACACCTTCATAATGAAGATTGAGTATGCCCTCAAGTATGTAGATCTCTATGATAAATCAATAACTCAATACCTGCATACGTGAAATATTAATTGGTTATCAAACATATTAATTACATTTGCCTAATTTGGACACAAATAATAATCACATTTACCTTAATTGCAACATCATTTCTTACACAACAGTCATTGATCTTATGAGCAGACAATTGAAAAACAAACAAAAATGACATGTCCATGTACTCGAAAACAATTCTCATAATCAAACAAAATACTTAAACTACTCAAATCTAGTTTGATTTTGAAACCCTCATCCCAAATTCAGTCTAAACTTGAAGGTTTTTAATTTGAAGCCTAATCATAAATTCGGTTAAAATTTATATGTTGGTCTCAAATCTAGTTCAAATTTTAATATGTAATTTATTTGAATTTCATTTGATTTAAACCTAGGAAGATAAATTACATTTACTTTGTAGGTAAGAAATTGTTGCATTTTTTTAAAGGCTATATTATTGCAACTAATTGAGTTGATATACCATCAACTTTTTAGATAGTTTAGAAGGCAAATCTTAGCAGGAACAAACAGGCATGTCTATGTAAGGAATACATACAAATTAAAAGTAACCTATGCGAAGAATTACTGAAAGACTATGGCACATGCTTTGTAATTACATTTACCGAAATTCAATAAAACTTAAATTAGATAATTATACAGCTTATAAGAACACTATAGAACTACGGAAAGTACTAATGTATCTTCTCCTACTTACTATGTATTAACTTAACAAAAGAATCTGACTAAGATATTGTATAATATGTGATAGATGATCTTGACAAGTTTGACTTGCATCTTAAAATAAATAGGGGAAACAAGGAAGAGAAATACAAAGTTGAAGTACACAAGAATATGGAAGGGTACTTTCTTCTCAATCAGATGCAACAGGAGCATTGAATTGCTCCTGGTTGTGAATATTTGTATATAGCAAAACTTGAATATGTTGTGTTTGTGTGAACTCTTATTACTGTCTTACTAGTCTTAAAATAAAGTAGTGCAGTAAATATGTTATCTTACTTGATCCAGTTTGCCGAGTTTGCTATATTAAGGTAGTTGAATTGGGAAACTGTTGGTTTGTGCCAGATGTATTTACCTGTTTGTGATTTTGGTTAAATGTTCTACTTACAATAGTTGAATTATGTGATTTTTGTTATTATGTAGATCTTTATCTACCCAATGGAAGCACTTTGACATAATATTGATCCCTTTATGATATAAAAGGGATGTTTTGTCAAGCACCAAAGAAAGTTTCAAAATATATTTCAGTCGTCTTTATTTAAAAAAACAGTTTTACAAATTGCATATATATGCAGTTATAATTGTATATAAACTGTAAATAATTACAATAAGAACTATACATTCTTGTGTTATAAAAAAATGTAGGTAGGATCTCACAATGCTAGCTGTATAGATTTGTAGTTTAAACTGCATTTTTTTTAAACTTTGACGATGGTGTTTATAAAATTTGTATTTTAGGAGAGATTTCAGGAATTAAGTTTGAAAATGACGTTGCTAATTTCCACTAAAAGATTTCCGTCAAATCAAATCTAAAACAATGCTAGACCATCATTGATTTTGATTATGAATTATAAAATAGAACAAATTTATCACAAACCAATCTTATCTAATTGAACAAATTGAATAAAGCCGACATAAAAAAAAGGAAGAATAAAGCCGGTAGCAGTGATTTTCTTTAAAATGCGAGGTGACTACATCAAGCATCACAAAATTCAACATCACAAAAATAATCTTATCTAACTTGGATCGAGCTCACACTACAACAAAACAGCCCTTTTACAACGGGCAATGCCCGTTGTAATATGGTTTTCACAACGGGCATGTGCCCGTTGTAATAGGCCTCGTTGTAATAGATCCACCACATTTTACAACGGGCAAAGCACGTTGTAAAAACCGTTGCAGTATACCTTTTTACAACAGGCTATGACCGTTGTAATAGACTATAATACAACGGCCAAAACCCGTTGCAATAGACTAACCATACTAGTTGCATAGCCTGTTTCACAACATGCATTGACCGTTGTAAAAAGCTCATATAACAACGCACATGGCCCGTTGCAAAATAAATGTAAATTTTAAAAAAAATTACAACAGCATCCATGCAATACATCCATACTAATATTAAATATTGTCGTAAAATAATTAAAATAACAGAAATCCACTGCACAACAATTCAAAGAAGAAAATTGGTATAATTTCAATAATCCTATACACATTTTCTAAAGAAAGAAATTAAAATGACAGGAATCCTATATAAATTTTCGATTTCCATATAAATCATCAAGCATTGTAGACACCCTTCTTATTTCCATCGATCTAATCTCAAACTCACATAGTCAAAAGGATCATCCGACTTCCAATATAATATATTCAGAACGGAGACTAACCAGCAACCTTTCTGGAAAAACGCTTAATAGAAGGAGCATCATCGCTCGACCTTCCCAAATAGTTTGATTGCCCGTGCCATCATCCTACCTTCATCCCTGCAGGAGGAGGCGGCGAAGGCTTCACTTTCTTTACTTGACCGGTTAAGGAACTCATGCTCATCTGCGACAGCCGTGCAGTCACTTCAGACACCTTTTTAGACCTTTCCATTTTCTGACCTAGGTCTGATGATACCTTACGGATTGTGTTTCCCGGTTTGGTTCTGACTGGAGAATCGTGTAGAGAATGTCTGGGTTGTTTGGAGATGTTCTTTGTGGAGTTCACGTTTTTCTTGGTTTCGTGACGGTCCAGCTCTAGTCTTCTTTGGATCACTGTTGTGGTCGATGAAGCGGTTGTTTTTGTTGATAGCGTTTTGGTTGGAGGTTGTTTTGTGTTTGAAGGGTTTCTTCTTGCGTTTTTCTAGTCTAGAGCACTTTTGTTTGCAAGGGTTGGAGGTGTTTTGAGGGCTGCTGTCGCTTTTACTCGAAGAGGTTGTGGGACTTGAGTGCAGGCCTGGTAAAAGATAGGCAACAATTGACAATTTATTCTTTTGAACAAAAAAAACTAAACTAAACTAAACTAAACTAAACCTTCTTCAATCCCCATTCTAAAACTTAATACGAAATAGACTCATTGGGCAAAAACATTTCCATCCTTGAAATACGTTTTGAGATGAAGTTGATTTTGTTATAAGTTTCAAAAGGTTGTCTAAACAGAAAATGGAAAGAAAAAAAAATCCTGAATAAAATTGGAGAACAAGTAATCCAGGGATACATTAGTTTGGATCTGTTATATTGTAATCCAAATATAGTAAGATATTAGATTCCATCGGTACCTCTCATAAACTTTATTGTGTTTACGTGCTATTGATATGGTAACTATACCGAGGATTTATTATAATTTTATTTATTTGTGAAAATAAATAAATGCATTAAGTAACTTTTGGATCATGTCCTGATATCATATAAGGGATATGAAGAATCTAAGAGCACCATAAATTATTTCATTTACTATTTAACAGAAACTGAATGTAGCAGGACTTCTGGAGAAAAATCTTACCTGGAAGAATGGATGTTGAAGGGCCTCAGCTGCAGTAGGCCTTTTGCAAGGATCCCAAGAGCAAAGTAACGATATTAGATTGACAGCTTCTTCACTTGCTGATGGTAATTGCAACGACAAATCTCCTCTTGAGAACTGAGGAAAGCGATAATTCATGGACTCCGCAAGTTGCAATCCTTCTGGCCAAGAATTCTGATCTGGACTACCGATGATACTGCATATTTTGTGAATTTCATCCGCTTCACTTCCTCAACAGCGACCGTAGCATTGTTCAGATCCACGACCTCGGTCTCCCACTGCCTACTGCCTGCCTTCACAACTTCACTGACAAGCTCCCACTTCTCACTGTTTCTCCACCACAAAGCCATTTTACAGGTTTAAACTACCTCTTACCTGCAAATTCATCTGCCTTGCAACCTGCACGCCCTCTTGCACTAACCATCACTGCCCTGTCAACTGCTAATACCACCAAAAGTGCATACAACTCATTCCCCTTCCTTCTAACACCACTGCATCCCTTCCATATTATTCTTACATCACCTCTAACAACAACCTTCATACTGAACGTAACTATACGTTTGAAAGTTTTGTGTTAGCATTAAAAATTGAAGTTTATAAATAAGATTATGAAAAGGATTTTAGTTTGGTAATGTAACTAAAACAATGGTAGAAAAGTACTCCATGATCAGCTCATATTTGGTAGAAGTAATTAATTAACGTTATGTTTAAGTACTAATTAATTAACTAAGCTTGCACATGGTAGGATAGCAGTCAGTTTATTTATTGCTTACCTGGAAATGAACGGTGAAAGTTACGATGTTGATATAGTGGGCATGGTAAGGCATGCAATAGGAAGATGAGAGGCGAGTTGATGGGCTTCGGTCCAATCCAAATCTTCTGTTCTGTTGCATTGTCCCCTCCCACTATGGCAGCGTATAAGCCTAAATGATTTTATTATTTTACTACTTCAATTAATCTTACACATGTTTCTGCTTTGCCTCTATTGCCTTTTCAAAGCCACATGCAGACGAATTATTTATGGTTCCGAACGTCTCCTTCCAGTGACTTTTGACTATCATGAATTCTTTGCTTCACTAATGTACCAAACTACAATAGTATGTAAATATTAACATATGTGTTATTATCAAAATGGAGAGACTTTGTGATATTACAATAAATTTCTGTTTGATATTAATACACATATGTTTGTATTTAATATGTTTGTTTGGTGTTGTGTATTTATAAGATAACTAGGTTTTTTTTCAGTTGGCTTCGAAGATGAATCAGTTAGTGACATGGATATATACACACACACATGCTACATACACACACTTGTTGGCATCAAATCCGCTCAAATGTTGGTATCAAATATTGATTTCTCTATCATTTGCAAAAAGAAGTTCACTTAAATTGCTGAAAATATTCAAACAATATCACAATGTGGAAGGGTTCAAATGGCAAATACTCAAGCATCAACAAATGAAAAATTCAAGTTTCAGAATCATTTATGAGTGCGTGCATACACACACTAAGACTTTGAAAAATCAGAAGGTGCGCACAGATATTCTTCAAACAAAATCTCTCATCACGAAATAAAATTCAGATTGCATCAAAACAAGTAAATCAAAATTTCCTGACATGAATTCAAATTATCAAGCTCATCTTTGATTCATCACTCAAAACTGCAAACAGCATGGACGACCAGTACTTCAGTCACACCAAACTCCAACAACCGTTCAAGGCTTTAACGTCATTCTAGATAGAACAATACAAAAATCAAGCATCACTCAAACTTTTATCAATCAACAACTCATACCTTCACCAATAAAGCATCTCACGTAGAACAATAACAACATCAAGCATTGCTTATGTTTGAGGCAAACTGAGTTCAACATTGATAAGCAAAAGGGCAAGGTTTTTTAATACAAAAGTGGAAAGTCCAAAATTAAGTAGTACCTTTCCAACAACAACTTATAGTTGTGCTCTGCCCTAGTTGTTTTGAGCCTAGAGTTTTGCCTTTCCCATCGATTGGAGTCTTTGGAGATGGAATCGTTATCAATTGATATGGAGATGGAGTCATCGTCGCCTCGCCTTCTTGGTGCAATCGCAAGTCGCCGTGCTACTGAGCCTCGATCGACGATGGCGATTCGCGATTTCTTCCTATTCGCCATGCTACTGAGCCTCATTGGTATATATGGGGATATGGAGATGGAGTCATCGTCGCCTCGCCTTCTTGGTGCAATCGCAAGTCGCCGTGCTACTGAGCCTCGATCGACGATGGCGATTCGCGATTTCTTCCTATTCGCCATGCTACTGAGCCTCATTGGTATATAAGGGGAAGATCGAAGGCGGTGCCCTAGATTTTATTGTTATAATTTTATCGTTGGAATGGACCGGAAGAAACTGATTTAGGATTTGGGGCAAAGGATAAAAGCGGAGAGGAAAATTTTGGACTAAAAGAAGAGGGACGCAGTGAAATATTTTGATATGACCGCTCAAAAACTTACAACGGGCAAACATTGCCCATTGTATAAAAGGGGTTTATAGGGCATCTATTACAACGGGCCTAAAAGGACCGTTGTAATAGCATTCTATTACAACGGGCAAACATTGCCCATTGTATAAAGAGTGTTGTATAGGACATCTATTAAAACGGACCTAAAAGGACCGTTGTAATAGAACGCTATTACAACGGGCAATTATGCCCGTTGTAAAAAGAACGTTGTAATATGGTATTTTTATTGTAGTGTCACTACCAAAACTAGAAGATACACCTCATCAAACATCACAAAATTCATCAAATTCAACATCTAACATGATCTGAACTTCATTAATTTATATTCAACATCAAATCGGTAAAACACTAACAATTCGTCCAGGTTTTCAACATCAAATCGGGATAATAATCGCTTAATTTTGTAAACTGTAAACGCGATTACCTAAGTTGTAGATTCAGGGCGTGAACGAAAAGGAGGGGAGACGAAGTGGATGGGAGTGGATCAACCAGGTAGCGTGATGGGAGCTGATCCAAGAAGTAGCGTGCGGCGACGGTGTGGTAGTTGATACGACAGTTGAAACGAGCGAGAGGAGGGAAATTTTGTTGAAAGGGGGAAATAATTTAGCAGTGGAGGGAAAAAGAAGCCGTTGAGGGAAAGGAGGAAAAAAACGTGACAAGTTTTGTATCGATACAAAGTATAAAGCGGCAACCCTAAAATTAAAGGAGGAAAAAAAAGGAAAAGCTAATATTTGTTGCACTTACACTACAAACGCTACCAATAATTGCAAGCAAAGGTAGGTTTTCTTGTAGTGTTACTAAATCTTAATATTAACTCTCAATGAATATGAAAACGCTAATGTAAATGTAATAACATGAAGTTCATTGACTGTTAACCCTGTATAGGAAACAAAAGCTAGTCATTTACTATGTTTTAACTTTCTACTTATGAAACTTTTTTTAGTAAGAAAAATGGAAGCAAGAAGTTGATAACATGGGAATAACGTTTAAAGGTTAAGTTTTAGCAACTTAATTTTTTGTCCTTATACACCCTTATAACTAATATGTTAAGATTTATTTTACGCTGGCAATAACCTTCAACGGTTTAAACAAAAGGCAATAGTTTATACCTTATATTAGTAGATAAGCGTAAAGCTGTACAATATTTTAACTTATTGATATCTAAGTTGTCATATGGCCGATTTATTTTCAGCGGGTTTATGCACGACACATTTAGAGCAACTATTATATAAGCTAAGTGGCATTAGATGTGTATATACAGAAGTACGAACACAAAAGATATTAGCATCCTATGATTTACAAAATCTTTTAATATGAAAATATATTACCATATAAAGAAAGCAACATTATAACACCAAACATGAGTAAAGAACGAATCAGCTAATCACATAGAGTACAAAATGGTTGACATAGTGGAAGCACATACCTTAAAATAACATAGATCTGGGTATCTCTGAATAATATGGTTGTAAACTGATCGATTGATCCTGAATGAATTAGAAATCTATCCTAAATTTGCCTTAAATCGTCATAAAGTTCAAAAGCTACTATTAGTCAAATTACAATTTTAAGAATCCTATTTACATAATCATCACCTTATTAATAATTCAGAATCTTATTAAAAATTTGAAACATTAAGAATCAAAATGCTTATCTTACCCTTATATCAGAAGAAAATATATGATATGTGAATGTTTCAATCGATCATTGGTAGGGGTTCGTTGTCCCGTTTGGAATGCCAGCAATCAACAAAAACCCAAGGATATAAAAGAAGGAACGATTTCATTTAGTGCCCTAAGATTTCGAAGAACAATATAAGATATATGAAATGAGAAATAATAAAGCACGAAAAAAACAGAATCTAAGGAAGATAGTAAATGTTGGACCTTTTGTCTGCTTTTGACATTAATGAGACTATCTGGAATATGGAAATTGAAGTTGTGGCAAGGGGTAAAATGTAAATTGGTTCCCAAATGGCTGAGAAGAGAGTATAAAGTCAAATACTTATCTCTTAGCATTCTTATGCTCTTATTTGTAAATAATTAAGAAAACGGATATGGTAGTTCCCCTTTCTTTTTCTGTAACTTCGTCCTCTCTTCTCATTAGTTTGCACATTCATCTTCTTAAATCTCTATCTCCATTTTTGTTTAATTCAATCTTCTTATATATTTTTCAATTTTGTCAACATTTCTAATTTCTGTTTTCTCTCTTGATTCTCATAAACTATATTTCTTTCAAATCATTTAAGGAAACAACTTTTATTTTGTAAGAAACCTTTGAATTAGAACCATCTGGATCTGGAATCTAGCGAATTTGAATGTTTTTTATTTGCTAACTTTCTTTTCATTTTTTCATATTAGTTTAAAGTTGTTTGTTGATTACTTTCCTTTCATCATTTTCAAAGTAGTTAAAAGTTGTTGATTTTCTTCATTCCTGAAATTGTTTTCTTAGAAATGTTTTTGCATCTCATCCCCATGCTTTGGTTCTTTTCACCAGATCAATAGGAAAGTTTTCATTTTTAGACTGTTATATTATAGTTTTAATCCTTATTTTGTGTAAAGTTTCCAGATTTTCCATAAACTTATCTGCTTCAGATCAGGTCTACAATTAAACTACTATATGTTCTCATTTTTAAACTTTTTCCCATCTTTTTTCAATATTTTTGTGTTCATGTTTGGTGGTGCGTGGTTGTCTCCAGGAATTTATTTACAATTTCTTCTATTATTGTAAAAGTGTATCATGTTACCTAAAAACACCTTTTATTTTGTAAGAAACCATTGAATTAGAACTATCTAGATTTGGAATCTAGGTGTTTTCATTTTGTAGGAAACCATCATCGACGAAGATGAGTCTGGGTGTTTTTTATTTGGTAACTTTCTTTTCATTTTTTTCACAGGGGTTTAAAGTTGTTTGTTGATTACTTTCATTTCATAATTTTCAAAGTAGTTAAAAGTTATTGATTTTTTTCATTTCTGAAGTTGTTTTCTTAGGAACGTTTTTGCATCTGATCCCCTTGCTTTAATTCTTTTCACCAGATCAGTAGGTAGTTTTTCATTTTTAGACTGTTATATTAGAGTTTTAATCCTTATTTTGTATAAAGTTTCCAGATTTGCCATAATCTTATCTGCTTCGGATAAAGTCTAAATTAAACTACTATATGTTTTCATTTTTAAACCTTTTTCCAACTTTTTCAATATTTTTGTGTAACGACCCGTAATTTTAACTATTTTAAATTATTAAATTTAATATAATTTTTGAATTAAAATGGTTAAAAATAAAATTTAGTGATTTATTAATGAAATTTATTGGATATGAACTTAGATAAAATTTTAAATAACCAAAATTCGATATGAGAAAAAAAATGGTTAACTAATTTTAATTATTGAAATATTAATTTTTATAAGTCGAATAGATAAAATTTTCTGATATTTAAAATATCTGAATTTATAAATTGATTAAACTATATTTAATTTTAAAATATAAATTTCTGGATATGATAAATTTTATAGATATATGTATATAAACTCCACCATTTAAAATCTAAGATAGAATATCCATATATGTATATATATGACTATATACAAGCTTTATGATGTTTAAAAATATATATAAGTTTATGTATATGTATATATGTTTATATTAAATAGATGAATATGTAAATATGTAACTATATATGTATATGAAAATATGACAAAATGAATATGTATATATCTAAAGGTAATGGGTAAAAATGTAAAAATGTATATGATGACAAAAAGATATATAAGTATAGATATATATATGTTTATAAAAATAGTGAATATGGAAATATAAATATCTATATATATATATTGGTAAACATGTGTGTATTTAAATGTATAGGTAATATGTTAGTATGTGAATATATATGTTAACAATGGTGTAAATGTATATATCTATATACATGTGCATAAAAATACATGTAACGACTCGGATATTTTAACGGTTGTTTTAACGTAATTAAATGAAATTTTTGTGAAAAATAAAACAATAAAAATTAATAATGAAAATTTTATATTTGGAATACGTCTATTTTAACATAGCAACTGGTAAATTATTATTGGAAAATAGGAATGTTAGTTCTCTTGTGTAATTTCAATTTCAATTTCAATTTAAATCAGTTAAAATTGATGTAATTAAAATGTTTTTGAAACCTGAATATTTTTATATAATAAAAATGTAAATCATCTTCTGAGTGAGACGTCATATTTCGTTTCGCCAAATTTGGACTTCTCTAGCCCTGTTTATCTTATTGTCTGCGAATTAGCAGCAGTTTGGCAGAGAATAACGGCTTTTGATAGAATAGTCGTATCACTGATATTTGTATACCATTTTATTCGTCTCGTCATGCTAATCTCCGTAGTATATTCATTTGTGTGTTTCGGTGTTCGGTATGCGTCGAAACGGTTAACCGTAACGGTACGCATTTGGAGACTTTGGTTTCCTGTGACCATTCAAAATTTTCCAACGGTCGAATCAAACAGCCATTGCTTTTAATATTCCCTGAATTCTCATGCGTGGCATTTACTATTTCCATTGCTTTAAATTTTTAGTGGTACGTTTCTCTGCCTCTCTCTCTCGTCTCTGTTCAAACTATTGAAATTATATAATATATACAATTTTATATAGCAGAGCAAAGTTTGCTGGTCCATCTACTTTCACTCTGTGTATATATATTAAAAAGTATATAAGTTTTATATATTCGCCCGATCCATCTTCCTCTCCTCTCGTTCTTCATTTCTTTGTTATGTGGTGCTTCTGAAATTATATATATATATATATATATATATATATATATTATATGTTAAATTATAGAGCAAAGGTTTGGAAAAAAGAGGGCTCACCCACTGTACTTCGCAACCACCCTCAGATCCACACGTCCTATCCCGACCCTCTACCTAGCACGAACCCCCGTACAGCCTTGCTTGACCACACCACCAATAGCCGATCACCACTTTTCCCTTCCGCCCAGTCCACCGTGACATAGACCACATCCAATAGTGTGTAGCCACCACCTCATGACCCCAGCATCACCTTTGCTCTGTTTCCATCAGCCTCTCCGCCTCCAAAGGCCGTCCACTCCCCATAGATGTGCCAAGCACCACAGCTCGCCCACGCTATCCACCCACCCACACAACTGCCCATGCCATAACCTCCTGCACATCGACAACGGCAACCACCTTCCCACCATGACCATGTGCTCCAACCCCATGCAACTGTAGACAACCCAAAACTAGCACCTCACACGTCAACGCCTTGCAGCTCGATCTCCCCTCCAAACAACAACCCATCACCATGACCATCCGAGCAACAGCTTGCTCAACCCCTCCCCTCCGCCCCTTCCTCTCTGACTTGCTCCATCAGCCCGCCATCCAAACCGCCTTAATCCCCTCCCTCTGGCCTTGTCTTCCTCATCTCCATGCCGAAAGCTAGCCACTACCGCCAACCTCCGCAACCACTTTAGCCTGGCCGACCCTCTCCGCCTCTTCGTTGCCGCAGCCACCCAAACCCGAACTTAGTCCTCCCCTTGCGCACTTGAGCAGCCTACTTCCTCCACTCCTCCCCTCCGTATTATATATTATATCTATGCAAGATTAGTTGTTTATAATATATAAAATAAATAAAGCTTATATATTCTGTAGTTTTTCTAGTTGCATGCTTTTATTAAAATGTGTATATATATTATATAAAGTTTATAAGTTGCATACATATTTTTCTTTTGCCCAGTTTTCCCGAGCCTGCATATATTTGGTTACATGTAAATATGTTTGTAACAATATATCAGTTGGGAAGTCAAATGGTTTTTGGGAAAAGCTTGAAAAGAAATTTAGGGTTTTCCTCAGCCATGGGGGAAAATCTATCTCCTCACAGAAATCTCCCTCATCTTTCTTCCTCTAACCTTCTAAACAGACCTCCTGAACCTCACATCAGAGAATCAAACAATGGAATCATCATAGATAAAGATGGGTTTCAGTTGGTTCAGTCTAGATCACAGAAGAAATGTCAGCCTATGTTGAATGAGTATCAGAGAAATTCGCGGGGCAGTTATTCTCAAACAAAGAAGACAAATGGTCAGAATTCAACCATTCCTCCTCTGAATTCAAGAAATCAATCGTACCCACCAAAGAAACCCACAAATTTTTCTCTGAATAAGACACAAGGGCAAAGATCTTGGGCTGAAATCGTTTCTGAGCAATCTAAAGAACCTAACAATGATGAATGCAATCTTGAAACTATTGCTCCGATCAAAATCAACAGTAAAAAATTCGGTTTGATTAAAGAATCTGTTTGCAAAAGAGCAATAGATTGTTGGAGTAATTCGATCTTAGTTTATGTTGTTGGAACCAAACCGTATTATACATATTTCAAAGCTTACATTCAACGTGTTTGGAAACCTGTTGGAGAATTCGAAATTTTCACCAGAGAAAACGGATTTTTTATTGTTAAATTCAAAGAAGTTCAAGATTGCGATTCGATCATTCAGAATGGCCCATACTTTTATAATGGAAAGCTCATCATAATGAGAAGATGGTCTGAGTCCCTTAATATGGATAGGGATCTCCTTAGTACGATGCCGATATGGGTTAAGCTACCCAATGTTAATCTCAAACTTTGGGATCGCGAAGCCTTCAGCGTAATGGCTAGCATTATTGGAAAACCCATTAAGATGGATGCAGCTACAACCTTGAAAACGAGATTGAATTATGCTCGTCTTCTGGTGGAGGTATCTGCAAATGATGAACTTCCTCAAGAAATAAATCTTACGTTATATAATGGAGAAAACATCACCCAAAAGATTGAGTATGAATGGGTTCCACCGAAGTGTAGTATCTGTAAATGTTTTGGACACATCAGAGAGCAATGTGTCACTGAACAAAGATGGATACCCAAAGCTCTCAATCAAAATAAAGAAATAGTCATTGACCAAGAAAATGATGCTGATACAACTCTTCTAAATTCGCATCTCAACAAAGAGATACCGGAAGAATCCAATATTCAAAAAAATAAAAATCGAATCAACCAGAATGGTATCATACTCGATCAAAAAACATCATCTCTTTTGCTCACTGATCAAGTTGATCAGATCCTTGCTGAGGAAGTTCATCATACTGGGAAAATAATTGAAAATTTAAAAGACAATTCTCAATGCAGATCCGAGGAGGGAATATATAGTAAAGAGGTCTTTAACTCCGAAATCCTCCCAATTTCAGAGTCATGTTTAATTACAAACAATCATGAGAATATCACTATCAATGTTCAGCCTTTGTACGCCAATCAAAGTCCTGAAGTCACTATGGAGAGCGAACCACCACCAGTTATAGCTGCAGAAGTTGAGGACAATGGTGGCATCCACTCAACCTTGCCTCGCAATACTGAGGAGTTTGACATCTCTCGTATTATAATCCCAGAAAGTTACATTGCAACTTCCTCTGATAATGTTATGGAGGAACCTGAGAAGCAATTCGATATATCAGAACTTCATATTCATAAGACTAAAGCTATAGGAAAATACAAAAGCATGGGTAAAGAGAAGAAAGCTTTTGGGCAGAAATACATATCAATCAATCCTGACTGGAATGAAATGACCACAAGGCTAAAAGCTAAGAGATCAGACAAAAAGAGGAAAGGTAAGGGTAGCAGTGTCTCAGGTTCGATCTGAAACTCTGTTTCATTTTGTTCTACCTTTTATTATTTTATATGACTATCATAGCCTGGAATGTTAGGGGGATGAATTCCCCTGCTAAACAAACTGATATTTTAAATATGGTTAGTATTTACAAACCTTCTGTAGTTGCCCTTATTGAAAACAAAATGGATAACAACACAGAGAAATTCTGTTTCAAGCTTTCTAATAACTGGAAATCTGTTAACAATAATGACTGTGGCAGTAAAGGTAGAATCCTTGTAATTTGGGATTCTAATATCTGGAATTTAGTTAATGTTAATTAAGATACTCAATTTATTGATTGCAATTTTAAAAATGTTGGTGGGTTTTCCCTGCAGATTACCAATATTTATGGTAGTAATTTCGAAAATGAAAGAAACAGTCTTTGGTATAGATTAAAAGCCCTAAGTCATAGCTATGATTTCCCTTGGATTATCTTGGGTGATTTTAATACTGTTTTTCATGTTAAGGAAAAATTTGGTGGTAATAAAATTCCCCTCAGTAAGCTTGATAAAATTAATAAATTTTTACTTGAATCTGGGCTTATTGAGCCCAATGTGATTGGCAATAAATATACTTGGAAATCTGGGAAGGAGAAAAATATTCATTGTAAGCTTGATAGAGTGTTAATCAATGACAAATTTTGTAATTCTTTTCCAAATTTCTGTTGTTACTCTATTGAGCAAAATACTAGTGATCATACTCCTTTATTGATAAACTTTTTCCAAAACCAATCTATTACTTATAATAATCCTAAGGCTGCTCCTTTCAGATTTAAAAATGGTTGGGTCTTAAACAGTGAATATAATGATATTGTAAAAGATTGTTTTGCTTTTTCTAATACTGGTTCCTATCAGGCCCAGTTTAGCAAATTTCTTAAAAATACTAAAACCACTATTAAAAATTGGAATAAGGCTAACTCTAATAATAATGACTGTTTAAAGAATTTAAGGGAAGATGGGAAAATTTTACAAAAGCTTGCTGATGATAACCCTGGTAGCACTGAAATTATTGACAAATTCTTTTCTAATCAAGCTAAACTGTCTCATGAACTTTATATTAACACTATTAATCACAAACAGAAAGCTAAAGTTGATTGGCTTACTAAGGGGGATGAATGTACCAAAATTTTTCATGCTAAAATGAGTTGCAGAAAACATGTCAACAATATTGGTAAAATCATTGACAGTAAAGGGGAATGCATTAATAGCATTGAAAAAATTGTCAAAGAAGCTATTAATTATTATTCACATTTATTTTCCTCTGACCATATTGAAACCAGCTTTCCCAATATTGTCTGTAAAAATGTGTTAAAGGATAATGCTTCTGACATTCTGCTTGCTCCTGTTAACATTGATGAGATTAAAGCTATCATTTTTAATGCTGGAGACAATAAAAGCCCTGGTCCAGATGGGTTCAATGCTAAATTTTATAAAGCTCACTGGGATAATATCAAAGATTCTATTTATAATGTTGTTAATGAATTTATGAATGATGGTAAGTTGCTCAAAAGTTTTAATCATACTTTCATTACCTTAATTCCTAAAAATAAAAATCCATCTTGCATTGAAGATTACAGACCTATTTCTTGTTGCAATTTCATTTACAAAATCATTGCTACTATTTTAAGTAATAGAATTAAGCTTTTTCTCCCCTTTTTAATTTCTGAAAATCAATGTGCTTTTATTCCTGGCAGATTAATATATGAAAACTCTTTGCTTGCTCATGAAATGGTCAGGAATTTCAATTCTAAAAAGGGGGATAATATGTGTCTTAAAGTGGATCTTCAAAAAGCTTATGATAAAGTGAATAGAAATTTTATTATCCATATCATGAGATGCATGAATTTTCCTGTTAAATTTTGTAAGTTAATTTTTGAATGCATAAATTCTCCCACTTTCTCGATTTTATTTCAGGGTAAACCTGAGGGTTTTATTAAGAGCTATAGGGGTATTAGACAGGGAGACCCTCTTTCTCCCTATCTTTTTACTTTAGCCATGGAATATTTCTCTATTCTTATTGATATTGAAACTATTAAAAACAATATATCTCCTATTAATAAAGTTCAGCCTTCCATTACTCACCTGATTTATGCCGATGATCTTATGTTATTCTCTAAAGCTAACAAAGATAATGCAGAGGCCATTAGTGAGATTTTTGAAAAAATGTATAATTTTGCTGGGCTTAAAATTAATGAATTTAAAACAAAAGCTTACTTTAGTAAATACTGCAGACATAAAAATGATGTTCTAGAGGTTCTGAAAGTCAATGAAGGTATTCTTCCTATCAAATATCTAGGACTTCCTTTATCTGCCAATCAAATCAAAGATAGTGATTGTGCTTTTCTGATTGATAATATTCAAAGCAAAATGGAAACTTGGTCATGCAAGCTTCTATCCATTGCTGGAAGAATTGAATTAATCAAAACTGTTGTCTATGCTATCATTTTATATTGGTTTCAAACTCACCACATCCCTATTGCTACAATTAAAAAAATTGAGAGCAGATGTGCTGAATTTCTTTGGGGTGGTAAATACCATAAAATTAGTTGGGACAATGTCTGCAAACCTAAAAATGAAGGTGGACTTGGTATCAGAAATCTTAATGATCTCAGTCTTACTTGCAAATTAAAGCTTTTTTGGAGATTTATTAGTGGAGATTCTTTATGGACCAAATGGATGACTTGTAAATATCTCAAAAATGGTAACTTTTGGACAATTTTACCAAAAAATAATCAATCAAATACTTGGAATCAAATTTTAAAATGCAGAGACTTGGGTAAATCTCTTATTCAAAGAAAATTCAAATCTGGTTGTGAAACTAGTCTTTGGTTTGATCCGTGGTTTCAAAATGACTCTTTTATTAATAGAGTGGGTTGGGATAATCTTGTTATTTGTGGTGAAGCTAAAGCTAATGTTAATGTCATAATCAAAAACAATCAATGGCAGCCTCACCTGCACCCTATTACTAATCCTCATAAAAACTTTATTGCTAATATCCCTTTAGACCCTAATGCAGATAGTGATTATTGGGATTGGTTAGCTAGCATCAATGGTAAGTTCTCCTTTAAGAAAACTTGGGAGCATATTAGAAACAAGCAGCCTACTGTTGAGTGGTACAAGTGCATATGGAACAAAGTGAACAATCCTAAGATGGCTATCTGTACTTATTTTGCTATTAAAAATAGATTGACAACTCTGGATTTAATCAATAAATGGGGGAGGAATAATCTTTCACTTTGTTCCTTATGCAACTTAGAAAATGAAACTGTTTCTCACTTATTTTTTGAATGCAATTTCAGTTATTACATATGGAGTCAGATAAAAACTAAGATGAATATAAACAATGTTAGCAGCATGGATTTAAAGCAGATTATCATGGACATCTCCAAACATTTCAAAGGAAAATCTCTCGAAAAAGATCTTGCTCATGTTCTGATAACCACAGCTGTTTATCATATTTGGAAAGAGAGAAATAATCGTACTCATAACAAGCTTAAGATGTCCAAAGAACAAAGATGGCTGATTATTGATAATGATAGCAGAATCATTCTTCAGAAATCAAAGAAAAAAGTTAAAGACCAAACCAATTTTGACTTCCTAGCGGATCTGTGGAGTAAAGATGCTGGTTGCAAGCATACAGAAAGTTATCTCCTCAATCCGAAGGCTCATCATAACGACTTAAGCTCTCATCAGCAGTCTACTCAGAGAAACAATGAGCTCCAAACCAGCTCTCATCAGCAGTCTACTCAGAGAAACAATGAGCTCCAAACCATCAGGCATCGTAGAGCTGGAGATTATAGCTACAGATCTACAGATCTGGGTCGCGATGACACCAGATCTGTAAATCTTAGCTTGAATAATCAAATCGCTGGAATGAATAAATTCGCCAACTCTAGCAAAGATGATAGTTGTATGAGAAGCAAGCTCAATCAAGGGCTTTCTTATTGGGAAAGGGGAGAGAGTAGTGGGAAGGAGAAGACTGAGGAGATTTAAGATCTCGCGTTCGAGATTTTCTGTCGCCATTATTTGTGCTTTGTAGCTGATTGTTGTTATGAGGCGGCAACCCTAGTTAGGGTTTATTTGTTCTGTGTTTCAGGTATTTTGTTTTTTGCCCGCTCCGTCTCTTTGTTTTGATTGTATTGGGCCGGGCCCTTTTACCTTCCTTCAAAAAAAAAAACTTTGCCATATAATTTTACCACTGAAATCGGTGATCACAAGATTACCTGTATCCAAAAATGTTTGTAACAATATGGATTTTTAAGGAATGCTTATAATAATATATATATTCGAAAATGTATGGGTTTACATAAAATATGTTTTGGTTAACATTTTGGTAGGTGTACATTTATATAGTAGGTTACATTTACATTTGTATTAATATTTGGGGAAGTGTGTATATATATGTTTATTGTTAATGTTTAAATGTATCTAGAATAAGTTTGAAAGAAACATATTGATTTTTTTAAACGCCGATTTTGAAATATAAAAGTTTTACTTTAATTTTTATGTGTGGTTTAAGAAATTATGAGTTTGAAAGTGTATATATAAAGATTTTACTTTAATTCGTGATTTAGAATTTAATATTGGCTTATAAAAGTCTATTCTAAATTTTAATATGTATTTTAAGGAATAACGATTTGAAAATATATATGTATATATATATATATAGATTATATTTTATACGTATTTGAATTTAATATCGATTTTAGAAAAAAATTCATTTCCGTCTGTATCAAGCTTGTTTTGACTTGTCTTTAACCATTTCTAGCTATCAACTTTGCTCGTCAAAATTCGTGTTCATCGTACTCTACTTTGGAATTTGTTGCTCGGATTCGCAGCTCAGTTCATTATCAAATTTCTCTAGCCTCGAAAGGTGAGAAATCACTCACGATTAACATTCTTATATTTAGTAAATTTGATTTCACTTGAAACGACAATTGAAATATGCTGTTAAATTTGAATTATTAGTTATTTAAATTTTAAATACGATATGCCATTTTTTGCAATTGTCCACCTATGATATATGATACCATATCCTGTTGTTTATATTTAAATTAGTTACTGATGATATATGCCTGCTGTTGATATGTTATATTGTTATCATATTTGTTCTCACTTTGCAAGTTCCCTGTTAGTTTAGAATTCCCTATGGGTTGAAATGATACATACCTGAACGATATTCTATAATAGGGGAAAATCGTTATGGGTTGAAATGATAAACCCAAGCGATTTTCATTAATTTTGAATTTTTGGGATTGCCGGTTGAAATGATGTATACGTGTAAATATTTAAATTGCGGATTGAAATGATAAATATCTGTATCACTTGACCATAGGATAGAAAATTATATACGGACACCGTTGGTCTATATTTTGAAAAATGATTTCCAAAGTTTTGAAAGGAAATATAGGGGTTTTATTAAATATTGATTTTTAAAATATAAGATGTAAATGTTATTTTATATATATGTCTAAATTTTTAATTTTTAAAATTATATGTTTGGAAATTTTAAATTTTTAAGTTAGTTTTGAAAATATAAATTTTAAGATTTTACTTATAATTTTATTATTTTAAAATATATAAAATAATATTTAATATAAAATAAATTTAATAATAAGATTTAAATTAATAAAAATTTAATTTAATTAGTATATAATATGTTTAGGTATTTATTTAAATATATATTAATATTTTAAAATTGTTTTATTTTATAACTTTAATAATAAAGGTTGGGAAGATAAATTAACGTTGACTTGAAATTTAAATTGGTTAATAATTGAATTTAAACAAGAATTGATTTAAACTTATTAATTTTGAGATTTTGAAAGAGATGATTGATAACTTGATATGATAAAAAGTGATTAAATAAATATTCTTAATTTTTAAATAAAAGTGGGACTGAATATTTAGTATTGATGTAAATTTATAAATTGAGATTTTATTTAATTATTACTAAAATGATTAAGTGAATATTTTCCAATTTGAATAAAATCAAAGTTAAATGTTGAAATCTAAATGAAACTTATATTGAAATGTTTGAATATTTAAACTTTGAATTGTATTGGAATTGAAGAGATAGTTCAAACCTGTATTTGAAATCGATATGAATTGAAATGGTTTTTTTGATAAGTTGAATTTAATTGAAATTGATGAACTGGGATTGATTAAATTGAATTTTTTAATTAAGTTGATTTGAATCGATTTATGAAATTAGAGGAGACTAAATTTATTATACAAAGTATCTTTAATATATAAATTATTTTAATCTATGAACTATTTTAATATATAAATTATTTAATTTATAAACTATTTTAATTTTATAACTATTTAATATATATATTATTTTCAAAAGTGTTATGATTTCAAAAGTGTTATGATTTCAAAAATGTTGTGATTTCAAAAGTGTTATAATTTAAAAGTGCTATGATTTCGAAAGTGTTATAATTTTGAAAGTGTTACGATTCTGGAGATGAATATTATTTAAAGTGAATAATGATATCGAATTGATATGGTTTTGAAATGAATATGATATTTTGATATGAAGTATGAACTATTTGAAATGAAATGACCACGGTGTGAAATAAGCGTTTGGTTGTTAAAGAGACCGGGATCGGATATTGTCATACTCTCTGCCAATATCGAAAACCACTTTAACAACTATGTACGTGGTGGAGATTCCAGAAATGAAGTAGGATGGTTTGGCGAACGATTTATGTATAAGGTATTGACGTGACCCTGGCTCCCGTAAGTCAGCTTAGATGTGACTAAAATAGGAGCTACACCTGGGCCAAGTGAGGTCATTCCTCCAATCGGACATGCTTCTTCGATACCATTCTATTACTTTGTGATTTGATTGGGTGCACCTTTGATTTGGGAGTGTATTCCGAGTTGGGCGGTAGTAGCTGCTATGCGTTACCACCAGCCCGGTTCTGCAGTTGGTAAATCTACCCTGGCATTGCCTCGAGTGCCGTGTTCACATGCCCTAGAGTGACTTCTACGAGTTTGTTTTGTACCGTACCTATGTGGTGTCCTCTGGGTAAACCACCGGTTTGGTGGAGCGTACGGCATTGTATGGACTATGGGAATATATAAAATGTGTTAAGGGGGATATGGGTAACGCCTTAACACTATTTTAATACTTTACTTTACTATAGACATATTATAATAGCCTATATTACTACATAGTAGATAGTTCCACGGATCCTTAGAGGATGGAAATCCCAAATATCCTTTAAGTTACTTGTATTTCAGTTGACATTTCACTTGAGTTGAATTTATTAATATAAGAATGTTAATCCTAACTCGAGTGTTTTGTGTTTTGCTTTACGCTCGGGTCAGACTGAGTGTCATAGCATTTGAGACTCAACCTTTGGAGCTTGGAGCTTCACATGGAGATCGATCATCTATCTATTCAGCACTTCAGTCATATCAGTTATTTCCGGTTGTGTATATTCGGACTTGACACTTGCTTATGTATTTGAGTTTCCTTTGTACATGAATATCTATTGTATTTTGTTTAACTTTGATGTTTACATAATAGCTTCATGAACTACTATTTATCTATTCCGCTGCTTATTGTTATATTACTCCGTGTTTGTGATTTTGTGATTGATTTATTTACTGTATATGATGAGTTTTGCCAAATATAAATTAACAACCTGATATTTTGAGCAATTCAAGTCCGACATGTGTAGATGCGAATGGTTCGAAATACCGGGTCGTTACAGTTGGTATCAGAGCTCTAGTTTAGGAAAAACTTAGCATATAGAGTAAATTTAATTACAGAATCACCTTCGTTTAAGCTTGAGTTCCCTCCTCTTTGACTCGGGTTTCCTTTGAACTTTGGAACTCTCCCCTTTGTTTTGAAATCCATTCTTGTCCTTCTTTTCATGTTCTTCTTGATACTGGAGCATCCCATAGCTTCATTTTCGTTGATCTCTGTAATAATCTGAGCTTATCTTCCCACCTCAACTGGCAACTTCATTCTTTTGTATGAATAATCCATCGGCGGTCCCGCAATTCCTTTTCCGATTTAAAGGGGTGAAACTCCTTTACAACAGGCATCGATTTATCGGAGATTTCTATTGTCCTTAGTTTCGATGCTGTTATCTCTTGAAAAGCCCGAACCATCTCTAGTAGATGATCAGGGTAATTCCCTTGTAATCTTGAATCCACTCCGATAATCAGAGATTATCCTGATATTGAGTGAAGTCACTTCTCTTCCCTTAAAGTGGGAAATTTAATTTCCGCATCGATCTTATTCCTGGAATCTCGGTTGAGCCAAGTAAGGTCGCCCACGATTAGTGTATGTCTATCAATCTTTTCTCTTATGTAACTCAATTTCCTTTTGATCCTGTTAAGCTATCTTCGTTGTTAAAATTCTCTTTGACTAGGGTTCGTCTAAACTTGAATCTCTATCCTTGTTTTGAAATCCACTTTGAATCATCCTGTGTGGGAGTGTATTTGTTATTAATATAAAAATGTTTTATATATTGTGTTGTTTGAGATGTTAAGTTTGAATTTTGGGTTTCGATCGATTCGTCTAGCTAATGTTATTGATAGGAATTCCAAAACACTTGAACAGAGAAAACTGGCACAATATTGTTTCCAAAATTAGTAAATGAAATAAATTTTGTATAATTATAATTTTTATATATAAGTATAATTTTCTGAAATTTTATAGTTAAATGAATTGGTTGTTTGAAGTGATAATACTAGATTATCATTTATTATTTGGTCAACATTCCAAAAACCGTTGACTATTGTTGTATATAGAAAGATGAAATATAAAACATGGTTTATAAATTGATTTGGAATTGAAAAGAGTTTAAATTAAGAATATGAGAATTCAGTTTTCGTTGTTTTCAAATATTTGGTATTTAAAGTTTTGGAATATATTATTTGAAAGTATTTCGGAATGGAAATTGTTTTCAAAGAATTTTACAGGAATTAAATCAATACTCTCCTTTTCTATCGCTGGACAATAATTTCGGTGATGACTGCAGCAGCATCGACATCCATTTTTGAGTTTCAAAGTGGAGAGACCACTTAGTAGCTTTGCTACACTTTTGTTTTGGAAAAATGAATTTAAATTGAATTTCTTGTGTATAATTTGAATTATAAAATATATATGTATATATTTATTTCAAAATGATTTGAAGTGAAACCGAGAATTTAACTCTTAAATTTTATGTTAAGTGATAAATTTCAATTATTGAAACATGCAAAATTTTAAAAAATTGGAAAATCAAAAGGAGAAATGGAAATTTAACAACTTGAAACAGTTGAAATAGGAGAAATTTAATTTGCATAATACTCAATTTCATTCTAATATACATAACTTACCTGAAAAATTCAAAAAGTTAAAATATTAATGAATTTGTAATTGGAGATTTTACAAGAGGAAATTTGAATAATAAAATGTTCAAACTAAATTTTTATTAATGGAAAGGGTGTAAATGAAAGGAAAATTTGTATAGTGTTTAATTACACTCAGAAACATTAATATAACTTACCTAGAAAAGTTTAAATGTAATTAGGATGTAACTGGATAATATACACCATGATATAAGTAATAGGATATCAAAAATGATATTTTGTTAAGGGAATTTACTAATAATAAATTGGAAAATAAATTGAATAATAAAAAGAGAATAAATTTGTTGAATAATATAGGGTTGTAATAAATGTTTATACACGTAATATATGTTGCAAAATATATATTAAGTGAAATAAATTAAATAAGTAAAGGAGAATGCTAGTTAAACATATACATATGAACTGAAGAATAGTTATAATTGAATTTTAAGTGGGATCAACTTAACTGAGGGTAAATGGAGTAAATAAATAAGTTAAATATATTAAGTTTCGTTTTGAAAGAAAATATTGTAACAAATGTTAATAAATTGAAATTTAATCAATTGAATGAAAATTTATCGATTAAATAAAATGGATGGAAACCAAATTTGTTAAATATTAATCAATTTGAAACTAATGAAATTTATGGTAATTACTATATCTAACACTATACAATTTGAATCTATCGTTCCTTCAGTTTGTTATATTCTCCAATCTCGTTCCTTTTTAGGGACGAAAAGTTTTGAGTGGGGGAGAGTGTATCGACCCGGATATTTTAACGGTTTTTTTTAACGTAATTAAATGAAATTTTTGTGAAAAATAAAATAATAAAATTTAATAATGAAAATTTTATATTTGGAATATGTCTATTTTAACATAGCAACTGGTAAATTTTCATTGGAAATAGGAATGTTAATTCTGTTGTGTAATTTCAATTTCAATTTAAATCAGTTAAAATTGATGTAATTAAAATGTTTTTGAAACCTGAATATTTTTATATAATAAAAATGTAAATCATCTTCTGAGTGAGACGTCATATTTTGTTTCACCAAATTTGGACTTCTCTAGTCCTGTTTATCTTATTTTCTGCGAAGTAGCAGCAGTTTGGCAGAGAATATCGGCTTTTGATAGAATAGTCGTATCACTGATATCTGTGTACCATTCTATTCGTCTCGTCATGCTGATCACCGTAGTATATTCATTTGTGTGTTTCGGTGTCCGGTACGCGTCGAAACGGTTAACTGTAACGGTACACATTTGGAGCCTTTGGTTTCCTGTGACCGTTCAAAATTTTCCAACGGTCAAATCAAACAGCCATTGCTTTTAATGTTCCCTGAATTCTCGTGCATGACTTTTACTATTTCCATTGCTTTAAATTTTTAGTGGTACGTTTCTCTGCCTCTCTCTCTCGTCTCTGTTCACACTGTTGAAATTATATAATATATACAATTTTATATAGTAGAGTAAAGTTTGCATATCCACCTTCTTTCACTCTGTGTATATAATTAAAAAGTATATAAGTTTTATATATTCGCCTGATCCATCTTCCTCTCCTCTGGTTCTTCCTTTCTTTGTTCTGTGTTGCTTTTGAAAATTTATATATATATATTATATATGTTAAATTATAGAGCAAAGCTTTGAAAAAAAGGGGCTCGCCCACTGTACTTCGCAACCACCCTCAGATCCACACATCCTATCTCAACCCTTTGCCTAGCACGAACCACCGTACAACTTTGCTTGACAACACCACCAATAGCCGATCACCACTTTTCCCTTCCGCCCAGTCCACTGTGACATAGACCGAATCCAACAGTGCACAGCCACTGCCTCATGACCCCAGAATCACCTTTGGTCCGTCTCCATCAGCCTCTTCGTCTCCGAAGGCTGTCCACTCCCCATAGATGTGCCAAGCACCACAGCTCGCCCATGTTATCCACCCGCCCACACAACTTCCCATGCCATAACCCCCTGCTCATCGACAACGACATCAACCTTCCCGCCACGACCATGTGCTCCGACCCCATACGACTACCGACAGCCCAAAACCAGCACCTCACACGTCAACGCCTTGCAGCCCGATCTCCCCTCCAAACAACAACCCATCACCGCAACCCTCCGAGCAACAGCTCGCTCAACCCCTCCCCTCCGCCCCTTCCTCTTTGACTTGCTCCATCAGCCCGCCATCCAAACCGCCGTGATCCCCTCCCTCTGGCCTCGTCTTCCTCATCTCCATGCCGAAAGCTAGCCACTGCCGCCAACCTCCGCAACCACTTTAGCCTGGCCAACCCTCTCCGCCTCTCCGTTGCTGCAACCACCCAAACCCGAACTCAGTCCTCCCCTTGCGCACTTGAGCAGCCTACTTCCTCCACTCCTCCCCTCCGTATTATATATTATATCTATGCAAGGTTGGTTGTTTATAATATATAAAATAAATAAAGCTTATATATTATGTAGTTTTTCCAGTTGCATGCTTTTATTAAAATGTATATATATGTATATATATATATTATATAAGGTTTATAAGTTGCATACATATTTTTCTTTTGCCCAGTTTTCCCGAGCCTGCATATATTTGGTTACATGTAAATATGTTTGTAACAATATGGATTTTTAAGGAATGCTTATAATAATATATATATATTCTGAAATGTATGGGTTTATTTAAAATATGTTTTGGTTAACATTTTGGTAGGTGTACATTTATATAGTAGGTTACATTTACATTTATATTAATATTTGGGGAAGTGTATATATATCACTACAACATATAGCTCAATTTGCCACACCCAGATGCGCAAAAATTGCCACGGTCTTAAGCCGTGGCAATTTTACCATGGACCTGAGCCGTGGTAAAATAAATTACCACGGTTACAGACAGTGGCAATTTTGGAACGACCTTAAACCGTGCCAAAGCTATAAGAAAATTTCAACCCCGGCCCTCTTTTCCGGATCTCAACATATTTCACGCTTCTCCAAAAAATAGGACGCCCCTTCCTAACCTCCTGTGCCCTAAATCGCATAGTCGAAAATAGCTACTATTTCTAATTCATCATCGAAACAATCGCCAGCGATCATCTATCTTTCTTTAAAGGAAGATTCCTTAACCTGAACCAGGATCCGAATAAAATCCGAACCAGAATCGGATTCAAAGATGAATCCGAATTTGAAGATGAATCTGAATTCGAAGATGATTCTGAAATTGAAGAGAAAAGCAACGTGGAGTCGGATAGGTAATTGATTTTTAGCTACAATGTCCTCAGTTTGCAATGTCTTTTCTTCTTCTTAAATTTCACTTGGATTTGTAGTGATGATGAATACGATGATTTGAAGGGAAATAACACTGATGAAGACCGATATAAAAGAGTTATCCATCTCCATAACATTATGTAATTATATGAATCCCATTGAGTGTTTTTTTAATGACTGCGACACCTGATTCATTTTAAAAACATGTTTACATGTAAATTGCGAAGGCTTTTTGTTAGAAGAATGATATTTGTGTTTTTTCCCCTCGTCAAATTTTGAACTTGGAAGTTATTGTTGATGTTGAAGAAATATTCGAAAATGTGCGAACATGTTTTTCAGTTTGTTAACACACAATATCAAGTTAATAGTTCAATCAAATATGTTAGTTTAGCTGTTAGTGTCAGTAACGTTAGTTCAAAACTTAAATTGATAGACTAATGTTCATACAGTTAAAAGCATTGCCCTATGGACCCGAAGAGTAGACGACCATTTGCATGTCTAAATATTTTTAAACACTGATTTCATTTGAACTATGAAAAGTATCCATGTGCAATACCACTCGCTCTATTTGAAATGATTACGAAAATTTCTGTAATTAATCTTATGTTGTTAGGTACATGTTTCCATTTCTTTAAGAGATAAGCACACACTTGAAATAGCACTACGTTGTTTACCAGAGGATGGTGACGGTCTTGGACTTCATGAAGAAAATGATGGAGGTTTTCTTGCCAAAGTCATGGCAGCTGGTTTCAAAGGTAGCTAATATGTTGTGGGTTTATATTGATTTCGTAGACATTCTATGTTATTGTTTTTTAATTTCAGGTATAACCTTTGTTACATGTAAACTCAACCGGTTTCAATTAGGTGTGACTGTAGAAATATCACGGATAGATGCATGATATGCAGACGAGCAGGGTATGTTGCTAAACCCAGCAACTTATATAGCAAAAGGGTTGTGCCGCAGATGCTGCATACCAGAGTTGATTCTTCGATGCATGCAGGTGAGCTCATAACATATTGCAAGTTTAATTAATTGGAGTTGGTTAAAGAATTTATAAACAAATGAATGCCGACTCAAAACCAACAGAAAAGAGTGCAAAATTTGACTGAAATACCGTTGTTTACGTATGTTAGTGTTTTAAACATCTGTGCCGTGGCGAAATAATTTGAACATTCGTATGTTTGAAACATGTTTTATTTTTTGGTAATGCAAGGGTTTCACTGGGCATTTCGTTATTTATCTGAAATCAGTCATTGCTGACGAAACTAGGTTGCATTTGCTGGTTCATCCTTTTTTGTAATCTTCTATTTATGCTAATCATTAGTTAAAGCAACCAGTATATTGTGGTTACTTTATCATCTTACTAGCCATAGACAAGGAAACAAAAAATGATGAACAAGTTATCAATATAACTAGATTTGAGGTACAAGCATAATGTAGTTATTGAAGTATGATATATGCACATCTACTTCAAACAGTTCTCTTAACATCATTTAAACTTCAAAATAAAAATTTCTTTCCTTTATCCATATGACATGATATTTACTTATGAGTTATTTTGCGAAGAGCAGACTGGCTCAATGGAGCAAGAATAAACTTGTCGATTGCATCATAGTCAACACTTCTCTCAATTTAATGTGTGAATTCATTTGGGAGGTATATGTTTCTCTTGCTGAGATAGATGAATCACCAGATCATCGCAATGAATTGATTGAGCTAGTTTCTTCTACGCAATTCGGGATAATGCAGTTATTTAGTCAAAATCAGTTACAGGTACATAATACCCAGATTTGGTTTTGTACTATCTTGTATATAAATGAAGCTTGCTTGTAGTTGTATAGACTATAAACCATAATGGGTAATTTTGTATTCTCTTTCAGGAATTTTTATTGTTTGAAAGGGATAGCACTTATTCTATGATGGAGTTTCAAGAAGATTCTTCGTGTAATTTCTTTTAAACAAGCATGGAATTTTGCATTTACAAGCAAATTATAGGTGAGTCTGGACTTGATCTTCTGAAAAGGAACGTGGATTCATTCTAGAAGATAGTACCATAGGTAGCATGACATTTACTAAGTACAATAATAATGGTGGTATCAAACCCAGTAAACATTCTTACATACGTCACATGAAAGTTATCTGGGTCTCCATCTGGTTGGGTTATTATGTACCAACCTTGATTCAAGCAGGTTTACATTTCTGCTTGTGGGCCATTTGGAAGTCAATGCCGATAAACTTTGTTTGATTTTACAAGTTTTTGTTATTTCCATCTAATTACCGACTAAATCATAACACAGTTATACCTTGATAGAAGTGCACTATACATAACTAAATACATGTTTATTTAGCAAAAGATATAAACATATACCATAATTGAAACACTCAAGATAGATAATATAATATGAAGCTTCTAAGTTGACCGTAAAAGCATCTATAACAAACAAAAATAGGCCAACTATTAAATCGATAATATTATTGATCAGGCATACATGGTAGGAGCACACGAGGATAGCTCAATGGTGCCTACTCAGATTTCTCCTGGTACTATTACATGTTTCTGGTTGTTTAAATTGCTTCCATATATTGATGAGCATGGTCTGAAAAGATGTAATGACCCGAAAATTTTTAATGGTTTTAATATCGTAATTAACTGAATTTTTGTGAAATTTTAAATAATTGAATTTGGAAATAAAAATTTGATATTTGGAATACGTCTATATAAACATAGCAAATGGTAAATTTTCATCAGTTAATATGGAAGTTTATTTTTTTTGTGTAATTTTATTTCAATTTAAATCAGTTAATATTTGATGATGATAAAATGTTTTCCAAACCTAAAAATATTATATAATAAATTTGTAAATCATCTTCTGAGTAAGATGTCACATTTCGTTTCGTCAAATTTGGACTACTATTGCTCCGTTTATCTTATTTTCGGCAAATTAGCAGCATTTCTGGTACCGAATATCGATTTTTGATAGGACGATCGTACCACTGATATCCGTATACCGTTTTAATCGTCTCGTCATGTTGATCTCCGCAGTATATTCATTCGTGCATTTCGGTGTCCGGTACGCGACGAAAATTGCAGAACGATCGCCGTATCGGTACCCGTTCGGGTGCTTTTGTTTCCCTGTGTCTTTTCGTTTGTCATAAGACAAGCTAATAGCTGTTTTCTTTTATAATTCTCTGAATTCGTGCTTTACGTTTCCAACTCACATTGGATAAATTTAAAAGTTGTTGTCCATTTCCTATCACCTCTCTACCTTTTACTTCTGACATTGCGTGAGAATAAAACAAAGAGGTAGCTACTTTTCCTTTAATATATATGAAATTTCTATTTGAATAAGCCTGCTCAACTTTTTCTTTTTATTATTTTATTCGAATCTTTCCCTCATCAGCCTGCACGTTTCTTCTTCCTCCCCTCTGTCTACTTATCAGCTTGTTTATTTTCTTAGGAAAATTTATTTATGTACAAGGCTTCATATTTGCATTAGAAAATGGCTCGTTGCATTGAACAGCCCCACCTTTTCTCCTCATCTCCTTTTCCCTGCCAGTACTCAGCAACCCCGACCACCATCCCCACAAATGCCGCACCATGCTTCACACCCAGACCCCTAGCTCATCACTCTCCTCCTCCACCGTCTGCCCTTCCACCTCAGCTCGGGTCCATCACCATGCAGCGACATCCGGTCCACTCTTCCTTGACCCCATCACAACCGCCGCCGAGTTTTCCCCTTCCTCCACGACCATCAGGCCTACCCCCTTCACGTCGGCAGCTCGGCAACCCCACCTTTGACTCGCCTGCAATCCAAGCCCAATCTTCATAGCGTGCAGCAGTTTCATCATTCATATGTAGGATATAATATAGGTAATATTCAAGTTGTTAGTTTATTTCATAGATTGTCTGTTTTAGTTAATATATAGATTACATAAAGTAAGTTATATTTATGAGTATGGTTATATATATATATATGTTTAAAGTATTAACATTTATGTAGTTGTATATATATAGTTTATTACCTGGGTCTTATATAATATAATGAGTATGCTCGCCTATAGATACAGCATGGCATATGGTCTTTATATTTATGTATACTTACATATTTCGACCTTGTCTAAAGAAAATGTTTATAAAATGTTCGTTTATCAAAAGTTTGGGATTATATTTTGAAACAGATATGTGTAATATAATATTCTGGTTATCTATATGATATGTTATATACAATATGGTTGGTTAAAACTCTAAGAATGTATGTATGTATGTATGTTTTAAGTTGCATCTGCAGCCTGAGTGAAGCATATATTATATTGTAATCCTTTTTTTGTTATGTCGTATATATATATTTCATTGTATACCTATACATTAAAGTCTTCATAATAACCTGCATACATATTTTTCTATATATCTATATATTTAGTTTGCATAGCATTTAGCTGATAGTTATATATGAATTTATATGAGTCCTATGTCAGTTTATGATTTAAAGTATATATATGTTTATCTGTATAACTTGCATTATGGATTTGTTTTGAAATTTTTGGTGTGTGTCAGTTATATATTTTTAAAAGTGTGTAGATTTTATATCAGATAATAATATATAGGTTTATATTTACACAGTAAGGTATTTAGCTTTACTATCTATGTGTACTTTTATATTTTAATATTGAGGTTATCACTTCCTTTGTTTGCATAATTATAAAGTAGTCTGCACATATCTGTTTGAAGAAGCTCACCTATAATTATTTATGTATATAGTTATGTCGATTCTGAAATGTATTCAGATCTTAAAATATGATATGTATAGATATCTTGGTTTAATATATATATATAGTTTCATTTTTATGTGTTTTAAATTATAACATTGGTTTAAGAATTGATATTAAGAATATAGTGTATATGTACATTTTGATTTTTAATATGTGTGGTTTAAGAAATAATGATTTCGAAATAGGATAACTATCGGATTTGTATTATTTGTGTATGAAATTTATGTTGATTTGAATATATATATGTAAAACATATTTCGTTTCAGTCTATATCAAGTTGATTTGATCTGTTCTCATCGATACCTGTTATCAGCTCTGTTCGTTGAATTCGTGCCAATCTTGCTTTGCTTTGGAATTCGTGCTTGGATTCGTAACTTATCTCTTTCTCGTTCATCTCTGGCCTTGAAGGTGAGCAATCACTTACGATTAACGTTCTTCTATTTATTAAATTTGATTTCAATTGAAACGACCATTGAAATATGCTGCTGTTAGTTATTTAAATTGCTATATATATGCCATTATCTGTATCTGTTCACCTGTAACATCTGACACCATTATCTGTTATTTATATTGATGATGTATGCCTGTTATATTATTCTCATATCTATTATCACTCTGCAAGTTCCCTGTTAGTATAGAATTCCCTATGGGTTGAAATGATACATGCCCGAACGATCTGTAGAATAGGAGAAAAACGTTATGGGTTGAAATGATAAACCCAAGCGATTTTCATTGAATTGAATTTGGGATTGCGGGTTGAAATGATATATACCCGTATATATATTTAAATTGCGGATTGAAATGATAAATATCCATATCACTTGACCATAGGATAGAAAATTTTATACAGACACCGTTGGTCTATATATAAATATTTTGAAAATGATTTCTATGGTTTTGGAAGGAAAGATATATGGTTTTATTTAAATTTGAAATATTATGTATATGAATAAGTTTTAATATAAAATAGATTTAATTTGTTTAATTAAATCGATTTGAAACTTATTGGAATTGAGGGTTTTAAGATATGATTTTATAACTTGATTTTTGGCTTAAGATAATTAAATGAATATTTCAAGTTTAGATAAATTGAAGGAAATATTTAGTTTATTTGTAATTTGGGGTTTTATTTAAATGATATTGGATTTATTAAGTAAACGTTTCAAAACTAAATAATAACGAAGTTGAATTTTGATATATATGAAATTATCAAATCTAGTTTTGAAATGTTTGAATATTAAAGCTTTGAAATATATTGAAATTTAAATGGTTTATTTTGTGGTTCAAATATGTATTTGAAATCGATATAATTTGAAATGATTTATTGACAAACTGAATAGAATTGAAGTTGAAGAATTGAGATTGAATTAAATTGGAATTCGAGTTGATTTGAATCGATTTGTGAAATTTGAGGAAACTATTTTATTATATAAAGTATTTTAAATTATAACTTACTTTAAATTTTTTTTAAATATAAACCATTTTTAATATAAACTATTTTATAAACTATTTTATTATATATTATTATTAATATCTAAACTTTTTAAGTGGTGGAGGTTATGATTTCAAAGTTATGGTTTTCCAAAGTATTATGATTTCAAAGTGTTATGATTTGCAAAGTGTTATAATTTCAAGTGTTTTGGTTTCGAAAGTGTTATAACCTTGAAAGTGTTATGATTTTTGGAAATGGATATATTTGAAATGGAAATGATATCGTACTGATATGGTTTTGAAATGGAAAATGATATTTTGGTTTGAAGTATAAACTATTTTGAAATGACCACGGTGTTATAATAACGATTGGTTGTTAAAGAGACCGGGATCAGATATTGTCATACTCACTGCCAATACCGAAAACCACTTTAACAACTGTGTACGTGGTAGAGATTCCAGAAATGAAGTAGGATGGTTTGGCGACGATTCTATATGGTATGACATGACGCTGACTCCCGTGAGTCAGCTTAGATGTGACTAAAACCAAGAGCCACGCCGGGCCAAGTGAGGTCATTCCTCCGATCGGACACATTTCTTCGATACCATTCTATTGCTTTTGTGATTGTTTTGGTGGCCACCCCTCGATTTTTGATATAGGAGTGTGTTCGAGGTGGGCGGTAGTAGCTGCTATGCGTTACCACCAGTCCGGATCCGCAAACGGTATATCTACCCTGGCATTTCCTCGTGTGCCATGTTCACATGCCCTAGAGCGCTTTCTACGAGTTTGTTTTGTACCATACCTATGGAGTGTCCTCTGATAGCCCTCCAGTTTACGGGGGGAGTTACGGTACTATATAGACTATAAGAATATAAAAAAAATGTGTTAAGGGGGATATGGGTAACGCCTTAACGCTATTTTGATACCTTTACTTTACTATAGACATATTATAATAGCGTATATTACTACATAGTAGATAGTTCCACGGATCCTTAGAGGATGGTTATCCCAAACATCCTTTAAGTTACTGGTATTTCAGTTGATATTTCACTTGAGTTGGATTTATTTATATAAGAATGTTGATCCCGACTCGAGTGTTTTGTGCTTTGCTTTACGCTCGGGTCAGACTGAGTGACAGCATTTGAGACTCACCATGGAGCTTGGAGATTCGCTTGGAGATCCATCTATATATCCAGCGTTCAGCTATCCAGTGGTTTTGTTCAGACTAGTCATCTGTTTGTATTCGAGATTACACTGTATCCGAGAGATTCTGTTGTATTTTATTTCAAACTCTGTTGTATATATAGTAGCTTCATGAACTACTATTCATCTATTCCGTTGCTTACTGTTGTAATACTGTGTCTGTGATTTTGTGATTTATTTATTTACTGTATGTGCTGAGTTTTGCCAAATTTAAATTAACAATCTGATATTTTGAGCAATTCAAGTCCGACATGTGCGGATGCGAATGGCTCGAAATAGCTGGTCGTTACAGTTGGTATCAGAGCTCTGGTTTTAGGCAAAACTTAGCATATAAAGTAAATTTAATTACGGAATCACCTTCGTCCAAGCTTGAACCTCTTCCTCTTTGACTCGGGTTTCCTTTGAATTTTGGAATATTCCCCTCGGTTCCAAAATCCATCCTTGTCTCTCCCTATTGGTGTTTTCTTGATTCCGGAGCACCCCATAGCTCCACTGAATGATTTGTAAAAGAATGAAACTCCTTTTCAATTGACATTGATTCACCGGAGATTTTTGTTTCGTCGGTTTAGATGCTGCTATCTCTTGCTATGCCCGAATTCTATCGATCTGATGTCGAGTTGCCACTGGATTCTGCATCGATATTAGTCTGGAAGTCAAGGTTGATCTGGTTAAGGTCCCCCGCGATTTATATTAGTCTATCCATCTTTCCCCTTTTGTAATCTGTCTATCTTATCTTCCTTTCGAGCCTATCTGCTTAGTTAGAATCCTTCTTGATTAGGGTCCCCTGAACTTGAATCTCTATCCTTGTTTTGATATCCATTTGGGAATCATCGAGTGAGGGAGTGTATTTGTAATTAGTATAAAATGTTTTATATTAGGTGGTTTGAGCTGTTAAGTTTGAATTTTAGGTTTCGATCGATTCGTCTAGCTAATGTTATCGATAGGAATTTCCAAAACACTTGAACAGAGCAAACTGACACAATATTGTTTTTCAAAATTTGTAAATGAAATAATTTTGTGTATTATTATATTATATATATAAGGGTATAATTTTATAAAATTAAATAGTTTAATGAATTGATTATTAGAAATGATAATATTCAATTATCATTTATTGTTTTGTAAACCATTGACTATTGTCACTTGATATAAATAAATGAATTTATAAAAACATGGTTTATAAATTGGTTTGAAATTGAAATGAAGTTAAATTAAGAATTTAAGAATTCAATTTTCCGTATTTTCAAGAAAATTTTTGGTTTTCAAAGTTTTGATATATATATTATTTAAAAGTATTTTCGAATAGAAGTTGTTTCCAAAGAATTTTAAAAGATTTAAATCAGTACTCTTCTCTTTTGTCACTGGAAAATAAATTTTGGTGATGACGGCCGCATCATCGACATTCATTTTCGAGTCTCGAAGTGGAGAGACCACGTAGCATCTTCGCTACACTTTTGTTTTGGACAATGAATTTTGTTTGAATTTCTTGTGTATAAATTGATTTATATAATATATATGTATATAATTATTTCAGAATAGTTTGAAGTGAAACCGAAAATTTGAATCTTAAGTTTTATATTAAGAAATGGTTTCAATTTTTAAAGTGAAATGTTTGAATAATTGGAATGTCTAAAATGACAAATGGGATTAAACCAACATGAAATAATGAATTTGAACAAACTTATTTGTATAACACTAAATTACATTCTAATATATATAACTTGCCTAAAATATTCAAAGAGTTAAAATGTTAGGGTAAAAAAAATAGGGTTGTACAAGAAGAAAATTTAAGTAATAAATTGTTCAAACTAAAATCTGGCTTAATATAAATGTTGTAAGTAAAAGAAAATTATATAGTATTTAATTACACTCAGAACCACAGTATAACTCACCTAGAATGTTTAAATGTAATTTGAATGTAATTGGATAACATACATTATGATATGAGTAATAAGATATCAAAAATGATATTTTATCTAGGGAATTTACTAATAATAAATTTGATAATAAATGGGATAATAAAAAGGGAAATTCATTTGTTGAATAAAATATGGTTATAAGATGTGTATACACGTAATATATGTTGCAAAATGTATATTAAGTGGAATAAATTAAATAAATAAAGGAGAATGCTAGTTAGGCAAATAAATATGAACTTAAGAATAGTGAAATTGAAATTTTAAGGGAAATCAACTCAAGTAGGGTCAAATGGATTTAATAAATGGGTAAAATAAATGAGTTAACTTAAAAATAAAATTATTGGAAAGAGATGTTGATAAAATGAAAGAAAATTAATTTTAAATTGAATGACTATTTATTGATTGAATAAAATGGATTGGACCCAAATTTTTTGAATTGTTGAAATTAGATTTTTAAGAAGAATCAACTTAACTAAAGATCAATTAGATTTAATAAATGAGTTAAATAAAACAAATTTTGTTGTGAAATTTTTGTGATAAATGTTAATAAATGGGAAACAAATCAATTGAATAAAATATATGGAAATGAAACCAATCAAAATGTGAACACAATAAAATTGATTGATTAAATAGAAGGAATTGGAATCAACTAATTGAATATAAACCAATTTTAGAATAAATGTAGTTTATAGGGTTTTAAATTAACTGTTGGATTTGGTATTCCAATCTATCTTCTCTTTCTGGTTGTTTCTATTCTCCTACCTCGTTCCTTTTCGGGGACGAAAAGTTTTGAGTGGGGGAGAGTGTAATGACCCGAAATTTTTTAATGGTTTTAATATCCTAATTAACTGAATTTTTATGAAATTTTAAATAATTGAATTTGGAAATAAAAATTTGATATTTGGAATACGTCTATATAAACATAGCAAATGGTAAATTTTCATCAGTTAATATGGAAGTTTAATTTTTTTTTTGTAATTTTATTTCAATTTAAATCAGTTAATATTTGATGATAATAAAATGTTTTCCAAACCTAAATATTTTATATAATAAATTCGTAAATCATCTTCTGAGTGAGATGTCACATTTCGTTTCGTCAAATTGGGACTACTATTGTTCCGTTTATCTTATTTTCGGCAAATTAGCAGCATTTCTGGTATCGAATATCGATTTTTGATAGGACGATCGTACCACTGATATCTGTATACCGTTTTAATCGTCTCGTCGTGTTGATCTCCGTAGTATATTCATCCATGCATTTCGGTGTCCGGTACGCGATGAAAACTACGGAACGGATCGCCGTATCGGTACCCGTTCGGGTGCTTTTGTTTCCCTGTGTCTTTTCGTTTGTCATAAGACAACCTAATAGCTGTTTGCTTTTATAATTCTCTGACTTCGTGCTTTACGTTTCCAACTCACATTGGATAAATTTAAAAGTTGTTGTCCATTTCCTGTCACCTCTCTACCTTTTACTTCTGACATTGCATGAGAATAAAACAAAGAGGTAGCTACTTTTCCTTTAATATATATGAAATTGCTATTTGAATAAGCGTGCTCAACCTTTTCTTTTTATTATTTTATTCGAATCTTTCCCTCATCAGCCTGCACGTTTCTTCTTCCTCCCCTCTATCTACTTATCAGCTTGTTTATTTTCTTGGGAAAATTTATTTATGTACAAGGCTTCATATTTGCATTAGAAAACGACTCGTTGCATTGAACAGCCCCACCTTTTCTCCTCATCTCCTTTTCCCTGCCAGTACTCAGCAACCCCGACCACCATCCCCACAAATGCCGCACCATGCTTCACACCCAGACCCCTAGCTCATCACTCTCCTCCTCCACCGTCTGCCCTTCCACCTCAGCTCGGGTCCATCACCATGCAGCGACATCCGGTCCACTCTTCCTTGACCCCATCACAACCGCCGCCGAGTTTTCCCCTTCCTCCACGACCATCAGGCCTACCCCCTTCACGTCGGCAGCTCGGCAACCCCACCTTTGACTCGCCTGCAATCCAAGCCCAATCTTCATAGCGTGCAGCAGTTTCATCATTCATATGTAGGATATAATATAGGTAATATTCAAGTTGTTAGTTTATTTCATAGATTGTCTGTTTTAGTTAATATATAGATTACATAAAGTAAGTTATATTTATGAGTATGGTTATATATATATATATGTTTAAAGTATTAACATTTATGTAGTTGTATATATATAGTTTATTACCTGGGTCTTATATAATATAATGAGTATGCTCGCCTATAGATACAGCATGGCATATGGTCTTTATATTTATGTATACTTACATATTTCGACCTTGTCTAAAGAAAATGTTTATAAAATGTCCGTTTATCAAAAGTTTGGGATTATATTTTGAAACAGATATGTGTAATATAATATTCTGGTTATCTATATGATATGTTATATACAATATGGTTGGTTAAAACTCTAAGAATGTATGTATGTATGTTTTAAGTTGCATCTGCAGCCTGAGTGAAGCATATATTATATTGTAATCCTTTTTTTTGTTATGTCGTATATATATATTTCATTGTATACCTATACATTAAAGTCTTCATAATAACCTGCATACATATTTTTCTATATATCTATATATTTAGTCTGCATAGCATTTAGCTGTTAGTTATATATGAATTAATACGAGTCCTATGTCAGTTTATGATTTAAAGTATATATATGTTTATCTGTATAACTTGCATTATGGATTTGTTTTGAAATTTTTGGTGTGTGTCAGTTATATATGTTTAAAAGTGTGTAGATTTTATATCAGGTAATAATATATAGGTTTATTTTTACACAGTAAGGTATATAGCTTTACTATCTATGTGTACTTTTATATTTTAATATTGAGGTTATCACTTCCTTTGTCTGCATAATTATAAAGTAGTCTGCACATGTCTGTTTGAAGAAGCTCACCTATAATTATTTATGTATATAGTTATGTCGATTCTGAAATGTATTCAGATCTTAAAATATGATATGTATAGATATCTTGGTTTAATATATATATATATAGTTTCATTTTTATGTGTTTTAAATTATAACATTGGTTTAAGAATTGATATTAAGAATATAGTGTATATGTACATTTTGATTTTTAATATGTGTGGTTTAAGAAATAATGATTTCGAAATAGAATAACTATCGGATTTGTATTATTTGTGTATGAAATTTATGTTGATTTGAATATATATATGTAAAACATATTTCATTTCAGTCTATATCAAGTTGATTTGATCTGTTCTCATCGATACCTGTTATCAGCTCTGTTCATTGAATTCGTGCCAATCTTGCTTTGCTTTGGAATTCGTGCTTGGATTCGTAACTTATCTCTTTCTCGTTCATCTCTGGCCTTGAAGGTGAGCAATCACTCACGATTAACGTTCTTCTATTTATTAAATTTGATTTCAATTGAAACGACCATTGAAATATGCTGCTGTTAGTTATTTAAATTGCTATATATATGCCATTATCTGTATCTGTTCACCTGTAACATCTAACACCATTATCTGTTATTTATATTGATGATGTATGCCTGTTATATTATTCTCATATCTATTATCACTCTGCAAGTTCCCTGTTAGTATAGAATTCCCTATGGGTTGAAATGATACATACCCGAACGATCTGTAGAATAGGAGAAAATCGTTATGGGTTGAAATGATAAACCCAAGCGATTTTCATTGAATTGAATTTGGGATTGCGGGTTGAAATGATATATACCCGTATATATATTTAAATTGCGGATTGAAATGATAAATATCCATATCACTTGACCATAGGATAGAAAATTTTATACAGACACCGTTGGTCTATATATAAATATTTTGAAAATGATTTCTATGGTTTTGGAAGGAAAGATATATGGTTTTATTTAAATTTGAAATATTATGTATATGAATAAGTTTTAATATAAAATAGATTTAATTTGTTTAATTAAATCGATTTGAAACTTATTGGAATTGAGGGTTTTAAGATATGATTTTATAACTTGATTTTTGGCTTAAGATAATTAAATGAATATTTCAAGTTTAGATAAATTAAAGGAAATATTTAGTTTATTTGTAATTTGGGGTTTCATTTAAATGATATTGGATTTATTAAGTAAACGTTTCAAAACTAAATAATAACGAAGTTGAATTTTGATATATATGAAATTATCAAATCTAGTTTTGAAATGTTTGAATATTAAAGCTTTGAAATATATTGAAATTTAAATGGTTTATTTTGTGGTTCAAATCTATATTTGAAATCGATATAATTTGAAATGATTTATTGACAAACTGAATAGAATTGAAGTTGAAGAATTGAGATTGAATTAAATTGGAATTTTGGAATTCGAGTTGATTTGAATCGATTTGTGAAATTTGAGGAAACTATTTTATTATATAAAGTATTTAAAATTATATCTTACTTTAAACTTTTTTTAAATATAAACCATTTTTAATATAAACTATTTTATATAAACTATTTTATAAACTATTTTATTATATATTATTATTAATATCTAAACTTTTTAAGTGGTGGAGGTTATGATTTCAAAGTTATGGTTTTCCAAAGTATTATGATTTCAAAGTGTTATGATTTGCAAAGTGTTATAATTTCAAGTGTTTTGGTTTCGAAAGTTATAACCTTGAAAGTGATATGATTTTTGGAAATGGATATATTTGAAATGGAAATGATATCGTACTGATATGGTTTTGAAATGGAAAATGATATTTTGGTTTGAAGTATAAATTATTTTGAAATGACCACGGTGTTATAATAACGATTGGTTGTTAAAGAGACCGGGATCAGATATTGTCATACTCTCTGCCAATACTGAAAACCACTTTAACAACTGTGTACGTGGTGGAGATTCCAGAAATGAAGTAGGATGGTTTGGCAACGATTCTATATGGTATGACGTGACCCTGACTCCCATGAGTCAGCTTAGATGTGACTAAAACTAGGAGCCACGCCGGGCCAGGTGAGGTCATTCCTCCGATCGGACACATTTCTTCGATACCATTTTATTGCTTTTGTGATTGTTTTGGTGGCCACCCCTCGATTTTTGATATGGGAGTGTGTTCGAGGTGGGCGGTAGTAGCTGCTATGCGTTACCACCAGTCCGGATCCGCAAACGGTATATCTACCCTGGCATTTCCTCGTGTGCCGTGTTCACATGCCCTAGAGTGCCTTCTACGAGTTTTTTTTGTACCATACCTATGGAGTGCCCTCTGCTAGCCCTCCAGTTTACGGGGGGAGTTACGGTACTGTATAGACTATGGGAATATAAAAAAATGTGTTAAGGGGGATATGGGTAACGCCTTAACGCTATTTTGATACCTTTACTTTACTATAGACATATTATAATAGCGTATATTACTACATAGTAGATAGTTCCACGGATCCTTAGAGGATGGTTATCCCAAACATCCTTTAAGTTACTGGTATTTCAGTTGATATTTCACTTGAGTTGGATTTATTTATATAAGAATGTTGATCCCGACTCGAGTGTTTTGTGCTTTGCTTTACGCTTGGGTCAGACTGAGTGACAGCATTTGAGACTCACCATGGAGCTTGGAGATTCGCTTGGAGATCCATCTATATATCCAGCGTTCAGCTATCCAGTGGTTTTGTTCAGACTAGTCATCTGTTTGTATTCGAGACTACACTGTATCCGAGAGATTCTATTGTATTTTATTTCAAACTCCGTTGTTTATATAGTAGCTTCATGAACTACTATTTATCTATTCCGTTGCTTACTGTTGTAATACTCTGTGTTTGTGATTCTGTGATTTATTTATTTACTGTATGTGCTGAGTTTTGCCAAATTTAAATTAACAATATGATATTTTGAGCAATTCAAGTCCGACATGTGCAGATGCGAATGGCTCGAAATAGCTTGTCGTTACGAAAGTAATTTGTAGGTTGAAAGTATTGTATGAGTCATAGTGCATGCCTAAACATTAAAAAAAGATCAGAACGTGCATATGTTTAGTTAATGAATACAACCTATATCTATTTCATATTGCTAGCGTCAAAATTCATGAAATTTTGTGTAATACCTTAGTATACCAAATTTTTTATGTTAAAGTTGCACGACTGCCTTAATAATACCGAAATGACAAGTCAAGAAATTTTATATAACTCTAACCAAATTCAAATAAAACGTGTGGATAGAAACTTATGGTCAAATATAAGCTACGGCATGTACTATTAGTTTGTCGACCTTGTCCCTTCATTTCGTATCATCCTTTTTTGGATTTTTTATTGCTTAGTCCATGAATTTTTTCACTACACGATATTTGCATTCATCATCCATGTTATGTTCACTTAAATAAAAAAAATTGTAATATATTTATGTATGTATGTATGATACACGGACTAAAATGAGACTCGAGGCAGTTGATAGCATCTGGAGGAATGACGCCGCTTCAACAACCTCAAACAATTACACCTCCTGCTGTAGCCATCATATTTCAAAAAGGCATTGGTGATTTGGTGTTCGCTATTGCCATGATTTTAGCATGTGTAGTAAGTGTAGATGCACTCTCAACTACTAATATGAATCCGTTCAAGGTTCTTTCCACTTCTCCACTTTTTATTTTAATCCTTGTATTTTTATTTTGCATTTACTTCGTTCACCTATTTTATTCGTATTCCGCACACTATGTTTATTGGGAAGGATAGAGAAATGGAGAATGCACATCTGATAGCAACAAGCGATGAGGATACTGAGGTACCATTTCTCCAAATTTCTCCCAAAACTCTGTAAAATTCTCGCTTGCAAGAGAAGTTCAAAGGAACATTTACTAAACATACATGTTATGGTGTATCCTCACCAGAGAGCTTACTGAAGGTAATATACATCATATCTTCCATTTTAGTAATTGGTTGTTATGAGAATAATATATTAGTAATTTACATAATCCTTAATTTAGTGAGAGTAATATGGCTAATTGCTTTATTAACTCATGCCTATAAACCTATTTAGTCTTTTGCCTTGGCAATTCTTCTGATCAAATATATCAAATGGTGCTATATATGAATTGCTTATGATAGTTTACACCAACTGTTAGTTTGTATTTCAATTTCCAAATAAGCACCTAAGCGTAAATTTTTTTATCATGCTCACTATAGGCTGTTGGACCAAACATATTTCGTCTTCATAAATAATTCCTCTTAAGTCCTGAATATCAGATTCACCTTGGTTTTTATCGTTGCAAAATTAAATGATCAAATTACTTCAGATGTAGACAATATCTTCTAAAGTAGATATTTTCTTCTACCTCTTTTTTGCAGGATTCAATAGTTCTATAGGGACTGCTTTTAGATGAAGTGCATAAGCAGACAAACCCATGGATATAAATCGGGTAAGGTGTTTATGATATAAATCGGGTTAAATATATATTGCATCAATCCTTCAATATAAGTAACACCTACAAAATCAAAGAGAGTATGTATGTATATGCGTGGTGTATATAAATATAATGTTGTATAAATGTAATTTTATGATCTATATGTGCCCCTATAAGTGGACTTACATGAGTAACGCGAGACCAATCATGAATGAATGTGCTAAAATTAGCTTACCACTATCATGTAGTTCTATTATCTACCTATTGTAACTATCTGCATCGTGTTTTTATTCTACGTCCCTTAGAACTCCTATTGTTTGAGATGTTTAAATTTTTTATAGTGTTTTCTACATTTATTTATGAGAGCATGCAAACTTAATGTTTTTTTGTGAACGAAAATGGATAATCGATGTCATAGTCATGGTTACAGTATGTGCAAGTGAATGCGTAAGGATTGCTTGGTTCCATAGATGTTTATTTTGAAACACACAACTTCTAATTCATACACATGAGTGTTTGCACAAAAAATGGACAAACACCTCAAAGTCGTATGATTTAATTGATTTTATGTTGTTCTCAGTGATTTGGGTGATTTATGCAGATATGTGAAAAGCAGGGACTAAACTATAAAAGACACGCAGATTTATAGTGGTTCAGCCAGAATGTGCCTACGTCCACTTTATATATTATTTCTCCTTTCTTGTTCAGTTTTACAAGTACAAAGCTTGGTTACAAGTAAATGAAAGTTGTTTGAAAGTTCTATCCGTGCTTGAGCTCTCAAACTTCTCCCCCATTGTTGTACCCCTACCCCTCTATTTATAGAGTGAGGCTGGGGGCAGGGGTCTTGGATGTATATAGCTGATGGTGGGCCTGGGCTGATGCAATCTGGCCTGGCAACTTTGTTTCGGCAATGCCTTGGTTCGGTGGTAGATGGTTGGAGATGAGGCATCAGTCCGGTAGTACTTTGGCTCGGTGAGACTTTGGTCCGGTGATCTGGTGCGGTGGTGTTGGATGGAGTTGGTTCGATGGTGAGATGTGGTATGTTGGTCCGGTGTGTCTGGTGCGGCAGGCTCCTGGTTCGGCAGTGGCTTGGAGTGTGTTGGTTTGGCATCACTTGGTTCGGCGACAGCTGGTAGAAGAGTTGGTTTGGCATCCCTTGGTCCGGTGGATTCGTTGGTCCGCTTTGATTTGGAGGGTGGCTGGTCCGGTTATTCTGGTGGTGAGAATTCGCCCAACATTTGCCCCCCAAAGTGGGGCGTATGCTGGCATACGGCTTACTTTGTTTCTTGGTCATCTTCATTCGGTCCCTGAGTGCCGGTCCAGTTGGTCCGGTGCCCTATATTTGCCTATAAGTAGAGGTTCGGGCCTTTGTACATCCTCCATTATTTGAGACAACCGAATCAGTTAAGTGCCGATCCACTCAGTGCTGAATCATCTAGTGTTGAGTCATCTTAACGCCGAACCAGGCATGTTCTCTTTTGTTGAATGAGATTTTCTTTGTTTTACTGAATGAGCATAAATGTCTCTTAGTACCGAATGAAAAAAAACTTTTCATGCCGCGTTGACTTAATACCGGATGTACTTGATAACTTTCTGTTGTATATCTCGACATCTCTTGTTTTAACGACGTGCTTTCTTACGTTTGCAGATAAATGTCTCACAAAGTGGAAACCCGATCGGAGAAGAAGAGATCTCAGGATAGAGAAGAGCCTTCCGCCGTGCCCCCAGTCCAGTCAGGACCGGGACGTTATGGGCCCACCCCGAGATCATTGGTAGACGGATACGGTCCTCGGGAACTTCTGAACTTGCCCCCTGATTGCTTCCCTAGCTCGCTCAAGGGCAAGCAACTTGATGTTATATCTCGCTCCTTCGGGATCGACCGAGCGCGCATGCTATTGCCGGATGCGGGAGTGATGCCGTATGATCCTCCCGAAGGATATTTTGCCTACAGCAGATACCATTGCATGTGCGGCGCCATCCCGCATCTCAATGCCTGGGTAGTCAGCTTTCTCACATATCTAAAGGGAGCTCCATTCCAGCTTCAGCCCAACTCCTATGCCATTCTGGTGAGTCTCTTTGTCATCTTCCAGAGGAGATATGGGCGTCCTCCTTCCAACCGGGAGATCCGGTATTTGTACAACTTGAGAGGCTATAAGAAGGGGTATCCATATATCAGCTTGGAATCGGCCGTATCCTTTAAGCTGGTCCTGGATCTATACTCCAAGTACAGCATGTTCAAGAAGGAATGGTTTTTTGTCAGGGATGATTCCGTTTCTATTCGGCGCTTCACCTCCGGATGTAAGTCAAAGCTTTATTTTTAATTCTCGTTCTGGTTGCAACGCTCCTTCTTATGTGTTCTTATTTTTTGCTAGCGACAGGTGGTTTTGCGGTCGTGGAGAATGATCGCCTGGTTCAGACGGCAGCAGAAATAGAAGCTATTACTGGAAGAGATAGGTCGGCTGCTTACTTGATCAGGAACGCTACACTTTTGGAGCACAACTTGATCCTTCCACGGCAGTCCGTGGTCAAGCAGGGGGACACGGCCGAAGAGAAGGCTGCCTAAGCTAAAGAAGGGGCCGAGTCGAAGAGCAGCAAAAGGAGGCCCTTTCCGAAACATCCGGTTGCCGGGGGAAGAAGCTCAAAAAGTCTGACGGTCCCTCTCCCAGCACATGTCCAGATATCCCGGAGGAGGGAGATTTGAAGGAGGAGCAAGGCGGAGATGGAGGAGAAGGCGGTGGAGGTGGCGACAGTGTCGGGGCTTTGTCTTCTGGGCAAGTAGGCGAGATGCAAGAGTGGACGGATGACGCTTTCCGCCAAGCCTTCGAAGGTTTGGAGGGAACAGAGAAGTCCAGAAAGGCTGAGAAAGTTGGGACCGGCGTCGATTTATCTTCCGGGAGCACTTCTACTGAGGCAACCACTGCGGTTCAAGGTGAATTTCCCTCTGTTCTTTTTAATTCTCGAATGATGGCTCAATGCATACTGGTGACACTTGATTTTTTACTCCAGGAGTGGGAAAAACGGCCAAGACCTCAGATCTTCGGCACAGGCTTGAACAATACAAACTCCTCAAAGCTTCCGCCAAGCCGAAGCCTTCTACTAACCGCCCGGGAGACATAGTCGGCTATCGTCCTCTTCTCGGAGTTATTGAAGAAGATATACAGAAGAGGAAGAGGAGTCAATCTTCGTCTGAACCTCTTCTTGAACCCCCGGCCCCACTCCAGCCTATTCACGACATTACGGAGGAGGATACCGAGCTTATGCCCTCCCCCCATCCGTCTGAGAATCCAACCGTCATCCCGATAGATCATCTTGGCTTAGTACGCAATCCGTTTGCGGGTCATCCGGACCTAGACCCGGCATCTCATGACATCTCTTTTGATGAGGTTACTGGTGAGCATCTCCTCCCTCGTAATCCTATGGTACGGGTGCTTGACGAAGCTAAGTCCCTGGACCTTGATCTGCTTACTACCCGGGTCATAAGTCTGGGAGATGAGGCTAAGGCAAATATTGACCGGGTTGCTGAGGAGACCAGGAAATTGATGGGGCACCACGCCCGACTGGTCAAGGCTGGGGAAGAGATAGGAAGCGCCAACATTCGGCTGCGGTTGATGGTTTCCGACCAGGCTAAACAACTTGCCGACCAAGCCATCCAAATCTCCCAGCATGAGGCCCCATCCCGACAATTGAGGAAGACTATTGAAGAGGCCAGTAGGGCGGAGTTGCGGAGGATGGAGGCCGTCTGTAAGGAGCGGATTGACATGGCCATTGCCACGGTGGATGAGGTTCGGCAAGCGGACCTCGAGCGGGTAGAGGAACTATCGAGGAGACTTGAGGCTGCGGAGCTTGCTCAGGCCAAGTCGATGGCGATGAGGAGGTCCCTTCAGGCCGTCCGTTTACGGTATCGATCGGAGAGGGATTCTGTTGTTGCAAAGCTGCGGGCTTCTGAGGTCCGAATGAGGGAGTTTGAAGAGAACGAGGGGATGATGGATGGGATGCTCCAGGATATGTACTTCCATACTTGGAGATAGGGTAACTTGTCCTAGATGGATGACTACCCCCGGGTTATGGCTAGGATCTATCTCAGGGCTCTAGAGGAGGCCAAGGCTGAGGCGGATAAGGAGGGTGGTGTGGTCTTCAGGATGGATGTGGTTACCGCCCAGTTTACCAAGGAGGAGAAAGTGGCGGTAAAGGAGGGCATGCGGTTGCTTGCAGCTGAGGAGGCAGGTGTGGAAGTGGAGGATGATGATCAAGATGATCAAGGAGCAGATGCTGGTAAGTCTTCCTTTCTAGTCTTTCCGTTAACTTGGTTGCTTATCACTAATGAATTCTTTCTCTGACCGGGCAGGTGGGCAACAGGACAAGGATAAGACTTCGACGCAGCCGGCTCATTGATTGGACCTGGAAATCTTTTTGTGGACTTGGCATTGTTGTATATGTTAGTCTTAAAACAGTAACGTAACTCTTAGGTTGTAATTATGCTACTTGTAATACATAGCACTATTCTTGACGTGTAATTTTTTAACTTAAGCAGATTCTATCGTCTTTTGAATGTTTTTGCTATTTTGACATGTTGTGTGAGAAATATAGCTATGCATATTCTTGTAATTAAATTTTGTTTGACGTCAAGTTCTTGTTTAAAATATGACTTGCAATGTGAGGTGTGAATAAATTATAGTCACGTGTTTACTCATGAAAGAAGGAAATACCACCCATTATATTTTGCTTGTAGATGGCAGCTTTGATTGTCCTGTGTGACCGAGTATGGGATGCGGTCCAGTATCTTGCCGTGAGCATCCGCTTCCATTAGCGAATGTCTCTTGTTCTGTGTCCTGTACTTCAGGGATTGTTACAGAGGATAGGAGAAAAGTTTCTTAAATAAAATTGAAATATGTGAAATAGTAAAACTTCCAATCACGGAAGGCCTTCGATGTGCTTAAGTTCGTGGCAAACGGGCTTTGTAGTCACTTTCCCTAGCTGTGGGTCTTGGAGACATTTGTCACCCATCTTACGCCTCCGCGGGGAGTTAATTCTTTTTACCACAACCGCACTTAAGACACATCGGAGCCGAGATCGCGCACAGTAACTACCCGGGCCATTATGGCCCGTAATCGTGGGTATTATTCGATTTACTGTGGCCGGCTAGCGTGGGTGCCGATCGTCAACCGTGAACTGCCCCTGGCTGGCCACACCTTATGTTGGGGCTTATAGTCGGTTCACAGTTGCCGGCGAGCCGAACGCCGTAATGAGCTGCCTCGGCTATAGTCGGCCTTCTCGGTGGCTTATAATCGGCTCATTACAGTTGGCTTTAAGGGCCGTCGCGAGCAATGAGTTAACCCGCAGCAGAGGGATGCCGGAGCAAAAGTGTCTCATTGGCGAGGGCATAGATTCGCATAGTACCTATTAGGTCTTGTCCAGGTGAAGTTGCGCTGTGGAGTGCTTTGAATGGAAATGCTACATGCATAGGATTTTGTTCAACAGAAAAGGATAAAGTTAACAACCAGCCAAGATATAAAGGGACAAGTTAAAAAGGAGACAAGGTTTTTTAAAGTGGTTCGGCACGAAAATGCCTACGTCCACTGATTCTCTTTGTTAATTCACTTCATATGGGCAGTACAAGTTAAGAAAAGTATCGACGGAGGTGTTGAATGTTCCATGCCCTCTGGAACATCTCTCCGTCCACTGTTGACAAAATATAAGCTCCATTGTGGAGATCTTTATGAATTACATATGGTCCATCCCAGATTGGATCTAGTGCTCCGGGGCGAGGGAAGATTCGCTTGAGGACAAGATCCCCTTCTTGTAAGGTACGATGCTTGACTTTGGAGTTGTATTGTGCTGCCACTTTTTGCTTGTGGGCTGCTGCTTTGAGGACTGCATCATTTCTTCTCTCCTCAATTAGGTCCAAAGACATGTGAAGGAGTTCTTCGTTCTCTTCTGGGTTATAGTGGATCCTACGGTGGGAAGGCACGATGGTTTCAACTGGGAGCATAGCCTCCGATCCGTATGCCAAAGAGAAAGGAGTATGCCCTGTTGATGTTCTGAAAGATGTGCGATAGGCCCACAGTGCCGTAGGGAGTTCATCCACCCAAGCGCCCTTTGACTTTTCGAGTTTCTTTTTTATTAGAGTTTTCAGAATTTTGTTGACGGCTTCGACTTGTCCGTTTGCCTGGGGATATGCTACGGATGAGAAGCTTTTGTGAATTCTGTGCTCTCGGCACCAGTTGGCGAATTCCTCGCTGTCAAACTGAAGTCCATTGTCTGATATGATCTTGAATGGGACTCCGTACCTGCACAGAACATTTTTGATCAAGAAGTTAATAACTTTTGCTGAAGATACTTTATTTATGGGTTCTGCTTCCACCCATTTGGTGAAATAGTCGACTGCCACTATAGCATATTTGGCCCCGCCTCGGCCCATTGGTAGTTCGCCGATTAAATCAATCCCCCATACTGCGAAGGGCCAAGGGCTGGTCATTTGAGTAATCTCAGTTGTTGGTAGCCGCGGAATCTTAGCAAACTTCTGGCATCTGTCACACTTTTTGACGAAATCTAAGGCATCCTTGCTTAAGGTGGGCCAGAAATATCCATATCGGAGTATCTTTTTTGCTAAAGTTTGCCCTCCGGTGTGATCTCCGCAGCTTCCTTGATGAATGTTGGATAAGATTTCCTTGGCTTCCCTTCCAGCGACACACCTTAATAAGGGGTTAGAGAATCCGCGCCGATAGAGGATGTCCTCTTGTATTGTGTAGCGGGAAGCTTTCCTCAAGATTTTCTTGACTTCGTTACGCCCGTTGGGTAGTGTGCCGCTTTGTAAGTAGTCTCGGATGGGAGTCATCCAAGTTGCTTCTTCGGTTGCAGCTATCAGATTCACTTGCTCAAAACTTGGGGTCAGTTGCCTTGAGATGGCTACCGCTCCGGAAATAGCGCCGTCTCTCACGCTTTCTTGCTTCGCCAATTCGTCGGCCTCTCGGTTCTCTTCCAGAGGGATGTGTTTGACTAAGTAGTGGTCCAATCGATTGAGAAGTAACTTGGTCTTCTTTAAATATGCTATGAGTCATTCTTCTCGAGCCTGGAATTCTCCTAGTATTTGATTAACAATAAGTTGAGAATCGCTGTGAAGACATAAAGAATTGGCTCCGATTTCTGAGGCAAGTTCTAATCCAGCTATCACTGCTTCATACTCGGCATCGTTGTTGGTGGCAGCGAACTCCAACCTTATTGCATAGTGCAGCTTATTTCCCCTAGGAGTGACTATTACCACACCTGCCCCCGAGCCTTGATCGTTTGACGCCCCATCCATGAAGAGATTCCACTTGATGTCTTCTGCTATTTCCGATTGCTCCTTACCTTCGTTGGTAGTGAATTCTACAATGAAATCGGCCATGGCTTGTCCTTTGATGGCGATGCGAGGGTGATAGGTGATATCATACTGACTCAGTTCAATGCACCATTTAGGTAGTCGCCCAGAAGTGTCGGGACGATGGAGTACCTACCTCAGTGGTTGATCGGTCAGAACTTTGATGGAATGGGACTGGAAGTAGTGACGCAGTTTCCGTGACATGATCAGTAAACAGTATGCTAGCTTCTCAAGTTTAGGATATCTGACTTCTGCCCCCGTAAACCTCTTACTTACAAAGTAAACTGGCCGCTGCGTGTGGTTGTCTTCCCTTACCAAAGCAGCGCTTAGGGCGTGAGATGACACAGCAAGGTATAGGTACAACTCTTCGCCTTCGCTTGGAGTCGAGAGTACCGGCGGTTTCTGGAGGTGTTCGATTAAGTTAAGGAAAGTGGTTGAGCATTCGTCAGTCCATTCGAACTTTCCTTTGTCTTTCTTTAGAGCTTCGAAGAAGGGGACACACTTGTCCGTTGCTTTGGAGATGAATCGGCTTAGGGCGGCCACTTTCCCATTCAGGCTTTGCATTTCCTTTCGAGTGGAAGGTATCTTGATATCTTTTAGAGCTCGGACCTGTTCAGGGTTTGCTTCAATCCCTCTGGCATGGACGATGAATCCCAAGAACTTTCCTGATGATACTCCGAAGGAGCATTTTAGAGGATTAAGCTTCATTCCATACTGGCGAAGTACTTGAAACATCTCGCCCAGGTGGCTTACGTGATCGTCAGCTTTCCTTGACTTTACCAGCATATCATCCGCATACACTTCCATAGTTTGTCCTATTAGCCCTGCAAACATCTTGTTGATGAGGAGCTGGTAAGTGGCTCCTGCGTTTTTAAGTCCGAAAGGCATTACCTTATAGCAGTACAAACCCCGGTCAGTAATGAAACTAGTGTGGTCTTGATCGGGAGTATGCATAGGAATTTGGTTATATCCTGAGTATGCGTCCATAAAGGATAAGAGTTCGTGTCCGGCTGTGCTATCTACAAGTTGATCGATTCGGGGAAGTGGGAAGCAATCATTCGGGCAGGCGTCATTTAAGTTGGGGAAGTCAATGCATGTTCACCACTTCCTATTAGCCTTCTTTACCAGCACCGGGTTGGCGATCCACTCTGGGTAGATGGCTTCCCGTATAAAGTCATTGGCAAGTAGATTCTTTACTTCTTCATCGAGGGCTGCTGATCGTTCTGCCCCCATACTTCTCTTTCTTTGTTTTATGGGCGCCTTGGTAGGATCAATGTTTAGTATGTGGCATGCTATGTCAGGGGAGATTCCGGTCATGTCAGCATGTGACCATGCGAATACATCCAAGTTGTGGCGGAGAAAGTCAATGAGTTGCTCCTTCAACTAAGCTTTTAGTTGGGACCCGATTTTCAATAGTCTACTCGAGTCATGCTTGTCTACAGATACAAATTCCATAGCCTCTGCAGGCTCGGCGGTGGCCTCCTCCTCTTTGTCCCTGGGGTCTAATTCATTGAAAGGGTCGCTGGTATATCGAAGAGGAGGGGCTTTCTTTAGTTGCTATGCTTCCAAACATTTTTGCAGAGGGCAACCTTTATACTTTTCCCTTTATCCTTCCTGTGGTTGTTGCGAAGTTCAGTCACATAGTAGTCTCGAGCAACGTCCTGGTCTCCTTCTACTTCCCCTACTCCATTGTCCATCGGAAATTTCATCTTTAGGCACCATAGGGCCAGGACAATTTGGAAGTCAGACAAGGCTGGCCTTCCTAAGAAAGCATTGTAAGCCGAGTGGTTTTCTATCAGCACAAATGTCTGTTTCCGTACCACGGAGCGAGGATGACTTCCAATTTTGACAAAGAGGTCCAGTTGCTCGAGGGGCATCTTCACATCCGCAGTGAAACCATGTAGTGGTTTATTGCAGGGAGAAATATCCTTCATTGAAAGTTTCATTTTGTCAAACGCATGCTTGAACAGGATATTTACCGAGCTTCCAGTGTCTACTAGAATTCGGAAAACTTCGGCTGGACCGAGCCGGGCAGAGATAACCATGGGATCCATGTGAGGGTATTGCCTTCCTTCTAGGTCACGCCTACCGAATGTGATGTCATGATTCTCTTTCCGCTTCGGGTGGCGCTCTTCTATAACAAAATTAACACGGTCTTCATTGTTTCTGAGCGACTTTCCATATCTTTCCATCTCTGCCCAGCTTCTGTCGGCGATGTGCGGTCCTCCCGAGATGGTATGGACCACTATCTTCTCTTGACTAGAGCCGCTAGTGTTGCGATTTCCCTTGCCTATCTCTGGTGAGGGTAGCCTTGGGTTCTCATTGGCAGGAGCTGGAGCTCTGTTATGACCTCTTACATAGCGTTCCAGTCTTTTCCTTCTGATGTGTTCTTCAATCAAGTCCCGGAGATGATGGCATTCATTGGTATCATGCCCATGAGATTCGTGGAAGCGACAGAACTTTCCAGATTTCTGCGCGTTATCTGATTCCTTCTTGTATGGTGGACGTTTGTATCTAACTTCGTCCTGGGTGGCAAGGAAGATGTTTTCAATGGTTTCGTTCAAAGGAGTGTAAGTGTCGAACCTTGGTCCTGGCCGATATAGGTGCTTTTCTCCCTTCTTGCCCCCAGCGTTGTCTCTAGAATCATTTCTTCGAACTTCTTTCGCTGCAGCGGGCGTGTTGCCGTGAGCCGCCTTGTTTTGTTGCCCTGACTGCCCCTCAGTGGCAGCATCTTCAAGCCTCATATATTTCCCGGTTTCATGGAAGAAATCGGGTAAAGTAGCTGATTTTTCTTTTGTCAACCTTCTAGCAAATTTAGTATCCGGATGCACACCACTACAGAAGGCCATTAGGATAAGCTTCTCATCGGCATCTTGGACTGCGGCCGCTGCGGCATTGAATCGGGATAGGTATTGCTGCAGTTTCTCTCCAGGTTTCTGCTTGATACTGAATAAGGAATAAGCGTCCTTGGGTTGTTCCACATGAATGCGAAACTGACTGATAAACCTTTCTTTCAACATTTCCCACGAGCTGATGGATCCCTGGGGTAGATGACAGAACCAGGAGGTAGCTAGATCTGCTAAGAATAGTGGAAAGCATTTGCACAGTACTCCCTCTGTTGCTCCACTCATGAGCATATGCTGTGTGTATCTCTGTAAGTGTACAACGGGGTCGGAGGTTCCTTTGTAAGGTTCCATTGTTGGCATTTTCCATTCTCGGGGGGTGATAGCAATTTCGATATTGCGGGCGAAAGGGCTGGTTACCCTAGCACCTATCCCTCGATCTCTTTGATCCCGTTGGACGCACTCTCTGAACAAGCGTGCCATCCTTTCATCAGAATTTGGAGCAGATAGGAATGAGTTCGGTTCTGTTCTGTGGGATTGATTCCGTCCAGACGACCTGTAGGGATGGTATCGTCTATCATTCCTCATATTTTCAAGTGGTTGCCTTTAGTCTTCTGGGAGCATGCTAGGGTCAGCTACAGTTGGCCCTTGCCTTGATCTTCCCCTGCTGGGTTCTGATCTAAGCACTTCCTCGGGTCCAACTTCGGGCTGGACTCTAGCTCGGCCCCGTTCACTGGCGTTTCCGTGGTTAGGCAGTATGACAGGCTCAGCTACAGTTGACCTCCGCCCGGTACCTCCCCCGTTGGGTTCGGTTCCAAGCGTTTCCTCAGGCCTAACTTCGGGTTGTGCTCGGTCTCGGCTCCTACCATGGCCGCTTCTGTTGTTAGGTCCTTCGAAGAAGGAAGATCTTTGTTGTCTCTGAGATCCTCCAGACTGGGACTCACCCCATGATTCAGTGTTGCGGTTGGACTCTTCAGCATCCCTTAAGCGTGACATGAGATGGTCCACCAAGGCTTCCTGCTGGGACGTGAAGCGGTTAGTCACTTCAGCCACAACCCTGTCTAGATCTACCCTAGTAATTGCCGCCAGCTGTTCTGCGGCAGGAGTGGTCGGATTTGCCTGACCTTTATTTGGTACTGCTACTGGAGGGGGACGATTTACTTGATCTGTGACCACTGGATCTGGAAGACTGCTGGTTGCGATGTTTTTTCCTTTGTTAACATCTTTCTTCTGCTTGGGAGGCATGTTTTCCAAGCAATGAACGATGCTGTTAGGAAGAAGGTTAAGTGGAAGAAGCTGAAGCTTCGAGCTTCTAATTCTCAGTGAAAGCACCAAAAATGTTTGCACAAAAAATGGACAAACACCTCAAAGTCGTATGATTAATTGATTTTATGTTGTTTTCAGTGATTTGGGTGATTTATGCAGATATGTGAAAAGCAGGGACTAAACTGTAAAAGACACGCAGATTTATAGTGGTTCAGCCAGAATGTGCCTACGTCCACTTTATATATTATTTCTCCTTTCTTGTTCAGTTTTACAAGTACAAAGCTTGGTTACAAGTAAATGAAAGTTGTTTGAAAGTTCTATCCGTGCTTGAGCTCTCAAACTTCTCCCCCATTGTTGTACCCCTGCCCCTCTATTTATAGAGTGAGGCTGGGGGCAGGGGTCTTGGATGTATATAGCTGATGGTGGGCCTGGGCTGATGCAATCTGGCCTGGCAACTTTGGTTCGGCAATGCCTTGGTTCGGTGGTAGATGGTTGGAGATGAGGCCTCGGTCCGGTAGTACTTTGGCTCGGTGAGACTTTGGTCCGGTGATCTGGTGCGGTGGTGTTGGATGGAGTTGGTTCGGTGGTGAGATGTGGTATGTTGGTCCGGTGTGTCTGGTGCGGCAGGCTCCTGGTTCGGCAGTGGCTTGGAGTGTGTTGATTCGGCATCACTTGGTTCGGCGGTAGCTGGTAGAAGAGTTGGTTTGGCATCCCTTGGTCCGGTGGATTCGTTGGTCCGCTTTGATTTGGAGGGTGGCTGGTCCGGTTATTCTGGTGGTGAGAATTCGCCCAACAATGAGCACTATCCTAAGCAGCTTATATTAAATTAGAATGTCAAACATAATTGAATGTGAATATCACTTATCTAAATCATATAGTTTCGTGTAAATAGAAAACAAGTTTTCTCCTTTTGTGGATTATGTTATTATAATAAAAATAAATGATTGCTTTTAGATGTAGTGCATCCGTAGATAAATCCATGGATATATCTGATCAGGTGCCTTAATCATGTTAGAAGATCTCTTTTTTGCTTTAGTCAGGTGCTATAATCATGTTAGAGGACTGTTATCCCGCCTTTTGGCAAGACCGTGACACCAAGGAATTGACTAGTAACCAATGACGGCCCATCATAGAAATAAGTTATACACAAGCTCACTATGGATATCGATGAATTTTGTTCGAGTCCGGATCGATCCAAAATTGGTAGGACATGACAAGCTAAGCCATGAGAGCCAAAGTTCCAAATCTCAGGTCAATCCGAGTTCGTATGCTCAAGTTACGAATGATACAAAATTGGACGAAAATCAATCATCGGTCGACTCGCTCCCTTCGACTCGCTCCACATTACTCAAAAGTGACAACTTCGACTCGCGTCGCTCAGAGGCCAACTTCGAGTCATCCAGGTTCAACTCGCTTTGCATCCCTCATAACTGCCCTCTTCGACTCGCTCCAGTTTGAAACCATCGAAAGTGCACGCTTCGACTCGCTTCGCTCAAACAACTGTTCGACTCCATCGAACTCAACTCCATTAGCGAAGCGACTGCTCAAACCTCTCAGGACGCTCCATTTCGACTCGCTCGACCAGTGCGAACTTCGACTCGCTCGACCAGTGCGTACTTCGACTCGCTCGAAACAACATCAAGGGCAGAGTGAAATTCAAGCGCCACGTCACCGAGTCGAAAGGAAGCGAGTCGAAATGGAAGCGAGTCGAAGGAAACAGCCTATCGAAAACCTCATTTCGTATCGATCATATCTCCCAATCTACAAGTCCAAATGCTATGAAATTTTCACAGAAGACTACGTGCATGCTAAAGAATGTCCACGCCAAATTTCGACTCCAATGGATGAAATCTTGATGGAGTCGAAATCTGTTCGTGTCGATCACGGATCGGACCGAAACTTCACGGGCTTGGGCGTGCGGGCCTGGTCACGTGCCAGAGAGGGTCTCCCAAGATCTGAGCGAAATATTAGCCTCATACACCTATAAATAGACCCCCAAAGCCAACAGAAAAGGGGTTCTTCTTCCTCTTTGAGATCTCCAACGCCCGGACTCCGCCAGATCCAGATCTGAACTTAATTGCTGCTGCCACAGATGAAATTCATTGCTCCAAATCATAATTGAATGGTGTAAATCATTGAATTCACTTGGAAACACAAAATAAAGATTAATAAAGCAAACTACTTTATAGTGGACATAGGCGATACGCCAAACCACTCTAAATTCCTGTGTCTCCTTACACTTTAATTATTCTCATTTCTGAAATTTGGAGATTTTGTTAGATAATCCCTCTTTTTCCATTTAATTTCTTTGGTACAAACACTTTGGTGCTTTCACTGAGAAAACCAATTTTTCTCCTGCTCTTTGGATCTCCTATCTATATTGGATTGCATAAATCTAAGAAGAAGATCTAGAACTTTGAAGCCCTTCCATTCTATTCAGATTTGCATCAGATCTAGGAAAGGACTTTCATCTCCTCACCATGGTGAGCACATGTACCACTTCTACAGTTGCTGATCAAGGAGCACGGGACTGACAAAATCCCGTGCAATCACCTCCATCCAACCAGAATGCTGCAGGACCTTCAGATCCATCAGGTCCAATCACTAGACAAGAATTCCAGACATTGCTTCAAGAGTTGACCCAAAGTCGACAGCAGCTAGTGGAACAACTACGCGCCAACACGGAGTTGACTAACCATCTAAATCGCCAAAGGCGAAGAAGATCCAGAAGAGACCAAGGTTCTCACTCTTCCACAGAAAGTTCAGCCTCCTCCGATGACCAAACTAGATCCACACGTCCATGGTTAGGTGGAAGCTACACCCAAGCCACGGGACACCAACCTGCTTCGAACCTTGGGCAACCTAGAGTTGGACTATCTGCTAGCCTCGGCACAGAACCTTCAACTCGGGGAGGAGCCGCTCCTTATCATGTTACCGGCAACATTGCTACTACCACCACTGCCGGACGGGGAGGTGATGCTAGAAACTAAGCTGATCCTCAACGTAGCCAACGAGAGCAGACTCTTGAGCCTTATGTCCCTGAGGATGTTGAACCAAGGAGGCGAGGCACGGACCGTCGACCACGTCCGGTCCAGACTCGCGCTGTGGAACCCGACCACACCTTGGCACAACATGCTCCAAGCATCCGAACACCGGATATACCCGCGATGATCCGCCAAATGATCCGTGAAAGTCAGGGTCTCTCTAATGACGACTGGGGAATCTCCCAGAGTCATACCCCTTTCACCGATGACGTTTTATATGCTGAACCACCTCGGCACTTCAGGATGCCAGCTTTGCCAGTTTATGAAGGAAGTTCTGATCCCAATCAACACGTCCTGAAGTACGAGTGGCTGATGAATGCTGCTAGAGCTGATGACGCAGTAAAGTGCCGTAGTTTGCCCATTTCCCTAGGGGGCATCGCTACCATGTGGTTCACTCTTTTGCCATCGCGATCCATCTCTAACTTTGACCAGATGGCCACCAAGTTTGTCGAACAATTCCGTATGCACGTGGCGAGGCCAAAGGACGTTAACACTCTGTCTAGTGTTACGCAAGCTCCCGGAGAAACACTTAGACGTTACTTGGAGCGATTCCATGCGGCGTGTGCAGAAATAAGCAATCCCAACGATAACTCTATCCTGATGGCTCTAACAAAGGGGATTGATGCTGATTCCGAGTTCGGAAATTGGTTAGCTGGGAAACCACCTGCGTCATTGGACCATTTCTATTCCAAGGCAGCCCAATACCTGAGAAGGGAGGATGCATAACAGTCTAGGAAGCAGGATGATGCAGGGCCCAACATCGAAATTATCCAGAGTAACGTCGTAGTTAAACAGACCGGAGATAGTTCTGGAAAAATTTAGTTGAACGTCCAAAATAAACAGAATCAGCAGAGGGACAATAGAAATCAGAACAAAAAGCGAGATCAGGATCGTGGACCACGGCGTAGAGCTTCCATGTACGAAAATTACACTCCATTGAACACGTCGTTGGAAAATGTGTATTTGCAGACCTGCAATACCATGCAGTATAAGAAACCTGCCCCGAAACCACCAACTGAAAGACAAATCCAAATAGGAAAATTCTGTAGATTCCATGAGAGTTATGGCCACAACACCAATGAGTGTCGTCACCTACAAGACCTCATTGAAAAACTTATACGTGAGCGGAAGCTGGATCAGTATGTACGGGCGTTGCAATCCGGTGGTGCGGGCCCATCAAATCAGAATCGTGCGCCGAATCAGGAAAGACAGGAGGAACCCGCTCATGCGGACGGGAGGTTGGTCATCAATACAATAAGTGGTGGTTCTCACCCAACAGATCGAAGCTGGAAGTAAATGGAGTCGTATGCCAATTCTATTAGGCATGCGAACTTTGAGTGTTACAGTAGTTTTGATGAGGGAGCTCCGGCCAAACAACAGAAAACGATGACGGATGACATCGTGTTCAGGAGCAGAGACACAGATAAAATCGAAGCTCCCACTATCGATCCACTGGTCATCTCAGCACAAGTAGGTCCCGCTTGGATGAAAAGGATTTTAGTTGACAGTGAAAGCTCTGTGAATATTTTGTTCAAGCGAGCTTATAATCAAATGAAGATGGAAGCCGCAGACTTGAAGCCTTGTCAATCTCGGATCCATGGTTTCAACGGAAGTGCCACAATACCCACTGGAATGGTGGAACTGCCAGTAGAGTTGGGAGTTGGAGAATGTCGGAGAGTACAGATGTTGTAGTTCATTGTTATGGACATAGACTCCCCTTACAATGCTTTCTTAGGCCGACCGGCCCTCGTTGAATTCAGGGTAGCCATTCCCCCATGGTGTTTGACCTTAAAATTTCCCACTGATCACAGAATAGGAATCGTTCAGGGAGATCAGGCTACTGCCAGAGCCTGTTATGTTGCTGAGCTGCGGGAGGCGCAGCGAAAGGAGAAGGGAAAGGGCGTAGAGGAATCTCTCTGCGCCCGTTTCGCTGATAATTGACAATTAACGCCCGGGCCCAGGCTCGGGAACCCCAGCCAATCCCTCAACGACCTTGATCCAAGAGAGACTGAAGACGAAGGAGAATCTAAAGAAAATCAAGCATCACCGGCCGAACTGACGATTGATGTCCCGATTGATAGTAACGACGACTCGAAAACGATAAAGATTGGATCTCAGCTAAGCCAGCAAGCTCAGGAGGAATTGGTTGAATTTCTACGGGCAAACCTTGACTTATTTGCCTGGACACATTCTGATATGTGTGGGACCTCGTCGAACATCGCGAGCCACACTCTAAACATTGACCCACGGCATGTCCCGGTCAAATAAAAAAGGCGCAGTATGGATCCAGAGAGATCTACCGCCCTTAAAGAGGAAGTAGAAAAGCTTGAAGCGAACGGGTTCATTCGAGATGCACTATATCCTGAATGGGTGTCGAATCCCGTGCTCGTCCGAAAGCCGAATGGAAAGTGGAGAACATGTGTCAATTATTCCGATCTGAATAAAGCATGTCCCAAAGACAGTTTCCCACTTCCTAGAATTGATCAGCTAGTAGATTCAACAGCTGGGCATGAACTCTTATCCTTTATGGACGCGTACTCTGGTTACAATCAGATACCGATGCATTTGCCCGATCAGGAACATACCAGCTTCGTGACCAACCTGGGACTTTACTGCTACAAGGTTATGCCATTTGGACTCAAGAACGTTGGAGCTACTTATCAACGATTGGTCAATCGGATGTTTGCCAACCAAATCTGGAAAACAATGGAAGTATACATCGACGACATGCTTGTGAAGTCACGACTCTCCACCGACCATGTTAAAGACCTGGAAACTATGTTCAACATGCTTCGAGAATACAAAATGAAGCTCAATCCCCTGAAATGTCACTTTGGAGTTGCATCCGGAAAGTTCCTTGGGTTCATCGTTAACGCCCGGGGAATCAAAGTTAATCCTGAAAAGATTTGGGCAATCAGAAATCTTGAAACTCCCAAGACTATAAAGCAAGTCCAGAGTCTCAATGGAAAGGTAGCAGCATTGAGCAGGTTCATTTCAAAGTTCACTGACAAATGCATTCCCTTCTTCGATCTGATTCGAAAAGGGAAACGAAACTTTGAATGGACCATAGAGTGCGAGGGCGCTTTCCAAGCACTAGTAAAACATCTGTCCACACCGCTGATACTGTCAAAGCCTATTGATCATGAGAAGTTGTATGCGTACTTGGCGATATCAGAAAATGCTATCAGCGCTGCCTTGGTTCGAGAAGAAGACGGGATACAGAAGCCAGTATACTACGTCAGCAAACGATTGACTAGGGCTGAAAGGAACTATCCAAAGCTAGAAAAGTTGGCTTATTGCCTTGTAATCGCATCAAGAAAACTCCGACCATATTTCCAAGCACATCCCATTGTTGTTTACACCGACCAGCCGTTACGACAGGTCCTTTCGTGGCCTGAGACGTCTGGTAGGTTACTCAAGTGGAACATCGAGCTGAGTCAGTTTGATATTACTTACACTCCAAGACGAGCAATCCAAGGACAAGTCCTCGCTGATTTCATAGCTGAATTCACCATTTCAGAGGACTTGTCCGAAGCCAGTAAATCCCCCGAACATGTCTGGAAGCTGTATACCGATGGTGCATCGAACGACCGATGTTTGGGTGCTGGTGTCGTGCTCGAAACCCCTGAAGGTTGATCTATATGCTATGCCTTGAAGTTTGACTTTCATGCAACTAATAATGAAGCTGAATACGAAGCCCTCTTAGCTGGCTTAAAAATCAACAGAGATATGAAAATCATCGTTGTGGATTCACAATTGGTTGTGTGTCAAGTGCGAGGAGAATATCAGGCAAGAGATCGAAGGTTGGCTGCTTACTTAGCTCGAGTTCAAGAAGTACTGAATCAGTTCGATTACTACGCCATTTATTGTATACCTCGGGAGCGCAACCAAAAGGCCGATTCATTGGCAAAGCTAGCCAGCACATGTGAAGCTCAACAAATGGGACTCGTTCCCATAGAAACGCTATCTTCCCCAAGTATCGACCGGACAGAAATAAACCGGGTATGCGAAGTTATTCCCGAAAAGGACTCATGGATGACCCCACTCAGAAATTACATTAAGCACGGAACCCTGCCGGAGCGCAGGAGTGAAAAGAGACAAGTCCTTCGAAAGGCCTCAAGATTTACCATCTAGAATGGACTCATGTACAGAAGAGGGTACTCAGTTCCCCTACTCTGGTGTATCGCTCACGATGAAGTTAAACATGTGTTGCGCGATGTACATGAGGGAGAATGTGGCGATCACACCGGGGGGCAAGCACTTGCCAAGACAATACTTCACTATGGATACTACTGGCCTACCATGAATCGCGATGCTTTGGACTATGCAAAGAAATGTGATAGGTGCCAGAAATATGCCCGAATCCCTAGGGCTCCTCCTACTGAGATAACACAAATGGTCAGCCCTTGGCCGTTCGCAATGTGGGGCATCGACATCATCGGTGCTCTACCTCTGGCAAAAGGTGGTGTGAAGTACGCCATCGTCGCAGTTGATTACTTTATAAAGTGGGCTGAAGCCAAAGCTCTCGCTACCATTACAACGAAGAAAGTAATCAACTTTGTGGTTCGTAACATCATCTGTCGGTTTAGTCTCCCACACACCATTATTACGGACAACGGAACCCAATTCGACAATGCTGAATTCAAAGATTTCTGCAAACGATTTCACATCCAAAAGAAATTCCCCGCAGTCGCACACCCTCAGGCAAACGGACAGGTCAAAGCAGTTAATAAAGTTATAAAGTCCATTCTGAAGAAACGACTGGAAAAGGTCGGGGGCAAGTGGGTCGATGAACTTCCTATGGCTCTATGGGCTTACCGAACAACCCACAAGACTGCGACCGACCACACTCTGTTATCTCTTTCTTACGGTTCAGAGGCCGTTATTCCAGTCGAGCTAGAAGTACCTTCTCATCGTGTGACATACTATGATCCAAAGACAAATGCTATATTACTTACTGAATCTCTCGATCTACTAGATGAGAAGCGTGAAGAAGCTGATTTGAAGGCAGCTGCGCATCGAAGTCGAGTCGCCCGACTGTACAACGCCAAGGTCCGTCCGTGAACCTTCGAACTAGGCGATCTCGTCTTAAAAAGAATCTATCCAGTTCCTTCGCATATGAAGCCGACATGGGAAGGACCGTATTTATTGAACAAAGGCTCGGAGATGGCACATTCAAGTTATCGACCGTAGACGGTCTTACCCTGCCAAGAGCTTGGAATAGCGAAAGCCTTCGCCGCTATTACACCTGACAGGCTATTTTTATCCATTTTAGTTTACTTTCCTTTTCTGCAATTTGTTTATGCATTTCGAAATTAGAACTTGTAAGAAGGCAACTGAGTTTGCCATACTTTCTTATTTCAGCAATAAAATGCAACTTCTTCGAGCCAGAGCTGTGATTTACTTGAAATACTTCACATGACCATCTCTATGCACGGAGAGCTAAGTTTCACCATACGGTGGCATTTATTCAAATAGAGAGTGACAGCGATGCAACCAATCACTCGCTAAGTGAAACCCGAGTTCGGGGGCAAGCCATTACATCAAAGTCAAAAAAGGATTGACACACAACAATCCTTCATCATCTCCAAGTTCCCAGAGCGCGAATCGGAGTATAAACATCCAACTCCGAGTTCCCAAAGCACGAAGCGGAGTATAAACATCCAACTCCGAGTTCTCAGAGCGCGAACCGGAGTATAAACATCAAACTCCGAGTTCCTAGAGCGCAAAGCGAAGTATAAACATCCAACTCCGAGTTCCCAGAGCGTGAACCGGAGTATAAACATCCAACTCCGAGTTCCCAGAGCGCGAAGCGGAGTATAAACATCCAACTCCGAGTTCCCAGAGCGCGAACCGGAGTATAACCATCCAACTCCGTATTCCCAGAGTGCGAAGCGAAGTATAAACGTCCAACTCCGAACTCCCAGAGCACGAGTCAGAGTATAAACATCAACTCCGTATTCCCAGAGTGCGAAGCAGAGTATAAACATCCAACTCCGAGTTCCCAGAGCGCGAACCGGAGTATAAACATCCAACTCCGTATTCCCAGAGTGCGAAGCGGAGTATGAACATCAACTCCGAACTCCTAGAGCGCGAGTCGGAGTACAAACATCAAATCATTATTCCCAGAGTGCGAAGCGGAGTATAAGCATCCAACTCCGAGTTCCCAGAGCGCGAACCGGAGTATAAACATCCAACTCCGTATTCCCAGAGTGCGAAGCGGAGTATAAACATCCAACTCCGAGTTCCCAGAGCGCGAAGCGGAGTATAAACATCCAACTCCGAGTTCTTAGAGCATGAACCGGAGTATAAACATCCAACTCCATATTCCCAGAGTGCGAAGCGGAGTATAAACATCCAACTCCGAGTTCCCAGAGTACGAACTGGAGTATAAACATCAACTCCGTATTCCCAGAGTGCGAAGAGGAGTACTATAAACATCAACTTCGTATCCCCAGAATGCGAAGCGGAGTATAAGCATCGACTCCAAATTCCCAGAGCGTGAATTGGAGTATAAACGACAACTCCGAACTTCCAGAGTGCAAGTCGGAGCGTAGACATCGACTCCGGATTCCTAGAATGCGAAACGAAGCGTAAACACCAACCTCAAGTTTCCGAAGCATGGATCGAAGTATAATTATCAACTCCAAACTCTCGGGGAGCGAGTCGGAGTACAAATGCCAATTCCAAGTCCCCAGATAGCGGACATATGATTGAAACTCAAGCCGGCGTGACCAACCGCCAGTAAACAAATGAAGATCCCCGGAGCGTGGATATGATCATTGACGATCAGACAAGCGTGAATAAACCACTCAATCCCCGTTTGTCTCAGACACCCATCCAGCGACACTAGACTCGGCATGCTATGAGAAAAGGGCAATCGCTGACTGATGTTTTACAACATACCACCAAGACTAGGGGCAAGACTTAAGCATCAACCATCGACTGAAGCAATGCGACGTCAAAATTCGACTCGCTTCCCGGTCGCAAACCATGTCCACAATACCCAAACTTGGCGAACAGAAACAAACTTCATTCGGAAACTGAAACTTCACAAGTGCAGTTCAGACACTGAAACACTTAGAAAAATACACAATGACAAAAAAGAAGTCAAAAAAGAAAAGTTTCATTTCTATTGATTATAGAAGAAGTTCGTGTACAAGTTTCCAAAAAATTCCTACTAGTAGGGGTCGAACCCACATCTATACACGGCTAACAAAATGCAAATCAAAATACAACGGGAGAGCATGCCTAATCTTTCTTCTTCCTTAGCTTCCTCCTCGGTGTGGACCCACTGGAGCACTCACCAATTTTCCTCTTCGAGCCTTTGCTCTTCGGCGGTTGGTCTTCAGGCGAGGGCATTATGTCGACGTCCTCCTCCGAACTCGCAAGAATAAGAATGCTCCCTATGGGCGGAGTCGGAGGAACGGGATCAATTACAGAAGGTGGAATGGGCAGGCTGGTGAGAAAGACAGTACCACCAGGAGACATCATTCCAAGCGGGGCAGGTCCCGATGCTGCCATCCCACCTCCAAAGCTGCCGCCATAAGCCGCTGTTTCTAGTTCAGCGTCAATCTGAGCAAACATCTCCTCTTCGGTTACTGCTCGAGCCCCGCTGGGGGTATCAGCAGTCGGCATTGAAGAGCTTGCAGCAGGATCAGTTCCACTCATGACAGATGACAAGTCAACACGAGGATCGCCGTGGCGGCGAAAGAGTTCATCCATTAACTGCTCGTCGAACATAATCGTACCTCCCTGCAGATCGTTAAGCGGGGCAGCTGTGCTCACGGTGATGGCTTCGTTCACGATAGCCTCTGGCGTTTGATATGGTTCTTGAGTGGCAGGAGGCATGGCCGGTGCAACATCGATCACTGGACAAAGAATAAAAGAACTATTAGGACTTAACTCGATCGAAGATTCCGATTTGAGAAAAATATGTGGAATGTTCAGAATACCTTCCTCAGTTTTACTCGTAGGCGGCAGAGCGACATCGGTAACTTGCGCTACAGCCGGTGACATCTCAGGCTGATCTGGATTATAAGCAGGAACAGCCTGAGGATCGACCGCAGATAAGGATTCGGGCTGGGTTGACGTTGGAACTTCAAGACTTGCTTCGTGATGGTCAACTCCAGAACCCTCTCCCACTTCAAAGTGCTGGGCACCAAGTTTTTCCTTCTCACGTTGAATCATCGACTCATGGAGAATCTTCTTTTCATCATCAGTCAGGATGCGATTCTCGAGTTCGAATTCATCTACGGACTCGCCCTGATGCGCCTCCTTCTCTTCCTCCACCAGCCGGCTCCAAGCATTGTGGAGATGCGTCGAAAAGTCATCGAGCCAGGCTAGGCCCCTGTGCCCTAGCACATTAGCATTGTAAACAACAAGGAGGTCTTCGATGTCGGCCTCTAGCCTGGACTCGGCCATCTTCACCCTCTCCTCGACCTCAGTCTCCACCTTCTGGACTTTAGCCACCGCCGCATCCCGTTCATCCCTGAGCAGAACAGCTTGTTCGCACGCCTCCTTGGCTGCGTTGTTCGCGTCATCTTTCTCCTTGGCCATATAAGCAAATTTGGCCTTGAGTTCATTAAGCTCCTTGACCGCCGCGTCCCGCTCAGCAATGACTTTGGTGTTCTGGTGGCCCATCTCGTCCACCAGGGCAACGTGAGTCTATCCCAACCTCTCCATCTCCGCCTTCACTTCGTCAGCCCTTTTAACGGCCTCAATCTCAGATTTCCGAGAAGAATCAGACTCAGCGGAGAGTACCTGAATAATCCGATCCCTTTTTGCAAGCTCGGTCTCCATCTTCTCGAGCGCTTTGGCCCGCTCAAAGGCCACTTTGGAAGCTTTCTCGACAGCCTTTGCCCACTCCCGGTACTGGGTGTATATGTCGTGAACGAAGTCATGCACCGTGTTTTCCACCCCTGATGGGATTCTCTTTAAGTGTGGTGGGAAGACATAACCGTCAAAACAGATGTTCGGAAAGTCCTTCCTCATCTGAGCCAACTTAAGAGCTCCTTCCCCTATGGGTTCAGTAGGGACCTGCTCAGTAATCATAGAGGCCGTGGTCTCGACTCTCTAAAGATGAGTTTCGGACCTAGAAGCGTGAGAAGAAGGCCTATGACGAGGAGGCTCTGGTGGATTTGAAGTTTGAACAGGGGGAGGAGACGGAAGTCTAGGAGGAGGAGAGTGTGATCTGGATCGGTGTCTATACTTCTATCACGCCCGTACCTATCCTGGTTAGAGTATTCGCGATCGCGATCTCTATCTGAATCCCTCCTGCGGGAATCATAGTAACCAGAAGCCTTTCGGGCTGAATGGAGATTCCCAAGCATCGATCCCCTTCCAGACATTGTACCTGAAAATGATAAACGAAGAAAGAGTTAGTAACTTCCTAAGTTGGACGAAGTACAGTTGTGAGTCATGTAGTGTAGTGAAGTGTATGCATGTGCAATCCCCGACCAACCGGAAATGTCGGCCGCACTCGTAGCAAGCGACCCGCTCAGTTCAAAAGCACTGTCAAGCCCCTCCGTCCCGGCATCGTGTGGAGACGACACAAAATTCGGGATCAGAATATCAGCAAGCCCTCCAAAAGGACTCTCCAATTGCGAAGGAGGAGCCTCCGAAATTCTAATCCCCTAGAAAGGTAAAGACATGACCATGGATTTAAATCTCTTAGATTTAGGGCGTTTATGAGCACCGGCCTTGCCTTTTCTTCTTCCACCCGAGTCCAGGACAGCGGCAGAAGGCCCAGCTGGGAGCTCGGTATCGGTAGGCGTTCTTTCCGGATCAACTTCTTCGGCGATCACGACTGCGGGCGCTTTGCGCTTCACCCATTTCTTCAGGACCACTCTATGTATCCCATCCAGATGTATATATGCTCTGTCTCCGTTCTATCAGCCCGACAGCCCTCAAATTCCTGTCGGTCAGGACTAAGTCTATGTGCCTCTCTTCGCCCGGAAACGCTTGAAGAACCCGAACAAGCTCTCTGAAGTATGTGCCATCGGGATGAGAGATTGCAGCTATAAGAAAAGTAAAGTATGTCAGTTACTAGTATCTCAATGATTCAAGAGAAAAATGGCAACACTTACGTCTATCCAACCACCGCCCAGCAAATCGAGCGGGGCACCGAGTGTAGAACCATTCAGTTTTATAGTAACTTAGCCTTCCCCAGGAGCCTAGTATAATGTGGCAGCTTCTGACCGCCTCCAGGAAGGTAAAAGAAGGGCCGTCTCCACGGCTCTTGACGTTGAATAAATATTTGATTTCGATCGGCTTCGGCGGTCGAAAGAGGATCTCCATAAACAGGACAAACGTGCTGTTCAACAAGGCATACCCATTGGGATGTAGCTGAGATGGAGCTATGCCGAGAAACGATAACATCTTCCTTATATATTCATTGAAGGGAGGAAATGTCCCCGCTGTGCAAGCATGACGGTTGAAAGCAGTGAACCCCTCCGGGGGAGTGTGTGGCATGTAAGTTGGCCCAGGAAGTAGCACGTCGTCAAGCGACAAACCATGCCTTAAGCAAATCCATCCTAACATATCTTCGGAGATACCCGACGGCACGGAATCTATTGGATTGAGAATAAACCGAGCACCGGGACGCTCGTCCGGAGCTGGCTCTATAACTTCGGCTTCAATAACCGGTATCTATATGGTTGGAGGAATAAAACTTGGGATTTCCGGCTGTTGAGAACTTGAAGGGTCCATGACTAGCTAGCTTATAAAAAATTATTGTTAAACTGAAAAATAACACTCGTGCATCCCCCAGTGTAAAGTGAGTTAGTGTGTTGTGTGGTACTGTATATTATTTGAGAAGATCAACCGGGTTAAGGAAAGCACGTAAACGACGAGGCTTCGGAGTTCAGTCGGAAGGACCGTCATCGCTGACCGTCACAACCATGCCATCCAATTATTAGCTATCAGACCGAGTTAAAATGTGTTATTATTTTAAGTTCCAGTTTCATCGACGAACTTCAATAGGCAATCAGGTGTGCGGTGAAACAATTAAGTCCAGTTAAGCAAATCTGAAGCTCGTCGGAGTTAAGTGGTCAAAGGCACTAGAATTTTTGGTATCGTCGAAATTAAGTCAATGGTCAAACATCAAAAGTTCGAGTTCAATACAATCATTCAAGTTCAAGTTCGAATCGTTCACTAAGGCTCGAGTTCGAATCGATCGTTCGGGGTTATGCAGTTCGACTCGATCCAAGACCATGTGCTTCGACTCGATCCAAGACCATGTCCTTCGACTTGGTCCGAAGCCACGTGCTTCGACTCGCTTCGAAGCCTCTACTTCGACTTGATCCAAGACCACATGCTTCGACTCGATCCAAAGCCTTTGCTTCGACTCGATCAAAAACTACGCAGTTCGACTCGGTCCCAAACTTTCAGTTCGACTCGATCTCCAGGCACTCCACTTCGAACCGTTCCAAGGCCACTATTTGGACTCGATCAAAAGACATACTTTTCGACTCGATCCAGGGCCATTGTTTTGAGTCCATTAGACACAGCCCCTTCGTATCGATCCACATATTCAAAGCATTCGACTCGATGCGAAGCTCCACCATCAATCGATACGAAGGCCTCCGCCTCATCATCTCGAAACCCCTACTCCAGATCGACACGAAGCTGAGGCCAAGGACTTTTCGATCGATCACGACTCTGATCGATTTAGTGTTAAGAATCGAGTCTCCTCATTTACGTGATGGTTTCGCTCAATGGATTACCTAAATTTGTTAATTGGTTCGAGTAATTGAAAGATGTAAATCCGTTCGAAGGCGAGAGTGTTTTTCTTCTTTGCTTTCTCTAGTCTCAGAGCGATACGAAGGAGAGGTAGGAAAATGAAAAGTAAAAAGTGAAAAAATGGCTAAGTACAAAGTATTTATATGGACTCGAAAGCAAAAGGAAGGAACGTTTCGTATCCCAGTGGATTCGAGCGCACATTTCGACTCCGTTTTCAGTACATTGATGCAAAGCTCCCCTTCGTATCACTTGACTTCGACTCCGTCTCCAGTGCAGTCAAACGAACAATTCGAATCCATCAAGGAAGTTTATTTCGACTCGCTTCGTTTCGACTCGCTCAGTTCACAGCCATCAGGGAAGTTTACTTCGACTCGTTCCACTTCGACTCGTTCAGTTCGTGTCCATCATCGAGTCGAACAAGCACTTTGTATCCACCAGACCCTACGTCTATCGATGAAAATTCCTATTCGTGTCCATAGTTTCCAACTCCTTCACTAGAGCATCAATACGAACAGTCAGTTCGAATCCATCAAATCATGGCTTCCAAAGGCCAACTCCGTCAACTCGACATACTTACTTCGCATCCATAAATCCAATAAAAATCATCCTCGATGTTTCAACCCTCCACATCGATTCAGGAGAGGATCGTTATGAAGGAGCATGCAAAAGCAACCATCGAGCGTTGTTGTAGCGAATTTCGCATCGGTTCAGGAGAGGATCGATACGTAATTCGAAAGTAAAATAAACTGACAACGACTCATGGACGTACAAACGTCAACGAGAGTGAGGTTAACATATATGCATGAATATCGGACTAATATTCAATATTCCAAATTTTCAGGAATCAGAAATTCATCTAATAACGATTACAACAGCAAACGCGTAACCACTAGCATACAGCAATCAGTTGCAACAATACATGGTACAGCAGTAGACAGTCAACAGTTTACATTATCAAGAAGAACGGTCAAAGGTTACAGCTTTCATCGACAAGACAATAACTATTCAGAGTAAAGATGGAAGTATTTCAAAGCACATCATGTTTCCACAAGACGTACTTTGGGGGGCAAATGTTATCCCGCCTTTTGGCAAGACCGTGACACCAAGTGTAACGACCCGACTTTCCAGTCCTGGAAAATCGAACCATTTGTGTTAAAGAAGAAGAGGTAGAAGAAGAAGAAACAGAAAATCAACAACAGAATCTCACATCGCAGCGGAATAAAATATAATATATACAAAACATATCTTTACTCAAACAGAAAAATATATCTGTTTATACAATATATTTACAGAATACATCATCAGAGTTCATCACATCAATGACATACATCCATACACAGCGGAACAATAAACAAATACGGAAGTACGTATTGCCATCCAGCTCGTCTCCTGAGCTCCACAGCTACAATCTGAACCTGTTTATCTCGGTCTGACCCGAGCATTATATAAAACAACACCCGAGTCAGTCTGGAATACCAGCGTGAGAAAATCACACTCAATTTGATTATTAAAGTTTCAAAATCCTTTGAAAAACAAAAGCATCTCGTAAGACCACGCCACAAATAAACATGTCGGGTTTTTACCTTACGATAGCTAAAACACCTTTTTATAAAATCCTCTGATATTATAATAGTGTCTATTTACAAATACTTATTCAAATAGCTGAAATTGTTACATGATTAAATTCCAGCATACTAGGTATACAAACAAAACACGTACAAGGCACGTAGGGAGAATGGATTTCCAATGAATGACAAGGCACTGGGGTACCACCTGTCACAGTACGTGGCCTAGATCACAGTACCGAGGAGTACGCCCGCTCCCCTGCAACACAAGGCCGGAATCACCTATGGGCAATTCCGAATATGATCACCCCACGGTTGGGATCAGCAACCGCACCACTAAGCCGAAATAAAAAGGGACATCTAGACAGGAATGATCATACTCTCCAATGGGCGCTACCCACGAAGCCTTGCTGCATAACCCCTGATTTTCAGTCATTCCCGGTTGATGAGGCTTGAGGCTAAACGTTACCTTCACATAACGTTTCACTTAGAATGCCCATCGTCCCCTGACGATGTCCGAAAGCATTCATCCATACAAGTCCGTTCCGGGTCCGAACAGAACTGATAACACTATCCCCTTATCAATATTACCCTCGTTTCCCCACGAAACGTACAAACCGGATCAAAGTGGTATTCGAGTCTCCAGACCTAGAATCCCGGTACACGGAAACTCGATCCCGGTCTCTTCGAAACGATCAGCGCATTTGGCCAATATTGATAGTCGGTTGTTTAACTATCAATTAACATCCATAACAACCATCAACAATCAATAATCTCTCCAAATTATTTATATCCCTCAAAATATCTTCACAAGATATTATTTTCATTTCAATTCCCATTGGAAACAATTTCAAACTATATTCCTCTCACGGAATAATTTCCCAAATATTTATTTCCACTGAAATGCCAAGTACAAAACCGTTTTAGATTTTTAAAATAATTTTAAAACACTTTATTATAAAAATACTTTATAAGAACGCCTTTTAAACTTCTTTAATATTTAAGTTAAAATATATATTTAAAGATATTTAAAATAAAACCACTTTTAAAAATATAAACAAATTTCCTTTAAAACATATTATCAATTCACTTTTATATCTACTACAATAATAGTTTTGAAAAATACTTGCTTTTGAAAATTTACATTTGAAATAATAGATTTTCTGAAGTATGATTTTTAAAATAACAATAAATCTTTAACGAATATTTAAAATTTCTTTAGAACAAATTGTACTTGGCTATCCAAAAAATACTTCTCTTCCACTTCTTTAAAAAAAATAAATCATTATTTATTCTTAAACCAATTCTACTTCCCTTATAAATTCCCATCCTGAATTTATATTTAAAATGCCCATCGACATTTATTTCACTTTATAAACCCAGTTTATAAATTTCCAAATTCTCATTTCTCTTTAAATTTCAAATTCCAAACATTTACATCAATTCTGCAATTGATTTCAAATTTGCTTTACTTTGGGATAAAATTTCCTTGTTTACTTATTTATTTCAAATACAATACCCTTTTAAATTTTATTTCTCTAAACCAATATTACTTGAGTTTTCTAATCTTTATTTCTCTTTATTTTATCTTATTTACAATTCACTTTTAAATTTATTCCAATTTACTTAAATTATTATTCTTTAATTTCTTCAAAAATTCAATTCCATAGATTTTCAAAATTTATTATACTGGGAATTAAATCAACCACAACATCCAATATCAAATCATCACAGGATATCAATATTCAGATCACAGCATAATAAAATAAATTTTTGAGGAATCCAGTTGGATCCATCCAACCTGTTTTCCTGCATCCACAGACGTTAGCACAATACCAATTCCACTTCGAGGTGGAATATCGCGGTATATGGGATTTAAATAAATATCATCCGCTATTATGCGGCGCATAGGGTCTCATCCGCTATATAAATGCGGGAATATCAACAACTCCAATATATACATATGCCAATATATATATATTGGTATATACTACTATATACCATATCAATCAAATCAATCAATTCAATCAATTCATCCATATTTAAATTTAACCAATTAAATTTAAATAAAATTAAACTGAGTGAGATTAACTCACCTTTATTTTGTTTTGCCAATCCGATCCAATCCTGACTGTTTCTTCTTGATTTTAGACCTTGAATAAATATTAAATGATTTTATTAATATTCGAACAAATCGAACAACCCATTTACCGTTTAACAGTTTTAATTTTAACTCATGATTCAATTTAAACAAATGATTAAACTTTTAAACTAATTTCCCTTTTCGGATCTCTTAATAACTAATTTAAATAGGTTAGTTAAACACTTTAATTCCAAAATAGTATTTTTATTCTTTTATTTTCCTTTCATCTGCTTACTGTTATGCTATTCACAATTTAGATCTAATTTTAAACTAAAAAAACATATATACAGTAAATAAAAAAAAACGAGGTTAGCTTATACCTCACCGAAGAACCCCTCGACCATCCAATGCGACCCAGTGCATCGCACAACCCTAAACTACCTCATCTAACTACGACGCTCCCTCGAGTCGCGCGCGCACTCTCCAACAAGCCCGCCTTTGCTTCGCCGACTTCGAGACCACCACGGCTCGTGCCTCGATTCCATCGCGAATCCCTACATCGAGCACCGCTCCTCTCTGATATCACGAACCATGCAGCCACGCGAACTAATCGCGATCTGGAATCGCGACCCATCCCCTTCATCGATGTTCGACCCTGCTCCGACTAACTCCAGGTCGAGAAACCCCTTCGAACGACCACCGATCGCGACTCCAGATTCGCGAGCGCCTCCCTCCCTTACTTCGCACGCGAGCGTCGCCGTCTCACGAGACCTCCACTTGTCTCAACAAACTGAACGCGAAAGAGTAGAGCTCGACCATCATAAATATTTTGCTTCATTCATTTTGATTTTCGAAGTATCGGCCATTTTATCCCTTTTTAAATACGAGATGCTTTCGTTTGATTTTGGCTTCCGAGATAAGGCAAAGGGTACGGGTATTAGGGTGTTGTCTTTCTTATTAAATTCTGAGGTGATTTCATGCTTATCCAAAAATAATATATAATAACCAAAATATCTCCTGGTCTATAATTTTAAACCCCGAACTCAAATTTTAAATGCAACGACCGGCGTTCCTAACGTTATCGTTATTCTGAACACGCTGGGACAGGTTTCGAGGTTTAGTTCGATCATATGGAGAAAATAGCATTTTGGTCCTAGTTATTATATTGAATTCGATATAGATTTCAGCGCGTTTACACGTCGTACGCTCACACAACAACTCCAAATGCTACGGAAATTGAGATCCGATAATAATTCAATATTACGGATCCAATGGAACTGGTTTCGTCGAATTCCGAGGCTGTGCCTCGGAAGGCTATTTTTAAATATCGATTTAAGCGATAAAATTTTAAAACTGAACAAAACACTTCCAAATTCAATTTTAAAAGTTCCACCACCTTCAATATTAACAATATAAATTTTATAAGCCTTCAAAATATTTTTAGTTAGCTTAGAATACCAGATTTATTATTTTATCCAACTTCACATAAATTTAATTTAATAATTAAATTACTCAATAAACAGCGATATTTGAAATTTAAGTTTATAATTAACCTCTGAATATTTAAAATTAATTAAATATTCCAATTTCAAATGCTCAAAAATTCCGGGTCGTCACATTCCTCCCCCCTTAAAAGAATTTCGTCCCCGAAATTACCAGTTAGGAAGAATGATTCAATCCCCGTTAACTATTTCCCAAATTCAAACAGTTTTAACAATGCCCAAACAATCTTTTATTAATGATACACTAATCATCTTTTAACTTCCCAAACTTATTCATAAGTTCAACCCATACCACCTACTTATCCATTCAAATTTAAATTTGAATTCAAATTTTGAATTATCAAAATTTTCCAAAATTTTTCTAACTCCCTAACTTTCCGAAAAATTTCGCCAGCGTCTCCTTTGTGCGGCTAGCTCGGTACTACTACAAAATGGCTCTACGGCCTCCCAATCTCAAAAAGAAAACAAAAAGCCAAGTGGCTGGATCAAAACCCAATCAAATTTCATATAGAAATTCAAATACATACCTTTTTGTCGGGCCATTAAATTTTATCTTCAAAAATCAAAATCCCAATTTATCCATTGCTTTTATACACCTGTATATCCTACTAAGCAATAATATTAAATCACAATTCCAAAGTCATTTTATACTTTCCTTACAAATTTTCAATATTTTCTTTACTTAAGCCCGTACGATGCACATATACCATCCGTACGCAAAATCACATTCGATCGCTCAATCGATCACACAATTTCACTTCCGAACTAGTATCGTCCACCCGACTTCCTAGTGCGGACTCAGATCTGGTTTCTTGATCAGAAACCGTCATTCTCCTTGCATAGCCACCAACTATGATAGAGAATATCCAGAATCAATCAACAATCCATATCCAGGTTCACCGTCGAAAATCGAGTGAAAAATCCCAACTCGGATCGGTATAATTACCTCGAAATTCTGTGCTCGAATCCGGATCAAATCACTATGCGAATAAAATAATATACGTACATCCTACGTATTAATTTCAATTGATTATCAGTTTTATCAATTTTTCCTTTATTCACATTCATTTTGACTACATTCACTTATCCACAATTTTCTCATTTCACAACTTCAAATTTTAATCGTCATTCAATTTTCCATCTAGAATAATTTTCCTCAATAAAATTATTTAAGAATTTCACCATACTTCTTAAGTTCAATATAAATATTTTACATACTGCTTATACTTATTTTCACTTCACTATTGAAGTTCATATCCATTTCTATTCACTTTTGCCTTTACAATTCCACTTACTTTAAATTTGGCTTCCACTCGAATATTTAATTAGTTGCACTTACTAATTAATTTAAATTTCGATTAACTGTTTATTCGCAAACTTCACTTCTTTAGTTCCTTCGATTTCACTTCTTTACATTCATATTTCAATAGATTCAATTATTCAGTTCCAATTCCATTTGCTTAGCAAATTTAAATCATTTATCGCTAATGAACATTTCTAAAATTTCAAAAAAATTTCTAACTCCCAAAATTTCCGAAAATTTTTGGCAGAATCTCCTTTGTACGGAGGGACTTCTGCGATATCGCAGGATGCACAAATATATATATACATTGGCCTCAGGCCGGAAATCATAATATATATCAATATAAGCAGTTCATATTTCCTATTTTGAATTCTTTTGCGTAGGCGTACCTTTATTTTTAGCATTTTTAAAGCAAGCAGCTTACTATATAGCATATTGCGCAAGCAAATACAGCCTAGCGGCTTCCAAACACCTGTACTTACTCCATTTAAACTGATAAGTGACAATATAAGAAAATTCTATTAACATCCCATTAAATTCCAATAGCAAATCAATAGTTTTCATAGGCAATGCACTTAAAATAATTTCCATAAACAATTTATATGGTTTTAATACAATTTTAATCGCTTACAACCAATTCACATACCATTTCTGTTCAATTTAATGGTTTACAATTCATTTTATTCCATTCTATTCATTTTTAGCGAAATGAATCCATATCCATTTCAATTGATTCAATTCAATTTAATTTGCATTTCACTTCCAAACTCAAGTTATGGTTTCCTTGTAAACAATTTTTTTTTTAATTTAAATCTTTGGTTTGATTTTCATTTGATCGAATCTATTACCTTTACTAATCCATTCAATTTGTCCATTCACTTATTCATTCTAAATTTCAATTTCCGTATTCAATTCACCGTGAATTTATTTAATCTTTAACAAGGAAATTTCCAATTTATTTTTAACTCCATACCATTTTAAAATTTAGCTGGTATATTTACTGAATCCAATATTAATTCCAACTCATATCCAATAATTTATCTCTAACTTGAATTTGATAGATATCAATCCATTTCACATCATTCCTACTTACTTGAATTTTATTTACAATTCAAATTATCACTCATATACTCCAATTCCAATGATCATTCACACTTTCAACTTTTATTATCAAATCCAAATTCCATTAACATACTTAATTTACTAATTTATTCCAAATTAGTATTCTCCCATTTTACAATTCGATATTTAATCCTTATTCACAAAATCACTTTTGTTAATTTTCTCGAGTTTAATCTATTATCATAGCTCAAGGTTTGAATTTTATTCCATTCCGAAATAACTAACAAATTTATTTTGATCCTTATCCCACAACTCAAATACAATTACAATTTTATTCTTTTAGTTTGAATCAAACCCAACTCCACTGGATTTTATTACAATTAAATTTTATTTAACTTAACTTCAACCAAATCATTTTATTCTCCTAATAACATTTACATCACAATTTATTTCAATTTGATTCCAACAATCCAAATACAACTGGATTAATTTGATTCAATTTAATTCAATTTTATTAAAATACGACTGGATATCATTTTCAACTTATTTAATTAATTTTCATCCAGTCAAAATTTTTCAATCCAAGTCAATTTCATTTTTGACCTTTCCCCTTTTTAAACCCCCGGCTTTCAATTTCAAACCATTATGGAATCTCCAACATCTCCAAATCACATTTCTCTGATTTTTAAACCAATCCTGGCTTTTAATTCCAACAAATTTCCTTTGGAAATTTCAAAAACAACTAGCTTTTCTGAATAATCAATTTGGCAGCAATTCGTCACTCAGGAGTTCGAAAATAAATTCTGAAGATGCGGCCGTCATGCTCCGAATTATTTCCTGCAACTGAAATGAATTTATTGCTATATCCCTTTCAAAAATTTATTTGAAACAATTTCCCTTCCAGAAATACTTTCCAAAATAATAATGCTAGTGTTTATCTTCAAATCACTTTGAAAACACTTCCAAATATCCAGGGTTTAAATTTACCATTTTGATTAAATCAAATTTTAACTATAATTCATTTGTACAAATTTTATATTTATACAAATTTCCGTTGGTTATGTAAATCATTCTGATTTTACAATCTTACCATATTTTTTTCTTTCAATTTTATTTGTTAGAATATTTTAATCCAAACATCCAAATATATAATAATTTACAGAAATATTTCTTTTATATCAAAATACATTTTTCGGGTAAAATTATTTCATCTACCCGTTTCAAAACAATATTGTGTCGAATAGTTCTATTTAAGTGTTTAGAAACCCCTTCGATACAGTTGCGCAGACTGTGCCGACGAAGGTTCATATGCCACTCAATAAATCAACCAACACAATATAAAACCATTTTATATTCACTAACAAATACGCGCTCATATCTATTAATACACTCAAAATTCCCACCAGAGCCAAGGTTATCGCCAACCTCGCTCTGATACCACTGTAACGACCCGACTTTCCAGTCCTGGAAAATCGAACCATTTGTGTTAAAGAAGAAGAGGTAGAAGAAAAAGAAACAGAAAATCAACAACAGAATCTCACATCGCAGCGGAATAAAATATAATATATACAAAACAGATCTTTACTCAAACAGAAAAATATATCTGTTTATACAATATATTTACAGAATACATCATCAGAGTTCATCACATCAATGACATACATCCATACACAGCGGAACAATAAACAAATACGGAAGTACGTATCGCCATCCAGCTCGTCTCCTGAGCTCCACAGCTACAATCTGAACCTGTTTATCTCGGTCTGACCCGAGCATTATATAAAACAACACCCGAGTCAGTCTGGAATACCAGCGTGAGAAAATCACACTCAATTTGATTATTAAAGTTTCAAAATCCTTTGAAAAACAAAAGCATCTCGTAAGACCATGCCACAAATAAACATGTCGGGTTTTTACCTTACGATAGCTAAAACACCTTTTTATAAAATCCTCTGATATTATAATAGTGTCTATTTACAAATACTTATTCAAATAGCTGAAATTGTTACATGATTAAATTCCAGCATACTAGGTATACAAACAAAACACGTACAAGGCACGTAGGGAGAATGGATTTCCAATGAATGACAAGGCACTGGGGTACCACCTGTCACAGTACGTGGCCTAGATCACAGTACCGAGGAGTACGCCCGCTCCCCTGCAACACAAGGTCGGAATCACCTATGGGCAATTCCGAATATGATCACCCCACGGTTGGGATCAGCAACCGCACCACTAAGCCGAAATAAAAAGGGACATCTAGACAGGAATGATCATACTCTCCAATGGGCGCTACCCATGAAGCCTTGCTGCATAACCCCTGATTTTCAGTCATTCCCGGTTGATGAGGCTTGAGGCTAAACGTTACCTTCACAGAACGTTTCACTTAGAATGCCCATCGTCCCCTGACGATGTCCGAAAGCATTCATCCATACAAGTCCGTTCCGGGTCCGAACAGAACTGATAACACTATCCCCTTATCAATATTACCCTCGTTTCCCCACGAAACGTACAAACCGGATCGAAGTGGTATTCGAGTCTCCAGACCTAGAATCCCGGTATACGGAAACCCGATCCCGGTCTCTTCGAAACGATCAGCGCATTTGGCCAATATTGATAGTCGGTTGTTTAACTATCAATTAACATCCATAACAACCATCAACAATCAATAATCTCTCCAAATTATTTATATCCCTCAAAATATCTTCACAAGATATTATTTTCATTTCAATTCCCATTGGAAACAATTTCAAACTATATTCCTCTCACGGAATAATTTCCCAAATATTTATTTCCACTGAAATGCCAAGTACAAAACCGTTTTAGATTTTTAAAATAATTTTAAAACACTTTATTATAAAAATACTTTATAAGAACGCCTTTTTAAACTTCTTTAATATTTAAGTTAAAATATATATTTAAAGATATTTAAAATAAAACCACTTTTAAAAATATAAACAAATTTCCTTTAAAACATATTATCAATTCACTTTTATATCTACTACAATAATAGTTTTGAAAAATACTTGCTTTTGAAAATTAACATTTGAAATAATAGATTTTCTGAAGTATGATTTTTAAAATAACAATAAATCTTTAACGAATATTTAAAATTTCTTTAGAACAAATTGTACTTGGCTATCCAGAAAATACTTCTCTTCCACTTCTTTAAAAAAAATAAATCATTATTTATTCTTAAACCAATTCTACTTCCCTTATAAATTCCCATCCTGAATTTATATTTAAAATGCCCATCGACATTTATTTCACTTTATAAACCCAGTTTATAAATTTCCAAATTCTCATTTCTCTTTAAATTTCAAATTCCAAACATTTACATCAATTCTACAATTGATTTCAAATTTGCTTTACTTTGGGATAAAATTTCCTTGTTTACTTATTTATTTCAAATACAATACCCTTTTAAATTTTGTTTCTCTAAACCAATATTACTTGAGTTTTCTAATCTTTATTTCTCTTTATTTTATCTTATTTACAATTCACTTTTAAATTTATTCCAATTTACTTAAATTATTATTCTTTAATTTCTTCAAAAATTCAATTCCATAGATTTTCAAAATTTATTATACTGGGAATTAAATCAACCACAATATCCAATATCAAATCATCATAGGATATCAATATTCAGATCACAGCATAATAAAATAAATTTTTGAGGAATCCAGTTGGATCCCTCCAACTTGTTTTCCTGCATCCACAGACGTTAGCACAATACCAATTCCACTTCGAGGTGGAATATCGCGGTATATGGGATTTAAATAAATATCATCCGCTATTATGCGGCGCATAGGGTCTCATCCGCTATATAAATGCGGGAATATCAACAACTCCAATATATACATATGCCAATATATATATATATATTGGTATATACTACTATATACCATATCAATCAAATCAATCAATTCAATCAATTCATCCATATTTAAATTTAACCAATTAAATTTAAATAAAATTAAACTGAGTGAGATTAACTCACCTTTATTTTGTTTTGCCAATCCGATCCAATCCTGACTGTTTCTTCTTGATTTTAGACCTTGAATAAATATTAAATGATTTTATTAATATTCGAACAAATCGAACAACCCATTTACCGTTTAACAGTTTTAATTTTAACTCATGATTCAATTTAAACAAATGATTAAACTTTTAAACTAATTTCCCTTTTCGGATCTCTTAATAACTAATTTAAAAAGGTTAGTTAAACACTTTAATTCCAAAATAGTATTTTTATTCTTTTATTTTCCTTTCATCTGCTTACTGTTATGCTATTCACAATTTAGATCTAATTTTAAACTAAAAAAACATATATACAGTAAATAAAAAAAACGAGGTTAGCTTATACCTCACCGAAGAACCCCTCGACCATCCAATGCGACCCAGTGCATCGCACAACCCTAAACTACCTCATCTAACTACGACGCTCCCTCGAGTCGCGCGCGCACTCTCCAACAAGCCCGCCTTTGCTTCACCGACTTCGAGACCACCACGGCTCGTGCCTCGATTCCATCGCGAATCCCTACATCGAGCACCGCTCCTCTCTGATATCACGAACCATGCAGCCACGCGAACTAATCGCGATCTGGAATCGCGACCCATCCCCTTCATCGATGTTCGACCCTGCTCCGACTAACTCCAGGTCGAGAAACCCCTTCGAACGACCACCGATCGCGACTCCAGATTCGCGAGCGCCTCCCTCCCTTACTTCGCACGCGAGCGTCGCCGTCTCACGAGACCTCCACTTGTCTCAACAAACTGAACGCGAAAGAGTAGAGCTCGACCATCATAAATATTTTGCTTCATTCATTTTGATTTTCGAAGTATCGGCCATTTTATCCCTTTTTGAATACGAGATGCTTTCGTTTGATTTTGGCTTCCGAGATAAGGCAAAGGGTACGGGTATTAGGGTGTTGTCTTTCTTATTAAATTCTGAGGTGATTTCATGCTTATCCAAAAATAATATATAATAACCAAAATATCTCTTGGTCTATAATTTTAAACCCCGAACTCAAATTTTAAATGCAACGACCGGCGTTCCTAACGTTATCGTTATTCTGAACACGCTGGGACAGGTTTCGAGGTTTAGTTCGATCATATGGAGAAAATAGCATTTTGGTCCCAGTTATTATATTGAATTCGATATAGATTTCAGCGCGTTTACACGTCGTACGCTCACACAACAACTCCAAATGCTACGGAAATTGAGATCCGATAATAATTCAATATTACGGATCCAATGGAACTGGTTTCGTCGAATTCCGAGGCTGTGCCTTGGAAGGCTATTTTTAAATATCGATTTAAGCGATAAAATTTTAAAACTGAACAAAACACTTCCAAATTCAATTTTAAAAGTTCCACCACCTTCAATATTAACAATATAAATTTTATAAGCCTTCAAAATATTTTTAGTTAGCTTAGAATACCAGATTTATTATTTTATCCAACTTCACATAAATTTAATTTAATAATTAAATTACTCAATAAACAGCGATATTTGAAATTTAAGTTTATAATTAACCTCTGAATATTTAAAATTAATTAAATATTCCAATTTCAAATGCTCAAAAATTCCGGGTCGTCACACCAAGGAATTGACTAGTAACCAATGACGGCCCATCCTAGAAATCAGTTATACACAAGCTCACTATGGATATCGACGAATTTTGTCCGAGTCCGGATCGAGCCAAAATTGGTAGGACATGACAAGCTAAGCCATGAGAGCCAACGTTCCAAATCTAAGGTCAATCCGAGTTCGTATGCTCAAGTTACGAACGATACAAAATTGGACGAAAATCAATCACCGGTCGACTCGCTCCCTTAGACTCGCTCCCTTCGACTCGCTCCACATCACTCAGAAGTGACAACTTCAACTCGCTTCGCTCAAAGGACAACTTTGAGTCGTCCAGGTTCGACTCGCTTCGCATCCCTCAGAACTGCCCTCTTCGACTCGCTCCAGTTTGAAACCATCGAAAGTGCACGCTTCGACTCGCTTCGCTCAAACAACTGTTCGACTCCATCGAACTCAACTCAATTGGCGAAGCCACTGCTCAAACCTCTCAGGATGCTCCATTTCGACTCGCTCGACCAGTGCAAACTTTGACTCGCTCGACCAGTGCATGCTTCGACTCGCTCGAAATAACATCAAGGGCAGAGTGAAATTCAAGCGCCACGTCACCGAGTCGAAAGGAAGCGAATCGAAATGGAAGCGAGTCGAAGGAAGCCTACCGGAAACCTCATTTCGTATCGATCATATCTCCCAACCTACAAGTCCAAATGCTATGATATTTTCACAGAAAACTACATGCATGCTAAAGAATGTCCACGCCAAATTTCGACTCCATTGGATGAAATCTTGATCGAGTCGAAATCTGTTCGTGTCGATCACGGATCGGACCGAAACTTCACGGGCTTGGGCGTGCAGGCCTGGTCACGTGCCAGAGAGGGTCTCCCGAGATCTGAGCGAAATATTAGCCTCCTACACCTATAAATAGACCCCCAAAGCCAACAGAAAAGGGGTTCTTCTTCCTTTTTGAGATCTCCAACGCCCGGACTCTACCAGATCCAGATCTGAACTCAATTGCTGCTGCCACAGACAAAATTCATTGCTGCAAATCATAATCGACTGCTGTAAATCATTGAATTCACTTGTAAACACAAAAGAAAGATCAATAAAGCAAACTACTTCATAGTGGACGTAGGCGATACGCCAAACCACTCTAAATTCTTGTGTCTCCATGCACTTTAATTATTCTCATTTCTGAAATTTGGAGTTTTTGTTACATAATCCATCTTTTTCCATTTAATTTCTTCACTTTATCTCTTCAAAGACTTCCGAAGAGTGTTGTGCCCAATTTTGGTACAAACAAGGACACTATCACGAGTATTCAATTAACTTATAATTTTTACTTTGCACTTAATAAGTAGATCCAAAGTAGAATAATTTACTCTATAGTGGTAAGTATATATATCCAATAAACACATCTACACAGCAGTACAACATTTGCTAATGCTTTGTAAAATTAAGCATGAATTTTGTATATATCCAATCGGAAGTGTTTGAACACTTGAGTAACTCATTTATGTGTATCGTGAATCTTATAAAATTAACAGCGGTGTATGTTTTGTGAAGTATAAGTTACTATGTTTTTTGTGCATGTATAACATAGAACATATTTTAACTGTTTGTGCTTGCATCTGTAACAAAGTACGGTCATGATAATTTGTGTTGCTTCACTCTTATATGTTTTGCATCATATTGATTCTGCCTTTTTTAACTTCTATAGGCACTGAATAATTAAGGGTATTATCCATTGATTTTGATAGGCTTATGGACGTTTGCGACAATCGATCGCATGCATGACTTTATTAATCCTGGGCATAAAATCTTTCTGCTATCATTTGCTGATGTTTGCTTTGCTGGACTAATGGTATGAGTTTAAGATTTGTTTTCTTGTTTTTGTTTCTGCTAGTAATGAGAATTTGGAGGTTTCTTTTTGACCAATTATATGGACTCCATGAAAAAGATTGTTAATAAACAATACTAGAACCAATAAAAAGAGCCGCAATATTAGTGAAAATGGAAAAAATGAAAAAAAAAATGTAAGAAAAAAAGAGAGGAAGAAGTGAATATAGGCTATCAGTAATTTTTAAGGTTACAAACTACCATTTCTTGTTAGACACAATATCGTCATAGTTGGATTCAAGTTGCCTGGAGCATGTTTGACGCTTGGCATTTCCATACCACTGTATGCTTAGGGAACAAAGGCATGTCACATGGAAAGTATATATTTGATCATGTTCTTTTATTGGAAAATATAGAGTTAATATAATATTTCAAATTCTGAAATGTGTTTTAGCTTAGCCTCAAGGTAAGGCAACTTACCAACTATATGTTTCCTTTCAATCTTGGATCCGGTGTTGGCTTTTGGAATAACATTGTTTCAAATGACGTTTGATTGCTATGATGATCCAGATCCCTCCCAAATCCTTGCATACCTCGAAAACTTGTCATTTCTACCCTAAAATATATTCATTCAAAGAAAAATTATGAATTGTCGAACCCTTTAAGAGTGATTTATGCATTAACTCCATCCACACACACTTTTTTTTAAATATCATTTTGTAACATAACTATAAGGTAGTATGAGGAAAGAAAGACGATCATATGAGTACAATTAGAGAGACAAAGTTTAGTGAAAGTTTTTATATTTCCAATAGTGTCTAAATATAGATTAAGATTCCAACGTCAAAGTTACAAAAAATAAACGAGTAAGATAAGTTTACTTGTACTTATCAAAGACTGCACATGTATGATAATTATCTTAAAACAAACTTTGTTAACACATAGAATAATTTTATGTCTTGCATTTTGATTTTCATTACTATTGATATTCACAAAAACAGGGAGTATGGGTTCAAAATAGATTGTTTTGAGTTGGAGGCAAGTTTCTAATAGAACGTAAATGCAGCTGAACTTCAAATCTATGTAATTGTCAAAAACTATTTGAATTCTAGCTGAACTTCAAATCTATTTGATTGTCAGGGGTAATTTGTTCCAAATATATTTTTAAAAATCATGTTTAGATAATTATTTTTAGCCCTTTGAAAATAGATGTTAAATAAGTTCATGTTTACAACGATGAAAAGGTTTTGATTCAACCTTTTAATTTCCTAGGTATGCACCAGAGGCATTGAAAAGATTAGTTCCTGTAAAGCATAGAGTTCAACAACAAGCAAGGCCACAGTGGCAGTTTTGGCCAATCATTCAAAATTCAAGAAGTTCAATCTAAAAGTAGTGAGCATCTTTTTGGCACAGAGCCTTACTAATAAATACCAGCACCTGGAAAATCAAAGAGCTCCTAGAAGAGAGCCTGGAGTGGGAGGAATGGGCTGCAATGCAACGATCCACAAGTAAAGGAACAAGAAGGCTTTAACTATGTGCTGCTGCTTTTTTGTGTATGTAACTATGTACTGAACTTTGTATTCAAGTATTGTAATTGTTGAATTGTTTGAACTTTGTATTCATGTATTCAAGTAAAGGAACAAGAAGTCTATCTTGAATTATTGTTTGAGATAAGACACTGTTGTGCTGTTTAATGTAAGCTGTTTTAAATTTGAGGCGAGACATTTTTAACCTATTTGTTTTGAGTTTAATGCAGGCTGTTTTGTGGTGGGTTTTTTTAAATGCAAATGCAATATTTAGCCACGACTCTAAGCCGAGGCTAATTCATATTTAACCACGGGTCTGAGCCGTGGCTAATATTAATTTTGCCCCGGCTCAAAGCCGTGGCTGAATATAAGTTTGCCACGGCTCGGAGCCGTGGCAAAATTTTTGCCACTCCCCATTTTGCTATGGCTCTGGACCATGGCAAAATGATTTAGCCACGATCCAGAGCCATGGCAAAATGGCTTTTCTGGTGTAGTGTATATATGTCTATTTAGGTTACCATTAATGTTTAAATGTATCTGGAGAAAGTTTGAAAGAAACATATTGATTTTTTTAAACACCCATTTTGAAATATAAAAGTATTACTTTAATTTTTATGTGTGGTCTAAGAAATTATGAGTTTGAAAGTGTATATTTAAAGATTTTACTTTAATTCATGATTTAGAATTTAATATTGGCTTATAAAAGTCTATTCTAAATTTTAATATGTATTTTAAGGAATAAAGATTTGAAAATATATATGTATATATATAGATTGTATTTTATACGTGTTTGAATTTAATATCGATTTTAGAAAATTTTCATTTCCGTCTATATCAAGCTTGTTTTGACTTATCTTCAACAATTTAGCTATCAACTTTGCTCATCAAAATTCATGTTCATCGTACTTTACTTTGGAATTCATTGCTCGGATTCGCAGCTCAGTTCTTTATCAAATTTCTCTAGCCTTGAAAGGTGAGCAATCACTCACGATTAACATTCTTATATTTAGTAATTTGATTTCACTTGAAACGACAATTGAAATATGTTGTTAAATTTGAATTATTAGTTATTTAATTGTTAAATACGATATGCCATTTTCTGCAATTGTCCACCTGTGATATATGATACCATATCCTGTTGTTTATATTTAAATTGGTTACTGATGATATACGCCTGTTGTTGATATGTTATATTATTATCATATTTGTTCTCACTTTGCAAGTTCCCTGTTAGTTTAGAATTCCCTATGGGTTGAAATGATACATGCCCGAATGATATTCTAGAATAGGGGAAAATCGTTATGGGTTGAAATGATAAACCCAAGCGATTTTCATTAATTTTGAATTTTTGGGACTAGGGATTGAAATGATATATACCCGTAAATATTTAAATTACGGATTGAAATGATAAATATCAGTATCACTTGACCATAGGATAGAAAATTATATACGGACACAGTAGGTCTATATTTTGAAAAATGATTTCCAAAGTTTTGAAAGGAAATATAGGGGTTTTATTAAATATTGATTTTTAAAATATAAGATGTGAATGTTATTTTATATAAATGTCTAATTTTTTTTTAAATTATAGGTTTGGAAATTTTAAATTTATAAGTTAGTTTTGAAAATATAAATTTTAAGATTTTACTTATAATTTTATTATTTTAAAATATATAAACTAATATTTAATATAAAATAAATTTATTAGTAAGATTTAATTTATTAAAAATTTAATTTAATTAGTACATAATATGCTTAGGTATTTATTTAAATATATATTAATAATTTTAAAATAGTTTTATTTTATAACTTTAATAATAATAGTTGGGAAGATAAATTAATGTTGACTTGAAATTTAAATTGGTTAATAATTGAATTTAAACAACAATTGATTTGAACTTATTGATTTGAGATTTTAAAAGAGATGATTGATAACTTGATTTGATAAAAAGTGATTAAATGAATATTCTCAATTTTTAAATAAATGTGAGACTGAATATTTAGTATTGATGTAAATTTATAAATGAGATTTTTTTAATTGTTACTAAAATGATTAAGTGAATATTTCCCAATTTGAATAAAATTAAAGTTAAATTTTGAAATCTAAATGAAATTTATATTGAAATGTTTTAATATTTAAACTTTGAATCTTTTTGGAATTGAAGAGATAGTTCAAACCTGGATATGAAATCGATATGAATTGAAATGGTTTTTTTGATAAGTTGAATTTAATTGAAATTGATGAACTGTGATTGATTAAAATGAATTGTTGAATTAAGTTGATTTGAATCGATTTGTGAAATTGGAGGAGACTAAATTTATTATTTTATATATAAATTATTTTAATTTTATAACTATTTAATATATATATTATTTTCAAAAGTGTTATGATTTCAAAAGTGTTGTGATTTCAAAAGTGTTATAATTTAAAAGTGCTATGATTTCAAAAGTGTTATAATTTTGAAAGTGTTACGATTCAGGAAATGAATATTATTTAAAATGAATAATGATATCGAATTGATATGGTTTTGAAATGAATATGATATTTTGATATGAAGTATGAACTATTTGAAATGGAATGACCATGGTGTGAAATAAGCGTTTGGTTGTTAAAGAGACCGGGATTGGATATTGTTATACTCTCTCCCAATACTGAAAACCACTTTAACAACTTTGTACGTGGTGGAGATTCCAGAAATGAAGTAGGATGGTTTGGCGAACGATTTCTGTATAAGTATTGAAGTGACCCTGGCTCCCGTGAGTCAGCTTAGATGTGACTAAAACAGGAGCTACACCTGGGCCAAGTGAGGTCATTCCTCCGATCGGACATGCTTCTTCGATACCATTCTATTACTTTGTGATTTGATTGGGTGCACCTATGATTTGGGAGTGTGTTCCGAGGTGGGCGGTAGTAGCTGTTATGCGTTACCACCAGCCCGGTTCTGCAATTGGTAAATCTACCCTGGCATTGCCTCGAGTGCCGTGTTCACATGCCCTAGAGCGCCTTCTACGAGTTCGTTTTGTACCATACCTATGTGGTGTCCTCTGGGTAAACCACCGGTTTGGTGGAGCGTACGGCATTGTATAGAGGGAATATATAAAATGTGTTAAGAGGGATATGGGTAACGCCTTAATGCTATTTTAATACTTTTACTTTACTATAGACATATTATAATAGCGTATATTACTACTAGTAGATAGTTCAACGGCTCCTTAGAGGATGGAAATCCCAAACATCCTTTAAGTTACTTGTATTTCAGTTGACATTTCACTTGAGTTGAATTTATTAATATAAGAATGGTAATCCTAACTCGAGTGTTTTGTGTTTTGTGTTTTGCTTTACGCTCGGGTCAGACTGAGTGTCACAGCATTTGAGACTCACCCTTTGGACCTTGGAGCTTCACTTGGAGATCGATCATCTATCTATTCAGCTCTTCAGTCATGTCAGTTATTTCCGGTTGTGTATATTCAGACTTGACACTTGCTTATGTATTTGAGTTTCCTTTGTACATGAATATCTGTTGTATTTTGTTTAACTCTGATGTTTACATAGTAGCTTCATTAACTACTATTTATCTATTCCTCTGCTTATTGTTATATACTCTGTGTCTGTGATTCTGTGATTGATTTATTTACTGTATATGTTGAGTTTTGCCAAATATAAATTAACAATCTGATATTTTGAGCAATTCAATTCCGATATGTGTGGATGCGAATGGTTCGAAATACCAGGTCGTTACAATACATATAGGAAACATCATCATAGTAAAGCTTCAAATCAAAGCACAAACGTTTAATCAAGTCACATAAAATCAAATCCACATAATAAATCAAGTCAAAGGTGAAATCAAATCATCAAATCAAGAAAAGAAAATAAATTAAAAAGAAAATGAAATAAACGAGTTAAAGTGCCTGTACACTTCATCCTCTTCCATATATTTACACCGCCTATACTTATTCATACATATACAAAAGAAAAGAAAAAAAGAAACCAAGTGCTGCCATTTAAAACATAAAAAGATCAAAGATATTCAAAACTAGAAGCAGAGCAAAACAAAGCAAGCAGTAGAGTTCAACCTTGGGATACAGTGAGTAAATCAATTGATCTTGTTTACTGGTTATGCACATATATATGTACTGCGATATATGGATGAATCTTTAGGCTAGGTTAACTGCATATGAATCTGATATGTGTATTGATGCATATGTAAGAGTGTGTTCGAACATCAGGTCACCAAGACAACTGTACATCTTCCCAAATGGCTCTGTCATGTTTTTTTTAATGAAACGGTAAAACTAATTACTTCAAAAATCATTATCTCCTCATCCGTTTAATTTTAGGACATGATTCATAAACCAAAGTTGTTAGTTTTTGAGTATACGACATTTTAAAATTGGTTTCTTTTAATTTCGTCAAGCATAGGACGAGAAAACCTATTTAAACAGTGGATGGGTCAGTTTTTGTCGAAAATAAAATATCATGATACCGGAAACAAATCATATGGTCGTGTACGTCGTTGGAAAACTTAATTTTTAGGAGCAGATTTGTAATTTTTAATAGCGTGTGGAGTGAGAAATGGGGAGTTGATCTAATTTGGGTCTTTGGCCAAATTCCGGTGACACGCACGATTTCGTGGCTAGTCGTTGGATGGGGAGGAGGAGCAGACGATGGGGGAATGGGGAAAAATGGCATAGCATTTTATAATGGGCTGTGGTGGCTTGTTGGGGTTAAACTAGGGTTTTAGAGTGTTTGTTTTTGTGTTTCTATTAGGTGGCAATGAGGATGACGAGGTGGCGTGATGGACGTGCGGTCTAGGGGGAAATGATAGAGGAGGAGACGACGAAGCTTCAGGTGAAATCTGATGGTCGATGGTGGTGGCGGTTGGCAAGGCAAGGTGTTTGAAGGGTTGGGTGTTCGTTCCAGGTTTGAGTTAGTGGTCGGTTTTGTGAACTGGCGTTTTTGTGGATTCTCAGGTGGGGGAAACGCGATGCCGAGGTCGTGGGTAACTTGCGCAAGGGGTCGGTAGTAAGTTTCGGTGGTCTGAGCGCGTGTACATGCGCACACGTTCGTGCACCAGGGTTGCTCGAATGAGAGAGTGGAAATGAAAGAATTGGAGAAGGAAGGAGAAGAAGGGGACGGGCTTGATTTGCTTTGGGCCGTGTTTTATTGGTTTGGGCCGTGAAAAAAAATTGATATGGGCTGGAGTGGTTTTTAGGCAAATATAATAAAAATTTGTTACTTAATAACCTATAGCCTTGAAAAACTTATTTTGACTTGTCTCTAAATTAAAAAAAAAGAAAGAAGATTTGGTTGGGCTTAGTGATGGGCCGGGTTATTCATTGGGTTGGTATGTTTTATAAAGAAGAATTGAAATTGTTTCTATTTAAAAAAATGTATGTTTTATAAAGAAGAATTGAATTTGTTTTCATTTAAAAATCCAAAATTAAAAACACCATTTCTAAGTAGTTCCATCTGAGCTAATATAGTCGAAATTTATGAAATGTTGAAAATTTAATGATTATAATAGTTAGAGTAAATAAATAAATAAGTAATTAATTATTTAGTTAATTATAGATTAATTAATTAATAAATTATTAAATGATCTGTTTAATTTTAATTAATTAAGAATAAATTATTTTTATTTAATTTCTTTGATTAGCAAGTAATTTGGATTTAAAAATATAATTCGACTCAATTATTTGAACTTAATCCAATTCTGAATTGTAAACTGATTTAATATCAATTTTAAATAGTTGATTTAGTTAATGATCTATGATATTGGTTTTTTTAGACATGGAATTCAATTATATATTGTCTATGCCATTGAGTAGCCAAACTAATCAAAGTAAATAGAATAAAACGTTACATGTTTATTTGAAAAGTGAATTGACTCGTACTAATCACTATTCCGATTACGGAAATCGTGACAATTAAAAACGAATTATTTTCGATGGACTGGTCGTGATAAAGGTAACATATGGAATGAATTTCCATATGTAGATTTTAATATCCTGATTGTGAAATTGTTATTTAAACGACTTGGACCTTTAAAAATTTATGGCGTGGATTCGAAGAGACAGGAATCGGATATTAGAATCATCCGGAACCACTTCGATCCAATAACCACCACGAACCTTTACGGTATTGGTTATAAGGTCCAGTATGCTGGAATTAAATTAATTTAACAAATTCAACTATTTTAAATAAGTATTGTACTTAGAAACTATTATAATATCGATGGATTTTCTGTAAAAGTGTTTTGGTCATCGTAAGATAAAAACCTATCGTGTTATATGTGACGCGATCTTACGAGTTACCTTTGTGTCTGATTTTGATAACTTAAATAACTTAAATTAAGTGTGTTTATCACACTAGTTTCCAGCCTGACTCGGGTGTTACTTTATTGTAATGCTCGGGTCAGACCGAGTGTTACAGAATTCAGGTTAGGATGCTTTGGAGCTCAGGAGACAAGCTGTATGGCAGAGACGTCTCACGTGTACTTGATTATATTCCGCTGTGTATTGTAGGCTGTATATTCAGCATTTGTGAGGACAAATTATTATAACTGTCCACATTTATATGCCGATGATTGTACTCTGATAATTTGTATGTATATTAACAGTTACAGTTTTCTTGTATAAAAATCAGTTATTGTATGTTATATTTTGTTCCACTGCGATTGTGAGATTCTGTGTTGTGTTTTCTATTTCTTCTTCTATCGTTTTCTTCTTAGCCCCTAATGATTTGGTATTTCCGGCACTCGATTACTCGGCATTCTATACAGTGAACGTATTAGTGTCGATTTTCGAGGGTCGAAAATCTTCGGTCGTTACATTTTGTGTTCACGTTTGGTGATGCATGGTTGTCTCCTGGATTTTATTTACAATTTCTTATATTATTGTAAAAGTGTTTCATGTTACCTAAAAAGATATATACCTAATTTTGAGTATCACAATCATAAAAGTAAAACAAAAATTCACAATATTGTCATTTTAAGTGTATTTTAAATATTTTTTTTCTTCTATATTCGTGAATGTGTCAATATTATCAATTTTAAACCACTCTATGTTGTCATTTTCAAACTTTTTCCAATTATCTATCCTCATTTATAATTTTATTACCTTTATAGCCTTATGTGTTATTATGAAATTTTTATTCATGCTTTTTTGTTACCCTAATAATACAATTTCTTCTAACAGTAAACTAATCAAGTATATTATGTTCTACAAAATCAAATTTATGAATTTTGTGTTCCATTTCTTTGTGCTTGGTTTCCTTGTTCTCCAATGATGACATCTTAAGTATGTTTTAAATAATTTGTTTCTTCTATGTTTGTGATCGTGCCAATATCATCAATTTAATTGTCTAACGTAAAATATTTATTGAAGAAGTATTTAATGTTAGTTAAAGTGGTGTAACCATTATGCATAAGTTGTTTATTAAAAATATGCACATAAAAGGATTATCCACATATTTATAGCAGTAGAGCCCTTACTATCCATCCTCATTTACAATTTTATTAACTTTGTAGTCTTATGTGTTATTAGAAATTTTTATTCATTCTTTTTTGTTAACATAACAATACAATTTCTTCCAATAATAAACTAATCAAGTATATTATGTTCTACACAATCAAATTTATGAATTTTGTGTTTGATTTCTTTGTGCTCGGTTTCTTTGTTCTCCTAACAAAACAGTATGTCCTATTTTTGTTATGATCGTTCCAAACCTTTGGTTATTTGCCTCATCTACTCAATTGTTTGTTTTTAGGTATGTTGTCCTTAGCGATAGTGTATTGCCAAATGTAATCATAGCCAGCATTTGTAATTCAAAAGAAATCACCCATTTTCTTTGTTTGCAACATAAACTTTGGTTTGTGTTCCCATATCAAAGGCAGTATTTTTGTATTTACCATGGCTTTTTATGTCCATTCAATTTCACTATTTCAATAAACCTTACACTACTTCACCAATTAGGTTCTTAGAATTGAATTCCTTGCTTTAATTAAATAAAGCAAATAAAAATCACTATTGTTATGGTATGTTAGTTTTGTCTTCCTAACAAATGTAGCGAAGATAAAGGAAACAAAAATTTTAGATGCATTAATTCATATTATCCTATTTTTCTTCATATTATACCAAAAAGTTTAGTTGCTGTCAATTACATTGACATAAGAAGACAAAAAATTTGACCATTACATTCAAAATTACTCATATTAATTTCTTAGTACTTCTCTAAATGAATTGTATGATCTGCTCCTACCTTATTATTTCATTTCTTCCCAAAATTGAAAGAGCATTTTTTTGGAAGTAATCGTATTCTAATAAACTATTCTCAAATTAAATCCATGTTTTCTTTATAAATATATAACATTTTCCTACATTTTTATTATACCAGGCTATAAATTTGACAACCATATTTAGCACTTGTGATTCAAAACATAAATTTTGATTAGTTTCCTTTTCATTGGAATTCTTTTACTATTTACTACAACTTATTCTACATATTCATTTTCTTTGTTTTCTACCTTTTTTATCGTTTAACGATACTTTACCAGTCATGATCTTGGAATTTATTTTTTGTTCCCACTCAGATGACTTTATTATGAAGAATATGTGGAAGATGTATCCTACTTTGAATTTCTTACTTCTTATATTTACTGGAAATTATGGAATGTTGCTCTACGGCTTCTTAAGGTATTGAGCAAAGTTATAACAAGTAAAAGTTTGACATACTGTTGTTGTCTTTCAGCTAAACTATACATTATTTTTTTCTCGGATTGCTCAAGGACGAGTAAGTATATTTGAACAGCAAAGCACAAGATTATACAACTAAAATTGTGCTAATAATTTTTCTACTTTGTTTTATAATCGAATATAAGTTGTACATTTTTTTTAATAATTTATACTTTGTTTACAAACCATCAATGTATGTTGATTGGAAGTAATTTACCGCTATAAGGTTAACAAAGTTGCTTACATCGGTTTTTCTACTTACGTAGTATATTGGGCAGTTTATTTAGTTTTACCTTATCAGATCATCAAAGTTGCTTACATTATGTCGTTATTATGAAGCAATTTTGCTTTCTCTTTTCCATTTTCTACAACTGGTTCAAAATACCATTAAGTTATAGTTATCATGGTTAGTAAGAGTAAGTATTAGATACAAATAATATTGCATGGCACTGCATGGGTGAATTTATGTTTGGTTGTGTAGTATATGTTACACCCTGAAAAAAATGAAGCTTTATTGTGCTTATAACTCAAAGGATTTATTTAGATTTCAAGCATTAATTATATTCATTATTTGGGGTTGTGAACTTGAATGCATGATAAGAATCAATTTAATGTATGTTTCAAAAAAAAGTGAAGCTATGTATTGGTACCTAAGTTATCCAATTAACTTTTAATTTTTTAAATAATACATTAATTTTCATCTTTAATCTACTTTGCAAATTCTAACCACTAAGCGATGGTCCTATGTTTCAATGAAGTTAGTTTAAGCTGCCATAAGTTCATTTCAATCATCAAATGACTTTGATAAAATGAATGAGTATATATTAAAGCTTTAGAGGATTATATTTTTGTGTTCATATCATTTTTGGTAGTACGAAAGGTTGGGAAATAAATTTAATGCGTTGAGTATATAATTTATTTTCTATATAAAAAAGTAAGGGAAAAGAATATTGATTGAAATTTCAAAAAAGTTCACTAAGAAATGCGTTGAATTAAATGATCATGTTAACTATCATTTAAAAAATATTTCAATATTTATAGAAACAAATATTCGATGCTAATAATAGATAAATATAGTTGCAATCCGTATACTTATTTTTAGTTAATTTTGATTTTTTAAAATCTACTTGATTTACACTTTCTCAACAAGGGTCAACTTTTGCACATTGATAAGCTTTTCATATGCTAATTAATATGGAGCTTGCGGTCTTTACCAAATTGTGTAATATTGTCACTGTTCTCCAATAGCAAGCTTATCGATTTCGTAAACAGATGAACATTTAATCCATTTGGGTTCAGTCACGGGGACATGGAAGGACGACAACCTCTATCAACATATGCTGCTTGGTCAATGATGCTACACTTTTATCCAAACACTAATTTTTATTCTTTATTTTTTATGTGTATCGAACCAAACAATCCTTCTGCTTATCTATTGTAATGCTATAAACATTTGCTTTTATGGACTTAATTTAGCCCCGCTTGACTTCTTTGTTCAGCACAATTGATGATCATGTATTTGATAAGATTTAGATAACACCCTTTCATTCATCTTTTAAACAACATATATTTCATTAGATGTATTTTGTTTTTGACGCTGATATATTTGTCACAAGTTAGTATTTCCTTGATTGGAAATATTAGGTTATCTATTTTATTTTTATTTTATTTCTATTGCCCAGCTAGCTATTGTGCTTTCAAATGTTTGATGACCAACAGTATAGTTTATTATTTAAGTGCTAAAGAAATGCACTACCATATTGCCTCCTTAATTTAGAAGCACGTTGGACTGTGCCTCAAAATTGTTTGCGCATTAGCCATCATAAACCATTCCATGCAATAGTTATTTTTTTAATACAGCTCCAACATTTGTACTGAACCACTTGGACCAATTGATCTGTCAACACATGATAGCTCAACAGTACAAGTGCTACATATGTATCACCTTGCTATATATCCTTTTGTGATGTATTGACTATGTTGTTCTAATTGTTTCTATTTGATAATATGGTGGATAACACATTAGATTAGTTTCCTAATGCGCCTTTTGAATCGAAATCTATATTGTGCATGACGTTTTACTGTCCGACATTTAACAGTTGCAAATAATTTTTTTCACATTACTTTGGTTTGAACATGATTTACAAATATCGTTTTACCAATAACGTACTATTGTATTTTCAAAGCTTTACATTCAACGCCGTGTGCGTAGCACGGGTTCGCACTCGTATAGTATAAGATTAATAATTTTCATGTATGCTAATGGTATATAGGATGAGAAGAATTGTGGAAAGAGTATACTAAAGGTCACATATTCTTTTTTATTTATATATAATAATAGAATAGATAGTATAAGAATAACATTTTTGTTGGAGGATTATAGTGCGATGAATAAGGCAAATTAAGGAGAGAGCGGTATTTTATTTCTAAAATTCTAAGAAAATAGGAAGGAAATCATGTGAGATCTGCTAATAAGGTAGGTAGTATAAGATATATATTGAACGTTCATTATGTTCAATGAATTAATGATATTATTAATATTTTTCATGTATGTTAATGGTATATAGGATGGGAAGAATTATGGAAAGAGTATACTTAAGGTCACCTATTCACTTTTATTTGTATATAATAATAGAATAGATAGTATAAGAATAACACTTTTGTTGGAGGACTATAGTGAAAAGAATGTGGCAAATTAAGGAGAGAGAGGTATTTTATTTCTAAAATTATAAGAAAAATAGGAAGAAAATTGTGTGAGATCTGCTAATAAGTTATATAGTATAAGATAAGATAAGATATAAGATTAATATTTTTCATGTATGTTAATGGTATATATGATGAGAAGAATTGTGGAAAGAGTATACTAAAGGTCACGTATTCTCTTTTATTTATATATAATAATAGAATAGATAGTATAAGAATAACATTTTTGTTGGAGGACTATAGCGCGAAGATGGGGAAAATTAAGGAGAGAGTAGTATTTTATTTCTAAAATCTCGGAAAATAGGAAGGAAATCGTGTGAGATTTTCTAATAAGGTAGATAGTATAGGATATGGTATAAGATTAATATTTTCCATGTATGTCAATGGTATACAGAATGAGAAGAATTGTGGAAAGAGTGTATTAAAGGTTACATATTCTCTTTTATTTATATAAAATAATAGAATATATAGTATAAGAAACATTTTTTTTGGAGGACTATAGTGCGAAGAAAGGAAAATTAAGGAGAGAGCGGCATTTTATTTCTAAAATTCTAAGAAAATAGGAAGGAAATCGTATGAGATCTGCTAATAAGGTATGTAGTATAAGATATATGATAATAGAATAGATAGGAAGAATTCATTTATAATTTCAACAACTGAACTAAAAGATATACTTTTGTGAATTTATAAAAAATAATCCTTATAAGCTAAGAATTTATTCTTAAAAGTAAAAGTATAAAAGAACTCAATTTATCAATTATTTAAAAATAAAATTGAAAAAATAGGTGAGAATTAATTGTTTCACTGCTCAACCTTCTAACTTTAGTAGTTAGTATATCATTTAATTTTATAAATCATATAATAAGTTATGTAAACTAATAATATGTATATATAGTATGTGTTTGTACCATAATTGGGCACAACACTCTTCGGATGTGTTTGAAGAGATAAAATGAAGAAAGTAAATGTAAAATGAGGTAGATCTAACAAACACACAAATCAGCAGATAAGAAAAAGTACAAAAACACACAAATTTAGAGTGGTTCAGCGTATGGCCTACGTCCACTATGAAATGATTGATGTTTATTGATTATAACTCGCTGGTTACAAGTGGATTACAATAGTGCAATCAAAGTACAACAGCAATTTCGGTAGAGTATCAACGTAGAAAGGCCAAAAGTCCCTTTTCTGAAGGCATTTGGCTGCCATTTATAGGCATAGGCTGAAAATATCTAGCTCAAAACTCGAAAGACTCCTTCTCCCACGTGGGTGGGCCAACCAGATCGATCCATAGCCATTTGGGATCGATACGTGTACCATCTGTATCGATAAAAAACAATGCCATTTGGGCTGAGATCGATCAAGGACATTCTTGAGGTGGTATGCAATCTCCTATGAAAATTTGGTGCCATTTGGACCTGTAGATTTAGAGTTATGATCGATCCAAGTTTGAGTTTGCAATTGGCTGGCGTCTTCCTATCGATCTACTCGTATCGATGGTTGTTCGTAGCAATACCATACGTATCGATCAGGGTGACGTTGTGCTATATTTCAGGATCGATCCACTTTTCATGCCGAGTGACCGTTTCTTCCATTTGAATCGTGCTTTGTTTGTATCGACCTGGAATTACTGTTTATATCATTCTGGACAACTCTTTTTGTATCGATGGTCGGTGCTCTATTTCGTGTCTATGACCCTTGGTTGGCTTCGTATCGATGGACAAAGCCACTTCATATCAATGGCTCTCACTTTAGTTTGCACCGATACATACTTATTCCTTTCGTATCGATGTTTGTTTATACGTTTCGTATCGAACACTGGTCGATCGATACAAACTGTCTGGACGATGATCGATACAAATAGCTTTAAGGCTAAAATTGTGGAAGTCTGATCGATGCTGGCTACCGATGGATACGAAGGGATGTGATGGATATGAAGGAGAATGGTGAATGATGGATACTAACTAAAGCTTTCTTGAGGGATGGATACGAATAGAGCTGGTTTTCTTGACCTTGATCGATCCATATCTCAAGCATACGAACTCCGATTGACCTGAAACTTGGAACGTTGGCTTCCATAGCTTTGCTTATCGTACCATGTAAATTGTAACTCGATCCGGACTCTGACCAAATTTGCCAGCATTGATAGCGGACCTGTGTATAACCGATCTTCGGGACGGACTGCCTTTGGTTTTCAGTCAATTTCTTGGTGTCACGGCCTTGCCAAAAGGCGAGATAACATTTGCCCCCCCCAAATATGTCTTGTGTGAAAACGACATGCTTTGAAAAACTGTAATCTTTATTCTGAAAAGTTCTATCCGATTCGTTGAACAGTTGTCGTCCCTTCGTCAGATGTAACCACTGATTGATTTCCAGTAATATAAATGCTGGATTGTTGGCTGCCAATGATCATGCGGTTCATTGTTGTAACTGAGTGTCGAGTGCTAGCAATCTGTTTTTCACTGTTGTAATTGTCACCAAGTGAGCATTCAACTCCTGTGAATTTTGAAAATTGAATGTTAGTCCGTCATACATGCACGTATGTTAACCCGACTTCCGTTAACATTTGCACGTTCATGAGTTGATGTCAAGTTTTTTTTAAATCGAGTTTCTTATCGATCCACTCCTGAATCGACGTGAAATTCGAGTTGTAACAATGCTTGATGGTCGTTTTAGAATATCCCTTCATATCGATCCTCTCCTGGATCGATTTTAGAAGTCAGGATAGGTATTTCGTATCGATGGCTATCGATACGTAATAGTTCGTTCCTTGAAATTTCATCGTATCGATGGATACAAACTGCTGTTATCTCAAAAGTGATGGATACGAAATTGTTGTTTCATATCGACGAATCATTGATGGATCCGAATAGTTCAGACAACCCTTTATGTATCTTTCGTATCAGGTCGATGGATACGAAAAGCCTTGTCTCAGATAGATTCGAGTCGATGGTTACGAACAGTCGCATTCTTGACTGATGCGGGTGGATGGATACGAACACTACTTCGTATCGATGACGTGTAAACCGCTTCTACCAGTTATTGGTACTGGAAGGCGAATCGACATCTGCCTAGGTTCGAACCATATAAATATGGTTTTGTACTTAGAATTTTTTTAACTTGCACCTATTTTTCTGCCCTGCTTTCGTATCGATTAAAATCTCGAGGAAGAAAGAATAGCCTTCTCCTTCGAACCATCTAATCCCCCGATCCCTTGAATTAACTGCTCGAATTAGGTAATTAACTAGCCAAAACCACCATAAACAATGAGACTCAGATCTAATTGCCAATCTTCCCTTGTTCGTGGCCATTCGGGTGATGTTGAGGCCGGAGTTTGGTCGAGGAAGGTTGAAATGGAATTTGAGTTTTGGAGAAGATGAAGTATGGAGGGATACGAAGGCAGTGCTTGTGTCGAATGAGGACAAATGATTTGTATCGATCTGAGAGTGATTGGAGTTCATACCGATCAACAATAGTGGAGGTTCGTATCAAATGGGGAAATGACTTTGTATCGATAGGGTATGGTGTGAGTTCGTATCGATCTAGAGCGATCAATACGAAATTCTAGCCATGTGATTGATACGAAGTTGTAGCCCTGTTGATCGATACGAAGGTGAAAGGTTTGCTGATCGATATGAACTGGAATCCTGGGTGATCGATACGAAATTCCCTCCTTGGCAATCAATACGAATGGAGCTTCTAGTGATTGATCCAAGTCTTGACCTTGATGGATACGAAAATTTTGCATTATCGAATATTTGACTCCGACGAGGTTCTGCCTTGCATAATTGGACTTAACCGCTTTATTGCATATTTGACTGCCCTTCGAAGCTCGTCGATGGAACTGTAGCTTGACAAATTTGACGAACTTTAACTTGGATCGTTCTCCGAAGTCTGGATGGCATGGTTGGGATGGTCAGCGATGACGGTCACTCCGGTTGAATCTCGAAGTCTCGTCGTTTGAACATCTCACAAATCCCATAGAATTTCTTAAGTATTATGTAGCATTGCACTGCACGAAACATTCACGCACTTCACACTAGGGGAACACGGGTTTTTTGTCGTCTAACAATGATTTTTACTGAATTCAATAGCTATGGAACCCGGAAGTTCACAGTCGCAGGAAGTTCAGAGTCCAACACTTCCCGCAAATGAAATGCCGGTTATTGTAGCCGACGCTATTAGCCCTGCTCCGGATGAACTACCAGGAGCAAATTTTATCGCACATCCACAAGACTCTGTCCATTCTAATATTTTTGAAGACATGTTAGGTAGGATTTGCCTAAGGCATGGGTTGTCGCTGGATGACGTCTTATTACCAGGGCCAGAAGATAGAGCCCATAACCCCCCAAAAGGGTACACAGCCTGCAATAGGTTTATGTGTGTAGCCAGAACACTTCCTCCTTTTAACCAGTTCATTTGAGAAGTTCTATTTTTCTCGAGGATTGCTCCATCCCAATTGCATCCGAATGGGTATGCCCTACTGAACAGTCTTTTTGTCATCTTCATGGAGCATCTCTTCCGTCCTCCGATGGTAGAAGAGATTAGATTCTTATTCAATGTAAAGAGCCACGGGGACAACCCTTCCTTCACTTTCTTAAAGGAAGTTAGGAACTGTCAGATCATGGTCGGGCGTGTAGCGATTTGAGTTATTTCAAGACCGAATGGTTCTTTGATCGGTGTCCACCGGGGTTCGCCAAATGGTGGCTAGCAAGACGTAAGTGCACTAGCCTCTTTGCTAATTAACTGGATAATAGTAGTCGATGTCGAGTCTAACACTTTCTTTCTTTTACAGCTTCAATTTCGTGACCTGAAGGTGCTCAGTTTAAGGAGATAGTAAGGGTTGTTAAAGAGGTGCCCGCCGAGTACAAAGAGATCGATAAAGTCCTTATGGACGAAAATATGGTTGTCGTTGGACTAATTGACAGAGATCAAAGCATTGGACTCGTAAGAGTTCTTAGGACAGCCCCGGTGAGGCAAGCTCAAAGGAGAGCTCCCAGAATAGTAATTAGTGAACTAGGCGGTGATGAGAATATGCTTGCTAGAGACGAGCCCGCAGCTGGGCCTTCACAAAGTCCCCGATCTTTAGAGTGGAAGAGAAGAGGCAAGTCTACTGCTCGAAAATCTATAAGGCAAAAAACTGTCATAGTCTCTTTGCCTGCTACTAGTCAAGAGATTCCTCCTTCGCAGATGGAGAGCTCTTTTGCGGGACTGGCAGACATCCCCATTCCGGATGACTTGCCATTGCACCAAGATACCAGATTAGAGGGGCTTAAAAGTGCCTTAGACATAGGAGATCCATCTCCTCTGAATACGACCATTACAATCGGTTGGTTGGGGGGGTTTTGCACATGTATACACACACTTCATGACATCACACACTCATTACTCACGAGTTGTCCAATCTACGGAGATAACTAACTACGCCTTTCTTTTAATTTTTCAGATCTGATGTCGAAGAAACCATCTATGCTCGATAGCTTTCGCACAGCACGCGAATCCTCCAAATTTTATAGGGAATCTCGTAGGCTTGACTCTGACTATGAACGCCGCCACTCTAGCCAAGAGAGGGAATACTACGATAGAGATAGAGTCAGGGAAAGGGAGAGGGAACGAGAAAGAGAAAAGGAGAGGCGAGATAGACGCCGTTCCCGATCACGCTCCCCTCCACCCAGGATTCCGTTGCCACCCCCAGTTCGGGGACACAGGTCGTTGTGACTTCACGCCAACCGGCGCCTCCGGTAATTCCAAGACCCAACGAACATCGCCGTATGACCGGGGAAGACACCTCTGTTGCAGCTACTTTGGCAGTTACAGAGTCGACAGGTGAGGGAGCCGCTTGGATAGCTCAACTGAAGAGAGATTTCCCAAACTTATGCTTCGATGGCTTCCATTTTCCCCCAAATTTGATGGTGCTTCCAAATGGAGTAGAAATAATCGTTCATGATCATGTCTATCATGCTTTTGGCCAATACCGAGAGTGGAAGAAGGCCGCCGAGAAAGTTTTAGCTATGGAGTTTGAGCGAGTGAAGAAAATTGAAGAGCTCCAGGAAACCATCACCCAAAAGGATCGTATCATCACAGTGCTCACTGGAGAGAATGACACTTTAAGGAATTCCGAAACGGAGGCCCTGAAAATGGTTAACGAGGCCAATAGGGAGTTGGAGCGGATGAGGCAGGAGCATCTAAAGTTAGCATATGATATGGGCAACAGGAATGCCATAGTCACTGCTGAAAAAGATAAAGCATTCCAAGAGCTGGCGGAGCTTAAAGCTAAATACGACGAAGTTGTTAAGGAGAAAGATGAAGCTAACAAGATCGCTCAGGACACCGTTACCAAACTATGGAGGCTCAGAACGAGCGGGATGTGGTGAAGTTGAAAGCTCAATAGGCCAAGGCTAGAGTTGGGGTTGAGGTTGAGGTCAGAGCAGCGGTGGCCAGACTTGAGAGCGACATTGAAGAACTCTTAGTTACCTACAATGTCAACGTTATGAGATACCGTGATTTGAGCTGGCTCAGTGACTACCCAACTCACTTACATTGTGCCTGGCACCGTTTCTTGGCCGATGAGAAGGCAGAGCATCATACTGAATCCCTCAATGAATTTGATCTGGAAAACCGATTGTTGAACGAGGAAGAGAGGAGAATTCTTCATGATGCAGCTGTCGCATTTGAGAAATAGAAGTTCACTACACAGCACTCAGAGGTTGGAGAGGGTTCTGGTGTGTGGCATCACGTTACAAGCTCTAAGATCACTGCGCCAACCTAGCCTGAGTCCGCTCCTGTGATTGATCCTTTACCTATGCTGGCCAATGATCCGGATCAGCCACAACTATCTCCAGCCCGCGAGCACGTGCTAGGAGGAACCTTAGCCTCCGCCACGAGTCAACCTGTGGATGGTATTCCTAATTTTTCTCGAACTCATTCGAAGTCTGGAGTACTATCGAAGGAAATTTAGAATTTTTTCTCTTATCTCCATTCAATTATAGAAGCATCACCGACCATGCCCCCTGTAACCCAAGAACAAAATCAACAGCAGGAGGCTATCATTACAGAGGCTACGACGACCACCACCACTGCTACGGCTGGGGGAGTGGATGTGAGCGCTTTCACCTTTAACGGGCAAATGATGGACGAGCTTCTTGGCACTCACAATGATCCACTTTCTGACTTGCCATTTGTTATGAGTGGAAGTGCGTTCGCAGCCAGCTCTTCGGCTCCGACTGCCAGCATTCCACCCGATACTCAAGCAGCTCACAACGACGCAATAATGGTGGAAATTAATGCTGAGATGGCGAGCGCAACAATGGGTAGCACCACAGAAGGTGGAATGGCAGGACCCGGCCCGACCCCTTTACTCATGATCTCTCCGGGTGGCATGATATTGTTATTGGGTTTCCCCTCGTATCTTCTCACATGGAAAGTGCTCCTGTCCCTCCGACCACGCACTCTGAAAGCATCCCAATATTGGTGAGTTCAGAGAAGGAGACCACGATACTTCCCTCGGCCGGGGACAAGCCTAGTAAAGGCAAGAGCTCGAAGCGGCATCATAGTGGCAGCTCCAGTGGGTCGACTCCAAAGGAGAAGGAGCATAAGAAGAAGAATACCAAGGAGTAAGAATGAATCTTGGCATCCCTTTTTGGTAGATAGTTAGGACCTTTCTTTTTCATTCTTGCAGACCGTGTATAGATGCGGGTTCGACCCCTACTAGTTGGATTTTTGGCATAGACTTCTTATATCTATTTTGCTTTTAGAGGATAAATAAAATATAATTTCCTGTTGTTCTTTGCACAACTCCACGTTTATTTGTTTAAGTGTTGCATCACCCGAGTTTTCTTTCGACACATTTGCGAGGCATCAGCCTCTGGATCGGACTTGTGTTCGGTTGTTAAGTCCTTGAGTCATGGCTTTGGGTCGTAACCAAACGTCAAGTCGCTCTTCAACGTCGTAATGTCTCGATTAGTAGTTGGTGCTGGAGTCATGCCGCCAGTCCTGAGGATGATTCGAAATTGTTGGACGATGTTTTCTTTTCACCTTTGACATTCTTTGCTTCACTCAGTCGGAACGGAGTAGTAAAGAGATGAATTTGAGTGATCGGGTTACACCCGCTCACTTACTGACAATTGTATCCACACTCTAGGGATTGAACTCGCATGCGGGCGGTCGATCAAGCCTGCTTAATGTTTAAAGTTATGTCCACACTCTGTTGACTTCAGTTGTTTTTCGGGCAGTCAGTCACACCCGTTTTATTAATCGGAATTGTGTCCACACTCTGGGGACTTAGATTGAATTATGGGCGGTCAGTCACACCCAGTCGAAGTTTATACTCCAGTCCATGCTCTGGGGACTTAGAGTTAGTTGTGGGTGGTCAGTCACACCCAGTTGAAGTTTATACTCTAGTCCACGCTCTGGGGACTTAGAGTTAGTTGACAGACGGTCGATCACATCTGTTTTGAGTCTTAGGATTTCGTTCGCACTCTGGGAACGATTGATTCATCAGGATCGTGGGCGGTCGGGTCACATCCACCCTGAGTTAACAAGCGAGGTCGTTAGATGGACGGATCCATCCTCCTCTAGATTGGATTAAATACGGGAGAATTCGTTAGGTGGACGGATCCATCCTCTTTGAGCCCACATTTGCAAGTTTATACTCCAGCTCGCACTCTGGGAGCCAGACTTTGTTAGAGGATTGTCGTGTATCAATCCTTTTTGGCTTCAATGTGATAGCTTGCCCCCGAGCTCAAGTTTCACTTAGCGAGTGACCGGTCGTATCACAGTCACTCCCTATTTGAATAAGTCCCACTATAGGATGGAACTTAGCTCTCCGTGCACTGTAATGGTCGTATGACACATTTTAAGAATCACTGCTCTGGCTCGAAGAGATTGCATTTTATTGTTGAAATAAGAAAGTATGGCAATGTCAGTTGCCTTATTACAAAATCAAATTTCAAAATGCATAAACAAATTGCAAATGAAAAGCAAACTGAATGAATAAACAAAGCCTGTTATTTATAGTAGCGACGAAGATTCTCGCTGTTCTAGGCTCTCGGCAAAGTGAGACCATCGACGGTCGATAACTTAAATGTGCCATCTCCGAGTCTTCGTTCAATAACATACGGTCCCTCCCACATTGGTTTCATATGCGAAGGGACCAGGTAAATCCTGTTGAGGACGAGATTGCTAAGTTCAAAGGTTTGAGGTCGAACTTTAGTGTTGTACAATCGGGCGACTCGACTTCGGTGCGCAGCTGCCCTCAAATCAGCCTCTTCATGCTTCTCATCCAATAAGTTCAGAGATTCGGCAAGTAATATAGCATTTGTCTTTGGATCATAGTAAGTCACACGATGAGAAGGTACTTCCAACTCGACTTGAATGACAGCTTCGGAGCCGTAGGAAAGTGAAAATGGAGTGTGGTCGGTCGCGGACTTGTGGGTCGTTCGGTATGCCCATAGGGCCATAGGAAGTTCATCGACCCATTTGTCCCCATCTTTTTCCTATCGTTTCTTTAGAATGGACTTTATAACTTTTTAACAGCTTCGACCTGTCCATTCGCTTGAGGGTGTGCAACTGTAGAGAACTTCCTTTGGATATGGAATCGTGGCAGAAATTCTTGAACTCAACACTATCGAATTGGGCTCCGTTGTTAGTGATGATGGTATGTGGGAGACCAAATCGACAGATAATGTTGCATACCACAAAGTTGATTACTTTCTTCGTTGTGATAGTAGCAAGGGGTTCGGCTTCCGCCCATTTGGTAAAGTAATCAACTACAACGATGGCGTACTTCGCGCCACCTTTAGCAAGAGGTAGAGACCCAATAATATTGATGCCCCATATTGCGAACGGCCATGGACTGACCATTTGAGTTATTTCGGTAGGCGGGGCTCTTGGAATCCAAGCATGCTTCTGACATCTATCACATTTCCTGGCATAATATGATGCGTCGCGATTCACAGTCGGCCAATAATAGCCGTATTGGAGCACTTTCTTAGCAAGAGCTTGCCCCCAGGTGTGATCGCCACATTCTCCTTCATGTACATCATGTAATACTCGCTTAATTTCATCGTGGGCGATACACCGGAGTAAAGGAATACAATATCCTCTTCTATACATGACTCCATTATGAATAGTAAACCGCGAAGCCTTCCGGAGAACTTGTCATTCCTCATTCTTGCGCTCTGGTAGGGTCCCATACTCGAAATAGTTCCCGAACGGAGTCATCCATGATTCCTTATCGGGTATGACTTTATGTACCTAGTCGGTCTCCATTTGATCAACACTCAGGAAGGATAGTGTCTCAATGGGAATAAGTCCCATTTGTTGTGCCTCGCCAGTGCTGGCTAACTATGCCAAGGAATCGGCCTTTTGATTGTGTTCTCATGGTATGCAATAAATGGCATAATAATTGAGCTGATTCAATATTTCCTGGACCCGAGCAAGATAAGCGGCCAGTCTCCGGTCTCTGGCCTAGTATTTCCCTCGAACTTGGCATACGACCAACTGTGAATCGTAGTAAATCTCCACAGCAATAATTTTCAAGTGTCTGGCGAGTCTGAGTCCGACAAGTAAGGCTTCGTACTCAGCCTCATTTTTGGTCGCATAGAAATTAAACTTCAAAGCAAAGCATATAGATCAACTTTCAGGAGTTTCGAGCACGATTCCAGCGCCTGAACAGCGGTCATTTGATGTGCCAGCAGTATACAGCTTCCATACATATTTGGGAGATTCACTAGCTTCGGGAAAGTCCTCCGGGATAGTGAATTAGACGATGAAGTCCACGAGGACTTGTCCCTGAATAGCTCGCCTTGGTGCGTAAGTGATGTCGAACTGACTCGACTCGATATTCCACTTGAATAACCTACCAGACATCTGAGGCCGCGTAAGGACCTGTCGTAACAGCTGGTCGGTGTAGATGGTGATAGAATGAGCCTGGAAATATAAGCGAAGCTTCCTCGAGGCAATAAAAAGATAGTAAGCTAACTTCTCCAACTTCGGATAGTTTCTCTCTTCCCTAGTCGGTTGTTTGCTGATGTAATAGACTGGTCGTTGTATCCGATCCTCTTTCTGAATCAAAGCAGCACTGATTGAATTTTCTGACACCGCCATGTAGATGTACAATCTCTCGTGATCAATAGGCTTTTATAGAATAGGTGGTGTGGACAGGTGTTGAACCAGTGCTTGGAATGCACCTTCACATTCAGTAGTCAATTCAAAGTTCCGTTTGCCTTTCCTGATTAGGTTGAAGAAGAGGATGAATTTGTCGGTGGACTTTGAGATGAACCTGCTCAGTGCTGTTATCTTTCCATTGTGGCTCTGAACTTGCTTTACGTTCCTCGGGGTCTCGAGATTCCTAATTGACTATATTTTCTCGGGATTAGCTTCGATTCCCCGAGCATTAACGATGAACCCAAGGAATTTTCAGGACACGACCCCAAAGTGACACTTTAATGGATTGAGCTTCATTCTATACTCTCGAAGGATGTTGACCATCATTTCCTAGTCTCTGATATGACTGGTGGAGAATCGTGACTTTATAAGCATGTCATCCACGTATACCTCTATAGTTTTTCCGATTTGGTTAGCAAACATTCGATTAACTAGCTGTTGGTAAGTTGCTCCAGCATTTTTGAGCCCAAAGGGCATGACTTTGTAGCAATAAAATCCCAGATCGGTGATGAAGCTGGTGTGCTCCTAATCGGGCAGGTGCATGGGAATCTGATTGTAGTCGGAATATGCATCCATGAAGGATAAGAGCTCGTGTCCGGCTGTTGAGTCTACAAGTTGATCAATCTGGGGAAGTGGAAAACTATCTTTGAGGCAAACTTTGTTCAAGTCTGAGTACTCAACGCATGTCCTCTATTTCTCGTTAGGTTTCCTGACAAGTACAAGGTTAGACACCCATTTTGGATGTAGCGCATCTCGGATAAACCCGTTCGACTTGAGTTTTTCTACCTCTTCCTTTAGGGCGGTAGATCTCCTTGGATCCATACCACGCCTTTTTTGCTTGACTGGGACATGGCACGGGTCGATATTCAGGGTGTGGCTCGCGATGTCCGGCGAGATCCCACACATGTCAGAGTCTGTCCAGGCAAACACGTCATGGTTTGCCCGAAGAAATTCAACCAATTCCTCCTTCATATGTTGGTTTAGTTGAGATCCAATCTTTATCATTCTAGAATCGTCGTTATTATCGATCGAAACATCGATCGTCAGCTCTACCGGAGAAGCCTAACTGTTTTGACTTCGTCCTCGCTTTAAGTATCTCTTGGGTCAAGATCTCTTGGGAATCGGTTGTGGCGCCCGGGCCTAGGTCCAAGCGTTAACTGTTAATTATTTGCAAAGCAGACGCAGAGAGATTCCTCTATGCCCTTTCCCTTCTCTTTTCGCTGCACCTCCCGCAGCTCAACAACATAACAAGCCCGTCCAACAGCCTGGTCTCCTTGAATGACTCCGACTCCATTATTGGTGGGGAATTCAAAGTTAGACGCCAAGGGGTGATAGCAGCCCTGAACTCAGCTAGGGCCGGTCGGCCCAAGAAAGCGTTATACGGTGAGTCAATATCCAATACGATAAACTGCAACATCCGGACTCTTCGACGTTCCTCAATTCCCAACTCCACTGGTAGGTCCACCATCCCAGTGGGTATAGTCGCGCTTCCATTGAATCCATGAATACAAGACTAACAAGGCTTCAAATATTTTTCTTCCATCTTCATTTGATCATAAGCTCGCTTAAAAAGTGTTCACTGAACTTCCACTGTCCACTATGATCCTCTTCATCCAAGCAGGACCTATCTGAGTTGAAATGACTAGTGGATCAATGGTAGGGGCTTCGACTCTCACTACGCCATAAATGACCTTCTACAACATTTTTGCAAGGTGTTGCCAGCTAAAATGTTGCGACAGCTATAAAATTTTGGTCCTACTGCAACGTTGTATTTTTGGTGTTACCTTAGCCATAAAAATGTGTTGCTCTAGCTAAACAAGTGTAACAGGATGCAACATTTTTATATAGTGTTGCTATAGATGTATTCAAATTAAAAAATTAATAAAATTAGCAATCCGTGTGAATACGATCCAACGGTCTACATTTAATCTGATTGTTAAAATGGATCACCAGTACAATTTGTCCCAAAATTTCATTTTCCCGCTTTACTTTTCATAACATTTCGTTCTCACCCCCAATTTCCAAATCCCTAATTTCCAAATCATATTTTCGTTCCTCACCCCCAGCTACCCCCTGACCCATCGCCCCCAGCTACCCCCTGACCCATCGCGACCATCTAGCTCCAACCAGAGCCCCGTCACGACACCAAAACCCGAAGCTAAACAAAGTTTTCCGTTCAAACCCCTTTTGCCACCGCTGTCGTCGCCATCAGCTCTTGTTTCTCGTTCCTCTCTATGTGAAAATTAGGGCACGCGATTTTTCTTTCTCGTTCCTCTCTGTGAAAACTAGGGCACGCGATTTCAGTTGCTTTGATGCTCTGATTGATTGAATCTAGTGTGAGAAACGTTCCTGGTAGCTTGCTCCTTCATTCTCCTTGATTGATTGCTCGAATTGCTTTGACTTCATCGTCGGCTGCGATGTGATATTATTTGGTATGTTTTCTGCCTTCTGGTTTACTTGGTTATTCTCGATTTTGGTTACACTCGCACGCTTTTGCCGATGATGAATTAGGATTTATTTATAGGCTTTATTTCCTATAATCTCGAGTTTAATCTTTCTGTTGGACTTTGAGAAATCTGGTATGTTGGATTGCGATGATGTATTGGTATGTTGGATTTTGGTTCACTAGCTTGATTTTGCTTTGCCGATGATGAATTGCGATGTGATATTATTTGGTATGTTGGATTTTGGTTCACTGGCTTGTTTTTTATTTCTGATCTGAGCTTGTTAGCTCCTTTCTGCTGCATTTGTTAAACCAGAACTTGAACCTTTGTTAAACTTGTTCACATACCTTTGTACCTTGCTGCATTTGTTAAACCAGACCTTGAAGTATTTGTATTCTGCTGTCCACTTGAAAACTTCTTCACTTGAAAACTTCTGCATTTTTGAAAATGAGAACTTGTATATCATTTTTGAAAATCAGAACATGAACTGATGCTCCAAGTCCTCTGTATATCATATTACTGCCTATGTTTCTCTTGTACATGCCTGATGCATTCACTGTTTTTGCTTGATGGGCTGCCTATGTGTACTGCTGTGTTTCTTGCACTGGCTTGTCTACATTTTGCTGAACCTGGTTCTTGTTTATTTTGTTGGTTGCTTGGCCCTGAGTTGAATCCAGTCGATGACTCGGGTTTGACCTTGTGCCGTGTATATCACAGGTTGATCATGCAAATATTTGGTCCATGTCAGAAAAAAATATGAAAAGAAACAACCCAAATACCTGAGGCAAATAATATAACAAAAATATTTTCATTTTCTGTTCGAGTTAAATATTATTTTCCAGATTACTGCTTTTGAATTATATGTGACAGGTATTAAAGACTGGGCAGTTGGATACAAGCTAGAAGACAGAATCAAATGTGCATGAGTGCATGAGCTTGAAGACAGGTTTCAAAGAAGGCTCGATCTTCTAAAATCGGATGAATCAGGCGGTGCCCACTTGTTCGACCTAACCGCCGGGACTGCGGTGCCTCGGACCCCCGCCGGCGCTGCGCCCGGACCCTCTTCTCGGCTCGCCTTCGGCTCGGCACTCGGCTCGTCATATATTTGTTAGTGTCGGTGTCTGTATAAATTGAAACTGCATATGTAATGAGTGAACCGAGTGATGTAGTGAGGAATATCTGTATATGTGAATATCAGTGTTATATATCATTGAATTGTAAAATAGTGGAGTCAGGAATTTGTACTATTTCAAATGTTGAAATAAAATATTTATTTAAATAAATTACTGTTTAAATATTAAATTCTGTGCAATAGCATTTTATTAAATAAATATTTATTTTTATTAAAAAATCAAATATGCTCTGCATTGTGGGCCCCACAAATTCAGAAAGTTAATATCTATAGCAACATTTTGGAATGTTGCTACAGATACCTATGGGTGTTGCCATAGACCCAAATAGGGTTCTATTGCAACAATATTACTTATGTTGCCTTAGATAGTCAAAATGTTGCCTTTGAGGTCTAAGGCAACGGCAAAAATTGCATCACCCTAAAAGTGTTGCCATAGACCTATGGCAACATTTTTCGGGCCTGAGCCAACATTTTTTTTGTGTTGCAGAAGGCCATTTATGGCGTAGTGTCTATTGGCATCCCTTTCTCGAAAAACGATGTCATCTATCATCGTCTTCTACTGTTTGGCCGAAGCCCCGTCTTCCAAGTTACTACAACATTCGAAGCTCGAATGCCTAATCGAGCTGGCATACGACTCCATTTCCCTCCAGATCTGATCCGCTGGATGAGGACCACCACTAATAGTGTTAACCACTAACCTCCCACCAGTACGTGCGGGTTCCTCCGGTCTAACCTGATTCGGTATTTGATTTTGATTTGATGGACCGGCACCTCCAGCCTACGGCGCTCGAACGAACTTCTCCAACTTTCTTGCTCGGATCAACTTCTAGATAATATCCTGTAGATGACGATACTCATTCATGTTGTGGCCATAGCTTTCGTGAAATCCACAAAACTTCCCAGTTTGGATCTATTTCTCTAAATATTGCTTCGGAGCAGGTTTCTTATATTGGATATTATTACAAGTTTGCAAGTACACATTCTCCAGGGATGTATTTAAAGGAGTATAGGTGTCAAACATGGGAGCTCTACGTCGCGGTCCGCGATTCTGCTTCTACTTCTTACCCTGGTTTCCATCGCCTTTCTACTGATTCTGCTTATTATGTATATTTAACTGCACCTTTCCGGAATTCTCTCCGGTTTGTTTCATAGCGACATTGCTTTGGATTCCTTCGACATTGGACCCTACGTCATCTTTTTTCCTAGACTGTTTCGCATCCTCTCTTCTAAAGAACCAAGCTGCCTTGGAATAGAAACGATCCAATGACGTAAGGGGTTTTCCGGCAAACCAGTTGCTAAATTCAGAATCGGGATCGATTTCCTTAGTCAGTGACATCAGAATGGAATTGTCATTAGGATTACTAATCTCTGTGCATGCAGCATGGAACCTCTCTAGGTAACATCTGAGTGTCTCTCCGGGAGCTTGAGTGATGCTGGATAAGGTATTAACATCTTTGGGCCTTGTGACATGTATGCGGAACTGCTTGACAAACTTTGTAGTCAACTGGTCGAAGCATGAAATAGATTGGGGTGGAAGGCGAGTATACCACATAGTCGCGATGCCCTCTAGTGAGATTGGGAAACTTTTCCATTTAACCGCATCATCTGTCCATGCGACATTCATCAACCATTCGTATTTTAGAATGTGCTGGTTAGGGTCGGAGCTCCCTTCATAAATAGGTAGAGTTGGCATTCTAAATCTCCGAGGCGGTTCAACGTAGAGAATGTCATCGGTAAAAGGGGTATGACTCTGGGAGATTCCTCGGTCGTCATTGATGAGGCCTTGGCTCTAACAGATCATTTGGTGGATCATTGTCGGGATGTATGGTGTTTGGACATTCTGGGCATGCTAGACCAAACTGTGGTTGGGTTCCACAATGCGAGGATGGCCAAGGCATGGTCGACGGTCCATGCCTCGCCTCCTTGGCTCCAGGTCTTTGGGAACATAAGGTTCAGGAGTATAATAACGTTGGTGATGGTTCATGTCAGTTCGGTTCCGAGTGTCACCTTCCAATTCGATGGTTGTGGCAGCAGTGCGGTTATCAGTAGCGTGATAGGGAACCATCCCTCCTCGGGATGAGGGTCAAGTTTGATGGCTGGTTGACGGACCAATTCTCGCTTGTCCAATAGTCAAAGTGTGCTAAGGTCCAACGGCCTGTGTATAGCTTCCATCTAGCCGTTGGTGTATGGATCTGTGATTGTAATCAGAGGAAGCTGAACTTTCAGTAGTTGAGTAGGAAGCTCGATCCCTTCTGGATCTCCCTCGTCTTTCTCGATTCAGACGGTTGGTTAACTCCGTGTTGGCACGGAGCTGCCGGGTAAGCTGCTGGTGGCTTGGAGTCGGTTCTTGCATCAGTTGCTGGAACTCCTCCCTAGTGACAGGGCCTTGTGGATCCGAAGGTCCAGCAGCATTTTGGTCTGTAGAGGGAAGTTGTGCGGGGTTCTGCCTATCCCGTCCTTCTGGATCTGCAGCGGTTGAGGTAGTCCTAGTAGCGACCATGGTGAATAGCGAAGTTCTCTCCTAGACTTGGATCAAGTCTGAATAGGATGTAAAAACTTCTAGGCTTGAGATCTGGATCTTCTCGTTAGATTCTTGCAATCCGATATTGGCAGTAGATCCAATGAGCAGGAGAAAAGCTGGGTTATCTCTGAGAAAGCACCAAATTTTTTGTACCAAAATTGGGCACAACACTCTTTGGATGCGTTTAAAGAGATAAAATGAAGAATGTAAATGTAAAATGAGGTAGATCTAACAAACACACCCATCAGCAGATAAGAAAAAGTACAAAACACACAAATTTAGAGTGGTTCGGCGTATGGCCTACGTCCACTATGAAATGATTGATGTTTATTTATCATAACTCGCTGGGTACAAGTGGATTACAATAGCGCAATCGATGTACAACAGCAATTTCGGCAGAGTATCGATGTAGAAAGGCCAAAAGTCCATTTTCTAGAGGCATTTGGTTGTTATTTATAGGCGTTGGCTGAAAATATCTAGCTCAGATCTCGGAAGACCCCTTCTCTCACGTGGGTGGGCCCACCAGATCGATCCATGGCCATTTGGGATCGATACGTGTACCATTTGTATCGAACAAAAACAATGCCATTTGGGCTGAGATCGATCAAGGACATTCTTGAGGTAGCAAGCAAGATCCTGTGAAAATTTGGTGCCATTTGGACTTGTAGATTTTGAGTTATAATTGATCCAAGTTTGAGTTTGCAATGGGCTGGTGTCTTCGTATCGATGGTTGTTCGTATCGATACAATATGTATCGATTAGGGTGATGTGACACTATATTTCAAGATCGATCCACTTTTCATGCCGATCTACTGTTTCTTCCATTTGAATCGTGCTTTTTTTGTATCGACCAGGAATTACTCTTTGTTTCATTCTGGACAACTCTTTTCGTATCGATGCTCGGTGCTCTGTTTCGTATCGATGATCCTTGGTTGGCTTCGTATCGATGACCAAAGCCGCTTCGTATCGATGGCTCCCACTTCAGTTTTCACCGATACAAACTTATTCCTTTCGTATTGATGTTTGTTTATACGTTTCATATCGATCACTAATCGATCGATACGAACTGTCTGGACGATGATCGATACAAATAGCTTTAAGGCTAAAATTGTGGAAGTCTGATCGATGCTGTCTATGGATATATAAGAAGGGATGTGATGGATAAGAAGGAGAATGGTGAATGATGGATATGAACTAAAGCTTTCTTGAGGGATGGATACGAAATCGTATGGATACAAATAGAGCTGGTTTTCTTGACCTTGATCGATCCATATCTCAAGCATACGAACTTCGATTGACTTGAAACTTGGAACGTTGGCTTCCATAGCTTTGCTTATCGTACCATGTCAATTGTAACTCGATCCAGACTTGGACCAAATTTGCTAGTATTCATAGCAGACCTATGTATAACCAATCTTCGGGACGGACTGCCTTTGGTTTCCAAACAATTCCTTGGTGTCACAGCCTTGCCAAAAGGAGGGATAACATTATGCATTCCATTATTTTTACTATATTAGATTCCTAAAAATCTCAACTCTTTAATAATGCATCTTCCAACTTTGATGATTCCAACTACTTGAACACTATCCTTATCGAAAACAATGCTAATAATATGAATTTGGGCAACATACCACAATCCAATAAAGGTAAATTTGATAACATGTTTTAAGTAACTAAAAAACTCTTTTAATCCATGTAGAATAAAATGTTGTATTGAGATAAAGGTGGATTCAAATTGATTAGCACTAAAGTGAATTTATCATAATTAATTCTATGAAATCAAATTAAATGAATTTAGTACCTATTAATTCCTTTTATTAGTTGCATAATAATAATATTTGATATGATCATTTCTTAAAACTTATCCAACGCAAAAGAAATAAAAACAACATAATTTCAAACTAACTTCATGAATATTCATTGATAATACCTCAATGCTAAATAAGACCCCAAAAAGACAATCAAACAACGCCATTTGAAAATGTAGTGACAAAGATGGTTAATATAAGATTTTACAAAATATAAGTTTAATCCATGTAAGTGTATATAAACATTTAAATAAAAAGGTCCACAGAATACATATTTTGAATTGAACTTTTAACAACATTCCAAAGTTACCTACTATAGGTAGATTAAAATTAAACAATATACAAAATCATACAAAAATAACTAAAATCAAATGAAAGTAAATGTTGAAAAAAAAAATCAAAACAAAGAAAAGTTATTTTTACATGTAATATATTTTACAAATCAACGCGAGATTCCGTGCTATCAATATATTTGCAAATCTAGTAACATCATAAGACAAATGAAGGGGACCATATTCATGAGCATACAAACTAGGAAAAAGAAGAAGAAAACTGAGTTTTAGGCACAATAACTCACAGTAAAGATTTGAAATCAAAAACTGCAATTTCAACCTCAAAGTAAATGAAAACACAAATAAAAAAAATAACATTTAAATCAAGTCAATCAATCTAGCAAGCTATGTTTTTTTGGAAAAACCCGTATAAATACACTCGCTGCAAAACATGAATAAAATCATATTTAATTTAAGATGAGTACGGAGTGAAAAGATATTGACGAATTCAATCAAATTCTATTTCAATAAAAAAAGAACTAAAGAGAATAATTGTTTGGAAAGTATCTTTTATTTATTTTGACTAAGAGTAGAAGAGTTTTTCTGAAGTGCATCTTACATATAAAACTGGAAAATGAAAAGAAATATAGTTATGAGAAAAAATGAAATGGGAGTGAAATAACAAGGAGAGAGAAAAGATATTGATGAATTCAACCAAATTTTTGTTCAATTAAAAAGAATTAAGGAGACTGATTGTTTGGAAAGTATCTTTTGTTTTATTTTGATCGAGAGTAGAATAGTTTTTTTGAATTGTAGCTTACATATGAAACTAGAAAACCGGAAGAAATAAAGTTGTGAGAAAAATATGAAACGGAAGTGAAATAAGTAGGAGATGAGAAGTGTCGTAGTAAATATAAAAATAATGAATGAAATTTTAATATATATGAAAATAAGAACACAAATAATCAAAGGTTGAATATTTTATATAGTTATACAATAGTGTAAATTAGCCACAAAGGCCTCTTTAGCAAGTGGAATTAGTTTCTAGGACACACAACTGAAATAATTATTTTCAAGGACGAAACATAAAATAATTAGTTTCTGGAACCTAAAAACCTATGAAATTATGTCCTTGAAAGTAATTGGACTGCTGACTTTGTCCTTGAAAGTAATTATTCTATTGACTGTGACCTTAAAAGTAATTTCTTTGAATGCGTATCCTAGAAACTAATTGGACTTCAAAGTTTGTCCTTCCAGTGAAATTCCCCTATACAATATATAGGGAACATTCATTATGTTAAATACATTAATGATATCATTAATATTTTTCATGTATGTTAATCGTATATAGGATGAGAAGAATTATGGAAAATGTATACTAAAGGTCATATATTCTCTTATATATATAATAGAATATATATATAAGAATAGTATTTTTATTAAAGGTCTATATTGCGAAGAATAAGACAAAGTAAGGAGAGTGTAGTATTTTAATTCTAAAATTCTAAGAAAATAGGAAGGAAATCGTGAGAGATAATAGTAGATTGAATATTTTATATATTATGATGAAAATAAGAATAAAATTGTCAAAGATTGAATATTTTATATAATTATATGATATATATATGGAACGTTCATTATGTTTAATGCATTAATGATATCATTAATATTTTTCATGCACGTTAATGGTATATAGGATGATAAGATTTGTGGAAAGAGTATACTAAAGGTCATATATTCTCTTTTATTTACATATAATAATAGAATAGATAGTATAAGAACAACATTTTTTTGGAGGATTATAGTGCGAAGAATGAGGAAAATTAAGGAGTGAGTAGTATTTTATTTCTAAAATTCTAATAAAATAGGAAGGAAATCATGTGACATTTGCTAATAAGGTATATAGTATAAGATGTACTCATTTTCTATTCTGCTGCACATCACTATGGAGCTTGTTAGTGCCTTCGTATTTAGTGGTACTTTTTATGAGTTATTATTTGATGTATAACTCTATCACTTATGTTATTTACTGTATGGATCTATATACTCTAATGCTATAATTCGTCTAATTATTTATTTTCTTGTCGGTTTTATATCTGAGATGTTTACTATTATATTTTACTCGATGTGCTATAAGATACACAATAGGTTCTGTGTTGTTTATTTACTTTACTACCACTAATGATCGCCCCGCATCGGCCAAGCACCACTATAGTGCACTATACAAGTTCATTGGGTGTCAGTGGTGTAGGGCGGTTGTCACATTTGGTATCAGAGCTTAGGTTACGTTGTTTAACCTCAGATATACCGAGATCCAATGGAGATAAGGTTTCTTGCCTTAGATTTGATTGAGAGAGTGTGTATATATATGAGAGTGCATACTTGTTATATATTTTTTTTTTCAAAACTATATAGTAGTATATATAGTATATAAGTCGCACTGCACACATGAGTACTACTTAAATGGGATTCCTTATAGAGAGACTGATCGTCCTTATTACAGATTGAACGATGAGTCGCCAAACAAGGAAGGTTGCTAGGAAATCCATTTCTGGACTTGAGGAGGGAACTAGCTTGAGAGCTGCTAATCTCGATCTGCAGACCAAATTTAATACCATGATGAGGAACATGCTATAGAATGCTCAAGTAATCCCCCTTAATGTTGCTGACGATGGTGCCTAATACCGACACCCAGAGCCGATTTTGCTAAGCTGAACAAGGATTTTGCTAGCCTTAATGGGAAACCATTTTCTGTAACGAAATCGATGATGGAAGTTCAGGATTGGATTGACACTTATGAGCGCATATTTGAAGACCTTGAACATAATGATGCTATGGAGAGGAGGTTGGCCTCATAGCAGCTTCAAGGAAGGCAATGAACTAGTGGAACGCCGTGAAGGTTGCTATACCTGAGGATCCGTTTACTTAGGGTTAGCTCAAAGCTCATTTTGAAGAGAAGTTTATCTTGGCTGCTCCAAAGTCATTCTTGTACTATAGGTTTGCGAATCTGAAGCAAGGAGACATGATGGTCTCCGAATATGTTGTTGAGTTCGATGCTTTGTCAAAATATGGGATGTCCTTCGTTGACATTCCATTAAAGAAGAACGAGAAGTTCATCATTGCTTGGATGACTACTTAGGATAGAAGCTTGTGGGCCATATGGATAAGACTTTTGAGATGTTAGTTTAGAAGGCATTGAGGCATGAGAGTGTTTATCTAAAGCCAAAAATTATTGTTCCCAAAGATGGACCAAAGCCACAATTAGGTGGGGGAGGTAAGAAGAAATGGAAAAACAAGAGGAAGCAATTTTAGAACAAGTATGGCCAGAAGAAGAAAGTCAAGTAGAGTCCGAGTTGCTATAATTTATTGGAAATGGATTAGTATTGTAGAGACTGCAAAGCTGAGGGAAAGAAGTGTCTCATCTACAATTAGCGTGGGAATATCAAGAAGGGCTGTCCTGAGTTGCCTAAGCAGAAGCAGGTGGTGAAGGAACATGCTATCAATGTCGTTCCAACTTCATCGAATGCTCCATCGACAAAAGAGAAGGGGGAAGGCATCATTATTCAAGGTATGCTTTTCATTTATGATGTTCCTATATGAGTTTTACTTGATACCAGAGCTTCATATTCCTTCATATCAAGTGACTTGGTAGATAATTTATGATTGGATCTCGAAATTTTTGACCGATCTTTGATTATGACGAACCCTGCTGGAGGCTACACTAGCCAGTATATGGTTTGTCGTGGTTTGGTCTTATCGAGTCATAGATGTTCATTTGCTTATGATTGCTTTGTTTTAGGTTTTGTGGTGTTTAGTATTATACTTGAGGTGGATTGGCTTCGTAGATACAGAGTAATGGTGGATTGCAAGAGGTTGTTGGTGAAGATAGGGATGGACGATGGGTAGAAGGTAGTGTTGGGCTGCCTACTAAAGATGAGGTGATGGTTAGCTTTCTATACTCTCAATATTCCACACGATGAGTTGTTTACAGTACCGATCACTAGGGAGTATCCGGAGATATTCAAGGAGATGACCGGACTTTTGCCACATAGAGAGATAGAGTTCCATATTGATTTAGTTAAAGATGTTAGACCGATAGTGATGCCGTTGAGGTGGATGGCACCTAGAGAGCTAAGAGAGCTTGAGGTGCAAGTGACTGACCTTTTGCGAACAGGGTTCATTTGCAGGAGTATATCTGAGTGTGGTTCACCAATAGCATTCGTCACGACGGCAGATGGCTCTCTTAGATTATATGTTGATTACCGTAAGCTAAATAAAGCGATGAAGAAGAACAAGTACCCACTCCCACGTATTAATGACTTGTTTGATCATCGTGGTGCTAGAGTATTTTCTCAATTGGATCTTTCTACAGGATTTCACCAACTGAGAGTAGCGAAGGAGAGTGAGGCGATCATCGCAATGCGGATGCCACCTAGGTTTTACTAGTGGTTGGTTATGCTGTTCGGGCTAACCAATGCACCAGCATACTTTGTTGATTTCATGAACTGGGTCTTCAAGGGTCAATTAAGTAAATTCGTGTTTGTATTCGTCGATGATATTCTTGTCCATTCATGGACAGAGGAAGAATACAAGACACGTCCGAGGATTGTGTAGAGGTGTTGAGAAAACACCAACTGAAGGCGAAGTTTTCTATATGTCGCTTCTGGAAGAGGGAAGTGCGATGTATGGGTCATGTTATTCTGAGAAGGGCATTTTCGTTGATCCTGCAAAAGTTGCAGCAGTCTAAGATTGGAGTAGACCCAAAAATTCTATGGAGGTGAGATGTTTCTTCGGGTTAGATGGATATTATAGATAATTCATCAAGGACTTCTCTAAGTTAGCAACACCGTGGACTCACTTGATGAAAAAGAACCAGGCTTTTACTTGGAATGCGAGATGTGAACAGGCATTTATGAGTCTGAAGGAAAAGTTGACGAGTGCAATAGCATTGACTATTCCGAGCGGGAACGAGGAGAAGATAGTATACACCGATGTTTGTGGTACCAGATTGGATACGACACTGATGCAGAAAGGCAAGGTTGTTGCATTTCTAGTCGATAGCTGAAGCCACATGAGAAGAAATACCTGACCCATGATTTAGAGTTAGTAGTGATTATGTTTGCCCTGAAGATTTTGAGGCACTATCTTTTAGGAGAGAGGTTCAAGCTGTTCACTGACCATAAATCATTGAAGTACCTCTTTTCGTAGAAGGATATTAACCTTCGACAATAGCAATGGTTAGAGTTCCTGGCCTCCTATGACTTTAATATTACATATACACTGGGAAAGGAAATGCAAGATGCCTTGAGTAGGGGACATGCTAGCTTAGGAGCTATGTTCCTAGAGTGGACTCGGTTGGAGTATATTGCTGGTTATGATTTCCGACCAAGATGCGAGCTAGAGCCAGAGATGTTGGCAAGCTTGACTATCAAACCTACTCTTATTGAAAGAATTAGTACTAGTCAAAGGCGCGATGCCAGATTAGCCAAGATCATTTCTAAGATTGAGGCGAGAGTAGAGTTTGAGGACATGAGATAGTACAGACTCAGTTAAGACGGTTAACTCCGTAAAGACGCGAGCTTGTTTGTTCCTGATGTCAATGGGTTAAGGGATGAAGTGCTCAGAGAGTGCCACCATTCGAGATTGACTATACATCCTTGCAGTAATAAAATGTCCCGTGATATGAGGAAAACCTACTATTGGGAAGGGATAAAGAAAGACGTTGGGACATTCATCTCGAAATGCATGAACCTCCAGTTGGTTAAGGTAGAGCAGAAGAAGCATAGTGATTTGATGCAACTGCTAGAATTTCCTGAGTGGAAATGTGAACAAGTATCGATGGATTTCATCGATGTACCGCCGAGGACTCGAGAAGAGTATGACAACATTTGGGTCATGGTAGATCAATTGACCAAAAGCGCTAGATTTATACCTATCAAGTCAAGCAAAACGGTAGCCAAACTGGTCGACTTGTATGTAAAGTGGATAGTACAATTCCATGGCGCTAGGCACAGGAATTGTGAGTGATCGAGACCCGTTGTTCACTAATGGGTTTTGGAAGAGCATGCAGGAGGCGATAGGCACAGAGCTACACCTCAGCACAGCTTAGCACCCTCAAACTGACAGCCAAATTGAGAGAGTGAATCATATTTGGAGGATCTCTTGCGGGCTTGCATATTAGAATTTGGAGGCCCATGGGATGATCACTTACATCTTGTTGAATTTGCATACAATTACAGTTATCAGTCTAGCATCAGAATGGCATTCGAGAATTATATGGCCGATCATGCAACGCTCCTTCATGTTGGTGGGAATAGGTAAGAAACCGACATTGGAGCCAGATAAGGTTAGAGAAACAATGAAGAAGATCGATATCATTCGACAATGGGTGAAAACTGCACAAGACTAATAGAAAAGCTCTACTGATAGGAGACATCGAGATTTAGATTTCTCTGTCGGTGACATGGTATTTGTTAAGATCTCTCCATTGAAGAATGTCATTCGGTTTGGTAGTAAAGGGAAGTTGGCACCAAAATTTGTAGATCATTTTTCGATACTTGAGAGGATTGGGAGGCTTGCTTTCAAAGTCGACTTACCTTAAAGAATAGCGGGAGTGCACAATGTTTCCTATGTCTCTCATTTGCGGAAATTTGTACACCATTCAGGCGTAACTATCACACTGGATCAACTAGATGATATCAAGATTGAACCTGAGGCTTCGAGACCTTGTAGGCCAATTCGTATCGTTGGACGTGATACGAAGCAGCTTTGGAGGAAGACGGTGAGGTTGGTAAAGCTCAGTGGAGTGATAGTGAAGGAAATTGCATTTGGGAGACCGAGGAGAGCATTAGGACAGCATATCCAGAGCTTTTTACTTGGTGAGATTTCTTATTTATCACGTTTACTTTCACATATGATACCATGAAGTATATGCCTTAGTATTTTATCCTGCATGCAAGGATAAGCTTTTCTTTTTCACTTATTTATATGCATGCATGTTTGATGTGTGATGGTTGCCTATGCTTGTATATGATTATTAGGCATGCGCGATGACTCTATTGACTTGATTATTGAATTCTAAGGGCGAACTTCCTATTGGGGGATGAATGTAACGACCCATACTCTATGTATCGGTGGATCGTAAAATATTTATAATATTTCAGTCGAGGTCGTATGGTTCTAATATTTTAGGAAATGATTCTCACGGGCATTTCCCACATACATGATTTTTGACAAATTTCTATGTGACCATTTTGACCCTGTAAATCTTGTACGGACTTTAACTTTTAATATAAGCCGAGTTAGGATCTGAAACCACTTCCATTAGATTCGAATGATGGTTTTACTTTCTATAGAGTGATCATATTAAGAAAACGGACTTACCATTTTCAAGTTATGGTTGTTTTAAGTTTTTTTATTTTAAGCGGCTTAAGTAGGTAATTAGGATCATAAGTCCTAAGGCTCATGACCCATTTCGGGAATTGGAGTATGTGGGGACTGATGGGACCTCATTCCTATAATTTCATTATTCCCAAAACAGTTGGATACCTCCATTAACGTTGATTTGCTAAAAAAACAACCCTTAAACCTACTTTAATTAACCAAATTACACCATTAAGAGAAGAATAGCGTGAGTTGCACTTGGGGTTAGAGATTTGATGTTGGAGAAGCCTTGGATTTCATGCCTTCTACTGTTCATTTCGGGATTTGGGATTTGCTTTAGATTAAGGTGAGCGATTAGATCTTTCACTTGCTAATTAGGTCAGTTATTTAAAAATAAAAATAAAAATTTAGACCTTATTACACTATATATATGAATTTTAGATGATTTGGACTTGATTTGTAAAAAGCTAACCATGTTTTTGAGGATCCCTTACCTTCACCTTAGATTTAGATCTCTTTAAAATGATAGATTTGGATGTTTGGCTGTTTTTAATGCTTATATATGATGAATGTATGATTGCTCTATGTTTGAATGGTTGAAAACACCGAGCATATGATGATTTAGACTTAGGGTCAGTTCTTGGATCGTCAACAATCCAGGAATTCAAAGTTTTCAGATTGGGGTGCGATCAATATGGTGCAATAAGGAAGGCCTCATTAGGTTGCACACCAAGTTTCATGTTATTTGGAGTTCGCATGGTCAAGATATGAGCACTAAAGCACAAGTTGGCTCTTGGATCCGTATAAATCAAAAAATTGGATCGGTATAGATCCAGGATTTGGATCAGTGGGGAGAATTAAAGCGTGGAAGTTTGGAGTATGGGATCGTGATGCAAGTTATGGATTGGAGTAAAGAGAGTAGCGGGAATAAAGTGGAGCCAAAATCGTATATATTTTGCTAAGTGTCAGATCGGTCCTCTTAGACTGGTACCGATCCATGAGATTGACCTAATCAACGTGCGATCAATGGTGGACCATGAGGAGATATGCGAAAGCTCAAAAGTGAACAGTGGGCTCAGTTGGGTTCTAAAAGTTAGATCAGTATAAATCCAAAAGTTGGATCTGTATAAATCCAAACTTGGATCAGTATGGATTCATGATTTTTACCCCAACCTTGATGAGGTCGACAAAGGGTGACAAGGAAGGCCCCATAAGCTTGCCTTCCAAGTTTCAAGTCATTTGGAGTTCATACACTCAAGTTGGGTTCGTTTGAAGATGTAAAGTGTCAGATCGGTATAAATCCAAACTTTGATCGGTATGGATCCACAGGTATTGTTCCAAACATGATGAGATCAATATGGGGTGACAAGGAAGGCCCGATGAGACTAAGTTCCGAGTTTCAGACCATTTGGAGTTTGTGTCATGGCCATTGATGATGGATAGGTATACTCCGGGATGTAGAGTAGCCAGATTGAAGGAACTGTTGGAGGAAGGTTATGGGATGCACGATGATATTCTATGACTGACGATGGCTGTCTAGAATAGTTCCCAACCACGATGACTTCAGACGAGAGTCGTAAGGACAGTTTCAGCATGAACTCTGTTATGGATAATGTGTACAAAGGGATCACTACATTCGTATGTTTCAAGGTGTACTCGTAAAGTAAGGGTATGAGTGATGATATCCGTTAGGGATACGATGGCCCCTGGATACTTCACTTGGGATACGATGGCCCTTGGATCACACGATGTTTAGATCCGTTGTACCCTGGACTGTCAAACAGATGGTCTAGTTTCTAACCTACTGGGTGGCATAGATTCGAGTACCGAGAAACTAGGATGTTCGGTAGTCTTTGGCTCTATAGGGGTTGTCATGCGAGTGTCCTATATCCAACGCACCGAGTGAGTGAATGTGAGGATTGATGATGGAAGCTATGTTTGTTTGATTATTTTATCACCTTAGGGATGTCACACGATGTAGATATTATCGATGCAGATATATGGACACCCTTAGTACCTTGTTAAATAGTACACCCTTGATGACTATCATAGAGTAGTGTATATCATTTATATGTGCTAACTCTATGGATGCAAGGACATGTCGGGTCAGGTATGATTTTCCATACCATTTGTCCTAGTAATTTATTACCTTTATAATATTTATTTAAGATTTCCACCACTCACACAGGACTATTGGATGACCTAGAGTTTTATGTTTTGCTTCCTATTACTTTGGGTACTTTAAAATGAGTAGATTAGGGATATTAGGTCTAGTGGCACGTGGAGCTAAACATGTGGCAAGCATGACGTTATTCTTATATTATTATATGTACTCATTTGCTATTCCGCTGCACAACACTATGGTGCTTGTTAGTGCCTTACTATTTAGAGATAGTTTTTATGAGTTATTATTTGATGTATAACTCTATCACTTATGTTATTTACTGTATGGATCTATATACTTTGACACTGTGATTCATCTAGTTATTTACTATCTTTTATATTTGAGATGTTTACTATTATATTTTACTCGATGCGCTGTGAGATATACGATAGATTCTGTGTTGTTCAACCATTGATGGTTTCCCCGCATCGGCCAAGCGCCGCTACCACGCACTATACAGATTCATTGGGTATTGACAATGTAGGGTGGTCTTCATAACGCGAAAACAAGTTATGGACACCAAAATTAGAGAAAATGCTAGAGGTAATGCGAGGGTTGTCATACTTGAGGTAGCTGCTTGCAATAACTTTGCAATAGTAAGTACAGACTACATCAGCCTACGAGGCAATTCATTTATGGGTACGAAGAATGCCATAAAAGTGGAGGATTGGTCCATCTTTTGTGAAAGGATTTTTGTTGATCTAGCTTTGACTAATAAGCTGAAAAGAAGATCATTTTCAAGGTAGTTGTAAGGAGCTGCTACTTATTGGTGGAATATTTTGACTATGGATATACGGTAGAAGATCTTACTTGGGATGATTTCAGGGGAAGGTTCACAGAATAGTTCTTGCCTGAAGCAGCAAAAACTACTCTATTTAGGAAGTTTATGGAAATAGAACAAGGTCATATTTCAATTCTGGAATATGTAACCAAGTTTAATTAACTTGCGAGGAATGGGCAAGCAATCATTAAAACTTTTCTCTAGAAGTATGAGAAGTTTATCCATGGGTTGAAGCCCAAGAATCGTGAAGTAACCATGCCTTACCTTAGAGATCCATATAATATTTTTGTAATCATAGCTATGAGGAATGAGGATTATCTTACATCGATTGGGAAAAACAATTCTATAGTAGAGGATGATAAGTCCATTGGTTTTTAGGGCAAGAAGAGGAAATTCTTTAATTTGAAGTGAAAGAAGGAATCCTAGATGGGTGGAGTTTCCCAAAAAGGGAAAATGAGCAGAATTTTTATAAATGTGATAAGAAGGAGAACTTTGCAAATGAGTGTCATGCTTGGATCAAAAGGAAAGTTGTTGATAAGAAATGAGCGAGATTCTTTTATTGCAACAAGCTAAAGCACATCAAGAGAGAATGTACTGAATCGGTCAAAGCTGGGAAAGGAAGGGTTTACACTTTGGAACCTACCACTTTTAGACTGACTGTTAAGGGAAAGGGAAGACTATGTTAGGATATGCAGGTAAAGTGCATAATGGCTCCATAGCGGTGGAGGCGCAAAAAGTTATAGCGAGGATAAAGCGAGGATAAAACGGGGATATAGCGGAGGTGTAAAAAGCTTCATTAAATATAAAACCAAGTATTTAGAGTTATTTATTATCGTTCAGGAAAAAGAATTATTATTTAATCCTACATGACAATAACAAAGAATATCATGATTTATGTCTTCTAATTAAGTAAATACAATAGATTTCTAACTTATGTTAAGCATTATACCTTAAAATTTAGTCTTCACCCTAACATTATTGGTTTGGTTCAAAGAAGAACTAGTCAAATCAACCTTTTTATATCAATTGTGCTAAAGCAGGTGCTAAAATGCCTTGATTAAGCGGGTGTAGCGGAAAATAGGGGACTTAAATCGGATTTACTATTTAGTAGCGGTATATTAAAAAAGCGTAGCAGTCAAAGAGTACTACGCGCTATACCAGGGATTTAGTGGGGCTTTAACTACACAAGTTGGGATGTATTTGTTACATAATATACCTGTTAAAATGTCATTTATTATTGGAGCATTGCATACTTTTATATTTAGATATTTGGTAAATAGGTTAAATCTTGAACTTGGCTATGAAACTCTCATAATGAGATATGGCTAATTAGAATTTGAATTATTAGGTCATTAGTTTACCTGCAATTTGCATCTGTTCAATTTTGTGAGTTTTTGGATAATTTTGGTTATGGATTAGTTAATCTATATGTTGTTAGGATATTTTCCCGAGATATAATAATATCCTTAAGACACGCTAACTACAGTAACTGAATTTTATACTCATTAGAAGAATCAAGTTTCAACGCGTGCATTGCTATTTGTTGTCGAGGGTACGAAAGATAGGATAAGGTGGATTTTTGTAGTAAGGGAATATGCTGATGCCTTTGAGCCAGTTACGAGACTACCACTGAAATAAGAACTTGAGTTTTAAATAGATCTCATACCAGGAGCCGAACCCGTAAGTAGACTACCTAGTAGAATGACACCTACTTAGATGAAAGAATTAAATGTGCAACTAGTAGGTTAGAAGGAAAGAATTTCATTAGACTTAGTAGCTCACCTTAGGGAGCTGTGGTGGTGTATGCAAAGAAATTAGATATACTATAAGAATGTGTATTGATTATAGGAAGCTAAATGAGAAGACCATAACGAATTGATATTATTTGCCTAAAATTAATGATTTGTTTGATCAACTAAGTAGGACCAAAGTGTTCTCGCAATTGGACTTAGCCACGAGTTTCTATCAGTTGAAACTAACAGAGGAATGTATACCATTAACGATGATTCGAACAATATATGGTTCTTACAAATAAATAATTATGCCATTTGTATAACCAACATGCCTAATTTCTTTGTAGACTTGATGAGTCTTATCTTTCGAGAGAATTTGGATAGATTCATATTAGTACTTGTTGATGACATCTTAATGTATTCTAAGAATGAGATGACCACGAAGTTCACCTAAGAATTGTAATGAATCGCCTTTTCGACCTTAAATATTGACACTAATACATCCACGTTATACATGCATCAAGCACTCAACTATCGAAAAGGCAAATTGTTAGGCTAAAAGAAAAAGAAAAAAGAAACCGAACAAGAAAGAAGTTACCATAATATCTGTGACGACCGTCCTACACCACCGACACCCAATATACATAAGACAGTGCGCTGCTGTCGTATCGATCGATGTAGAGTGACCATCAAGGTTTAAAAATGAAAAAACATCACCGAACCTGTAGTATATCTCACAGCGCATGGAATAAAATATAATATCATAGATATAAAATAGGATATACAGTAATAACTAAGTGATCCGAACATCAGAGTACAGATACACAAAGTTATACATCAAGAAATAGAGTTTATAAACAGAAATAAACTCAAATAATTGTCTCATACTACTAATAATAAGCGAACATTGCCAAGGCTTCACAATGTTGAACTGTGGAATAAGCACAAAAATCCATATATAATATGAGAGAGCTCCATTCGGCTCATCCTCTCGACAGCTACTGCGTCGCATCTAGACCTGCTATCCAGTCTACTCATTTAAGAGCACCTGAGATAATAAAAAGCAAAGCATAAAACCTCAAGTCTGACAACATTCTGGTGTGAGTAGTAAATGAATCTCAAAAGACTATACAGGTAGAAATAGTAAGGGGCAAGGTATAAAAACCATACCTGACATGTCCCTGCAACCAGAGAGTTAGCACATAATAACGTAATATGCTACACTACATATCATAAAGGTGTAACAAAACCAAGTGTGATAAAGGGTGTCTAGGTATCCCTATCTCCATAACCCATCTCCGATGACAACCCTAGAGTGATAGGTGCTAGTGAAGCAACCATAACAGACATAATATCCATCAAACAATACTAACTGTCACTCAGTGTACTCTGGACATATGGTAACTCGTATGACCATTCTTCTGCTAGGGACTAATGGAAATCTCGGTTTTCAATTGTACTCTCTTTAGCCTAAAGTTTGTACTAGACCTGTTCTTTCGGTCCAAGGTACACGGATCATTCTTTTGATCGGGAAGAGTCATTCTTCACTACTTATGAGCATCCTCACGATACCCTTGCTTTGAGTACAAAAGAAAACACATCGAGTATCAGTGGTCCCTTAGTACACGTATCCGAGCCCTTTCTTTGATCCCTTTGACTTCCATTATCTTGGAGGAACCATTGTTCATTCCTCCATTTAATGACTCCTTTCTTCATCGAGATGTTATTCTTGAGGAACCATTCTACATTCCCCACTCTACGACTCCTTTCTTCATCTAGCCGTTATCGTCGAAACCTAACTCCATTCGTCATCAAGTTACTATCTGAAGACTCTAACTTTCATCATGCTGTTGTACTACTATCAATCATCATTTGAACAAGCCAACACCTCCAACATGACCTTTATAACTACTGAACCATCCTCCAGGAATTTGATCCCCACAGGACCAAGGATGAGAACTTGTTACCGACTTCATGAACTCAATACAGACTTCTGTACTTGACCAACTATTGGCCAAGTCTTTTGCCAACTAACTTCTTGCCTCTAGTACATCTTGACTTGGTGCTTGAACCCTAACTTCTCTGCCCTAATTCAAGTCGCCATGTCTTCCAAACACCCTACTTTGCATCCTAGAAAAAGGTCGGTGCTGCCTTCTATACTTAGCCAATCTCTGATCCAACTTCACAGACGACCTCTACTAGCTAGCATCGTTCACCTCCCCAAGTCACTGCCGACTTGGAGCAAGCTACAGAAGTCATTACCGAATTGAGAAGTCGACACCGACTTCTATACATTGTGAATTAGAGCTTGCGGTTTGAACTGCGAGCTCCACCTATGCTCCTAGTTCTGCCTTCCAAGTCTCGTTCAATTCCAACTAGTTTTGCCTCTGATTTGCCCAATTTATCAACCTATTTAGCTAACATCCAAAACACTACAAGCAACATCAAATCATAACATACATTCATGGGATAGTATGCATATACATCCATTAATACAATCAATATATGAAGATATGATAGTCAAACTAGTTTTGCCCTAAATCCAAGTTTTACACTGTCATATGCACATGAGTGGTAGAGATTACATTAGCAAGTGAATATGTGCTAATAGTTTACAAAAACCATTTCTAAAATCATTTAAAAGTCTCATATTTCTGGTCATAAACATACATGAACAAGCGGTTAAAGTTAGAAAACTATTTTAGTCCAAAAACATGTTTAAAGCAATCATTTTAACTATACAAACAAGTGTAGATGAGTGAGAGGTCAAGAACCACTCAACAAATATCTAAAATACCAATTTTTTGTTAGAACCTAGAATTTTGATGTTTTGATTGTGACAACTATATAAGTAAATATTATATGAACTAACCATATTTGCAGGAGAAGATACTGTTTTACTCAAGAAATAATCTAACAGATTGTAGACCAGATTCCAGATAGAAGCTTTAGTAATATATTTAGTCTGTGGTCAGAGTCTAGTAGTGAATTCATGTTAAAATCCCTCCGAAGTGGTATATGCATGCACACGCAATTTAATTTTTTTAAAACATAGTTCATATGCTAAAGTATTTCAAAAAAATAGTTCAAATGCTAAAGTTTTTAAAACATTCTTTGATATGCCAGAAAACTCATAATTTAGCCGGTTGAACGGCTATAGTCTGTGCATATGCACAGTTTACTTTGAATATTCAGACGGCTGACCATGCATGCTCAACCGGCTGAATTGGCTAATTTTTGCAATGTTTTCCTACTGGATCAAATTTTAATTCATTCAGCCGGCTAATTCGTGCTATTCAGACGGCTGAATCTTCATAACAGCTATATTTTGAAAAGATACTTCATTTCAGCAAATAGAAACAACTCATGATTCAAGAGTTGCTTCCATATTCTTTCATGGCTACCTTTCACGAACAATTGCAACTCTTAATAACTATATATAGCCATGAAATCCATTGTTTTAATCACTAATTCTGATTCTCGTTCTAATTCTCATTCTTATTTGTCTAAACTATCTTGCCATTTGCATTCAATATTTCATTCTAATCGCTTATTCATTCAAGCAAACTTCATCAGTGATTTAATAAACTTCATATCTTTATGAATTACACGATATACCACAAAGGAGAAGATTATAGGAAGGGTGTATGTTATTGACTTATCGGTGCTGTTCAAGAGCATACTCAGTCAGAAACAATTTTACTATTTGTATTGGAAGTTGCTTAGGTGGTTGAAGTCCTATTCTGCTGCTTAGGAGGTAGAAGTCCTGTTCGGTTGCTCAAGCGATGTAGTTCCTATTCCTCCAGCTCAAGTGAGGGTTGATAGTTGAATTCCAGAAGGACTTTGGGACTGGATGTATAATTGGATGTTCGAACCAGTATAAAAATCTATGGTGTCATTTACTTTATTATTTACTTTTATATTTATACTCCACACTAGTAAATAGTTTAGCTAATATACATATTGCACGATCCTCAGTCACTTTCACTTGGTATCAGAGCGAGGTCATCATATAACCATAACATAATTATTTGACATTCAGTTAATATGGAAAATAACACTAGCACAAGTTTTATTGAAGGTCAATCCACTACACAACCACCACTATTTAACAGTTTGAATTGTAATTATTGGTCAACTTGCATGAGAATTTATATGCAAGCAAATGGATATAATATTTGGGAAATCACTCAGAATGAATACACTATACCTACTACACCATATGCACAATGGTCAAACGCACAAAAGATAAATGCTACCTCAAATGCAAAATCCATGAATATGTTATTTTGTGGATAAGAATGAATTTAATAGAGTTAGCATATGTACAACTTCTTATGAAATTTGGCTAACTCTTAAAGTTACAGATGAAGGAGCAAACAAAGTTAAACAAAGCAAGATTTCTGTGCTTAAAAATCAATTTCAAAATTTCAAAATAAAATAGGATGAGACTATAAACGAAATGTATTCCAGATTTCAAGGCATATATCACTCGCTATTGGCACTAGGAGAAAAATACACATATTTTGATATCATTTCAAAAATCCTCAACTTCCTTAATTGATGAATGGGAACGGAAAGTCCTAGCAATTGAAGAAGCTAATGACATTTCAACCATAAAACCAGAGGAGTTGATAGGAAATCTCATGTCGTATGAAGTAAATTTGCAAGCAAAACGAGATCAAGCCCAAGATAGAAAGAATATAGCATTCCAAGCTAAACAAGAAGATTCAGATTGGGATGAAGATGACATGGCATTTATAGCAAAGAATTTCAAAAAGTTTTTAAAATTTATAAAGAACAAGAAATTCGGAAAAAACAGGAGAGACAACACCAACAAACCACCAGCTTCAAATCTCGAATGTTATGAGTGTCACAAAAAGAGTCACATAAAGAAGGACTGTCCTAATCGAAAGAAAGAAAGATACAAGAATAAGAAGGACAAGTATAAGAAGAAGCAAGCATTCTCTATTATATGGGATGATTCAGAATCGTCTTCATCATCAGACAGTGATTCTGAACAAGCCACTGTCTGCTTTATGGTTTCTTTTGATAATGTAAGTGAACTAACCTTTGATGATTTGATTGATATAAATTTGGAGCTATTGGATAAACTAAAAGATGTTAAAAGAAAATATAAAGATGCTTTAGAAAAACTAAACAGGAGTTAAATAGAAATTGATATGCTCAGAGATGAAAAGAAAATCTTAGAAGAAGAACTTGTCAACACATAGGAACCTTTATCTAATGTATCCTCTTAACTTACGATGCTATCAAATGAAATTGAAGTTCAAAAAGAAAAGAATATTACATTAGCTGCAGAAAATCATGATTTAAAATCTAGTGCCAAAATTCTTAAATTAAACAATACTAGACTCAAAACCAAGTTAGAAAATATTACTAAAAATGTTTCTAACTTTAATAAAGGTAGAGAAAATCTCTCTAAAATTATTAAAAACTCCCAAACTATTTTAATAAGAAAGGGTTAGGATATACAAATTCCTTAAAATCTACTTCAAAGAGGAATAATGCACCATATAAAAATTCCAAAGATATAAGAATTTTGTAAAAGCAAAACCAAAACCAAAGGTTTTCACCCAAAAGAAGGACATTTGCAACACAAATATTATAAAGATTTGGGTGCCAAAAACTAGCAATAATTCAATTAGAAATAAGTATATTAAGTCTTTTATAAATTCAGTCCATAAAAATGGAAATTTTACTTATAAAGCGAATTCTAAACCCTCTTTGGTTTGGTTTCCTAAGATCTAACTCTTTGGACCCTAATAAAAGTGGGTACATCATTTTTATATTTTTTTGCAGGTACCAACTAAGAAAAGAGGAAAGTGGATACTTGATAGTGGTTGCTCAAAACATATGACAAGAAACAAAGATATGCTGACTAACATTATCTACTCAGATGGAGGATCTTTCACATTTGGAGATAATTCCAAAGGTTATATCATCGGCAAAGGCGATGTGAGCAATGACGGTACATCTAACTTATCTCTTATTACAAATGTTTTACTAGTTAAAAATTTAAAACATAATTGCTTTGTATAAGTCTACTGTGCGATAAAGGTTTTAGTATATCTATTTCAGAAAATAAATGTAATATATTTGATCACAAAAAGAGTCTAATCTTTGAAGGAACTAGAGAACGAAATATATACATATTAAATATGAAAGTTATTCGTAATACAATATGTGTCTAGTAGCAAAAGAAAATGATCCTTGGTTACGGCACAAAAGATTTTGTCATATAAACCTTAAAGCAATTAGAAAATTATCTAAAAATGATTTAATAAAAGGTTTACCAAAAATGAATTTTAAAGTAAATAATATTTATGATGCTTGTCTGTTAGGAAAATTAACCAGATCTTCTTTTAAATCAAAGAAAATTATTTCTACATTACAACCACTTGAGTTATTACATTTAGATCTTTTTGGACCAACTCAAGTTCAGTCTATAAATCATAATAGATATGTTTTCATAATTGTAGATGATTTCTCAAGGTACACTTGGACAATATTTATGAAAAACAAAAGTGATACTTTCGAAAATTTTAAAATCTTTGCTAGGATAATTCAAAATATTAAGAATATTAAAATTAAAAACATTCGAAGCGATCACTGTGGCGAATTCGATAATGATATTTTTGAAAAATCTTGTAATAAGAAAGGAATTGTTCACAATTTTTTATTTCCTAGAACTCCGTAACAAAACAGAGTTGTAGATGAAAAATAGAACACTTCAAGAATGTGCTAGAATCTTATTAAATGGAAGCACTTTACCCAAACATTTTTGGGCAGAAGCTGTAGCAACTGCTTGTTATGTTTTAAATCAAGTCTCCATTAGACCATTAACAAAACATACCCCATATGAACTTTTTAATGGAAGAAAACCTAAAATATCATATTTTAAAGTTTTTGGTACAAATTGTTTTCTAGTAAATACAAAAGACCAACTTGGTAAATTCGATCCAAAATCCGATGAAGGAATATTCATTGGTTATTCTGAACGATGCAAGGCATATAGAATTTATAATAAAAAACTAAAATAATCAAAGAAACGGTTCATGTGTCATTCGATGAAAATTTCAAATTTAATAATAAAAATGAAGATGAAGAAATAGTTCCTAAATCAAATATCACAGAATATGATATTGAAAATATTGAAAATAATGTTGAAATTGAAAACAATAATTTACCAAATGAAAACGAAATTTGAACTCCACCTAGACTTCTAAGAAATCACCTAATTGAAAAATTTTATCGGAGAAATTAATTCTAATGTAAGAAATCGAAATCAATTAAATCAAATGGGTCATGTAGCCTTCCTATCAAACACTGAATCCAAAAATGCTAAAGAAGCCTCATATAATGATTTCTGGATTATAGCTATGCAAGAAGAGTTAAATCAATTTGAACGAAACGAAGTTCGAGACTTAGTTCCTTGACCTAGTAATCAAACAATCATTGGTACTAAGTAGGTTTACAAAAATAAAGCCGATGAGCAAGGAAATATTATTCGAAACAAAGCTAGATTAGTCGCTCAAGGCTACAATCAAGAAGAAGGAATAGACTACGAAGTAACATTTTCTCCTATAGCTCGACTAGAGGCAATACGTATTTTATTAGCTTTTGCTTGTTTTCATAACTTTAAACTATATCAAATGGATGTAAAAAGTGCTTTTCTAAATGGTTTTATCAAAAAAAATGTGTATGTAGAACAACAACCTTTATTTGCATATGAAAATTTTCCAGACCATGTTTATAAATTAAAGAAAGCTTTATACAGTTTAAAACAAACATCTCGTGTCTAGTATGATCGTCTTAAAAGTTTTATCTTATAAATTTTGGTTTTAAATTTAGAAAAGTAGATCAAACTTTGTTTATAAAACAAGATAAAAATGATATTTTAGTAATACAAATTTATGTAGATGACATCATTTTTGGTTCCACGAACGAAAAATTATGTCAAGAATTTTCAAAAATTATGACAAGAGAATTTGAAATGTCTCACATGGGAGAACTTTCATATTTTCTTAGATTACAAATTAAACAATCAAATAATCGAATATTAATTAATCAAGAAAAATATTGTAATAATTTAATAAAACGTTTTGGTATGAAAAATACTTCTGCTAAACCAGCTCCTATAAGCACTACGGTACTTCTCGATCGAGATGAAAATGGAAAAAGTATTGACCAAAAACTATATCGAAGTATGATTGGATGTCTAATTTACTTAACTGCTAATCGTCCAGATATAATGATGAGTGTATGCTTCTATGCATGATTTCAAGCAAATCCCAAAGAATCACATTTGCGAGCAGTCAAACGAATTTTGCGCTACTTAAGCAAGACTAAAGACTATGGTCTCTTTTACCCGAAAGAATGTCCTTTTGAGGTAGTATCATATAGTGATGCTGACTTTGGAGGATGTCGAATGGATTGAAAGAGTACAAGTGGTACTTCTCATTTCATTGGACAATCTTTAGTATCTTGTTTTAGTAAGAAACAAAATTGTGTTTCACTTTCGACGTGTGAAGTAGAATATATTTATGATGCTTTGGCATGTGCTCAAGTAATATACATGCAGCAAACACCACAAGATATTGGTATAAATCTATCTAAATCAACAATTTATTGTGATAATACAAGTGTTGTAAATTTATCAAAATATCCTATAAACCACTTTAGAACTAAACATATTGACATTCGACATCATTTTCTTCATGATAATATAGAAAAGGGTAAAATTTCTATCGTCAGAAAATCAAGTTGCAGATATATTTACTAAACATTTAAATGAAACTATTTTTCTTAAATGAACACGTGAACTAGGAATTATGTCGTTACATGATTTATAATTCGATATTAAAGTGTAAAATATTAAAAAATAAATAAAAATTTAATAGAACAAAAAATTGGAGATGATGGCACTCGAACTCTGCACTCATGGGAGGAAGTCACAGGTTTTTCCAATATTCTGTTATGTTACTTGATTTAAGACCTTACATTCCTTTTATTTTATATGCGGCTATAATATTTTTATATTTCTTAACCTTACATTCTCTCTATTGGCTGAAATTTACTAATGAATGTTAACCATAAAATAAAAACTTTAAATAGAAAATCAAAACCATTATATATAATGAATAGATTTTCTTAAGTCATATAAAAACTTTAAGAATATATATACATTCTTCTTCCAACATGTCGTCTCAAGAAGGTTCTGATCTCTCATCGATCATTTTCAGCACTCCTACTATGGATTCTTCAAACAAATCTACTCTTGTGTATATTCCAGTGAAGATTATTCTAGCTTCGAATCGTCATACCGGATATACACCGAACAGGAAAAGAGCTATGAAAAACATAGAATTTGGTTCACCATCTACCAAGCAGAAAATCGACAAAATCCATCACTATCAACGTGAGACTTTAAGTTTACAACTTGAGATGTATTATGAACAAAAACACCATGGAAGACGATTAAATTTCCTTGAACAATTTGCTCTCAAATTCTACGAAACGTCTCCTAAGCAAGGAGTGCACAATCCGACTCCCCAATGACCTCACGTGTCTCCGAATTATTGGGAACAAGGTGCTCAACGTAATGTTTGGTCTCCTATAAATCCATTATGTGATATCACCAACGTTGAACCAAGCTCAGACGAATCTAAGACTTCGAGAAATTAAAATCTATTTTTTTATATATAAATTTTATGTTCATAAATTTAATATTGTAATACGGATATGTAACATGTTTATTAAAATAAAAATTATATTTATTTTAACATGAGAATAAAACTCAATTAACAAATATATATTTATATATATATATAGTTTGTTGGTTAAACAATTTAAGAATGAACTACAAATAAGTTGTACCTCAGAAAAACAACAGTTTCAGCTGACTGTGCTTAGGAGTTCAGCCGACTGAAAATACATATCCATTTAAAAAACATTCAGAATTCAGTCGACTGAGTACCCCCAGTCAGCCGGCTGAATTGTACCAAATTTGAACCGTATACTTACAGGTTGCATTTCTGACTACGGCCGCCTCCCTCCTTCCAGTCGGCTGGTCTGTCTGGTATATATATTTTTATATAGCCTTGCATGAATTCTATGCAAAAACCCAATCAAACCTACTTCACATTCCCATCTACCCCTTCATTCTCAACTTACCTAACCATTCTCTATTCAAAATAAACTCAAAAACAAACCTTAGCTTCATCAAAAAATCCAATTTTTTCATCCAATTTCATAAACCAAATGGCTCCAAGATAAAAAAAGAGCACGGGAATCAACAATCGGACCATCCGAGGGCCAAATTCGAGCTTGGTTACACAACGAAAGAGCGGTTACTAAATTCAATAACATGATAAATTCAAAACTATTCGAAGGAGCATTCATGAAATTTCCCGACTTCAATGGCTACGTGATTAGAGAAATAGCCGAAGCTCACGATTTCAATTCGCTCATTGGGTATGATTCCAATAATGTGAAGGTCTACCCTCTTTTACCTAAGCTTTTCTTTGCCAATATGAATCTCGGCCACCAAGATCCCCGAAACAAAGATGATTGCATATGGACATTAGTTTATGGAGTAAAGTTTTATTTACCTCTTCAATGATTAGTCCATGTTCTAAGATGTCCATCCGAAGGGTTGGATATTAACAATGTTGATGTTGATATGTATAATCGTGATGAAGTATCACATCTCTTCTTATCAGACGATTTAACATTTTGAAATCTAGTGCCTTACGTCCGAAGGCAAGAATCATCCATCGTGCACTTATTCCATCTTTACAACCCAGGATGGGAAGTTACGAAAAGGTCTACAAAAGGGAATTTCAAGCCTTATATGCTATTTACTCGTCCCAACGAGTAAATTGGGGAAAATAATGGATGAATTTCTCACCGTCAATCATAAAAGAAGCTACAAGACGAATCACTATGGAGCTTACATTATGCGAATTCTACAAAATTTTGGCGTATCATTGCTCGATTCCGATTTCATGACCATCGGAGAGCTTAACTCCAAGACTCTAAGTCTACTGGGTCTTCCTAAGCATCCCAAATGCCAACAAATCATTAGCTTTCAAGATGGGGTCGCTAATTGTAATCAAGGAATCCCGCAACCAAGAGACACGAATATTGCTTCTTCCTCCTCTCAAGTTCCTCAACAAGAAGAAGAGGATGATGAAATTCAAAAACTTCATATTAACATGCCTCCAAAGCAAGCTCTTATGACGTTATCGCGGAACCAAATCAAACTTGGTCGACGTTTAGCTAATGTGGAAAAGAACGTCTCTAAAACTAACAAAAAGCTATATTCGATCAAGAGTTTTTTAAATAAAATTTAGGAAAAAGGTCTCTTGTTCCGGCTCCACTTCGACTGGTGTTCTTGAAATCCGGCACCATTCCCTTGGACGACATCGGAAGAAGAAGAAGGAGATGAAGAGGAAGGTAATAGAGAATTTTAAGATTTTTAAATTTTTGCTATGCTATTTAACTCATGACATTTTGAAGTGCTAATATTTTTATGATGCTTATGTATGACTTATCTATATGCTTATTTCTGTTTGATGTTTATGATGCTTCTATGATACAAGGTATGGCATACTTTTATAATGCTTATATGTTTTATATGTTTTTGTCTATGATGTTTATGATATTTATGTTTATTTGCTTCTCCTATCTATATGCTTATATCTCTATGTAAATTGCTTATATTTCTCATGTTAATTATTTTTTCCTTTTTGTCGATGACAAAGGAGGAGAATATGACTGATAGGGGGAGAATTAAGTCACGGGGAGTAAATTACTTTATATATTTACAAAATTACATAGTTGTCATCATCAAAAAGGGGGAGAATGTTAGAACCAAGAATTTTGATGTTTTGATTGTGACAACTATATAAGTAAATATTATATGAACTAACCATATTTGCAGGAGAAGATACTGTTTTACTCGAGAAATAATCCAACAGATTGCAGACCAGATTCCAGATAGAAGCTTTATAATATATTTAGTCCATGGTCTGAGTCTAGTAGTGAATTCATGTTAAAATCTTTCCGAAGTGGTATATGCACACACACGCAATTTAAAGTTTTTTAAAACATGGTTCATATGCTTAAGTTTTTCAAAAAATAGTTCATATGCTAAAGTTTTTTAAACATTCTTTGATATGATAGAAATGAAACACCCCAAACCCCTTAGTATACCCAAAAGGACACACTAGAAGGCGTGGTGCATTGTAGGTATAAACTAAAACTAGCAAAGACTAAGATTCACAAGACAGAAATTGGTAAAAACAGCAGAAACAATTTAAGTAATAACTTATTTAGAACAGAACTTCATAATTGCTTTAAAAACCAAATAAGTCACCAAATACCAAATACATCACGTGTCAAAATACCATAAATATATGTCTTATGAAATCAAAGAAAACCATAGCCCCAACATGTTCCAGTACAGGTAAAGAACAAAAAGCTGAAATAAAAGAAGTGGAAGTACATAGTGGAACTCCTTCAAAGAAACCTCCAAGCAACTGCAACCTACCGTCTTCTTCCTTGATTGCCTATGGGTGAAAAAGGGGAAAAATAGAAGGGTGGGTCAGACTAAAATTCTGGTAAATGATAGTAATTAGTAGAGTCTTTAAGAAAAGTAAAAGTAATAGACTTTACAACAGTTTTAGTATATAAAAGGAAACAAAGGAAATAGGAAGAAGTAACAAGCTGGAAATAAATACGAATGAACTAAATTAGCACAATTGATTGACTTTGATTGTTTGCACTTGTTTTTTATAACTGCTTTGATTAGGCTGAATTCCTAATCCTACAATTAGGCTGAAATCCTAATTATACCCTTTGATCGGTCTGCTACTCCATAGTACCTATAGCGGACTAGATGCTATATAACTCCATACACATAAGGTAATGGCATCTACGAAAGACGCACAAAGTACAATGGTGTCTACGAAAGACGCACAAAGTATCTACTGTGAACTAGACGTTATATAGCTCCCTACACAGAAGGCAATGGTGTCTACGCAAGACACACATACTGAGCGCATGGAACTCATAACAATTTATGAGCCATCATTGGAAGTCGCACGCGTGACCACTACTAAGCTCGCGTTACTTATTGTTCCACCTATTGGGTCTTCTTATTACCTCAAGCTCCAGCATAAGCGTGCTCCTCGTTTCACTTTAGGATTATGTGAAACGCCGTGTCCATAGAAATAATAGGGGAAATACTGTTGGTACCGGCCCGTCATCCAAACAATATATAGTTGTGCCCCATTGCCCAAATCCCCATGTTTTGGACTTCTACTTATTGACCAATTACTACCATTATTAGCATAGGCGTGCCCCTCGTCTTACTTCAGGATTATGTGAAACACCGTGTCTATAGAAATAATAGGGGAATGCTATTTGGTACAGGTCCTACTTTACTTCTTTGCCTATTAACTTAGATAAATTATTCAAATAAGCCTTTTGTTATTGTTCTTACTATCTCTGCATATTAATTTATCCTAAGTCTTAAAATAAGCCTCATTCTGTTCTATTTTCTTATTACAACCTACGTTATAATCATGCTTATTACTTAACCCAAGGTCTAAGTGTGAAAATAATATTATTTTATCTTTTACTCTTTTTAGTTATAATTCTACGTTATAACTAGGCCAATTTCTTTAATTTAGTCCACTTCTAATATTTACATCACAATTTCAGTCCAATTCAATTTCTTATTACAGTTCTTTCATTTTACATCTTATCTTCCGTTATTTCAGTATTCTTATAATTTTAATCCATATTTGCATTTAATCTATTCTAATCCATATGCGAAGAAGAAGGAGAAATAAAAGAAAACTGAAAATAGAAGGAAATCCAAAGCGTAGGAAGAAGATGTAAATAACGCATAAATAACGGTAAAACTAAAATATTGTAAGTAAACTGTAAATAAATGGAAAAGCTATAATTAACAGAAATAAGCTAAATTTAACTGAAAAGAATAGCTAGAAAGAAATAGACTGAAAATAATTCTAAAAAAACTGTAAATAAAACTGCTAAAAAGGTTATTCCAAAAATTATAGTAAAACTACAACTATTGGAAACCCTACTATTTTAAATTACTTAAAGAGATCTAAAATAATTACAATCACTCACCTGTGGTCCTAAGCTCTTCCCTTTAGGTCTTCCCGTATCCACTTGGGGTTGTTAAATATTTTAATTTATAATGATTTTCTCCTTGGAAAATTATTCCGCTTAGGGTCCTTCCTGAAAAGGTGAACCCAATTGGAGAAAATCTTAGAATGAGAAAAAGTGTTAGGCCTAGGGTCTTATTTATAGGGGTAGAAGTGGATCTCAGACCATTAGATTTGGGGATTGAATAGGATGCAACCACGTCATAGGCTGAATAGGAGCCATCGGATGGAAGCATGAAGGGACTAGATGAGCTGAAAGAATGAAAATGACGTATAAAATTGGCCACGAACGTTACAGGAACGAAGGAAAAATTCCTTCGTTCATTACCCAAGGCGGGTCGACCGCCCCTCCTCCTAGGTCGACTGGCCGGTCGACCTATGGCGTGGTTAGGTCGACCTAGCCCAATATATATATATACATATATATATATATATTTATTTATTTATTTATTTTTCAATTTCTTGTTCGCCTCGTATCTTGCTGATATTAGCTCGAATTCTAACGTTCTACATATGGAAATTGACCAGAAAATTACCACGGACATAATGGTGCAACTCCCATGGCTCAATTCTGATAATTTCACAAAGTTATTTTATTATTTCATTAATTAACGAAATAATTATTATGGGTTAAATTTCGGGTTTTTACATTCTCCCCTCCTTAAGGGATTTCGTCCCCGTAATCTCTAAGGATAAAAGAATGAACTAAATGTTTTCATCCAATATCTACAACCCACTACTCATTCGTCAACCATTCATCCATTGTTCTTAAGTTTTCTAATGCGATTCATGTTACTTATGCAATTAGTGTAGTGTTAATGTCCCTAACTAATGCAAAAGATTAGGCGGTCCAATAATTCAGTTGACCTCCTTTTATGCAATCATGTCCGTGCTATGTATCAAAATGAATGCAAAAATTCCTAGTGATAACTGATAGTTCTATTTGCGTGCTACACTCATCATCCAAATGCAACAACCATGTGATAAACATCCATTTATAGCAACCATGGATAAAATGAAAATGCGCACACATCCATATGCATATGCTCTAGTGTCCTAGTTAGACCGATCCCTAAGAGATAATAATGCATAGTGTAAGTATATGCGTCCATTAGCATCCACTAGCAAACACTTGCAACCACTTGCATCCATCATTCATAACACATTCTAGTAACATTCTTACATCAAATCCTATCATCCATAGGTTAAATCCTAAGTTCTACCCTCCCAAAAGATAATAAAGGAAAGAACCTATTCAAAACTAAAGATGGAAATAGGACATTCTAAAACTTACTATCAGAAAGATGAGGATATGAGATACGAATTTTTTCCTAATCAAACCAATCTTCTCTGAAGTCTTTCTAACCATGTCGGGACCAAGTAGCAATCTCTCTATAGACTCTAATCAACACGATGGCGACTTGCGCGGTCTTCCATAAAGAGCTTCGAAAGGTGCCACTCCAATGCTAGCTTGAAAATTACTATCATATGAGAATCCCATTAAAGGAAGATGCTTTTCCCAAGTTTCTTCAAAATCAAAAATACGTGTCCTCAACCATGTGTGCCTTACAATCTTACTAATTTCACATTACTGTTCTTCTTTAGCCTGCTTACATGAATCAACATTCCTAGGTTCTCACTAGTGCCCTATACACTTTACGGGAACCTCCACTATCACTACTTCTGAAAGTAATTACTATTGTCTCCTCTATAGCCTTACACCTTTTCCGTTACACCAAGGAAATGATTCCTATCTACTTTACATTTAGGAGTTTGGTATAGTTCCATTTTAATAATTAAGGTTTCTAAATTTTTAAAACATCAAATCTCAAAACCTTTGTCTTTAAAAGTGTTATCTTTATGTTTCTATTAAATTCAAAAATACTAGGTTACTTAAAATCTTATCTTTCTAGACATGCATCTTCATAGCTTTTTGAATTTACATCATTTCCCAAACCTAGAGGGAAAAACTTTCAAATTCTAAGTCCCAAAACTTATTCCTCGTTTTATTTTAAAGACCTTTTTGGTTTTCTATAAAAATTTGAATCCTTAAATTTCTCTTTTATTAAGTTTTCCAAACACTTATTTACTTTTTCACCAAACTATTTTCTTTTAGAATATCTTTAAAATATCCTTATGTGTTTTCAAAACATTTCTTATTACACCTAACGGTCTCATACCTTAATGTATTGGAACTTCTCTCTTTTATAAGAAATTACTAATGCTAAAATCTTCTATGAACCTTTTAAAAGAGGACTTCATGTTTATGTGAAATTACAAGGAACTTATTTTATATTTTTCGAAATAGGCTATACAAAATATGGTGTTCCCCATACCTTGTACATCTCTTTCATGTATTCCTTGTAACTTCCACAAAACAATTTTATTGGTTTCATAGAAAATTATACCATTATTCTTTTCATTACAATAGATTAAAGTATGTTTAAATTATATTTTCTTATGATGGACACCAGAAAAACTCACCTTCAAAACTGTTTTAATATATCCTTAACCAAAAACATTTCATTATACTTTACTAATTAATAAGTGTATTCACAAATCACTTTTATTTCTATTCTTAGAAATTATCTTTTAAAAGTACATTTTTATTTGGGCTTTAAGCGTATGTTGCGTAAAACACTGTTACTACAACCCAAAAATACTAGTGTATGAATTCAATTAAAAATAAATACTAATAAACCTCATATAATATGTAAAACAATGTACTTTAGGAGTCACCTACTATAACAATAGTGTTATAGTCTATGCTCCCTTTATTTTCCACAAAAACATCTATTACAACAATAAATGTTGTAATCTACGTTTTCGATACTTCATACATTTCAAGTTTTTATATTTAAATCTCTGTTTACTTACAAAGAAACTAGTGAGCTATATACGTTCTATAATTCTTCAAAAAGAATTTCACTTTTAACAAAATTTGTATCATGTAAAACCAATTTAAATTTCTTACCATATTCCTAAAAACCCAGTATTTACTTTTTTAAAAATATTGACAATTCTTCTTTTCAATTCTAATAATTTCATTTATTAGGTTAGACATAAAGTGAATTTTCCTACTTACTACCCTAGGAGTATCCTTTCTAAACCTTGGAAATCTCATTTCCTTCTTCAAGTCTTTTGTTCCTATACTCATATTTATTCTAAGGTGCTACCGTTAAATCCACTTATATGAAACAATTATAATTTCTGCAATTATCTACACATGGGCTTTCTTCTTCCCTTATTAACTGAATTTATTGTATATATCCAATCTTTGCCTACCTCTCTTTGGATTTTCACAATCCAAACCTAAATGTACAAAATCGTTTCTCAAACTCTTCCCATGTGTAGATCTTCTCTATACCCCAAGAAACACGCTTCCTTATGCCAAAAGTGATACTTCAAGAACTTTGCTTTTAACTAAAGAATGCGAGGTGTACGAAGAACCTCCTCTATACTCTTGGAAAACACCAAAATGTCATCCACGAATACCACCATGAATTTATTTATGGCTCATCAAGTCTACGAAATAGGCTGGGGCATTGGTTAGCCCAAAAGGCATAACCAATCACTCAAAGAATCCGTCGGGTGTCCTAAATGCGGTCTTACCAATGTTGTCATCAACTACCCTAAGCTGATGAAATCAAGTGGCTAAATCGGGCTGAGAGAATACTGGAGAGCCAACTAATAGGTCGAAAAGATCATCTTTCCTAGGAAATGGATAATGGTTCTTTTTCATGAGCTTATTTAACACTCTATAGTTTACGCAAAGTCGAAGGGAACCTCCTGCCTTAGTAGCGAAGACAACCTTCGTTCCCCTCTCTGATATACTCCTTCTTATGAAACCTTTTTCAAAAAGCTCACGGATCGGCTTGCTCAATTCCTTCCTCTCCCTAGGTGCCATGTGCCTCATAGGTAACGTTACTGGCTTAGCATTATTAGTCAAATAAATCCTGAAGTCAATCTCTCTCTTAGGGGTTAGTCCCCTAACCTCCTCAAGGACATCTGGGAAACCTCTGACGATAGTAACCGAATCTAACTCTGATGATGATGAATTGAGGGAATAAAGGAAACTCAACATGATTGACCCTAGCGGGTCACAATAAACCTCAAGAGTCCTACCGCCGCATGTCTCTAGTCTAATGACTCTCCTCTCGCAGTCTAATATAGCTCCATACGTGGATAGCCAATCCATCCCCAAAGTCATCCCATACCCCAAGAATCCCAATACATAGGCGTCACAATCAAATTCTGCACCTAGGATAAAAATTTTCAAGACCCTACAAACCATAGAAAAGTGTGCCGATCCTTCTATGGGGTTTAAAACAACAATAGGGTCTACTACTAAAGAGATGTCTACGTGCAAACAATCTACTAGAGAACTAGAGATGAAGGAGTGTGATGCTCCAGAATTGAAAAGAGTTCGAATGGGAAAATCTAAAATAGAGATCAAAACCTTCTACAGTGACTTTCCTACCTCGATCCGGTCCACTACTATTAGGTGCTGCATCCAAAGCCTGTACTTGCACTGTAGGTGTGCCTGCTCTCTGCCTTGTCCTCTAAGGACAAGCTCTACTAAGATGATCAGGCTACCCATAGTTGAAACACCTCCCCTTCATCATTTTATTCTTATAGTCCTTTGCGAAATGCCCAACCAATCCTCAACTATGACATTTCCCGCTTTTCTTGATCCACTTCTGAGGTCATCCTCCTTTCCTCTTGTCCTTATCCTCCTTCCACCATGGCTCCTTAGAGCTTTCTAATCTAGGAACTTCTTTAAGCTCTCCCTTCAGTTGCAAAGATGTAGGCTAAACTCTTTGTCTGTCCTTCAAATCTAATAGCTTAAACCTTCGTTCCATATCCTCTAACCTAGCTCTGGTCTCCTCGGAATCCTCTGTGCCAGAAAATGTTCTTCCTCCTACACTAGCAAAGTCCTTGCATAGCTTAGAAAAATCGGCTGGTGTAGGTGGATTAAAGGGATTTCCACCTACCAGTGTTGTATTGGGCACTTGCCCATGCACCTCTGGTACCATAGCTCTATGGAACCAGTCAGCCATACTATGCAAAGAAAAGAAAATTTAGGCTCGAAAGAATCGAAAGAAGGTTGAACTGGACTTTGAGGGGATTTTTATAAAAACTCTCTTTCATACTTGAAAACTATTTCTAAGAGTTCTTTTCAGAAAACTAATTTTAAAACAAGTTATTTTGAAAAATATTTTACTTTTAAAACAAATTTTTAGGAATCCTATAACATTAAGCTCTGATACCAAATGAAACACCCCACACCCCTTAGTATACCCAAAAGGACACACTAGAAGGCGTGGTGCATCCATCAGAGAGCGTCTGTTCGACTCGCTCCGCTTCGCATCCATCAGAGAGCGTCTGTTCGACTCGCTCCGCTTCGCATCCATTAGAGAGTCTCTGTTCGACTAGCTCCTCTTCGCATCCATCAGAGAGTCTCTGTTCGACTCGCTCCGCTTCGCATCCATCAGAGAGTCTCTGTTCGACTCGCTCCGCTTCGCATCCATCAGAGATCATGTGTTCGACTCGCTTCGCTTCGCATCCATCAGAGAGCGTCTGTTCGACTCGCTCCGCTTCGCATCCATCAGAGAGCGTCTGTTCGACTCACTCCGCTTCGCATCCATCAGAGAGCGTCTGTTCGACTCGCTCCGCTTTGCATCCATCAGAGAACCACATTTTGACTCGCTCCGCTTCGTATCATTCAGAGAGCCCCTGTTCGACTCGCTTCGCTTCGAATAATACCGAGTCGAACAGGACCGAGTCGAAATAAGGGAGTCGAATGAAACAGCCAACCGAAGATCCCAATTCGTATCGATTTTCACACGCTGTTCGTATCGATCCATTTGCGCCCAATTCGTATCGATACTCACACGCTGTTCGTATCGATCCATCTACGTCCAATTCGTATCGATACTCTTACTCACATCCACTTCGTATCGGTCCAGATGTACGCCTTTTGTATCGATCCAATTGTCCGCTTTTCGGGTACGATACGAAATTTCAAAAAAAATAAAAAATTCGGGTACGACCCAGATTTCCAAAAAAGAGGCAATTCAATCACCAATTTAATGAAGGAACATTCCATCCGTGCTTCTGATTGTTCCATGAGTGAACAAGGCATAGGAGATCACAACAACAAATGTCGAGTTGCAATCAAGGAATGGGTAAAGAAATACTACTCAACCGTACCCCAGAGGCTAGAGAACCTAGCTAATATGCCAAGAACTGGAGTTGATTAATATATCGATCCTTAATACCCTATATAGGTCTCCTATCTGGATGAAAGTTTGGGATAAACACCAATCTATTAGCCCATTTTAACCAACTCGCCGTCTAATCGGTGTTACCAACCACTCAAATGTTGGACAATCATGCATGCATCATTCGCCAGTATTACAAGACCCCGTAGCCATAAAATGGACCTAGTCATAATGATAATCGGAGAATCTTCCCTAGTGGAGACCTATTCATTGAAACCATCCTACCTGCAAAATTTCTAGTGAAAATTAAATATGTTGACTATGTCAGTATACTATGGAAATACAACCCCCGACACTACCTCATGAAGTGAGAATGGCACATGGACTCCACCAAGAGTGATGAATGCCATCAAATGCAAATGTCTTCCCCCATTCCTCAAAGAACACCATCATTCATGGTTAGACATACCAGTTCTACTTCTCATATTGCTGAAGGGAATAAAGAAGCTGGCAGCCAATGAATTTACCCAAAGCCCACATCCAGTTGCTGCTAATACCCATAAATAAATTCATCACCAGAGCTTATTTCCAGACTTTGATAAGAGAACTGGCGGGTGGCCGCCAACGAGTACACCAACATATCCAAACCAATATTGAGTTGATGAACCAGATGAAGGATCAACTTGGCGAGATAAGGAGGGAACCTACTCCATACTCTAGATCGGAAAACTCCCCTTCTTTAGATGGCTACCGTGGATTCCAATGCCATAAGGCTGCTCCGGAAAGGATAACTCTGACAATATGTTCAAGCTCCATAAAACGAAGGACCGGGAACATCCGACCCCTATCGATCAAGGAATTTGATAAAATTGAACCATTTGCGTTAGACTTCCAATTGAGAAGGGCTTGACTGAAGTGCAATAGCGAGCATATGACGCTGCCTCACTTATCAATGAGATTTGATCTGATCTCTTTTGAATTATTTCTAATTCAATTTCATTTACGTTGCGAAATATGACCTACTTGAATTAAACTACTTGCAAATGATGTAGGTAACCGAGTACTTAAGATTGGGTGCAAAACAACCTTCGTGGACTATGATCAAATCATTGAGGTATCATCATGACGAGCATGATTCAACCACTCATCGGCTACTATATGCCCCTGACTGGGGGCAAGGCATCAAATCGGAAGAGACCGACAAGGTCAGGACTCTAGTACAAAGTGGATGCAACCGACCATCCCCTCATCTGCCTATGCAATTTAATTAAAAGATTTAAGAAAGACTTGGAGTTATGTCCCAACAATGCACTCTCCATCTCTTGTTTGAAGCTTGCCAAAATACTTATGCTTCTTTTGATGCCCGATAAAATTGGAATCACACCAAGGGTGGACGTGATGTCACCATCCATGCATCCAATCCTACATTAGACATTTGGGATTATTTGAGGGAACACATGTTTAAAGGTCCAACCCTCAATTTAAAGTCATCAACGACTGACTGCCTACTCACTAACCATCACGAGCTGTCATTTCTACTCTCTTCCTTAGCTCGATCGAAAGAATGCAAAGTATAAATTGGACGTGACTCGACTGTCTGCTCTCCAATTCTTGCACCCGACTTAAGGGAAAATACACAACTCAAAGTGGATGTAGTTCGACCATCCTTTCCTATGCTCGAGCACAAAGCTTGCCAGAACACTAATCTTACTCCTTAGGCTTAGCAAAAGTGGAATCCAAACAAACATGGACGTGATCCAACTGTCCGTAAACGAAATCTCATCCTTCGTTGAGGGGCATATAAGTGGAAGTTAATCGGGATCCCACTGATCACTCGCTAAGTGAAACCCCAAGCTTAGGGACAAGCCATCACACTGTGGCAATAAGGGATTGATACATGACAATCCTCTAACTAACTCCGGCTCCCAAAGTGTGAGCTGGAGTATAAACTTACGGACATGGGCTCGAGGAGGATGGATCCGTCCATCTAACGACTTCGCCCGTGTTCAACCTAAACCCAAGGAGGATGGATCAGTACATCTAACGACCTCGCCTTCCTTATTTACAAGCTCGAGAAGGATGGATACGTCCATCTAACGACTTCGCTTGCCTATTCAGGGTGGATATGATACAACCGTCCACGTACCTGATCAACTAACTCCAGATTCCCAGAGTGCGAACTGGAGTATAAACATCAACTCCGGATTCCCAGAGTGCGAAAAGGAGTATGAACATCAATTCCGAACTCCCAGAGTGCGAGTCGGAGTATAAACATCAACACCAGATTCCCAGAGTGCTAACTGGAGTATAAACATCAACCAACTCCGAACTCCCAGAGTGCAAGTCAGAGTATGAACATCAACTCCAGATTCCCAGAGTGCGAACTGTAGTATAAACATCAACAACTCCAGATTCCCAAAGTGCGAACTGGAGTATAAACATCAACCAACTCCGAACTCCAAGAGTGCAAGTCGGAGTATAAACATCAACTCCAGATTCCCAGAGTGCGAACTAGAGTATAAACATCAACAACTCCAGATTCCCAGAGTGCGAACTGGAGTATAAACATCAACTAACTCCGGATTCCCAGAGTGCGAACTGGAGTATAAACATCAACTAACTCCAGATTCCTAGAGTGCGAACTGGAGTATAAACATCAACTAACTCCAGATTCCCAAAGTGCGAACTGGAGTATACACATCAACTAACTCCAGATTCCCAGAGTGCGAACTGGAGTATAAACATAAACTAACTCTAGGTCCCCAGAGTGTGGAATGGAGTATAAACACCAACTGGGTGCGAATGACCACCCATCAACTGACTTCGGTCCCGAGAGCGCAGGCTAGAGTATAAACATCAAATGGGTGTGACTAACAACCCATCAACCAACTCCAGTCCTCAAAGCATGGTTTGGAATATGAATACCAAAAGGGATGTGATTCGACTATCCATCTATTGGCTATGGTTCCTCATCAAGTTCTGTAATAAAAAAAACGGATGTGGTTCGACCGTCTGCTTTGCAATCTTCCCTTGACACGGGGTCACACTTAACACACAAAATTGGATGCGATCAGACCATCCAGCACTAAGCGGGCGTGACCCAACCGTCCATGCATAACCTCTTGTCCCCGGCACGGGACCCATAACATAATTTTATAGGGATGCACTCCAACCCCACAAGACAAAATTTCTTCCTTGATTCGACAAGGAGACGTAGATTCGCAAAACGAACCTAGTTGAATGTCCTATTATAAATGGATGTGACTACCCATTCTACTGCAAATGAACGTGGCACGACCGTTCATTCGCTAACTCTCCCCTATGATCCAACGGGCTGCTCGTGCAACATGGACGGATGTGACCTAACCATCTGCCAATTTATTCCTTCCTACAGTTCAGTGGGAGAAGCATCAAATTAAAGTTGTTGTAATGTGATCGACCACACTTCGACTTTCGCCATTGACTAGTGCTAGAGGGATTAATTGAGGAAAATGCAGTCCGACCATTTTCTACTAAAACTCTTAGTCCCCAGAGTGTGGACAGGGGTATAAACATCAAATAGGTGTGATGAATGGCCATTCAACTGACTCTGATCCCCAAAGTGTGGCTACAAGAATAGACAAACGAATGAATGAGATTTGACCATTCATTCACCAACTCTGACCTCAACTCGACGTGAGGAGTGTAAACTCACTACAAGTGCAATTAGACCATCCACGAACTAACTCTGCTAACCCAAGACTGGGGGCAGAAGTACAAATCACCGAAAGAAGAGAAAGGTGACTCGCTACATCTCCAGCTTAGCGTCCTTTACAACTTAAGGAAATGACTACAAGGAGACCTTAATGCTAACCAATCAGAATGATGCCCGAAGTTCTGGGCAACCAATTATATCGTACCGCCGGATCGACGGGCAATATCGATCTGCACCTTTCATATCATACCATTGGATCGATAGGAAATGAGGTCCGAGCATTCTACATCGTGTCGTTGAATCGACGGTCAATATCGATCCTCTTCGACAACAAATCGATGTGACCCGAACATCCATCGAATACCTTTGACCAACAGAGCATGGATAGAAGAATAAATCACGAATGAGTGTGACTTGACCATTCGTCCTTCGTCGCCTTCCTTCGATCCATCAGGAAGAGCATGAGACCAAATGAGCATGACATGACCGCATTTGAGCTGACTTTATCCCTTGATCTAACGGGAGAACGTAAATCGAAATGGACATGGTTGATCACCCAACTCCAAATGAATGCAACGCGACCATTCATTCATTGACTCTTACCATGATCCGACTAAAAGATCAATTCGAAACAAGTGCAACCTAAACATCTGCACACTGATTCTTACCCTGGATTCGACAAAGGAAGCATCAATCCTGCATTGGATCTGATTGGACGATTCACTCTTCAGTTTTTTCCCAAAGTACGGTGACATAAGGACCGAAGTGAATGTCATTGACCGTCCAGAATCTAGCTTATGTCCGAATGTTGGCAAAGTAACAATGTATTCCGCTAAGAGAAAAGAACTAGAACATAATATAGGATAGGCACGACTCAGCCTTCCATCGGTTAACTCGATCCCATGGTTCAATGGGATAGAATACAAAATTGAAGCGGACATTATCTACCCTACCACTTATCGAGATATTCCCCAGACTTGGGGGCACGAACAAGAAGATAAGATAATATGATTCAACCATTCATCAGTCAACTCTGGTTCTTAAAGCTTGAACTACAATATAGACACAGCTAGGACGAGACTAGATCGTCCGCGTAATGCATCCGCCAACCCGAGGCTGGGGGCAAAAGAGTAATTATCCGAGAGTTGACTATGATAACTTGAACCTATGACCCATGCCTGATATTCATAACAACTCTAGGTTGCAACCGAAAGGATGCCTAGAGATAAAGTCATCAGATCAATACCAGGACTTATGGGCGACTGATCATCATTCTAACCCTTCCGATGAGCAATGGATCGTAGGTACATTGAATGAAAAGCGCATCATTCAGAAACACAAGTAAATTCAATCTCAAAGCTGGAGCCAGCTATGCAGCAGCATGTAGTACAAGGCTAAATTCTATTAATCCTTTGATTCAACATCCTTATAAGCCTGATCATTTACCATTGCAAATAAACACATGAGGCGCCTACAACCCATCACGAGTATTGTAGATCAGATCATAACTCTGCGCAATGATGAAGAAAGAGTCAACTGTTTTACTTTAGGTGAATCTTGATGTGTTCGCTTGGACTCGATCTCATATATATATATATATGGACTCTCGCCAGCCATGAAGAACCCTGCATTAAATGTCGACCCGAGGTATGTCTCGGTGAACATAAAAGACGCGACATGGATCCGGAGAGATCTGTTGCACTTAAAGAGGAGGCGAATCTGCTCAAAACCAATGGGTTTATCCATGATGCCCTCTAACCAAAGTGAGTATCCAATCCTTTACTTATAAGAAAAACGAACAGAGAGTGGAAGACATACATCAACTACTCTGATTTGCATGGGGTATGACAAAGCACGACTTTCCACTTCCAATGATCAACCAACTGATGGACCTGACCATCAGACACGAATTACTCACATCCATGGATGCAAACTCTAGATACAATTGGATACTGAAGCATGTCCTAGACCAGGAATACAACTGTCTAATTATTGACCTGGGTCTATAGTGCTATGCTGAAATCCCTGGATTCGAACTTGAGAACGCTTATGCTGCTTACCAAAGGACGATTAACAGATCATTCAAAAATCATATCGGTCGGTCGATGAAAGTAGATGTGGTTAATATGCTCGTGAGATCAGGGATATCAAACGACCATATCGATAGCTTGACAGAGATATTCAGCGCTCTCCAAAAAATGTAGGATGAAACTCGATCCTTTGAAATGCTCTTTCGCTATTGCATCAGAAAGATTCTTCGTTTTCATCATCAATTCTCATCGAATCAAGACTAATTTCTAGAAAATTCCGACAATTAGAGACACCCATGTACCGAGGACAACCAAGCAGCTCTGATAGATCGCTTAAAGAGACCTCCCATTTTACCCAAACCTTTGGATCACGAAGATTTATACATCAATTGGGCCTTGTCAACACACGCCATAAGCGTCGCAATGCTATGTGAAGAGAAACGAATCCAAAGACCAGTATATGATAAAGGCTGGCAATTGACAAGCTCACCTAGTTAACGTCCATATCGACCAACCGTTACGATAGGTCCAATAGAAACCTTAGATGTCTGAAAGTTACTCAAATGGAATATCAAGCTAAGCCAATTTGATATCACTTATCTCCCTCGGAGAGCTCTCCATGGTCAAACATTAGCATACTTCATATTTGAATCCACCACATCAGACGACTATCCGAAGAACAGTGGAGAACCGTCCAACCGATGGAAAACGTACACCGATGGAACTTCCAATAATCGGCTTTCTAACATCGAAGTTGTGTTAATGATTCCTGAGGAACGAACGATCTGCTATGCCCTGAAACTCAACTTCCCTGCAACAAATAACGAAGCTAAGTATGAAGCCTTGGCGCTCAAACTTGCAAGAAAACAACGAGTAGAAACTTTACATGTCTTATGTGATTAATGGTTAGTAGCACGCTAAGTCAGGGAAGATTATCTGACTAGGGGGCAACGTCTTGCTCCTTATCTCAACCGAGTCCAAAAGCTACTAGCCGGCTTCGACTAGTACACCACTACGCAAATCCTCAAAGAACCGAACGAAAAGGCTGAATCACTCGCCAAGCTAGCCAGTTATGGGGATGCGCGACAAATAGACTTTGTTTCAGTTGAAATGCTTATTATTCCAGGCATTGACATATGAAGATCAACTAGATCTTAGGGACATATCTAGAAAAAGTGTCATGGATGACTTCTATCAAAGATTATCCACAATCGGGGATTCTTATTGAATAAAGGAATGAGAAATGGCATATCCTCCGTGAAGCATCACTGCATGATTATGTCTCGATCGTTCGACTCTATCGATACAAAGCATTACTCCTATATCCGCCAGTCCGAGACCCAATATGACGTATCCATCGATACAGAGCATACATTCCAACATCTCAGATCGATCCAGGAGAGGATCGATACAAAGGAAGGACTTAAAACAACCATCGAACGTTGTTACAACTCGAATTTCACATCGATCCAGGAGAGGATCGTTACGAAACTCGATAAAAAAAAACTTGACAACGACCCATGAACGTGCAAACGTTGATGGGAGTCAGGTTAACATACGTACACGTATGACGAACTAATATTCAATTTTCAAAATTTACAGGAATTGAATGCTCACCTGATGACAATTACAACAGCGAACAACAAATCGCTAGCACTCGACACTAAGTTACAACAATGCACTACATAATCATTGGCAGTCAACAAATCAACATTTATATTACTGGAAATCAATCGAAGGTTACATCTTTTGACGAAAAGATAGCAACTACTCAACGAATTAGATAGAACTTTTTCAGAATGAAGGATGCAGCATTTCAAAGCACGTCATGCTCACACAAGACGTGCTTTGGGGGGCAAATGTTATCCCGCCTTTTGGCAAGGTCGTGACACCAAGAACTTGACTAGAAACCAATGACAGTTCGTCTTGGAGATCGGTTATACGCAGGCTCACTATGGATATCGACGAATTTTTTCCGAGTCCAGATCGAGCTAAAATTGATATGACATGACAAGCAAACCTATGAGAGCCAACATTCTGAATTTCAAGTCAATCAGAGTTCATATGCTCAAGATATTGATCGATCATGGTTGAGAAATCCAAACTTACATCGATCATAACTCGAGATCTACAAACCCAAATGCCACCAAATTTTCATAGGAGCTTAAATATGACCAAAGGAATGTTCCTGCCAAATTTCGACTCGATCGGAGCAAGTCTTGACCGAGTCGAAATTCGTTCGTATCGATCGCGGATGGAAAAAATCCAACTTGCATCGATCATATCTCGAGATCTACAAGTCCAAATGCTATGAAATTTTCACAGCAGCTTAAGTACAACATGAAGAATGTTCCTGCCAAATTTCGACTCGATCGGAGCAAGTCTTGACCGAGTCGAAATTCGTTCGTATCGATCGCGGATGGAAAAACTCCAACTTGCATCGATCATATCTCGAGATCTACAAGTCCAAATGCCACCAAATTTTCACAGCAGCTTAAGTACAAAATGAAGAATGTTCCTGTAAAATTTCGACTCGATCGGAGTAAGTCTTGACTGAGTCGAAATTCGTTCGTATCGATCGCGGATGGAAAAACTCCAACTTGCATCGATCATATCTCGAGATCTACAAGTCCAAATGCTATGAAATTTTCACAGTAGCTTAAGTACAACATGAAGAATGTTCCTGCCAAATTTCGACTCGATCGGAGCAATTCTTGACCAAGTCGAAATTCATTTGTATCGATCGCGGATGGAAAAACTCCAACTTGCATCGATCATATCTCATGATCTACAAGTCCAAATGCTATGAAATTTTCACAGAAGCTTATGTACAACATAAAGAATGTCCATGCCAAATTTCGACTCCATCGAATGAAATCTTGATCGATACGAAATCCATTTGTATCGATCACGGATCGGGCCGAAACTTCACGGGCTTGGGCGCGCGGGCCTGGTCACGTGCCAGAGAGGGTCTCCCGAGATCTGAGCGAAATACCGGCCTCCTACACCTATAAATAGAGCCCTAGGGCATACAAAAAAGGGGATTCTTCTCCTTTGAATTCTCCAACGCCCAGACTCTGCCGGATCCAGATCTGAACTCCATAAGCTGCTGCCAACAATGAAATTCACTGTTGCAAATCATATTTACCTACTGTAATTCATTGAATTCACTTGTAATCCTCAAAGAAAGATCAATAAAGCAATCAACTTCATAGTGGACGTAGGCAACACGCCGAACCACTCTAAATTCTTGTGTCTCTGTGCATTTTAATTACTCTCATTATCTGTTTTTGGAGTTTTTGTTAGATAATCCTATTTTTCCATTTAATTTCTTCATTTGATCTCTTCAAAAACTTCCGAAGAGTGTTGTGCCCAATTTTGGTACAAACAATAAGCAAGGTTCCCAATCCACTCTAATATCGAAAAAGGACTAACAAATCTCGGTGCCAACTTTCCTCTACTACTGAATTGAATAATATTCTTCAAATGGTAAATCTTCAAAAACCGTATCTCTAATGGAGAATTCATAATTTCTACACCTTTTATCAATGTAACCCTTTTGCCTATCCCGTGTAGCTTTCATTCGTTGTCGAATGATCTTTACCTTTTCTGATGTCTCTCTAACCATATCCGTCCCAAATATCAGTTTCTCGCCCGCTTCCAACCAACATGAAGGGGCATTACACTGTCGGCCATACAATGCTTCATATGGCGTCATACTAGTACTAGACCGATAACAGTTATTGCATGCAAACTCTACTAAATGCAAGTAACCATCCTACGAGCCTCCGAAATCAAGAATGCAAGCTCGCAAGAAACCTTCTAAGATACGATTCACTCCTTCGGTTTGGCTATCAGTTTAAGGGTGGTAAGTTGTACTAAGATGTAGCTCGGTACTCAATGCCTCCTAAGATCTTCCAAAAACCACTGGTGAACAACGGGTCTCGATCACAATGCTCTTCGGCACACCATGAAATCATACAATCCATTTCACATACAACTCGGCTAGTTTGGCTGCGGTTGTACTTGACTTGATGGGTATAAATCTAGAACTCTTAGCCAACCGATCTACTATAACCCAGATGCTGCTGTACCCTGCTCGAGTCCTTGGCTCCATCTATGAAATCCATCGATATCTGCTCCTACTTCCACTCAGGAACCTTAAGTGTTTGCAAAAGACCACTTGGTTTCTTTTGTTCCACTGTTACAAACTGCAGTTTATACACTTTGATATGAATGTACAGACGTCCTTCTTCATCTCTTCCCAATAATAGGTCGATCTCATATCACGGTACACCGTATTACCGCCCGGGATGATGGTCAACGTGGAATGGTGGCACTCTCTAAGCACCTCATCTCTTTACCTTTCAACATCGGGAACAATCAATCTCCCATTCTTACGAAGCCAACCTTCTCGATCGAGTATGTACTGTCTTATATCCTCAGACTCTACCCCCGCTTCAATCTTGGAAATGATCTCGGCTAATCTAGCATCATGCCTATGACTAATACCAATCCTTGCTATAAGTGTATGCCTAATGGTCAAGATTACCAATATCTCTGACTCTAACTTGTAATGAGGTTTGAGGTCATATCCAACAATATTCACCAACTGTTTCCACTCAAGAAACATCACTCCCAAACTGGCATGTCTTCTACTTAGTGCATCGACAATTGCATTCCCCTTACCAGGTTATAGGAAATGTCAAATTCATAGGAGGCTAAGAATTCCAACCATTGTTTCTGTCGTAGGAAGAGATCCTTCTGAGAGAAAAGGTACTTTAAGGATTTGTGGTCCATGAACAGCTCGAACCTCTCCCTTAATAAATAATGCCTCCTAATCTTCAAAGCAAATATTATTACCGCCAACTCAAAATCATGAGTTGGATAATTCCTCTTGTATGACTTCAACTACCGACTAGCGTAGGCGAGAACTTGTCCCTTCTGCATCAATACTGCACCCAATACCACTTGTGTCTATGTATACTGTCAACTTCTTATTCCGCTCGGAATGGTTAATATAGGTGCGCTTGCAGCCTCTCCTTTAAACTCAGAAATGCCTGTTCACATCTCGTATTCTAAGTAAAAGTCTGATTTTTCTTTGTCAAATTGGTTAATGGCGCGGCTACCTTCGTAAAGTTCTTTATAAAGCATCTATAGTATCTTGCCAATCCTAAGAAACTCCTCGCATCAGTAGCATTCTTGGGTTGGCTCTAATCCTGAACAGTCACCACCTTGGCAGGGTCTACTGCGATACCCTGCTCAGAGATGACATGACCCAAGAATCTCACTTCCCTTCTTCAGAAATGACTTTGAAAACTTCACTTTTAACTTGTGCTTCCTCAACACTTTGAGCATAATCCTCAAGCGCACCTTGTGTTCCTCCTTTGTCCTAGAATAGATCGGGAAGTCATCCACGAACAGAAGTATGAACTTGTTGAGTTGATCCCTGAAGAGGCAGTTCATGAGATCAACAAAGTATGCCATGGCATTTGTAACATCCCCCATTTGGAGACCCAAAACTAACTGCTACGGATGTTGCAGTTAACCATTGTTGTTAATTCTCGGTGATCAAATGCGGTAATGTTAGATACATTGATATAACAGAAACACATGGATATGAAAAATTTTAAACTCAATTTAAGACAAATTTCTCATTTCATTACAAATAGTATTTCAGATTCATAACATAATCCTAATTCGTAAACCACGTTCAGAGAAATATATTTATTACAAAATACGCCAAGAGCGACATATGAAGATTCCCTCTGGGTTGATCAGAGTCTAAATATAGGCAAATAAACAACTTTGCCATTACATCCAAAACACAGCGGAATCAAACAGAAAGAACTCCTAATAGTTAGCTTGCCTCTTGCATGTCTTCGGAAGCTTAATCATCTAAAGGAGAACCTAAAAACCTTAACCCTCAAACTACTCAAAATCAATTGAGCACCCGAGAGTTTAAGGGGAAGACATAAACTTTGAGTCAGACATAAAGTCTAGTATGAATAATAACCTACCATCTCGAACCATATAGATATCTAGTGAGACCACACTACTTAGCAAAACGGGTGTTCCCCTCACTAGTATCTCAACCCAATTTATATTAACCATATACCGTGCACCTGCATCCACAATGGTTAAGAAATAACATAATAAAAGGCATCATGATGATATGCAAACATTCAATATGCTTTGGATTTCCCATCCCCATTCTTTTGACTATCTTTCTCAGGTTATAGTTTCTAGGGTCACTATTAACCTATTAGTTTTGATGGGCTAACTAATAACCTGTTCAAAGCTTATGGACTATCTATCTGGTTTCATAGTATTCATTGGTTCCCTAAGAACCTATTGGTATCTACTAATAACTTCATCCAATTATAGTTTTCATGGGCTCACTATGAACCTACTGGATTATGCAATAACTTCTTTCATGTCATAGTTTTCATGGGTTAACTATGAACCTATTGATCTCTGTCAATAAATTAATCCGGACATAGTTTTTATGGGACCACTAAGAACCTATTGGCCCCTGCCAATAATCATTAACATACATAGTTTTCATGGGCTTACTATGAACCTGTCTAAACTAATAATTCTTGGATCAATCTTTGCGCATCCCATATTTTGGTCTACCTGACCTCCTAGATTTAATTCTACTCACACATGAGTTAACTAAATATATATTCACTACTGGGTCAACCTAGCTGGTTATTTTGCCTTTAACACCCCCAAAATGCAGTTATGGGTTAACTATAAAGTGAATATGTTTATAGAAGAAGCACATATGATAACTGATCATAACATAATAATATAAACATCTATGGTCTAGTTCCCATGTAATCATTTTCCAAACAAAATATGGTTAATGCATTTAACATATTACCTTTAACAAGGAAAGCTTCTTCAAAAATACCAAAGTTAATTGCCAATTCAAAACTCTTTCAACCATGGGTTTAATTTCTAAAATGGAGATTGGGTTACTTGTTTGAAAACTAAGGCTTTTGAAACCTTAGGCCTACTCTTTCAAAATCTCGAAAACATACCATTCGAAAGTATTCAAACCTTCCTTTCAAAACACTTAAAAATATACCTTACGAAACACACAAAGCATTCCTTTTGAAACCATTAAAGATATACCTTTCGAAAGCATTAAATTTTATCTTTAAAAGCACTTAGTTCAAATAAAATTAATAGAAGCATAGTTTCGAAACCATTTGAAAGTATCTCTTTCGAAACAATCGGGTTTAGCATTAAATACAACTTCTGGGTCAAAGAAAACAATAGCAAAGGTAAACCTTTCGAAAGCATTGATCTTTAAATAAAAGAATTTCGGAAAAGGACAGCTTCGAAACGACCTTTCGAAACCATTGTCTTCAAAACCATTAATATAAGTGGTTACAGGGACCCTTTTAAAAGCATTGGGAAGTGGCTTTAATATTAATAAAACAAAAGCTTCCCTTTCAAACTCATTGCTATATAAGGCTATAAAGAAAAGTGGTCTTTAACCAATTCGAAAGGTATGAAGACGACAGCTAGGTTTCGACTAGGTTCAAAAGCAACTACGCTTTCGAAAGCTTCTTTTCAAAACTAAGTAAGCGGCAACTCATTTAAAAGGTTTTCTTAAAATAGAAAGGCGGCAACCCTTTCGAAAGCATCATTTATAAATAGAAGTAATTCAAAGTTAATAAGGTAGCTTCTACCCCTTCGAAAACTTACAAGAATAACTTTAACCCCTTCGACAGCAAGCCTTCGACACCATCCTTTCTGCTTTTCTCCAATATACTACATACCAATTACTTGATACCATGTGTATTGGTTTCGAATGGGTTCGAAAGGCCTACTGGGCATGGTTTCGGAAGCGAGCAAATGGAAGTGGCGAAGTGGTAAATTTTATCAATACTAATTTTATGCCTTACAAAATAACTTCTTTTCATCTAACATGCCTTATTTGTCAAAATATAATTGGTTTCCAAATTCTTTATCAAAATCTTTTTCTAAAATGGCTGCTGAATTCATCAATTAATAATTGAAAATATTTTAGCAAAGAAGCCCATCTCCTTAATAAAACAATTAAAACGTTTAAGTCCCCAAACATAACGAATTTAATTTCCATAGTAAATCACTTAGGAAAAATCTTTGAAAAATCAAAATAATTCACTTTTAATATGTTTTTTAACATATTAAAATTTCAGACCCAAAATCAATATATAATTTTCGTAACTAATTTCAATTCAAATTTGTCTAATTCTTTCATTTGAAAATTCAAAATAAATTATCCATAACTTGGAATATTATGAAAATTTAAACCCATCTCCAAAATAATGTTTTACAAAACATATTCAATCCTCATGGCATTCGAAACCCATTTACACGATTTTAACCTTAAAATCAAATTAAATCTTTACACAAAATACTTGTTTAAATCATGCATGGTATATAATCAAAGAATATCATCATTCAATCCATTCAAATGGTTTTAAAACCTTAAATCCAAGTAAAAATGTTCAATAAAACATGTATGAGATGGTATGGATTATTATTCACCTTGTTTGGGTAAGAAACTTGAGATTTGATCTTGCTTAATTCCTCCTTGCTTGAAACCTTAACTTCTATTTGATTTTGATCCCCTTTTCTCCTAGGGTTTTGGCCGGCCTTAGTTCTCCTTACCTTTTTTTGGTTTATGAATGTAGGAGTGAAAAATGAGGTATGGGTTTAGGAGTTATGAGGTTATGGTATACGGCTATTTCCCCTATTAACCTTGCCTTACTTAACTTAGTTTTCATCTTATAAACCTTCTTATGAATTTACTTATAGGCCATTTTATAAATCCATTTAATTAAGGCACGACCTTAATTAGTTTCAAATCTTAATCCTCTTATCACTCTATGCTCTACATTATTTTAGTTAATTTATCTAATTAAATCTCCTGAATAATGTTATTTAAAATTAGAGGTGTTACAGGCTCCCCTGATTAAAGAATTTCGTCCTTGAAATTCAGCAAGGACAAAATACTAATCATAGCAATCATCTGTAACATCTCCTAACTACCATGCTAGCCTACCTGACTAGCAAACAGTCTATATAAAGCAAATTTAGAGCATACCCCTACAGCATATCAGGATATGTATCTCTAATCCTGTCTTTTGTCTCCTAAGTACAGTCCTTCTCGTTGTCGCTCCATTGAACTTTCACCAACTTGACTATCGTGTTTCTTAACCTCTTCCCATCTCTCGCTACAACACGAACTGGTTGTCTAACAGAAGCCAAATTCGGTTCTACTATTAAATCTTCCAACGTAGTCGAAGGAATAGTAGTCTCTAGATCATGCACATACTTACAAAGCTGAGACACATGAAACACATTATGGACAGCTGCCAAACTGCTCGGCAACTCTACTCTATATGCGAGCTTTCTGATCCACTCTACAACTGAGAACGACCCAACATATCTCAGTGCCAGTTTCTCTAACTTTTCGAATCATACAACACCCTTCATCGGTGATACTATAATGAAAACCCTATCTCCGACTGAGAACTCTAGATCCTTACGCCTTTTATCTGCGTAACTCTTTTGTCTAGACTGAGCTTCCCTCATCCTTCCTCGGATCAACTCAATCTTCTATGTTGCCTCTCTTACCAAATCTGGACCTAAGACTAACCTGTCTCTGGTTTCCACCCAACATGCTGGTGATTTGCGTGGCTTTCCATACAAAGTTTCGAAAGGTGCCATTCCTATACTGGTCTAATAACTGTTATTATAGGAAAACTCAACTAAGTGTAGGTAATCTTTCCAAGATCCACCAAAGTCTAGCACACAAGCTCTTAACAAATCCTCAATTACCATGTTGACTCTCTCTATCTGCCCATCCATCTGAGGGTGATAAGTAGTACTCATCTTGAGCTTGGTACCTAACACATCCTGTAGACTCTTCTAGAACTCACTAGTAAACAAAATATCTCTATCACTTAATATACCACTAGGAATTCCATGTAGTCTAACTATGTTCTTCATAAATAATTTAGCTAAAACCAGTGCCGTCCTGGTTGACTTAAGTGGAAGGAAATGGGCACTCTTGGTCAACCTATCCACTATGACCCATATACTTCCATTTCCACGATTCGACCTTGGCAATCAGTCTATAAAATCCATGGATATCAAATTCCATTTCCAAACCGCTATCTCCCAAGGTTGAAGCAACCCACTCGGCTTCTGATGCTCAGCCTTCACTTGTTAACATTTCACACACTGCCTTACTTATAAGCCACTATCCCTCTTCATACCTTTCCAGTAGAAACTCCTCTTCATGCCCCGTTACATCTTGGTTCCCCCTGGATGAATTGTAAATTTGGATCGATGACATTCCCTAAGGACTTCTCTCCTTAAATCCCCAATATTTGTAACACAAAACCTCCCTTCTTTCTCAACCATCCCTTTTGGTCAAGAGTGAAATCTTTTAGACCATCAATCTCCGATCCAACCTCAAGCCTTCTTATCTTCTCATGTAACAATGGATCCTCTTTCTGCTTAGAAGAAATCCTTTCGATCAATACTGGTCGAACTTCTAAGCAGGATAACATATCAGTGCTATGACTAGAACTAGCAGTCGATCTTAACTGCACACTACAAGTAGTCAAAGCCTCTAGATCCTTCCATTCCGTTAACATAGCTAACACCACATTCTGATGTTTTCTACTAAAAGCATCCGCTACTTTATTTCTTTTTCCAGGTTTATATTCTATACCAAAATCATAACCTGCTAAAAACTCCAGCCACCTCTGCTATCTCATATTCAACTCCTTCTGAGAGAATAAATATCGTAAAGACTTATGATCCGTGTTTAACTCAAATCTCTCTCCTAAGAGATAATGTCTCCACACTTTCAATGCAAGATCATCGCTGCCAACTCTAAATCATGAGTAGGATACCTCAATTCATGCGATCTAAGCTGTCGTGAAGCGAAAGCAATAACTTTACCTTTCTGCATCAACACAGTCCTTAATCCAGTTTCACATGCATCAGTATACACTACTAATCCTTGGTTTCCGTCTGGAACTACTAAAACAGTCGCTTTGGTCAACAAATGCTTTAACTTAAGGAAAGCTTCCTCACATTTGTCAGACCAAATAAACTTCACGTCCTTCCTGGTTAACTTAGTCAAAGGCACTGGTGTCTGCGAGAAATCCTTAATGGATCTTCGGTAATAGCCAGCGAGTCGAAGAAAACTTCTGATCTCAGTCACCAACACTGATCTCTTCCAGTTTTTAATAGCCTCGATCTTATCCGGATCAGCTGAAAAACCCTTCTATGAAACCACATGACCAAGAAACTTAACTTCTTTCTTCCAGAAATGACAATTTGAAAACTTCGCTTTCAGCTGATTCTGCCTTAGCGTCTCAAGCACTATTCTAAGATGAACCTCATGCTCTTTTTCATCCTTAGAGTATATTAAAATGTCATCTATGAATACCAATACGAACCTATCCAAGTACTCTTGGAAAATCCAGTTCATTAAATCCACGAAGAAAGCTGGCGCATTCTTTAACCCGTATGGCATTACTAACCACTCGTACGAACCATACCTAGTCCGAAATGCCGTCAACGGAGTACTATCCTCTTCCACCATTAACTGATGGAAACCTGTTGCCAAATCCAATTGGGAAAGTACTCTGGCTCCACTTAACTGATCGAATAAATCATCGATTCTCCGCAAGGGATACTTATTCTTGATTGTCTTGTCGTTCAACTTACGATACTCGATACATATCTTTAATGACCCATCCGATTTCTTCATGAACACCGCAGCCGCTGCCTAAGGCGAACTGCTCAGTCTGATAAAATTCTTCCCTTATAAATCCACTAGCTACACCTTGAATTCCTTCATCTCGGTCGGTGTCATTCTGCTAGGTGGTCTACTCACAGGTTCTGCTCCATGCATAAGATCTATCCGAAACTCAATGGCTCGCTTCGGTGGTAGTCCTGTGACCGGCTCAAAAATATCTGCAAACTCTCTTGCTACCAAAACCTGAATCAACTCTTCTCCCACTTCATTGCATTCAACAACGCACAAGCACTTGAATATAATTTCTCCACCGAGTATATAATTCGGTTATGGCTATTAGTGTGCTTTAGCGATATTTTCCTATCTTGGCAAAATATCTTAGCATCATACCTTTCTAACCAGTCCATACCCAAAATGATCTCGAAGCCTACAAAATAAAAAACATACAAACTGCATGAAAACTTATGACCTAACAAATCAAGTTCTAACTGGTCACATCTCATCCCTAGAGTTGCATACCTTCCTATCGGATTCGCAGCCCTTAAGGAATAACAAGGTATGAGGGTTCTAAACATAACTTATCTATCAAACACTGAGATATAAATGAATGCGATGCACCGGTATCAAATAGTACCCTAACAAGTATACTATGAATCAAAAGCATACCTTCCATTATAGTCTTTCCCTTCTCAGCAGCGGTTGGTCTAGCAGACAATGGTCCTACAGAAAAGACTTTTCCCTTGTTCGCTTTGACCGGTTCTGAACACTGATTCTTGTATGCTAATTTGGCCACTTCACTCCTTTCTTATCTGTAGCCTTCTTCCCTTTTCCAGTTCAACATTCATGAGCATAATGTCCCTTTTTATCACACTTAAAGCAAACTCGATTAGCCTTCGCTTTCTTGGCAGCTTCTTCCTTCCGGGTTGCTTTCTTCTCAAAGAATTTCATTTTCTTACCTTAAAAACCCTAGGTTTCAACCTGCTTCTCCTTCCCATAAGTAGAAAGCATCTCTTCATTCCGGCTTGTTCTCCCCTTTACAACTATAGTTGGATCACGGAAATGTGGCATAGTTGCTATAACTATCTCGGGTCTTAACCCTCTAATAAACTTCTCATTCGGTTTAATGACGGTGTCAATGGTAGCATATCTGTATCTGGACAACTCATCAAACTTTATAGCATACTCAATCACCGACATCTCACCCTGCACTAAATCCACTCAGCAATATTGACGTAGCAACTTTAGACAAAAATCTCTCTTCGAATCTCCTTTGAAACTCCTCCCAAGTTAACTCTTCCTCGGAAACTCCAGCGGTAACACTATTCCACCAATGAAGTGCTGCTCCCCACAACTGTCTAGAGGCAAGTCTTTTCTTCTGCTCATCGTTTAATCCCAAGTCAGCAAAACTCCTTTCATAGTGCAATAACCAATTTTCTACTTCGACAGCATTCTCTGTTCCCAAAAATGGCTTCCCAACAAGATTGGTATAATCCCTGCTCGGCTTAGCATTGTTATTGCCAATTAGGTCTACGGGATTAGCTCCTCAAACATTCACAGCATTACCCCTAGCTACTACTATAGCTTCTTCAGCTTGCATCAAATTGACAAAGAACTGATACATCATCCACATATCTACTGGCGAGATTCCAGCACCCACATTGGCATTTTCATTTGCATTAGCATTTGCCTGTCAACCTTAGTTTCTCCTAGTGTTGGGTCGAGCATTTCCGTTAGTTGTGGTGCTTCCTCCACCTAGATTTCCTCCTCCATTTCCTGCCTCCGTGTCTTCCTTTCTCGTAAATCTGCATACGAGCCTTAGTAAGATACAGAAGAATGGTCTAAGGGAGAAGGGAGTATGTACTTATAGATATATACATTACAAATACAAGTATGTTATTGTAGCATTAACCCAAACCCCGGTCTCATTTCCTGATTCATTGGACTATGTTTTAAAAATCATAGGTTTAAATTTCTTTTTAAATTTACATAAACCTATGCTCTGATCCCAACTTGTAACATCCCCCATTTGGAGGCCCAAAACTAACTACTATGGATGTTGTAGTCATCTATAGTTATTAATTCTCGGTGACCAAATGTGGTAATGTTAGATACATTAATATAAAAGAAACACATGGATATGAAAATTTTTAAACTCAATTTAAGACAAATTTCTCATTTCATTACAAATAGTATTTTAGATTCATTACATAATCTCAATTCGTAAACCATGTTCAGAGAAATATAATTATTACAAAATACGCCAAGAGCAACATATGAAGATGCCCCCTTGGTTCATCAGAGTCTAAATATAGGCAAATAAACAAATTTGTCATTACATCCAAAACAAAGTGGAATCAAACAGAAAGAACTCCTACTAGCTAGCTTGCCTCCTACATGTCTTCAGAAGCTTATTCATCTAAAGGAGAACCTAAATACCTTAACTCTCAAACTACTCAAAATCAATTGAGCACCCGAGAAGGGGAAAACATAAACTTTGAGTTAGATAAAAAGTCTGGTATGAATAATAACTTACCATCTCGAACCATATAGATATCTAGTGAGACCACACCGCTTAGCATAAAAGGTTTTCCCCTCACTAGTATCTCAACCAAATTTATAATAAACATATACTATGCACCTGCATCCATAATGGTTAAGACATAACATAATAAAAGGCGTCATGATGATATGCAAACATGTAATATGCTCTGGATTTCCTATACCCCATTCTTCTGACTATCTGTCTCAGGTTATAGTTTCTAGTGTCACTATTAAACTATTAGTTTTCATGGGCTAACTAATAACCGGTTCAAAGCGTACAGACTATCTGTCCAGTTTCATAGTTTTCATGGGTTCCCTAAGAACCTAATGCTATCTACCAGGAACTTCATCCAATTACAGCTTTCATGGGCTCACTATGAACCAATTGGATTCACCAATGACTTCTCTCATGTCATAGTTTTCATGGGTTAACTATGAACCTATTTATCTCTGTCAATAACTTAATCTAGACATACTTTTCATGGGATTACCAAGAACATATTGGCCTATGCCACTAACTATTTCCATACATAGTTTTCATGGGCTTATTACGAACCTGTCTAAACTAATAATTCTTAGATTAGTCTTTGGGCATCCTACATTCTGGTCTACCTAACCTCGTGAATGCAATTCTACACACATAGGAGTTAACTCAATATATATTCACTACTAGGTCAACCTAGCTGGTTATTCTGCCCTTAACACCCCCAAAATGCAATTATGGGTTAACTATTAAGTGAATATGTTTACAGAAGAAGCACACATGATAATTGATCATAAAATAATAATATAAACATCTATGGTTTAATTCCCATGTAATCATTTTCCAAATGAAATATGGTAAATGGATTTAACCTATTATCCTTAACAAAGAAAGCTTCTTCAGAAATACCAAAGTTAAATGTTATTTCAAAACTCGTTCATATTGCCATGCGTTTACTTTCTAAAATTGAGATTGGGTTACTTGTTTGAAAACTAAGGCTTTCGAAACCTTAAGCCTTCTCTTTCAAAACCAATAAAACATACCTTTCGAAAGTATTCAAACCTTCCTTTCAAAACACTTAAAAATATACCTTTCAAAACACTCAAAACATTCCTTTCGAAAGCGTAGAAACCTTCCTTTTGAAACCATTAAAGATATAGCTTTAAAAAGCATTAAAGTTTATTATTAAAAAGCACTTAGTTCAAAGAAAATTAATAGAAGCATAGCTTCGAAACCATTTGAAAGTATCTCTTTCGAAACAATTGGGTTTAGCATTAAATACAACTTTTGGGTCGAAGAAAACAATAGCGAAAGTAACCCTTTCGAAAGCATTGATCTTCAAATAAAAGAATTTGGGAAAAGGATAGCTTCGAAACGACCTTTCGAGACCATTGTCTTCGAAACCTTTAATATAAGTGGCTACAGGGACCCTTTCGAAAGCATTGGGAAGTGGCTTCAATATTAATAAAACAAAAGCTTCCCTTTCAAACTCATTGCTATATAAGGCTATAAAGAAAAGCGATCTTTAACCAATTCAGACGTATGAAGACGGCAGCTAGGTTTCGACTAGGTTCAAAAGCAACTACGATTTCGAAAGCTTCTTTTCAAAACTAAGTAAGCGACAACTCATTTGAAAGGTTTTCTTAAAATAGAAAGGCGAGAACCCCTTCGAAAGCATCATTTATAAACAAAAGTAATTGAAAGTTAATAAGGATAGATTCTACCCCTTCGAAAACTTACAAGAATAACTTCAACCACTTCGAAAGCAAGCCTTCGACACCATCCTTTCTGCCTTTCTCCAATATACTACATACCAATTAGTTGATACCATGTGTATTGGTTTCGAATGGGTTCGAAAGGCCTATTGAGCATGGTTTCGGAAGCGAGCAAATGGAAGTGGCGAAGTGGTATATTTTATCAATACTGATTTTATGCCTTACAAAATAACTTCTTTTCATCTAACATGCCTTATTTGTCAAAATATAATTGGTTGCCAAATTCTTTATCAAGATCTTTTTCAAAAAGGCTACCGAATTCATCAATTAATAATTGAAAATATTTTAGCAAAGAAACCATTCTCCTTAATAAAATAATTAAAACGTTTATGTCCCCAAACTTAATTAATTTAACTTCCATAGTAAATCACTTAGGAAAAATCCTCGAAAAATAAAAATAATTCACTTTTAATATGTTTTCTAACATATTGAAATTTTAGACCCAAATCAATATATACTTGCCGTAAATAATTTAAACCCAAATTTGTCTAATTTCAACCATTCGAAAATTCATAATAAATTATCCATAACTTGGAATATTATGAAAATTTAAACCCATCTCCAAAATAATGTTTTACAAAAAATATTCAATCCTTATGGCATTTGAGACCCATTTACACGATTTTAACCTTAGAATCGAATTAAAACCTTTACACAAAATACTTGTTTAAATCAAACATAGCATATAACCAAAGCATATCATCATTTAATCCATACAAACGGTTTTAAAACCTTAAACTCGAATTAAAATGTTCAATAACACATATATGAGATGGTATACTTTATCATTCACCTTGTTTAGATAATAAACTTGAGATTTGATCTTGCTTAATTCTTCCTTCCTTAAATCCTTAACTTCTATTTGATTTCGATCCCCTTTTCTCCTAGGGTTATGGCTTTAGTTCTCCTTAGTTTTTTGGTTTATGAACGTTTGAATTAAAAATGAGGTAAGTGTTTAGGGGTTATGGGGTTATGGTATACAGCTATCCCCTATTACCCTTGCCTTACTTAACTTAGATTTCATCTTATAAACCATTCTTATGAATTTACTTATGAACCATTTTATAAATCCATTTAATTAAGGCACGACCTTAATTAGTTTTCAAATCTCAATCCCCTCATCACTCTAGACTCTACATTATTCTTTTTAATTTATCTAATTAAATCTTCTGAATAATGTTAATTAAAATTAGGAGTGTTACAGCATTGGTTAGCTCGAATGGAATAACCAACCACTCATAGAAACCAAATGGTGTACGAAACACGGTGATCGGCACACTCTCTTTTGCTACTCCTAATTGGTGAAATTCCATCGCTAAATCCAATTGGGAGAACACCTTCGCACCATGGAGCTGATCGAACACATCAACAATACGTGGGAGTGGGTACTTGTTCTTCCTCGTCACTTTATTCAGCTCATGGTGATCAACATATAATCTAAGAGAGTCATTCACTTGCACAACAGGTGCACAACACTTAGATATACTCCTACAAATGAACCCTTTTCTCAACAGGGCATTCACTTGTACCACCAACTCCTTCTGCCCTCTAGGCACCATATGCCTCAATTGCATTACTATAGGTCTGGCATCCCTTATCAAGTCTATATGAACTTGATATCTCTGTGCAGTGGTAACCCAATTACCTCTTCAAATATGTCCGGGTACTCTCTAACGATAGGCACATATGACAACCCATCCTGTGGAATCTCAAGCGAACATAAAAAACTAACCATAACCCCATCCTCTGATAGGCAGCCAATCACTGCCGTCCGCCTTTCTCCAAGCCCAATTATGCAGCTACTTAGCTAGTCCATTCCCAAGATAATCCCGAACCCGATGAGATTCAAAACAAAACAATCACAAAAAAAAGCATCCATGACTCGATAAGACCAACCATGAAAAATCATATAGAGGCTAGTGGAGCCTCCAAATGGGTTCGTCACAACTAACCGTCGATCAACTATTTCGGGTTTCAATCCTAGTCTACCTACTAGGTCGCTACATATAAAGGAATGTGAAGCCTCGGTACCGAAAAACACATATAAGAACATCAAAAATGGAAAGCATACCTTGAATGACGACATCCTTCCCCTTCTCTTTCGTCGAGGGAGCATTTGATGAAGTCTGAATTGTGTCTAAAGTATATTCCTTCACTACCTATTTCTGCTGCAATGGTTCCAGACAATTCTTCAATATATGCCCAGGTTTACCGCAGTTATAAAATGTTTTCATTCCGTCGGTCTTGCAATCTTTGATCATTTGACCCTTTTCTTCGCAAGCATAGCAAATAAGGTCCCACTTGACATTCTTCTGAGCATCCTTCTCATTCTTTCCCCGAGACTGATTCCTATTTCCAAACCACTTCTTCTTCTTTCCTCCTCCACTCTATTGCGGTTTCGACTCTTCCCTAACAACAACAATTGATTTGGACTTAGGGTATAAACTATCCTGGCGACGGGATTTCTCGACGAGTCTCTCAAATGGCACATCAATATGACTCACCAGCTTTTCCCCTAAATAGTCGTCCAAACCCATAATGAACTTCTCATTGTTTCTCAATGGAGTATCGATGAAAGACATCCCATACTTCGATAGGGCATCGTACTCAACAATGTATTCAGTAACGGACATATCTCCCTGCTTTAAATCAGCAAATCTCCTAATAGTACCAACTTTTGAGCAGTCGAAACAAACTTCTTCACAAACCTAGCCTTGAATTAATACCAAGTAAACTGATTCTCAGGTGCAGCAACAGTGATAACATTCCACCAATTCATGCCCATCCTTGAAGTTGTCTAGAGGCCAACCTCCTTTTCATGGTCGCTAGAGTCATCTAGAGATTAACTTCTACCTCATTGCATCATTTAACTCCAAGTCATCAATGATTCTTTCACAAATAGGCATGCAGGTATCCAACCAATCCTGCACTTTGACGGCAGACTCTATTTCAAGGAATGACTTGTCTCTTGAAGTAGAATAAACTTTGCATAACATGGCGAAGTCATCCCTCGGTGCTTGCACTTGAGCACCACCACCACCAACTGCAATGTTCGGAGTGGCCGCTTGGGCATTCAGAAGCATGTTTACCATCATCGTGTTGGACATAGCTTGCAAGTCAGGATTAACAACCCCTGATCCCACTTCGTGCTCAACTCCTAAGAGGGAGTTCCTAACGGTGTTTTTAGTTTGCTGTCTCATTCTTGATCTGTAACAAGAATGATCAGTTTCTCAAAAAGAAAACTGTATCAATGGTACTCATGTGTGCATGCGACTTATATTTTATATATAATACTATATGGTTTTGAAAAACAAAATATATAATAAGTAAGCGCTCTCATACATATATATACTCTCTTGATTTAGTCTAGGGTGAGAAATCCTTTCCTATCTCTACTAAACCACGGTATCCGTTAGGTTAAATAGTGCAACCTAAGCTCTGATAACAAATTTGATGATCTCCTTACACCATCGGCACCTAATATACATAAGATATTGTGCTGTTGTCGTGCCGATCGATGTAGAGCGACCATCAAGGTTTAAAAATGAAACAAAACATCACATAACTTATAATATATATTACAGTGCATGGATTGAAATATAATATCACAAATATAAAACAGGAGAGATAGTAATAACTTAGTGATCCAAATATCATAGTACAAATACACAGAGTTATACATCATAAAATAGAGTTTATACAGTATAAATAAACCCAAATAACCGTCTCATACTACGAATAGAAAGAGAGCACTACCAAGGCTCCACGGTGTTACTTAGCAGAATAAGCATAGAAATGCATATATAATACGAGATAACTCCACTCAGCTGCATAGCTACTGCATCGCTCCTAAACCTGCTATCTACTCTACTCATTTAAGATCATCTGAGATAATAAGAAGCAAAGCATAAAACCTTGAGTCAGACAATAGTCTGGTATGAGCGGTAAATGAATCTCAAAATACTATACAAGTAGACATAGTAAGGAGCAAGGTATATATATATATCATATCTGACATGTACCTGCAATCAAAGAGTTAGCACATAATAACATAATGTGCTACTCTACATATCATAAAGGTGTAACAAAACCAAGTGTGATAAAGGGTGTCTAGGTATCCCTATCTCCATTACCTATCTCCGATGACAACACTAGAGTGACAGGTGGCAAGTGAAGCAACCATAACAAACATAGCATCCATCAAACAATACTAACTGCACCCAGTGTATTGTGGATATATGATAACTCGTATGACCATTCTTCTGCTAGGGACTAATGGAAATCTCGGTTTTCAATTGTACTCTTTTTAGACTAAACCTGGTACTAGGCCTATTCTTTTGGTCCAGGGTACACGGATCCATTCTTCTGGCCTAGGTATCCATTCTTCACTACCTATGAGTCCCATCATAATACCCATGCTTTGAGTACAAAAGAAAACACACCAAGTATCAACAATCCTTAGTACGCGTATCCGAGCCCTTCCTTTGCTCCATTTAACTTCCATTATCTTGGAAGAAACATTCTTGATTCCTTCACTTAATGACTCATTTCTTCATCAAGACGTTATTGTTGAGGAAACATTCTATGTTCCCCACTCTACGACTCCTTTCTTCATCAAGCCGTTATCTTTGAAACCTAACTCCATTCCTCATCGAGTTACTATCCGAAGACTCTGACTTTCATCATGTTGTTGTACTGCTGTCACTCATCACATGAACTAGCCAACACCTCTAGCATGACCTCTAGAACTCCTAAATCATCCTCAATAAATTTGGTCCCCATAGGACCAAGGATAGGAACTCAGTACCGACTTCATGAACTCGGTACTGACTTCTGTACTTTACCAACTAGTGGCCAATTCTTCTCCCATCCCACTTCTTGCCTCTAGTACTTTAAGCCTTGGTGCTTGAACCCCGACTTCTCTGGCCTAATTCAAGTTGTCATGTCTTCCAAACACCCTATTTCGCATCCTAGAAAGAAGTTGGTGCTGCCATCTATACTTAGCCAATCTCTGATCCAAATTCACAAACGACCTCTACTAGCTAGCACCTTTCACCTCCCCAATTTTCTACCGACTTGGAGCAAGCTACAAAACTCGATACTAACTTGAGAAGTTGGCACCGACTTCTATACTTTTTGAATTGGAGCTTGCAGTTTAAACGGCGACCTCCATCTATGCTCCAGGTTCTTCCTTCTAAGTCTCATCCAATTCCAACTAGTTTTGCCACTAATTTGCTCGGTTTCTCAACCTATCTACCTAACATCCAAAACACTAGCAAACAACATCAAATCACAACATAAAATCATGGGATAGCATGCATATACATCCATTCATACAATCAATATATGAAGATACGATAACCAAACTAGTTTTGCCCTAAATCCAAGTTTTACACTAACATATCCACATGAGTGATAGTGGTTACATTAGCAAGTGAATAGGTGTTAATAGTTTACAAAACCCATTTCTAAAATCATTTAAAAATCTCATATATCTGGTCATAAACATACATGAACAAGTGTTAAAGTTAGAAAAGCATTTTAGGTCCAAAAACATGTTTAAAGCAATCATTCAACTATATAAACAAGTATAGATGAGTGAGAGGTCAAGAACCACTCACCAAATATCTAAAATACCAAATTTTCTCTTTAAATCTGAAGTAGATTACTAGAAAGGGAGACCCAAATCAATAGAAATGATAATCTCCAGCTTTTATATGTTAATCTCCTCTCTAATCAATGGTTTGGGTAAGATTAGTAAGGAAAATATGTGAGTTTTGATGAAATTAGGGCTGATGGAGGTTTAGTTCTATTTCGAGGAATAAGGAGATGACTTAGATCAGTTCCTATAGCCTCCTATTTGCGCAAAATTCAAAATGGGTTAGTGGGCCTAAGCATGGACTTGGTTACTTACCCACTAAATCTAGGCAGTAGCAAACAAAAATTGAAACTGCCATAACTTTCAAAAATCATGTCCATTTTTCTATTATGACCACTCTACGGAATATGAAACCATCATCCTGAAACAATGGAAGTGGTTTGAGACCCTAATCCGGCTCTATTAAATATTATAGTCTAAAAAATATTTTCAGGGTCAAAATTGTCACATAGAAATTTGGAAAAATTAACAGATGTGAAAAATGTCCCTAAGAATCATTATCCAAAATTTTAGAGTCACACGACCTCATATGAATAATATAAAAATATTTTACGATCCTCCGATACGAAAACATGAGTTGTTACAACATTAGAAAGCTCATAGAAGAATGACAATATAAAATATGAAAGATAGTACAAATGTCACTCTAAGATACATAATGTTTCAGAGTAAAAATCCTTAATACTATTATCAGCTTGGACAGTTATAACAACATGTCCTCACATATGCTGATATATACAATAATGTAGTGCAGCGGATATAAGAATATTATATTAGGTGAAAGCATCCAGTTTGTCTCCACGAGCTCTAATAATTATCAACAGAATTCTATCTTTCTCAGACTACTCGAAAGAGAACCCATTGAAATAAGGAAAATAAAAGGCCATGAGTTGGACGTGGCCAACGTATTACAATACTTTTAAGACCATTCGTACAGCCGAAACGGTTATCCCCTCAAAAGAACCAAACCCATCTAATAAGTACATAAGGTAATATAATAGATAATGCTTTGGTGCAGAATATAAATTAGAAAATGGTCGTGCTGCTTACATCTCACAACACAACAATATTAAAAATACAACTAAAACCGCTAAGGTATGTTTGCATAATGAATTTCCGTTGTGGTCTCCTCGGTGAAAACCGAAAGTTGGCCTCATGACAAGGATCATAAATTACCTTACGAACATCGTATATCTCTATAAAAAATATACCATAGGGTAAACAATATTGGCCCACGCCCGAACATGTGATGTCGAATATCATCAACTCTCGGTACCGACATCGATAAGCATCCCTAGATATGGAGTTGATATACCCTTTTGGTTGGCTAAACCTCATAGTTGTGCAACCTACTTTGCCTTCTTTCATTTTCCAATGGTAAAGTCATGTTCAGCATCTCTCACGCGAGTCTTCATCACTCGAATAGATCTCGAATCTCTCTCTGAATTCCAACATAAGTCCTCTGACAAATGCTAATGTTGGCCTCTCCTTTGGACTTAACCTTAGGACAAACAGTTCAACTCTATAGCATCCACTCCACAACCGCTTCCAAAACATGAATACACATATCATTTTTGAAGTGGTTTTCGCTAAGTAAAAACCTTATCCAATACCAGTCCCTTCAAAACTAAATCTATGAATTTCCGGTGAACTCAATTCTAGTTCTTCATGAAGTAAATGATATAAAGGAGTCCTCCCTCGAGGATCTCATATATATACATTCTTAAAGCAAGAGACGATTTGTACAAATAAGTCCTCCCAAGGGGATCTCAAAACATATCAATACGTAATGCTTTCATATCCTTCTAAAGTTAGTTTGGTCAAACTCGATGGTTGACTAATCGACTCCCTGGTACAAAATAGAAATTATTGCATATGGAAACTAAGTCTCGTATACTTATCATGTTTTCGACTTTCTCAACTTATACTATCCCTCGGTCAAGTGTGAAGCCGGTAGATTAGAGCATTGTTGCTTCTAAACACTATGCAACATCATTCTTAACTCTCACCGATAGAATAAATTTACTTTGTTGGCTTTTAGTGCTAAGTATAGGATTAAATACTTTCCATAAATAAGTGAATACATGAAGCATGGTTAAGTCACATAAAACACGATTAAGTCACACAAAGCACGATTAAGTCACGTAAGTGACTTCTAATCCTCTTTTTATTTAATTAATTAAAACTTATTTGTAAATATTTGTATATAAATTTAAAATACCTTTACAAAAGATATATACACGTATATTATCATTTCACTATTGATTTCTACTCTTTTACCATTCATCTCCACCCTTTCACTATTCATTCCTACTCTTTTACTATCATCTCTAATCTTTTACTATTCATTTCTACTCTTTTCAAGATAAAAAACGTATTCATATTCTTATCCCAAATGGTATAAGTATATTAGCAAACCTTAAACAAGATTTCACATTTCTAAAAGTACAATTAAGTGGGTTAAAAACAAATGTCATTAAAACATTGTTACATAAATCCAAAACCATTTTACACTTAGTATTTTCTTTAAAACATTCTTTTTAAAGATCTAAGTATACTTATTGACAAGATAATATATGTTTGATTAACTTCTCAAAACCATTTGTTATAACTAAGTGTTATAATCAAAATCACATTTATTCTTTTATAAATTACTTAGCTTTTCTAAATTTATATATATAAATAATATAAAAATACATATAAATAAGTTTTACATATCGATGTAAAATATTACTTAATAATAAAAAATTAAAATTTGTTAAAAACCTTTTATAATAAATGCTACAAAGGAAATCTTTATCTTTAAAAATTAATATTTAATGATTAAAAATATATTTAAACTTTTTCTTTTATTCATACTCAAATCCATGCTATTAGACTTCTTTAAAAAGTCTCCACAAAGAAAATAAATTATAAACCAATTAAATTATGAAAAACTTGCCAAAATGTCGCATTTAACACAAAACAATGCAACAAACCCAGAACTGCTATAGTAGACCAAAGACAGTATTTATAAGTGCTATCTAAAGTTCTGGACAGAGAACAACATGAAAATGCATGATCTTTGTGGCCGGTTTTACCCACTTAAACAAATGGTTTTTGATCCATTTTTTCACAGTAAGTTTTCTACTTAGAATACTTAAAAACTGTGAAATGAAACCCCTAAGGATATCTTCCAAACTAATTATAATAATTCTCGAAAATAAGCTATTTTTCATCGTGCATTAGTAGCGACTATTTTACACCTAACATTTGACACTTTTTTCAACTAGTTCTATATATTTTTAAACCTTATATTTTCACTATGAACTTCATATAGTTCAATTGCTAAAACTTCAAAGAAACCCCTAAGGATGACTTCCAAAATTAATTAAAAATCTCCGAACACAAGGCGGTTTCAAAGTACATCGATAGCGATCTTTTCACTTCTAACTTTCACAATTTTGTTTCACAAATTCGACAACTTTCCAAACCAATTACCTGCTGTCCCATACACCAAAATATGTGTAGAGAACAACCAAATATATTATGTCATAATATATTCTCAAAAAACCATATAGAAAAAACTTTAAACACAAAGGGATTTAAAGTGCACTTGTGGTGACTATCACTATACAAACGCTTTCATATTCACATCAATTCAACATATAAGCCAACCAACCATATAAATACAATGCCAAAGCCATGCCACATGTTATAAGAGGTAGATGATGTTATACAACATAGAGTTTTCATTTTCATTCAAAAGCAAGGGAGTCCAAAGTTATAACTTTATCAGTTAACCTTTACAATAAACTTTAAATTTCAATAACAAACATATACACACACATATATATACACATTAAATGGTGAGATAACTCACCCAGTCCAAGTCAAACATTAGCGCAATCATACAAGAACACATAAACAACTTCCTACAATCACCAAACACCTAAAGACACCACCTTTAGCTCGAAAATCTCAAGGTCATGCTCCCCTCTACCCAAATAGCTCACGGCTCAAGCTAGGTGTCCCCTTTGTGCCTCCTTCCACTTTCAACTTGATATTCTTACTTCCTATGTTGCCTTAGGCCTCTAGCCAAAGTTTAACAAAGTTTGGAGTTGATTTTTCTTATTAGAGAAATATTGGTGGAGATAGAAATGAATTAGCACTAATTAGTTTCTACATTTTTTAATTTTTTAAAGTGATCAGTAATTTCCTAAGGGGTATATTTATAAACTTAAACAAGAAGTCATCCTCACCTTCTACCCTTTATGAAAGGTCACAAAGGAACCTTCCCCTCACATGCCACCTTTACACCTTATTTCCTAAAACAGATATCTAAAACACTATTCATCAAAATCTCTTCCTTAACTCATTTGCTAATCTCCGTTTAATATTCACATTTAGGTCGCCATATCATAGAAAATATTTTTAGCTGATAATTACTTACACATTAATATATAAGGAAAGCACAACAAGTTCAAACATCTTTATCGAGAAAAAAAGATATTTATTGATAAAACGATTTTCAGTCATATTATCGATATTTCTTCGAATAATTTATTTTTGTAAATATTTTTCAAAAACAAGTTTACCATCATTTATTATTAATAAAGAAGGGGTTAACAAGTTTATTAAGTCAATTTAATCACATTAATCAAAGATTCAATTATTTGAATAATTCAGATATTTAAATACGAGGTGTTTAAAATTTTGGATAGTTACATTCTTCCTCACTTAAAACATTTCAACCTTGAAATTTGAACATGACTAACACATGAAAGAAACAAACATAACTAATGCTTGACGGTGCTAAAAATCACTAGCAAACAAAGGACACAGTTTTTTTAGGTTCAAAAACATTCTCATCGCAAAAGGACATACAAATAATCCACTAAGCATACCTTTCGCTCAACAACCTCAGTTTATTACATAGACGATCATTCATTTTAGCCCGAACAAATTGAGGAGTCATTCTCTAAACTCTCCATAAGCCATCAAAGCATAGTATACATATACTTATGCCCGTATAATGTGTGTTAATGAGATTTTCCATCTTAGAGATACATAAATATTTTTTATGTGGTAATCACGACGTTGAACACTTTTGTGATTATGAATCAACATATTTAAGTAATATTAAAATTGCCTTTAGTGTGAATAATTATGTTACATTAATGCTTATGTAATTTTGAGGAAAGATGTTCAAAATATTAATTCGTTAAAGGGAATCTATCTCGATTTTATCATCGGAAAATTTAAATAGTGAAGTACTGAAAATTGAAAGGACAAAGATAATTTACATGATTCGGATATTAAAGGAATCCAACTTCCATGAGTAAAATGTCTATTCTTCTCTCTCGATTTCTTAGTAGAAATGAAAATGGCAGAGAGTACAAATTTTGATATTTGTGTCCAAAATGGTTAAAGCGAAAATTCCTTCCCTCCCCTACTACAGTATCCTATCCTATTCATTTATTGCACACAGAGGGTGAGTGCCTTGCTTGAGCCTGTTTTGAGCTCAACATTGGAGGACTATGCTATCGCCTTTGTCCTTGAGCCTGATTTAATGATCTTTGGGACGGAGTTGGGATTTCTTGGCTTGCCTTTCATTGAGGTTTTGGCTCTTGGTCACGGAGCAGTTTTTTTCCTATTGCCTTATCCCTTGAGTCTTTATGTTTGCAGTTGGTGTTTTTAGGATTGCAACACTGTTTTGTCGCATCAAGATGGCGATGCATTCTTTATTAATTTGATATTGACATAAGACTATCGCATTGTTATGTCACATCAACATCGAATGGCGGTGCATCGTTATATCTCTTTGATACAAAATTGTAGCCTAGACCTACCTCTTTTAAGTGTAAGTTTAAGATTACGAGACATCCCCATTTGCGTTTAGTTGCTCTTTGGGTTGCGCTGCAATTCTGTATTGTTAGTGTTGCCTTCAGTGCCGTAGCACAGTTTCTAGATCTCATTGTTACTTGGAAACTATATCACAGTTCTACCTATTGAAGCGAGTGTGAAGGTTGCAAACAGGTTCTTGCATCTTGTATCCATATCATGCTATAATGCCAAAGTTACGTTCAATGTGTGGGCGTAGTACTACCTGGATTTTTTTTTTTGCTTCCTTTCCTTATTTCAACTCCTATTGTGGAGGAAGTTCGTCTGGGCTTGGTATTTTTATTAGTTTCACTTTGTCAATATTTATAAAATATGGGTGTAAACTTGCCTCCCAAGTCTGCACCAATTATAGATTGACGTGGACTTGTCTCTATTCTCATATTTTCTCTACAACCCATCACTTCTATCTTTTCTCTTCCTCCCTTTCAGAAGAAAGAAAAAGTCTTTATAGTTGCTCAAGTACACAGGTCATCCCTTTAATTGTCGGTCTTTTGAAAAGCTATACCTTTAGTCTTTTCAACTCCTAAGAAAATCCATATTGATTCTTGCGTTGATATTTTTTTCCATTAATCAACCGACAATTTAAGGATTCTTCATAATTTCGATTGTGTGGCTGATATATTTATCGAGGTAAGTATATATCTTTCCTCCTCTTCTTCTTTATTCTTTTACATGCTTTCAAAAGCAAAAAGAAATCCTAGTTGTTATTCTCGTATTTTCCAAGAATCGTTCCTTTTTCGAACTAAAGTAAGGGTATATTTCTTTGCTTATAATTTTCTTTTGTTTTCCTGAGCCTTAGCGATTATTGATAACCGATCCAACATATTCTTTTTAATATGGAAATTGATTCCATCTCTCCCCTATCTTTGCCACTTAAAGTGTCCGACCTAAGGGAAATAGAGAGTGTTTTTGGTCAATTCGGCTTTGAGGTTACATAGGTAGGGTTTTTGAGCCTCATGGTCTTATTTACAAGCCCCATAAGGCTTTATTTCTATCAGTCCTAACCATATTTGGTGTGGGGTTTATCTTCCTTCTAACCAAATTCTTCGTGAATGGCTTTCTACCATTGGCGTCACATTCGTTGAACTTGCTCCTATTTCTTGTACTCTCTTCATTGCTACATTCATCCTCTATGCTGAGAAGAGCACGCCTCCCTCGTGTGATGAACTCTAATTCTTCTTTGATATCTATAAGAGTCCTTCGAGGGGTGATTTTGGACTTTATTGTGCTTAAGCAAAAAAGTTGGTTCTTACGTGTGTTCCCCATGAGACCCAGAAGTAGAACGATCACTATTTATTTATTTTGAATCTTGATAATTTTCATTCTATTTTTCATCCACATCCAATCATTCTCTGTTTTATGATGAGGCTACTTCATTGTTTACCTCTCGTAGATAGACCATCCTGGCCTTAGGCAAAGATGATATGAAAACAAACTTATTTTTTACTAAGTTGCTACTGCGGAAATAAAATTCCTTATGCATTAGGCATAATATTTTTAAATTTTCTTCAACTACAGATAAACCTAGGGGTATAATTCATTAAAATAGGTAAAAGAATTTTTATTTTCTGTTCTTGACCCTTGTGAGAAGGTTTACTGTCTTGGGATTTCCTTTATGTACAAGTGAAATGGATAGTGATCTCGCTAATGCATTTCTTGACTCTAAGAAATCAGTAGTGACGAGAAGGAAAAAGGAAAAGATGAAATTCGAAAAGGTGATGCTTCTGACCTAACTCTCATGAAGCCAACCCACTACACCAGAAAAGGCCTTTTCTAGCGCTGAATAAACGTTACCAAAACTTTTAGTAGCCTTTTGGTAAATGCTGCGATACGACATGCAACAAAAAGTCTGAAACGTTTTGTAGCATTGTAGAAAACGCAACCAAAACTTGACCTATTGTAGGGTTTTAGAAATGCTAGAAAATGTTTCAGACTTTTAGTAGCATGTCGTATCGTAGTGTTTACTAAAACGCTACTAAAAGTTTTCATAGTGTTTTTTCAACACTTAAAAAGTCGTATTGCATCTATTTACATTTATTTTAGTAGCGTTTTTAAAACGCTACTAAAAGTTATCAACTATTTTGTAGCATACTATACCCGCACTATTTCATGTTAATGGCTTGTACCATTTCCACCCATCGCTTAAATAATGGTGATGGCTGGAAACAAATAATGGCTTATACACGCTACTATTTCAAATAATAGTCGTTTCCATCCATCGCTCAAATAATGGCTTGTACACGCTACTGTACACGCTACTATTTTGTTAGTACTTGTTGTGTAAACTTGTTTATCAATCACATAATAGTCGCTCAAATAATAACCATTCATAAACAAGTTTACACAACAAGTACTAACAAAATATTATAGTATATATAACAATTAAAAACATGTTCATTACTTGATTACCTACAATTCTTTGCTGTAGCTAGTCTTTACTCCAAAAAAACTAATTACCTATAGACAAGTTCAATAATCAACAAATGATTATGAAATTATTTCTTATTTAAAGTATATTAAACATCCTTAGTTGAACTTTTCTTAAATTTAAATGTTTTTAACAAAACTTAGTTAAATTTTTATAAAATTTGATTATTTTTTATAATAAACTTATTTACGTAGTTAAATTCTAATATAACTTAATTAATAGGTATAAATTTATTTAATTTTTATAAAACGTAGTTAAATTATATAACTCTTAGCTAATTTTTAAAATGATAGTTAATTCTTATAAAAATTAGTTAAATTTTTATAAAGCTCGGTTAACTTATTTATAAATTCATTTATATTAACTCAATCTTATAAATTATCTCAATTAGTAAAACTTAAATGCCATGACTTATATTTTAATTAACTTAAACTTATAAATTATCTCAAATTTAGATTTTATTAACTTGGATAATTTTATAAATTATCTCAAACTTATAAATTTTTCATAAACTTAGTTAATTTATTATTATTATTATTACTATTATTGTAAACTTGTTAATTTTATAATACTTAGTTAACTTTTATATAAAACTTAGTTGATTTATTCAAATCATTATTTATTATTATCATTATTAAACTTATAAATTATCTCAATTTCTCAAACTTATAATTTCATAACTTATATTTTAATTAACTTAAACTTAAACATAAGGAGGGAGACAGTGTGCAATGATCAACTCTTATCGTGACATAAAATGACATCAATACCCATACACGTCTTTACTTATATCACTAGCTTAATAACTAAAAGTAGAACACATTCTCAATCATACTCTGGTGAAATGACATCAATACCCCAACACATCTTTAATTATATTTTTATATTAATAAAGAAAATTGACTGTTTAGGATTCACTAGTGTTTGTCGTTTCAACCGTCGTTGAAATTACACAAGTACTCTCCAATTTTCACATTATATTGCATATCCACATCATGCATAGGTGTGCATATGCGTGTTATACACTGGTATAACTAAATTAAATGTGATCCATGATCTCATCTAACTTAATGGACCATAAATAAAAATGCTTTACCTAAAATAACAGCATTTATAGTTATTAACGTTCCTTGTACTAACGCAAAGCCACAACATAAATATCTTAGAAAAATTAATATGATAGAGAAAGATATTGCACCCTAACATGTTACAAAAGCCATTTGAGTTCAAGTTCTATCTGAAAAAGCAGGTAGTATCAAAGGATCTGCATCCCAACATCTTTGCATCAACCTGATAAATTTAGGATGTGTGTTTGTGGGTATCACGGGCCATTCTCTCTGACCCAAACGAAATAATTCAATGTGAATACATCATAATTCTTGTTGTTCTAAAAAATTACATTACAAGGAAAGGAAAGGAAAAAAACAGAACATAAATGTTCATCAAGTGTGCATCAAGAAATCTTCATTGCCTATCCGGACCATTATATTAGCAAGGACACCCTATAAATACTAAAATATATTAGGATTGTAGAGATGATGTGTTTTAGCATTTATTGAGTATCCTTGCTGAAATATTCTGAAAATGACGTTAATTCTGAACAAAGTAATCTCATGTATATCCCTATCAAGTAATGTACAATAATGTTACATCCCTTACCAAACCATATAAGTTTTGTACATCAAGTAATGTACATCAAATTTGAACAGGTTAATTTTGTGAGAAATCAGTCCCATATATGCATAGCTTTGATGGTATAGCATTCAGTTATCAAAAATAAATTTCGATTAGTTCTTGAACTAAAAGAAATGGGTATAAATTGAACTGCAGAATTGAACAGAAAATAGGTCAGTTAATAAACCTTTATAGCTCTGTAAAATAGGTAGAAAGATTTATGAGGGAAGTTAAATTATGTTTTACATCTTTTCCAAAAGTTCATATTATGAATTCAATTTTATTTGAGGAAAGGAATCTTCTTTTACATACTTTCAGGATGATACTCCAGGTATACATGCAGTTCCTTATAACTAATTGATTATTGTTTGATGTCAATAGTTTGCAATAACTAATTAATGAGAAAATCATACAATTTGTGTAATAGGAGAATTCAACTGTAAACCAAAGATGCGAGAGACTAATTTCACGAAACATGCAACTTCAAAAAAATAATTCATGTTGAGTTCTACGTTGAAACAACAAAATGAGACCTGACAACACTACTTAAATTAACAAAGGTTAGAGACGAATATTAATTTCAACAAGACCGTTGACCTACCTATCGACAATTATGAGCATTTATTTTCCAAAATATTTGAAAATGATGGACAATAAACTTCAATGTATAACCAGAATAAACAATAATGTCAGGCCAATCTTAATATCTGTAGTAAAACAATTCAAGGATAAGGATAATCTTACCGCTTTAGTAGTAATGGTTGACTTGGCTTGTTGTTGCTATGTTTGTTAGTGCTATGGGTTTTGGCTTTGCTCTCTCCATTCACCACTTCAAATATAGTAGGCAAGTCATTCATCATCCCAAAAAGATGCTTTTTGCATAATATATTAAAGTTTAGTACATGGAGAAGAATAAGTGAAATTTGAATAGGAGTATAAATGATATATGCATATATTGACCTACTAAAAGAGTACAGTTACTAAGCTACATGCATAATGGCAAGTGCAGTTGAAAAGAAAATCTTTGTTTTTGCAGATAACTCATGATAACCTTCCATGTGTTCATATGGAAAATAGCTAAGTTAGCCCATTTTTAAATAAATAAGCTATTGTAATTCTTTGAAAAAAATTGCTTTCACTTTGCACTTACTAGAATATGCTAATTTTGACTGTCAATCAACATCAAAGAGATTTTTTTACTGCCAATGTACAGTTACTAAGCTACATGCATAATGGCAAGTGCAGTTGAAAAGAAAATCTTTGTTTTTGCAAATAATTCATGATTACCTTACGTGTGTTCCTATGGAAAATAGCCAAGTTAACCCATTTTTAAATAAATAAGCTATTGTAATTCTTTTAAAAAAAATTATTTTCACTTTGCACTTACTAGAATATGCTAATTTTGACTAATAAATAAGCTACTTGTAATTCTTTTTAAAGAATAAGTTACTTGCAGCTAACTCTCATAAAGCTATTGCCACTTAAAATTTAAGAAAGTAACTCAGTTGTAACTATTTTTTTAGTAAAGCTAATTTCACTTTATATTTATGAAAATATTCTAGTTTTAACTGATAAAATTGTTTTCACTTTGCACTTACTAAAATATGCTAATTTTGACTAATAAAGCTAGCTATTTGTACTTGACATCTACAAAAATGTTCTACTTTCAACTAATAAGACCATTTCCATTTAGCATTTACTAAGAATATATTATTTTTAAATAATAAAGCCATATTGATTTTGCTTTGTGAGAATATATTGTTTATCCCTATTTTATTTTACTTTTACTTTTTTTGTGATTGGATACTTCGATTGTATGACATTGTTGTGCTACAAATATTTAGGTAATATATAGCATACTACAAATCAACTTATGTTATATATTTCAAATCACACTACACGTGATTCGAACCTATGACCTCCGGACCAAAATCTAAACTTCTAACCATTAGGAAAGTGGTGCTGGTATATTTTTAACTAACATTTCAAAAAAATCAGTCAATTTTGAAATCAAACTTTTATTATTTGTTTTTTTCGATTGCTATTGGCTTTTGTCCTTCAATTCAACTCAGTTTTGCTATTTTTCCTCTTTCCAATTTAATTTTTTTCATTTTTGGAACATTTTGTTACAGTTTAAATTTATTATCACTTGTAAGAGGGAATAATTCGTACAATTATTTTATGAATTTTAAGAGTTAATTTGTTGTAACTTAGGAAACTTAAAATTCTAACTTCAGTTAAATGGTTTAAAGCTTGAATAATAGACTAAGAACTTACATTTACTTATAATTATTTATTTAAACATCACATATGAGGTTGGCTTAAAATTTTATTTCCCTCTTTCATATAAGCTTTATTTTTTTTAAATGAAAATTTAAATTATTTTTGTAAATATCAGACAAATAAATCATGGTGAACTTACCAGTCTAAGGAAATCGTTGTGCTGAGCTTCTTTTGCATCAATTGTTCGATCTAAATTGCAATTCGAAGTATTACTTTCGTAAAGAGAACATATTTTTCAAAAAAAATAATAAAAAAATAATAAAAAAATAAAATAGATAATAGTTTCATTAAATTGTATGTCAATTGTTTTTGAGTAATATCAGTAGTGCCTTATACTAAATTAATGTTAGGTAGCTACAAAATGAGAGCTGTAGAAATTAGATAACAAGAAACGAACCAAATGAGAAAATTCAGATTTAAAGAATAGTCTAACCAAAGTATAAACTTTAAGTATTTATTCTTTTTATTAATCAAATATAAAGATAAAAAATAACTCATTTATGAAATGAATACAGTTAGTTTGCTAGATGCCTTCTTTTAGTGACTTTCACCTACAATTACTGTGAACAAAACTTTGAGACAACAGTCATGTTGTACCGAAATTTTGACGCAACTTGCTTTAACTTGTTCCATGTGTGCTACATGACAAAACTTTGTACAGTTTCTAATTTTTGATGCATGCACTACTTTGCTCCAACCAAATTAAGAAAAACAAAGAACCTAAAAGTTCGTATCAGCATCAATTACCGACATAATCATTCAAATTAAAAATGTAAAACACTGATGACATCATAGTCTATCGAAGTTCATTGCACAACAGTTATATTTAAAAAAACCAAAAGTCATTACCAACATAAAAGTTTACCAAAACTATCCAACTATGTTAACATACTATATCTTCCAAACCTATTCATTTGCAATGGTCAATTGGTTAAACAGTACTAAACATCACGGAAAATGAAGCCAACAAGTTGTCACGCAATAGGACATGAAATGTATTAATCAATTTATATGAATAGAATAAAACTTTCTGACCTTTTTTGTGAATCATGCATCTAACTATATAATTGGTAGAAAGATGATTCCCTATCTCTCACCTCATTGTGATAGTCAACGTTTTCCTCTCTATTGTATGCATGCTTTACGAACTATTGAATTTCATTGCTTCTTTTTTGTATGAATAGCAGCTCTAATTCAACATGCGGTCTGCATTCATGCAATATTTGCGTTAGAGGATATGTATAAAGATGATATTGACTGAAATAAAGATGATTTGTCATATCATATTTTTTAATCATGTCTAATATTATGTGGGAGCTAGATGAGCATAATTTTGGCCCAGAGACAAGCACCAAATGTAATGTCAACATCTGTTACTGTAGAGTTTACTGTGTTGTTTTAGTTATATTGTATTTTAGTTTTGGGTTTGTTTGTTGGGCCGAATGGTTGTAGCCCGGTCTATTTGTATAAATACTTTGCATTTTGTATTTTGGAGGATAGAAGTTCTCAGTAATAAGATTTTTCGGGTTTTCTTTTCAAGCTATGTTTACATGGTATCGGAGCACTGGTTCTTTCAGATCTAGATCTGATTTCTCCTTCTTCTTCGATTTCTTTTTCTTCCTCGATTTCTTCTTTTGATTTCTTATTCTCTAATTTCTTTTCTTCCTTTCTTCCTCAAAAATGGTGAACAATAGTTCGGAATCGACTCAATCAGAGTCACCTATTCAAAATAATCAACCTATTAATTTCAATGATCCGTACTATCTCTCAAACTCAGATCATCCAGGTATGCAGCTTGGAAATCACATTTTAACTGGTTCAAATTACTTAAATTGGTGTAGAACAGTTCGGATGGCTTTAATTGCTAGGAACAAGTTACAATTTGTTGATGGTACTCTTCCTATGCCTTCGATTGAGACGGCTGATTATCAGAAGTGGATCAGGAACGATTATATGGTTATGTCATGGATTTTGAATTCCATGGATAAAGTCTTGTCAGAGAGTTTCATGTTTGTTGATTCTTCATATCAGTTATGGAAAGAATTGGCAGAGAGATTCGGTCAGACAACAGCTCCAAGATTGTTCGAATTACATCAGAATTTGACTTCTACATATCAGAATGAACTCAGTATTGCTGAGTACTATGGGAAACTGAAAACAATATGGGATCAACTGCAAATTCTTGAAGGTTTTCCAGAATGCACATGTGGTGTTTTGTCAAAGTGTTCTTGTGGAATTCTTAAGAAGATAGTTGAGAATGATCAACGAAATAAGCTGATGCAACTATTATCTGATCTTACAAAAGAATATGATCAAGTTACAACAAATATTTTGAGCACTGATCCACTTCCTACTGTTTACAAAGCTTATTACATTTTACAACAAGTTGAACACCCGAATAAGCTTGGAGAGAAAAATTCTAATCAGCCTGAGACAAATGCTTTTAATGCTATGAAGTATAATCCCAAATTGAATTTGCAGAATGCAAAAAGAGAAGCTAAAAGACTGAAGAGTGAGCTCTATTGTGATCATTGTAAGAAAAAGGGACATTCGATTGAGCAATGTTTCAAGTTGGTTGGTTACCCTGACTGGTGGAATAAGGAAGGAGTTTCAAAGACAAAACAATTTTCAAAAAATGCCAATGTTGCTCAAGTACAAGCTGACAAAGGGATACTTGGAAGCAAACCTGAATCAGCTAATGTTGCTATGAATCTGGTTACTGCTGAAGATGAAGAGTATGATCCAGTGATGGTTTCTGCATTATACAATCAAGTTATGAAAATGGTTCATCAATCCAGTTCTAGTTCTCGGTTTGAAGATAATCCTCTTGCATCTTCAATCAATCAAGCAGGTAAAATTTCTTCAATCACTGGAGAAAGTTTTAATAACTATTCAGAACAGAAATCTTGGATAGTTGATACTGGAGCAACTGATCATATGACATCTAACATAACACTTTTTGCTTCATTAAGAAAAGTTCAAATTCCTATAAAAGTTAATCTGCCTGATGGATCTATAATTCTTGTTCATTATATTGGATTTGTAAATCTGAGTCCAACTTTACATTTACAAAATGTTTTGTACATTCCTACTTTCAAAAATAATCTTCTGTCTGTAGGAAAACTTCTCGATCAAAACAAAATTACTGCAAAATTCACAACTTCTTCTTGCTATTTTCAGGACATTGAGTCAAATGAAATTCAAGCTGTTGGATCAAGGATCTCTGGTCTATACAGATTATCTTTTTCATCTTTTTCATATACAGTTGTTTCAGATTTTCACTCTGTAGTTGAGAATAATTGTTTCCTTGTTTCCATAAACAATACTATAACATCATGTACTAATCCTAGTGTTGATATTCTTCATGCTAGGTTAGGTCATCTTTCTTTTAATAAAATGAAATGTATCCAAAATCTTGTATCAGGCAGAATACTTAAGGATTTTTCTTGTGAAGCATGTGTGTTAGGAAAACATCATAAATTTCCTTTTTCTAATTCTGATTCATATGCTATGTCCCCATTTGATTTAGTTCATATTGATCTATGGGGAAAATATCATAGACCAGCTCTTTGTGGTGAAACTTATTTTCTCACTATTCTTGATGATCATACTAGATATACTTGGACATATTTAATTCATTCTAAAGTTCAAGTAGTATCTATTATTAATGCTTTTATTGAATATGTTTCAACTCATTTTGAGAAAAAGCTAAAAGTGATCAGATCTGATAATGGGACTGAGATTGTTCAAGACTCTTGTAGAAGATTATTTGCATCAAAAGGAATAGTGCATCAGAGATCTATTCCAGGAAATCCACAACAAAATGGCAGAGTTGAAAGAAAACATAGACACTTAATTGAGACAGCAAGAACAATTAGACTCCATGCTGGTATGCCTTACAAGTTTTGGGGTGACTGTCTTTTAGTTGCTACTTACCTTATTAATTTGATGCCAAGTTCTGTATTAAACTGGAAGACACCATATGAACTATTGATGAATAAAACTCCTGATTATGCACATCTTCGGGTCATAGGTTGTTTATGTTTTCCTTTTCAAAAGCTACATGATAAATTTGCTGAAAGAGCAAAGAGATGTGTTTTGATTGGATATCCACATGGACAAAAAGGATATAAGTTGTATGATTTAGAAACACATAAAATTGTTTTTAGTAGAGATGTTCATTTTGTTGAAAATGTTTTTCCATTCATGAAGAATTCAAATGCTAGTCTTCCTACTATTTCTACACCTGCAACTTCAAATTTTGTTAACCCAGCTTTAGATCAACATGATTGTACTCTTCAGTCTTCACAAATTATTACCAATCAAGATGAATCAATGCCATTATCTCATGATAATTCAGTTCATTCACATAATCCTGCTAATTCAGATCAGTCATTATCTTCTCTTTCAAATGATGTTCCTATTGTTCCACCCTTGCCTACTAGAACTTCTTCGAGAATTTCTCAAGTGCCAAAGAAATATGATGATTATATCACTGCAAAATTTCCTACAAGAGAGAAAAATACTTCTACTTCATTTAATGTTTTCACTGAGTCTTCTTTTGCTCATTTGAATGACACTGAACTACACAGTCTTGCAAATGTATTTTCCTCTTTTGAACCATCTTCTTATGCTCAAGCTAAGGAGCATCCAGAATGGGTTCATGCTATGAAACAAGAATTAATTGCTTTAGAAGAAAATGATACTTGGGAACTAGTCAAGCTTCCCAATGATAAAAAGCCTATTGCTTGCAAGTGGGTATTCAAAACAAAGTTCAAGCCAAATGGTGAAGTTGACAGGTATAAAGCTCGATTAGTTGCAAGAGGAGATAGACAAATTTCTGGTAAGGATTATAAGTATACTTTTAGTCCTGTTGCCAAACTTACAACAGTTCGTATTGTATTAGCTGTAGCTGCAATAAGGGATTGGACAGTTCAACAATTGGACATTAACAATGCTTTTTTGCATGGATATCTTGAAGAAGAGGTGTATATGCTTCCTCCTGCAGGTTATAATACAGCAAAATCAGACCAGGTTTGTAAACTAAAGAAGTCTATTTATGGTTTAAAGCAAGCTTCTAGATGTTGGAATCAAGAGTTAAGTAAGTTCTTAACTAGATGGGGTTTTGTTCAATCCAAACAGGACTACTCTATGTTCATTTTTAAGAAAGACAATGATTTTATTGTGGTTGTGGCTTATGTTGATGATTTACTTATAACTGGTAACAATTCTTCTCTCATTGGTACATTGAAATCTGATCTACATCAAGCTTTTACAATTAAGGATTTAGGTGACATCAAATATTTTCTTGGCATTGAAGTTTCGAGATCAAATTCTGGAATTTTTCTAAATCAGTGAAAGTACATTCTTGATCTTCTTCGAGAATTTAATCTAGAGCAGTGTAAACCAGCAAATTTTCCTATGCAAAAAGGATTGAAACTCAGTAAATTTGAAGGTGATGTTATGTTAGATCCTGAAATTTATCGAAGAGTGATTGGTAAGCTCTTATATTTGAATTTAACACGGCCAGATATATCTTATGCTGTTCAACAATTAAGCCAATTTCTTCAACTTCCTCGAATTCCACATTTCAATGCTGCAATGCATATTTTGAGATACTTGAAGGGTACTGTAAATTTAGGATTAACTCTTCCAGCAAAATCTGAATTCGTTCTCACTGCTTACTGTGATGCTGATTGGGGGATGTGCACTGATACAGGTAAATCATTGTCTGGATATTGTGTTTTTCTTGGAAATGCATTGATTTCATGGAAAACTAAGAAGCAGAAAGTGGTGTCTAAAAGTAGTACCGAGGCAGAGTATAGGAGCATGAGCTATGCAACAAGTGAAGTGGTTTGGATTGAAGGTTTATTGGCAGATTTAGATGTTTCTGTTTCTACTCCAATTGTTCTTCATTGTGATAATGTTTCAGCCATGCATATAGCTCAAGACCCTTGTTTTCATGAAAAGACTAAGCACATGCGAACTAAGCATCACAAATTGGATGTTCATTATGTTAGAGAGAATATTCAATCAGGTTTTTTGATCACCAAATATGTTAAATCTGCACTACAGTTGGCAGATATCATGACCAAGCCACTTGGTGCTGATCAACACAAGAGTTTGCTGTATAAGCTTGGTATGGTGTCTCTTTTATCATGTCAAGATTGCCCTTCTTCTACACAGGTCGATCTTGAGGAGGGGGTGTAGAGTTTACTGTGTTGTTTTAGTTATATTGTATTTTAGTTTTGGGTTTGTTTGTTGGGCCGAATGGTTGTAGCCCGGTCTATTTGTATAAATACTTTGCATTTTGTATTTTGGAGGTTAGAAGTTCTCAGTAACAAGATTTTTCGGGTTTTCTTTTCAAGCTATGTTTACAGTTACGTATAGGTGTCTTATATGACAACTTGCTGCCACTTTACAAAAAGAAAATTAATTATGAATGCAACTTTGTTCATTAGATGCTTTAATTGTTCATTATGGAAACACTTTCGAATTTAATATTCTCAGAGAAACAATAAAATACGAGTTTATTTTAATCTTTCATTGTCATTCAGCACCCCAGTTTTCAATGCAGTTTTAACATTACAGCTAAATCATAGGCGATACGCATACAACACAATTTAATATTACTAGACAACCAATTTAATAACACAATGTATGAAGTAATTTTTTAATATTTATTCATAAGCACTCTTGGATATTTCTCAACAAATAACACCTTGCATAAATACATTTCTCAGTCTATATCAGAGAGAAATAAATAAATTTGAACCGCGATTTACATCAACCCCCCATATAGGAATTCATTTTTTTTGTTATTTTGGCACATGTATGGTAAACAGATTTCCTTGTTTATCAAAAGATATTATTTTAACATGATATTTTAAAAATTCCATTCAAGAAAAAAGTAGAGGAATATATAGAAGATAGCAACAAGAGCATACTTCATTCAGCTAATGATTGCCTTGCTAAGGTATGCAAGAAGCGAAGATGTGGCAATGATGTTTCTACGGTTCTTTTTCAAATATGGAAGGGCGTAATACATAGGATATACTTATCCCTAGTAATTCACATCCTGAAGCCAAATATGAGTAACCAAGCATGGTTACCGATAGGTTTGAGAAGTAAATTTGTATATTTTGTTATATACCAAAACTTGTCTAAAGGCGAAGAGATTTGTAATGTCTTCAAACAGGCAACTTGACATGATCCCCGCATTAACAACAAGATGATTTACTTCAATAGAACAGAAAGAAAAACTATAAATGAGTTAATGCACATTTTTTTTCTTTTTTATAACAGCCAGATGATAATGGTGCTGCAATTACTCACATTGACCAACATGTGATATAGTTTCTTCAATGAGTCTTTGGGATTCGCTAGAATTAGACACATCTATTAGGATTATGAGTACAGGCGATCCATGCTCTCTAGCAGCCTTAGCAACAGATTTTAGTGCAGCCTCTATTCTTGCTGCAAGAAAAAGACAAGCTCCTTTCTTCGCATATCGGTATGCTAATTGCTGATGCATTTACAAAGATTGCACATAATAAGCTTTAGTTTTCTCTCTTTTTTAAATATTTTTATTTCATATGTGCCAATCTAATGTTAATTGATGAGCATGTTAAATAAACTGACTGTGCTATATAAGATTTCCCATAGGCTTAACTAAAATTCCTCCATATACTATATATTTTGATTCAGTTTTTCCGGATATTAATAGGCAGTTTTTTTACTCCTATACATAGCCCTACATTTCATATTTAACTCAACTAATTAAGTTAACAACAAACTAATTCATGTACTAGACTTAAAATCATAAGTAGGTGTTGGCAAGAAGAAAAAAATTGGGAGAGATCGGCGTACCTTGCCGATGCCAGAAAATGCACCGGTGATGTGCACAACTTTTCCTTTCAGATCCTCTGCTAAAAATGGTCTAACAAACAGGTAATATACCAATCTATACTCTAATGAGACATGCATATAAAACAACAATAATATACCAATAGCTATATGCAATTCGAACCTTAGATCAACAGAAAGAAATTTGAACCTCTGCTAAAAATGGTCTAACAATAATGATTGATTAAACTAGGCACGTTAAATGGTAACATGAATGAATTTGAACCTTAGATCAACAGAGAGAAGAACAGCCATCCCTTTTCGATACAAGACAACCATTGAATCTCCATGGTTGGAAACTATAATTTCATCAGCGATAACCACATCAACAGTAGCCATCGACCTAACATAGTCGCACTTTGTCGTCTGCAGCTTGCACCTGCACCTCCCTTTCTAACCATCAACCACTTGACAGTCACTACCTCTACGTCCATTCTTTTGAAACTTCTTCCAAATATCTCTTTCCAATTCTAATTTGAAACGTCTATGTGACTCATCTCGTCTGCTACCATTTCACGAATCCTCTCCTTATAGGATGTAGCAACAAAAAATCAATTTTAATTCAGGAAAAAATATGAATTGGATACCAAAATCGAATTGAATACCTAAATCAAATTAGGGAAAGGAAAAGAATTTAATATCTTAATACGTCGGTGGGGTGCGCAACACATACTCTGGATAAGTTTTTCAATCAATGATGATTTTGTAAATAGGAACCTTATTTTGTTCAAGTGGTGGTGGTGATCTTTAGGCGATTTTTTTAGAGATTTGAGAAGGGCCAAAATCAGATGATTTTGTCTAAGGTTTTTATTTTGTTTTAGGGCCAACAACGAAAGAGAATGAAAATTAGATGACATAGGAAGCGGGAAGCCGAAAACGAAGCCCGCTTAAAACGTTATTGAATGTATTTAAAACTAGAACGCTGCGATTATACAAGATCGATGAAATAGTTAATTTTACCATTCAAACGCTGCTATTTAATGCTACTAAAAGCACATTTTCTTGTAGTGACCGTGCCTCCCCCTTCCTTTCTTAGAAATGCTTCTTGCCTCCACTCTTCAATCCTTTCATGATCCCAACATCCGCTTCATGCCCTTGCCTGATGGTATTGTTACTGATCTCACCGAGAGGGTAGGATGCGTTACTTCGAATAACCAGTCAAATATTGCTTCTGCCCCACAATCTTATTCGCTTGTCGTTCCTCTTTCTACGCTTCCCTTCTTTGAGATTGCTCCTAAACATGAAAGATCTTGGACTATGTATGTTTTTTCTCTTCCTTCTTTATTTAATGGTGGTTTACTTAATCACTCCTCACTCGATTTTCCCTTACTTTGTAATAGATTGGGGCCTTAGCAATTGAAGTTCAAAAGAATGGGGAAGCGATCAGGTTGTAGTCATTGCCCGTTCAACTAAGCTTGAGGCAGACCATGTTGCGGTCACCTCTTAGAAAACTAAAATTTAGGAAGAGCTTAAGGTCGAGCAAGTGAAAGCTAAAAAGGAAGAGGAGGCAGCAAAGGCATCAGATAAGGCCTTGGCGTTGGAGGGTCAAGAGTTGGGGGAGAAGGCATTGGAATCCGAAGACAAGCTTTTACGGATCACTTACCGCATGGTTTACCACCTGTACACTACAGTTCAGCGTCAATTCTCTGTCGAGGTCAACCTTAGCTTCCTAGAGGACCCCAAAAAGATCAAACTCACCTAGTGTTAGGCCGAGTGGGCTAAGGAGCTAGCTACGGAGACTATTTCACTTTGTACTTCCCGTGATTCTTCCTTGCCGCCAAATAATGAGGATGCGATATCCAAGGAAGCTGAGGTCACTTCAACTCATTAAGCTCCTGTAACCACTTAACCTTTGTAAATGATCTTGGCTACTTAAACTTCTTAGCATGTAATAAAAATGAATTCGTTACTTGATTTTGTTACTGGAACTGGAATTGCAATTAGATGTTTCAATTAAGATGAACTTGGTCATCTACATAGAGACTGTCCGCATCAGAATAAATCAAGGATATCGCCAGTTACTGATTCATCCAGAAAAAGAAAAAAAGGCTTATGGAGCAACGTTGGATGATTTAGATATTTTCTCAAGCGATAGCGAACCAGATATTGAGGATGAAAACATGTGTTTCATGGCAAAAATACAATAATCATAATTGATCGTAGAAAAGGAGCAAAAAGTGGTACCTTTTTACATTTAATTTTTATTTCATTTGAATTTGGGAAAAAAATATAGATTAATAATAATATTGGTTGCATATAAGTGTATATATATAGGAATATTTTATCTAAATTTTAATTTTGGATTTTACGGCCCATATATTGACATACCCATACCTTATATGTCGACCTACATGGTAGAATTTGAAATTTAATTTCAAATTCAAAATTTGAATTTCCCTCTCTTTTGCATTAATTCCAATAACTAAAAAGGCATCCTTTCAAAACCGAAATGTCAATTCTCTATCTATTAATTCATCCTATTTCTATCCATTCATTCACCTACTTTATTTCAATTCAAAATATCTCTTCATTTTCTTACCTCCTCAAAAACTCGAAAATGGCTTCCTGAAGCCAACCATCAAAAACCATAAGGCTTTCAAAGAAAATCAAAGGATTTCTTTCTAATGACAAAGAAGCTGTAGATACTTATGGTCTTCCAGATAAGTTTTTCCTGGGAGATTTGCAAAGTTTGATTATTTCTTTTCTTATGGTCTTCAAGATCTTTGTTTACAAAATGAAATTCTTGGTTTAGTCAACTCTTCTCAAAATGAATTGTTTGTTATCTGGATTTAGTTAAAAAAATTGTCCAAATTTAAATGGAAAGTTTTTTCAAGAAGAAGAGGGACAAGTTTGGAGTAGCGTAAAAGGCACTACTGTTGTTTTAAATTGCATAATTTTGGGTCAAATACTTGGTTTTGAATTTAGTGGAATTGGCCTCTTGACGATTAAAATTGATGAACAAAATCGTGAAGTTTTTCATGATATTTTCGAAGGTGACAAAGTATTTGATTTTAAAAATAAAAATCTTAGATCAAAATCAGGACTTATGAGTCTCATTGTACAACAAAGCATTACTCTAAGGACAGGCAACTAATAACCCAACTCAAAAGTTTTTAAAGCTCCTTTTGCCATCCATGGAAACTATGACATCAATTAGGCACATGTAATTTTAGATGATTTTGTTCAAAAGGATATTTCTAGACACGAGAATACACTTTACCATGGTGTGTATCTTACTAGAGTATTCGAATATTTTGGTGTTGATTTAAGAGGTGACCTACTTTGCCTTGAAAAGTTTTCGACAAGGCCAACATTTCTCTTATGCATATCCTTCATATTTCAAACCATATGAAACTCTTGTTGTAAAAGAAGAAAGATTGGCATGGGAAGAGGAGCGAGAAGTACAATAAGAAGAAGAGGAAGAAGGAGACGAAATGGATGTACAAGAAGAAGGAAATCAAGAAGAAGAGGAGGAAATGGGTACTTCTTTAGAACGCTTCGATAAACCATCTCACCCTTCCAACAAAGAGCTTCTAAAGAACCAAAAGAAGCTTCTCAGAAACCAAAAGAAGCTTAAACGTTCCTTTAGTAAAAAGTTCACTTCCCTCTCTAACAAAGGGGACAAATACTTTAGGAAAATTATTTGCAAGTTTGGTGGAAATTCGTTATCATCATCTACATCTTTCTAAGTTTATCTAGTTATTTCTAGCCTTAATTTCATTGTATTGTTCTAGTTTAATACATATCATCTTTATTTATTTTGCCTTTATGGTATGTATCATCCTTTCGTGTCAATGAAAATTTATTCTTGTTGCTATATATTGTTTTTATAGTCTTTGGAAGTCAATAAAATAGGTAGGAAACAAATCAAAATAAAACTATAACAAAAACTTAAATATTGCATTTTCATGTATATATGTCGACATACATATATAGTATATGTCGACATATCATTGCCGTTTGGCATAATTTTGAAATTTAAAAATATTATGACTACCATCTATTCAAATGTTCCAAATGACCTTTTACTCCTATTTTAGCATATTTCTTCCAAAAAATTTCATTATTCATTTCATCCTTTTGTCCCCTTTCATTTTCAAACTTCTTTCTTAAAAACGTTTTCTCCGCATCGAAAATTGTGTGAAAACCATGAAGAAACACTTCAATCTTTTAAGGATATTATCACTTTTATCCTAAGATATCAAAGGCATCTAGAATTAAGTCAAATGCAAATGATTAAAGAGCAAGAAAAACATTTCGATGCCCTTTGATGGTTGGTTTCTTCCTTAGTTAAAGATGCTCAAATCAATAACCCAGAATGCTCTAACAACAAGGATAATGAAGATTGTGGTGCCATCAAAGCAAATCCAATCTTTGGATTCTACGATTAGGTTGAAGTTCCAAGGAATGTTTAGTTATTCGGTTTGTTTTAAACATGTATATATAACTTTTTGTTAATATATTTAATTAATAGGTTTGGACAGATATTTGGATTTGTCTGTTTTTGGTATGGTTATATGTTTGGATTCATTGTGTGATTTGAACAAATGGATTTGAATTAGTAAATATAGTTTTTTTTATCTTATTTATCATTATGCCATGATTTTATCATATATCTAGTTCAATTATCATCATTGTATATTATAATCATATCATATTGCATCATTATTTATGCTTTAATTATTTAGTATAAACATTATTGATTTTGACTTCATATTCTATATATCATTAAGGGTGATTTTTTATTTTTCACCCATTTTTGGTGATGACAAAAGGGGGAAAATTAAAATATACACATGCATATATGCAGGAGGAATTATCTAACTCGAGTGGAATTATATCATATTTTATATACAGGTATATTTAATGGTGTCATCATAAAAAAGGGGGAGATTGTTAATACCTTAGTTATTGATTTTAATGAGAACCACCACATACAACCATACACAAACATATAAAATATAGATACTAATGTTCTGCCAAGTTATATAGTATATAGTGTAGATTATTACATAGGTGTTGAATTGAAGACTGTATAGTATAAAGACTCAAGTGATAGACATGAAGACTCATAAGTTCAAAGTTAAAATATTGTTGAAGTCCTTGATAGCAATTTTTGATCTTTATCTCCAATTTTCTAATCTTTTATATTTTTAACCAAAATATATTTCAAAACATATTTCAAAATATTTTATAAAAGCTTCTCAAAGTTCAAAATATTTATAAACTATGTTCAAACTATTTTATTAAGTATCAAATTATTTTACAAAGTATAGGATTTTCAAAACATTTAAAAAAAACAAGTTTTCAAAATACACAAGCATATATCGACATACATGCCTTGGATATGTCGACATAGATGTTACCAATTGGTTTTTCAAATTTTGAAAGGAAGTGTTTGTTCATCATAACTCTTCACGAATGGACATATCTATTGATTTACTATATAAATGGGAGTGCAAATGAATTTTTTGATAACTATTTGCTCACTTTCTTCCCTCCTCCTACTCTCTTGAAAATTCCATTGAATAATATACTCTATTCTCTTCAAAATCACATAGAATCAATTCATACGTTATTGTATTGATTCAATACTACTTTCTTACTATTTTAAAAACACCTCTCTCTCAATTCAAAGATCAAACTGTTGTCCAAGAAGTTGTAGGATCCATAGTATCTAAAGTACAATAATTAGTCTTTGGTAAAACCATCGACTCTATTTGTACTTGCTTGGGTGTGCTTGTAGTCCATTCAAATCAAATGGGTGTACTTCATAGCCCGAAGATCAAGTGGGTGTGCTTGTAGCCCATTCAAATCAAGTGTGTCTACCCTGAGCTCGGAAATTCAGAAGGGTGTGTCTCTTAGCCTTGAAATCGAGATTGCATTTACGTTTGCCTTCTGCCCAGACAAAGATTGGCATTTGAAAAGAAATATGTATAAGAAATTGTATGGAACTAGATGTAGGAGATATCCAAACCCATATAAAATCCTTATTGTTGTCTCTCTAATTCTCTACTTTACTTTATTACTTTTATTTTTATTAGTGATTACATCTGTGATTGATTGTTGGTATATTTCCATGTTAATAATATATGATTTAATATTAATCTTGAAAGAAATTTAAATTTTTTTTACATAAGTTAGAAAACACTATTCACCCCTCTCTGTTATTTAATTAGCCTTAAGATCCATAATTCCGCAACCCACACTATAAGCCTATAGTACTAAAGACAATACCTCTTTCCTTTAGCCTTTAGCAACTTCTTCTTAAGCAACTTTTTAAAGGTTTTGTTTGTTGCTTCGACTTGCCCATTTGCTTACAGATGTACAACTGAGGAGAAATTTTTTGTTATTTCTTTCCTTTCACAGAGCTCTACAGACTCCTTACTTTCAAATTAGGTGTCGTTATCTGAAATTATTTTGTGGAGCACCACGAATCTAATGATGATGTTCTTTACCACAAAATTAACTATCTTCTTTGTAGTGATTGTAGCTAGAGGTTCTACTTCTACGCACTTAGAGAAGTAGTCTATTGCCACAACATCATACTTTTCTCCTTCCTTTGACATGGGGAGTGGAGCTACCAAATTCATGCCGCATGTGTCGAACGACCATGGGATGGTTAATGAGATGAGCTCACGGGAAGGCTTCTTGGAGATACTTGCAAACTTTTGACATCTGTCACATCTTCTCATGTATTCCTTTGCATCTTAAAGCACAATGGGCTTGTAGTAACCGTGCCTATATACATCTTTACTTATTTGACCCCTCTAGAATGATCCCCATACTGCCCTTGATGTACTTTGCTCATGACCCGTATTCTGATTTCTTTGGAAACAAATCTAAGATAAAGGATAGAGTATCCTCTCTTTCATGGTACCTCATTAAATAAGAAGTGATACAGAGCCTGATATATTATTTTTCAAGCTTCGTTTCTGTTTAGGGGTAAGATTCTGTTTACTAAGAATTGACTTATAAAGGTCATCTACGTATTTTCTTCTGTCTGTTGAGGCATAGGATTAGTTAGAGACTGCTCTGGATTTTCCTCTATTTCTTGGTTCTAAGCCACTTGGATCATTGCTCATTGAGCCTAGTTAGGACCAGTATTTGGTTAGCTTCGATGATGCTTCATTCAGCTTGAGCCCTAGTGGAATAGCTTTCATTTCATTTTCTGCTTTTATGCTAATGAGTTTGGCTAATAAATCGACAGAAGAATTGTTCTTACGTGAAATTTGCTCTATACCAAACTAATTGAACTACTTTAATAATTTTTTGTAAAGTTCCATGTATTTCGCTAGAGTTGGCTCTTTGCTCGGTAATTATCATGTACTTGGTTCACAACTAATTGAGAATCACTATGAATTTTAATACAGGTTGCCTTCATTACTTGAGCCATCCTTAAGCCTAGGAGGAGAGCCTCATATTCCACCACATTATTGGTAGCCTTAATGTAACAACCCTATTAATAATTAGCTAATTAACAAATTAATAATTTGAGAATTTAATGGATTTAATTGTGAATTAAATTTACTTTGGTTAATATTTTAAATTCTTCAAAGAAATGGTAATTTTTGATTTAAAGAATGGATTTTTATTTTAAATCAAGAAATTAGTTTATTTTCTCAAAAGTTTGATTTTTAACATGTATTAAATGTTAGAAAATAATTTAGAGATTTAATTTGTTAAATTTGGGATTTCAGGAATTTATTAGAATTTAAATTTTATTTTTCTCTTTTTTATTAGATTATTTTTAGTTTGAGATTAGTTAAAATTTGGTTTGGGCTTTAGTTTGGTGTTTAAGTCCATTTAGTGGAATTAATGAAAATAAAATGGTAAGCACTTAGCCAAATTGGTGCTTTTTCCTTGGACATCTTTGCCTTGATCTCCTTAGACCTACACCTCATCTCATTATCTCCAAATTAGAAAAGCACCATACAAAATTCTATTCTCAAACTTCTCCAAAGAGAAACCCAAAAACTTGAAAATCTAGCTCTAAAATCCTCAAAATCAATTCAGAAAAATCTTTAAAAAATCCAAGATAAATAGAGTAGGTATTATAAACCCTATCTCTGCCTTCTAGACCCCTAAAAGTATGATTTTGATCTCGTATTTGATCATGTTGCTTGCTGGTTTGGTTTTGTTTTTGGGTTATATGCAGTTTGGAGGAGAGGTGAAGAATATTAAGGCTAGGTTTAGCAAGCAATAGGAGGTTATAAAGGTGTGTGATCATCACCAACTATCTCCAATAGGTTTGCATGTGCTTTAATTGTTGAATTTATTTTTGTTTTTATTGTATATGATTGAACGCATGACAAATTGAATTGTCTGAATTGCTTGAAATATAAAGGAGATTCCATCCATTTGGATATTGGTCATCTCCAGTTCATTTAGGTCATTAACTAGGGTAGATGTATGAGTTAAAAATGTATTGGAGTGCTTAGGATCACCGTAAATGATCCGGTGTTGACTGGAAGTTTGTCATGGTTTAGATTTCTCAAGAAACATCTCCCAGGAGTCAACTGGTAAGCTCCACCAGTCAACTAGTGGTTGTAACCAGTCGACTACTGGGTAGTGACCTAGAGTTATTTCACTCTAGGTTTATCATCTTTACTTGTAATGATTTGTGGTTTTTATTGTGACTAACTGGTGATGGTTTTGATTTCTTTAATACGCTTTCAACCTAAGATTTTGGAATACTACCTTGGGTTCAATTTAATTGATTTTCATAATCTTCATGAAATCAAATTGAGCTTTAATATATACGCTTTCAAAGAAAAGAAAGTATTTTAAAGCAATATAGTGATTAGTTATAACTCTAAATTTGGTTTAAAAATGAGTATATTTTAGGATGAAAGTATATATTAGAATGGTAGGTTTTATAAAGGAAAGTGATAGTTAAAAGTTTAAATAAAACTTGTTGGAATATATATATATATATATATATATATATTGCTTCCAAAACTATCTTATAATTCTCTAAAAACATGATTTCTTTTTATTTAATAAACCTTGAGATAAATCATGGATTTGGTAGTTCATCTTTATTTGAAGATATGGAATAGACCTTATGATAAAATTTAAGAGCCTTAATTCTATATTGTGAAAAGTATTAATAATCAACTTAGTGTTGTTGATTGGTTTAAATGTTCTCAAGTAATGCTTCATCGAATATGGTAGAACTCGTTGAATAGAATGTTTGAGTGGAATTTACTAACCCATTAACGAATACTTGAATTTCACTGGGTATTATTGGATGCTTTGGTTAAGTTCTTGTGATTGCCTTTACAAAAGTATTTAACAGTTTAGGGTTATATTCTCTTTTGGTGTTCAGATTTATGGCCAATAGATCCTTAAGAGATATATAGTTCAGGTTTTCCAATTGTATCTATAATGAGTGAGATTTCCTAGCTTCTATTAAATACTTGAATTTTACTAAATGGTATGGGGCATTTTGGTTAGCTCTTGTGATTAATAAAGTGATAGTATTTGGCACTTTAGAGTGTGTTCTCTTTTAGTGTTCGGATTTCATGCTGTTAGATCCTAAAGAGGTATACTCATGGATTTCTTTATGATTAGTATGAGTTGTATCTGTTAAGGTCTTTGAGTTATGTTTTCTACGATCGTCTTGATCAGTATGGATGACCTTTGAAATCAGTTGGGATTTTGTTTCCATGGTATGGACGATCCTTGGTATCAGATCGGTATGGATTACGAATTTTTTTTCACGGTATGGACAATCATTGCGATTGGTATGGACGATCATTGTGATGGTATGGATTAGGTTTTCTTGGATTTTGAGATTTTAATAATTATCCTGGAATTTTGGGCTTCGTGACTATACAGTGTTTCATGATTTAAGTGTTCTTGTGTCTTGAGATGGATTCTGAGTTAATTATTCCAGTGATTTGTTTATATCTTTGACATCTTTATTTATATTATAATGTCATATATCCTTGTATTATATCTGGTTCTCACCTTTTTGATATTTAGAGATAGCCAGACCTATTTATTATTTTATATAATACTCTGGTCAGGCCAAGACTTTTCAAGTTACAAGATGTGTAGGCTTTTGGGTAGGTGTGTTAGCATGGAGATAGACCATTTTGACTTTTCAGTTTATTTTCTGTAGGATATATGTATGTATGTATGTATGTATGTATGTATGTATACATATATGATGGGATGTATATTTTGGGATAGTGACTTGTCTTGGATGTATATTATGTGGGTCCAGTATTATATTTTATAGGCTCATAGTATCTATTGTATATGATGTATATTATTCCGCTATGATCTGTGACTATTGTTTTATGTACTATACTATTCTGGTTTTGAGAAACCGGTGTTTTTATTACTTTAAACTAAGACTGTACACCTCAAATTTTATTCCAGATATTAAGTAAAACAGTAACTATGATGTGTCAGGGTCAGTTTAATGATATATTTTCATTTTGTCACCCTTAACAGGCTGTATTCTCCATGCTATTAGATGACATTATTTATAATGTTCTTTAATAATATGGGTATAGCAGTGGAGTCATTACACTTGAATCCAACATGCACTGCTCTATATATTTTCTGTTCATCTGGAGTAACTAACACATATCTAACCCCTACCCCATGTTCATTTGATGCTCCATCCACAAATAATTATCGAAACTTCAGAGTGGGTGCTTCTTTATCAGATTGGGGCTTAGTAGGTAATGTGTATTCCACGATGAAATCTATTAGTTCTTGACCTTTGATTGCAGTTCTCGGACAGTAAGAGAAATCACGATGACTAAGCTCCATTGCCTATTTTAGCAAGCGACCCGATGTTTCTGGTTTCTACAATATCTTCCTTAGCGGTTTATCTGTGAGGATTTTGATGGGATGTGCTTGAAAGTAGGGCCGTTGTGAGAAGTAGGTTATATGGAATCTTTTTAGTGATCGAATAGTTGAGCTCTACTCCTAATAAGTGTTTGGTTGTGAAATAGATAGGCCTTTAGGTTCCCTCATCTTCTCGAACCACTATAGGCCAAACAGGTTTAGCGGTTACGGCTAAATATACATAGAAGTCCTCACCTATTACCGGTTTTGATAGGATAGGGGTGCTGATCAGATGGTCCTTCAGATTCTAGAATATGATTTTGCATTCATCGGTCCAATCAAAATTACATCGGTTCTTCACTTGATTGTAGAACAGTATGCCATTATCATTTTCTTTGGAAATGAACATGCTTAGAGCAGAAATCCTGCCATTTAGGCTCTTGATGTCTTTTGCCTTTTTTGGGGTTCACATATTATTTATGGCCTCAATCTACTCTAGTTCTACTTTAATGCCGCATGCACTCACTATTTATCCCAAAAACATCCCTGGCTGAATAGCGAAAGTGGATTTCAATGGATTCAACTTCATATTATACCGCTTGAAGACCGCACACGTTTCCTCCATATCATGTAGAAAATTCGACATTTCTTCGGACGTGACTAGCATGTCATCCATATATACTTCAACATCTTTCCCGATCTGATTTAAGAACATCATATTAACTAACCTTTGGTAGGTTAACCCCAGCATTTTTAAGTCTAAATTTTTAGTTTCTAGTAGTATAAGCCTTTTTTTATCATGAAACTAGTATGCTCTTGATCTAGCTCGAACATAGCTATCTGGTTGTAACCTACGTATGCATCTAGCCGTTCATGTCCACTAGTTGCATCCATTGATTGGTCAATTCTAGGTAAGGGAAAGTTGTCCTTTGGGCAGGCCTTATTGAGGTTGGTATAGTTTATGCAGGTTCTTCATTTCCTATTAGGCTTCTTCATAAGAACAGGGTTGGCGGTATACTTTGCGTAGTATACATCTCTTATGAATCCATTTGTTTTTAGCTTCTTGACATCTTCATGTAGAGCATTATACCTTTTCTAGTCTAGAGTCCTGCATTTTTGGCTGATTAGATGAGCATTAGGATCAATTTTGAGTGTGTGGCAGATGATGGTCGGATCTATCCCTACCAGTCTGAAAGGGCCCAAGAAAAAACATCCATTGATTTCTTCAAGAAGTATATCGGTTCAATTCTGGCTTCAATGCCGAGATTTTTCCCTATTTTGAGAACCTTTATGGTGTCTTTGAGATCTATTTGTGCATCTTCAAGATCATCTACTAGCTTAAATTCTATCCTCGTTTTACTAAACCTCAAGTTTATTTTGCTTTCTTCTTTCTCCTTATGTTAAGAAGTGGCGAAGAGTGCTTGTTTCTGGGCTTCTTCGAAAAAGTACTATGCATAATTGAGTTATACTCTTTGTTGCTAATCATGTGCATACAATTATCTTTTCTTTCTTTACTGATGTTGCGATCGTCGAATGACCAATTTCAGCATCAGTACTGGCATCTTCTACCAATGCAGTTCTTAGAACTAGCTTAATTTCTTTTTCATTAACATCATCACAATTATTAGAGGAGACAAAGAATAGTTTTAAACAAATTTATTACTAGGATTAATATTTACATTATATAATTCTCTAGCTAACAACTATTCTCCCCTAATTGATCTTATCTCGATAGGGGTATGAAATTTAATGAGCAGCTCCTTCTGAGATATGACTGCCCCCAAGTCAATCCATGTGGGTCTTCCCAAATATGCAGCATATGGTGATGGCTAATCGATAAGCAGGAAGCTCACATAGAAAGATTTATGTAGGGGCATAGTTCCGACGGTGACAAGTAGGCATGCTGATCCAATGCGAGTTGTCATGTTGTTGAAGCCATAAATTAGTTTTGGACTAGGCTTCAATATTTCGGCCGAAAGCTATGTTTTGTTGAATGCAGATTGGAAGATAACATTCGTAGAATTCCTAGAATCAACGAAGACTTTCTCCATGGTGCAGTTTGAGATTTGCACCGTGATAATGAGCAGATTCTGATGCGGGAAGACTAATCCATTGGCATCAACTTCTGAAAAGACTATGTCCTGTGCCGGTTTTTGTTTAACATGAAAAATGGTTTTTTGGTCCACTTTCGCTCCATGCAGATATCGCTCTTATGCTTCTTACTTTTTCCTACCAAATATGGTCCTCTATGGATTGAGGTTTTTATATTAGAGGAATCTCCTACTAGGTTTTCATTCGGATCCGGTGTGAGGTTACCAGTCCTTTCTCCGTCGTATTCCTTCAAGTAGCCACCCAAGTATGCCTTCTGGATCAGCCTCTCAATCTCATTTTTTTAGATTTCGGCAATTATCTATGTGATGGCCATTGGCCCTATGGAAGTGACAATATGCTTCCCCACTGTTCTGCTCTTCCTTTTTCCCCTTATTTAGGACATTATGGACCAACTCGATCCTGATCATCTCATATGTATGTCCAGGAATACGGGTGAGGGGAGTTTCTACTGTGAAGTTTAATTTCCTTTATCGCTTTACGGGTTGATGATACATTCTGCCCCTCTTTTCTTCTCATTATGGAGAGTAGGAGATCTCTCATACTGTGCTACAGATCCAGCTTCTTCCATTTTGATGTAGCCTCTGGCCGTTTCATAGAAGACCTTCATGCTGTTACATAACTTTCTACTATATTATTTCTACATGGCAGTATCCTTTCTAATCCCAGCATGCGCTGCCATTAGTAACACTTCATCACAAGTGACTCCTATTCGAAGTGCCTTAGATTTGAAGCATTTTATGAAGTTGCATAGACTCTCATGTTCACCCTGCTTTATGTAGGACATGGTGTTTACATCCAAGGAAGCTTCTCTTTCCGAGTTGAACTATCTTAAAAAATCGACAGATGCTGCCAAGAACGGACTTCTCCTAGTCCATAACTCATGAATCATCTGAAGGCTGCATTAGATAGATAAACTAGAAAGAATTTGCAACAAGCCATCCTCCATACCTTTAGAATGTCCATATAGTACTCAAAGGTGCAGATGTAGTCATTTGGATTTGTAGTTCCAACGATTTTATCAATTGATAAGGCTTTGAGGTTGTTAGGAAAATCTTTTTCTATGATGGTTTCACTAAACGGGGAAGATCATTCTTCCCTTACTTCTTATTTGGTATTTTGCAGACAAAGTTTTGCCAGCTTCTCTACATGAGCTTTCAACTGTCAGATCTCAACTTCCCTAGGATCCATTTGGGATGAACCGTCCCTGTAGAATTAGGTAACTTCATCATCATTAGGAGCAGTTCATGGTTGCTTTTTTAGCAATAGTGGGTTGATGTTAGCAGGCTTTATTTTGATCTAAGGATTGATTTGGAATTTGCCTTTGAGTTTAGCATTGCTTTTTTAGCCAACACTACCGTTCTCATTTTTAAGAGTGACGTTATCACTCACACGCTGCATAGCCAATGCAATCAGTGAGTGATGGCGGTGAGCTATGGATAGTTGAGGAGAGGTTGGCCTAAGAGCGGTATGTTATGCCATGGACCTTTCTAATTCCTCCATGTGTTGGTTCATTTGGTTTGTGAAGGCCTGAAGAGAAGCTAGGACACAGTCTGAGGTGGGCTCCGTAGAATTTTCCACCTCGGTTTGGGCTACTAAGGGGATGAATGGCCTTTTTGGGATTCTCAAGTCCAGGTGAAGGTGTTCTTGTGTAAGAGGTAGAGGAATTTGTGGGATTCATGGTGTTGTAGTGGTATTTGAAGAAAGCATTGGTAAATTTTGCTGAAGAGGGAAATCGGGCCTCCCTCTAGTGCTAAAAATGTTAATGAGATTTTTCGTCTCAGAAACACCCAAATATTTTTTATGTAGTAATCATGACACTGAACACTTTTCTGATTATGAATCAACAAATTTAAGCAATATTAAAATTGTCTTTAGGAGGAATAATTATGTTGCGCTAATCTTTAAACAATTATAAGAAGTTTAAAATATTAATTCATTAAATGGAATCTATCTCAATTTTATCGTTGGTAATTTTAAACAGTATAGTAAAGTACTGAAAATAGAAAGGACATAGAGAATTTATATGGCTAAGATGTTACGCAGTCCTACGTTCATGGGTAAAATGTCTATTCTTCTCTATTGATTTCTTAATACAAACAAAATGGCTGAGAGTACAAATTTTGATTTGTGTGTCCAAAAAGAGTAAAGTAAAGTTCCTCCCTCTCCCCTCCTGTAATATCATATTCATTTTCAATACATAAGGATTCTCATGGATAACAAACATTATCCTTCTGCTCTCTTGGTTTGTGCAGTTGGATTGGGCCACGTGTCGAACATCCATCTCACTTGTTTAGTATGCATAGATTGCTAACATGGCTTTTGGAGGGATATTGTGATTTGAGTGGGTGGATTTTTAATTTTGGTGGGAAGTTCGAAATTGAAGCGGGAATGTTTGGAAATAAGGTGGGTAATCCTAAATTCGAATAGGATGTACATTTCTGATTCTGCAAAGCAACAAGCCCCTAGACGGCATATACATGTAGATGAAGCTGCAATAAGGAACTGCCATATCTTCTTAGGGAGAGCCATATCATTATCAACTTTAGAACATTGCTTTACATTGTTGGGGGTTTGTACCTTCATAATGCCTGAGGTTTTGATGTCATATAACTTTTGAACTACACCAGCACTTCTGAAGCGATACTGCTACGTCCAATTTGCGATATTAACATAGCATAGTGTCGAGGATGGTTTGAGTTGCATGGCTTAGTATAAGAGATTGAGCTGCTATTTTAGAAGGTGAGTGCCTTGTGTGAGCCTGTTTTGAGCTACTCTCAAAATTAGAGGATTGCACTATCACCTTTGTCCTTAAGCCAGATTTAATGATCTTGGGGACATAGTTAGTATCTGTTGGTTTGCCCTTGAGGAGTGAGGTTTTGGCTCTTGATCATGGAGCGGCCTTTTCCCCATTACCTTATCCCTTGAGTCTTTATATTTGTGGTTAGTTTTTTCAGGATCGCAGCACCGTTTTGTCACATCAAGATGTCGGCGCTATTTTTATTAATTTGATATTGACATAGAATTGTAGCATTGTTCTATCACATCAACATCGAACAGGGTGCACCCTTATAGCTTCTTGATAGGAAATTACGGCACAGACGTATCACTTTTAAGTGTTAGTTTAAGATTGTGGCACATCCCTATTTGCATATAGTCACTTATGAGGTTGTGGTGCAGTTTAGCGTTGTTAATGTTACCTTTGGGACCCAACACAGTTTATATATTTCATTGTTACTTGGACACTATGCTGTACTTCTACCTATTGAAGCGAGTGTGAAGGTTACATATAGGTTCTTGCATCTTGTAGTCATTTCAGGCTATAGTGTTGAAGCTATATTCAATGGGTGGACGTGGTACTATCTGGATTTTGTTTTTGCTTCCATTCCATATTTCGGCTCTTATAGTGGGGGCAGTTCCTCCAAGCTTGGTGATGTTATTAATTTCACTTTGCCAATATTTGTAAAATATAGGTGTAATAATATGCATGATCATCTGTAAGCAATATTCGATCTGATCACTTGCTCGATCACACAAATTTCACTTCTAGTATAGATCACTTGACCTCTCTATTGTGGACTCCAATCGGGTCCCTTGATTAGATACCTATGTTCTCCTTGTATAGCCTTACACTATGGTAGAAAACCTCGGGATCACATAAAGAATCTGTTTAAAGTGTTTACCATTGAGATTCGAGTGAAAATTTTCAACTCGGACCAATGTAAATCACCTAGAAATCATATACTCGAATCCTGGATTAAGGACAATCACACGAATAAAATTATCTACGTACAACTTATGTATTTTATCATATTAGTTACTTAACCACACCAATTTCTTTTTAGTCACATTTACATGCACAAATAGTATATCTTTCGATACTAAAATCATTTAAGAAGCATTTCATAAAAACATAACCTCAAGTTTATAATCATTTTATAAATTATTACATAATAACTTTCTTCAAGTTATAACTCATATAATACTCTACTACATTCTAAGAGTATGTACAAAACATCAAATTCATTTTACTTTCTAAAATTAAGACGAAGGCCTAAAAAAATCTAGGTCTTATAATTAAGTCAACCTTTTGACTTCTCTACCGGTCGAGTTAGGCAAATAGCTAGAAAGAGTAGGACACTGGTATCCAATCTCAAGACTAAAGTCTACTTTCCTTAGACAACCCTAAGGTAAATAGTTTATTAATTGGCCCAATAACATCAATTGATTACTTAATCTGAACGTTCAACAAATTTGAAACTTGTTTTAACTTTTACTACATTCGCAATTCAAGTGTTATATAAACTCAATTTCATATTTTCAAAAACACTTAGCTTCAAATTCTAAACGATCCGGAAGTTTCAAGCTATCCAAAACCACCGAAAAATCCATTTCATTCTAAGAAATGAAAATTATTAAATAATCATATCATATCAAGATGAACATATCACGCTGTCCTAATGCATAGGATATGTGTCAATAAAACAATTAAAGTTTCTCTTATTTATTAGACACACTTTACTACAAAGAGAAAACATAAAAAAGGTTTTCTTAATTATTTGGGTTATTCCACTATCACTTGGGCACCCAATAGAGCATATCTACAAAACTTTTCTATAGAAAGTTCATATCAAAATTTGTATTATCCAAAACTACTCTTTATTTAAACTATACTTTATTTTATATCAAACTTCTTTTATAAAAAGCTTGAGAACTAAATACCGGGTCTTATTTCAAATCATTTGAAATAATAATATATATACATGTATGTTTTGTATATAAATCATACTTTCAGGGTTAAACCAACAATCTTTCTCAAAGTGGTACCAAATACTTTGTAAAAATAGTATTAGAATCATGATCTTAATTTCATAAACAAAATTCCCAGATATATACTTTAAAATCCATAGAAAATATACATATAAATCGAGTAACACAAAAATGATATCATGGAAACAAGTCCTACTAAGTCGTATCATATAGCCCCTTACTAAAATGGGCAATGCACACGTGAAGTGCTTACTAACTGAACACGTCCCTTGTCCATTTTTAGTCACTTTCGAGCCACTGAAACTAGAAAACATAAAAAACTTTATTCCCGATTGGATTCATTGATTTCGAGAACAACCTCAAACCCGAACAATCCTAACCTACTTTCAACATACTAGTATTCACATATACCTTCAAATAATATCACTATTATTTTCTCCAAAATTTTAAAAAACCAATTAAAAGACACCGGGATTTAAGTTCTCAAAATATTAGTTTAAATCCTCTTTCATTTATAAACCATATTTTATAAACCATACTTAGAAAATTTCCCCTAAACTTCTTTCATTAAAGTTAAATGTTAACCCAACATTGCCATTGAATGCCTTATAGTCAAACTGTGAAACTTAATTCACAAGTTATTCGTTTCAATGCACCCACAAAACACTATCTACCCAACCCATGTAGTAAAAAGGTAAACTGCTCATAAACTGGTCGAGCATAAATCATCAATTAATAGACGATAATAAATGCTCATAAAATAGTTGAGCATGGAAACTAATCAATGAGGGACAACGAATGAACATCATTAATCCCTACATCAATTAACTACACTTTAATAATTCGTACTTATAAAAGTTGCCTTATCTAAGAATTTTTTTTTCATAGTTGAATACAGTTGAGGCATATGCTTATAACAAATACAAATACATTCTCATATGTATAATGAACTCAACTCATTTTAGGGCATCACTTACCCTATACCTAATGAGTCATACCTAACCAAAGCCAAGGTTGTCACTTAACCTTCAACTTTGATACCAAGTGTAATGACTCATCTTTTCAACCCTTAAATGTCGACACTGATACATCCACGGTATTCATGCGTCGAGCACTAAAGTGCTGGAAAGAAATTGTTAGATAAAATAATAATAAATAAGAAAATGAACAAGAAAGAAGAGAATAACGTTGGAATCTCACAACAGAACGATAACATAAAATATCAAAAGACGGTACAAACCGTCACTCTAAGATATATAGCATTTCAGAGTTATAATCTTAAGTACGATTATCAACCTGGACAGTTAAAACAGTCTGTCCCTACAAATGTTGATATATACAATACAGTAGTGTAGTGAAAATGAGAATACTATGATAGGTGAAAGCATTCAGATCATCTCCTCGAGCTCCAAAGAATATCAACGAAAATCTGCCTTTCTCAAACTACTCGAAAGAGTACCCATGAAAATAAGGGAAATATAAAACCATGAGTCCAACATAAGTTTTGTATAAGAAACTCAAGAAATATGTGGCGAACATATAATAGTACTTTTGCGACCATTGTTTTAATGTAATGGTTATCCCATCAAAAGAACCAAACACATCTAATAAGTCAACAAGGTGATATAGTAGATAATGTCTAGGGTGTAGAATATAAATAAAAAAATAGCTGTGCTGCTTGCATCTCACGATACAACAATATTAGAAGTACAACTAAAACCGCTATGGTACGTTCGCATGATGGATTTCCATGAAGATCTCCTTGGTAAAAACCAAAGTCGGCCCCATGACAAGGATTAAAAACTACCTTCAAATCTTCATATATCTCTAGGTAAAATATACCAGAGGTAAACACAATTGGCCCTAACACGTGATGCCGAATATCATCAACTTTCAATACCAACATCGATAAGCATCTCAAGATATGGAGTTGATATACCCTTTTTTGTTAGCTAAACCCCATAGCTATGCATTGTACTTTGTCTTTTATCATTTTCTGATGGAGAAGTCCAATTCAACATCTCTCATATGAGTTTTCATTACTAGAACAGATCTCGAATCTCTCTTTGGATTCCAGTAAGTCATCCAACGAATGTTAACTCTGACCTCTCCCTTGGACTTAAACTTAGGATAGACAGTTCAACTCTATAACATTCCACTCCATAACCGCTTCCAAAACATGAACTTGCATATCAGTTTTGAAGTGGTTTTCGATAATTAATACACTTATCCAATCGTGAAAATTGATGAATTTCATGTTAAGTCGGTTTCGATCTTTAAGAAGTAAACGAATGATATAAAGGAGTCCTCCCCGGGTTCTTAAAGCAAGAGACAATAAAAATGAATGAGTCCTCCTTAGGGGATCTCAAACTGTATCAGTATATGATGCTTGCATATACTTCCAAAGTTAATTTAGTCAAACTCGATAGTCGGCTAATCGAATGCCTGGTACAAAATAGAAATGATTGCATATGGAAACCAAGTCTTATATACTTATCACATTTCCAACTTTCTATATTTATATCATCCCTCGGTCAAGAGTGAAGCCGGCAGGTTAGAGCATTGTTGCTTCTAAACCCTACTCAAACATCAGTTTTAACTCTCAAAGATATAGTAAATCTACTTTTTCGTCTTTTAGTGCTAAGTAAAGGAATAAATACTTTCCATAAACAAGTAAACACACAAGGCACGCTTAAGTCACATAAAGCACGATTAAGTCATATAAGTGACTTCTAATCCCCTTTTTATTTAGTTAATTCTTTTATTAATTAATACTCCTTGGTAAATACTTATATATATATATTAAAATAACCTTTTAAAAGATATATACATGTATACTACCATTTCACTATTCATTTCTACTCTTTTACTATTCATCTCTACTCTTTCACTAATTATTTCTGCTCTTTTACTATTCATTTCTACTCTTTCACTTCTCATTTCTACTATTTTCAGTACCTAGAAATGTATTCATATTCTTATCCCAAATGGTATAAGATCACAATCTTAAACATGATTTCACACATCCAAAAGTATAATTAAATGGGTTAAAAACTAATGTCATTAAAATATTGTTACTATAAACCCAAAAATATTTTACACTTAGTATTTTATTTAAAACACTTTTTAAAGTTCTAAGTTCAATTATTAACAAGTAATATACTTTTGATTAACTTCTCAATTTATAACTAAGTGTTACAATCAAAATCACCTTTATTCTTTTATAAAATACTTAACTTTTCTAAACTTATATATAAATACTTTAAAAATACAAATAGGTTTTACATATCTATGTAAAATATTACTTAAAATAACGAAATTATAATTTGTTAAAAACCTTTTATAATAAATGCTGCAAAGGAAATCTTTTCTTTAAAAATTAATATTTAATTATTAAAAAAATATTTAAACTTCTTATCTTTTTTCATACTCAAATCCATGTTATTAGACTTTCCTAAAAATATTCCACAAAAAAACAAATTAAACCATTTAAATTATGAAAAACTAGCCAAAATTTCGCACTTAAAACAAAACAATGCAACAAACCCAGAACTGCTATAGTACACCAAAGATAAAATTTATAAGTGCTATCTAAAGTTCTAGACAGCGAACAACATGAAAATGCATAATCTTTGTGGCCAGTTTTACCCAGTTAAACAAATGATTTTTTATTTTATTTTTTTACAATCAGTAGTGTACTTAGGCCGCATAAAACCAGGAAATGAAATCCATAAGGATATCTTCCAAATTAATTATAAAAATTATTGAAAACAAGCTATTTTTCAAAGTGCATTTATAGTGACTGTTTTACTCCTAAATTTTGCCGCTATGTTCAACCAATTCTATATCTCTTTTTTAGACCAAAATTTGGCCCAGCACCTGAGATGTTGTATGAAGTTGGTAAAAAATTTCAAATCACATGTTTAAAGGTGAAATGCACAAGTCACATGATTGTGCAATAGTTCTTTACCCATATGTCAAGGGGTAAAATGGGCAACATGCATAAAAATGCAATAGTCCCTTGTTCATGTATCAATGGGTAAAACAGGCAATATGTAAGGTAGCGTCTAATTTGGGCAAGGGCTTAAGTTGCCTTTCATAAATTAACAATATGCAAGTCTAAGTTCAAATCCATGTTCCAAAGATAAAATCATATGCATGTCCATTATTCAACAACAATCAAATATATATACTCGAGAATAATATGCTATACAAAGTCGAATGTCTAAGTCCTTATGTGCAAAATGTTTAAGTATTACAATCGGCTCTAAAATCCCCAAATAAATTTAGGATTTATGTAACAACCCGCATATTTACGATTTTATATTTAAATGTTTTATTTGAATATAGAATCGTTAATCGGATTAAAGTCCAAAAAGCTACATTTTGTAAACAGTCGAGTTGGGACTCGAGACCACCTCCATTGGGTCCAAAATGGCGTTTACAACTTTTTTGAGTATAAACATCGATATGTTTGGAGTTGGGTAAAAATTATGACTTTTTCACTTGGGTTTGGGTTTCAGCCCACTAACCCATCTTAACACCCTAGATCAGTCCACCTCTCCTCTTCACTTCATTCTTATTTTCCTAACATTCAAGCTTCAATAAAAATGGGGAGAGGAATGGGAAATTAAAATTCAAAACCCTAGTTTCCTTTGCAAATACAAATTATAGCTCCAAAAATCAAAGAGAAGCTAAGGTAAACATCCTCTTCATCTTCTCCAACTCATTCTCTCTTTAATTTCAGAAATTTCCTAAACCTAACTTAGGAAATGTTCTTCTTTTAAGCTTAGATTCAAGCTTCTAGAGTTGAAGTTGAAGAGTAGTTGATCTTCCTTTACTTTCAAACTTCTCCTTCATTGTTTTTGGGTTTAAAGGTGAGTTTTTGAACTCACATCTTTGTCTATTCTATCATTGTTGTTAGGTATGAATTCCTAGCATTTATTCACGTTCATTTTCTTTTGATTTGAATTGATTTGGTGAACATTTCAATTTTTGTTGTTTTGAAGTCAAAACTTTGAAAATCCTAGCTTTGATTTATGAACATGTTTTCGGTGGTGTATCGAAGAGCTTATAGGGCTGGGTTGTCGATTGGAAAAAACCCCTAAAGCCCATTGCTCGTCCGATTGAAAATGGTGAGAGTTTGCTCTTCATTTGATAGGCTGGAAAACAATTCCAGTGCCAGCCAGTCGACTGGCCTCTATAGTCAGTCGACTGACTGCAGGGTCTGAAACTTTCGGGTTTCTGGTTCAGTCAAATGACTGCAGAGGCCAGTCGACTGACCTACTTGTTTTTGCTTATTTTGCCTATTTTGCTTGAGGTTACAATTTTTATCGATTCGTGATTACCCGATTTATTGTTATCATTTATTATTGACTTTGATGACTTCTTTTTCGGGGTTTTTGAGAACATCCATTTTGATGGATTCGATATTGATTTCTTTGGATTTGATTCACGTCTTCGTATGTGGATTTTGGTGATTGATTATTTCTACAATCATTTCTACGCTTTGTCACTTTAAAATACAAAGGTTTCTATACTAGTAGTAAATATTCAAACTCTTTTACAAAGATGATTTCAACTCTATTTTTAATACAAAGCTCGTTTATAAAACCGTTTTCTAATCTATTAGTATATACAAACCTTTACCTCATTCGTATGACAAATCTAATTAAACGGCTTAGCAAAACAAGTGGTATGAAATGCTTGCGTTTACTTTACCGGTTAATTCTTGGACTTGTTCGATTGAACTCTTGTGACAATTTTCGAGTGGAAATCTACAATCTGTTCGTAAATATTTGAGTTAAGCAAGTGGTATGGGACATGAAGCTAAACTCTTATATTTAATAGCTTAGTGTAATCGACACTTCTTGATGATCGATGATGATCATTTTATGGTTTAGACTAGCAATGTGCGATGTCTCTTTGTCCACGTGGGGGGACCGTACCCCGATTTATGGAGCTTCGTCTCATTTTTATAGGCTTGTGACCTATAGTTTTATTGGAGTTCGGTTCATTGGGTGTTCGCTGTACTACATCGTTGTTCCGTACTATTCGTGTTCAGGTTCATCGGGCGTAACCCTGTACTACGTCATTGTTCCGTATTATTTGAGTTTGGTTCATCGGGCGTAACCCTGTACTAGGCCATTTGCATCGGTTGTTTACCCCCCTTTTGCATCAGTTCAGCAACCGATGCATATGCAACCGATGCAACAGGCTTAACACTTTTGCATCAGTTCTGAAACCGATGCAAAAAGGTCCTTTTTGCATCGGTTGTTACTATTAACTGATGCAAAATATCATGGTTGGTTGCTTGGACACAACCCCCATGTTGCATCGGTTGTAATGAAAACCGATGCAACAAAGGAACTTGTTGCATAGGTTGTTGTTGAAAACCGATGCAAAGTAATCCCTCTATTGCATCAGTTTTTTATAACAACCGATGCAAACTATTATCAGAAACCATTATTACAGTACTCAAATAGAATATATATATATATATATATATATATTTGATTATAACAAACAATTATTGCATGCAATATTACAATCATTCAAAATTAAATTTGATGGCAAATACAAACTGAATAACATAATACCAAAATAAACATATATCATCAATTATAGTGTTAATAATCTATACAAAATAATGGTTCATACATTCATTTTAGCAGCATAATTCAGATCTTTAGTACAATCATTAAGTTGTACAATCATCTATCTCTTGTTGGCAACACATAATTATAGTGTTAATAATCTATACATACCAACGCCATCTCCATTTACCAACCATCAATCATACCTCTTCAACTTGCTGCCATCCTATACGACTGTCTTCCTCTCACTGCCACAAACTGCAACTCAAACCACCACATCACTGCCTAGTTCCAAAACAACTACAGCAAACACATTTGCACATCAATTCAACAAACACCCCACCCCATACTTGCACCGCATACATCTTCCTTCAAAACTTGCATTACCACCAACTGCTGGTACTTGCTCAAACAAACATCCCTCCTTCACCAAACTACACTACTGCAATTCTCCTTCATCACAGTCACAACCACCTAGTTTATACATCATATAGTTCTAGTATCACTGCCTTCCCTATCACCTTTCTAAATCACTACCTTGCATTCCACCAGTCATATTAACTGAAACTTCAATTCATAGCTTCACTGTCCACTTATTGCCACTCCTACAACTTTCTGCCAGTCTCCAACAATCCATCATATAACCAATATATACTCAAATACAAATTTCCTTCACCATTTCTCCTTGCCTTTACCACAGACCATAGCAATTTTCCAACCACAACACTGCTGTCGTGCCACCATTAGTGTACCACCACTGCAAGCATACCCAGACAACAAACATTCCACTCCAAACATTCATCAAAACAACATCGTCAAAAACAACTCTACAAACTTCTGCATCAACTCTTCTTCCCACTGTCATCTCACAGCACTAACCATATCTCCTCCACTTAATGCTTCAACAAGCCCCACTGCCTCATCTATCAACCAGCAACCTTCCTCCGGCATCACTATTTGCCTGCCATCAGACTTCTTCATAATAGTTCCTCCATAACAGTTCCTCCATCACTGCTTCAACTTGCAACAATTTGACATTTGCCAACAAACAACACCATACATTCTCTGTCCACCATCACTCCACTGTCAATCACCATCAACTTAATCCCAAATCCAATCAATAAATCAATAACACAAATAGGTAAATGAATAAAAAGGAATACATTTACCTTGCAATTTGATAGTATCTCTCAAATCCTGAAACCATCAACATTTGCTTAAATAGCTGTGGGCTTTAAGGTAAAGCATAAAACGATCCTGGCTTCGAATGTCGAAGATGATCTGTTAGAACCAAGACCTGAAGGAAGGCTGAACATGCACTTTGAGTTGACTAAGTGAAGTTATGGAGAAAATACCTCTCTATCATATTAGGGCGAGCACTTTGAATCGTTCGAATATATTACGAGCCAATAAATAACTAAGGCAAGCTTTCGTGCATTTGGTTCCTTGAGCTTGTTCAATTGGCTTAATAAAGAAGCTTCATTATGGATCCCTTTCATAGATGAACTTTATAGCTTCATCCATATGTATGGCTTCCTAGTGGTTTATCGTACATGGAGAATTGTCATCTATCAAAGAAACGTACAAGATCAAAGATCATATGACAACTGGTTAGATATCAATTTTATAAAAGACTTGATGTGAGAAAAAAAAGAGATTGCATGCAAAATAAAATACAAACTGTAGTTTTACTCCGTAGTAATAATGTTCATGGAAATTTATGCATTGTTTGTGTCCCTTTTATCTTGTTTGAAAACAGGCTTGCAAAGTTTTATCTCCAACCATCTTGACCTGCGATCACGAATTTCTGCTCGCTTGGGTTGGCAACTGCATATATATTAAATAATTATGAAGCAATCCTCCAAGAAAACAGGTAGATTTCAGTCAACACAAAAAAAAGTAGGTAGAATATAACAGTAGACCAAATATTAATCAAGTTTGACTGCTGTTCTCGAAAAGTTGTTGAATCATAAGTTGAGTCAGCCAAACAATTATTTCAAATTCCACGTGTTCATTCAATGCTTCATCTATGCTCACCCAGAAACTTCTTAAATTGAATGTCAATGCGTGTTCCTACAAATTATTTGAAACTACTAATCAAAGGCGACTCATCAAAAATATATACAATGATTTAACTTGTACCGGCTGCCACGTACGTATTAGTGTATTACGTATATACTAAATGTGAAAGCAAAATATAACAAATATTAGGTCATACCTTTGTTATAGTTAAATCATTAATATAGCATAATAATACAGTTTTCTGTGCTTAATCATATTAATTTTCAATGTGAAAGTAGCAGTACACGCTGAAGAAAAATATGCACTTCAATTCACAACAACTAACATTACTGCCAGCTTCAACATTACAAGCCACCAAAGATTTACATAACAATAGCTCCCTTACGTCATTAAGCAGAGCGCAAGTACGGGGATTGCGATGTTAATTTGGGTTTCCAGAAGCACTGAAAATGGTTAGGCCAGATTTTAGTATCTGCGTTTGTTAAATGTGGTGAGGGAGAAGCGTGATTAAAAGAGAATAAAGGTAGATCATATACGGAGAGAAGATTTTTGGAAGAAGAAGAACGATAACGTTCATAAATGGATGCCATTTTTACTCACAGTTAATCTTCATATATATTATATTCAGTATTTACTAAATTTATCTTTCTTATTCAAATACTTCAAAATGATGCTAAAGGGATTCCAAATCTAATGTTTACAAACAAATAACTCAAAGTAGTATTAAAATATAGGTATCGGGATATAGAAACAATGTATCACTTTCTATTCCAGGCCGAACCAAACAAGTGTTGGATACTATAGTCAAACATCTGTCAAGTCAAGTATACAACCTGCAATACTTTGGAACGCAATCTTATTAAGATTAAATATAGGAAGCCATCAAGCCAATATATATGTTATGAGCTGTCCACATTGCTAAGAGCTCAAAAGCAAATGAAGATGTAATAAATACTTTGGTTTTGTTTTATTGGTGGTTCTAATATGCTAGCTTGAATGTGATAAATATGATATTATTTCAAGTATTTATTAGGAAGTTTATACAAGTATTTATACCGGACTATTTGAATTTATGCTTCTAGAAATCTGACTTTTAAAAATCCAAACCTGCTTCGAGGACATCCGAAGGAGGGATCATCACGCCCTCAATCTCCACATTATCAAAGAGACGGGGAGTGTGCTTACCAGCATTATTGGGTAGCTTAGAGAACAAGGATGTCCACTAAGGGCATTGCCGTGGCGGAGGAGGTAATGACTGATTAGCGTTGGAACCTGTAGGAAGAAGATTATTGACTGATACATTTCCGCAAGCACCAGAAGTGCATACAATCGGAACCCCAACAGTAGCACTGGACAGAACACTTGCATCCTTCAAGCAACCACCATGAACCACATCACTACTAGGATCAAGAGCAATACCATTCCGTACGCCAGTAATATCATGCCCAAGCACAGAAATCGACCAAGAAGACTCACCTCGATTCATAAGCAATGGCGAAAGAGGGGAAGGCACACTAGGGCAAACAGGAACAGGAAGGACAGAGGGAGGCAAAGAATTGGATAAATCAACCAAAAGGCTTTCCATTGGGGTAATCAAAAACAGATTACGAAAGCACCCAATAGATACAAAGAAGCGAACTGCAGAGCGAGAGGCACGAGGAACCAGAACAGGAGATACTGGCGACGGAGGAGGAGGCGCAGGACGCCGGCGGAAAGCGCGAAACCCAGATGCAAAATCAGGAACCGAACGAAACCCAGATATCTCCAAATCGCGATAACCCCATTGTTTATTAAAATTGAAGAAGACCTCTTTTGAGACATGATTTTATAAATTGACATTAGATTTCATTTGATTTGAAGTCGTTCAATTTGATTTGAAGTCGTTCAATTGAACGAATATAAAGTTGCTTTTGTTTTCTTCTTAATGGGTTACGGGGGAAGTGGAGGGACAAATGAAAGCTAAGCGGGAAATGAAAAGTTAAAGGGAGGGAAAATGAAAGTTGGAGTAACAAACCGATGGAAAATGAATGCAAACTAATGTAGTTGCATCGATTGAATTTAAAACCGATGCGACTAAAACTATTTGCACGTACTAATTGCATCGGTTGTTGGTGACAACTGATGCAAATTTGATTTTTTATTACCTACTGCTTTTCACGTACCAATTGCATCGGTTATTAAGATGGAACTGATGCAAATAGTTCTATTTGCATCAGTTTTTACTTCAACTAATGCAAATGAGGCGAAGCAATATGCACTTTTTGTACTAGTGTCCTTGGTAAATACTTATATATATATATATATATATATATTTAAAATAACCTTTTAAAAGATATATACATGTATACTACCATTTCACTATTCATTTCTACTCTTTTACTATTCATCTCTACTCTTTCACTAATTATTTCTGCTCTTTTACTATTCATTTCTACTCTTTCACTTCTCATTTCTACTATTTTCAGTACCTAGAAATGTATTCATATTCTTATCCCAAATGGTATAAGATCACAATCTTAAACATGATTTCACACATCCAAAAGTATAATTAAATGGGTTAAAAACTAATGTCATTAAAATATTGTTACTATAAACCCAAAAATATTTTACACTTAGTATTTTATTTAAAACACTTTTTAAAGTTCTAAGTTCAATTATTAACAAGTAATATACTTTTGATTAACTTCTCAATTTATAACTAAGTGTTACAATCAAAATCACCTTTATTCTTTTATAAAATACTTAACTTTTCTAAACTTATATATAAATACTTTAAAAATACAAATAGGTTTTACATATCTATGTAAAATATTACTTAAAATAACGAAATTATAATTTGTTAAAAACCTTTTATAATAAATGCTGCAAAGGAAATCTTTTCTTTAAAAATTAATATTTAATTATTAAAAAAATATTTAAACTTCTTATCTTTTTTCATACTCAAATCCATGTTATTAGACTTTCCTAAAAATATTCCACAAAAAAACAAATTAAACCATTTAAATTATGAAAAACTAGCCAAAATTTCGCACTTAAAACAAAACAATGCAACAAACCCAGAACTGCTATAGTACACCAAAGATAAAATTTATAAGTGCTATCTAAAGTTCTAGACAGCGAACAACATGAAAATGCATAATCTTTGTGGCCAGTTTTACCCAGTTAAACAAATGATTTTTTATTTTATTTTTTTACAATAAGTAGTGTACTTAGGCCGCATAAAACCAGGAAATGAAATCCATAAGGATATCTTCCAAATTAATTATAAAAATTATTGAAAACAAGCTATTTTTCAAAGTGCATTTATAGTGACTGTTTTACTCCTAAATTTTGCCGCTATGTTCAACCAATTCTATATCTCTTTTTTAGACCAAAATTTGGCCCAGCACCTGAGATGTTGTATGAAGTTGGTAAAAAATTTCAAATCACATGTTTAAAGGTGAAATGCACAAGTCACATGATTGTGCAATAGTTCTTTACCCATATGTCAAGGGGTAAAATGGGAAACATGCATAAAAATGCAATAGTCCCTTGTTCATGTATCAATGGGTAAAACAGGCAATATGTAAGGTAGCGTCAAATTTGGGCAAGGGCTTAAGTAGCCTTTCATAAATTAACAATATGCAAGTCTAAGTTCAAATCCATGTTCCAAAGATAAAATCATATGCATGTCCATTATTCAACAACAATCAAATATATATACTCGAGAATAATATGCTATACAAAGTCGAATGTCTAAGTCCTTATGTGCAAAATGTTTAAGTATTATAATCGGCTCTAAAATCCCCAAATAAATTTAGGATTTATGTAACAACCCGCATATTTACGATTTTATATTTAAATGTTTTATTTGAATATAGAATCGTTAATCGGATTAAAGTCCAAAAAGCTACATTTTGTAAACAGTCGAGTTGGGACTCGAGACCACCTCCATTGGGTCCAAAATGGCGTTTACAACTTTTTTGAGTATAAACATCGATATGTTTGGAGTTGGGTAAAAATTATGACTTTTTCACTTGGGTTTGGGTTTGGGTTTCAGCCCACTAACCCATCTTAACACCCTAGATCAGTCCACCTCTCCTCTTCACTTCATTCTTATTTTACTAACATTCAAGCTTCAATAAAAATGGGGAGAGGAATGGGAAATTAAAATTCAAAACACTAGTTTCCTTTTCAAATACAAATTATAGCTCCAAAAATCAAAGAGAAGCTAAGGTAAACATCCTCTTCATCTTCTCCAACTCATTCTCTCTTTAATTTCAGAAATTTCCTAAACCTAACTTAGGAAATGTTCTTCTTTTGAGCTTAGATTCAAGCTTCTAGAGTTGAAGTTGAAGAGTAGTTGATCTTCCTTTACTTTCAAACTTCTCCTTCATTGTTTTTGGGTTTAAAGGTGAGTTTTTGAACTCACATCTTTGTCTATTCTATCATTGTTGTTAGGTATGAATTCCTAGCATTTATTCACGTTCATTTGCTTTTGATTTGAATTGATTTGGTGAACATTTCAATTTTTGGTGTTTTGAAGTCAAAACTTTGAAAATCCTAGCTTTGATTTATGAACATGTTTTCGGTGGTGTATCGAAGAGCTTATAGGGCTGGGTTGTCGATTGGAAAAAACCCCTAAAGCCCATTGCTCGTCCGATTGAAAATGGTGAGAGTTTGCTCTTCATTTGATAGGCTGGAAAACAGTTCCAGTGCCAGCCAGTCGACTGGCCTCTATAGTCAGTCGACTGACTGCAGGGTCTGAAACTTTCGGGTTTCTGGTTCAGTCAACTGACTGCAGAGACCAGTCGACTGACCTACTTGTTTTTGCTTATTTTGCCTATTTTGCTTGAGGTTACAATTTTTATCGATTCGTGATTACCCGATTTATTGTTATCATTTATTATTGACTTTGATGACTTCTTTTTCGGGGTTTTTGAGAACATCCATTTTGATGGATTCGATATTGATTTCTTTGGATTTGATTCACGTCTTCGTATGTGGATTTTGGTGATTGATTATTTCTACAATCATTTCTACGCTTTGTCACTTTAAAATACAAAGGTTTCTATACTAGTAGTAAATATTCAAACTCTTTTACAAAGATGATTTCAACTCTATTTTTAATACAAAGCTCGTTTATAAAACCGTTTTCTAATCTATTAGTATATACAAACCTTTACCTCATTCGTATGAGAAATCTAATTAAACGGCTTAGCAAAACAAGTGGTATGAAATGCTTGCGTTTACTTTACCGGTTAATTCTTGGACTTGTTCGATTGAACTCTTGTGACAATTTTCGAGTGGAAATCTACAATCTGTTCGTAAATATTTGAGTTAAGCAAGTGGTATGGGACATGAAGCTAAACTCTTATATTTAATAGCTTAGTGTAATCGACATTTTTGATGATCGATGATGATCATTTTATGGTTTAGACTAGCAATGCGCGATGTCTCTTTGTCCACGTGGGGGGACCGTACCCCGATTTATGGAGCTTCGTCTCATTTTTATAGGCTTGTGACCTATAGTTTTATTGGAGTTCGGTTTATTGGGTGTTCGCTGTACTACATCGTTGTTCCGTACTATTCGTGTTCAGGTTCATCGGGCGTAACCCTGTACTACATCATTGTTCCGTATTATTTGAGTTTGGTTCATCGGGCGTAACGCTGTACTACGTCGATGTTCTGGATTATCTGAGTTTGGTTCCTCGGGCGTTCGCTGTACTACATCGTGGTACTGGCTCTATGGTTAACGACCATGGGTTATCGACCCGTTTGTGATACACGTGTTGGTGAGTTTTCATGCACCCGTTTGTGATAGGCCTTCCCCCTTTGTGATTTCTGGATTTCTAATTGATGATTTCTAGAATTTGTGTTTCACCAATTTTCACGGATTAAATTGGTAAGTTTTATCAATATTTGTGTTTGGTGAATAATTTAAAGAATATGTGATTCTTTTTGGTGCTTCGAGTTGATTTGAGATATTGTATGATTTTTGTGTTATTTGATGTATACTTGACACAGTATGGCATTTTTTGGTTATCATATGTTTTCGGTCATATCTCTTATCCTATCTCACTTTTTCTGATATTTATAGCTAGATTGATCCGTTTATTATTTTCTTCTTAAATAATACTCGGGTCAGACCGAGATATTTCAGGCGCTTCTGCTTGACTTCTTATCAGGGCTTGTCTCCTGACTTTTGGCTAACTACTTTAGCTTAGTAGTTTTTGTTATTATACATTTGAGATGTAGACTCCTTGATGTATAATTATTCTTTTGTCTTGCACTTGTGTCTATTCTTTTGTGATGTAGTGGATCGTGTTTGACCACTACTTTGATGTACACTTTTATGTGTTATATTCATATCTGATTTTGCCTTTATGATATGAATGTCCATGACTGATTTGTGTTATGTTTATTTCTATATTTGTTTCCGAGGTCCACATAGCCACTGTGTGGTAGCTTTGAGTTTGTATTAGATATGTCGGATTCCCTCCAAAAGTGAAATGTAAGTTATATTTTCTAACATATCGGTGCTCGCACAAAGCAATTACACAGATGGTCGCTCCTCAACAGCCATATTCTTCGCGCTAGTCGACGACATTGCTTAGTAGTGTCCTTGGCTAGCGTGAGCATAGAGGTGGGGCGTCACAACTTGGTATCAGAGCCAAACTTCGGAACAATGTAGAATAATCTAGCAAGGATCATTGTCCTAAGTCTTTCTTAGGAATCGTGCCATAGGATTTAATTCGAGTTTTCGTACCGTTCTATCCTATTTTCTTTTGTGATCCTTGCTTTATCAATCAAGGTTGTTTGATATTCATTTTGAGAATAACCTTTTTCCTCTTCTTTCTTTCTTTCTTAGAGAAGAGAAATGGTTAGACCTGGCCGTCCCAGCGCCGGTCAATCTAGTGCTACTCCTCAGGATGGAGTATTTATGTCAGCTCAACAACTTTTAGATCTTGTGAACAATGCCCGAGCTGCCGGACCCGTTCCAGTGCCAACTCACCCTAAATCTGGGTTTGCACGTTTGTGCAGAGATTATACCGCTTTGGGTGGAAGGCCATTCAAGGGATCCGAAAGTGTTATAGAAATCCAAGCTTGGCTTAGATCATGCGATCGCATCTTTTCCCGCATGGATCTTATTAATTCACTTCGAGTCCAAGTGGCTTCTAGCATGCTCCAAGAAAAAGCATTAGATTGGTATGAGCTTTTGATTTCTGAAATTATCGAAGCGATCTTACTTGGGAGCAATTTCGGGAAATGTTCGAATTGAAATTTTTGCCGGAGGCTGAAAAGGTAACTTTAGCCCGACGCTTTATTGACCTTTTTCAAGGTGAATCTTCTGTAGCAGATTATGTCGCATCTTTTGAATCTCTCTCTAAATATGGGGTCGAGTATATTAATACCTCATTGAAGAAAAATCAGATATTTGTCTATGGGTTGAATAAGAACCTTAAAAAGCCTTTGCTTCTGAAACTAGAAGTTTCTTTTGATCAGCTTATTGATATTGCTCTTCGACTTGAAGAGGCCGATAGAGAAATTAATGTTGAAGTTGTGCGTGCCAGACAGAACTTCAACAATAACATGAAGAGGCCTATTAAGTTCAAAGGCCCCAATCCCAATCCCAACAAGAAAGGGAAGCAAGAAACTTCGATAGCAAAGTCTCCTACCTCTAGTCGTGGACGATGCTACAATTGTGGTCTTACGGACCACTTTGCAAATGAGTGCCCGAAACCTTTTTTTTGTGGTTATTGCAAAAGTTCGTGCCATCTTATACCTACATGTCCCATACTCCAAAGTAGGAGAGAGGGAGAGTTAAATGTCGTGCAAGCTCCTAGTGACACTTCTCTTGGTTAAGGTAATTCTTATTCTATCCCTGACGATATTTGTTTTGTGATTATCTTATTCGAGTTCTTTTTTATTTGGGTTCATCTCATTATTTTATATCAAAAGAACTTGATGATTCTTTCTCTTTTAATCTTTATGGGCTTGATGACTTCACTGAGAATTGCGAATCCGGTTGGTGGATCCGCAACACTCAGTTTATTTTGTGAAAATGTCGAGATTATTTTATGTGATTATTTTTTTCGATCCGATTTGCATGTTATGCGTTACTTGGGCTTCGGAATTGATTTTTGAAAAAAAAGATTGGCATGATCATTATGAAGCCAATATCCTATGTCCTAAGCGGACTATATATCTTCGACATTCTCAATCTGTTAAGCAAATTTCTAATGTTTTTAAAGCTTTTTGACTTCCAAATTTGGTGGCATCATTTTATTCTTTAAACCCACTTGATGAGGAAAGTGTTATTTCTCTCATTCAAGTGGTTTGTGAATTTTTCAGTATATTTGAGCTTGTCTTAGAATTACCACCTAAGCAATCTATTGTGTGGTGCTAAGGTCTTTTAAGTTCGACCTTGCCACCGGTTTTCATCAGCTACGAGTTGCGGAGGGTAGCATTCCACTTACCGCATTCCGCACTCGTTGCGATTCTTGTGAGTGGTTCGTTATGTCATTCGGTTTGACGAATCTTCTGCCTTATTTCATCCATCTTATGAATCGAGTATTCTACGAACATCTCGATGATTGATTATGGATAAAAACAACAATTTAAAATTTGCAAATCTTTTTAATAAGATATTTATAAGTATGATTGGATTTTGTTCTTAAAATGAGCAAAGAATATTTGTAAAATTTTATAAGACATGGTTATCATATATACGATAATTTTGTGTTGTTTTGCCCATTGAGTGCTTTAAGAATTCTGATCGATGCGCTTGATCAACGTTATCGATAGGAATCTCCTAAACGCTATGATGTGACAGTCAAACACAGTAAATTCTTGTAAAAAAGTTAATTTTTCTAAAAAGATGAATATATATAAAGTTAGTTATAATTTTGAAAGTCTTAGCTTTTCGGGAAAGAGAATCGATTAAAGGAACTCTTTTCTGATGCTTTTATTCTTGCGGTTCCTGAAGGGAACCAAGACTTTATTGTTTGTACCAATACTAGTCGTATTGGTTTTGGTGTCATTCTCCTGCAAAGGGAATGTGTTATCGCATTTGCTTCTTGACAATTAAAGCTTGTCGAGACTAGATATGCCATTCATGATCTGGTGCTTGGGGCTATTGTTTTCGCTCTTAGATTTTGGCGTCATTATCTTTTGGGAGAGAAATTTGTTCCCTACACCGATCGTAAATCTTTGAAATATTTATTTTCTCAAAAGGAACTTAATTTGCATCAACAATGTTGGCTCGAGTTCCTTGCATCTTACGATCTTGATATTCTTTATACTCCCGGAAAGGGGAAATCTTGTTGCCGATGCCCTTAGTCGTAAGCAACAAGCAGTTGTTTCAAGGATAATATTCGAATGGAATGATCTCGAGACTTTAACCACTTGTGAGATTCGAGATCGTGAATCCAATTCATGTTCATCTCTTGTTTTGTATAGCCTTGAGGCTCGTCCTTCTCTTTTGGACTATACCTCTTTTGGCTGAACTCTATGTCTTGTTAAATTTCATGGAGTTCCTACTTCTATTGTTAGAAATCGTGATCCATTATTTTACTAGTGGATTTTTGTAAGGTCTTCAAAAGCTCTGGGAACAAAGCTTAAATTTTAGCGCCGCTTATCGTCCTCATCCAATGGACAAACCGGGCGTGTGAATCAAACTCTTGAAGATCTTTTTCGTGCATGTGTTCTTGAATTTGGTGGAAGTTGGGAAGATCATATTTGACTTTTCTTCCAATAATAGCTTCCAATCTTGTATTGGTATGGCACCTTTTGAGGCACTCTACGGAAGGCCATGCCGATTTCCTTCGTGTTGGCTTGAAGCCGGTGAGAAGCTGGTTTTAGGTCCAGATTTTATTGGTGTTCATTTGTATTTCACCTATGAAGGGTGTTGTGCGTTTCAGTCAATCGGGAAAGTTAGCACATCGATATGTTGGTCTATTTCACATCACCGAACGTATTTGTTCCGTGGCTTATCACCTTTTATGACCGGCTCAATCTTTTGCTATTTATGACATTTTCCACGTCTCTCTACTACGGAAATACCTTAGGGATTCCGATTTCTATTCTTGCCCAGTGTTGTTGAAGAAATTGAGGTTTCACCAAATTTGACTTATGAGCAATATTCTATTCGTATCATTACTTCGGAGGTTAAACGCCTTCGAAATAAAGATGTTCCTCTTGTGAAAGTGTAGTGGTCATCAAATCCTAAGGATTGCTCTTGGGAATCAAGAGAATTCATCGAGCAAACACATCCGGACTTGCTCTCTCGTGCTCCTTAAGGTGAACTTTTTATTTCAAATTTCTTCTTTTTTGTGTTGATATGCTTTTATTGTTGTTACTTCTTATTTATTTCTTAAAGATTGGGAGGACGCGATTTCTTTAAGGAGGGGAGTCTGTAACAACCCGCATATTTACGATTTTATATTTAAATGTTTTATTTGAATATAGAATCGTTAATCGGATTAAAGTCCGAAAAGCTAATTTTTGTAAACAGTCGAGTTGGGACTCGAGACCACCTCCATTGAGTCCAAAATGGCATTTACAACTTTTTTGAGTATAAACATCGATATGTTTGGAGTTGGGTAAAAATTATGACTTTTTCACTTGGGTTTGGGTTTCAGCCCACTAACCCATCTTAACACCCTAGTTCAGTCCACCTCTCCTCTTCACTTCATTCTTATTTTCCTAACATTCAAGCTTCAATAAAAATGGGGAGAGGAATGGGAAATTAAAATTCAAAACCCTAGTTTCCTTTGCAAATACAAATTATAGCTCCAAAAATCAAAGAGAAGCTAAGGTAAGCATCCTCTTCATCTTCTCCAACTCATTCTCTCTTTAATTTTAGAAATTTCCTAAACCTAACTTAGGAAATGTTTTTCTTTTGAGCTTAGATTTAAGCTTATAGAGTTGAAGTTGAAGAGTAGTTGATCTTCCTTTACTTTCAAACTTCTCCTTCATTGTTTTTGGGTTTAAAGGTGAGTTTTTGAACTCACATCTTTGTCTATTCTATCATTGTTGTTAGGTATGAATTCCTAGCATTTATTCACGTTCATTTTCTTTTGATTTGAATTGATTTGGTGAACATTTCAATTTTTGGTGTTTTGAAGTCAAAACTTTGAAAATCCTAGGTTTGATTTATGAACATGTTTTCGGTGGTGTATCGAAGAGCTTATAGGGCTGGGTTGTCGATTGGCAAAAACCCCTAAAGCCCATTGCTCATACGATTGCAAATGGTGAGAGTTTGCTCTTCATTTGATAGGCTGGAAAACAGTTCCATTGACAACCAGTCGACTGGCCTCTGTAGTCAGTCGACTGACTGTAGGGTCTGAAACTTTCGGGTTTCTGGATCAGTCAACTGACTGCAGAGGCCAGTCGACTGACCTGCTTGTTTTTGCCTATTTTGCCTATTTTGCTTGAGGTTCTAATTTTTATCGATTCGTGATTACCCAATTTATTGTTATCATTTATCATGACTTTGATGACTTCTTTTTCAGGGTTTTTGAGAACATCCATTTTGATGGATTCGGTATCGATTTCTTTGGATCTGATTCACGTCTTCGTATGTGGATTTTGGTGATTGATTGTTTCTACAATCATTTCTATGCTTTGTCACTTTAAAATACAAAGGTTTCTATACTAGTAGTAAATATTCAAACTCTTTTACAATGATGATTTCAACTCTATTTTTAATACGAAGCTCGTTTATAAAACCGTTTTCTAATCTATTAGTTTATACAAACCTTTACCTCATTCGTATGAGAAATCTAATTAAACGGCTTAGCAAAACAAGTGGTATGAAACGCTTGCGTTTACTTTGCCGGTTAATTCTTGGACTTGTTCGATTGAACTCTTGTGATAATTTTCGAGTGGAAATCTACAATCTGTTCGTAAATATTTGAGTCAAGCAAGTGGTTATGGGACATGAAGCTAAAATCTTATATTTACTAGCTTAGTGTAATCGACACTTCTTGATGATCGATGATGATTATTTTATGGTATAGACTAGCAATGCGCGATGTATCTTTGTCCACATGGGGGGACCGTACCCCGATTTATGGAGCTTCGTCTTATTTTTATAGGCTTGCGACCTATAGTTTTATTGGAGTTCGGTTCATCGGGCGTTCGCTGTACTACGTCTTTGTTTCATACTATTCGTGTTCAGGTTCATCGGGAGTAACGCTGTACTACGTTGTTGTTCCGTATTATTTGAGTTTGGTTCATCGGGCGTAACGCTGTACTACGTCGGTGTTCTAGATTATCTGAGTTTGGTTCCTCGGTCATTCGCTGTACTACATCATGGCACCGGCTCTATGGTTAGCGACCATGGGTTATCGACCCGTTTGTGATACACGTGTTGGTGAGTTTTCATGCTCCCGTTTGTGATAGGCCTTCCCCCTTTGTGATTTCTGGATTTCTAATTGATGATTTCTAGAATTTGTGTTTCACCAATTTTCGTGGATTAAATTGGTAAGTTTTATCAATATTTGTGTTTGGTGAATAATTTTAAGAATATGTGATTCTTTTTGGTGCTTCGAGTTGATTTGAGATATTGTATGATTTTTGTGTTATTTGATGTAGACTTGACACAGTATGGCAGTTTTGGTTATCATAAGTTTTCGGTCATATATCTTATCCTATCTCACTTTATCTGATATTTATAGCTCGACTGATCCGTTTATTATTTTCTTCTTAAATAATACTCGGGTCAGACCGAGATATTTCAGGTGCTTCTGCTTGACTTCTTATCAGGGCTTATCTCCTGACTTTTGGCTAACTACTTTAGCTTAGTAGTTTTTGTTATTATACATTTGAGATGTAGAATCCTTTATGTATAATTATTCTTTTGTCTAGCACTTGTATATATTCTTTTGTGATGTAGTGGATCGTGTTTGACCACTACTTTGATGTACACTTTTATGTGTTATATTCATATCCGATTCTGCCTTTGTGATATGAATGTCCGTGACTGATTTGTGTTATGTTTATTTCTATATTTGTTTCCGAGGTCCACATAGCCACTGTGTGGTAGCTTTGAGTTTGTATTAGATATGTCGGATTCCCTCCAGAAATGAAATGTAAGTTATATTTTCTGACATATCGGTGCTCTCACAAAGCAATTACACAGATGGTCGCTCCTCAACAGCCTTATTCTTCGCACTAGTCGACGACATTGCTTAGTAGTGTCCTTGGCTAGTGTGAGCATAGAGGTGGGGCGTCACAATTTACAACTTTAAAATTTGAGAAAGAGAAAAGAATTAATCGCCCCTTCTTGGATGTTGATGGGGTCTATTTATAGGGGTGCAACCATGCATGATGCTTGACACGTGTCAGGACTTAGAATCCAAGGGTTCAGATAGCACTTCCTTGATGAAGTTTGGCATCTCTTTGTTAAGACTCTACATTACTTACTTTTATAAGTTCAGCAACCCTATATCCCTTGCTGAAACTCAACAACCTGCATCTAATAGCTACTTGATAACCTTCATGATAGTAGATTCTCGATAACTATTTCTATGGTAGCAGCTTGATGATAATTGATGCACCATAGGTTCATCATCTCCTAGAAGCTCGATATCCCTATTTTATGACTAGATGCTTAATGTCTTTTTAGTAGTGCGATATCCTCCCTTTATTACATGTTCTACAACACTTCATGTTGTAGAGGTTCGTTATCTCTTTCTATGCCTTTGTCAATCCTTCTATCTTTAGGCTCGGTAGCTCTTATATTGTTGATGCTTGATATCTACAAGTACCTATTGATTCGGCACCTTCATCACCTTATAGACTTGATATCCTGATCTGTTGTTAATGTTCGACATCACCTTTTTCTTATTATATGCTCGACAAATTTTATGGTAGTTGAGGCTCGACACCACCTCCTTTCTGTATTCAAGCTCGTTAACCCTTATATTTGCTAACAGCTTGGAATTCGATATTGTTAGAGGTTTGGCACCTCTTCTATTCCTATTGAACACTTGAGCATTCGACATCCCTTTTTATTGTAGATGTTTGATACCTTTTTGTGAATTCCTGAGGCTCACTATCCTTTATTAAAAGTTGAATACTTTATAACCTTGCTATCTTTAGGCTTGATATCTCTTGTTCTCAGATACTCGACATGTTCTCTTTAGATGCTTAATAAACATATTTTTAGTAACACTTAACTCTCCTCGTGTGGAAGAAGCATATTATACTCTAGTATAATTTCACTTTTCACATTGTCGCCTCTTAGTATTCCATTTCAATCTTGTTCGTTCATTTGAATAGGAATCAATGTTCCTTATTATTTCTCTCTTCTCCTATAAATATTCTTCTTCCCTTCTTCTAGAAGCTCTACCTGCTACTAAAACTAAAAACTGCAATTATAATTTTTCTCTATTCAATCTTAAAATTTCAAGTAAAGGCTTTTGATTCCTATAGTATTCAAACTCGATCTAAGGTACGATTTCCCATTTCAATCGGTATAAGTATGAAAGAGGGGGTTTTTTGTTTTGATAATCATGCTCCTATGAACCATTTTGGGTTTAATTAGCAATTGGATCCAGGCGTACTCATGATTTTGATAATTTGGTGTTTAAACTCAAATGATGTTTGTAATGCATAATCTTAATGATTAAAATAAACCTGATAATTTATGAATTTTTGAAAATTATCACAGAGTCAAAAGCCATCTAGAAACTCAACAATTTGCTGAAATTTTGATAATCATCAAAAAATTGATGTCTACTTAGAGACTCGATACCCTATTAAAGGCTTCTAACTAGTTGTATATCTAGCTAGTGACTTGATAACTAGTTATGAATTCGACAATTATTTATTAAACCATTAACTAGTTACAAACTCGATAACCCTTTAGAGAGTTGTGAACTTGGTACTAATTCGACAACCCTTCAGAGAGTTGTTAGCTAGCTATGTATTTGATATCTTTTATAGGCTCATCATCTAGCCATGAAAAAGAACCTTCAACTGGTTAGGATCTCACCAACTATATATAGGCTCGACACCTACTATGAAACGCTTGCGTTTACTTTGCCGGTTAATTCTTGGACTTGTTCGATTGAACTCTTGTGACAATTTTCGAGTGGAAATCTACAATCTGTTCGTAAATATTTGAGTCAAGCAAGTGGTTATGGGACATGAAGCTAAAATCTTATATTTACTAGCTTAGTGTAATCGACACTTCTTGATGATCGATGATGATTATTTTATGGTATAGACTAGCAATGCGCGATGTATCTTTGTCCATATGGGGGGACCGTACCCCGATTTATGGAGCTTCGTCTTATTTTTATAGGCTTGCGACCTATAGTTTTATTGGAGTTCGGTTCATCGGGCGTTCGCTGTACTACGTCTTTGTTTCGTACTATTCGTGTTCAGGTTCATCGGGAGTAACGCTGTACTACGTTGTTGTTCCGTATTATTTGAGTTTGGTTCATCGGGAGTAACGCTGTACTACGTTGGTGTTCTGGATTATCTGAGTTTGGTTCCTTGGTCATTCACTGTACTGCATCGTGGCACCGACTCTATGGTTAGCGACCATGGGTTATCGACCCGTTTGTGATACACGTGTTGGTTAGTTTTCATGCTCCCGTTTGTGATAGGCCTTCCCCCTTTGTGATCTGGATTTCTAATTGATGATTTCTAGAATTTGTGTTTCACCAATTTTCGTGAATTAAATTGGTAAGTTTTATCAATTTTTGTGTTTGGTGAATAATTTTAAGAATATGTGATTCTTTTTGGTGCTTCGAGTTGATTTGAGATATTGTATGATTTTTGTGTTATTTGATGTAGACTTGACACATTATGGCATTTTTGGTTATCATACGTTTTCGGTCATATATCTTATCCTATCTCACTTTATCTGATATTTATAGCTCGACTGATCCGTTTATTATTTTCTTCTTAAATAATACTCGGGTCAGACCGAGATATTTCAGGTGCTTCTGCTTGACTTCTTATCAGGGCTTGTCTCCTGACTTTTGGCTAACTACTTTAGCTTAGTAGTTTTTGTTATTATACATTTGAGATGTAGAATCCTTTATGTATAATTATTCTTTTGTCTAGCACTTGTATCTATTCTTTTGTGATGTAGTGGATCGTGTTTGACCACTACTTTGATGTACACTTTTATGTGTTATATTCATATCCGATTCTGCCTTTGTGATATGAATGTCCGTGACTGATTTGTGTTATGTTTATTTCTATATTTGTTTCCGAGGTCCACATAGCCACTGTGTGGTAGCTTTGAGTTTGTATTAGATATGTCGGATTCCCTCCAGAAATGAAATGTAAGTTATATTTTCTGACATATCGATGCTCTCACAAAGCAATTACACAGATGGTCGCTCCTCAACAGCCTTATTCTTCGCACTAGTCGACGACATTGCTTAGTAGTGTCCTTGGCTAGTGTGAGCATAGAGGTGGGGCGTCACAATTTACAACTTTAAAATTTGAGAAAGAGAAAAGAATTAATCGCCCCTTCTTGGATGTTGATGGGGTCTATTTATAGGGGTGCAACCATGCATGATGCTTGACACGTGTCAGGACTTAGAATCCAAGGGTTCAGATAGCACTTCCTTGATGAAGTTTGGCATCTCTTTGTTAAGACTCTACATTACTTACTTTTATAAGTTCAGCAACCCTATATCCCTTGCTGAAACTCAACAACCTGCATCTAATAGCTACTTGATAACCTTCATGATAGTAGATTCTCGATAACTATTTCTATGGTAGCAGCTTGATGATAATTGATGCACCATAGGTTCATCATCTCCTAGAAGCTCGATATCCCTATTTTGTGACTAGATGCTTAATGTCTTTTTAGTAGTGCGATATCCTCCCTTTATTACATGTTCTACAACACTTCATGTTGTAGAGGTTCGTTATCTCTTTCTATGCCTTTGTCAATCCTTCTATCTTTAGGCTCGGTAGCTCTTATATTGTTGATGCTTGATATCTACAAGTACCTATTGATTCGGCACCTTCATCACCTTATAGACTTGATATCCTGATCTGTTGTTAATGTTCGACATCACCTTTTTCTTATTATATGCTCGACAAATTTTATGGTAGTTGAGGCTCGACACCACCTCCTTTCTGTATTCAAGCTCGTTAACCCTTATATTTGCTAACAGCTTGGAATTCGATATTGTTAGAGGTTTGGCACCTCTTCTATTCCTATTGAACACTTGAGCATTCGACATCCCTTTTTATTGTAGATGTTTGATACCTTTTTGTGAATTCCTGAGGCTCACTATCCTTTATTAAAAGTTGAATACTTTATAACCTTGCTATCTTTAGGCTTGATATCTCTTGTTCTCAGATACTCGACATGTTCTCTTTAGATGCTTAATAAACATATTTTTAGTAACACTTAACTCTCCTCGTGTGGAAGAAGCATATTATACTCTAGTATAATTTCACTTTTCACATTGTCGCCTCTTAGTATTCCATTTCAATCTTGTTCGTTCATTTGAATAGGAATCAATGTTCCTTATTATTTCTCTCTTCTCCTATAAATATTCTTCTTCCCTTCTTCTAGAAGCTCTACCTGCTACTAAAACTAAAAACTGCAATTATAATTTTTCTCTATTCAATCTTAAAATTTCAAGTAAAGGCTTTTGATTCCTATAGTATTCAAACTCGATCTAAGGTACGATTTCCCATTTCAATCGGTATAAGTATGAAAGAGGGGGTTTTTTGTTTTGATAATCATGCTCCTATGAACCATTTTGGGTTTAATTAGCAATTGGATCCAGGCGTACTCATGATTTTGATAATTTGGTGTTTAAACTCAAATGCTGTTTGTAATGCATAATCTTAATGATTAAAATAAACCTGATAATTTATGAATTTTTGATAATTATCACAGACTCAAAAGCCATCTAGAAACTCAACAATTTGCTGAAATTTTGATAATCGTCAAAAAATTAATGTCTACTTAGAGACTCGATACCCTATTAAAGGCTTCTAACTAGTTGTATATCTAGCTAGTGACTTGATAACTAGTTATGAATTCGATAATTATTTATTAAACCATTAACTAGTTACAAACTCGATAACCCTTTAGAGAGTTGTGAACTTGGTACTAATTCGACAACCCTTCAGAGAGTTGTTAGCTAGCTATGTATTTGATATCTTTTATAGGCTCATCATCTAGCCATGAAAAAGAACCTTCAACTGGTTAGGATCTCACCAACTATATATAGGCTCGACACCCTGTTGTAAGCTTGATAATTATGAGTTTGGTATTTTGTTATGAATTTGATAACTAATTAACCAATCTACAACTAGTTATGAAATTATAGACTATTTATGAGTTCCGCACCTTGTTATGAATCACTGATTGGTTAAAGGATCTTCATCTAGTGACAAACTCTCTAACTATTTATGAGTTCGATATTTTATTATGAACTCGATAACTAGTTATGATTTCGACATATTATGAACTCAATAACCAGTTACAAATAACATATCTATTTGGAGAATAGTCAAATAGTCACGAACTTGATACCTTGTTATACACTTATTCATTTTTTTAAATTAAATTTTTCTTTACCATTTTCTTAAATACTATAAATTTTCGTAAAATATACGATACTCCCCGATTTCTGCTTGATATTGTATTATAGATAAATGGCTAGTAAGAAGGGTTCCAAATCCTCTCCTGTTTCATAGAAAGGAGATTATAGACTCGTTCCATCTTCTATAACTACTTAGGTTAAGGTTGACATTATTCTTCAACAATTCGGGATTACTAATGTAGAAGCTAAGGTGGCAGGCCCGTCGGGTAGGATAGATAACCCTCTGAAAGGTTTCTTTGCTTTCACTCCAATCCATATCTGGCATTCGAGATACCTTCCCCTCTCAGAATTCTTCACTTGATTCCTAGATCATTTACGGATTGCTCTAATACAACTACCACCTAACTCTTATACATATCGAAGCTGCCTCGTGGTATTGGCCAAGGAGGCTGACCACCCCTCACTCAACGCTAAACTCTTCATTCATTAGAGATTCTTATTAAAGTAGGGAAACAACCAACAAGTACTATACATCATCTTCTTCCTCGAAAGAGCCTTTCACTAATTTGATCAATAGAGCTAAGAACTGGGAAAACCGGTTCTTTTATACTAAGAGCCATACCTCTAGAATTAGGGGGTCTTTCTATATCTCCAGTATGGCTTATTATATATATATATATCCATCTTATAATAGTTATTCTCTTTTAGAATCTTCTTCTAAGGAGACGAATCCTTACATTGCCAGCACAATCAGTACCGTGAGCCTGGCATCTCAAACTATAGGAGATGGGCGTAGAATCTTGACTAAGGCTAACCTTAGAGAGTACTCTTAAATTTTAGAGAATCATAAAGTGCTTGGGGAACCTTCGATGATCAAGAAGGATACTCATGGGAAACCAGCCTTTGTCATCGCCAACCAAAATGCTTTTTCTCCTTCTTCTCTCATTCGACGTGATTCCACTGATAATTTCTTATGATCTGATAAAATTTCCTATACCGTCATCTTATAATTTCTTTCTTTGACTTAGGTTCGACAATTATCATCCTGGCTGCTAAATCATGGGGAACTAAAGCCCCTACCTCCTCTTCGGCCATGATTACAAATAGACCCGTTGTTGACTCTATCATCGATGCTCTTAAGGCTATTTAGAGTTGCAAGTGAAAGAAGGATTATGGCGATCTGCCTTGTGTTCCAATTCCTCCTCCGGTTAAAAAGGCTAAACTTGGAGAAGTTTAATCACTTGTTATCATTGCTGAGGAATCGAATGTTGCTTCAGCCGCAATCAACCAAAGCTCTAGTTTTGTTGATTTAAACTTGCCAGTTCAAGATTCTCAGGACTAGATAGAAGCTGCTTCCACCCCAAGTCCTATTATAAACATCATGAATCCCTCATCTGTAACTGTATTTCAACGCTTGTACCAAGGATTAGGCCTGATTCCTCATCCTATTGAATCTTTGCCTTATGAAGCTCCGGCTCAACCTATTCCTTTAAATTTCAATGATTTTGTTCCCTCAATCATCCAGTCTCCATCTATGGCTTCTTTGGTACCATTACAGCCTTCTACTTTTTCCAAAGATCATCTCCACGTCTATTTCAACAACGTCTTATGGTAAGTATCCTTACGTGTCTAGTTAATACAAATTTTGGCTCCATATATTTTTATTTACTATGTATTTTATATATTTTAGGTGGCCAAGCATATGATTTTTCCGCAATAAGCTTTACATGTATATATCGATCAGATTTCCAATTTCAAAGAACGGATTTCATCACTGATGGATAAAGTTAGGTCCCTTGAGGGAAAAATTCTTAAAATCACCACAATGAAAGATGAAGTTACTATTGAAAAGAATAAACTTGTCTTTGACTTGGATCAAGAAAGAAAAGCTAGACTAACGGTTGAGGAGAGGGTGAAATTGCTGGAAAAAGAGCTTGAGAAGGCCAAAACTTAAAATACTCAAATGGCTGCACAAGTTACAACTCTGAAGGATGGTTTGGAAGGTAAGGAGGCTGCTATAATCTATACAAATAACATTATTAAGGATGCCAAAAAGAAAGTCACTTCTTTCATAGAATAATTGATCCTTCAAATAAAGGAGCAATGTTATGATTAGGCCCTATTCATGATGTCTTAAAATAATACAGAAAATAACCTAGAGTTGGACATTCCTTCACTACCAACACTAAAAGACAAGTTCAAGAGGAAGTTCAACCTTAAATTTGAAAGTGCTCCTAAGTCATTGTAAGATGAATTCCTAGAAGAGAAGCCATCAATCCTCAGGAATCATTATCTTTTCATGTTCCACACCTGACGAAGACATAAATGAAGATGATAGCGGGGATGGTGCAAGGATGATAATAATAGCAATGAAGATAAAGATGAAGATGATGACGATAACGATGCCGGGAAGGATAGGGGAAATGGCAGCAAAGATGCCGATGACCTGGGAAATGGTGGTAATGGATCAGGTGGCCACGACTTGGGATCATAGCTAACAATGTAGATTTTTCTGATCTCCCTGAGTTCCAAAATGCTTCTCAAGAAGACATCTCAACAAAGGGCACTCAAGCTGCTAGCCATCATAGCAAAGAATCCGACAAGGAGAAAACTCGGGCTTCTACCTCACAAGCCCCCATGGTATGGGTATAAATTTTATTATCTTCAAATGTGTATACTCACTCCTTAACTTTGGTTAACAAGTTTACTATTTTAGCTAAAGAAAAACCAATATCACTTTGAAATTTTACACAAAAAGAGCGAGAAGGAGGTTCTGCGATTAAGTAGAGAAATCAAGAATTGGTTGAAGAGCACTACCGGTTATCTGAAAAATATAGGAGCCTTCTTATTTATGCTAAACGATTGAAAGATTTCAAAGTGAAACAAGTAGCCTTACTTTTAAAAAGGTCTCACCTTCATCGAGAAAGAGTTTATAGGTAAACGTGGAGTTGACCACATTTTTTTGATGCTTATTGAAGATAGAGACACTTTAGTTGAATTCCTTTGCAACATTTATACTAGGAACCTTATTCCTAACTTTTCCTTTCTAAGATAGGATGGTAGGGTTTCACTTAGGCATCTTCATAGTAGGTATTTGAATGATCATAGGATCAATCCTCATCCTAGGGAATACTAGAATCTTTCTAGGATCGCGATCATTCCACTTTTCCCCAACACTCTTCCACCTTAGAAAGTCAAGTTCAATAAAGAGAAATTCATTTTTGAGTTTTACAAAGTGTTCATATTCTATGAACCTGAATGATTTGTCGTTGTATTATGTAATTCGTACAACTTTATGAATTTCAACATTTCTATTTTTGTGGCTTAGTCTATTTTTTCTTAAAATACACATGTTAAGGAACCATTGAGCACTCCCATTTCAAAAGAACTCTTAAGCAAATTTGTCAAGCTAAAAAAGGATTTTACGGAGAAAATGTTAATTCTCAAAATCTCTCGATTAGCAAAATACTACTTTCTTAGGGACCTTTAAGAAGTTTACATACAACTCCCCCACTTACATTTTGATTTCTTAGGTGATGAAAAAGACAATTTACTTAAAGAAATCCGATCTAATTATGCTATATTGTTATGCAGGGATTCATCAATAAAGCAAATTTTAAGGCTTGCTAACTAGTTTTACAAAGCTAAAATCGAGTTGAGGAGTTAGGACATGAGAAATATGGTCTTGAACAAAAGGTCAATACTCTCAAAGGGGCCAACAAAATGCTCGATCACGCACTAAAGATTCAAATTGACTCTATTGATGATACGAACAACATCTGAAAGAAAAAGAAGAAACTCAAAGCACTACTGGATGTGGCGATTCGTCATATTACCAAACCTTCTTTCACCGTGGAAGTCTTGAAGGAAAAAGTGTAGTCCTTGAGTTTTAATTAAAAATAACCGAGGTAATGTCGCTTGAAATTCTCGATTGGATTCTCTTGTTCATTATTTCCTTGAAATAATAGTTGCCTTTGGTTTAAAAATTGATTATTCCTTCTTAGGTCCAGAAATGAATCGAAGGCTGAGCAGAGCAGTGGAAGCGGGATATAGATGCTATCAACACTTCTTCTTATATGGGTATGATGATCATCTCAATAATATTGAAGGCCCTCCTTTTTTGCTTAGAGAAACTTCCGCTTCAAGCGAAAGTCATCCCTGTCTTCTTGATGTTGAGGGAAAGGGGAAAGAAAAAGTATACCAACATTATCAGCTCCCTCAACCTCCTCCTCGGTAAGACTGGGATGGCTTTTCTTGATATTTGTTACTTTTCGTATGTAAATTACTAAATAACTTTTGTGCTTGAATAGTTGGTATTTTGAATCGACCTTGTATTTTCTTCTTTATTCTTGTCTTGTATTTGAACTTATTAAGCTATTTGAGATTTTTGATTCACTTCAGAACTTTAATATGATTATATATGATCTATGGTCCTTGATTAAACATAAATTTGTTTTCTCTTTGTTTCCTCAAAGAATGCCTTAGTTGGGTCCTTTTAATTCTTACTCCTCTTTAAATCCTGTTCTTTTGAAAAATATAAAACAAATTGGTGATAACTACCATAATTTTAAGAAATCATTTCTTTCTCAAATTAATCACTTCGTTTGGTAAATACCAAAATTTTTTAAAAAAGTTTTATTGTTAAACTTTGAAATTTTTGTTTTGAAAATCACTTTAGGAATGATTACTAAATCAACAGAATAAGCCTTTCAGAAATGTGGATCAATTTGCACCCTCTTTGTACAAAAGGAGCTTTTCTACACTTTAGTATAAAACCAAGTTCAATTAAGAAGACCAGAAATCCACTTGATAAGAAGTCCAAAAAACCACAAATTCGATTGATAGGAAGACCAAAATTCCATCTGGTAAGAAGACTATAAATTCAATTGGTAAGAAGAGCAGAAATCCATTTGGTAAGATTCTCATTTTAACTAGTAGGAGACTGGAAATTCGACCAATAATGGAGATTCCCGTTATTTGACAGAATATTTATGACAAAGAGATTCAGAGTTTCTCAGATGTCTATATTTGATGCTGAGACCCTTGGTTCTGGGTAATTGATAGTTCTTGACTTTTCCTTCGAAGGCTGCTTTAATTTTATCTTAGAGTCAGATTGGTCATGTTTAATTACACTTTCTCTTAGAAGGTTGCTATGATCCATTCTCAAGTTGAATTTACACTTGCTTGACTGATCTTTCTTTCCTCATATTATCTTTTAGGTAGTGACTTAGGCTTTGCTTGATCTCTTTCGCCCATTATTACCTTTTAGGTATCGATTTTGGCTTTGATTGATTCCTTTTGCTCCTTATTACCTTTTAGGTAATGATTTTGGCTTTGATTGATTCCTTTCGCCCAATATTACCTTTTAGGTAATGATTTAGGCTATGATTGAGCCCTTTATTACCTTTTAGGTAATGATTTAGGTTGGTCGGTACGTTTAGTTAGCCATGTTAGGAAGAACGAAAGTCTGTCCCATCCTCCCTATAGGAGGCGATTAGGTTAGGCCTTTAGGCGAAATCAAAGGCTGATCGGTGCTTTGGTCAGGTCATCTTAAGCAATACCAAAGGCTTACTCCATCCTTCCTCTAAGATGCACTCCGGCCAGGCCATATAGGCGGGATCGAAGGCATGCAGTGCTTTGGCCAGACCTTATAAGCAGGATTAGAGGCTTACTCTGACCTCCCTCTAGGAGGTGCTTTGACTAGACCATCGTGGTGGGATCAAATACTTTTCCTTTATTTTATAAATCCTTTTCATGAAGCGTTTCTATAACGCCCTACCTCTATACCCATACTAACAAAGAATATTATAATCCATAGTAATATTGTCCACTAATATGGAGAATAAGGTTGGTCAGGAGTGACTAAGCATGATATTCCCTTGGGCTAACACCAACACATTTTACTACACCTCAAGATTATATATAACGTGTACATTATCGGCACAAAGCAATAAATACGATGGCTAATAAGAAGTTCAAAACAATATATAACATCACAGAGAGTGCAGAATCATAGAACAGAATGGAATATATGATATTGACATGAAAATACATATATAAGTGAGTCTACAAAACGATATACTAGACCCACATAATATACATGATAAGCATAATGTTAGTATCAAAAGAGTAGACACGTCATGAGTCACTATCTCAAGAAAAGACAACATTGATACAAGTATAGAAAAAAGATATATAAATATACACACATGCACACATATATATAATTGTCTCCAAGCTAAGCCAAAATCTAAAGTCATTGAGTCCTAAAACCTAAAATGTCTCGGCCTGGCCCATGTATTATAAAAATAATAAACGGGTTAGGCAAATATAATTAAAATAAGTGAGATGATGATAGTAAAGGATATGCAAATCTCAAGAAATATAGAGCTGTGGCTACACAGATTATACAAACATCAAGCATGGTCACAATGGAAAAATCCATAATGATATAGTCACAATCCATAATATGCTATAAGTAGATAAAACAAATGATGTCATCATCGACAAAGATCACCATGTCATAAAATCGAAATCACGCCCTTTATGGGCAACATAGAAATATGGTGACCTACACAATATTAATCAAAATACAAAGGTTTCAGCAAAGAGTACACAGAAAGATGCCAACACAAGACAAGCACGAAGGCTTCGCCAAACACAAGACGAGTACAAAGGTTATGTCGAACACAAAACGAGCATGAAAGCAACGTCGAACACAAGACGAGCATGAAGTCTACGCTGAACACAAGACGAGCAAGAAAGCTACGTCGAATACAAGACGAGCACGATGGCTATAAGTAAAGTGTAATATACTTTCATTTAGTAATCAAATGAATGTCGCCAAAAGTCCCATACCACTTGGAGATACTTATATATTTACTAAAGATTGTAAATCCCACTCTAATAAAATATTCGATCGAATGAGTCCAAGAATTAACCGATAAAGTAACACAAATGTTCCATTCCACTTGACTTACAAAATAATTTAATTAGATTTCTAATTCAAGTGAACTAATAGTTTTATATTGGAAAATGCTTCTTTTAAAATTGTTTGAAATATTAATGTAACGACCGAGAATTTTTAACCCTCGAAAATCAAACACTAATAAGTCCATTATATTGCGTGCCGAGCATTCAAATGTCGAAAAAACCGATCGTTAGGAGTGAAAGAAGAAGATAGAAAAGAGAAGAAACAAAAAAAAATCAATGAATCTCACAACGCAATAAAATAACATATATTAATCAATATAACACTTTACAAGTCATTTCAAAACTGATACATCAGAGTCATACTAATACAATTCTACACTTGGATAGTTATAATAGACTGTCTTTGCCTAACTGATACAAGATACATATAATACAGTGGAAGCAAGATAATAACTAACTATCGATGAAGCCTCCTGCTCCAATTTCCTCCAAAATGCATCCATGAGAAATCCGAAATACTTGGCTGCTCATAAAAATTTGAGCACCCAAGAGTTTTAGGGAAAGAAAACAAAACTCCAGGTCAGACATGGATCTGGTGCGAGTAAACTCAAATGACTGAAATATTATGTTTAAAACCCTTTTAAAATCATAGGTATCTCGTAAGACCATGCCACATATAAACACGGACGGGTTTTTACCTCATAATAACCAAAAGACTTTTTATAGAAAATCTAGTGATATTATAATTATGTACAAGCGTTCAAAATAAATATACGAAAATAGCCGAAATTGTTACCATTATTAAATTCCAGCATACTAAGCTCTATAATCAAAATCGTAAAGGCACATATTGGAGATTGGATTCCATACCATGACAAGGCATTGGGGTACCACCTATCACGGTACGGGTCTAGAAAATGTACCGAAGACCTCGCCAAGATCCCCTACCAACACAAGACCAGCCTACCCCCTTACTAGATAGTACCGAATATGTCATCACCTTGGTTGCTTTGCAAAACTTTTTATTGAGATCTCATGCATAACCAATACATAAATCTATGTAGATGTATCTAGAAAGGTATGACACACCCAAATGGGAGCGACCCACTTAGCCCTACTGCATCTCCCATGTTTTAGTCATTCCTAGTTGATGAGGCTTGAGACTACGCTTACCTTTTGAATAGCTATCCCACTTGGAATGCTAACACTGCCTTCCAGGCATCAATGCAGTGCCAGCATCCATCTATACGAGTTGTCCAGGATAAGGACAAATAGAAGGCACTACTTCTAATACATCCATTTTGACATAATCCTCAGGATTAATAGCAAGCCTCCCTTGCACTTCACGGCCCCATCTTTGGTTCCATACTCTTCAAAATGTCTTCAGTTCAAAATGCTTGAGTTGGATCGAAGTGGTTTTCGGATAACATATTCGAACCTGGTCTCTTCAAAACAACATTCGATAATTTCCGGTAAACTCAACCCCGGTTATTTAGGAAATAAGCAGACAAAAGATAAGAGTGGAATTCACCTTCTAATCGTTTGTGGATGGATTTCCTTATCATCTATCCTAGAAGAACGAAACGAGATTTATACGCAAAGTACAGCATCATTAGGGATGACTATGCCACATAACTCACATATTTCCCTTAGATATTTCCAAAGTTACGTTTTGGTCCAGATTTGATAGTCAGTTATTTAGCTATCAAATGAACAATCATTTAACATTGGTTTGATTCCATATGGGATGTAACAAGCCTTTATTAATTAATCCTCTATTAGTTAAAATACTTTGCAAAACTGATCAAAAGATCTCTTCAAAACACTATTCCCAAAACCCTAACATCCCTTTTTCACTTGGAAAACATTTATATACGTATCTCAACGGTAATAGAATATTACCAGAACATTTGGCAAATTTCCTCCTTTCAAATTCCCTTTTTTGCAAACATTATTTACTATAAAACCAAACCACTTATCCTTTACAACAATTCCCTTTTTAAAAGCTCACTATATAATTCAAAAAACTTATAAACTTCCAAAATAAATTTATAACTCACTTTTATAAATTCCCAGGTTAATTTATGAAACTCTTTGTTAATCTATAAAATAATTAATAAATCCTTCCTTTATTTTTAAACACTTTATAAAAATTTCCTTTACAACTCCTTTATAAAAATTCCTTTATAAAATATCATTTAAAAATATCATTTGTGAAACACTTTAGGCAAACCCTTTTATTTAGAAAAAACTCCTTTTATAAACAAGTTATTACTTATAAATAGCTTTATAAAATAATAATATAACTTGAAAATCGTTTATAAACTTTAAAACCCAAATTGATTAAAGATTTGAAGTTAGTTCAAAACCATACTTTATAAATTCAAAACGAGCTTAGAAATCCCATTGGTACTTATTTAAGTTACCATTTAACATCAATTTCACTCAAGTCACTTAACAATTTATTTACATAAGTCAACATATATGTAAATGCAATTCATTTCCAAATCAGCGAATAACATGTCCATACAACTCAACTAGTATATACATGTCCAAATAACATAATAGCAGGATGGTGATTTGTCCTGCTGAATAGATGTCCAAACAATTCACTACTTATAGCAAAATAGGAATTTATTCTACTAAACATATGTCCACATAATAAACAATTACATTATAGCAGAACATGCATTTATTCTGCTAACACATGTCCACACAATCAAACCATTTACATATGTAACGACCCGTATTTTTACGGATCGAAAAGTTTGTCAAAATCTGGAATTTTCAGCATTTTTGGGTTGTTTCAGATTTTGGTTGGATTTTGCCTAAGTTCTAGGTCGTACGCGACCTAAGAGAGTCATGGGTTGTTAGCAACTTAGGTGATAAGTCGTGAGCGACTTAAAGAAAGTCTGCGACCTAAGGGGATAGGCGAGTTAAGTCGTAAGTCGTAACATGTTTAGGTCGCGTGAAGACTTAAGGTTGTTAGGTCGCTGGGTTTTGGCCGAGTTAAGTAATAGGTCGTATTGTCTTAAGTCGTATGGTGGTTTAGGTCGTGGGTTAGTTAGAGCGACCTATAGAATTATGCGACCTAAGTTTTGGTTAAGTGTTAGGTCGGCTGGGAAAGTTAGCGACCTAGTGATTCCGGGTTAGCGACCTATAGGAGTTAGCGACCTATAGGGTTGAGCGACTTAAGAACTTAAGGATAGGCAGCGACTTAAGAAGGTTAGCGAGTTAGTGTAGTTAGGTCGGCAACGACCTAAGTAGTAGTGAGCGACTTAAGGAGTTAAGTCGTACGTGTTAAGTCGCGTGTAAGTTAAGGCGCGCGCTTGAGATTTCCTTATGTCGTAGGTCGCGGAGTTCTGCTAAGCCGTTAGGTCGTGAGCGACCTAGGAGTTGGGGCGCGCGTGCATATCTGTTAAGTCGCTGAGTATGGCCTTGTAGTTAGGTCGTAAGCCGTATACCCAGTTAAGTCGTAACCGACTTAGGGGTTAGCTGTTGAGTTGTTAGGAGTTAGGCGCACGCGTTAAGTCGTAGACGACTTAGGGAAGTTAAGTCTTAGGTCGTAGAGACTTGGGTCTGTTTTAAGTCGTAGCCCAGTTATTTGTTAGGTCGCGTAAGGCTTAGCAGTTAGGTCGAAGATGTGCTTAAGCGCTAGGTCGCTGGTGCGCGTTAGGTTAGGTCGTAGAGGCTGGGGGTTTTGTTAAGTCGTAGGTTGGTAAGTCTTTAGGTCGGTAGGTTTTAGGTCGTAGGTCGTGGACGACCTAACTCCGAGCGACTTAGTGAATTTTCAGCTATAAATAGGAAGGGTTTTGCTCACTTTTTGGAATCCGGATTTTGAAGCGACGAAGTACTGCCATTTTGAGAGCTCGACTTCTACACTTCTTCACTTCTTTTCTCCACTCTAATCTAGTGCTTCCATCCATCCAAGTTGAAGATCAAATTGAAGATTCAAGAGCTTAGATTGAAGATCGTCATCTTTTCTAGAGAGATTTCATCGTTTGAAGCGGATCGGTTATAGATCAAGCTTGATCCTTTGCTGTCCAGATCTGAAGCGAGTTGATTTAGGTTTGTTTTGGTAATTTGGTGAGTGGTGATTATCTCTCACACAGATCCAAAGGAGTATATCGGATTGTTGGCTCGATTTGGTGTTAAAATAATGATTTTCATGCATTTTCTTCATCCTAAGTGTAGATCCATGTAGATCCATTGTTCATGATGATTTGACAACCATTTTACTAAGTGTTAACCTATGCAAGTTCATTCATCAAGATTGTAGAGATATTTCTTATGATTTCATGCATGTTAGACTTTCAACTCTTTAATTACGAAAATGCCATTATTGTTATAATTGTCTACTTAGATCATATTTGAATGCTTGATTGCTTGGATTAATGTTTGATTTGATTGATTGCTATGAATTAGATGATTGATGGTTTGATTTAGACCAAAGGTGATTCAAAAGCTAGGAGAAAGGCTCTTGAATTGGGAAAGCTGCTCGTGGCATATGTAGCAGGATGATGAAGCTCTTATGCATAGATTTGATGATGTGATGTTGAGATGAGGCTTTGCGAGGATGTAATGAAGCGAGGCATCATGTGATGAAGACTTGGTCTAATCCAGACGGGATCATTCCAAGCACGTTGGTAACTCGGTGATATGATTCGAGTTAAGGGTAATGGATGCTTGAGAGGCGCTCGAGCTAGTATGGAAATAGTCGTCAATGAGGATGACTAGGAGGCTTGGATAGCATCGTTGTTGAAGGTTCTAGCATGCTCTAAGCAAGAGTACGTTTGGGCAGATTCGATAGTCCCAACGGCCAACTGTTGATGGTCGAGTACTCTGGGCAGATTCGATAGTCCTAGGCACGGGCTGCGACGACGTGCGGGAGTTATGTCTAGAACCGGGGTTTCCATTAGCCCTTGATGGACGGCTGAAAGAATGTGCCGGTCATTCAATTAACGGTGATATCGAAGCAATGATAACAGTGATAGCCAGAGTCATGGATGTTTGGTTGTATCGTCATTCGGACTCAAGAGCGGTATTTTCTGGGTGCTTATCTGATTTAGGCCTTGGTACTTGGAAAACATCGCCCTTGACTCGAATGATAGTAGCTTTACTTTAAATTGTATGCTCTGCTATGTTTGCTTCTGCTTAGTGTGTGTCTGGGGGCTATCACTGTAGAATGAGGTTGGAGTGGGAGGGTTGTGTTCCTATTCCTTTTCCTTTATGCTCTTTTGGTATGTTGTTAGTTAATTTACTTCTCACTAAGACTATTGTCTGACTCAAGGATTTATGTTTTAATTCTTATTGCCTTGGGCTGTTCGTCCATTTTTGGGACGGGCAGACTAGGTAGCAGGTGACAGGTGCTGTTCTCTTCTCACGATGCTGATATCGAAGACGAGCTGGAGGGTTGCATATTATCTTCTTATTATATGTACTGGATGTTCCGCTGTTTTGTATTCTCTGAGTGTTATGTAGTGAGGCTTGATGTATTGGCTATTTGGATGCTTGTATTCAACTATTATGAAGTTTTATATGATGGCATTTTATTCTGTAAAGCTTCACTATATATATATGTGTTCTATTGTATTTTGTCCATGCGCTGTGAGTAATACGATAGATTCTGTTGTTTTAATCTACCCTGAAAATCGTCCATGGTCGCCTGGCACACTTTACAGCGCACTATCTCTAGATTCGGTGCAGGGGTCATGGGCAGTTGTCACATTTGGTATCAGAGCATTGGTTAATCGATTTTGCCCAACGCTCGCTGACATAACTACGTATGAGAGACGTAATTGTATTTTGATGGATGAATACTATATATAATATAGTAGTTTAGTTGAGTTTGAGTCCTTTATGCAGTTGTTTCTCTAGATGTTCTAATCATTCCTTTTTATAGATATTGAGAATGAGTCGAAGAGGGAGACCAGCTGCTAGGGAGGGCCGTGCTACTGAGGGGGCTGCTGATTATGCTGCTATGTTTGAAGCTATGATGACTTCGATCATGAGAAGGATACCAGTTCCAGGGGCAGCAGTAGATGTTGGAGTTCAAGTCCAAACTCCGAAACCAGTGGATTTTGCTAAGTTGTGCAAGGATTATACCGCTCTTGGAGGAAAGGTTTTCTTGGGAACAGAATCAACTATTGAGGTCCAGAGGTGGATGGATGCTTGTAGAAGGATCTTTGGTGATTTGGGAATTGAGGATGCAACTAAGAGGAAGTTGGCATCAAGGCAGCTTCAAGGGAGAGCCTCTGATTGGTGGAATTCTATTACCATCACTACTCCGGAGGAAGAGATTACTTGGGAGCAATTCCAAGTTAGGTTTGAAGCTAAGTTCATTTCTACAACTCAGAAGTCTGTTCTGTTCAAGAAGTTTGTGGAGCTCAAGCAAGGAGGGAGATCAGTTCTTGAGTATGTTTCTGAGTTTGAAGCGTTGTCCAAGTATGCCCGGTCATATATTGAGTCTGCATACCAGAAGAATGAGAAGTTTGTGACAGGCTTGGACAGTTATCTTGGGAGACAGTTGGTGGATCATTTGGACGATTCATTTGAGAAGCTTGTGGAGAAAGCTCTTAGGCATGAGAGTCTGTTTCCTAAGGAAGGATCTATTGTTGCTGTGACCAGGGAAGAGTCTAAACCCCAGCAGGGTGGAAACAAGAAGAGGAAGCAGCAGCAGCAGAAGGGTAAGGATGGCCAGAAGAAGCCGAAAGGCGAGGTGACTTGCTACAACTGTCAGCAGAAAGGCCATCTCTCCAGGGATTGCAAGAATCCGAAAGCGCCGGCGAAGTGCCACAACTGTGACAAGCCGGGGCATTTCAGGAAGAATTGTCCAGAACCGAGGAGGGACAAGCAGATTGTGCAAGCTTATGCTTTGGGAGCTGTTCCGTCGTCTTCGAAAGCTCCTACTGCTGAAGAGAAAGGAAAGAGTGTGGTGGTTCAAGGTACTCTTTTCTTATGTGGTGTTCCAGTTAGAGTTCTGTTTGATACTGGGGCGTCGCATTCGTTTGTTTGTAGTGAACTTATAGGCCGGTTAGGTTTGGAACCGGATATTGTTGATAGGCCATTGGTTGTGACTAATCCAGTTGGGGGTTCGTCTTGTTTGTGTATGTTATGCCGTGGTCTAGTTGTATCGAGTCATGGTTGCTCTTTTGTTTGTGATTGCTTTGTTCTGAACTTTGCGGGGTTCGGAATTATTATGGGTATGGACTGGCTTAGGAAGTATGCGGCGAAGGTTGATTGCGAAAGGTTGGAGGTGACAGTCGAGAATGTGGAGGGGCGAAAGATTGTGATACGATGTAAGCATGAAGAAGGCGTCTTCATGAGCTTCATGTATTCGCTAGTTGTTCCACGGGATGGACTGTCATTAGTGCCAATCGCGAATGGATTCGAGGATGTCTTTGACGAAGTCAAAGGGTTGCCGCCGCATAGAGAGATCGAGTTTCGTATAGATCTAGTTGAAGGAGCCAGACCTGTTGTGATGCCTCTTAGGCGGATGGCGCCTAGGGAACATCAGGAATTGAGGGTGCAAGTTGATGATCTTTTGCAGAAAGGATTCATTCGGCGTAGTGTGTCCGAGTGGGGTGCACCAGTTGTGTTTGCAACCAAGGCAGATGGGTCATTGAGATTGTGTGTGGATTATCGTGAGCTGAATAAGGTGACTAAGAAGAACAAGTATCCATTGCCGAGAATAGATGACTTGTTTGATCAGCTTCACGAAGCTAAGGTGTTTTCCCAGATGGATTTGGCAACAGGATTTCACCAGTTGAGAGTAGCTAAGGATAGTGTGCCGAAGACTGCTTTTCGAACACCATCCGGTTTCTTTGAGTGGCTGGTAATGCCGTTTGGGTTGACTAACGCGCCAGCATATTTTGTGGATCTTATGAATAGAGTGTTCAGAGATCAGTTGAACAAGTTCGTACTTGTGTTCGTGGATGATATTCTGATTTATTCCAGAACGGAAGAAGAACACAAGACGCACTTGCGTATTGCTTTGGAAATCTTACGGAAACATCAGCTGAAGGCTAAGTTTTCGAAGTGTCACTTCTGGAAGAGTGAAGTGAGGTTCTTAGGCCATGTGATTTCTGGAAATGGAATAGCGGTTGATCCCGCTAAGGTGGCAGCAATCCAGGATTGGGTCAGACCTAAGAATGCATCAGATGTGAGGAGTTTTCTTGGATTAGCAGGATATTATCGACGGTTTATCAAAGACTTCTCCAAGATAGCTGCACCAATAACAGGATTGACGAAGAAGAACCTAGTGTTCAGATGGGATGATAAGTGTGAGCAAGCTTTTGGAATCCTGAAAGAGAGATTGACGAGTGCTCCTGTTCTGACTATTCCTAGTGGGAATGATGAGATGGTGGTTTACACCGATGCATGTGGTACTGGACTTGGAGCAGTGCTGATGCAGAGGGATAAAGTTGTTGCGTATGCCAGTCGACAACTGAAGCCGCATGAAAGGAATTACCCGACTTATGATTTGGAGTTAGCGGCGATTGTTTTTGCTCTGAAGATGTGGAGACATTATCTATTGGGAGTTCGATTCGAGTTGTTTACGGATCACAAGTCATTGAAGTATCTTTTCTCCCAAAAGGATTTGAATCTTCGGCAGCAGCGATGGCTAGAGTTTTTGGCATCGTATGATTTTGGTATAGCTTATACTCCGGGAAAAGGTAACGCAGTAGCAGATGTGTTAAGTCGAAGACATGCAGGATTGGGAGCCATGTTTTCAGAATGGAAGAGTCTCGAGTATTTAGCTGGATTTGACTTCAGGCCTAGATATGAATTGGAACCTGAGATGTTGGCAAACTTATCGATAAGACCTTCTCTTGTGGAAAGGATTGGCGAGAGCCAAAAGCGAGATGATAAGCTTGTCAGGATTATCCGTGATTTAGAATCTGGATTGGATCCAGAAAAGGATAAAGGATTCGAGGTCGATCGAGAGGGTTGGCTTCAGAAGCAAGGACGACTAGTTGTTCCCGATATAGATGGATTGAGAGATGAAGTTCTGAAGGAAAGTCATCACTCAAAGTTGACAATTCATCCAGGTGGAAATAAGATGTATCGGGATATGAAGAGAACCTACTACTAGGAAGGCATGAAGAAGGATGTTGGAAATTTTATTTCCAAGTGTATGAACTGCCAGTTGGTAAAAGCCGAGCAGAAAAAGCCAAGTGGATTGCTTCAGCCATTAGAAGTTCCTACATGGAAGTGGGAGCAAGTGTCGATGGATTTTATTGATGGGCTACCTAGAACCAGAACGAGAAATGAAGAGATTTGGGTTATCGTAGATCGTTTGACTAAGAGTGCTAGATTCATTCCTGTTCGATCGACTAGGACTGCATCAAAATTGGCTGAGTTATATGTTAAGTGGATAGTTCGATTCCATGGTATTCCGAAGAGTATAGTGAGCGATCGAGATCCATTGTTCACTAGTGGATTTTGGAAGAGCTTCCAGGAAGTTTTGGGAACCGAGTTGTGTTTGAGTGCAGCTTATCACCCTCAAACAGATGGTCAGACCGAGTGAGTCAACCGAGTTTTGGAAGATCTACTCAGAGCTTGTGTTTTGGACTTCGGAGGATCATGGGAAGATCACCTTCATTTGGTGGAGTTTTCATACAACAACAGTTACCAGTCAAGCATTGGTATGGCACCGTATGAGGCATTGTATGGGAAACTGTGTAACTCTCCGACATGTTGGTTGGAAACTGGAGAAAAGCTGATACTTGGGCCAGAGATGATTCAGCAGACTTCAGATTGTATAGAGATCATTCGGCAACGAATGAAGGCAGCCCAAGACCATCAGAAGAGTTATGCTGATAAGCGTCGTAAGGATTTGGAGTTCGATGTAGGTGATATGGTTTTTGTGAAGATTTCTCCACTGAAGAATGTTATTCGATTCGGGAAGAAAGGAAAATTGACTCCAAGATTTGTTGGACCATTCCCGATCATCGAGCGAATTGGAAAGCTCGCCTATAGATTGGAGTTACCAGAGAAGATGTCGAGTGTGCACAATGTTTTTCATGTATCATATCTACGGAAGTATGTGCACGACTCGAATACAGTGGTTTCTGCTGATAGCTGTGAAGATTTCGAAGTTGATCCAGTTGATAGAAGACCTCGTAAGCCGCTTCGTGTTGTTGAAACTGACACGAAACAGCATAGGAGGAAGGTAGTTAAGTTGCTCAAGATACAATGGAGTGATGATGATAACGACTGTACGTGGGAGGTGGAAGAGAGGATGAAGGCAGCTCATCCTGAACTCTTCAAGGTATGGCCCTAAGGTGTCGTGTCATCTCACGATATTGTAACTTGTTCTAGCGTTAGAATTATGTACGCTAAGCTAAAATTGGATGCATGGTTTGTTGATTGTAAAGGTTGGTAGGCGTACAGAATAGTATTTGATTGCTTTGTTTGTTTGGAATTTCAGGGGCGAAATTCCTAAGGGGAAGAGAATGTAACGACCCGTATTTTTACGGATCGAAAAGTTTGTCAAAATCTAGAATTTTCAGCATTTTTGGGTTGTTTCAGATTTTGGTTGGATTTTGCCTAAGTTCTAGGTCGTACGCAACCTAAGAGAGTCATGGGTTGTTAGCGACTTAGGTGATAAGTCGTGAGCGACTTAAAGAAAGTCTGCGACCTAAGGGGATAGGCGAGTTAAGTCGTAAGTCGTAACATGTTTAGGTCGCGTGAAGACTTAAGGTTGTTAGGTCGCTGGGTTTTGGCCGAGTTAAGTAATAGGTCGTATTGTCTTAAGTCGTATGGTGGTTTAGGTCGTGGGTTAGTTAGAGCGACCTATAGAATTATGCGACCTAAGTTTTGGTTAAGTGTTAGGTCGGCTGGGAAAGTTAGCGACCTAGTGATTCCGGGTTAGCGACCTATAGGAGTTAGCAACCTATAGGGTTGAGCGACTTAAGAACTTAAGGATAGGCAGCGACTTAAGAAGGTTAGCGAGTTAGTGTAGTTAGGTCGACAACGACCTAAGTAGTAGTGAGCGACTTAAGGAGTTAAGTCGTACGTGTTAAGTCGCGTGTAAGTTAAGTCGCGCGCTTGAGATTTCCTTATGTCGTAGGTCGCGGAGTTCTGCTAAGCCGTTAGGTCGTGAGCGACCTAGGAGTTGGGGCGCGCGTGCATATCTATTAAGTCACTGAGTATGGCCTTGTAGTTAGGTCGTAAGCCGTATACCCAGTTAAGTCGTAACCGACTTAGGGGTTAGCTGTTGAGTTGTTAGGAGTTAGGCGCACGCGTTAAGTCGTAGACGACTTAGGGAAGTTAAGTCTTAGGTCGTAGAGACTTGGGTCTGTTTTAAGTCGTAGCCCAGTTATTTGTTAGGTCGCGTAAGGCTTAGCAGTTAGGTCGAAGATGTGCTTAAGCGCTAGGTCGCTGGTGCGCGTTAGGTTAGGTCGTAGAGGCTGGGGGTTTTGTTAAGTCGTAGGTTGGTAAGTCTTTAGGTCGGTAGGTTTTAGGTCGTAGGTCATGGACGACCTAACTCCGAGCGACTTTGTGAATTTTCAGCTATAAATAGGAAGGGTTCTGCTCACTTTTTGGAATCCGGATTTTGAAGCGACGAAGTACTGCCATTTTGAGAGCTCGACTTCTACACTTCTTCACTTCTTTTCTCCACTCTAATCTAGTGCTTCCATCTATCCAAGTTGAAGATCAAATTGAAGATTCAAGAGCTTAGATTGAAGATCGTCATCTTTTCTAGAGAGATTTCATCGTTTGAAGCGGATTAGTTATAGATCAAGCTTGATCCTTTGCTGTCCAGATCTGAAGCGAGTTGATTTAGGTTTGTTTTGGTAATTTGGTGAGTGGTGATTATCTCTCACACAGATCCAAAGGAGTATATCGGATTGTTGGCTCGATTTGGTGTTAAAATAATGATTTTCATGCATTTTCTTCATCCTAAGTGTAGATCCATGTAGATCCATTGTTCATGATGATTTGACAACCATTTTACTAAGTGTTAACCTATGCAAGTTCATTCATCAAGATTGTAGAGATATTTCTTATGATTTCATGCATGTTAGACTTTCAACTCTTTAATTACGAAAATGCCATTATTGTTATAATTGTCTACTTAGATCATATTTGAATGCTTGATTGCTTGGATTAATGTTTGATTTGATTGATTGCTATGAATTAGATGATTGGTGGTTTGATTTAGACCAAAGGTGATTCAAAAGCTAGGAGAAAGGCTCTTGAATTGGGAAAGCTGCTCGTGGCATATGTAGCGGGATGATGAAGCTCTTATGCATAGATTTGATGATGTGATGTTGAGATGAGGCTTTGCGAGGATGTAATGAAGCGAGGCATCATGTGATGAAGACTTGGTCTAATCCAGACGAGATCATTCCAAGCACGTTGGTAACTCGGTGATATGATTCGAGTTAAGGGTAATGGATGCTTGAGAGGCGCTCGAGCTAGTATGGAAATAGTCGTCAATGAGGATGACTAGGAGGCTTGGATAGCATCGTTGTTGAAGGTTCTAGCATGCTCTAAGCAAGAGTACGTTTGGGCAGATTCGATAGTCCCAACGGCCAACTGTTGATGGTCGAGTACTCTGGGCAGATTCGATAGTCCTAGGCACGGGCTGCGACGACGTGCGGGAGTTATGTCTAGAACCGGGGTTTCCATTAGCCCTTGACGGACGGCTGAAAGAATGTGCCGGTCATTCAATTAACGGTGATATCGAAGCAATGATAACAGTGATAGCCAGAGTCATGGATGTTTGGTTGTATCGTCATTCGGACTCAAGAGCGGTATTTTCTGGGTGCTTATCTGATTTAGGCCTTGGTACTTGGAAAACATCGCCCTTGACTCGAATGATAGTAGCTTTACTTTAAATTGTATGCTCTGCTATGTTTGCTTCTGCTTAGTGTGTGTCTGGGGGCTATCACTGTAGAATGAGGTTGGAGTGGGAGGGTTGTGTTCCTATTCCTTTTCCTTTATGCTCTTTTGGTATGTTGTTAGTTAATTTACTGCTCACTAAGACTATTGTCTGACTCAAGGCTTTATGTTTTAATTCTTATTGCCTTGGGCTGTTCGTCCATTTTTGGGACGGGCAGACTAGGTAGCAGGTGACAGGTGCTGTTCTCTTCTCACGATGCTGATATCGAAGACGAGCTGGAGGGTTGCATATTATCTTCTTATTATATGTACTGGATGTTCCGCTGTTTTGTATTCTCTGAGTGTTATGTAGTGAGGCTTGATGTATTGGCTATTTGGATGCTTGTATTCAACTATTATGAAGTTTTATATGATGGCATTTTATTCTGTAAAGCTTCACTATATATATGTGTTCTATTGTATTTTGTCCATGCGCTGTGAGTAATACGATAGATTCTGTTGTTTTAATCTACCCTGACAATCGTCCATGGTCGCCTGGCACACTTTACAGTGCACTATCTCTAGATTCGGTGCAGGGGTCATGGGCGGTCGTCACAACATAACTCATTCACAATTGTTTGTCCACTTAATTGTATCGACATTTGAATCCCTTGTGTTCAAAACCATCTTTGAAAAAGAATGTAACTACCCAGAAATTTAGTTATTTGAAATTAGAATATTTAATTAATTTTAAATATTAAAAAGTTAATTTTATAGGTTCAATAAATTGAATTTCAAATATAGCGATTTATTGGATAATTTAATTACTGAATTTAATAATTGAAATTATTTAAATAATTGAATTCAAGATTTTTAGTTGGGAAATAAAATGATTTAAAGGCTTATTTAATTTCTATTAATAGTAATGAAGATAATAAAACTTTTAAATTGGATTTAAAAGTGATTTACTCGATTTTGAAAATAACTCGTTTTAAATTAACATATAAAAATAGCCTCTTGGGGCACTATCTCGGATTTCGACGAAACCAGTGTCATTGTGTCCGTAATAATGAATTATAATACGTCGTCAAATTTCATGGCAATCAGATGAATCGTTTGGTCGTGGGAGATCGAAACGCGTTGAAATTAATATTGAAAATTTAATATAATAATTGGGTTCAAAAAGCTATCTTCTACATACAATCGAATTAGGCCTCGGAACAAGTTCCATTGCGTTCGAAATAGGGGTATAACATAAAGAACGCCAAGCGCCACGTCTCGAATGGGGTTCAAAATTTTTAGCTTGATAAATTAAAATTAAATATATATATATTATAATAAGACTTGACCTGTAACAATCCTGGTGTTGGAGATTACCTATTAGTTATAATTTAATATTGAGAATTAAAATAAATTAGGAATTTAAATTGTTTATTTGGATTAAACAATAAATTTTGGAATTTAAAATAAGAAAATAAAGTTTGGAACTTTGTTTTATTTACTTCGGTTAACGATATATGGAAAATGGTTTTTATTTAGAGAAAATGCAATAATTATATTAATTATTGCCAATTTCTTCTTTTAATAATTTTTAAATGAAGTATGTGATTTTAAAGGTTATTTATCTAAATAAAAAGTTATTTATCTAAATAAAAAGATGGAAATTGGTTTAAAAATGAGTTAAATAGTAAATTTGAGTTTAAAATGGTTTGTAATATTTTTCTAAGTAAGAAAATAATTTTTGTTGAATTTTAGAAGTTAAAAATGTAGACTTTTACATTTATTTGGTGAAAATTGTGTATTATTGTGAAATAAAGGATTTTAATAATAAAAATGTTTTAAAAATATAAATTTATCTTTTTATATGGTGGAAAATGTTTTATTTTTTTATGTGTTTAAGTCTACATATTTTCTTATGTAAAAATAAGAAGAAAATGCATTTTTGTTTTGTAATTAGTGTAAATATGAAGCCTTTATAATATAAGTGTTGATTATTTAACATAAGCCATGTTATTTTCTTTTAATTTTTGGGTCCAAGCCTATTAGTGTTTATATCCTGATTAAGAAAAGGAGGAAATTACTTATTGTATGTTCATTTGCATTGTCTTCCTCCTTCTCAAAACCAGTAAACAAGAAAGTAGAAACCCCTCCTCACCAAATTGCAAACTCAAACCAATTTCTTCTAGTAAATTCATTAAATTAAAATCTTTTGCAATCTAGAGAATAAATCAGCAGGTAATCCAACTCCAAACCATATAGTTTCATACAATTTCTAATTTCAGAGAAGATTTTCTAATTTACAGTATTTGTTCTTCTTGCATGTCTGTTGATTGAAGTTTTACAGGTTTTTGAAGTTGTTTCCTCCTCAAAGCTTCAACCTTTTAGCATAAATCCGAGGTTTGATCATCTCAATATCAAGTTGAGTTAAATCCCACAATCTTCTAGCTGTTGCAATGCTCAAGGAGCAAATTTCTGTGCATATATGCAGTCTGTAAATAGTTTTATGTTGTTTGTTTTCTCTATGAAAAATATGATCGGAGTGCCTACTTTGACTTTTTATATCTTTCAATTTTGGAGCGAAATGTAGCCGGATTTTCTCCTGATTGTAGTTTATGTGTTGTTCTATATGCTTGCAAAATTTGGATGCAAAATTCATTCATTTGATGTGTCAAACATTTGCTGGAAAATCAGTTCGCGCATGCATTAGCGCTTGGAAATCAATTTTCGTGAGAAGGCTAGCCTAGGTCGACTGCTAGGTCGACCGTATGGTCGACCTATGGAGTACAGAGGTCGACCTAGGAGGGCATTTGTTTGCCTTGCGTTTTCCTGTGTTAATCTTTTGTTTCCGGGTTATTTCTAGCTTGTTTTGCTCTCTACCTTGTTCGATTTTGGTGATATTTTTGTATTGTTTTGAGAGCTATGATGCCTATCAATAGGCTAGCTAGATTTTGAGAATTTGAAATTCAATTTTGAATTGATTTGGAGTTGAATTTGAATTGAATTCGAATTGAATTTGAGTTATCGGTTTTGAGGTATTTTCTTTGTTTTTCAATGTTTTCAAACACGGTTTTCTCTAAACGATTTTGAAATAATTTTTAAAATAAATTGGCATTTTACATAATTATTATATAATATTTTTTAGTTATAAAATCTATTTATTTTCTATAATAAAGGAATTTCAAATATTTGTTTCAATAATCGTTTTCGGAAAATAGTTTTGAAAGCTAGTTTTCTCTAATAAATTATTTTAAATATAAAATACACATTTTTGCACTATTCGAATGTATGAGAAAGAGAATTAAACGATTTAGTAAAGCATGTGGTATAGGACACGTGCGTTTACTGTTTCGGTTAATTCCGGACTTATACGATCGAAGCAATTCTGAGTTGTTTTGCCATTTTATGGCGTATTTTGAGGTTTATAATTCCTATACTTAGGAATTATCTGAGATGGCAATATTTTGCGAGTTTTATGGTCTGAGGTCTCCTATTTTAGGAGTATGGTCGATGAGAACCATCACGATGTTTTTATACTTGCCGATGATATGTGGAAAGTCTTGAGTTTGTGATTTCCTATTTGAGATTTATGGTTCATGAGAAACCATCACGAGATCCTTTTGTACTTGCCGATGATACGAGGCAAGTTCTGAGATTTCTGAGATTTTATGATTTTGATGACTTTTGTTTTCTAATGTGGCATTGACTAGCGGCTAGTAAACTGTTGAGTGCGAACATGTGGTATGGGACACACGTTAACACTTTTCGGGTTCCTATCTGAGAGTTTGTGACACATTCTGGGTATGTGTAACGACCCCGAATTTTATATAAATTTAAATTGATAATTAAATTGGTTTTTGAATAAAATTTGTGAAATAAAACGGTAGATAGATTGCGAGTTTCCCCGAGACGAATAAATTTGTGTTAACCGATTAAATTTAAATATTATATATGTGTGAATATATATGTATTTGGGCATATACGTTGGTTTGGATTTAAATTGTAGACAAATGGTTTAATAATAATAAAAATTTAAACTAGAAATACATGGCAATAAATGTTAAGTTAAACAAATAAATAAATTAGATATCCATGGTTAAAATTCAAACAATATGTTAACAAATTATGTAAAATATAAAATAACACATTAGCCAATTTAAAACAACATAACAACTATAAAATGTTTAAGTTAGAAATAGGGATTTATATATGTAAGATAAATTTAAAACATAAAGTAACTAACAATTTGACAACATCATAAAATTAGAACTTCACTAGATTTCAAAGTAATAGGGCCAAAACAAATAAAAATATACTCAAGTAAATAAAACAAAACAAAGCATATCATATCAGCCGAAAAACTAAACAAATACAAAGGCAAGTAGGCAAATATAATAAGTAGCCTGTAAGAAGTAATGCAGGCAAAACAAAGAAATACAAATGTTAGCACACAAATCATTCTCATCAGCCACCAAATATCATCATATTGTACATGGCCAATTTAATGCAGCCTCCCAGGAAAACAAAAGCAAAGAAAAATATCACTGCCTATAGTACACATATTTGTACTAGAAAGAAAAGAAAAATACATTACCCTGTGACTTCATATACATCTATCAATTCTTCTCACCTCAGTTTCGATCATTCTAAAACTTGAGAAAATCTGAAGCATATGCAACTGTAAAATTTAAACAAGATTCAATCAAAACAACAACACGAATTAATCAAGGCAGAGATCAAAGGAATGGTTTCAGCTAGCAGATTCAACATTTCAAACTCTGTTTTCTTCTCCTGGAAAAATATGGTGAGCAACTCTTCTTATTGACCTGTGAGCAAATTTCTAAACAAAATCTTTACCTTCCTGTGAGTAAACCTTATTGATCTAACCTTTAATCTTGATGCTGTGATGATTGTATGAAGTAAATCTGTAATCAATGATTTCTTGAGTGAAATTTATGTTGAATATACATTTTTGAATATGTATACAGGCTTGTACATGTCTGTATATTCAAAAGAAAATAATCTGCTCTATTCCAGGTTTCAAAGCCTGTTAAACAAAAATCCAAATACTCCCTCTCCATTCTTCTGTAGGCCTTAGAATTCAAATGGAACATGGTTGTATAATCATGTTTTAGGTTTTAAAAATAACTTCTAAGCAGAATTAATTCAAATATTTCTAGAAAATTTATAATACAGGAAACAAAAAAAAAATCAAAATGGGTTAGATTTCAAACATCACTGTAACATGTTATACAGTTAAATCAAATACCTCTTTGATAAAGTTGAATGACATAATTTGCTAATCCAAGTTTATACCTTGAATTAATATTAAAAGTTATGATTTTTAAAATTTGAATGAAGATTTTAACTTCATTTTTCGAAGAGCAGTTCAAGGTTGAACAAAAATTGAATTTCTTTCGATTTCTAAAGTTTGAATCAACAATAAAAGTTGAAACTTGAATTGATCCTAGTATTAACATCATGGATCATGAGAAAATTCTCAGGGAATTTTTCTAATGTATAAATTAGACAAACGAATACATTTTAGGGTTTATTTCACAGTTTTCATTTAGGTCAGTGATGTTTCGAATTCATCACCAATACACGATCGAGTGGTTCGGGCTTCTGGAGGATGGTCGATTGTCTTGTTGTCGAGGCGTGGACGAAATTCTGATGTCTCTGGTGCCTTGTGTGGCGAGGACGAGGTGGTTTTGTCATTTGAGTTAGGTTCCAAGTTGTGTCGAGTAGCTCGATTTCGAGTTCGTCGGCGATTTGAAGATCTGGGTGTTCATGATGGATGAGGGTGTGGTCGGCGACTTTGCGACGTGGTCGAGGGCGATCGCCGTGGCTCCGGCGTCTCGTGCACGTGTACGTGCATCTGGGTGTATCAGCTGTGTTCTGAACGTTGGGAAGAAGACGAGTTTTCGTCGAGTCGAACTCGAAGGAGATTGTGAAATAGCTCGAGTAAGTCTCGAGTCTGTAGATTTTAGTATAAAACAGTTTTTAAACTATTAAACAAAAGAAGTTGTTTTATACTCACTACGTTTAAAGGTGTTTAAGATATATATATATATATCACTTTTATTTTAAAGAGTTCATTTTAAATAAACTTAATAACGTAATTAGAAAAGTTAATTAATAAGTTAAATGTTTTCAAAAGTGAATTAACTTGAAGGTGTAAGTTAATGGGTTATTGATTTATTACTTAAGGTAGGTGATTAATAAAGGGATAATTTATTAATTAAGGGTTAATTTTGTGATCGACTTAAGAATGATTTATTTATGGTAATTAATTAATATGATTGATTAATTAATGTGATTAATTGAAGGTAAATTTGTCAAGATAAGTAATTAAAGAATTTATTGATAATTAAAGGTTAATTGATTTATTATTAATGGTTGATTAATAAATGATTAAAGAATAATTAATCAAAATGGTTGAAATTAATTAATGTTAATTAACCAGGATTACTGATTTATTCATAAGTAATAAATCTGATTTAAATTAATCGGATAATTCATTGATCTTACTTATGAATGTTTGGATTCTATGGAATGTTGAATTGTTTGATATCTCTGATATATGATGCTTTGTGATACATCCCGATTTATGTTGTGATCTGTAATTTACTTATCTGCGATATTTATATCTGTGATTTCTGTTTCTGTGATATATTACTATGTGAATATGAAACCCTTGACCCATAAAACGACACTTGAATTTCGATGCGACAGGGAGTCGGATTTCAGTTGGTTATCCGAAACCCACATCGAATTATAATTGTGAATCTTTGTGACTGATAAATTTACTTTATCTATGAAACTGTAAATGAAGATAAGCGTTGTGGATTATACCGCTTATCGATATTGATATATCTGTGATGATTGATGATGTTGCACTATTGTGTGTAAAACCCCTGGACTACACCATACACACACAAATATGGATTTCACGTGGAAATCGGTTAAGTCACAGATGATTTAAATATGATGTTTTTGAAATTGAAATTTTAATTTCAATTGATTTTGAAATTGGAAATTTGGGGTTTAATATGAAAAGCTTTCGAAATGGAATTTCAAGATAAAAGTTATTTTGAATAACTTAATCGAGTTTTGGAAATTTAAATAATTTGATTTAAATTTGAATTCAAGTTTGAAATTGAATTCTATGATTTGAAATTAGGGATTAAAGATGCTGTACAGGTTATATATGGGTTAAAACCATTTTAAAAGATATTGATTTGGAAATTTGAATTTTAATTCAAGGGTTTTAACTCGTGTAAATATAACTGGATTTTTCTGAAACGAAACTACTTGTTTTCAAATAGTAAAAGCTTTCACATAAGAACGGATTTCCGAATTGTGTTGAATGGTTTCGAGTTGAAATAGAATTGCAATGTTTTGAAACTATGAAATGAGTCTTTGATTTCAAAGACCGGACGAATTAATCCAACTTGAAATGGAATTGTTTTGAAAAAACTATGAATGAATATTTGGAAACGAGTTTTGAAAGCTATAAGTTAAATCTTGATTTAAAGATTTAACGAGTAAATCTATTAAAATGGAAATTGTCTTGAAATCCATGAATGAATCTTTGTGAATGGGGTTAACTTTGTGAATTGAATCTTTTGTTTAAAAGATTAAAAGTGTGGAAATTGTTTAAACCAGTGAAGGTTTTTGAAATGAATCTTTTTGTTTAAAAAAGATTGGAAATGGTAAATTGTTTTAACCATTCGAATGAAAAGTTTTAGGCTTTAAGCTGTGATTTAACTGAGACCCCAGTATCCATATGATTTTTAATTGCGCTCGTTATTCGGTTTAGCCGGGAGAGGACCTTTGTGTCATATAACCCATTCCGAATAATGATACGACGTATATGGATAGCATTTGAAGACCGGTGGTGAAGACCGGGTATTTGCGAGAGCGATATGATGACCTATCGATTTTCTCTGCATCATGGCTCCGGTATAGAGATTCCTTAAGTGATGGGAAGTCCGATCGAGATTGTGAATACCCGGATTTGCAAGGGCTTCTTCGGAAGTGCCTTCGGTTCTGTTCGAACCCGGAACAGACTTGTATGGATGTGTGTCTGACGTTACACTTTGAGATGTAAAGCTGGTTTCTATCAAATACATTTCTGTTGGTGGCGGAGAATTTATTCTCTTAGCTTAACACCCTTCTCTGAGACGTACGAGCTCAGAGGTTATGTAGTTGATGGTTACTAGTGATACATTCCCAATTTGGTAATGTGGCATACGAAGTGCTGCTGATCATTTGTTGATCGAAGCGTGGCTTTGTGAAAAAGCGTAGCTTTGTGGACGAGACTTCGTCGAGCCTCACAACCCGGTAATGGTCGAAACAGGAATGTTGCGACAAAGGTTTGTAGGGGTAGCGCCCCTAGGGTATGTCATTTCCTTCTGGATGAAGGGTGGTATCATGGTATGGAGCCCAAATACTTACTCATGTGGATACACTTTATTTATTATGTGTGATGTCGGTTATCGAGCGCTCGGATAAAGGTTGGTAACGACCGGGGGATGACATGACTCGTGTGTTAGTTACCTAGTTACAGCTCGGTTAGAGCGTGAGGTAGCGTCGGCCTTTTGTTTGCAGAGATCCGGTTAGGATCCGGGGCGTCTTTCCAGAGGCGTTTCTATTTCGGTAAGGAAGTTCCTTAGCCTGATCATTTGTTGGAAATCCAAAGAAACAATATGAACCCTGTACGGTTTTAGTTGTATTACCTGCTATGGGATGTGGCGGTAACCTGTTATTGAACATGGTAGCTATAGTAGGCATACGATGAAATGTTGTATGCTGGCTAAGATTTATATTATATTTTCGAAATGTTTTTCTACACTATGCACTAGTAATAATATCAAAAGAGTTTTGTTTGCGTAGTAAACATGTTTGACTATCATAAGGAGAAATCTCCTCCAATTCTGCGATTGCATTGTGTGTGTGGCGGGAGGCCTTATGGTAGTTTCATTTTCGAAAAGCATTGCGGATTTCAATGTTTAAAAGCCTTTCGTGTTTGTTTAAAGATAAACTGTTTTTGTTGCTCACACCAGTCCCATGACTGATCCGGAGTTTATTGTTCTCTTCCTAAACTCTGGGTGCCCACTATTTTCCACACGGGCAGTCTAGAGTTGGGTTTTCTCAGATATTCAGGTTTGGTAGATTATCTGGAGCTAGTCAGTTCTTGGAGTTCATGGATTGACGTTGCTTATCTTGGAGCATTCTATTAGGGATATTCTATCCTCTGCTGATGTTATCTTTTCTTTTCCGCTGCTATTTGTTGTATCATATCTCTGATGTATATAGATATTCATTGTATCATCATTGTATCTGGATATTGTATCAGATGTTGTATATCTATATTGTTTTCTTTCTTCCGCTGTGTTGTTTACCTAATTGTGTTATAGCTCCGGCGAATCGGATTTGAACGGTCGAACCTGCGGCATTCTAGTACAATGTGAAGTACGGATGTTGATTTTCGAGCGGGCAAAACCCGAGTCGTTACAAGTGGTATCAGAGCTAAGGTTGAACTTTAGCTCAGGAGTATAACACATTAAGTAGCTCATTAGAGATAGGGTGAAGTATACCCTAGAATGAGTATTCCTCAGATATCTGTCCATATGCCTCAGTAAATTCTCTTACTATCTACTGATAGTGAGTATGAGTGCAAGAAGAGGATGAGATAGGGGACAGGGGAATACGACTATAATTGGTCAATACTTTGTAACAACAAGGAAGTAATCTTTTCTCTATCAATCTTTTTTGTTCAAATATCTTTTCTCAATTCTTCGATGGTTTCTGGTAGATCCAGGAGAAGATTCGATATATTTATATGGGACATAAACTCCGGATAAGCCAAAATTGTTTGTTTGGATGAATTGGTTGCTTTGATTGCTATGGTTGATAGGTATAATTTAGTTTCTAAAACTAGAAAGTTGAAATTGTATCCATATATCTATCTATCCTTTGGGTCCGGATATATTCTACGAATGGTTAGTTATCCCTTCGAACTGACCGATGCCACTGTATATTTCGTAGATCTGGATAACCCGAGTATCTTGTGAAGTGTTAAACAGATTCGTTTTTGTATCTGTTATTGATATTCTGATTTGGTGAGCCAAATGCAGAATAAATATTCAGTTTGAGTTGATGAAATATTTTTCATCTATCTTTGTATCTCCTTGGTAATTTCGAGGACGAAATTCTTTTAAGGGGGGAAGTCTGTAACGACCCCGAATTTTATATAAATTTAAACTGATAATTAAATTGGTTTTTGATTAAAATTTGTGAAATAAAACGGTAGATAGATTGCGAGTTTCCCCGAGACGAATAAATTTGTGTTAACCGATTAAATTTAAATATTATATATGTGTGAATATATATGTATTTGGGCATATACGTTGGTTTGGATTTAAATTGTAGACAAATGGTTTAATAATAATAAAAATTTAAACTAGAAATACAGGGCAATAAATGTTAAGTTAAACAAATAAATAAATTAGATATCCATGGTTAAAATTCAAACAATATGTTAACAAATTATGTAAAATATAAAATAACACATTAGCCAATTTAAAACAACATAACAACTATAAAATGTTTAAGTTAGAAATAGGGATTTATATATGTAAGATAAATTTAAAACATAAAGTAACTAACAATTTGACAACATCATAAAATTAGAACTTCACTAGATTTCAAAGTAATAGGGCCAAAACAAATAAAAATATACTCAAGTAAATAAAACAAAACAAAGCATATCATATCAGCCGAAAAACTAAACAAATACAAAGGCAAGTAGGCAAATATAATAAGTAGCCTGTAAGAAGTAATGCAGGCAAAACAAAGAAATACAAATGTTAGCACACAAATCATTCTCATCAGCCACCAAATATCATCATATTGTACATGGCCAATTTAATGCAGCCTCCCAGGAAAACAAAAGCAAAGAAAAATATCACTGCCTATAGTACACATATTTGTACTAGAAAGAAAAGAAAAATACATTACCCTGTGACTTCATATACATCTATCAATTCTTCTCACCTCAGTTTCGATCATTCTAAAACTTGAGAAAATCTGAAGCATATGCAACTGTAAAATTTAAACAAGATTCAATCAAAACAACAACACGAATTAATCAAGGCAGAGATCAAAGGAATGGTTTCAGCTAGCAGATTCAACATTTCAAACTCTGTTTTCTTCTCCTGGAAAAATATGGTGAGCAACTCTTCTTATTGACCTGTGAGCAAATTTCTAAACAAAATCTTTATCTTCCTGTGAGTAAACCTTATTGATCTAACCTTTAATCTTGATGCTGTGATGATTGTATGAAGTAAATCTGTAATCAATGATTTCTTGAGTGAAATTTATGTTGAATATACATTTTTGAATATGTATACAGGCTTGTACATGTCTGTATATTCAAAAGAAAATAATCTGCTCTGTTCCAGGTTTCAAAGCCTGTTAAACAAAAATCCAAATACTCCCTCTCCATTCTTCTGTAGGCCTTAGAATTCAAATGGAACATGGTTGTATAATCATGTTTTAGGTTTTAAAAATAACTTCTAAGCAGAATTAATTCAAATATTTCTAGAAAATTTATAATACAGGAAACAAAAAAAAAATCAAAATGGGTTAGATTTCAAACATCACTGTAACATGTTATACAGTTAAATCAAATACCTCTTTGATAAAGTTGAATGACATAATTTGCTAATCCAAGTTTATACCTTGAATTAATATTAAAAGTTATGATTTTTAAAATTTGAATGAAGATTTTAACTTCATTTTTCGAAGAGCAGTTCAAGGTTGAACAAAAATTGAATTTCTTTCGATTTCTAAAGTTTGAATCAATAATAAAAGTTGAAACTTGAATTGATCCTAGTATTAACATCATGGATCATTAGAAAATTCTCAGGGAATTTTTCTAATGTATAAATTAGACAAACGAATACATTTTAGGGTTTATTTCACAGTTTTCATTTAGGTCAGTGATGTTTCGAATTCATCACCAATACACGATCGAGTGGTTCGGGCTTCTGGAGGATGGTCGATTGTCTTGTTGTCGAGGCGTGGACGAAATTCTGATGTCTCTGGTGCCTTGTGTGGCGAGGACGAGGTGGTTTTGTCATTTGAGTTGGGTTCCAAGTTGTGTCGAGTAGCTCGATTTCGAGTTCGTCGGCGATTTGAAGATCTGGGTGTTCGTGATGGATGAGGGTGTGGTCGGCGACTTTGCGACGTGGTCGAGGGCGATCGCCGTGGCTCCGGCGTCTCATGCACGTGTACGTGCATCTGGGTGTATCAGCTGTGTTCTGAACGTTGGGAAGAAGACGAGTTTTCGTCGAGTCAAACTCGAAGGAGATTGTGAAATAGCTCGAGTAAGTCTCGAGTTTGTAGATTTTAGTATAAAACAGTTTTTAAACTATTAAACAAAAGAAGTTGTTTTATACTCACTACGTTTAAAGGTGTTTAAGATATATATATATCACTTTTATTTTAAAGAGTTCATTTTAAATAAACTTAATAACGTAATTAGAAAAGTTAATTAATAAGTTAAATGTTTTCAAAAGTGAATTAACTTGAAGGTGTAAGTTAATGGGTTATTGATTTATTACTTAAGGTAGGTGATTAATAAAGGGATAATTTATTAATTAAGGGTTAATTTTGTGATCGACTTAAGAATGATTTATTTATGGTAATTAATTAATATGATTGATTAATTAATGTGATTAATTGAAGGTAAATTTGTCAAGATAAGTAATTAAAGAATTTATTGATAATTAAAGGTTAATTGATTTATTATTAATGGTTGATTAATAAATGATTAAAGAATAATTAATCAAAATGGTTGAAATTAATTAATGTTAATTAACCAGGATTACTGATTTATTCATAAGTAATAAATCTGATTTAAATTAATCGGATAATTCATTGATCTTACTTATGAATGTTTGGATTCTATGGAATGTTGAATTGTTTGATATCTCTGATATATGATGCTTTGTGATACATCCCGATTTATGTTGTGATCTGTAATTTACTTATCTGCGATATTTATATCTGTGATTTCTGTTTCTGTGATATATTACTATGTGAATATGAAACCCTTGACCCATAAAACGACACTTGAATTTCGATGCGACAGGGAGTCGGATTTCAGTTGGTTATCCGAAACCCACATCGAATTATAATTGTGAATCTTTGTGACTGATAAATTTACTTTATCTATGAAACTGTAAATGAAGATAAGCGTTGTGGATTATACCGCTTATCGATATTGATATATCTGTGATGATTGATGATGTTGCACTATTGTGTGTAAAACCCCTGGACTACACCATACACACACAAATATGGATTTCACGTGGAAATCGGTTAAGTCACAGATGATTTAAATATGATGTTTTTGAAATTGAAATTTTAATTTCAATTGATTTTGAAATTGGAAATTTGGGGTTTAATATGAAAAGCTTTCGAAATGGAATTTCAAGATAAAAGTTATTTTGAATAACTTAATCGAGTTTTGGAAATTTAAATAATTTGATTTAAATTTGAATTCAAGTTTGAAATTGAATTCTATGATTTGAAATTAGGGATTAAAGATGCTGTACAGGTTATATATGGGTTAAAACCATTTTAAAAGATATTGATTTGGAAATTTGAATTTTAATTCAAGGGTTTTAACTCGTGTAAATATAACTGGATTTTTCTGAAACGAAACTACTTGTTTTCAAATAGTAAAAGCTTTCACATAAGAACGGATTTCCGAATTGTGTTGAATGGTTTCGAGTTGAAATAGAATTGCAATGTTTTGAAACTATGAAATGAGTCTTTGATTTCAAAGACCGGACGAATTAATCCAACTTGAAATGGAATTGTTTTGAAAAAACTATGAATGAATATTTGGAAACGAGTTTTGAAAGCTATAAGTTAAATCTTGATTTAAAGATTTAACGAGTAAATCTATTAAAATGGAAATTGTCTTGAAATCCATGAATGAATCTTTGTGAATGGGGTTAACTTTGTGAATTGAATCTTTTGTTTAAAAGATTAAAAGTGTGGAAATTGTTTAAACCAGTGAAGGTTTTTGAAATGAATCTTTTTGTTTAAAAAAGATTGGAAATGGTAAATTGTTTTAACCATTCGAATGAAAAGTTTTGGGCTTTAAGCTGTGATTTAACTGAGACCCCAGTATCCATATGATTTTTAATTGCGCTCGTTATTCGGTTTAGCCGGGAGAGGACCTTTGTGTCATATAACCCATTCCGAATAATGATACGACGTATATGGATAGCATTTGAAGACCGGTGGTGAAGACCGGGTATTTGCGAGAGCGATATGATGACCTATCGATTTTCTCTGCATCATGGCTCCGGTATAGAGATTCCCTAAGTGATGGGAAGTCCGATCGAGATTGTGAATACCCGGATTTGCAAGGGCTTCTTCGGAAGTGCCTTCGGTTCTGTTCGAACCCGGAACAGACTTGTATGGATGTGTGTCTGACGTTACACTTTGAGATGTAAAGCTGGTTTCTATCAAATACATTTCTGTTGGTGGCGGAGAATTTATTCTCTTAGCTTAACACCCTTCTCTGAGACGTACGAGCTCAGAGGTTATGTAGTTGATGGTTACTAGTGATACATTCCCAATTTGGTAATGTGGCATACGAAGTGCTGCTGATCATTTGTTGATCGAAGCGTGGCTTTGTGAAAAAGCGTGGCTTTGTGGACGAGACTTCGTCGAGCCTCACAACCCGGTAATGGTAGAAACAGGAATGTTGCGACAAAGGTTTGTAGGGGTAGCGCCCCTAGGGTATGTCATTTCCTTCTGGATGAAGGGTGGTATCATGGTATGGAGCCCAGATACTTACTCATGTGGATACACTTTATTTATTATGTGTGATGTTGGTTATCGAGCGCTCGGATAAAGGTTGGTAACGACCGGGGGATGACATGACTCGTGTGTTAGTTACCTAGTTACAGCTCGGTTAGAGCGTGAGGTAGCGTCGGCCTTTTGTTTGCAGAGATCCGGTTAGGATCCGGGGCGTCTTTTCAGAGGCGTTTCTATTTCGGTAAGGAAGTTCCTTAGCCTGATCATTTTTTGGAAATCCAAAGAAACAATACGAACCCTGTACGGTTTTAGTTGTATTACCTGCTATGGGATGTGGCGGTAACGTGTTATTGAACATGGTAGCTATAGTAGGCATACGATGAAATGTTGTATGCTGGCTAAGATTTATATTATATTTTCGAAATGTTTTTCTACACTATGCACTAGTAATAATATCAAAAGAGTTATGTTTGCGTAGTAAACATGTTTGACTATCATAAGGAGAAATCTCCTCCAATTCTGCGATTGCATTGTGTGTGTGGCGGGAGGCCTTATGGTAGTTTCATTTTCGAAAAGCATTGCGGATTTCAATGTTTAAAAGCCTTTCGTGTTTGTTTAAAGATAAACTATTTTTGTTGCTCACACCAGTCCCATGACTGATCCGGAGTTTATTGTTCTCTTCCTAAACTCTGGGTGCCCACTATTTTCCACACGGGCAGTCTAGAGTTGGGTTTTCTCAGATATTCAGGTTTGGTAGATTATCTGGAGCTAGTCAGTTCTTGGAGTTCATGGATTGATGTTGCTTATCTTGGAGCATTCTATTAGGGATATTCTATCCGCTGCTGATGTTATCTTTTCTTTTCCGCTGCTATTTGTTGTATCATATCTCTGATGTATATAGATATTCATTGTATCATCATTGTATCTGGATATTGTATCAGATGTTGTATATCTATATTGTTTTCTTTCTTCCGCTGTGTTTTTTACCTAATTGTGTTATAGCTCCGGCGAATCGGATTTGAACGGTCGAATCTGCGGCATTCTAGTACAATGTGAAGTACGGATGTTGATTTTCGAGCGGGCAAAACCCGAGTCGTTACAAGTGGTATCAGAGCTAAGGTTGAACTTTAGCTCAGGAGTATAACACATTAAGTAGCTCATTAGAGATAGGGTGAAGTATACCCTAGAATGAGTATTCCTCAGATATCTGTCCATATGCCTCAGTAAATTCTCTTACTATCTACTGATAGTGAGTATGAGTGCAAGAAGAGGATGAGATAGGGGACAGGGGAATACGACTATAATTGGTCAATACTTTGTAACAACAAGGAAGTAATCTTTTCTCTATCAATCTTTTTTGTTCAAATATCTTTTCTCAATTCTTCGATGGTTTCTGGTAGATCCAGGAGAAGATTCGATATATTTATATGGGACATAAACTCCGGATAAGCCAAAATTGTTTGTTTGGATGAATTGGTTGCTTTGATTGCTATGGTTGATAGGTATAATTTAGTTTCTAAAACTAGAAAGTTGAAATTGTATCCATATATCTATCTATCCTTTGGGTCTGGATATATTCTACGAATGGTTAGTTATCCCTTCGAACTGACCGATGCCACTGTATATTTCGTAGATCTGGATAACCCGAGTATCTTGTGAAGTGTTAAACAGATTCGTTTTTGTATCTGTTATTGATATTCTGATTTGGTGAGCCAAATGCAGAATAAATATTCAGTTTGAGTTGATGAAATATTTTTCATCTATCTTTGTATCTCCTTGGTAATTTCGAGGACGAAATTCTTTTAAGGGGGGAAGTCTGTAACGACCCCGAATTTTATATAAATTTAAATTGATAATTAAATTGGTTTTTGAATAAAATTTGTGAAATAAAACGGTAGATAGATTGCGAGTTTCCCCGAGACGAATAAATTTGTGTTAACCGATTAAATTTAAATATTATATATGTGTGAATATATATGTATTTGGGCATATACGTTGGTTTGGATTTAAATTGTAGACAAATGGTTTAATAATAATAAAAATTTAAACTAGAAATACAGGGCAATAAATGTTAAGTTAAACAAATAAATAAATTAGATATCCATGGTTAAAATTCAAACAATATGTTAACAAATTATGTAAAATATAAAATAACACATTAGCCAATTTAAAACAACATAACAACTATAAAATGTTTAAGTTAGAAATAGGGATTTATATATGTAAGATAAATTTAAAACATAAAGTAACTAACAATTTGACAACATCATAAAATTAGAACTTCACTAGATTTCAAAGTAATAGGGCCAAAACAAATAAAAATATACTCAAGTAAATAAAACAAAACAAAGCATATCATATCAGCCGAAAAACTAAACAGATACAAAGGCAAGTAGGCAAATATAATAAGTAGCCTGTAAGAAGTAATGCAGGCAAAACAAAGAAATACAAATGTTAGCACACAAATCATTCTCATCAGCCACCAAATATCATCATATTGTACATGGCCAATTTAATGCAGCCTCCCAGGAAAACAAAAGCAAAGAAAAATATCACTGCCTATAGTACACATATTTGTACTAGAAAGAAAAGAAAAATACATTACCCTGTGACTTCATATACATCTATCAATTCTTCTCACCTCAGTTTCGATCATTCTAAAACTTGAGAAAATCTGAAGCATATGCAACTGTAAAATTTAAACAAGATTCAATCAAAACAACAACACGAATTAATCAAGGCAGAGATCAAAGGAATGGTTTCAGCTAGTAGATTCAACATTTCAAACTCTGTTTTCTTCTCCTGGAAAAATATGGTGAGCAACTCTTCTTATTGACCTGTGAGCAAATTTCTAAACAAAATCTTTATCTTCCTGTGAGTAAACCTTATTGATCTAACCTTTAATCTTGATGTTGTGATGATTGTATGAAGTAAATCTGTAATCAATGATTTCTTGAGTGAAATTTATGTTGAATATACATTTTTGAATATGTATACAGGCTTGTACATGTCTGTATATTCAAAAGAAAATAATCTGCTCTGTTCCAGGTTTCAAAGCCTGTTAAACAAAAATCCAAATACTCCCTCTCCATTCTTCTGTAGGCCTTAGAATTCAAATGGAACATGGTTGTATAATCATGTTTTAGGTTTTAAAAATAACTTCTAAGCAGAATTAATTCAAATATTTCTAGAAAATTTATAATACAGGAAACAAAAAAAAAATCAAAATGGGTTAGATTTCAAACATCACTGTAACATGTTATACAGTTAAATCAAATACCTCTTTGATAAAGTTGAATGACATAATTTGCTAATCCAAGTTTATACCTTGAATTAATATTAAAAGTTATGATTTTTAAAATTTGAATGAAGATTTTAACTTCATTTTTCGAAGAGCAGTTCAAGGTTGAACAAAAATTGAATTTCTTTCGATTTCTAAAGTTTGAATCAATAATAAAAGTTGAAACTTGAATTGATCCTAGTATTAACATCATGGATCATGAGAAAATTCTCAGGGAATTTTTCTAATGTATAAATTAGACAAACGAATACATTTTAGGGTTTATTTCACAGTTTTCATTTAGGTCAGTGATGTTTCGAATTCATCACCAATACACGATCGAGTGGTTCGGGCTTCTGGAGGATGGTCGATTGTCTTGTTGTCGAGGCGTGGACGAAATTCTGATGTCTCTGGTTCCTTGTGTGGCGAGGACGAGGTGGTTTTGTCATTTGAGTTGGGTTCCAAGTTGTGTCGAGTAGCTCGATTTCGAGTTCGTCGGCGATTTGAAGATCTGGGTGTTCGTGATGGATGAGGGTGTGGTCGGCGACTTTGCGACGTGGTCGAGGGCGATCGCCGTGGCTCCGGCGTCTCGTGCACGTGTACGTGCATCTGGGTGTATCAGCTGTGTTCTGAACGTTGGGAAGAAGACGAGTTTTCGTCGAGTCGAACTCGAAGGAGATTGTGAAATAGCTCGAGTAAGTCTCGAGTCTGTAGATTTTAGTATAAAACAGTTTTTAAACTATTAAACAAAAGAAGTTGTTTTATACTCACTACGTTTAAAGGTGTTTAAGATATATATATATATCACTTTTATTTTAAAGAGTTCATTTTAAATAAACTTAATAACGTAATTAGAAAAGTTAATTAATAAGTTAAATGTTTTCAAAAGTGAATTAACTTGAAGGTGTAAGTTAATGGGTTATTGATTTATTACTTAAGGTAGGTGATTAATAAAGGGATAATTTATTAATTAAGGGTTAATTTTGTGATCGACTTAAGAATGATTTATTTATGGTAATTAATTAATATGATTGATTAATTAATGTGATTAATTGAAGGTAAATTTGTCAAGATAAGTAATTAAAGAATTTATTGATAATTAAAGGTTAATTGATTTATTATTAATGGTTGATTAATAAATGATTAAAGAATAATTAATCAAAATGGTTGAAATTAATTAATGTTAATTAACCAGGATTACTGATTTATTCATAAGTAATAAATCTGATTTAAATTAATCGGATAATTCATTGATCTTACTTATGAATGTTTGGATTCTATGGAATGTTGAATTGTTTGATATCTCTGATATATGATGCTTTGTGATACATCCCGATTTATGTTGTGATCTGTAATTTACTTATCTGCGATATTTATATCTGTGATTTCTGTTTCTGTGATATATTACTATGTGAATATGAAACCCTTGACCCATAAAACGACACTTGAATTTCGATGCGACAGGGAGTCGGATTTCAGTTGGTTATCCGAAACCCACATCGAATTATAATTGTGAATCTTTGTGACTGATAAATTTACTTTATCTATGAAACTGTAAATGAAGATAAGCGTTGTGGATTATACCGCTTATCGATATTGATATATCTGTGATGATTGATGATGTTGCACTATTGTGTGTAAAACCCCTGGACTACACCATACACACACAAATATGGATTTCACGTGGAAATCGGTTAAGTCACAGATGATTTAAATATGATGTTTTTGAAATTGAAATTTTAATTTCAATTGATTTTGAAATTGGAAATTTGGGGTTTAATATGAAAAGCTTTCGAAATGGAATTTCAAGATAAAAGTTATTTTGAATAACTTAATCGAGTTTTGGAAATTTAAATAATTTGATTTAAATTTGAATTCAAGTTTGAAATTGAATTCTATGATTTGAAATTAGGGATTAAAGATGCTGTACAGGTTATATATGGGTTAAAACCATTTTAAAAGATATTGATTTGGAAATTTGAATTTTAATTCAAGGGTTTTAACTCGTGTAAATATAACTGGATTTTTCTGAAACGAAACTACTTGTTTTCAAATAGTAAAAGCTTTCACATAAGAACGGATTTCCGAATTGTGTTGAATGGTTTCGAGTTGAAATAGAATTGCAATGTTTTGAAACTATGAAATGAGTCTTTGATTTCAAAGACCGGACGAATTAATCCAACTTGAAATGGAATTGTTTTGAAAAAACTATGAATGAATATTTGGAAACGAGTTTTGAAAGCTATAAGTTAAATCTTGATTTAAAGATTTAACGAGTAAATCTATTAAAATGGAAATTGTCTTGAAATCCATGAATGAATCTTTGTGAATGGGGTTAACTTTGTGAATTGAATCTTTTGTTTAAAAGATTAAAAGTGTGGAAATTGTTTAAACCAGTGAAGGTTTTTGAAATGAATCTTTTTGTTTAAAAAAGATTGGAAATGGTAAATTGTTTTAACCATTCGAATGAAAAGTTTTGGGCTTTAAGCTGTGATTTAACTGAGACCCCAGTATCCATATGATTTTTAATTGCGCTCGTTATTCGGTTTAGTCGGGAGAGGACCTTTGTGTCATATAACCCATTCCGAATAATGATACGACGTATATGGATAGCATTTGAAGACCGGTGGTGAAGACCGGGTATTTGCGAGAGCGATATGATGACCTATCGATTTTCTCTGCATCATGGCTCCGGTATAGAGATTCCCTAAGTGATGGGAAGTCCGATCGAGATTGTGAATACCCGGATTTGCAAGGGCTTCTTCGGAAGTGCCTTCGGTTCTGTTCAAACCCGGAACAGACTTGTATGGATGTGTGTCTGACGTTACACTTTGAGATGTAAAGCTGGTTTCTATCAAATACATTTCTGTTGGTGGCGGAGAATTTATTCTCTTAGCTTAACACCCTTCTCTGAGACGTACGAGCTCAGAGGTTATGTAGTTGATGGTTACTAGTGATACATTCCCAATTTGGTAATGTGGCATACGAAGTGCTGCTGATCATTTGTTGATCGAAGCGTGGCTTTGTGAAAAAGCGTGGCTTTGTGGACGAGACTTCGTCGAGCCTCACAACCCGGTAATGGTCGAAACAGGAATGTTGCGACAAAGGTTTGTAGGGGTAGCGCCCCTAGGGTATGTCATTTCCTTCTGGATGAAGGGTGGTATCATGGTATGGAGCCCAGATACTTACTCATGTGGATACACTTTATTTATTATGTGTGATGTTGGTTATCGAGCGCTCAGATAAAGGTTGGTAACGACCGGGGGATGACATGACTCGTGTGTTAGTTACCTAGTTACAGCTCGGTTAGAGCGTGAGGTAGCGTCGGCCTTTTGTTTGCAGAGATCCGGTTAGGATCCGGGGCGTCTTTCCAGAGGCGTTTCTATTTCGGTAAGGAAGTTCCTTAGCCTGATCATTTGTTGGAAATCCAAAGAAACAATACGAACCCTGTACGGTTTTAGTTGTATTACCTGCTATGGGATGTGGCGGTAACCTGTTATTGAACATGGTAGCTATAGTAGGCATACGATAAAATGTTGTATGCTGGCTAAGATTTATATTATATTTTCGAAATGTTTTTCTACACTATGCACTAGTAATAATATCAAAAGAGTTTTGTTTGCATAGTAAACATGTTTGACTATCATAAGGAGAAATCTCCTCCAATTCTGCGATTGCATTGTGTGTGTGGCGGGAGGCCTTATGGTAGTTTCATTTTCGAAAAGCATTGCGGATTTCAATGTTTAAAAGCCTTTCGTGTTTGTTTAAAGATAAACTGTTTTTGTTGCTCACACCAGTCCCATGACTGATCCGGAGTTTATTGTTCTCTTCCTAAACTCTGGGTGCCCACTATTTTCCACACGGGCAGTCTAGAGTTGGGTTTTCTCAGATATTCAGGTTTGGTAGATTATCTGGAGCTAGTCAGTTCTTGGAGTTCATGGATTGACGTTGCTTATCTTGGAGCATTCTATTAGGGATATTCTATCCTCTGCTGATGTTATCTTTTCTTTTCCGCTGCTATTTGTTGTATCATATCTCTGATGTATATAGATATTCATTGTATCATCATTGTATCTGGATATTGTATCAGATGTTGTATATCTATATTGTTTTCTTTCTTCCGCTGTGTTGTTTACCTAATTGTGTTATAGCTCCGGCGAATCGGATTTGAACGGTCGAACCTGCGGCATTCTAGTACAATGTGAAGTACGGATGTTGATTTTCGAGCGGGCAAAACCCGAGTCGTTACAGTATGCCAGTGCTATAGACCTTCGGTTCATCTGAGTTTTACGACTTCGGTCGTCTAGGATTTACGACTTCGATCGTTTGAGTTTTACGACTTTGGTCGTCTGGAATTTATGACTTCGAACGTTTGAGTTTTACGACTTCGGTCGTCTCGAATAGGTACCAAAAAATTAGCACTGGACAAGAGGTGGCACGTGCAGCATTGCTTCGGCATGCAATCAGTGATCTGGCCAATCCGGGTTTTTGAGTTTTCTGTTTTATTATGATTCCACCATTTTGATATGTCTTTATTACATCGAAGGCCTAGTGCTATATGAGATGTTATATATATATGGTGATTTCATTTATGATGTTTTGAACTCTTATCGAGTTCCTTGAGTTATGAGTTTTGATGACTTCTTAATTTTGAGGATATATTCTGGATCTTGCCATTTTGGTGAATTAGAGTCTTGATTTTTATTTATCTGCCGATGAGATGAGGCATAGCTAAGTATGAGATTATTCTGTTTTGAGATACATATTTCCATTCCTTTGCATTGAGACTTGTATATGCCGATGAGATGAGGCATATCTGAGTTTTGGGATTATCCTATTTTGAGGACTTTTTCTGTTTTCCATTTTGGTGAGATTTTGTATTGATGATTTCTCCTATTTTAGGAGATATGGTTCATCGAAACTATCATAGTTATTATTGAGATTTCGCCGCTGATATGAGGCATGTTGATTCCTAATAGAGTATTATCATTGAGTTTACTTCTTTTGAGATTAGATATACTTAAGTGATGTTAGATCACTCGAGTTATGAACATATCCATATTATTTCTTCTCATTTGAGAAGAGCAATCATTGTTTCCTTATGAAAATTAGTGTCATGCTCTTAGTATGGTATCTTCTCGTTCGAGAGGATACTTTACCCTTTTCTCATAATTCTTATTATCGTCTATCTTTACTAAACTAATGTTTTAGCTAGACTGACCCGTGTATTTTATACTCAGGTCAGACCGAGTTTGTTTCAGGTTAGACATTTACTTTTGGACTTATCTTTGCCTTGTAGCTTCCGCTTGGATACCTTCCAATTGTAGTTATAGTATGTTGGAGTTGTCCTTGAGATGTATATTTATTGACTTGTTTATATAGAGTGGTCGTCATAACACTTTGATGTTTCATTTGTATTGTATTGGGATGTATCATTGTATATGTGTATATGTATATCTGTTTGCTGTTCTGTGATGTGATGTTCATTTAGTTATTGAATTTTTTTCTGATAGATCCGTTAGCCACCTATAGTTTTGTATTCAGTATTTATTGGATATGTCGATCCACTTGAGTTAGAAAAAAATAGTAGAGCATTTATCGACATATTCAATAGATATTTAAGACAAGGATATAGATGATCACTCCTAACCAGTCCAATTCTCCACATTAGAAGACAGTATTACCAAGTAATACTCTTTGTTAATGTGGGTCTCGGGGTGTGGCGTCACATGACCATACAAGCCATACCCTATCTCCGTCAGCCCATGACCCATCTCCGTCAACCCATGACCCATCACCACAACCATGATTTGATCATACACCCATGCCTCATCAACTCAGCCACACCTTACCATGCTAGCACCGTAGGCCACACCCCCTTCTCCCTTAAAAACCCCTACGGCCTATATTTGCCGGCGCCACTAGAGGAAGCGATAGGCCGAGGCTCCAACTAATAAAATGACTGCGACAGCAAAGTGAAGCTAATCAATGGTGGAGAGGGAGTTTGGGGGAGCGAGGCAGCAGCTACGGCTCGGTGAACGCGTAGCATTTTTTAGGGTCGTGTAGGAGCTTCCTTTTGATGAGGAGTCACATCCTTAGGCTCGTTGGAACCGAGTTGATGCATGATTTGGAACGATGGTGGTCTGGGATTGCCAGGCAATGCGTAGGTGGTGCAGTCGAAGGTTGAAGTGGGACTGTCGAACTTCATGCTCGATGAACTCGTTCTCGAGTTTGGGGCTGAGGCGGAGGGTGAGGCGAGTTGGAGGTGGTTCATTATGAGGTGGGATGTCTAGGGTGGGTTGGCGACGTACTCCAATGACGTGGAAGCTGGGCGAGGTGATACAGTGGGAACCTGGTTTGCGGAGACGAGAGAAGGCAGGGGATGTGATTTTAATTGGGGGTCGGCGAGTCGAGGCTGGGTCGGCGGTAGAGCCTGGTAGAGGGAGGATGGGGCACGAGGAGGATGAGTGATCGAGAGTGGATTTGGGCGTATCCGTGTACGGGGATAGAGGGCTGGGTACTGATAGTGGATTAAGTGATGATGATGGTAATTAAGAATTAATCTATTAATAAATTGTTTATTTAATTATGAAATGTTGTAAATTGAATATCTTGATCGTTCTAGGTCCAAATCTAACGTGATCTATCACGTTAGGTCATATTGACGGGCACTATGTAATGGAATTTGTTTTGCAACGAATAGAGCTTGTTGAATTTTTCGCTAAATTTGAACGTCGTTCGAATTCGGACGGAATTGGAATGCCTCTACGATAACTGGAATAAAGTTGAGTTAATCTCACCTTTATAGATAACTAGTATGGTATATAGTTGACAAAAATTGTTGAATGGTTGTTTGGATGAATTAATATATTTATTAGTTGGTTTGGATATACTCCCGCCTATTGGAGCGGATGAGACCCTATTACATTCCGGTGTAAGAGCAATGACCCTTTATACACGAATCCCACCTCGAAGTGATTGATTTATATTTTATGAGTGTATAACGTTTGTGATGCAGGGGAAACAGGTTGGAGAGATCCAACGGGATTCCTTGCAATTATTGAATTGTTGCAATAATATTTTTTTATATGGATTATTGAATAATGAACTTGATTGTGGACACTATGGTTATAACATCGTTATATGTTTGAAAATAAAACCCAGTAGTGATAGAAAATCAATATCGATATTGGTTAAGTGTTGGGTGGCTATTGGCCTCAAATTTGCATTTTGATGATACTATAAATTGCCGTTTAAGTTGGAATTGGTTTTGAGACAAGAAATGATTTTTTATATCTGAAAGTGGGTTTCAGAAATATTTTGTTCTAAGAATTATTTAATTAATTATATTTTTAAGTTATTTAATTATATTAATATTGTTTTTAAGTTAATTAATTATATAAATATTGTTTTAATGTTATTTAATTATAATAATATTATGTTAAAGTTATTTAATTATAATAATATTATTTTAAAGTTATTAAATTATATTAATATTATTTCAAGGTTATTTAATTATATTAGTATTGTTTAAAGTTATTTTTTTATAGTTAATATTGTTTTAAGGAATTTATCAAATTTTTAACATTTGGAACGATTGATTATTTCAAGAATAATTATGGTTTGGAATTAATAATAAGGATTATTAATAAGGTTTGAAAATAAGTTATTATTATTTATAAAAATGGTAAAGATAAATTATTATATTTAACAATATTTTGGAATTATTAATTTTATTAAGATGTTTAAAGTTAATAATTTTCATTTATTTAAATGTTTAATGTTAATAATTATTATTATAAAATGGTGTTTTGGATTAAAAGATTTTAATTGTTTATAAATGTTTCTGAGACCTATGAATGGAGTTGAAAGACCTGGATTATGTAAAAGAGCTTATGAAATGGTTTGGAGACGTAAGGAAGATTATTTACAAGGTGAAGGGTTTTATAAATGGTTAGATATTTATAAACAGACTTAAGAAACGGGTATATAGATTTATAAAAGAAATTTTATAAACGGTTTAGAGATTTATAAAGGATTTATAAGTGAGTTTTAGAAATGATTTAAATGTATAAAAGAAGTTTTATAAATGGTTTGAGAAGTCCTATAAAATAGTTTATAAATCGATTTAGAGAATTATAAGGAGTTTATGAATAATTTTCGAACCAAATAAAAATGGAATATTTCTCAATTTTTAAGTACACCTATACTGTTGAGATAAGTATACGGATATTTTCTAAGTTTTGAAAACATAGGAATTGGTGGATATATCTTTGTAAATGTATTTTTATACAAGTAAATTACAAAGTGATTTAATGAAGGAAAGATTTATTAAAAGAGGCTAGTGATTGCTTATATGATTAACCAATGTTGGTTTTCCCTATGGAATAAATCCTTGATTGAATGTTATTATTCAGTAGTTAAATAATCGACTATCGAAATTGGACCCAAACGTAACTTTGGAAATATCTAGGAAAAACACATGAGTTATATAGCATAGTCATCTCCGATGATGTTGTACTAAGCGTATAATTCTCGTTTTGTTCTCCTATGACAATGATAAGAAAATCCATCCACTAATGTTTTGAAGTGAAGACGACTTGAAGATGATGGAATTGGAGACGGAGCTCCCAAGTGTTTCGTACACTCCCAGAACGAAATTTTATTGATAAATGCTGATATTGCATTGTTGCCTGGAAGGCAGTATTAGCATTCCAAATTGGAAGTGCAATATAAAAAGGTAAAACGTAGCCTCGGACCTCATCAACCGGGAAGTGACAAAAATTGGGCATGCAGCAGGGCGAGGTGGGTAGCTCCCAAGTAGGATATGGTCATTCCAAATCTAGATAGGTTATTATCTCTCATTTGTATGCTTCGGGGCCCATTAACAGAGGGATGATCATATTCAGTACTACTAATCAAGTGGTAGGCCAGTCCTATGTGGCAAGGGTACAAGATTTTCTTGTCAGACCTAGTGCATTTATCTAGAGATGTACCTTCGGAAGGTAGTCCCTTACCTTGTCATATTGTGGAATCCATTTTCCAAAATGAGCCTTACGGTTTTAGTTGTATACCAAATATGTTGAAATGTGAGATGCAAGCATTTCAGCTATATTCATATTTTACCTTGACCCCTAGACATTATTATAATATAAATGGATTTTCTATAAAAAGGGTTTTGGTTATCGTAAGTTAAAAACTTATCCGTGCTTATGTGCAGCGTGGTCTTATGAGATACCTTTGATTTCAAAGACTTTTATATAACTTAAAATCCAGTTGGGTGTGTTTTTCTCACACTGGTTTTTCAGACTGACTCGGGTATTATTTTATTATAATGCTCAGGTCAGACCGAGCATATTACATATTAGTTTGGATGCTTGGAGCTTCAAGAGACGAGTTGGAGGCCCAGAGACGTATTCACGTAGATGGTTATTTTTTCGTTGTATTCATTGTTGTGTTATCAGCAATTGTAAGGACAAGGCTGTTATAACTGTCCAAGCTGAAATAGGTTAGTATACTCTGATTGATGTCTGTATATACATATATTACAGTTTGCTTTTATGTAAAGATTTGTGGTATGCTATAGATTATCCGTTCGCTGTGAGATTCTGTGTTGTTTAGTTTTCTTCCTATCTTCTTCCTGCTTTCTTTTCCCCTAAATATATGGTTTTCCGTCATTCGTTTTCTCGGCATATAATATAGTGGACGTATTATGTCGATTTTCGAGTGTCGAAAAATCTGGTTCGTTACATTTGGAAAGATTGGTTTTCCAAGAATAATTATGGTTTAGAATTAATAACAAGGATTATTAATAAGGTTTGAAAATAAGTTATTATTATTTATAAAAATGGTAAAGTTAAATTATTATTGTTTATTTAACAATATTTTGGAATTATTAATTATTATTAAGATGTTTAAAGTTAATAATTTTCATTTATTTAAATGTTTAATGATAGTCATTATTATTATAAAATGGTGTTTTGAAGTAAAAGATTTTAATTGTTTATAAATGTTTCTGAGACCTATGAATGGAGTTGAAAGACCTAAATTTTATAAAAGAGCTTATGAAATGGTTTAGAGATGTAAGGAAGATTATTTACAAGGTGAAGGGTTTTATAAATGGTTCGATATTTATAAACGGACTTAAGAAACGGGGTTATAGATTTATAAAAGAAATTTATAAATGGTTTAGAGATTTATAAAAGATTTATAAATGAGTTTTAGAGATGATTTAAATGTATAAAAGAAGTTTTATAAATGGTTTGAGAAGTCCTATAAAATGGTTTATAAATGGATTTAGAGAATTATAAGGAGTCTATGAATGATTTTCGAACCGAATAAAAATGGAGTCTTTCTCAGTTTGTAAGTATACTTATCCCGTTGAGATAAGCATATGGATATTTTCTAAGTATTGAAAACAAATGAATTGGTGGATATATCTATATAAAAGTATTTTTATACAAGTAAATTACAAAGTGATTTAATGAAGGAAAGATTTATTAAAAGAGGCTAGTGGCGGCTTATATGCTTAACCAATGTTGGTTTTTCCTATGGAATAAATCCTTGATTGAATGCTGTTATTCAATAGTTAATTTACCGACTATCAAACTTGGACCCAAACGTAACTTTGGAAATATCTAAGAGAAACAGTGAGTTATATGGCACAGTCATCTCCAATGATGTTGTACTGTGCTTATAAATCTCGTTTCGTTCTCCTAGGACAATGATAAGAAAATCCACCAAATAACGGTTATGAGGTGATCTCTAATCTTACCTTTGACTGTTTATTTCCTAAACAGTCGGGGTTGAGTTTATCGAAAATTATCGAATGTTGTTTCGAAGAGACCGGGATTGGGTATGTTCTCCAAAAACCACTACGATCCAACGAATGCATTTTGAAGTGAAGACATCTTGAAGATGATGGAATTGGAGATGGAGCTCTCAAGTGTTTCGTTCAGTCCCAGAACGAACTTGTATGGATGAATGCTGATATTGCATTGTTAACTGGAAGGCAGTATTAGCATTCAAATGGGAAGTGCTATATAAAAAGGTAAAACGTAGCCTCGGACCTCATCAACTTGGAAATGACAAAAATCGGGCATGCAGCAGGGCCAGGTGGGTAGCTCCCAAGTAGGGTATGGTCATTCCAAATCTAGATAGGTTATTATCTCTCATTTGTATGCTTTGAGGCCCATTAACAGAGGGATGATCATATTCGGTACTACTAGTCAAGTGGTAGGCCAGTCCTGTGTGTTAGGGGTACAAGATGTTCTTGTTGTTTGCGCCAAAAATGGTCACAAACCCCAAGTATTGTGAAAGCACCAGTGTATGAATACAAATCAGCAATATTCAAACACAAATCTCAGATCTAAGCAAGCAACAAACAGCAATCCGGAAATAATGAACAGCGACACACAATTTATAGTGGTTCGGCTATCTCCGGCCTACGTCCACTTCAATGATTTTTATCTTTTATTGATGTTCTTTGCTGATTACAGATGGTTACAGCAGATACAATGAATGAATTTGAGTATAACAGCAATGGAAAGAAGTAGAATTGAATCCAGCAGAGTCTGGACGTTGGTCAGCCAAAAAGATCCCTTTTCTGTAGGCTTCAGGGGGCTATTTATAGGCGTAGGAGGCTGAGATCGTGCTCAAACTTTAGGAGACTCCTTCTGGCACGTGAGGGGGCCCACGCGACCGACCCCATCAAGTTTCGACTCGATCTACGATCGATACGAAGCAATTTCGTATCCATCAAGAAATGATCCAATCGAGCTGAAACTTGGCAGGATTGTTCTTTACCTTGTATGCGAGCTCCTGTGAAAATTTCGTTGCAATTGGATCTGTGGTTTAGGAGATATGATCGATACAATCTCGTGTTCTTCGTAGGCTGCATATTTTGAACCCATTCGTTCGAATCCATCCTCTTCGACTCGACCAAGGCACGCGCCTATCTGCTGTCGTGGCGCTACTTCCCAGGCCGGATCCTAAATTTGTGCCGAGTTGAAGGCTTCTTCCTTCGAACCATGCACGTCCTTCGCCGCTTTGAATGCTTCTTCTCTTGATTCGTGCTCGCATCCATATTTTGCATTCGTTCGTGCCGATAACTTTGCTTTGCATCTGTATCCAACTGCTTGCATCATACCGTTCTTCGTATCGATTTCAGGAGTGTGTTTCGTATCGATCTATCTGATCGATACGAAATAATGTTATGTGAGGTTTTATCGATCGATACGAAAAATGCACGAAGGTATGGATACGAAGCTAGACACAGATGGATACGAACGAAGCCTTACCTGATGGACGCGAACTCTGATGGCCTCCTATGGATACGAAGGTGCTAAACACTTCTACCATCGATACGAGAGTATCGATTCGAGACACGCCGCATCTTCCCATCTTGACCGATATGAAACCACCGAGTCGAGCCCATGCTGATCGATACGAAATGTATCGAATCGAAACCTTGCTGATTGATACGAAGTGTATCGACTCGAACCACCATCTGCCGATCGGTGCGAAATGCATCGATACGAAACATGCCTTACGCACCTTAATCCATCCATATCTTGTGCATACGACCTCCGATTGATCTGAAACCTGAAACATAGCCTCTCCTAGTCCTGATCATCATCTCCAATCGATTTCGTCCCAATCGGAGCCCGGTCAAATTTTGACGACATCCATTGCAGCCTTGTTTCCAATTGAACTCCAATCCTGATATCCATCCTTTCTTGCCAATTTTGTTGATATTCCAGCTTTGACCAAAAGGTGGGATAACATTTGCCCCCCAAAACATGCCTTATGATAATAAGGCGTGTTTTGAATAACTCCGAATCCGATACCCAAAGTCCATAGCCAATTCCGTGCCCATCCAGACTCGATAACTGAGTTTTTAGTCCATCCTTATCCAATAACCGAATCCAAGACCTCTCTGGGTCGACATCCAAATCCATAACCTCTCTGGGCTCTTGCCAAGCGCAATCCACACCTGACGACCGTGGTCCAGTATCCCTGGACGTTGAGCTAACCTCTCCGGGTTCTTGCCAAGCGCAATCCACACCTGACGACCGTGGTCCAGTGTCCCTGGACGTAAGTAATGCCGTGGCTTAAGTCCTAAGCCAAATCCTGGTCGCTCCGGACCCTTGTTGAGCATAGTCCATACTCAAAGACCTAAAACAATAATTGATATTAGAGGGCCTAAGTCCTAGGCCGAATCCTGGTCTCTTCGGACCCTTGCTGAGCATAGTCCATACTCAACGACCTGAATGAGTCACCTTACCGCGTTCGGGAAAAACGACTCACCCCTTGCCAGGCATAATCCATACCCGACGACCGTTTATCAAAACCCAAACAAAAATCCAGTCAAAATCCAATCCAAAATCCAAATCAAATCCGAAAATCAGAAATCCAAACCAGCATCCAAAACAAAAACCAATCATCCAAACGAAAATCCAAAACAGAAAGCAAACAAAACCAGGAGTTCAAACCAAACTCCAAAACCAAACCAGAAAAAAGAGTGTCCAATCCGAAAACAAAAGACAGATTTCGCAAACCATGACTTCGCGGTTCATCATTATTCAGAGCATGCTTAGGGGCTATCTCCGTTCCCATACATGTGTAAATGACTTGGTTGCTTGCCAATGGTTTGTTACTTATTTCATATTACACCGGTTAATTGATAACCAATCGACCATCATTCCTGTGCATCATACCATCATGGCTTGAGGTGGGCGGTGGTTGCTCCTGCTCCACCGCTGCATTCCGAGCCCCAACATACTGCCTCAATTGTCCATTCCTCACATGCTCTTCAATTATGTCCTTTAAGTTCCTGCAGTTGTTGGTATCATGCCCATCCAAATCGTGGAAAAGACAATGCTTTCCTGATGCCCTTTCTCGTTCAAAAGGTTCTCTCCTAGCTGGCCTTCGGTAAGGAAGGCGATTCCGGGTTTCCATGTATATCCGCTCTAGCATCTCGTTTAATCCTGTGTATGTGGAAAACTTTGGATCCTTCCATCGCTTCCTGGCTTTTTCTGAATCGTCGTCCAGCTTCCTTTTTCCTTTATCCTTATCCGAGCTTCTATTGGATGGTCCTCCACCCTCACTCGCATTCACCTCCTTTAACTTTAAGTCCATACATGCGTCTTCTTGCCGAAGGAATCTTTCTGCTTCGTGAAAGAATTCCCCGAGATCCAGTGGTATGTCTCGTATTAAAGATACCTTGAAATCTGAATCCTCCCTGACTCCTGACACCGCCGCCATTAAAACCATCGATGGATCCGGCCGATCCACCGAAGCAACTGCCGCATTGAATCGAGTTAGAAATGCTCTAAGCGACTCATCCGTCCTTTGCTTTATCGATGTTAACGTCATCACGTTCTTAGGTCTTTTGATATGAACCCGAAACTGTCCCAAAAACCTATCCACCAATTCCCTCCAAGTCCTGATAGATCCTTCTTCCAGCTGCCTAAACCACATTGCAGCTAGATCTGTCAAATACAACGGGAAACATCTGGCCATCACTTCCTCCGATGCCCCCAGCACTTCCATGTGTCTAGTGTATCTCATCAAGTGATTAGTCGGGTCAGCCTTGCCATTATATGCTTCCATGCTAGGTAACTTGAACTTAGGTGGGTTCTGAGCTGTCCTGATTTCCCGAGCGAACGGACTCCTGTTCACTCCTCCCAAATCTCTATTGGTAAAACCTCCACGCATAGTCTTCCTAATGATTTCCACTAATCCAGCGTTGTCTGTCAGGGATTGCCCCCCATGCTCCCGAGGGAACTCCGACACATATTCTTCATGTGGCTCATTAGCAGCAACGTTGGCCCTAGCCTGTTGAACTCCTTCCAAAGGTCCTCCTGTGTTGGATCCTGTGGGCCTGCCCCCAAGTCCTTGTTGATTGTCTCCTGGCTCTGTATTCTGTCCTCTATTGGGTTCCGCAACCCTAGTTCCTTGTTCCACATTTGCAGTCGCTGTAGTTGGTCCAAGGTTCTGTGTCCCTGCAGCTCTCATCTGCTCGAAGAAAGTCTGCATCATATCCTGTTGACTCTTCAACAACCTCTCATGCAATGAATTTGCCATAGCTTCCATTTCGTCTCTGGTAATGTAAATCGAAGCTTGTCCTTCTCCAGCTCCGGAGGATGCCTCTTGACTTCCTCCTTGTTGACTTCTCTCAGCTCTTTGTCTTGTTTGTCGAGTCATTGTCGAGTCAATCTGAATCCTTCAAACTTTCAAATCTAAACTTTGAATCTGGTGTAGCGGGTGTGAGTTCAATTCTCGGTGGAAGCACCAAAGTGTTTGTGCCAAAAATGGTCACAAACCCCAAGTATTATGAAAGCACCAGTGTATGAATACAAATCAGCAATATTCAAACACAAATCTCAGATCTAAGCAAGCAACAAACAGCAATCCAGAAATAATGAACAGCGACACACAATTTATAATTGTTCGTCTATCTCCGGCCTACGTCCACTTCAATGATTTTTATCTTTTATTGATGTTCTTTGCTGATTACAGATGGTTACAGCAGATACAATGAATGAATTTGAGTATAACAGCAATGGAAAGAAGTAGAATTGAATCCGGCAGAGTCTGGACGTTGGTCAGCCAAAAAGATCCCTTTTCTGTAGGCTTCAGGGGGCTATTTATAGGCGTAGGAGGCTGAGATCGCGCTCAAACTTTAGGAGACTCCTTCTGGCACGTGAGGGGGCCCACGCGACCGACCCCACCAAGTTTCGACTCGATCTACGATCGATACGAAGCAATTTCGTATCCATCAAGAAATGATCCAATCGAGCTGAAACTTGGCAGGATTGTTCTTTACCTTGTATGCGAGCTCCTGTGAAAATTTCGTTGCATTTGGATCTGTGGTTTAGGAGATATGATCGATACAATCTCGTGTTCTTCGTAGGCTGCATATTTCGAACCCATTCGTTCGAATCCATCCTCTTCGACTCGACCAAGGCACGCGCCTATCTGCTGTCGTGGCGCTACTTCCCAGGCCGGATCCTAAATTTGTGCCGAGTTGAAGGCTTCTTCCTTCGAACCATGCACGTCCTTCGCCGCTTTGAATGCTTCTTCTCTTGATTCGCGCTCGCATCCATATTTTGCGTTCGTTCATGCCGATAACTTTGCTTTGCATCTGTATCCAACTGCTTGCATCGTACCGTTCTTCGTATCGATTTCAGGAGTGTGTTTCGTATCGATCTATCTGATCGATACGAAATAATGTTATGTGAGGTTTTATCGATCGATACGAAAAACGCACGAAGGTATGGATACGAAGCTAGACACAGATGGATACGAAAGAAGCCTTACTTGATGGATGCGAACTCTGATGGCCTCTTATGGATACGAAGGTGCTAAACACTTCTACCATCGATACGAGAGTATCGATTCGAGACACACCGCCTCTTCCCATCTTGACCGATACGAAACCACCGAGTCGAGCCCATGCTGATTGATACGAAATGTATCGAATCGAAACCTTGCTGATCGATACGAAGTGTATCGACTCGAACCACCATTTGCCGATCGGTGCGAAATGCATCGATACGAAACATGCCTTACGCACCTTAATCCATCCATATCTTGTGCATACGACCTCCGATTGATCTGAAACCTGAAACCTAGCCTCTCCTAGTCCTGATCATCATCTCCAATCGTTTTTGTCCCGATCGGAGCCCGGTCAAATTTTGACGACATCCATTGCGGCCTTGTTTCCAATTGAACTCCAATCCTGATATCCATCCTTCCTTGCCAATTTTGTTGATATTCCAGCTTTGACCAAAAGGTGGGATAACACTTGTCATACCCCGGTGCATTTATCTAGAGATGTACCTTCAGAAAGGTAGGTCCTTACCTTGTCATAGTATGGAATCCATTCTCTAATACGAGCCATATGGTTTTAGTTGTATACCAAATATGTTGGAATGTGAGATGCAAGCATTTCAGCTCTATTCATATTTTTCCTTGACCCCTATACATTATTATAATATAAATGGATTTTCTATAAAAAGGGTTTTGGTTATCGTAAGGTAAAAACTCATCCGTGTTTATGTGCGGTGTGGTCTTACGAGATACCTTTGATTTCAAAGACTTTTATATAACTTAAAATCCAGTTGGGTGTGCTTTTCTCACGCTGGTTTTCCAGACTGACTCGGTTGTTATTTTATTATAATGCTCGGGTCAGACCGAGCATATTACAGATTAGTTTGGATGCTTGGAGCTTCAAGAGACGAGTTGGAGGCCCAGAGATGTATTCACGCAGATGGTTATTTTTCCGTTGTATTCATTGTTGTGTTATCAGCAATTGTGTGGACAGGCTGTTATAACTTTCCAAGCTGAAATAGGTTAGTATACTCTGATTGATGTCTGTATATACATATATTACAGTTTGCTTTTGTGTAAAGATTTGTGGTATGTTATAGATTATCTGTTCCACTTGGAGATTCTATGTTGTTTAGTTGTCTTCCTATCTTCTTCCTTCTTTCTTTTTCCCTAACAATCGGGTTTTTGGCACTCGTTTTCTCGGCATGTAATACAGTGGACGTATTTGTATCGATTTTCGAGTGTCGAAAAATCCGGTTCGTTACAAAGAAGTACCTTTAAACAATTTGATTCTTGGAAAACAAGGATTACAAACTTAAAACTCCATTTTAAAATGATTAATTTCAACTTAAACTCTTATTAAATCATAATTAATCTTTACTAAATTTGAACTTAATTTAATTATAAATTAATAAATCATTAAACCTTTAATAAATAATTTATTTATAAATTAAACCTTTAATTAATCCTTTATTAGTTATTAAATAATAATTTAAAACTTTTATTAATAATTAACTATTGATTAATCTCAATTAATTAATTAATTAATCTTTTAATTAAAATTTTAATGATAAATTAAACCTTTAATAAATAATTATTTTAAATTAAAACCTTATTTAATTTATAATTGAAATAATTAAACACCTGATTAATTAAAAATAAATCATATACATAGCTCATAAGTATTTAAAAATTAATCTTACTTTTAAAGGATAATTCACTAGTACTAATCTTTATTTAATTAAGATCAATGAACATTGTTTAATGCTTAACTAATCATTAATTACCAAGCTTAATTAATTAAGAATTAATTATTAAAACTTAATTAACTTTCTAAAACATTTTTATTAAGTTTATAAAACTTTTCCAAAATAATTTTAAAGTATGAAACTGAATTTTCAAAAAAAACGAACTTTTTCGAAACTACATCTATAGCGATTATCGCTATAGATGTCATACTTGCAAATATTTCAGCTTTTCTCTTTGAAACTTAATACTAGAAAGCTAACTGTTCAAAACACAAAATAAATAATTTGAAACCAAGTTTCTAACTTTTAAAATCGATTTTGATTACAAACCAAAACTCGTACTCTACACAAAGGATTCTTTATTGACACCCAAATCTAATTGTTAATTTTGTTAACTTTTCTTTGCACAACAACCACATAATTATGTCCATAACAACTTATTCATACCAAAATACCAAACAAAAAAGATCACACTTTTACATTATTCATAAAAACCTAGACTTCACATTCAAGAACACACTAACTTAACTACATGCATTCACATATATAAGCAACATATATATGCATCCAAACCATACAATAATCCAACCAAACAATCAACTTGTTCTATCATGCAATAGTCAATAAATGCAAAGGTAAAAACTTTTCCAAAAATTAAGAAGTTTACTCATCAAAATTTTGCAAAACTCCTTTGAAAACTTGAAATACTTTAGAACTTGCAAAGCTTGGAAAACCACAAAATCAACTCAAAAATGGGTCATATTTTCCTCGATTTTTGGCCATGTTACACTCAGAATTTGTAAAGGTGTTCAAAAGAAAAGTTCTTTGAAATTATTTCCTTTATCATTTCAAGAAAACAATCACTCAATTTGGATTACTTTCGAGGGAGATATTGTCAAAAGAAGAAGTGCTATTTTCGGGCTTGAAAATATGTTTCCCAAAAATGAGTCAAAAACAGATATACTTTTGACCCAAAAATATTCTAAATTTGAAAAAGTGGTTCGAAAGAAAGTTGTAGCCATTGGAATTCCACATGGTTTGAAAAAAATGAAAATCTTGATTTGGAGTAGACCAGAGGAAGTTATGGTCGAACGAAGTGTGAGTAAAATGGAGGAAGTGGAGTATTGAATATAGAAGTGTATTAGCAAGTTATGGAAGAGATTTAAGTGGAATACATGGATTTTAAAAAATTGGAAAATATGTTTAAGAAGCCATGGAATAAATGAAGAAGATGGAGGAGTTTCTAAGAAAAGAGAAATGAAAAGAAAAATGAGAATGAAAATCATGAAAATCTCTTTTATATAAATTACAATTAGAAGATTACCAAAATACCCCTTGTCCTTTGCCCTCCACTACATGCATGCCACATCACCACCTCCTTTCCACCTCATCATTTCAGCCCACAAGGCCTCCCCCTCCCTTTCATGTCAAGGAAAATATGTCTAAACATGTTTTTTAAGTACCTTTGTACTTAATGTCTCCTTTGATATGACATTTTTCTTTTATATTTTTTTTAAACTTAATATACTTAGGTACAAATACATATATTCACATAAACTAATACACACACATACATACATATTCTAACTTATTCACAAATGTGTATATCTATACAAAATGTTTACAACATTTCCAATAATGTTTAACCGGCGAAAAGTCATTAATTCGGAACACCAATTTCGCTCACATTTTCAATCTTTCTTCGAACTAATTATTTTTGTAAACAAAATTTAAAAATGATTTTACCATCATTAATTATTATTTAAAAAAAATTATTTTCATTATAATATATATTATTTGAATATTCAAAATTAATTAAATATTTGCAAATTAAAGAAATGAAATTCCAGACCGTTATAATTAGTCTAATGACTAAAAATTATAAATTAAAGGTATGATTATATTTATATAATTTTGAACTCTTACTTTTGAAAGTAGTTTTAAAACTATATTTACTATACAAAGTTGATTTTGATACTATTCTTTTTATATAAATTATTTTTCATGAAATACTCCTCTATAACACTTTAAAATATAGTATATAAGATATGTACATAAATATTTCAAAGTGTGAAAATTCCATGGCATTTCAAATAAAGCAAAAAGGTAACTCAAAATCAGAAAATAACAAGTAGAAACTCAGTAAACAGAGCTTAAAAGCAGCACAATGGCAACACAAAAAAGCAACATGAAAAAGCAAAAACACAAGAGCATGACACAAGGGGAAAAGGTATTGCCTGGAGCTCATGCTCCATGCCATGACCTGTCGATCGGTCATGATACACCGGTCGACCGGTGGTGTTGCCTGGACTGTGCGTGCTATAGGCAGCACTCCGATCAACATTTGTTCGCCTTTCGACGATCAAAACTTGGACCGTTAAACTGAAAATTGCAAATGCAAGTACTTGAATAGCTCCATAACACAAGGGTTTTGCAAACAGATGACAATTTGGGTTTACAGTATAAGCTCTTATAGAGTTTTCTATCTTTGTTTACAGTAAATGCACACAGACAATCAGACAACCATAGTTCATCCAAAAATTCACAATCAACTAAACTATTTTAGCATGCAAGTCAAATAGAACTAGATATGAGAACTACTTAACTTTCTTCTTGAATTCAGCAGCTAAAAATACCAACTTCAACCCAAATCTTCAAGTCATCAACCCTAATTAACCCTCAGACAAATAAACACAAAACCAATTTACTCTACTATAAAAACTAAAATTAGTTTTCTAATAGGATGTATACAATTTAGAAATTGGTACCTAAAATCATATACTTCTAAAGATGATTAATCTGACCCGAATTTAGAGAGATTGGAAGCCTTACCTTAAAAAGTGGTAAGAAAGATTCTGTTTATTTCGGGTTTCTTTTACTTTGAACGTACCGCAAATAAGAGAAGTGAGAAACTTATCTTTTGTTTACTTTCATTTGGGCCTTGGGTAGCAATAACTCAATAAGAAAAGAAATGAAAAGAAAGAAAGCTTATTTCATTTTTATTTCAACCTTTAAGAACCCAATTCTTTTAAATTCTTATATTGTAAAAATAAATTATATAGCAAATTTCTAATCAATCCTACTAGTAGATTTCTATATTCATCCATTTATTATTATAATACAGGATTATAAAATAAACCACAATATGTAAAATGTTTGTTTACAAAATAAACACTTCTTAACACAATTTACTGTAATAAAAAGATGATTTATGAAAAATACAATTTCTATTTTTCTTATAAAATTGATTTATCTATAAATTCCAAAATATTGATTTCATCTCAAAATCTCCCAATACGAACTAAATTCAGAATTCTTGTTCTTAGAGAATTTGTCATTTTTCACAAAATATTATTAATTTGAATTTCTCCATATTCAAAAATATTCGTACATATATTATATGAATTTAGAACCACATTCCAAATGAACCCATTCCCTTTTATAAAGGAAATGAAATTCAATTTTCCTCGTATTCCTATACTCGAGAAATCAAATTTTCTCATTTAAGTTTCAAAATTAAATCATTATTGATTTTATTAGAGTAATACTACAATCAGGGTTGTTACAGATTCTCCACTTAATTAAATTGCATCCTCGTTATTCTATGTAGAGAAAAGTCTATAACACAAATATTACTCTTATTTATACATTCATTTTTAGAGTATACAACATGCACACTAAAATCCTCCATTAAACCATCATATATTAGAGTCATTTTCACACTTATACTTCTAAAATGTTGTATTTAACTTTCAAAATGTTAAACAACTAACTTACATATCATTCCTTTAGAATATAGACATATGATGATTTATAAGTCTCCTTTCTCTCCAAAATGTTTTTCAGGAATTTAATTTCTTTCAATCGGCTTTTTATCTTGAAAATCTTACTATTAAGTTATAATTAACTCATTCCAAAATATTTAAAATTTCAAGACTATTCCATGAAAAATCAAAATTTATAAGTTTTAGCCCTTAATAGTCAAAAACCAATTATAAACGCTAACGGGGTAAATCTCAAAATCATCTTTCACTAATAATTAACTCCTTTCAAAATAATGCTTTAAGATATTTTCCTAGTTTGCAACACATCGTTTTAGATAGATCTTCCTCTAAAAAAAATTTCTCAAAAATTTGCATTTCCAAAATAGTAAAATATTTTCTACTTTAAGAATTTTCCCCCAACATAAAATTTTATCGTTTAGTTTTCCATCCTTCTTCATAAATTCATTCCAAAAAATTCATTTCTCAAATCCTTCTCCATTCTTCATTTTTAAATGAACTTCATTAATATAAAACATCCTTTCAAATTTAGCATATCAACTTACAAGATTAGTACATCATTTCTCCATATTTTCCAACTTGAAAATAAGTTTACATAACCCCATTTTTTCCAATAAAAACAATTTTTACAAAATTTAAATAGTGGACATTTCCTGGTATCTGAAGATTTTCAACTTTGTAAAACCCTTAAAATAAGGATGTGAATCAATTTAAGGATTTCCCTTAGTTTGAATTTTATAACTTCACAATTTAGTAAATTTTATCACAAAAATTCATTTCTTAAATGATTATTTTCCACCAAACTGCAACAAAAATCTAATTACTGTTCATTTTCTCCAATATTCAATCAAATATTTCTACGATGTTGAATTTATGATATTTATTCACAAGAACAAGAGTTTTATTTATTGTCAAAATATTGAGACCATTGTTTATTACTTGTCTATAAAGATGTAAAACTTCAATGTTCTGAATCTCTCCTTACTTTCCAGAATAATATCAAGATTTAAATTTTTCTTCAAGATTAAATTGGATTATAGGTTGATCACTAATTATTTAAAAGATTTTGCATTTAATACCACTACATCTTATTTTAATCTCAAAATTACTAACTTTTGAAAAGATACACTAGTAATTAGGTCATCCATAAAGATTGTAAGTTTTCATAAAGCATATTTGAAAATCTCGCAAAATTTATAAAATAAAGTTCTTCCTATAGTCTTAGCTATCCAGAAAGTACAAGATTATTGAGATCGGAATAACTTTTTGAAAGTTATGACCAAAGCAGTTCAATATTTTGGCCCACGAATTTTCTAACAGGCCAAAATTTAGGGTTCTTTATAAAAATGGGTTTGGCTCATGAAAGCTACAGAATTTGATAAGTTTATCTAAATAAAAATTGTTCGCTCCTGAATTATCTTTCAAACCCTAAAAGAATTGATATAATCAGATTAAAGAATCAATGGATATGGCCATTTTACTACAGCCGTTTTTTAAACAAAATTTCCTGCAACAAGGCCATTTTATAAATTCTCATTTAAACCCAAAACGTTATACCAAAACAATATTCTTTTGCTAAAATCCTTTAAATAAAGTTTTAATATAAATTTATTTTCTTAGAAAGCTAAGAGTTGTAAATTACAAATTTTCAATAGCTAACAAGTTCATAAATATGAAAATAGTTTTCGTATTCATGACTTGCCTTACAAAATAAACTCACAAAGGGTATAAATTAAAATATTATTACTTTTCTTTTCAAGGCATACTTTAGACATAACTTGTCTATACTTGGTTCTTAAATCTTTTCGATGAAAGGAAATAGTAAACATTTTAGGAGGTAATTTATTGTTATCACAACAAACTATTAATTTCTAATTTTGAATATAGTCAAAAATAATAATAGTAATTTTATTATTATTCTTCTCTATAAACTTCTTACCTTTAAATCTTTATATACTTTGAGTAAAAATTAACTCAATTTGATGTTTAAGTTTTCATTATTTTTCCTCTTCGAAAAGTTAAAACTATTCAATCCAACCTTTTAATGATAAGGCAATTATAAAGCTAAATGAATTGCTTCCATTTTAATTTATTCTTAAGGTTCGTTTGTCATAACTTCTATTTTTCAACAAAATTTCAAAATATTTTTTAATTATAATTATCTCATCGTGGATAAATTTCTTAAGTTTGTATTTTACCGTTAATATAATTGCTTCACAAATTATTCCTCGTTAAAATTAAGTTTGTTAAACCAATATACTCTTTTAATTCAAATCATCAAAATAAAATGTTTACTTTTTATTCAAATAAATTCTTAATTTGAAATTTTCAAAATTTGTTTACACAATTATTTTACATTCTTTATAATCCCAATATCTTTTACAAGTTTGAAATGCTAACACTCTAAGGTGCTCAAGATATTTAATTTCTCTAACATCTCGATTAATAAACAAGGATGCAAAATACTTAAAAAGACTTCTCTAAAATATTATATCCCTTTATAATACAAAAAGCTCAATCACAAAATTATTTTTCTTTAGGGGTTTACTTTTCTATCCCAAGAAGAAATCAGGACAAACTTCTCCTTGTTTAACGTCTAATTCTTTCAAAATTAAATTTCCCACTTAAGATTTACAAATTACAAAATGCTAAACTTATCAAATAGGTTTATACATATATAAAACCATATTTACATGAAGTATTTATTATTCACAAAACAACTTATCCAAACATCAAGAATTTATTTATTATAATTGTATTATGGTTTCATTCTAAACTTTCTTTAATTTAAAACTCATAAGCTTATGTTTTAATCACTTTTTAGATTACAACAGGTTATACATAACCAATTAAAAGCAACATTCACGCTTTACTTAAGCATATATCTCATATATGAACATAAACAAATTCGCAAATACCAAAAAATATATTGATATTGCCTGGCCATCGATTTATAGCGAATCACTTCATCAATTCAATACAACGTTGACCATGTGATCAACATTGCCTCGCCACTGACCTCGACTATCGTTAATGACCGGTAGCTGCATTTGTCGTTTAAATTAAAATGATTACTTATAAGTATCCTTATTATTTTCATTATATTTACTTTCAAGCTTAAAAAAAATTAAGATACATAAAAACTATTATCGTAGTAGATATATTATTCTTCTCAAATGTTTACTAAAATATCTTCCCAAATAATATTTAATCCTATGTCAATCACTTTATATTATTATTAAAACTTCACATGATACTTCTCATTAAAATAATATGGTTCATAACACTTCTTAAAAATATTATCCATCTTTAAGACATCATCTTTCAAATTATTATATATGTATACATAAATCTTTATTTTTCTCAAAACACTCATTTCATTTTTAAAAGTAATATTTAACTCACATTAAAATTTTATTTCCTCTTTAAATATTATTTGTAACACTTCCATAATTGTTTATAATATTAAAATATTGTAACTCAACATACTGCATCAAACTGTCTCGTTCTAGTGTTTAGGAATCCATTTTGATAATATTGGCCAAACGTTTCGAGTAGAATCCTTAAAGCACCTAATGGGAAATTTACACAAATATATTTCCAAATATTTCTTTAATTATAATAGACATATGCTCTTTGATATTCTTTATCAAAGAGGTTTTAATTTAGAATGATCTTTGCATTTATTAAATACTTTAAGTAAATCTTTATAATTTTGTACAATAATAATCTGCTAAAAACCATCCAATAATATAACCATTCATCCATGCATACATCAAGTAACCATAAAATTTTAATTTCATCATAGTATTTAATTAATCATACATATGGGTTAATATTATATTTTATACCAAAATTCAAACTTTTAGTATCCCTTGTAGTAACTACACTATCGAAGACATCGCAAGGTCGAATTCTTACTATTGTTTAGGTTTTAGACCTTCAATTGTCTATTCCTACTCAATATAAAATTTTAGTGGTCATTAAAATTTTTAATAACCAACCATTCATCACCCAATCAAACAAACATATATAAGAGCAAATTAATTAATGTGTTCGATGGAAGGTAGTCAATCAGCTTCCGCTACGTAACTTGATCTATAATAGATCGGGACACAACAACTCCATTCCAAGCCATCTAAGGTCTAACTTATGCTATCCATTAAATATCAATCTCGATAAAAGTGAGTTCCAAACTTAAGCATTATTTCCATAATAATAATTTGTATAGTAATTCAAAATCATTACAAGTACATCCCAATGATTATTCCCAATAATCATTTATATTTTAATCCTAAATAGGAACTAAATTCTAAATTCTACTCTGCACTTGAAGGGACGGGACTCTAAGTCTGTCTAGGCCAAAATTCATGTCTCAAATATCGTATACCAGAGAATATTACATACTAAAAAAATATTACGTTGTAATCCATAGTAATATTGCCTGCTAATACAGAGAATAACGCTGGTTAGGAGCGGCCAAGCATGAATATTCCCTTGGGATAACACCGACATGTTGTACTACACCTCAAGATCATATATGACATATACGGTATCGGCACAAAGCAATAAACGTGATGGATAAATGAAGTTCAGAATAATATATAACATCACAGAGAACGCAGAATCACAAAACACAACGGAATATATAATATTGATATGAAACACATAGATAAGTGAGTCTACAAAAAAGTATACCAGACCCACATAATATACATGACAAGCACAATGCTGGTATCAAAAGAATATACACATCATGAGTCACTACCTCGATAAAAGACAACATTGATAAAAGTCTAGAACAAATGATATATATATATATATAACATATATGACTATCTCCATGCTAAGCCAGTATCTAAAGTCACTAAGTCCAAGAATTTGAAATGTCTTGGTCTGACTGAGTATTATAAAAATAATAAACGGGTCAGGTTAGCTCTAATTCAAATAAGTGAGATGATGATAGTAAAGGATATGCAAATCTCAAGAAATATAGAGTCGTGGCTACACATATTATACCAACATCAAGCATGGTCACAGTGACAAAATCCATAATGATATAAACACAATCCGCAATATGCCATAAGTAGATAAAACAAAAGATGTCATCATCGACAAAGATTGGTATGTCATAAAATCAAAATCATGTCCTTCATGGGCAATATAGAAATATGGCGACTTACAAAATATTAATCAAAACACAAAGGTTTCAATAAAGAGTACACCCGAAGGCGCCAACATAAGACGAGAATGAAAGCTACGTCGAACAGAAGATGAGCACGAAGGCTACGCCAAATACAAGACGAGCAAGAAAGCAACAACGAACACAAGACGGGTAACAATGCTACGCCAAACACAAGTCGAGCAGGAAAGCTATGCTGAACAAAAGATGAGCACGAAGGCTACGCCTAAAGTGTAATATACTTTCATTTAGTAATCAAATGAGTGTCACCAAATGTCCCAAACCACTTGGCAATATATAAATATTTACTATAAGATTGTAAATCCTGCTCTAATAAAATATTCAATCAAACGAGTGTTGAGTCAAGATTTTTATAGAGTTTTGGTTTCTGACAAAGGGATAAGCCGTAATCGACAAAAAGAAGTTATTCATTGTTTTAAAGAGACACAAAGAGCTCCATACGTTAGAGGTGATTATTTGGTATGTTAGTAGTGTTATTTATGTTAAAATCTATCCTCAAATAATCTCATACCTTCAATCTTTGAATATACATACATACATATATATATATATATATATATATATATGAGTGCACATTAACTGTGCAATCTGAGCTAAACCGGTCGACCGGTTAAAACCAGGCGGTCGACAGTTTCTGCCCAGAATGCACAGATAACGTGCACAAGTGTACATAACGTATATATATTCAAATTCCTGTCTACTGGTCCATTTTGTCCTGTCGACCATTTTCAAACAGAAAGCAACCTTTCGTACAGACACTTCCTTTTCTTCAACGGTTGCTTCTCTTTCTCTTCACCAATGATCATGACCTTTGTTTGTACCTTTTCACAAAGGGTTACAACTGTTTATTTCTTATATAAACATCATGAAATCATTATTCCAATTCGACCAATTCTATTATTCTAATCTCTATTCTATTGATCTCTATCTTGAACTCTCAAGCGCTCGAATTGCTCATATTCTATCATATATCGTATTGAATCCTAGAATTTATTTAACATTCTTTTGATTCAATACGATATCCACTTCCAAATCTTCATATATACAAATATTCTATTTGAGGATAAGATTATAGGAAGTTTGTACTACAAGTGACAATATTGTGTTAGCAAGAACACATACCGTCAACAAACAATTATATTCATCTTTGTTGAAGTCCTCGGTGTTGTAAGAGGCAAGTGTTGAAGTCCTCAGTGTATTAGAGGCGTGAAATCCCGTTCGTCTGCTCGGGTGTTGTAAACCTGTTCCTCCGGGTGAAGCGAGGTAGTTGGTAGTGAAAATCCAGATAGAAGTCTGGGACTGGACGTAGGACGGTGCTCCGAACCAGTATAAAAATCTCTGGTGTGATTTTTCTATTTTACTGAATTTTCTATTATCTGTGATTAGTCATATATTTGTGTGTTATACATCATATTACACGATCCGTGTGTACTATATTAGCACGCACACATTTTCATTTGGTATCAGAGCACGGCCATCATATAACCGTAACACAGTTATTTGATATATTCTTGTAATATGGCAAATAACGCAAGTACTAGCACTCAAAACACTACTTACATGGAAGGTCAATCGACACAAAGACCTCCATTTTTTAATGGTCTTAACTATAGCTATTGGGCAACACATATGTCATTCTTTATGCAATCAAATAGTTATGATGCATGGAATGCTACTCAAAAAGAAATAGTGAATCCAACAACTGATTATTCAGAATAGACAGCGGCTGAGAAAACGGCAGCAGCCGTAAATGCAAAAGCAATAAATATATTGTTTTGTGCATTAGACCAAAATGAATATAACCGTGTTAGTATCTGCACTACTGCATATCAAATTTGGCAAACGCTGAAAACCACTCATGAAGGTACTAACAAGGTTAAACAAGCCAAAATAGCCATGCTGAAAAGTCAGTTTCAAAATTTCAAAATGAAACCGAATGAGACAATCAATGATATGTATTCACGGTTTCAAACTATCAACCATGCACTTATTGGCTTAGGACAAAAGTATTCTGATTTTGATGTTGTTTCAACAGTCCTACATTCTCTGACTAGTGAATGGGAAGGAAAAGTATTAGCAATTGAAGAAGCTAATGACCTTTCCGTCATGAAGCCAGATGAATTGATAGGAAATCTAATGTCCTATGAAGCTAACTTGCAGACTAGAAAGGAACAAAAAGAAGAAAAGAAAAACATGGTATTCCATGCTGAAAAAGACGAAAATGAATCAAAGTCTGAAGATGAAGATCTGGCATTCATTGCAAAAGGTTTCAAAAAATTCCTAAAACAACGAAAAGCCAGTCGTTATAACAGAAAGAAATCTGGATCAAATAAACCAACATCATCCGCTATAGAATGCTTCAACTGTCACAAAAAGGGGCACATGCACAAGAATTGTCCGGAGCAAAAGAAGAAGTCAGAAAATGACAAATTAAAATATAAGAAGGACAAATCAAAGAAACGAGCATTCTCGGTAACATGGGATGATACAGACTCATCAGAAAGTGATAGTGATACGGAAGATGAACAAGCAAATGTCTGTTTCATGGCAACAGAAGATGAGGTACAAATTCCTACATTTGATGAAGTACTTGATATTAATGCTGAATTGATAGTCAAATATAAAGACATAAAACGACAGTTAAAAGAAGCCAAAGCAGATTTGAGTAGAGCAGAATTTGAACGAGATATGTTAAAAGACGAGAAGAAAATATTAGAAGAAGAATTTGAAAAACTTCAAGAATCATCATCTAATGTTGACTCTCAATTATCTCTTTTGAGTCAAGAAATTGAAACTCAAAAAGAGAAAAATGATGCTCTCACTACTAAAAATCATGAGCTTAAGGCAAAAGTCAAAATTCTGGACCTAGAAAAGGCTAGTTTACAAACTAAGTTAGATGACATTACTCAAAATGTTTCTAACTTTAACAAAGGTCGAGAAAATTTGACAAAAATCATTAAAAGTTCACAATCTATTTCAAATAAACAAGGTTTGGGATATAAGAAACAAGAAACCAAGAAACATCTTGGTAATGAAAGGAAGAAGAAAGTACAAAAGACTGAAGCTAAGAAAATCTTAGTTTATTATATTCCAAACCAAAACCAGTTGTGAAATTTCAGAAGAAAAATGTCAAAACTATCAAAATATGGGTTCCTAAAACAAATAACAATTTGATTAGGAACAAATATATTCAGAATTTCATGAATACTGTGCATCTTAATACTAATTATATATATAAAGGGGATACCGGACCCGTATGGGTTTGGACTCCTAAGACCTAACTCTTAGGACCCCATAAAAAGTGGGTACCATGGACTTAATTTTATTTTTTGCAGGTCCCACTTAAGAAAAGAGGAAAGTGGATATTGGACAGTGGTTGCTCGAAGCACATGACTGGAGACAAGAGCTTACTGACAAATATTACATACTCAGATGGTGGCTCCGTCACTTTTGGAGATAATTCAAAAGGCTATATCATCGGCAAAGGCGATGTGAGCAATTGCGGTACATCTAACTTACCTCTCATTACTAATGTCATGCTAGTTAGAAATTTGAAACACAATTTACTTAGTATTAGTACTAAATAGTGTCGTGTTTTAATTCGTACTAGACTTGTGTGTATTATCATATTGTGTGAATCTTAACTCTTGATCTATGGTAGTAGTTTTATGTTGCTTATATAATTTACATCCTCTATTTAACAACTCCTTTTCGTCGATGACAAAGGGGGAGAAAATTGTGCTAACGGTATATATGCAGGAAAATATAGATTTACAGGCACAATCTCAGGGGGAGATCATATACAGGGGGAGATTCATAACTATGTTGTCATCAATCAAAAAGGGGGAGAATGTTGAGTCAAGATTTTTATAGAGTTTTGATTTCTGACAAAGGGATAAGCCGTGATCGACAAAAAGAAGTTATTCATTGTTTTAAAGAGACACAAAGAGCTCCATACGTTAGAGGTGATTATTTGGTATGTTAGTAGAGTTATTTATGTTAAAATCTATCCTCAAATAATCTCATACCTTCAATCTTTGAATATACATACATATATATATATATATATATGAGTGCACATTAACTGTGCAATCTGAGCTAAACCGGTCGACCGGTTAAAACCAGACGGTCGACCGTTTCTGCCCAAAATGCACAGATAACGTGCACAAGTGTACATAACGTATATATATTCAAATTCCTGTCTACTGGTCCATTTTTTCCTGTCGACCGTTTTCAAACAGAAAGCAACCTTTCGTACAGACACTTCATTTTCTTCAACGGTTGCTTCTCTTTCTCTTCACCAATGATCATGACCTTTGTTTGTACCTTTTCACAAAGGGTTACAACTGTTTATTTCTTATGTAAACATCATGAAATCATTATTCCAATTCGACCAATTCTATTATTCTAATCTCTATTCTATTGATCTCTATCTTGAACTCTCAAGCGCTCGAATTGCTCATATTCTATCATATATCGTTTTGAATCCTAGAATTTATTTAACATTCTTTTGATTCAATACGATATCCACTTCCAAATCTTCATATATACAAATATTCTATTTGAGGATAAGATTATAGGAAGTTTGTACTACAAGTGACAAAATTGTGTTAGCAAGAACACATACCGTCAACAAACAATTATATTCATCTTTGTTGAAGTCCTCGGTGTTGTAAGAGGCAAGTGTTGAAGTCCTCAGTGTATTAGAGGCGTGAAATCCCATTCGTCTGCTCGGGTGTTCTAAACCTGTTCCTCCGGGTGAAGCGAGGTAGTTAATAGTGAAAATCCAGATAGAAGTCTGGGACTGGACGTAGGACGATGCTCCGAACCAGTATAAAAATCTCTGGTGTGATTTTTCTATTTTACTGAATTTTCTATTATCTGTGATTAGTCATATATTTGTGTGTTATACATCATATTACACGATCCGTGTGTACTATATTAGCACGTACACATTTTCATTTCAAGAATTAACCGATAAAGTACACAAATGTTCCACACCACTTGTCTTAAAAAATCATTTAATTAGATTTCTCATTCAAGTGAAGTAATAGTTTTATATTGGAAAATACTTCTTTTAAAATTGTTTTAAATATTAATATAACAAAAATTAATAAATAAAAGGTATGATTATATTTATATAGTTTAAACTCTTACTTTGAAAGTAGTTTTAAAATTGTATTTACTATACAAAGTTGATTTTGATACTATTCATTTTATGTAAAAAAAATTCAAGAAATACTGCTTTATAACACTTTAAAATTTAATATATAAGTTACGTACATAAATATTCCATATGGTGAAATTTTCATGGCATTTAAAAGCAAGCAAAAAAGTAATTCAAAATTAGAAAATAACAAGTAGAAACTCAACAAACAGAGCTTAAAAGCAGCATAATAGCAACATAAAAATACAACATGAGAAAGCAGCATAAGAGCACGACATAGGGGGAAAAGGAATTGCCTAGAGCTCACACTCCAGGCCATGGCTGGTTGACTATGATACACTAGTCGGTCGGTGGTGTTGCTTAGAGTGTTCGTGCTCCCAACAGCACTTCGATTATTGTTTATTCACCTTCCGACGATCGAAACTTGGACCATTGAACTTAAAATTGCAAATGCATGTACTTAAATAGCTCCATAACACAAAGGTTTAGCAAAGAGATGAAAATTTGAGTTTGTAGTATAAGATCTTACAGGCTTTTCTATCTCTGTTTACAGTAAGTGCACACAGATAATCATACAACCGTAGTTCATCCAAAAATTCACTATAAACCAAACTACTTTAGCATGCAAGTCAAATAGAAATAGATATGAGAATTACTTACCTTTCTTCTTCAATTTAGTAGCTAAAACTACCAACTTTGACCCAAATCTTCAAATCAGCAAATCCTAATTGACCCTCAAACAAATAGGCATAAAACCGAATTACTCTACTGTAAAAACTATATTAACTTTTCTAATAAGATGTATACAAGTTTGAAATTACTACCTAAAATCATAAACTTCTAATAAGGTTCCTACACACCACCAAAGGGCATATCATCCCCTAGACGGATACACAGCATGCAACTAATATATGTGCCTAGCAGGATATGTCATACCATTTAGTTAGTTCATCCAAAAAGTTTTGAATTTTATAAGGCTGGCTCTAGCCCAGCTTCATCCGAATAGCTATGCATGTAACAACCCGAGATTTCGCATTAATTAATTGTCATCGGTAAACGATTAATCTGTTGGTTAATTGATGTTGGAAGTTTTTTAATCAGATTGAAATTCATTGATAAAATTTGTCAATCGCTATTTGGAATTTTAAAGCGGTTGGTATTTTGTTAAACAGTATGTTATTGTTGAGTGGGCTTTAAACTTTGATTATTGCCCACGTTTTCAATTGATTGTTTTGCCATGATAACTAGTTAAGGCAACCCATCCCCTTTACCCCTTAATTCTTTTTTTCGTTCGAAATCTATACTAAAGAAAACCCTAGAGAAAGCGTACGAAAGAAAGAAAAATGGTGGCTCGTTCGTTCGTCCCCTTTTTTTTCAAATTAGGGCTCGCTTGTCTCGTTCATTCCCGCTGCGAAGAAGTTGGGGTTTTGATTGTCGAAGGCGGCAACTTCGCTTTTCTTGATCGGAAGAAAGAATGGCAGCCTCGTCAATTAGGGCTTCCGATTTAATTCAATCGAGTCAACGTTGCTTGCTGCGGCTGTCTCTACCACGTCGAAGCAAGGTGAGTGTTCCACTCACATCTAATTCCATCTCGAGCTTATTAGTGTTCGAATCCTATGATTTTCATTCGTATTCGATTGTTGATTTCATTATTCGTTTTGTCGTCCATTCGACTATGTGGGAAGTTGATGTTTTTCTGACTTGGTTATCTTCCGTGTCTTGATGAGTTGCCATGATGACTTTGAGTTGTTTCGAGCATTTGTGCATTGACTTCGGCCATTGTTTGAACTATTGTGACTTCGGCATTTACTTGATTTTGAACTGTTCGTTTTCTTGGTAATTTCGTTTTGGTGTGGTTGATTTCTTGTTTTCTGGTTGTCATGACGCGACTTCACCTCGTGACCACCATGGCTTGATGGTTTTGCTGTGATGATTTTGGTAGTTCGACTTTGGCCACCCTTTGGTCACTTGACTTTGTTGAATTTCTATTACTTGACTGAACCTATTTCTGGTACCTTGCTCGATTTGCTTCAATGTGTTATTTACCCTGCTGCATATCACTGCATTACACTTGCATATGCTCTCTGATATATTAGAGTCAGTTAGAATTCTTGACATGTTGTATTGTGTTTTACTGTCGCTTGATAATGTATAGTCTATGTTGCATTTGGGTTGAGTCAGTGACTTGCCTTTGCATTTTATTTGTGGGTTGGTGCAAATTGCTTCCACACTGATTCATTAAGGTGTCCACTGCTCGACTTTATGGTCGGGTTCCTTCATGTGACCGGTATTTGTGCATTATTACTATTACATACACACGTTGGTCCATTCTTGTGTCCAGGCCTGTCCTGGTCTGATTCCTTTGCAATGCAGATTGTTCGAGTTCTGCTGCCTTTTGATGGTATTTGTGTAGTCTGGTCTAGTTGGTTTGCTATCTGCATTATAGACATTGTTCGATAGCACTTGTTTGTATCAAAAATGGGCACAACACTCTTCAGAAGTCTTTGAAGAGATAAACGTGTAGAATGAAAATTAAAACTGTGGATTATCTAACAAAAACTCCAAATAACAGAAAGTAAATTGCAAAGACAAGCGATTTAGAGTGGTTCGGCTTTTTAGCCTACGTCCACTATGAAGTTTGATGATTTTATTGCTCGACACTCGAAGATTACAATTGTTTATACTGTATTACAACTGGTTTTATAAGCTAAGTCTGAAACTAAAGCAGTGGCGGTGATGCAGAGTAAATCTGGCAGAGTCTGGGCGCTCTTTAGCTCTTAAAATTGTCCGACCCCTTTTCTGAATGACCAGGGGCTCTATTTATAGATGTAGGAGGCTGATATTTCGCCTAAAATTCGGGGAGACCAGTTCTGGTACGTGAGGGGGCCCACATGCCCACTCTTTGGAAATCCGGGCCCACTTTGGGATCGATTCGACCCTTGCTTCGAATCGATCAAGATTTGCTCCGATTGAGCTGAAATTTGGCATGGACATTCCTTAGGTCGCCAGTTAGCTCCTGTCCAAATTTCATAGCATTTGGACTTGTAGATCTCGAGATATGATCGATGCAAGTTGGTCCATATCGATTCGACCATTGCTTCGAATCGATTAAGATTTGCTCCGATTGAGTTGAAATTTGGCATGGACATTCCTTAGGTTGCCAGTTAGCTCCTGTCCAAATTTCATAGCATTTGGACTTGTAGATCTCGAGATATGATCGATGCAAGTTGGTCCATATCGATTCGACCCTTGCTTCGAATCGATCAAGATTTGCTCCGATTGAGCTGAAATTTGGCGTGGACATTCCTTAGGTAGCCAGTAAGCAACTGTGAAAATTTCATAGTATTTGGACTTGTAGATCTCGAGATATGATCGATGCAAATTAGGTTTTCTCGACCGTGATCGATCAATATCTTGAGCATAAAAACTTCGATTGACTTGAAATTTAGGATGTTGGATTTCTTAGCTTTGCTTGTCATGTCATATCAATTGTAGCTCGATCCGAACTCGGAAAAAATTTACCGACATCCATAGTAGACCTATGTATAACCGATCTTCAAGACGAACTGTCATTGGTTTCTAGTCAAGTTCTTGGTGTCACGGCCTTGCCAAAAGGCGGGATAACATTTGCCCCCCAAAGTACATCTTGTGTGAACATGACGTGCTTTGAAATGCTGCATCCTTCATTCTGAAAAAGTTCTATCTGATTCGTTGAGTAGTTGCTATCTTTTCGTCAAAAGATGTAACCTTCGATTGATTTCCAGTAATATAAATGTTGATTGAACCACTGTCAGTGGTTATGTAGTGCAATGTTGTAACTGAGTGTCGAGTGCTAGCGATTTGTTGTTCGCTGTTGTAATTGTCATCAGGTGAGCATTCAATTTCTGTAAATTTTGAAAATTGAATGTTAGTCTGTCATATATGTACGTATGTTAACCTGGCTCCCGTTAACGTTTGAATGTTCACGAGTCATTGTCAAATTCTTTAGTTTTTGTTTGGATTGAGTTTCGTATCGATCCTCTCCTGGATCAAAGTGAAATTCAAGTTGTAACAACGTTTGATGGTTGTCTTTGAATGCTCCTTCGTAACGATCCTCTCCTGAATCGATGTGAAGGGTTGGAATGTATGCTTCGTATTGGTGGATACGTAATATTGGATCTCGGATTGATGGATACAAAAGTAATGCTTTGTATCGACAGAGTCAAACGATCCAGACATAATCATGCAGTGATGCTTCACGGAGGTTATGCCATTCCTTATTCGTTTATTCAATAAGAATCCCCGATTGTGGATAATCTTTGATAGGAGTCATCCATGATTCTTCTCCTAGATCCATCTCTAAGATCTAGTTGATCTTCATATGTCAATGCTTGGAATAATAAGCATTTCAACTGGGATAAAGTGTTTTTGCCATGCATCCCCGGAACTGGCTAGCTTGGCCAGTGACTTAGTTTTTTCATTTGGCCCTCCGAGGATGTGTGTAATGGTATAATAGTCGAAGTCGACTAGTAGCTTTTGGACCCAGCTAGGATGAGGGGCAAGATGTTGCCCCCTAGTTGAATAATCTTCCCTGACTCGGTATACTACTAACCAATAATCACATAATATATGCAAAGTTTCCACTCCTAGTTTTCTTGTAAGTTTGAGCGCCAAGGCTTCATACTTAGCTTCGTTATTTGTTGCAAGGAAGTTAAGTTTGAGGGCGTGGCAGATCGATCGTTCCTCAGTAGTCATTAACGCAACTCCGACATTAAAAAAGCCGATTATTGGAAGTTCCATCTGTGTACGTCCTCCATCGGTTGGACAGTTCGCCACTGTTCTTTAGATAGTCATCCGATGTGATGGATTCAGACATGAAGTATGCTAATGTTTGATCATGGAGAGCTCCCTAAGGGAGATATGTGAAATCAAATTGGCTTAGCTCGATATCCCATTCGAGTATCCTTTCAGACATCTAAGGCCGCTGTTGTAACTATCATAACGGTTGGTTGATATGGACGTTAACAGGGTGAGCTTGTCAATAGTCATCCTTCATCATATACTGGTCTTTGGATTCGTTTCTCTTCACATAGCATTGCGACGCTTATGGCATGTGCTGACACGGCCCAATTGATGTATAAATCTTCGTGATCCAAAGGTTCGGGTAAAATGGGAGGTCTCTTTAAGCGATCTATCAGATCTGCTTGGTTGTCCTCGGTACATGGGTGTCCCTAACTGTCATAATTTTCTAGAAATTAGTCTTGATTCGATGAGAATTGATGATGAAAACAAAGAATCTTTCTGATGTAATGGTGAAAGAGCATTTCAAAGGATCGAGTTTCATCCTGCATTTTTTGGAGAGCACTGAATACCTCTGTCAAGTCATCGATATGGTCGTTTGATAGCCGTGATCTCACGAGCATATTAACCACATCTACTTTCATCGGTCGGTCGATCTAATTTTTGAATGATCTGCTAATCGTCCTTTTGTAAGTAGCACAAGTGTCCTTAAGTTTTAGTCTATAGATTGCAGCATAGCACTATAGGCCCAGGTTAGTAGCGAAACAGTTGTATTCCTGGTTTGGGACATGCTTCGGTATCTGATTGTATCTGGAGTTTGTATCCATGGATGTGAGTAATTCATGTATGATGGTCAGGTCCATCAGTTGGTCGATCATTGGGAGTGGAAAGCCGTGCTTTGTCATATCCCATGCAAATCTGAGTAGTTGATGTATGTCCTCCACTCTCTGTTCGTTTTTCTTATAAGTAAAGGATTGGATATTCACTTTGTTTGGAGGGCATCATGGAAAAACCCACTGGTTTTGAGCAGATTCGCCTCCTCTTTTAGTGCAACAGATCTCTCCGGATCCATGTCGCATCGTTTTTGTTCACCGAGACATGCCTCGGGTCGACATTTAATGCAAGGTTCTTCATGGCTAGCGAGAGTCCATATATATATATATATGAGGTCGAATCCAAGCGAACACATCAAGATTCACTTGAAGTAAAACAATTGACTCTTTCTTCATAATTGCGTAGAGTTGTGATCTGATCTACAATACTCGTGATGGGTTGTAGGTGCCTCATGTGTTTATTTGCAATGGTAAATGATCAGGCTTACAAGGACGTTGAATCAAAGGATTAGTAGAACTTAGCCTTGTATTGCACGCTGCTACATAGCTGGCTCCAGCTTTGAGATTGAATTGACTTATGTTTCTGAATGATGTGTTTTTCATTCAATGTACCTGCGATCCATTGCTCATTGGAAAGGTCAGAATGATGATCAGTCGCCCATAAGTCCTGGTATTGATCCGATGATTCTATCTCTAGGCATCCTTTCGGTCGCAACCTAGAGTTGTTATGAATATCAGGCATGGGTCATAGGTTCAAATTGTCATAGTCAACTCTCGGATAATTACTCTTTTGCCCCCAGCCTCGGGTTGGCGGATGCATTACGGGGACGATCTAGTCTTGTCCTAGTTGTGTCTATACTGTAGTTCAAGCTTTAAGAACCGGAGTTGACTGATGAATGGTTGAGTCATATTACCTTATCTTCTTGTTCGTGCCCCTAAGTCTGGGGAGTATCTCGATAAGTGGCAAGGTAGACAATGTCCACTTCAATTTTGTATTATATTCCATTGAACCATAGGATCAAATTAACGGACGGAGGGCAGAGTCGTGCCTATCATGCATTATGTTCTAGTTCTTTCCTCTAGGCGGAATACATTGTTACTTTGCCGACATTCGGACATAAGCTAGATTCTGGACGGTCAATGACATTCGCTCTGCGGCTTATGTCGCCATACTTTGGGCAAAAACTGAAGAGTGAATCGCCTAGTCAGATCCAATGCAGGATTGGTGCTTCCCTTGTCGAATCCAGGGTAAGAATTAGTGTGCAGATGTTTAGGTTGCACTTGTTTCGAATCGTTCTTTTAGTTGGATCATGGTAAGAGTCAATGAATGAATGGTCGCGTTGCATTCATTTGGAGTTGGCTGATCAACCATGTCCATTTCGATTTACGTTCTCCCGTTAGATCTGGGGATAAAGTCAGCTCAAATGCAGTCATGTCATGCTCATCTAGTCTCATGTTCTTCCTGATGGATTGAAGGAAGGCGATGGAGGACGAATGGTAAAGTCACACTCATTTGTGATTTACACTTCTATTCATGCTATGCTGGTCGAAGATATTCGATGCATGCTCGGGTCACATTGATTTGTAGTTGAAGAAGATTGATATTGACCGTCGATTCGATGGCATGATGCAGAATGCTCGGACCTTATTTCCTGTCAATCCGATGGTATGATATGAAAGGCACAGATCGACATTGCCCGTCGATCCGGCGGTATGATATGATCGGTTGCTTGTAACTTTGGGCATCATTATGTTTGGTTGGCATCAAGGCCTCCATGCAGTCGTTGCCTTAAGTTTTAATGGACGCTAAGCCGGAGAGGCAGCGAGTCACCTTTCTCTTCTTTCAGTAATTTGTACTTCTGCCCCCAGTCTTGGGGATAAGCCATAATAGGCGTTATGCAATACTGTTCACTGTTTAATTTTAACATCCACACTCTGGGGACTTGTATCTTTATGACAGCTGTTGATCACTCATTTTCATGTGTTGAGTCTGCGTCTATGCTCGGAGAATGAGTGATGTAACTTGGTTGAGATGCAGTCGAAGTTGTTAGGTGGACGGGTCCACCCTCCTCAAGGCCGTACTCGATGTAGATGCAGTCGAAGTCGTTAGGTGGATGGGTCCACCCTCCTCGAAGCTGCATTGAATGGAGATACGGTCGAAGTCGTTAGGTAGATGTATCTGCCCTCCTCGAAGCCGTATTTGATGGGGATGCAGTTAAAGTCGTTAGGTGGACGGGTCCACTCTCCTCGAAGCTGCATTGAATGGAGATACGGTTGAAGTCGTTAGGTAGATGGATCTACCCTCCTCGAAGCCGTATTTGATGGGGATGCAGTCGAAGTCGTTAGGTGGACGGGTCCACCCTCCTCGAAGCTGCATTGTATGGAGATACGGTCGAAGTCGTTAGGTAGATGGATCTACCCTCCTCGAAGCCATATTTGATGGGGATGCAGTCGAAGTTGTTAGGTGGATGGGTCCACCCTCCTCGAAGCTGCATTGAATGGAGATACGGTCGAAGTCGTTAGGTAGATGGATCTACCCTCCTCGAAGCCGTATTTGATGGGGATGCAGTCGAAGTTGTTAGGTGGACGGGTCCAACCTCCTCGAAGCTGCATTGAATGGAGATACGGTCGAAGTCGTTAGGTAGATGTATCTGCCCTCCTCGAAGCCGTATTTGATGTAGATGCAGTCGAAGTCGTTAGGTGGACGGGTCCACCCTCCTCGAAGCTGCATTGAATGGAGATACGGTCGAAGTCGTTAGGTAGATGGATCTACCCTCCTCGAAGCCGTATTTGATGGGGATGCAGTCGAAGTTGTTAGGTGGACGGGTCCACCCTCCTCGAAGCTGCATTGAATGGAGATACGGTCGAAGTCGTTAGGTAGATGGATCTACCCTCCTCGAAGCCGTATTTGGTTGTAGTTTATACTCCGGCTCGAGCTCTCGGAGTCCGGAGTTAGTTTAATGTATATACTCCAGTTCGCGCTCTCGAAAGCTGGAGTTTGTTGATGTATATACTCCGGTTCGCGCTCTCGGAATCCGGAGTTAGTTAATGTTTATACTCCAGTTTGCGCTCTCGGAAGCTGGAGTTTGTTGATGTTTGTACCCAGCTCGCGCTCTCGGAGTACTCTGGGGTTTGGTTAATGTTTATACTCCGTCTCGCACTTTGGGAGTACGGAGTTGATGTATGTTTATACTCCATCTCGCACTCTGGGAGTACGGAGTTGGTTAAATGTTTATACTCCGTCTCGCACTCTGGGAGTACGGAGTTGATGTATGTTTATACTCCATCTCGCACTCTGGGAGTATGGAGTTGATGTATGTTTATACTCCATCTCGCACTCTGGGAGTACGGAGTTGGTTAAATGTTTATACTCCGTCTCGCACTCTGGGAGTACGGAGTTGATGTATGTTTATACTCCATCTCGCACTCTGGGAGTACGGAGTTGATGTATGTTTATACTCCATCTCGCACTCTGGGAGTACGGAGTTGGTTAAATGTTTATACTCCGTCTCGCACTCTGGGAGTACGGAGTTGGTTGAATGTTTATACTCCGTCTCGCGCTCTGGGAGTACGGAGTTGGTGTTGGGATTGTCGTGTATCGACCCATTTTTAGCCTTGAAGTGATGGCTTGCCCCTGAGCTCGGGGTTTCACTTAGCGAGTGATCGGTGGGATCCCGATTATCTTCCACTTATATGCCCTTCAACGAAGGGTGAGATTTAGTTTATGGACAGTTGGATCGCGTCCATGTTGATTTGGATTCCGCTTTTGCTAGGCCTAAGGAGTAAGATTAGTGTTCTGGCAAACTTTGTGCTTGAGCATAGGAAGGGATGGTCGAACTACATCCACTCTGAGTTGTGTATTTTTCCTTAAGTCGGGTGCAAGAATTGGAGAGTAGACAGTCGGGTCACGTCCAATTTATACTTTGCATTCTTTGGATCGAGCTAAGGAAAAGAGTTGAAATGAAAGCTCATGACGGTTAGCGAGTAGGCAGTCAGTCGTTGATGACTTTAAATTGAGGGTTGGCCCCTGATGAAGTCGGTTTAAGGCATGATTGTTTTGCCGAATCATAGACGCAAACTGGGGAGTGAACGGTCAAATCATATCCACTTTAAACATGTGTTTTCAAATAACCCCAAGTGTCTAATGTAGGATTGGATGCATGGATGGTGACGTTGCGTCCACCCTTGGTGTGATTCCGATTTTATCGGACATCAGAAGAAGCGTAAGTATGTTAGTGAGCTTTAAGTACGAGATGGAGAGTACATTGTTGGGATATATCACTCCAAGTCTTTCCCAGATCTCCAATTAAATTGCATAGGCGGCTGAGTGGATGGTCGGTTGCATCCACTCTGTACTAGAGTCCTGACCTTGTCGGTCTCTTCTGCTTTGATGCCTTGCCCCCAGTCAGGGGCGTATAGTAGCAGATGAGTGGTTGAATCATGATCGTCATGATGATGCCTCAATGATTTGATCATAGTCTGCGGAGGTTGTTTTGCACCCAATCTTGAGTACTCGGTTACCTGCGTCATTTGCAAGTAGTTTAATTCAAGTAGGTCATATTTCGCAATGTAAATGAAATTGAATTGGAAATAATTCAAAAGAGATCGAATCAAATCTCGCTGATAAGTGAGGCAGCGTCGTATGCTCGCTATTGCACTTCATTCCAGCCCTTCTCAGTTGGAAGTCTAATGCAAATGGTTCAATTTGACCAAAGTCCTCGATTGATAGGGATCGGATGTTCACGGTCCTTCGTTTTATGGGGCTTGCACATATTGTCGGAGCTATCCTTCCCGGAGAACCCTTATGGCGTTGGCGTTCATGGTAGCCATTTAGAGAAGAGGAGTTTTCCAATTTAGAGTATGGAGCAGGTCCCCTCCTTATCTTGCTATGTTGATCCTTCATCTGATTCATTAACTCAAAATTTACCTATACATGTTGGTGTAGTTGTCGGTGGCAGTCCACCAGTTCTCTTGTCAAAGTCTGGAAATAAGCGCTGGTGATGAATTCATTTATGGGTATCGGCAGCAACTGGCTGCGGGCTTTGGATAAATTCGTTGGCTGCCAGCTTCTTCATTCACTTCAACAATATAAGAAGTAGAACTGGTATGTCTAACCACGATTGACAATGTTCTTTGAGGAATGGGGGAAGACAGCTACATTTGATGGCAGTCATCGCTCTTGGTGTAAGCCATGCGCAATTCTCACTTCATGAGGTAGTGCCAGGGGTTATATATTTCCAAAGTGCACTGACATAGTCAGCGTGTTGAATTTTCATTGGAAGTTCTGCTTGTAGGATGGTTTCAACGAATAGGTCTCGACTGGGAAAGATTCTCCAATCGACATTATGATCCAGTCCATTTTATTGCCAAGGGGTCTTGTAACACTAATGAATGATGTATGCACGATTGCCCAACGTTTGAGTGGTTGGTAATGCCGATTGGACGGCGGGTTGGTTAAAATGGGCTAATAGATTGGTGTTTATCCCAAACTTTCATCCAGATAGGAGACCTATATAGGTTATTAAGGAAGTCCTCTTGAGGTTGTATGTCATGCTTTTAGTCATGTGGACGTGGAATGATTAAGATGCGGGCATTTGAAGATGGTTCAGAAGCGACCAGCTATGTTTTGAGTTGGCATTGTAGGGCAGTCGTCATATTAGCCATCGTACCATAGTTGTCAATTCAGGAGTTTAAAAGCTGGTCAATTGGAGGAAGTAGCATTCCACCCATTCCTTGATTGCAACTCAACGTTTGCTGTTGTGATCTCCTATGTCTTGCTCAGTCATGGAACAATTAGAAGCACGGATGGAATGTTCCTTCATTAAATTGGTGATTGAATTCACTATGCGGGTGCCCTGCGCTGTGGCTAGGGCTTCCGATTTAATTCAATCGAGTCAATGTTGCTTGCTGCGGCTGTCTCTACCACGTCGAAGCAAGGTGAGTGTTCCACTCGCATCCAATTCCATCTCGAGCTTATTAGTGTTCGAATCCTATTATTTTCGTTCGTATTCGATTGTTGATTTCATTATTCGTTTTGTCGGCCATTCGACTATGTGGGAAGTTGATGTTTTTCTGACTTGGTTATCTTCCGTGTCTTAATGAGTTGCCATGATGACTTTGAGTTGTTTCGAGCATTTGTGCATTGACTTCGGCCATTGTTTGAACTATTGTGACTTCGGCATTTACTTGATTTTGAACTGTTCGTTTTCTTGGTAATTTCGTTTTGGTGTTGTTGATTTCTTGTTTTCTGGTTGTCACGACGTGACTTCACCTCGTGACCACCATGGCTTGATGGTTTTGCTGTGATGATTTTGGTAGTTCGACTTTGGCCACCCTTTGGTCACTTGACTTTGTTGAATTTCTATTACTGGACTGAAACTATTTCTGGTACCTTGCTCGATTTGCTTCAATGTGTTATTTACCCTGCTGCATATCACTGCATTACACTTGCATATGCTCTCTGATATATTAGAGTCAGTTAGCATTCTTGACATATTGTATTGTGTTTTACTGTCACTTGAGAATGTATAGTCTATGTTGCATTTGGGTTGAGTCAGTGACTTGCCTTTGCATTTTATTTGTGGGTTGGTGCAAATTGCTTCCGCACTGATTCATTGAGGTGTCCACTGCTCGACTTTATGGTCGGGTTCCTTCATGTGACCGATATTTGTGCATTATTACTATTGCATACGCACGTTGGTCCATTCTTGTGTCCAGGCCTGTCTTGGTCTGATTCTTTTGCAATGCAGATTGTTCGAGTTCTGCTGCCTTGTGATGGTATTTGTGTAGTCTGGTCTAGTTGGTTTGCTATCTGCATTATAGACATTGTTCGATAGCACTTGCTTCCTTGTCTTCTGCATCGAGTCTGCATTGTGTACATGGTTTCATAGTTGCAACCTTGGTCCGCTTTATGTATTCCAGTTGTTCGATTTTGGTGCAGGCAGTGGTTGTGTACTTCACTTGAAGTTTGCATCATTGTGTAGCCTTGTCCTTTGTTGCCTCTGTTCATCTCGTAGTCTGGTACGCTTTTGAAGTTCTGGTCTTGAGTTGCAGACTTGAGTTTGTTGTGCACTTCATACTGTATAGCTAGTTGATCATATATGTTGACTTGAGTTTCATTTCTTGTTAATGTGTAAATTTGTGTGCCGGTCCCCATTAGCATTACTGGTTTGATGTACATCAGTCTGGGCAGTTTGTTTTATTATAGTTGTCATGTATACTGATGCTTTGGAGCTATAGCTTACTTTGATAGTCATGTTACCATATTGACTTGTTGGTTTGTGCAGTTCTCGGCCACACTATTGTCTTGAACTTGACTGTTTGGTTTGAGCTGAACATTCGAACTTCATGTGTGCATCTCTCTGCCTTTTGCTCTTTAGAAGTTTTGACAATTGCATTCGAGTGTGTACTGGGTCTTTGAGCTGGTGACATTTGATCCAGATTACTTCTGCGTTTTGGTCTGCATCCCTAATTTGTTCATTGACTTGAAGTCTGATAGCACTCGAGTTTTGTTCTAGTTTGCATCTGTACCATTCTATTTTCACTTGAATATGTTGTAGTAGAGTTGCTTGTGCATTTTGATGTTTTTGAGTTGAGTCTGCACTGTGCATGTTGTTTGTATATATGTATACAAGTGTGAATGCATTTACTTCACTATTCACTACAAGTCTGGGTTGTTGTCGACCGTTATTGCAATTGTACATTTGAATTTTGGGTTGAGACCGTGATTTTTATGTCCTGACCATTTCATTTGAATTTTCACCTGAGTTGAACCCAGTTTAAATGCTCGGGTTTGACCTCATGCTCGATCGGGAGTTTTCATTGTGCATTCGTGTGCACATCGTTCATTTGATGGTTACTGGGTGGATGCTGTTGTAGTTCCATCTGGTTCATTTTGATTTGATTGGATGCCATGTGTTTCAGATTCATTGAGATTTTGTGTATTTCATCACTGTAGTGGCGAGGCAGTGCACGCTAGCGTGTACTGCAGCCAAACAGTATGGATTATTTTGTTGTTAATTGTTGTTTAGGCAATTTTGTGGTTTTCCTGTTATCTTCATTGATAATCGTTTTATTCATCTTGTTGATGATTTGGATCGCTGATTTGTTGTTTAACACTATTTAGTGTTATATCTGCCGTTATTCGATTCTCTCATCGAGGAGTTGGATATACGAGATTTCTGTGACTGTCGTATATTTGATATTTGATTATTATTGCTTCTATGCATTAATAACTGAGTTTGAATTAGACTAACCCGTGTATTATTTTCTTTTGAATTTAATAATCGGGTCAGACCCGAGTTATTTCAGGTTGTAGATATCTTGCTTTGGATTGCTGTTTGAGCTATGAAGACTTTTCATATCTTTTGGAGTAGTCGTGTCATAGTATAGGTTGATATGTATTCATGTATATTAGTCGATAATGTACTTGTATATATAACTTCCAGAGTCGACAGTTGTAGTTGTATCATATGTATTGTTTCAACTGTATTGTAACTGACATCAGTTATATATATGAGACTTTTTTTATCTGTGTTCCGCATTTTTAGTATCTGTGTTATTATTATATTTATTGTCCTAAACTATTATGAACCATCGTAGTTTGTTTTATACTGGAATTGGGTATGTCGATGGGAGTAAACAAATAAGAGATGAAAAATGAAAAAAAAATATACCACTCCTATCGAGGTAACCAATACTAGTGTAAGGCCAACTACGGATGGTCGCTCCTATCCAGACTTATTCTTCGTAATAACAGACAGTATTTCTTTTAATACTCTTTGTTATTGTGACCATAGAGGTGGGGCGTCACAATGCATTTCTTTATGGATTATTTATAATCTTCATTGATTGTTTCAAAAGGATTCCCAGTAATCGAGAGATTTGATATCTATTTAGCTTCAAGCACCGTAAGAGAAATCCTTTCCTCATTTTCTTGGAACCATCCAGCGGTTACCGAATCGTGGTTAGCACCTAGAATAAATTAAGCTATTTCAAGGATGAGTTCTTCTTTGTTCGCTGTCCACCTGGATTTGTTCAGCGATGGTTGTCACCCTATAAGTTCTATTCTTGTCCTTTTATGAAAAACCAGGTTCATATTTTGCTATCACTAAACGTCTTTTCGGTTCCTTGCAGATATACCGCACAGGCATGGTAATGCAACTCTGGTAGAAACCCTCCGACAACTTCACCAAATACCAGAGGAAAGGAGAGAGGCTAAGACGTTGCTTAGTAATGAGAATTTGCAAGCATATAATTTTTGGACCCAGATTGTAGCGTAGAACTTGCTCCAGAAACTACTGATTGTGATGTGGATAATTCTTCGTTCGGAGATAATGGAGACCACTCATTGGTGCCTCCATTTCAAAGTCCAGCAGTTGAGACCAGCGACATACAAGGGCATACCAAAGAAGGAGAAGTTAGAGGTAAAGGAGGAGGTAACAAAGGAAGAGAAGGCCAAGTTGGTACTGATGTGAGCCATGACCCATCTATTGATGAAGGTGATGATGATGACTAGCTACCTCTCCAAAGAAGAAGTCTTAATATTAAAATCTCCAAAAGGCAGATTTTGACTCTACTACTGCCATCGTCGGCCACCACTACAATTGAAACTCCCATAGAGCCTTTGGAGGATCCTTATGCTGGTCTTGGGCCGATTTCGGATAATACCTTTCATATAGTCTTGGAGATGTGAGCATCAGGGATGTTGGATCCCACATTTGCTTCTAAGAAGATGTGCCTTTGACTACAGCATGGGAGAATACCCCTGTCAGCAAAGTTCAAACCCATGGTCCTTGGGGGGACACTAGGACACTTACATGCACACACACATGAATTGCACTTTGCCTAGCTAAAGTTGTATTCTAATTTTGTCATAGCTGATTTGTCTTTGTTTCACTTGTAGGTTCGATGGAACGACACAAATTGTATGAGGATCTCGAAGATCATATGGCATATCATCTGAGATGCAAACAAACCGTGCGACCCCACAAATCCAGTTATGATTCTGGTTTAAGTCGATACTCAAGCCATGATTGAGGGTTCAGAGAGATGGACTACAAGTCATACAGCTCATCATTTAGGCATCAATCTACATCCAGGGCGCCCCCATCCAAAGGTTCGGAAAGGTAATCTAGCCATCACGATGACATTCCTCATGATGACCCCTTTCCTGCTTCTCTTTGCTAAACAAACAGCGCGGTCTCATGCTTCCCAGCATTCTGATCGTCTTTCAAAATCTGCTACTTCCGATTCTACTCGACACAGAGCTGATAAAGTGATTATCGAGCAGCCCACTAAATGGCCTATTATCGAAACAGAGTAGTCGATCGCTTCAAATCCTTAGATAGCTGAGCTACAATGTCACTTCCCAAAAATCAACTTTAAAGGTTGCAAGTTTGTTTCCAATTTGAAAGGCATTCCTTATGACATCAAGGGCCAGACAGTAGCGTATTTTGGTGACATGTACGATTAGTACTTTACCTGAAGGAGGTTGGCCGAGAAAATTTTTGAATATGTTGAGGGAATGGAGACCAAGGCCGCAGGACTTTGGCTTATGGCGAATTAGAACGATGAGACTATCACTCGTTTTGATGTAGAGGTCGCCGAGCTGAAGGTGGCAAAAGTGGAAGCCGACCAGAAAGTTATAGACTTGAATGCATCGATCGAGCGAGAAATAAAAGACTACCTAAGCCAAGTTGAATCCGTTCATCATAGGAATTTTGAGTTGGTTAAAGAGGAGAAGAAGCCGAAGGCATAGCTTGAAAAAGAAAAGAAGTTGAAAGATGAAGCCCTTCAAACGGCCCAAAACTACTGTGAAGAAATGCTCGACATACATAAACAGAGGGACAATGCATTGGACAAAACCAAGAAAGTGGATGAATTGGTGGAAACTGCGGTGAGGTGAGTTAAAGAAAAGTTTGAGCCACCCATCACCAATTATAACGCCCATGCACTCAAGTTCCAAGATTTGGCATAGCTTGGTAAAGGTTATCCCCGAGCACTAGCATTGGTCTGGGAGCAGATTGTGTAGGAAGAGCAACCACATTAAGAAGGAGGTGAAGTACACCTGATAGAGCTAAAGAGCGAGATTCTAATCCCAATAGAAATTGAGGCGCTTAGAGTCGGTAAGTTTATCTTGCACCTGGACCTGGCTACAATAGTCCAGAAAGATCAAGCCGAAGGCTCCGGCACTACTCCTCAAGAGCTAGCTTCAGGTCTCACTTCTGGACCTCCAACTACATCTATTGCTCCATCTGTTCCTCCAAACAATTCGAACGCGCCGCAAATGCAGAAAACAAGCATGTTGTCTCCTAATTAAGAAGGGAATTTAGATGGTATGCCCACCCATACGAAGTGTCAATCCAATGGAGGTATATCATTGACCTCACCCATATTTGAGAAGGCGCACATGACATCGGTCGATGTTGCTAATCTCTTATTTTCTCTTTCTCAAATTTCAGGTCAGCCTGCAATTTCTAGCCACCCGAAGGAAGGCTCCCAACCAGGACAACAAATGACAACGACCGATTCAACGGTCGTAACTATTTCCGGGACAACCACTACTATTCTAATTGGCGAAACATCGGGTCCTAGCACGCCAATGATTCACGCTTTACAAGAAGAGGGGCTTGGAGACTTCCAAGGCGTGCAAGCTGATGATGATGTTAAGATCACCAGGTTAATTGATCTTGCTCAAGGGCTTTCAATGAGAGAATTTCTTAAACAATGGCTCAAGGCCGCTTTAGAAATCAAGTAAGAGCTGATTGACTTCTTCCTCCTCCTCTATCATCGATTTGCCGAAAGAGACCATTTTTGCTCTGGTCACTCTACCTATAGCGGGAGCGACTCAAAGTACGTCTGCTGCCTTGTTGCTTAGCTTGCCTTTGAATGGCAAAGGAAGTGGAGGAAGAATAAGGAAGAAACCAGGGGGTTCACTGCTGTAACGACCCGGTATTTTGGACCATTCGCATCCGCACATGTCGGACTTGAATAATTCAAAATACCGAATTGTTAATTTAAATTTGGCAAAGCTAAGCATATATAGCAAATAAATAATTACAGATCACATACACAGAGTAATAATTGCAGCGGAAATAAAAGAGATAGTAGTTCATGAAGCTACTATATAAATATATAAGTTACATCAAAGTTAAACCAGTACAACAGAAGAGTAACACGATACATCAGATACAAATCAGAATACATCACTGGAATCATCCTGAAAGCAGAATAGATGGCTGGATCTTCAAGAAAAGCTCCAACTCCAAAGGTGAGTCTCGAATACTGGTACACTCAGTCTGACCCGAGCGTATAGCAAAACACAAAACACTCGAGTCAGGATTAACATTCTTATATCAATAAATCCAACTCAAGTGAAATAGCAATTGAAATACAAGTAACTCAAAGGATGTTTGGAATAACCATCCTTTAAGGATCCGTTAAACTATCTACTATGTAGTAGTGTACGATAAGTAGATAATGTCTATCAGTAATATAAGATATCAAAATAGTGTTAAGGCGTTACCATTATCCCCCTTAATAGATTTTATATAAGCATCATAGTCTATACAGCACTGTAAACTCCACCGTAAACTAGTGGGATATCAGGGAGTACTTCATAGGTATAACACAAAACAAATTCGTAGTGGTCGCGTATAAAGGGATCCAAGTATGACAAGGCACATGAGGCAATACCCAAGGTAGTGAAACTACCGTTTGCCTGATCCGGACTGGTGAGAACGCATCGCCGCAGCGATTGCAACACCGCGAAATAACACTCCCAAAATCAAGGGTGCACCAATCGACAACAAATAATGAGTAGTTTTCGAAGAAGTGTGTTCGCTCGAGGTAGCTAACCCCCATTTGGCCCGGCACGGCTCATGTTTTAGTCATTTCCAATTTGACACAAGTGTCAAGGCTATCCATTATCGTTCTCTTTCTTCAGTCATCACGTACATCATTCCAACCACTTCATTCTGGATCACACTCCGCGTATAGTTATTAAAGTGGTTTCCGGTTTAGACAGAGAGTATGTCCCTAACCGAATTCCGGTCTCTTTAATAACTTTCGTAATTATTACACCGATTGGTAGTTTATATATTTCAAAAACCAAATCAATTACAATTTCAATTAGAATTTGTAAATCAACATTTCATTTGTCGTTCTAAAATAATTTCCATAATTTACGTTTCAAAACTTTCAAATTACCATTTCAAAATCTTATAATTCAAATTCAATTTTTATTTAAACAATTCAAATATTGATTCAGGTTCGCATATAAGTTTCATTTCGAAAATCATTTAAATTAATTTAATTCAACATTCAAATCAATTTAAATTCATTTATCTATTTTATTCAATATTAAATAAATTTATCATTCAAAACAATTTCTATTTAATTTCCAATTCATTAAATCAATTACTTAAGTTCAACTTCATTATATCAAAACTTCAAATTTAATTGAATTAGATTCGTCAAATCAATTTCTTTTCATTTCAAGTCTCACATTAATTTCAATAAAACACATTTTTCTTGTTAGAGAAATTCAATTTCACTTATTTATTTACTTAGTTACAATTTCAAAGCTTAATTAATAAAGAAATTTAATTTCACTTAACAAAGAATTCAATTTTATTTAATTATTAAATAATTCAATCTCGTTAAATTATTAAATAATTTCAAAACTTAATTCAATCATTTCTTAAATTAAACAACATTCTTTCATCAATTACTTTGTTAATATTTTGTTTCAGATTTAAACATTTTCCTTTCATAAAATTTCAAATTCCAACTTCATTTCAAAACCTTATCTTTTATTAAAATAAAATCTTTATTATATTTTAAATCAAATTATTTACCAATCGGGTTTTATTTAATTCTCTATCCTAGGTCAAAGTTCAATTTGGGTATTTATCATTTCAACCCGATTCCAATTTCATTCAACAATCAAAGTATAGCAAAGGGAACTTGCAGTGTGATAACTGGGATGGTTTCAAAGTAAATAAATAAGCAATAACAAATTCAATAACAATCCAATAATTAATTCAAATAATCCCGAAATAATCGTATTAATTTACATTATTGTTTGTGCAAATTAATATAATCATTTCTAGAATCTACACTATCATTTCATGTAGATTAAAGATTATTACACTTATTATTCTATGCAATTCTACACTTGACATCAATTATTCAATTTCACAATTCATAAAATAATACAACATAAATTCAAATGGTTCAAGGGTAATTAACTATTTCTCTATGTGTCAAATAACTAAACATTTAAGGGGTCATATTATTCAAATTTAACTAATCAAATTCAACACATATCAATTTTAAATTGTTAACTATCCTACATCAAATTCAATTGCATATTATTTATCAATTCAACAATAACAATTTAACATTCAATGTACACATCAAACAATCAATCAATGATCAACCAAACTGGATTATCATTGCATAAATAACAGATAATGGTGTCAGATGTCACAGGTGAACTGGTACAGGTAATAGCATATATAACAGTGTAAATAACTAACAGCAGCATATTTCAATTGTCGTTTCAATTGAAATCAAATTTAATAAATAAAAGAACATTAATCGTGAGTGATTGCTCACCTTTCGAGGCTAGAGAATATATGAGATGACATGGATACACACATTGATATGGACACAGAAATTGAGTTACGAATCCAAGCAAAGCAAAGTCGGCACGAATTCAACGATCAAAGCTGATAACAGGAGTTGATGGAACAAAACGAATTAGCTTGATATAACGGGAAATAAATATATGCTATAACTTCTCTCTAAACCAAATGTTTTAAACATATTTTAAAATAAGATATATATATATATATATATATATATTCAAATCAGTATTTGACTTTAACCCAAAATTTTGAAACAATATAAAACATACACATATAAAACAATAAAACAATTTAAATAACTGTACTGACGCAATATGAATCAATAACTTACATACACGTTATATTTAAAACAATGAAACAATATATATATTTTAAAATATCACTGTGTATTAAAATTAAAACCGATAAACAACACTGACACAATACCAGACATACACATATAAAACAAATATACCCAAACAACTATATATCTAACCCATATTATAAACTTGCTATATATGCAAACAAAAGTTTTCCTGGGAAACAGAGTGTATCTATATGTTAGTAATTTACTACAAAATCTGTTCAAAACATAAATAAAAATTTGTATAAGTACACCTGTGATATATATATATATACATACTCCTATATACTATAATATATAACTTAAAAATTTATACTAAAAATATATATTAAAAGCCAGGATAGATGGAAATAACAGAGGAAGGTTGGACAACTAATTATACAGACAAACTATAGTTAAATAAATATATATATGTATCCAAATATAAACAACATGCAAATTTCAAAACTCTACAGAATATTTATTATAAATATACATACTAACTGACCATACATAAACGTACCTAATATTAATCATCAGACTAGTGTCATGGAGTTATAGATATTAATAATGGTATAAAAAAATAGCTTATAAATAAAATAGTTTGTATAAAATATACAACTTATATAAACTTAGATGTAAACATATAAACAAACGAATGGTATGCAACTTGTATAGGCTATATATATACACACACAAATATATAAACAGATCATATGGGTTTTCATAAACCATTATAACATAAATAACTTACTATAAACTAGTTATATATACTTGACTAGAATATAACTCTTATATATATAAACTTTTATATAAACTGTAACAGACTTAAACAAAATACGGTTGCTAACATATAAGATAAACTGAAAAATATAAATATATAAACTAGCTGTATATAATATACTTATATATATATAACATATATTATTATTTAACAGATGATATCAATACTTTGAAATAATATATATCCAACATTAACAACTTGAAGCGTATTATAGTCAACACAAATAATACTATATATATACTAGCTTAAATATAACTCATATTTTTCAAAACTAGAAGAAACTGGTATAACCGAAACAATATATGTATTATATATATGTGAGCATATATATGATGCCTACAAAAACTTAACAACAATATATAGATTTTATACTATATAAATACTCACCCACGGAGAAGATCTGAAGGGATCAGGTCACGAGGAGGGAGGACGAACTGGAGGTTGTGGAGCTCTGCCGAGTTGAAGTAAAACGAACGAGTAGTTCCATATATATAATTTAAGCTTGAAACATATATTACTAAAAGAAAGAGCAGAGGGAAAAGATGATGGCCAAAGGAAAAGAGCATGGAGGGAGAAGACGTGTTCGGCAGTAGGCAATGGGAATGAGATCTGGTGTGCTCGGGTTTGGGCAGAGGAGGAAAAATGAAAGGTGATGAGAGAGGAGGCCGGAGCAAGAAGAAGGGCGGTGGCAAGATCTGGACGGCATGGCTATGTAGTGAAGCGGCCACAAGATGAATGGAGTGGATGAAAAATTTGGCAGTGGAAGAAGAGAGAAAGTCGGAGAAATAATCGAACGAGATAAAAATGAAAGGAAACTGAAATAGATACTTTGCAATGGGAATAGAAGAGCCACTCATTGAATTCTCTGAAATAAAATAGATGGCTTTTGAAATTTCACGTTGGATAAACGAAAGGGCACGGGAAGCTAATGGGTCAAATTGCCGAACCGATAAAGATATCGTTTCTGTAGATTTCACCGTCTCCCGGACCCCGAAACGCAAAACGAATATGCTGTAGAGATCAGCTCGACGAGACGATCAAAACGGTATACGGATATCAGTGATACAATTGAATTTATAAAATTCGAATTTTTCTACTGGCGGAAAATACAAGAAAAACGCAGAAAAATAAGATCGACGGAGCTAAAGAAGTCCGAATTTTGAAAAACGAAAAATGGCATCTTGCTCAGAAGACGATTTAGAATTTTTCTATGTAAAAATATTCAAGTTTCGAAAACGTTTTATTTTCATCGTTTTTTAACTGATTAAATTGAAGTAAATTTACGCACTAAATAAACTTTCATATTTTCGGACGAAAATTTTCCAGTTTCTATGTTTAACTAGACGTATTTCAAATATCAAATTTTTATTTCAAAATTTTATCGTTTAAAATTTCGCAAAATTTCAACTAATTACGTTATTAAAACAGTTAAAATTTACGGGTCGTTACACTCTCCCTCACTCAAAACTTTTCGTCCCCAAAAAGGAAGGAGGTAGGAGAATAGAAACAACCAGAAAGAAAATAGATTGGAATACAAGTAAAACAATTAATTTAAACCATATAATTTCAATTTAAATTAATTAATATTTAACAATTTGGTTAAATTCCTTCGAGTTCACTTAAGTTAAATAAATCTATCTATTTCTAAATTCATTATCTTATTATCTAGTCATCCTCAATTAAAAATTTCTAAATCATCAATTTGTATAATCATTTATTGTACTCATATTTTATTCAACAATTTAATTCTTTTATTCCAAATTATTATTAAGTTTATTCCACTTAATATAGCTTATTACATATGTTTAAACCATATAAATTAATTTAAACCATATAAATTTCAATTTAAATTAATTTATATTCAATAATTGGTTTAAATTTAAGGTATTTCCATAAGTTGATCTAACTCCAATTTGTTAATTCTTTCAGAACAAAATTTATTATATTCATCTCATTCAATTAACTTATTATTCTATAATCTTTATTTGGGTTTTTTTATTATTTAAAATCTAAGTGTATAACATTTATTATAAACACTCAAATTTATTTATAAAGACATTTTTTTTATTTTTTTATTACAATCCAGTTATTTCAAGTTAAACATTTATCCAAGAATTTTGACTTCAGTTTATAATTGAAATCATCTTTAACCTAAAATTTAAGAATTTAAATCTCCGATTTACTTCAAACAATTTAGAGATATATCTATATATTTATATCAAATCAAATTAAAATTTTAAAATAAGATACCTATATATATATAAATCAAATTATACTAAAGAAATTCAAATCAATATATATATATTTTTCAAAACAAAACCGTAGTAGAGCTACAGAATAGTCTCTCCACTTCGAAACTCGAAAATGAATGTCGATGATGCGGCCGCCATCACCGAAATTATTTTCCAGCGACAAAGAGGAGCACTTATTTAAACATTTAAAATTCTTTGAAAATGATTTCTATTCGAAATTACTATATAAAATATGCATTTTTAAATTAAAACCCAACGTTTGAAATCAATGGAAAGTAAATTCTCAAATTCTTATTTAAATTCATTTCAACTCCCAATTTAAATTTTAAACCATGTTCTATAATTTCATTTATTTATCAGATTGGGATAGTCTATGGTTTACAAAACAATAAATGAAAATCAAATATTACCATTTTTGACAACAAATTTATTAACAATTTAATTTCCGAAATATTTATACTTATATATAATATAATCATTCAAAACTATTTTGTTTACCAAATTTGAAAACGATATTGTGTCAGTTTTCTCTGCTCAAGTGTTTTGGAAATCCTATCGATAGCATTGATCATACGAATTGATCGGAAACCCAAATCACATCAACAACTCAAACAACACAATATATTTTAAAACATTTTAAATATTAATTTACAAATACACTTTCTCGCTCGACGATACAAGAATAGATTTCAAAACAAAGAATAGAGATTTAAATTTGATGGACTTAAATTAAAGCGAATTCTGATTCGAAGATAAGTTCGAAACAGAAGATAGGATGATTAAATAACGAAATAAGAAGATGGAAAAATTTATATAAATCGCGGTCAACCTTAATCGGATCGACCGTGACTTCAAGAATTAGATCGATGCAGAATTCCAGGGCAAAACTACATCCAATCTGGAGAAATAGAATTCAGGTATAGCAGGAGATAGATAGCATCGTAAACCAAGGATACAGAAATCTCCGGTAAATAAATGCCTATTGTAAAGGAGTTTCACCCCTTTTCAAATCATTCGAAGTTTTGCGTGACCTCCGATCCATTATAAAGATCATTCAAAGTGGAGTTATGGGATGCTCCAGAATTGAAAGAAGATGAATAGTGAGGGACACGAATGAAATTTGGAACCGTAGGGAACGTTCCAAAGTTCAAAGGAATCAAGTCAAAAGGAAGAGATTGAAACTCGAATGAGAGTGATTCTGTAAATACATTTACCCTATATGCTAAGTTTTGCCTAGAGCTACCAAAGCTCTGATACCAACTGTAACGACCCGGTATTTTGGACCATTCGCATCCGCACATGTCGGGCTTGAATAATTCAAAATACCAAATTGTTAATTTAAATTTGGCAAAGCTGAGCATATACAGTAAATAAATAATCACAGATCACATACACAGAGTAATAATTGCAGCGGAAATAAAAGAGATAGTAGTTCATGAAGCTACTATATAAATATATAAGTTACATCAGAGTTAAACCAGATACAACAGAAGAGTAACACGATACACCAGACAAATATCAGAATACATCACTAGAATCATCGAATACTGAAAGCAGAATAGATGGCTGGATCTTCAAGCAAAGCTCCAACTCCAAAGGTGAGTCTCGAATACTGGTACACTCAGTCTGACCCGAGTGTATAGCAAAACACAAAACACTCGAGTTAGGATTAACATTCTTATATCAATAAATCCAACTCAAGTGAAATAGCAATTGAAATACAAGTAACTCAAAGGATGTTTGGAATAACCATCCTTTAAGGATCCGTTAAACTATCTACTATGTAGTAGTGTACGATAAGTAGATAATGTTTATCAGTAATATAAGATATCAAAATAGTGTTAAGGCGTTACCATTATCCCCCTTAACACATTTTATATAAGCATCATAGTCTATACAGCACTGTAAACTCTACCGTAAACTAGTGGGATATCAGGGAGTACTCCATAGGTATAACACAAAACAAATTCGTAGTGGTCGCGTATAAAGGGATCCAAGTATGACAAGGCACATGAGGCAATGCCCAAGGTAGTGAAACTACCGTTTGCCTGATCCGGACTGGTGAGAACGTATCGTCGCAGCGATCGCAACACCGCGAAACAACACTCCCAAAATCATGGGTGCACCAATCGACAACAAATAATGAGTAGTTTACGAAGAAGTGTGTTCGCTCGAGGTAGCTAACCCCCATTTGGCCCGGCACGGCTCCTGTTTTAGTCATTTCCAATTTGACACAAGTGTCAAGGCTATCCATTATCGTTCTCTTTCTTCAGTCATCACGTACATCATTCCAACCACTTCATTCTGGATCACACTCCGCGTATAGTTATTAAAGTGGTTTTCGGTTTAGACAAAGAGTATGTCCCTAACCGAATTCCGGTCTCTTTAATAACTTTTGTAATTATTACACCGATTGGTCGTTTATATATTTCAAAAACCAAATCAATTACAATTTCAATTAGAATTTGTAAATCAACATTTCATTTGTCGTTCTAAAATAATTTCCATAATTTACGTTTCAAAACTTTCAAATTACCATTTCAAAATCTTATAATTCAAATTCAATTTTTATTTAAACAATTCAAATATTGATTCAGGTTCGCATATAAGTTTCATTTCGAAAATCATTTAAATTAATTTAATTCAACATTCAAATCAATTTAAATTCATTTATCTATTTCATTCAATATTAAATAAATTTATCATTCAAAACAATTTCTATTTAATTTCCAATTCATTAAATCAATTACTTAAGTTCAACTTCATTATATCAAAACTTCAAATTTAATTGAATTAGATTCATCAAATCAATTTCTTTTCATTTCAAGTCTCACATTAATTTCAATAAAACACATTTTTCTTGTTAGAGAAATTCAATTTCACTTATTTATTTACTTAGTTACAATTTCAAAGCTTAATTAATAAAGAAATTTAATTTCACTTATTCAAGAAGTTCAATTTCACTTAACAAAGAATTCAATTTTATTTAATTATTAAATAATTCAATCTCGTTAAATTATTAAATAATTTCAAAACTTAATTCAATCATTTCTTAAATTAAACAACATTCTTTCATCAATTACTTTGTTAATATTTTGTTTCAGATTTAAACATTTTCCTTTCATAAAATTTCAAATTACAACTTCTTTTCAAAACCTTATCATTTATTCAAACAAAATCTTTATTATATTTTAAATCAAATTATTTACCAATCGGGTTTTATTTAATTCTCTATCCTAGGTCAAAGTTCAATTTGGGTATTTATCATTTCAACCCGATTCCAATTTCATTCAACAATCAAAGTATAGCAAAGGGAACTTGCAGTGTGATAACTGGGATGGTGTCAAAGTAAATAAATAAGCAATAACAACAATCAATAACAATCCAATAATTAATTCAAATAATCCCGAAATAATCGTATTAATTTACATTGTTGTTTGTGCAAATTAATATAATCATTTCTAAAATCTACACTATCATTTCATGTAGATTAAAGATTATTACACTTATTATTCTATGCAATTCTACACTTGACATCAATTATTCAATTTCACAATTCATAAAATAATACAACATAAATTCAAATGGTTCAAGGGTAATTAACTATTTTTCTATGTGTCAAATAACTAAACATTTAAGGGGTCATATTATACAAATTTAACTAATCAAATTCAACACATATCAATTTTAAATTGTTAACTATCCTACATCAAATTCAATTGCATATTATTTATCAATTCAACAATAACAATTTAACATTCAATGTACACATCAAACAATCAATCAATGATCAACCAAACTGGATTATCATTGCATAAATAACAAATAATGGTATCAGATGTCACAGGTGAACTGGTACAGGTAATAGCATATAACAGTGTAAATAACTAACAACAGCATATTTCAATTGTCCTTTCAATTGAAATCAAATTTAATAAATAAAAGAACATTAATCGTGAGTTATTGCTCACCTTTCGAGGCTAGAGAATATAGGAGATGACATGGATACACACATTGATATGGACACAGAAATTGAGTTACAAATCCAAGCAAAGCAAAGTCGGCACGAATTCAACGATCAAAGCTGATAACAGGAGTTTATGGAACAAAACGAATTAGCTTGATATAACGGGAAACAAATATATGCTATAACTTCTCTCTAAACCAAATGTTTTAAGCATATTTTAAAATAAGATATATATATATATATTCAAATCAGTATTTGACTTTAATCCAAAATTTTGAAACAATATAAAACATACACATATAAAACAATAAAACAATATATATATAATTGTACTGACGCAATATGAATCAATAACTTACATACACGTTATATTTAAAACAATGAAACAATATATATTTTAAAATATCACTATGTATTAAAATTAAAACCGATAAACAACACTGACACAATACCAGACATACACATATAAAACAAATATACCCAAACAACTATATATCTAACCCATATTATAAACTTGCTATATATGCTAACAAAAGTTTTCCTGGGAAACAGAGTGTATCTATATGTTAGTAATTTACTACAAAATCTGTTCAAAACATAAATAAAAATTTGTATAAGTAAACCTATGATATATATATATACATACTCCTATATACTATAATATATAACTTAAAAATTTATACTAAAAATATATATTGAAAGCCATGATAGTTGGAAATAACAGAGGAAGGTTGGACAACTAAATATACAGACAAACTATAGTTAGATAAATATATATATGTATCCAAATATAAACAACATGCAAATTTCAAAACTCTACAGAATATTTATTATAAATATACATACTAACTGACCATACATAAACGTACCTAATATTAATCATCAGACTAGTGTCATGGAGTTATAGATATTAATAATGGTATAAAAAAATAGCTTATAAATAAAATAGTTTGTATAAAATATACAACTTATATAAACTTAGATGTAAACATATAAACAAACGAATGGTATGCAACTTGTATAGGCTATATATATACACACACATATATAAACAGATCATATGGGTTTTCATAAACCATTATAACAGAAATAACTTACTATAAACTAGTTATATATACTTGACTAGAATATAACTCTTATATATATAAACTTTTATATAAACTGTAACAGACTTAAACAAAATACGGTTGCTAACATATAAGATAAACTGAAAAATATAAATATATAAACTAGCTGTATATAATATACTTATATATATAGAACTTATATTATTATTTAACAGATGATATCAATACTTTGAAATAATATATATCCAACATTAACAACTTGAAGCATATTATAGTCAACACAAATAATACTATATATATACTAGCTTAAATATAACTCATATTTTTCAAAACTAGAAGAAACTGGTATAACCGAAACAATATATGTATTATATATATGTGAGCATATATATGATGCCTACAAAAACTTAACAACAATATATAGATTTTATACTATATAAATACTCACCCACGGAGAAGATCTGAAGGGATCAGGTCACGAGGAGGGAGGACGAACTGGAGGTTGTGGAGCTCTGCCGAGTTGAAGTAAAACGAACGAGTAGTTCCATATATATAATTTAAGCTTGAAACATATATTACTAAAAGAAAGAGCAGAGGGAAAAGATGATGGCCAAAGGAAAAGAGCATGGAGGGAGAAGACGTGTTCGGCAGTAGGCAATGGGAATGAGATCTGGTGTGCTCGGTTTGGGCAGAGGAGGAAAAATGAAAGGTGATGAGAGAGGAGGCCGGAGCAAGAAGAAGGACGGTGGCAAGATCTGGACGGCATGGCTATGTAGTGAAGCGGCCACAAGATGAATGGAGTGGATAAAAAATTTGGCAGTGGAAGAAGAGAGAAAGTCGGAGAAATAATCGAACGAGATATAAATGAAAGGAAACTGAAATAGATACTTTGCAATGGGAATAGAAGAGCCACTCATTGAATTCTCTGAAATAAAATAGATGGCTTTTGAAATTTCACATTGGATAAACGAAAGGGCACGGGAAGCTAATGGGTCAAATTGCCGAACCGATAAAGATATCGTTTCCGTAGATTTCACCGTCTCCGGGACCCCGAAACGCAAAACGAATATGCTGCAGAGATCAGCTCGACGAGACGATCAAAACAGTATACGGATATCAGTGATACGATTGAATTTATAAAATTCGAATTTTTCTACTGGTGGAAAATGCAAGAAAAACGCAGAAAAATAAGATCGACGGAGCTAAAGAAGTCCGAATTTTTAAAAACGAAAAATGGCGTCTTGCTCAGAAGACGATTTAGAATTTTTCTATGTAAAAATATTCAAGTTTCGAAAACGTTTTGTTTTCATCGCTTTTTAACTGATTAAATTGAAGTAAATTTACGCACTAAATAAACTTTCATATTTTCGGACAAAATTTTTCCAGTTGCTATGTTTAACTAGACGTATTTCAAATATCAAATTTTTATTTCAAAATTTTATCGTTTAAAATTTCTCAAAATTTCAACTAATTACGGTATTAAAACAGTTAAAATTTACGGGTCGTTACAACTGCACTATCTTCTGCAGAGGAGGAGAAGAAGAAGAACTCCAAGGAGTGATCATCTATCTCCTTCATGTTTCTGGTTGTATAGCCGTAGGATCTGTTTTGCTTTTGTTTTCATGCCGACTTTATGCAGGTATGGCCCTTACTTTTGTTTTCGGTTTAGATGTCAATAACACTTGTACTTTTCTTCTCAGTCTTATTTTGACTGTGAATGGTACAAACTTTTTATTTCACTCGAAAATTGTGTGAATTTGACTAAGCATTTGAGAAATGCGCTTTATATTCAACATGTTTGTGATCCACTTCTCATCAACTTCATTGGACAAAGTTACTAGTCCATTCCATTGTTTAGGCAGGTAAGCGACAATTATCATAGCATCCATCTGCACATGCCCGTACATGACCATATCCAACTCTGGAACTTGGTCGAATTTTGATTGCTTGGAGAAATAATTTAAACATTCGTTTTAGGGATGTTTAAGTGCGATCGCACCTAAATCTAGGTGTCAGTAGAATTGATTCATTTCTGGATGGTAATTTGGGTATCCTACTATGGGATGTGTGCTTGACCACGCCAAACTATGGACGTTGGTTGAGAGCAAGCCACTTAAGATGGTGGTTTGGACATCCCTATCTAGGATTTTTACTTGCAATCGCGCATCGATCAAAGTTTGTACGAGATCTCGCCTAACTCTGGGCACAGACTTTTGCCTTGCCTACTCTAGGTAAGGTATGGATGCTCTGCCAAACTCTTGGCACGAGATGTAAAGGCGAACTATCGCGTTCGGCCTTTGAATGTTTATACTCTTGTCCCTCAAGTCATGGGTTAAAGGAGTCGTTGGGTATCTATCTTCGGATACCGAGTGTGGTCGAGTTTTGTGCATCCGATCATGGACCGTGGAAGCTTAATTGGCACCTATTTCTGTGTACTTATACAACTGCATTTTGCACATGCAGGTTCATTTAAACACAACACTATTCATAGTGCAAAATCAAGTATAAACAGATTCAGGAGCTCTGGAAGTCACTTCTTTAATAAACATTAGAAATGAAAGATACTGTCTCGCTACTCAGCTTTGATTAAATATGTATAAATTTACATTTAAGTGAAATAGCATGATGCATCATAATTGCTCGCTATTCCATGCCCACAGGAGTGAGATCTTTTCCACCATTACTAACTTGAACGTGCCTTCTCCAAGCTTTTGCTCAGTCATGTACGGACCTTCCCAACTCAAACGCAAGTTCCCAGGGCCCGGGAAGATTTGTTTGAAAATGAGGTTTCCAATTTCAATGGTCCGAGCCCTAACCTTGGTGTTGTAGTATCGGGCGACTTGGATTCGATGTGCAGCTGCCCTCAAGTCTGCTCCATCATGCTTCTCATCAATCATATTGAGAGACTCCAACAGGAGTTCCTCATTTGTCCATGGATTATAGTGAGTCACTCAATGTAAAGGTACTTGAAGTTCGATTGGGATCATAGGCTCTAATCCGTAAGCTAGGCGAATGAAGAATGGCTAGTCATGGACATGTGAGTCATTCGATAAGACCAAAGTGCTAATGAAAGTTCATCAACCCACTTGCCCTTGGCCTTCTCCAATCGCTTCTTAAGGATGGACTTGATATCTTGTTCGTTGCTTCAACCTTTCCATTTGCCTAGGGATGTGCCACCACTACAAATTTCTTTTTGATATGGTGTCTACGGAAAAAATCCTAAAATTCGATGTTGTCGAATTGGATTCCATTATCAGAAATAATCGTTTGTGGTACCCCAAAACGATAGATGATGTTTCTGACCACGAAGTTGATTACTCTCTTTGTGGTGATTGTGGCTAATGACTCTTCCTCATCCCATTTGATGAAGTAATCAACCATGACGATGGCGCACTTCACACCAACTTTGGACATTGGCAACACACTAATTATATCGACTCCCCAGACTGCAAACGGCCAGGGCCAACCATTTGAGTAATCTCTCTCAATAGGGCTCTTAGAATCTTAGCAAATCTCTGGCACTTGTCAAACTTTCTGGTGTAATCAGCTATGTCTTAGTTGACTGTAGGCCAGAAATACCTATAATAAAGGCTCTTCTTCGCTACGGATTACCTCCGCTATAGTCACTACAGGCCCCTTCATGTACTTCCCTTGGGACTTGCTTGGCCTCATCGTTGGTAATACACCAAAGCATAGGAACTGAGAATCCCGTCTTGTAAAACACTGCCCCTTGTATGATGAATCTTGAAGCTTTACGAAGGAGTTTGATATCGCTTGGTTTTTCTGTCAGGAAGGACTCCTCTCCGCAAATAATTCTTAACTAGAGTCATCATGACTCCTTCTCGCATTCAGCCTCCAAGATCCAATTGACATTCATTTGGTTGATGCTTGGGGCTGATAGCACTTCCACATGAACCAGGCCCATGAGCTGCTCATCTCTAGAGCTAGCCTACTTAGCCAGTGAGTCAGCCTTCACATTTTCCTCTTTAGGAATATGGGTTATGGTGTAATACTCAATATCATTAAGCAGCTCAAGGGCTTGGTTGAGACAAGGAGCTTGCCTTCCTCCTTTTTCCTAAAACTCTTTTCTCACTTGACATACCATCAACTGGGAATCACAAAAGATATGAAAAGTTTTAACTCCCAGTTCCTTGGTAATCTTGAGTCCAGCGATCCAGGCCTCATACTCCGCTTCATTGTTCGTTGCAGAAAAGTCGAATTTCAGAGCGTAATAAATCGAAAGTTCCTCGGGAGTCACCAGCATGACTCCAGCACCAGAACAACGTTCATTGGATGCACCATCCATGTACATTTTCCATCTGAAATTATGCTCTCCATTACTCTCCGGAGTATCATCTTGTGATATATATTCAACAATGAAATCCGCTAAAGCTTGACCCTAGATCGTTCTCTAAGGGTGATAGGTTATGTCATACTAGCTCAATTCAATATTCCATTTCAGCAGCCTCCTGTAAGTCTCAGGCCGTCGCAGCACCTGTTTTAAAGGCTAGTCGGTCAGAACTTTGATCGGATGAGCCTAAATGTAAGAGCAAAGTTTCCTTGATGCGATTAATGGGCAATATGCAAGCTTTTCCATTTTTGGGAAATTTCTCTCTGCTCGTGTCAACCGCTTACTAATATAGTGCACTGGCCTTTGGATTCGGGACTCTTCACATGCGAGTGCAACACTTAAAACGTGCACCAACACTGGCAAATAAATAAACAAGTCCTCATCTTCCAACGGCTTCGGTAGAATGGAGTGTCTCTCTAAGTGATCCACCAGAGCCTGGAATGTGTCTATATACTCTTGCGTCCATGTGAAATTCCTCTTCCCCTTCTTGATCAGGTTGAAAAAAGGATGCATTTGTCAGTAGGTCTGTAGATGAATCGACTCAGGGCGGCGACATTCCCATTCATTCTCTAAACGTCTTTGATCGTTTTTGGTTCTTTGATGTTCCTCAATGCTTCTATCTTCTTTTGATTGACTTCGATTCCATGGGAGTTCATGATGAAGCATATTAATTTCCTTGATGCAATTCCGAATGAACATTTCAAAGGGTTGAGCTTCATCCCGTGCTTTCGAAGAATTCTAAACATCTTCGCCAAATCATTAATGTGGTTCCTTGATCACTGCTGTAACGACTCGGATTTTGCCCGCTCGAAAATCGACATCCATACTTTACATCGTACTCGAATGCCATAGATTCGACCGTTCAAATCCGATTCGCCGGAGCTTATAACACAATTAAGTAAATAACACAGCGGAAGAAAAGAATAATACATTGATATACAGCTGTAACTAGGTAACTAACACACTGACGCTACCTCACGCTGTACAGCTGTAACTAGGTAACTAACACACGAGTCATGTCATCCCCCGGTCGTTACCGACCTTTATCCGCGGGATCCCGAAAACCAACAAAGCAACATCATACAGTAATAAATTACCGTGTCCACATGAGTTAAGTATCTGGGCTCCATACCATGATACCACCTTTTATCCAGAAGGAAATGACATACCCTAGGGGCGCTACCCCTACAAACCTTTGTCGCAACATTCCTGTTTCGACCATTACCGGGTTGTGAGGCTCGACGAAGTCTCGTCCACAAGCTACGCTTTTTCACAAAGCCACGCTTTTTCACAAAGCCACGCTTTTTCACAAAGCCACGCTTTTTCACAAAGCCACGCTTTTTCACAAAGCAACGCATCATCGGCACTTCGTATGCCACATTACCAAATTGGGAATGTATCACTAGTAACCATCAACTACATAACCTCTGAGCTCGTACGTCTCAGAGAAGGGTGTTAAGCTAAGAGAATAAATTCTCCGCCACCAACAGAAATGTATTTGATAGAAACCAGCTTTACATCTCAAAGTGTAACGTCAGACACACATCCATACAAGTCTGTTCCGGGTTCGAACAGAACCGAAGGCACTTCCGAAGAAGCCCTTGCAAATCCGGGTATTCACAATCTCGATCGGACTTCCCATCACTTAGGGAATCTCTATACCGTAGCTACTCAGTGCAGAGACAATCGATAAGTCATCCTATCGCTCTCGCAAATACCCGGTCTTCACCACCGGTCTTCAAATGCTATCTATATCGTCGTATCACTATTCGGAATGGGTTATATGACACAAAGGTCCTCTCCCGGCTAAACCGAATAACAAGCGCAATTAAAAATCATATGGATACTGGGGTCTCAATTAAATCACAGCTTAAAGCTTAAAACTTTTCATTCGAATGGTTAAAACAAATTACCATTTCCAATCTTTTAAACAAAAAGATTCATTTCAAAAAAACCTTCAACGGTTTAAACAAATTTCCACACTTTTAATCTTTTAAACAAAAAGATTTATTTCACAAAGTTAACCCCATTCACAAAGATTCATTCATAGATTTCCCCAAATCAATTTCCATTTCAATTGAATTAACTCGTTAAATCTTTAAATCAAAATTTAACTTATAGCTTTCAAAACTCGTTTCCAAAAATTCATTCATAATCTTCCAAAACAATTCCAATTCAAGTTAGATTAACTCATCCGGTCTTTGAAATCAAAGACTCATTTCATAATTTCAAAACATTTCAATTCTATTTCAAACTTGAAACCGTTCAACACAATTTGGAAATTCTTTCTTAAAATGAAAGCTATTATTATTTGAAAACAAGTAGTTTTCGTTTCGGAAAAAAATCCAGTTATATTTACACGAGTTAAAACCCTTGAATTAAATTCAAATTCTCAAATCAATACCTTTAAAATGGTTTAACCCATATATAACTTATACAGCATCTTTACTCCCTAGCTTCAAATCATAGAATTCAATTTCAAACTTGAATTCAAATTTAAATCAAATTATTTAAATTTTCAAAACTCGATTAAGTTATTCAAAATAACTTTTATCTTTGAAATTCCATTTCAAAAGCTTTTCACTTTAAACCCAAATTTCCAATTTCAAAATCAATTGAAATTAAAATTTCAATTTCAAAAACATTAAATTTAATTTATCTGTGATTTAACCGATTTCCACGTGAAATCCATATTTGTGTGTGTAAAGGTGTAGTCCAGGGGTTTCACACAAAAGTGCGCAACATCAATCATCACAGATATATCGATAAGCGGTATAATCCATAACGCTTATCTTCATTCACAGATTCATAGATAAAATAAATTTATCAGTCACAAAGATTCATAATTATAATTCGATGTGGGTTTCGGATAACCAACTGGAATCCGACTCCCTGTCGCATCGAAATTCAAGTGCCGTTTTACGGCCAAGGGATTTCATATTCACATAGTAATATATCACAGAAATAGAAATTTCAGATCACAACATAAATCAGGATGTATCACAAGCATCACATATCAGGGATATCAAACAATCAAATCATCCAATAAAATCCAAGCATCCATAAGTAAGGTCAGTTAAATGTCTGATTAATTCAAATCAGATTAATTTCTTATGAATTATTAATTCTAGTTAATTAACATCGATAAATTACAATCATTTTGATTGATTAGTCTGTAATCATTTATGAATTAACCCTTAATAATTAATCTTAAACCTCAATTATTGAATTTAAACCTTCAATTACTTAACTAATCCAACATTAATTAATTAAATAAGTTAATTATCCATTTTAATTATCTTAAAAATTTAATGAATCTAAATCATTATATCTTATTGATCTTTAAGTTAAAACATTTCTTACTTAATCAAAGTATTTAAAACAATTTTTTTTTTTAAAATACACTTTAACAATTAAAATTGTTTAAATCATTTTATATTTTAAATCTTCCATTTATTTCAAATCTGGAATACATATTAAATTTAGATTCCAGGTTTAAACTTAGGTTTTAAAACTTTGCTTTTCATTTGAACTAGCTTTTACATTTTATTTAAATTTTTAAAACAGGGCAGCAGGTTTCTTAAAAAAAACTGTAGCAAACAAAACAACCCGAGGCGACATTGAAAAGCTTCGAGTCCAAACCACCTTTACTTCGAGCCTGGAATACGAATTACTCGAGAATGTCTCGAGACCAAACTCCAGAACTTCAACCCAAGAAATGACCAGATACAAAAGTGCACGGTGCACGTACACCGTAGCTCCGGCCAACTCCGGCCACCACCCTGGCCTCCAAAACATCGTCGATCATCCTCCGGCATGATCTCAAACACCCAAACCCACTACCGCATCTCGAGTCGAAATCGAGTTCGACACTCAGACCTGGAAAACACAAACTGCATCGCTGCCCAGACCTGTCATCACCGCATTCTCGCAACCCCGACCACCTGAGGGTCGACAGCTCCGGCCATGAACTCAACTACGATCGCACCACCTCCTCACGAAATCCCACGGCACTCGATCAACTCCACAAGCCTTGGTGATTGATTCTCTAAGCATAGAAAAAACTAGGTTTAAGAATTTAATTCGTTTGCCGCCGCTTCGACGTTGAACTACCCACTATCCTCATATTTTTCCTAGCCTCACCTATCACTCCTCCACCATCCCTGAGAACCCAGACCTTCCTCAACGACGAGATCCCCGGAAATCAACGAAAAAGTGAAATTTGAATAAACTAAAACTGCTCTCGAATTCTAACTTGACAAATCACGATTATTGCTTTAAAATTCATTTTGAAGCATATGAATTCAAGTTCTATGCCTGGATTCGTTATTTAAGAATTTTAAAATTTGACTTATTTTGAGTTTGCTCTTGATTTCTGGCTTTCCAGAGACTTCAACCGGTTGTTTTATCTTGAATTGATTTTTAGAACTTAGTATATGCTATAACAACCAAATTTTGTTTAAACCTTAAATCAAAACCATGCTTAAATCAAAAGAAATGATTTTTGAAGCAACTTATGTTCAGGGTTTTAAGACAGAAAATAAACAAAAGCCTGCACATCCACAATCATAAATCAATATACACAGAGCATTTATGTTTATGACCAAACATACTTATCACAATACAGATCAATATCTTTAAAAAATTTAAAACAAGTGTTACTCACCCAGATTTGAAAGAACAGAGCACCCTGATGAAAACAGTTTGGAACTTTAAAGGCTGAAAAATGCATTTACTTTGATCTTCCTGCCAAATCCTCTTGCATCTCTGTTTTGCATTGAGTTGCTTGCTTGAGAATGTTTGCTTAAGTCTTGAAATGGAGTTTTATTTTGGTTTTACTTAGTTCGAAAGGAAAATGAAAACTGGAATGAAAAAAATGCTTACATGCTGATATATAAAACAGGGTATCATTTTCTTTTACAAAAGAGTGTACATTTTGTACAATTTATCAGAGATAGTTCATAGTTTTGGAGGCTGGTAACATTTCGAATTGACTTTGTTATGCTTGCATTTAATGAGCAAGTACTTATGTTCCCTATTACTAACTTATGCATAGAAAATTAGTACTATAGTTTGCATTTGTTTAATTTGCTTCAGCCTGCACCTTTATATACTTTTATTTTGCTTTCATATATACACTTGTTTGTATTTTGTTTTGCATGGCATACATATATATTTTTTTGTTTCATTCTTCTACAAGTGTTCATGTATTTATTTTATACTTTACCTTATAAAATTTGTATCTTTATTTTTAAACCATTTATTTTAAAATATAAATTCAAATCAAATATATATTATATTATTTTAAATTTACTCAGATATGTTCAAATACATATATATTCACATATGTACAATATTTTTAACTTTTAAATGATTTATACAAAATTTATTTTACTTCGGGGAAACTCGCATCACTTCATCGATTAATTTCACAATTTTTAATTCAAAAATCCAATAAATTATCAATTTAAATTTAATTAAAATCCGGGGTCGTTACAGCTGCAACTTCACGAGCATGTCGTCTACATAAACCTCCATTAGGCATCTGATCTGATCTTCAAACGTCATGTTCACCAACCTTTGTTAAGTCGCGTGAACGTTCTTCAATCCAAAGGGCATGACAAGATAGCAGTACAGTCTTAGGTCGGTTAAAAAGATGGTGTGTTCTTGGTATGGGACATGCATTAGAATTTGATTGTATCTAGAGTATGCATCCTGAACGATGGCAATTCATGTCCGACCGTTGAATCTACCAGTGATCAATTCTTGGTAGCTGAAAGTTGTCCTTTGGGCATGCCTTATATAGGTCAAAATAGTCGATGTATATCCTCCACTTTCCATTAGAATTTTTCACCAAGACAGGATTGGATACCCACTCCGGGTATAGGGGAACATGGATGAAGCCATTATCTTTCAACTTTCAACTTCTTCTTAACTGTAGCGGATCTCTCCAAAACAAGCTGCGGCGTTTCTGTTTCACAGGGAATGCATTTAGGATTTACATTTATGCGTGGCTTGCTATCTCCGGTGATATTTCACACATGTCTAAATGAGTCCAAGTGAATACATCTAGGTTCGCCCAGAGAAAACTAACCAACTTTTTCATCATCTTCACGTCGAGCTGTGATCCGACCTTTAGGACCCATGTAGGATCATCCTGGTTGATTGGGATGTTGATCATTAACTCGGCTTGTGCTGCTCTTCCATCCTCCAGCTGTTTTCACCGATCCATGTCCTTATGGAACCGATTGTTCTACCCAAACCAGGGCTTAGGCAGTGGTTGCTATGAGTCCAAAGCCCTGATGCAGAGAGTACTCTCCACACCCTTTCCTTTCTCTCTTCGCATCGCCTCTTCAGCTCAGTGATGTAACATTCATGGCCAAGCCCCTGATCTCCTTGGATAATTCCCATACTATTCTCGATTGGGAACTTCATCGTTAAGCACCATGGAGTGATGGCCACTCTAAATTCAGCAAGGGCTAGTCGGCCCAAAAAAGCATTGTAAGCTGAATAAATATCTGAAATAACAAAAGGCACAACCCGCACTCTATTGTGATCCCCTCTCTAAGTACCACCGGTAGATCCACGCATCCCACTGGCTCAGTAGTAGTCTCATCAAATCCCTGGATCCAAGATTTACATGGCTTTAAGTCCTTAGCCTCCAGAAGTATCTGGTCATAGACTCTGTTGAAAAAAATGCTGATTCCCACAGTCAACTAATACGTTCCTTACAATAGCAGGGCCAATCATGGTCAATAGCACAATAGAATCAATCATCGGGGCTTCCACCCCATCAGCATCTCTATTTTGTAATATAATGTCATCTGTCGTGGTTCTGAGTTGCTTTGTCAGGACATCATCTTCAATGGGGAAATAGCTCTCATTCACTACGTGTTTAAATGCACCTATTTATCGCTCCATCTCATTCTAGCTCTTGTCACCTAGATGTAGTCCTCCAATAATAATGTTGATCACCAATTACTTCTCAAGCCACTTGGGCTCATCAACACCAGGTCTGGCTTACCCCTGCTTGGGTTTGAAGTCCTTGCCCGCCATCCTACGGGGCTTTCACAAACTATCGCAACTTCTTCTTACGGATCAACTCCTCGACCATGTCACGCAAATGCCTGCATTCTTTGGTGTTGTGACTATGCATTTAATGAAATCTGTAGAACTTGCTAGATTTTTCTCCTTTTCAGTCGACTCCCTCGGAGCTGGTTTTCTACGCTATTGTTTGCCTTAAGTAGCCAAGTATATGTTCACAAACGAGTTATTCAATGGAGTGTAGTTATTAAACTTTGGGATTCTCGGATGCTTTCTTGAATTTGGTTTCTTATCTTTAGCTCAATTGTCATTCTTGCTCTGTCCACCACTTTTATTTTCGACATTAACATCAACAGTGCTAGAATTCCCTCTGAACTCCTTACAGCAACATTGCTTTGTATCATTTCGGTCGATTGACCGACGTCGGCCTTCCTGGCAGTAGTACTTGCCTCCCCCAAGTGCAAGAACTGATTCTCCTTTCTATAGAACACATCCATCGTCGATGGGTTTTTCATCTTCAACCACCTCCCGAAATCAGTCTCGGGACGAATCCCCCTTATCAGTGCCATTAACACAATATTTTTTTGAGCATTGCTCACCTCAGTCACTGAAGTATTGAACCTATGCAAGAAATCTTTCAAAGACTCTCTCGCTCCTTAGAAGAGGTTGGAAAGTAACATGACGTCCTTCGGACGAGTAGTATGCATACAGAATTTCTCAATAAACTTAAATGTCGGTTGTTTAAAAGACGATACGGATCTCGACGACAGTCTGGTGAACCACATCTTTTCCACTCCCTCTAGGAAGATCAGGAAACAACGTTATCACATGGCATCGGTGGCTCTGGCAGAATCCATGTATCAGTCGTACTTCATTAGATGATGCATCAGATCCATCTTCTGGTTATAGGACGACATCGTCGGTATCACAAATCTCCTTGGGTATTCCTCACATAGGATAACTTCGACAAACAGATTCTAGCTTAGGAAAGAACCGCAGTCATCATTAGTACAATGCTGGCACACACTTATAAGTCTCTTGACCATTTTAGTCAAATCCGGCTCAGGTAGGTCCACTGAACGGCAGTAATCATCATTCGTCCCAAGTATTTTGCTCAGCAAACCCTTTTGGTTTTGTTTCAGGTTACCTGGGTTGTCCTGTCTTTGGGAGAACCATTCTTCAGCAGTTTGATGATTTCTCTGAAGTGGGTCCACAGCAGCCACCTGATTTCCAACATTCTGGCCATCTGCATCACGACCAAAAGCCAGGGCAATACCATCATTCGAAAATCGATCACCAGAGCCAAAGTTGGATGGTTCGGTACCGATCACTCTTGCAAGATCGGTACCGATCCATAGTCCTTTGTCCCGACTTGTCCAGGCATTTTCTTCTACACTCCAGTCTCCTTTTAAGCCATCTTATATTTCTTGTTTCTCTGTCTTTGCTCCTACGATGAGGAACTATCGAATTCTGAACTAGAAGGTGTCATGTCCCTCCTGCTTCTCCTATGGCTTTTTATCAGTTGATTCAACAAATTCAAGCACCACTTCATTTTTTATTCTGTTCATTGTGGCTTTCTTAAAGTCTGTCTTCCATTTTCTTCATTGCACGATCCAACTTTACCCTAGTAATCACATCCGTTGGGTTTTGACCTTCGGTAGTGGTTGGTTGTGCAACCTCCTTAACATAATAGGAATCAACATTCTCACAACACATGAAATGGTGGATTGATTTCTCCTAGGAGCCATAGTAGAAAGCACATGTAGATTTTCTAAAAATCTGAGTAGTTAAAAACTATAAAAACAAAGAAAATTAGATCTATCTCTCGGATTTAGGCAATCCAATAGTAGATGATGGATCCAAACAGACTAAGAATCAGTTCTCAGTGAAAATCGACATCTCATGACCTTGTCTTTATCTCATGACCTTTGTTGTACTTTATTTCTAGACTATGTGGCTGTCTCTCCGGGTTTCTTGCCTCGACAGCTTTTAAGTACGATTCATTATGTCCGTCTAGATACTATCTAGATATTGTCTGGTCAAAAGGTTCGATAACATATCTGTCATGTATATTATATTTTATTCTATGCACTGTGAGATATAAGACAGGTTCTGTGATGTTTTATTTCATTTTCAACCCTTGATGATCGTCCTACATCGGCTGAGCATGTCATCATTGCACTATTTAGTTATATTGGGTGCCGATTGTGTAGGGTGGTCGTCACATCGGGTATGTCTACTTTATGATTATCTGAGAGATAATCTTGGGCATAGTTGTGTGCTTACCCATCTGGTACTTGACGATTTTGTGTACCGATGATAGTTGGATGTATTATATTTCACCCATTTGATATTATGCTTCTAATTGTGTTGTTTGATTATTTAGCGACTGGGTGATGATGTATGCATAGTATGTGATGTGATGTCATATATATATATATATTGGAGTTTTAACATGCCATATTGGGATATACTTGATTATACCAAGCCAGATATTATTATATATTGTCATCCACATCCTAGGCATGGTCGGACCATGTTATTTGTATAATACTCAGGTCAGTCCAACACATTTTAGGGTCTAGGATGAAGTGACCAGCTTGTGATTATTGGGCATAGTTGGAAGCTATATCATTTGATTAGTATATCATTATGTATTTGTAGCCCCATGTATGTATTTGATGTTGAGATGTATGTATTGTGTAACAACCCGCATTATTAGCGATTGGATATTTAAATAATTATTGCAATATTGAATCGTTTATAAAATGGAAGGTCCAAAATAAGACTTTTCGCATATGGACAAATTAAAACTCAAGGTCGCTTCCATTAAGTACGGATTGAAGAGGCGAATCTAAATGAGTAAATATCGCTATGTTTGGAGTCACAACATATTTATGGTTTACATGTTGTTATACGTATTTTGCAAAAATTTGTGTGTAGTCAGGTCCAGTGGAATCTCAATTGACGGTTTGTGATTCTAGGATGAGGACTTTGTTTGCGCCAAAAATGGTCACAAACCCCAAGTATTGCGAAAGCACCAGTGTATGAACACAAATCAGCAATATTCAGACACAAATCTCAGATCTAAGCTAGCAATAAACAGCAATCCTGAAAAAAATCACAAGAACAGGAAATTTATAGTGGTTCGGCTATCTCCGGCCTACGTCCACTTCAATGATTTTTATCTTTTATTGATGTTCTCTGCTGATTACAGATGATTCCAGTAGATACAATGAGTGAATTCGAATATAACAGCAATGGAAAGAAGTAGAATTGAATCCGGCAGAGTCTGGACGTCGAATGGCCAAAAGATCCCATTTCTGTAGGCTTCAGGGGGGCTATTTATAGGCGTAGGAGGCTGAGATCGCGCTCAAACTTCGGGAGACTCCTTCTGGCACGTGAGGGGACCCACATGACCGACCCCACCAAGTTTCGACTCAATCTGTGATCGATTCGAAACTATTTCATATCGATCAGAAAATGCTCCAATCGAGCTGAAACTTCGCAGAGACAATCTTTACCTCATTTGTAAGCTCCTGTGAAAATTTCGTTGCATTTGGATCTGTGGTTCGTGAGATATGATCGATGCGAGATTGCGCTTCCGTCAACACTTCTGCGTTCGAATCCAAGCTTCGTATCCACCTGTTCGACTCGATCGGAGCACGTGCGCATGTAATGATGTGTCGCGAAATCCCTGGGTCGATCCGAATTGTGTGCCGAGTTCGACCAAGCAACCCGCATCTAGCGCTTAAGTTTCGCTCGTACCGGCTATTTGTTCGCATCCAGTTGTTTTAGTCTTTATTCGAATCACTGTGATCGATTCGAAGTAGCTTGACCACAATGGATACGAGCTCAACCGATACGAACAAAGCCTTGGGATGGATTCGAATAGACCGAGGCGGTATCCTTGTGATGGATACGAAATCGATCGATTCGAACAAGCTAGTATGATGATCGATTCGAACTGCACTAAACCTGATGGATGCAGAGGTGATCGATGCGAAGCGGTGTGGTTTAACTGATGCGCACGCCATCAATTCGAACCTGATGGATACAAACAGGGCCAAACTTGATGGATTCAAACATGCTGAGGCGCTGTTATGATGATCGATGCGAACCTGGTGGATTCGAACAGGACATCGCCTAGACTAAACGATGGATACGAACAGCATATCCGAGCTAAATTGTATCGATCATATCTCACTCATACGAGCTTCGATTAACCTAAAATTTGGACCGCTGACGTTCATGGCTTTGCTTGTCATGTCCTATCAATTGTAGCTTGATCCGGACTCGGACAAAATCCATCGCTATCCATGGTTATCCTGCAATGCATAGTTGATATTCATGGCTAGTTATTATTGATTTTTAGTCAGTTTTGGGTATCTCAGCTTTGCCAAAAGTTGGGATAACACTTTGCCCCCCAAAACATGCCTTTTGGTAAAAGGTGTGTTTTGATCGGTCTCAAATCGAATGCATTGAGTTCAGGTTTTATTCAGAGCTTATAGAATTTTTAATCAAGTCCATGGCTGTTCGAAGCCGAAACATTATTAATTTCTTCCAGTGGAAGTTAAGAATGAAATTCTATAGTCTCTCTGGACTGTTGATGATCGCTCCGGACCCTTGCGAAGCCCATTCCAGACTTAGCGGTCGAATAGAAAGATCCTATTGCACTCCGACATTGCTTTCTACCCTTTGCACTCTGGCCCAGTTAGGGCGTGAAGCGATGTCTTGGCCGTTCTGGACCGATCGTAGCCTCTCCGGGCTCCTGCTGGATCCCATCCTGTCACTCTCCGGTGAAGGGGAAACAATGTTAAGTGGGTCGATCCTGTCGCTCTTCGGCGAGGCGACCCACTTCTTGCACTCCGGTTCAGTGTATCTAAACATTAAGCGATGTCATGGCCTAAATCGTGGGCCGATCATAGCCTCTCCGGGCTCCTGCTGGATCCCATCCTGTCACTCTTCGGTGAAGGGGAAACAACGTTAAGTGGGTCGATCCTGTCGCTCTCCGGCGAGGCGACCCACTTCTTGCACTCCGGTTCAATGTATCTGAACATTAAGCGATGTCATGGCCTAAATCGTGGGCCGATCATAGCCTCTCCGGGCTCTTATCAAATCCCGATCCAATCACTCTCCGGTGAATAGGAAACGATGCTTAAGTGAGTCGATCTTGTCGCTCTCCGGCAAAGCAACTCACTTCTTGCACTCCGGATCCCGCCTCTCCGGGTAGGATCATAAAGCGATCATCTTTATATTGATATTTAATGTTTACCCTTTAACTCTCCGGTCAAAGGTTTGTTTCAATAAATGTTTCTTTATTAAATTCAAATCCTAGATGTTCAATCTCAAACACCAGGAAAAACAAGACAATGCCTCTCCGGGCGGAGCGGTCTATTTCCATCTTAGAGCATGCCTAGGGATCTCTCCGGTTCCCGTACATGAGTAAGTGGGATAGCCGTTTTATTTTGGAAATCAAATCTAAGAAAACTAATCGACCAGAGTCCAAATCTTGAACTTGGCCCTTGCCATCACAATCAGTTGATGACGAGCCGTGATCCCGATCCAGGATCATTGCTGTTAGGTGGAGGCGGTAGTTGTTCGGGCCTTACCGCCGCTGCCCGTTCTCTGACATATTGTGGCAATCTACCACTCCTGGCATGTTCTTCCACCTCATCCCTTAGGTGGTGGCATTCATCGGTAGTGTGCCCATCCAGCTCATGGAATAGGCAGTATTTTCCAGTCCTGCGTTCCCGCTCCGTGGGATCTCTCCTGGGTGGTTTTCGATAGGGGAGTTGCCCCCGAGTTTCAGCGTAAATCCTTTCTAGGCTTGTCGTCAAATCTGTGTATTGCCTGAATCTAGGCTCTCGGAATTTCTTCCGTTTGTCAGGACCATCGTGTGCGTCATCCTGCTTTCTCTTTCCTTTGTCTGCCCTGGACTGTTCCCCGGCGGTTCCTTCGCCTTGTGCAGCATTTACTTCCTGCCTCTCGGCTCGTGATTCATCTAGTCGAATGAATTTTTCAGCTTCATGGTAAAATTCTCCGAGATCTTGTGGTGGATCTCTTGTCAATGAATCTTTGAATTCGGTGCCTTCTCCAACTCCTGCCACCGCCGCCATCAAAATCATCGATGGATCCGGGTGATCTACAGAAGCCACCGTTGCATTGAATCGCAGCAGAAAACCTTTTATGGACTCTCCAGTCCTTTGCTTTATCGAAGCTAAAGTCATCACACTCTTGGGTCTTGTCACATGGACCCTAAATTGTTCCATGAAGCAATCTACAAGCTCGCCCCATGTCTTGATCGATCTAGTCTTTAATTGCCTGAACCAAAGTGCAGCCAAGTCTGACAAAAATAAAGGGAAACATCGTGCCATCACTTCCTCGGATGCCCCCAGTACTTCCATGTGTCTAATGTATCTGGTAATATGCATGGTCGGATCCGACTTCCCGTCATACGGATCCAGCGTTGGTAGTTTGAACTTTGGAGGGTTCCTTGCATTCCTGATATTCGGAGTGAACGGACTCCAACTGACTTCTTCCAACCCTCCGCTAGACAATCCTCCTCTCATGAGTCGTCGCACTAATCCAGCCATCTTTTCATCTCCATCCTGGGGTTGCCCTTTTGGTCTTGAAGGGTATTCTGGTACGTACTCTTCGTGTGACCCGTTAGCGTTGGTGTTGGCTCCAGCTTGTTGAGCTCCATCTATCGGCCTTCCAGCATCAGATCCTGAGGGTCTGCCCCCAAGTCCTTGTTGATTGTCTTCTGGATCTACATTCTGACCTTCATTGGGTTCCGCAATCCTAGCTCCTTGTTCCATATTCGTAGCCGCTGTAGCTGGTCCTAGGCTCTGCACCCCTGCAGCTCTCATCTGTTCGAAGAAATTCTACAGCATCTCTTGTTGGCTCTTCATTATTCTTTCATGCATCAGATTGGTCATGGTCTCCATTTCGTCTCTGGTGATGTAGATCGAAGCTGGCTCTTCTCTAGCACCAGAGGATGCCTCTTGACTTCCTCCTTGTTGGCTTCTCTCAGCTCTTTGTCTCGTCTGTCGAGTCATTGTCTCCCAAATCTGATCCCTTTAAGCTTTTAAATATGAACTTCAAATCTTTCGTAGCGGGTGCTAGTTCAGTTCTCAGTGAAAAGCACAAAAGTGTTTGCGCCAAAAATGGTCACAAACCCCAAGTATTGCGAAAGCACCAGTGTATGAACACAAATCAGCAATATTCAGACACAAATCTCAGATCTAAGCTAGCAATAAACAGCAATCCAGAAATAAATCATAAGAACAGGAAATTTATAGTGGTTCGGCTATCTCCGGCCTACGTCCACTTCAATGATTTTTATCTTTTATTGATGTTCTCTGCTGATTACAGATGATTCCAGTAGATACAATGAGTGAATTCGAATATAACAGCAATGGAAAGAAGTAGAATTGAATCCGGCAGAGTCTGGACGTCGAATGGCCAAAAGATCCCATTTCTTTAGGCTTCAGGGGGGCTATTTATAGGCGTAGGAGGCTGAGATCGCACTCAAACTTCGGGAGACTCCTTCTGGCACGTGAGGGGACCCACGCGACCGACCCCACCAAGTTTCGACTCAATCTGTGATCGATTCGAAATTATTTCGTATCGATCAGAAAATGCTCCAATCGAGCTGAAACTTGGCAGAGACAATCTTTACCTCATATGTAAGCTCCTGTGAAAATTTCGCTCCAATCGAGTATTTTAAAGTAATATATATAATTAATAAGTGTAAATAAGAATATTTCTTATATATTTGATTGATCAGATTTTATACCATTTTTATGAATTCATTTTTATATTGAGTTAATTCATATGAATGACTCTCTATTAATATTGATCTGATTAGTGTTTTGAGATGATATGGTGATGACATCCATCCATATGGATTAGTAATACTCCTATTTTCGGGATATTTTTGTTATGATGATTTTAATTCTATATGACGAGGAGTCTGAATAAATGGAGTTATAATACCATCCGGTATAGTACTTTTAGTAATATTTCTTCGGTTATTCTTTGGACTCATTATATAGAATATCATAGAGATCGAATGAATTTTATGAGCAGTGAATAAACGATTGACTATCACGCAGTGGTATGAGACACTGTTGTGATATTTATTCGATTATTCATTGTAAGTAGATGGCACTCACATGACAGAACAGTGAGATTGTACTTAAGTGAGGTGATGCTCATAGGTGTGAGCTGGGTAGATGCCTTTATAGTTGTTGATATTGTGTGCCACTATCATGTCGTACTCCTGTTATATGCAATGGAGAAGACTAGATGGCTATAATCCACCCTAGCGGCCTAATCTTGAGCTCGTGCCTAGACCCATGACACCTTTATTAGATATTATATTTGATGCGCATCACAAGATATGGGTTAGGTGATCCATAGGGTAGGTGCCCTATTGCCTCTTGTGTTGCATAGGCAAGTATTATGTTACTTATAAGGGCAAAGTAGGGTCATGATCGAGGCTATGCATAGACGAGCCATTGTTGAATATATGTCATGATATCCGTCAAGGTAATTGAAGACTGTAGGAGCAGATCTGGTTAGGTAATCCTGGGCTCCTGGAGTGGGCATATGACCATCAGTCTCCCTTCTGGTTCTAATAGAGTCATTGATTAGCATACTCTATTGATACACCTCACTTAAGTATAGATATGGGTTAGGTGACCCTCTTATTGATGTATATATGAATCTACTTAGGACTTCATGTGTCATACAGTTATTCCCCATCAGGATATATTATGATTTATTTATATATAAGGAGATGAGATTATATCCGGATATGTGTATGAGTATAGTGGATTCTTATATCTTTTACTGTATATGATTTTATGATTTTTCATATAGGCGGCCTATATTTTACATTGATTTGGTATTCTATGACTTGAGGTTTAGAATTGTACTTAGACATTGTGGTTGGCTAGTTTAACTATACTTGATGATATCTCATATTTGATGATTTCTGGACTTGCTGATGATTATGGATATAAATAATTCACCTATTTTATGCTATTTCGATTGGATAATATTTGGACTGATTTTATATGGGTGATGACATATTTATGCTTGGCCTCGTGTTTGTTGCTATTCTGTTATATCATCGTTTGTATGTCATCACCATAATTCTATAAATATTATATATCAATATATGTATTGACCTCTAAATATAGATATAGTCTAACCCATATGTTATTTACGTAATACTCGGGTTAGTCTGAGACATTTCAAGTTCAGGGATGATGAGACCGGATTATGATTTTTGGGCATAATGGAGACTGGTTATTCTATGGTGTAGTATATTATTTTATGTTGTATGATCTCATTGTATTTATGACATTGTGATGTTATGATGTATTATCGCTATGATAAACTCTACGATCTTTGATATTTACTATGTATTGTGCATTATCCTATCCTAGAGGCACATATGTTTATTTCTTTGTGCCGATATAGTATATGTTTTGTGATGAGTTGTATTCGATATTTAAATATGTGCCAAGGTTAGCCTAAGGAAATACTCACGTGTGTGCCCAATATCATCTCTTCTCTGTATTATCCAAAGGTATTACTCAGTAATACACTTGGGTAGTATGGTTATAGAGGTTGGGGTGTTTCAGTAGCCGTGGAGGGGGTAGTAGGGTTGGGATTTCATAAGAGGATCCAGACTTTTCGAATTGGAGTGCATTGCGAAGAGCACACGTAATGGAGCACGTTTGAGCAGTTGGTGTAGTGATTCGTGGAGTATTGGAGAAGAATTCGAGGAGAGAAGGGGTGGAGCATTGGGTTGGTATGCACGTCATTTACAGGGAATTATTTAGGGAAAAAAGGGTTAAGGTTAATTAAGGTTATAAATTTATTTTAATTAATATCGTTTCATTTTTAATCTGTATCTTTCGTATATGAGGTTTGATCGAGCTGTGGTTTCGCCATTGCACTTGTAGGAAAACTATCTACAACATTGTATAGGTCTGGACTGGATTCGAACACTTGAGAAATTATAGCTCAGATGAGCGGAATTAATACTCTGGATTTATATTATAGTATAAATCCCCGTAATTATATATATTGATAAACATTACCTGGAAGTAGTAGAATAATATATATACGTAATTGTTTCCCCAATTGATTGGATTGGTTTGAGTAGATATTCAAGATAGTTGATTAAGATCTCGTATATATATTATGTTCTATTTGTATTGAATAAAGTTAGATAGAGCTGATATTAATTTATAACATGGTTATATATTAATTAAACTTTAAATTGTAGTTATATTATTAATAGAAATATTATTATATATTTTATTACAATTCGAAAGTTAAAAGTATAACCTTTAAAATAAGCTGAAATGCTAAAATAATGATTTAGGTAGGTTAAACTTTTATTAAAATGGCTATGAAGTTTATTTGGCCTTGATATTGTTTATTATTGTGTAATTCAGTAGTTGACGGGGGTCGAGTATCGTGTTATGGTAGCAATACGGTGTGATGAATGTAGTCGGAACGATGTTTGGTTAATGATTGGTCATTGGTTGAAATGGGCGATGAGCCCAGCACCAGGGTGATTTTCACCTGGATCTTAATCTGATCCTTCATAAAATCGACATTTAACTAGGAGACCTCTATGAGGGCCGGGAATCATCAGAATTAATGCGAAGCCAGGCGAGACCCTTGAGTAATTTTGAATGAAGGAAACAATGCTCGAAACGATGTGGAACTTGTGTGATATTTTCACTCGATGCGAACAAGATGTAATCCACAAGACAAGGCGATGGTATGACTCATTAAGAGGTACTAGATTTACATATTGACTCTCATTACTTGATATGTGTGTTTAAGAGACGATACGTTTTTGATGGCTTCGAAGGACCGATTCGAGCCACTGATGGCACATTATACGGGATACGCCCGTTAACCATATAGTAAGGATATGTAATGATTAAACAGATAATCCATGATACCATAGGATAATCGCATGACTTGAATACGAAATCTCGGAGCATGTTTAGAGAGAGATAGCAGCAACTATCGATAATAGATCACAAATCACCCATGTCTATAGTAGAGGTTAAGGTGAGACTATACGATTCTATTGCATTACGATGCGACTTGGAGTATATGGTATACGTAGATACCAACTTATTTTGGTTTATTCTCTAATGGGTAGTCACTGGAAAGTGAATCGCATAGGAGGTCCTAAGGACCCTACCCACCATCGATTGGTGGGTATATGTTATAGTAGACGATTGATGTTATAACTATAGTAGATGATTAGTAGTATATCGTATAGCAGGCAAGTAGGAATATATCGTATAGTAAACGATTACTAGCATATCGTATAGTAGACAGTTGTTACTATATCGTATAGTGGACGATTAGTAGTATATTATATAATAGACTGTTTGTAATAGATGGTGGGTGGAACGGTTCTATTGTCAAGTTCTCGTATGCTTATATTATTTACTTGTCATTACAGTTAGACCTAGATTATGGATGTCTATATCACCCTTATTCTCGAGAGAGTGTAGTATTGACCTTACACTCATATACTAGGATGTACCATACATTTCATTATCGTGCATGCCAGTTTATAGTCTTAGCATCATATTTAAGATGGACTAGCCTTCAGGATGTAAAAGGAGAGTAGGGCAAGGTGTAATTCCCTATCCTTTTGGATGGGTTCACTTTACTTGTTTATGGGTGGTTTGGATTACCCAAGAGTCACGTTTATGGAGAGGACCGATTATGCCTTAGTAGCTTTCTGTTTTATATATGTATATATTTTTAATAACGTGTTTTGGGATAGTTCCCCTTACTCTAGGCTTTACGTTTTACCCATATTTTGTCTTTATTTATGTCATGACAACTCTTGGTAGTCGATTGAGTAGTTTGGTAGTCAGGTGATTTAGGGAATAGACTTACATGGTAGTTGGAGCATTTTGGGGGCATGGAGTCGATATAGTGGATATATACTTGTTGTTGATGTTACACATGGCAGACAAGCTATTTTGTGTATGAGACTTATGGTACTAGATATTATATTCAAAACTCCACATAAATGGAGTTGATGTATTCTAGCTTTTTGTACTGATATTTATTTATTGGTTGCTTTTAGTAACACCTCACAATTTTAATGCTAATTAATTTAAAGAAATGAAGTATAATTCCTTGTAATTTCACACAAAACATGAATCCTCTTTAAGTAATCCATAGAGAATTATAGCGTTAACAATTCCTTTTGAAGGGGAAAAGTAGTTTAATGCATTAAAGGATAAGATCCTTACGTATGATAAAAAGTAAAGTAATTAGAAATTATGTAGGAGATCGTGAAAATAAATTTTGCTAGTAACTTAATTACAAGCAACATGAAAATGAATATTTTCCATAGTTGTGAACATTGGTTGCACGTCTCTTTTAAAAGTCCCTCTAACATGCTAATTAAGACCCCACCAAAGATTGCAGTGGAGATAGAAAGAATAATATTGTAAGAGTTGTCCTTATCTACTACGGTTTAATTGTTTAAAATCAATAAAATATGTTTTAGAAATACTATAAAGTGCACTTTTAAAAAGAAATGGTTTTGTATGACAAATGATTTTTTAAAAGAAAAACTTAATAAACGGTTTAAGATAAAATTCCCAGTTTTTAAGGAACAAAAGTTTAAAGAGTCTTTAAAAAAATTTGCTAACATTTTTGTTAGATTTAATAAATAAGCTAAATTCAAAAATTTTAGATTATAATTTTAAAGGGATAAGACACCAAGTATTTTTGAATTTAATAAAAGGCTTCTAACTTGTGCTTTTTAAAGACAAAGGTTTTGGGATTTGTATTTCATAAATTTTGAAGTTTTTAATTTTTGAAAAGAAAAATAGCAAAGACCAAACCAAAATTTTAAATACAAAGTAGATAGGAACGAGTGCCTAGGTTTGGCGGGGTAAAGGATAAGGCTATGAAGAAGATAGCAATGATTACTTAAAGCATAGTAATAAGAAAACCCATAGGGTGTAAGAAGAATAATGGTAAGAACCAAGGAATATTTGTTAAACACGTGTGCAAGTCATAAGAAGAACCCGTAAAGGAATGAGAAATAGTATTAAAGTACACTTTTACGAGTTCTAGAATATGCTCGTATGAAGGGTCAAAGATAAAGGAAATAAATACAAGATTTAAGAATACTATCAAGGGATTTTGATTAAAAGAAGATGATAACAAGGGATTAAGAGATGGAAAATGCACGTAGAGGACATTGGTAGACTCTAAAATAAGAAGGACAGGATATTAAGTGGAAAAGTTATTCTTCCAAGCCAATTTGCCAATAAGTTATTTAAAATGTGCATAGATTGTACTTATTATCCACTGTAGTGTAGGGATGCATAGATTATTCCATAATTAGGTATGGTAATGAAAGAAATGAATAGACCTTACTTAAAGCAAGAAAGGAAATGTCAAGATAAGAGGACTTCAGAAAGATGGAATGATGGAAAAGTCTACTCAAGTCAAAAGTGATAGAGCTACAACATCGTTAGTGTTAGTCGATGAAGAAAGGCAGCCGCCAGAAGTTGTTTTTTAGGTTGGGTTGTAAGCATTAGCGTTCTTTATTGGGGATAAAAGCATGTACAAGATTATAAGAAATGTTCCTTTTATTTTGTTTTCAATGTGGACCACGACGTTATGGGAAAACAATAAGATAAGGATATTTCAGAAACGAAAGTCAACTAATGCAAAAGAAAAGAAAATAGTAGACGCTGGAAGTTAAGAAATAAGTTAAGAAGATTTATTAAACTAACCACTAAAACAGAAATGAAATAAAATTTTAAGACCTAAAAAAATTCGAGAAATAAATTTCAATGAGCGAAGGACAGGGAAAGGATATTGCGTAGCCATAGTTCAATGTGCTTGTACCTCAAAGGTTGGAATTTATAACTAAACTTGGTTGCTATTATAAATAAAAGGAATGTTTTTGAAATCTAAAATTTACTGCGTAAATAGATGAAATCCACTATGGACATTGGACTGTTAACTATACCTTGATTTCTTGAGATATGAACAAATTTGTTTTGAAAAGAAACTATACATACATACACTTTTGAGAAATAAAGATGTTTGTACAAGATGTTTTGAAAAAAAATTAATTTTTTAAAGATTTTTATGGATATTTTAGAAAGTAAAATATATAACAAATTATACTTAAAAAAATTAAATTTTCAAATGCCACATACTTGACATTGGGGAGTAACTGATAGATTTGTTAGTATGGATTTTACTGTGTATCAGAAGTGGCAGTAAAAATAAAATATGATTAGAAACAAGGGAGAAAGCCGTTATAGTTAAGCAATCACTTTCTCCATATCTTGTTAGTAACAAAAAGTAGATTTTGAAATAAACCTTATTTTAAAACTTTAGGATAAAAACTGACTATGCAAACTATACTTAGAAAAGTTGGAAAAGAATTAGGGGCAAAAGAGAGGCTTCCAAGGTAGAGTGGAAAAAGGGTATATAAGAGAAGGATGGAAATATGGAATTTTCCATTTAGACCCTTTCCAAGCGTAAGAAAATAGGTTTAGAAAACTGGACTTTTTTAGGTTTGAATGTTAACAATGGTGTGCTAGGATTTTGGATGGTCGGTATTGGATGAGAAATTGGTTGAACTAGATAGTAGAAGTGTGGGAAATTTTTGGACGTTAAAGCAAGTTTCTGGTTTCCAAAGGCTGCATGCATATAGAATTGCTAGTATATTTAAGATGTTTGCACCATATTTTTGAAATAGTTTTAAAATAATGCGTTCAAATAGGAGGCACCAATTTAGAATTGCTCAGTATGCATATCATATATTTTGTGATACACCGTACGCTTGTACATGATTGGTTGCAAAATTGTTTGTACATTAATTAATTATTTGTTTAGAATGGTTGTACGTTATCTTGCATTGTTCGGTCCTTGAGGAATTTCAGGGACGAAATTCTTTTAAGGGTGGAGAATGTAATACCCTTCGATTTTAACGCTAATTAATTTAAAAAGAAATGCGATAAATAAGTAATAATGCTAAAAATAGGATTTTTTTTCAAACGATAGAATTTGGCTACGAAACTTATACCATTGGGTTCCTGGCGATTTTCTAATCAATTTTCATACGTAAACTTTTCCGTTCGGAGCTTAGACGTACGTTTGAAGTTTTAGCATCGGAAATAATTATATATGTAAATATGGTAATAATATCAATTAACGTTGATTAGTAATGTTAATGGAAGATTAGATGTTAACAAATGTTAACATTAAAATAAAATCTCAAAGAATATATAAAGTGGGAAAGAATTGAACGAGATCAATTAACAGAGGAAACAAATACACTGAATCATTTGAATGGAGGGAAGAAACTAATAAAATCAAAGAATAAAATAAATTCACCATTTAAAACATCACAAGTCAACCCCTATAAAACCTAGGTCGACCGCTACTGGTCAACCCAAGGATAGGAATGGTCGACCCATGTATGTATGATGGCAGCAGTAAATTACTTTTTAATGACTCAGATTTAAATCAGTCTAATCTTGCAATTGGCATTGATTTGATTCCCTATAAATATAAACCTAGGCCATTACTTACAACTCATAATTTTTTAATGGGCATGGAAGCTCTACCATTTTATCTTCTCTGTCACAACTCTAAATTCTTAGAAAATAGTTCTAGGTTGCTAGTTTGCATGTATATAGTACTGAAGGATTGCAGAAAATGACAGTGATAGAAAAATAGGTTCAAATCAAGTTGCTACAACAAGGTAAACTATAAAACCGGATCTAAATTTGTAATCAACATAAATCTCTTCTTTCTAATCAAAATTCTAATAGATCAGTATATATATGTTATATGAAACCCCAAATATGGAGTCAAAAGTTGAAATACAGTTAACAGAGATTATATCCGAAGATTTGGGAACATTTAAAAGATGAGTGAGAAAATTACATGTTTTGTAATAAAATTTGATTCATTTCGTTGTAATCCTTTTTAATCATGCCTATTTATAAATCTATAAATGCATAATGATTAGGTTTAAATATGTAAATGTTCAATGGTTAGGTTTAAATATGTAAATGAGTTATGACTAGATATAAATTAGTAATGCGTAATGCTTAGATATAAATCTATAAGTATGTAAAGGTTAGATATAAATTTGTAACCACGTAATGATTAGATTTAAATTTATTATATACTCATAATGAATTTAATGAAATTTGGAAAACTCGCCAATATATGTTATCCCAATAACTTGTTATGAAATTGGTAATAACAAATTGGTACTTGAATGTAGAAAAAGAATATAAAATAAAAGGAACTTTATCAAGATTTTAGGGGCTTAAGAGATATTTTAGTTCATTGGAATTTGGAATGTTGCTAGTGGATTTCTACGTATTATCAAGGTTAAATAATAAAAGTGCGATGTTTGAAATAACAAGGAATACGCGTAAAAAGAAAGAGATGTACAAAATAGGGATATTTATCGCACTATGCACTGCCTATTTCAAGAACTAAAAAGATAGTTCCTTGTAATTACAAACACCGCACGAACATCTTCCCCTTTTGATAAGATGCGAAAATTTACTATGTCAACATTCTTATAATAGAAGTGTAATTCTAACACATTAAGATGCAATAGAACCAAAAAGTTAAATAGTAAGATATGAATGCGCTAAAAATATCTTAAATAGTTAAGACGTGGAATACCAATAAGATTTAAAGTAAATAAAGAAGAAAATGTGAAAAATAGATAAGAAGAAGTAAAAAGGAATAACACAGAAATAGGTATGGATGAATAGGAAATGGAGTGATGAACCTGATAAAAACAAAATGGTAAATGCTTAAAGTATAAAAGGAGAAACACATAATGAAGTAAAGGCTCAGGGTCAACTGTAAAATTGCAGAGGCATGATAATTAAGTAAATATGAAGGAAGTATACAAGTGATATATATGTAAGTAGCCTCTAATATGCATTTATGATGGGTGTGAGCTATTATAATTAAAGAAACGATATGACATTAGTCGTTAGTATGGTTTGGAATGCGAGGTCCATATTGTTACACAATAAAAGCCCGACCACCGAAAGGGGCTACCGCAGTAGTGTATACATTATACTGATGTGAGATATATCCAACCGTAAAACATGTGGAGAGTATACGCTTGCATATAGATAGAGGAATACCCTTAATAGAAAGTTAGTCTACTTCAAATATGTATTAGAAGGGGGTATTGTTTTGATTGCACTAGGCTATCTAAATAGGATGGTGAGTGGGATCGAGACTATGCGACAAATATGGGACCAAGGTCAACAGGTAGGGCTATCAAAGGTCGAGAATGTCATCGATCCTTAGCAGTCAACGGGAAGAATAGGATTACACCTAGAATGTTCTTTGTGTTCCTACCAGAGACGACCATATTTGGTCAGGCACCGCCATAGTTATTTTCTAGTTTGTTTATTAGGGCAAGGCTAGTTTATCCACAAAAGAGTTCCTTCAAAATAGTTGGGGTAGTCCGTGGAACCGATTCCACGGTAGAAAGCAGACAAAGTAGTAAATCCCCAAAGCGAGATAGGTTACAGCAAAATGTATATAAAGCCGTCCTTAGGCACTATGGGAGTCCCTCGATATGCGCAGTGATGAGACCATGATACGACTAGAGCAAGGGATCCTGACGGTGTGCAAAAAGGAAGATACTAATTGGGATAGTATCTAGGTTTAATTAGGAACCATGGGATATATATTTTTATATACATGGCTATGATTTTATAGAGAGTAGATGAGCATGGTCCATACACGGGCGTGGAGTCGAAACGACTAATAAAATGTAAACATACATAACATTATATAGGAGATAATTGGAATAAACTATTGTTGTGTACAAAATGCATAATTTTATCAGTCCCTAGAACATTATTCTAACCCCCTCCTCATTAAAATCCATAAGATATATAGAAGGACATGTACTGGTACTTGGCGTGTTAGGTGCATGGACACTTGACTTTGGAAGTGTCAAACCTTGGTCATGCGATCTATTATATTTTACTATTCCGTTGTAAGTTGTATCGTTAGGGATCTGATATGCATTCTTTTGCTTTATTTGCAGGATACCAAACTAGCGATCCATACTTTGGTGGACTTGGGTTTTCGATTTAGCGAAAATTCAGGCCCCGGTGGGGTGCGAGTTGTTACACTTTCACTAGTGCAGTCTCTTATATATTGTTTATCCTATTATGTTCATGTATATTCAGTATGTTATATCCTATATTCTGCTGTGAGATTGTGTTGATGTGTTTTGGTATGTTGGTTGGTTTTAATTTTATTGCAACCGACTATCTTTTGTGATATTTGAGTCAAAAGTTGTCATTCAACGTTAATTCAGGATATTACAAAGGGCAAGTCATCACAGTTACTATCAGAGCTTAGGCTCAACACTCAGGACCAAGTGGACCAGTTTGAGTTAAGCAACCTAGTAGATGGAGATATGTTGGGAGAACATACCTGAATTTTTCTACTATCTAATACTACATACAACACATGTCTTTTGAGCTTTGATTTATTTTGATTGTAAGTTGCTAAGGTATTTCTTTTTAGGCTAAAAATTATGAGCAAACAGGCTACAAGAGCGATTGTGAGAGATGCACGAGTAGATGTGGCTCGATAGGCAGTGATGCCTGGTAGATTCAGAGACTATTAAGCTGCTATGGGTGTTGCTCTACAAATGAAAAAATTCCTGCAAATGCAGTAGGTATTGGAGTTGGTGTAGCCCTTGGGGGTGCCATTATTTTTGTTCTCCATCTTCTTTAAACTCTCCGAAATTATGTTGGAATTTTCTTAGCCTAGAAAAAATACCATATCTTGTTCTAAGACTGTTACTGAGGCATACGCTTGGATACATATATGAGAGAGGGCTCTTGCCAACCCAGGCTTTGAGGATTGCTTCTCAACATATTAAGGAGGAGAGACTTTAGCTTGGTGGGGTGTAGTAGTAGAGGAAGTTGACGAGACGGACAAGACTTGGATTGACTCTAGATGTCAATTTTAGTCTCGGTTTATTTTTAGATCGAAAGGGACGTGCAGGTTAAGCATTTCATCCATTTGCAATAGGGTAGTTTATTAGTAAAGGAGTATGTTAGCCAATTTAACCTTTTGACTAAATTCAGAATGTAGATGGTTAATACTCCTTAGAAGTAGGTAAGGAAGCTTGCCAAGGAAATATTATTATGTGGTCAGTATTGAAATATTCCTCTTTATAATTTAATGGCAGCTGAACCAATTCCCGCCCTGTCCCCTCCTTCCTTGTCCTCTCACTGTACCAATACCGATAACCCCCCTACCTATCACATCTCCTCCTCCACCTTCTCGTCCACCTGACCCTATCTCAATCGCTCCTCTTCCGTCCTTCGTAATTGTACTTCCTTCTTCTCCTATTCCTTCATCCTCTCTTCCCCCTTCTGAACCAACCTTGCTTTCTTCCACTTGTACCTCCTCTGATCATCTTCCTTCCCCTACTTTAGCTAATGAACATGCATGGACTTCCCTGTTTAAGAACTTACCTCGTAATGCGGGTAAGTACATGCCTATTCATATGGATATATCCTTCATTAAAGACGCAATGGTTCCTCCTTCTCCTGTTATAGCTGCTGGAGTTGATATATGGAAAGACTACGTGGTTCCATTTTTCTTAGACAAGCCCTTGTCTTATTCATATGTAATCAAGTTCCTCAAATACAGATGGCGATTAAGAGGTAATGTTAAAGTCAAGTCAGATGGTTCTATATTCCTATTTCTCCTTTCTGATGCAACTGACAGGGACAAAATAATTAGAAGTGACCCCATAGTCATGAAGAACAAATTGTTTATATTGAAACAGTGGGATCCTACGATAAGTAATGTATGTGGATCTGTTAGATCTGTACCAATCTAGGTACAACTCTCGAATATACCAATATATTTATGGTCACCTTTGGGTATCAACTGGTTGGCTAATAAGTTGGGTAAAGTTATTTGTTTAGATGAAGCAACTGAATCAGTTCTAAGAATACAGCATGCGAAATGTCTTATTGAAATACCACCAAACCATGAACTAGTTGATTCCTTCCCTGTACTGAATTCTAATGGAACAAAGCAAATACTAAAAGTATCATATCTTTGGAAACCGGATATACGCACTTACTGCATTGTTTTTGGACATAAAAGCAAGTTGTTCTAGCAAAAGCCAGAGGAAATGCAAGTTAATAAAAGTGGGCAAGCTGTGATACAGTGTGACCAGCTAGCAGTTGAAGAGGAGAAACAAAATAATAGATCAGACCTAAGTGTGAGTAAAAACAAGGTATGGAAAAGGATAGCGAAAGGAAATATAAATATAAATGCAGTGCAAATCTCTTCTACAACTGATGAGCTCCGCTATTGATCACTTGACCTGTTTCAACTCAGGGAGTATGGTTGTAAGTTCAGATTCTTCGGTGAGAATTCGAATACATTTGCATACTTCTAAGAGAATCGGAATTGATTTAGCCCGAATTATCGCTTAGTTTGCAGATGTCGGTTTCGGGTAATATGAATATTCCGAACCACTCTAAACTAATAACATTCATGTTGGATCATTATGAAGTATGCTATAAAGCTATACTATTCTTCCTGAGGGTGATTCCAATATGGAAGATAGTAATTTGTGATTGTTTGTTAAATCCCGGAACAACTCGTATGGATGAATACTAGTATTGCATTGGTTGCCTGAAGGGCAATATTAGCATTCCAAGATGGTTTGCTAGGAGGAAATGGTAAGAGCATGGCCTCTTCGAGCCTTACACCTGGGAAATGAATAAAGCAGGGACATGCGCCTGGACTAAGTGGGTTGCACCCAAGTAGGGTATAATCATCCTAAATCTAGAGTGATATCCAAGTATGCTTCGGGATCACATTTTATGGTTGTTGATTGCAACCAAGAGGTGATCATATTCGGTGCTACTCGAGAAGAGGGTAGTGCCGGTCCTGAGTACCAGAGGTGCAACATGTTGTAGCCTCCCGTACATTTTACCTAGAGGTGTACGAATTCGGCGGGTAGACCCTTACCCTTTCATAGTTGGAATCCATTATCTGCTACGATCCTTCGGTTTTTAGTTGTAGAGCCTAATATGCTGGAATTTAATTAATGTAGTAATTTCGGCTAAGATTCTATAATTTACTTTAAATCTAGACATTATGATAATATTAGATGATTTTAATATAAAATGTTTTGGTTATCGTAAGGTAAAAACCCGTTCGTGTTTATACGCGGCGTGGTCTTACGAGATACTTTTGTTTAAAGTTTTTATAAAGTTAAACTTTATGTTTTACTCTCACCAAGTCCAAGTCTGATCCAGAGTTTATTTTTCTTTTTCCTAAACTCTTGGGTACTCAAATTTTTATTGAGTAGTTGAGTAGTCAGGTTTAGAGAAGTATTTTGGAGAAGGATGGAGCAGGAGTCCTCTCAGAATCTGATATTTATATTTGTATTTTCGCTATGTTGTGTATATTATGTAATATTTATGGATAGTCTGACCTACCTGTCTTGAGACTTGGATTTGGAGTTTTACTTGTTGTAACTTGATGTAATATTTTGGAGCAACTTCATGTACTATTTAGTGGTGTTGTGTATGGCTCTCATGTTGTAATGAAATCTATGTTCTATTTCTCTTAACTATTATTTCTTTACCCCACGACTTGTCTTTCAGACACTTGAATGATCGGCACAAGATACAAAGAATGTATTCAGTGTTGTCTTTTGGTGTAAGAAAGGAAGATCGTAACACGTGGTATCAGAGCTTAGGTGGAGCAAACACCTAGGCCTTGGTTGTGGTCAACTCACTAGAGATAGGGTTAGCAGTACCCTAGAATGAGTTCAGTTTATGAGAGTGCATTTCTATGTTGTTCTTCTCCGCATTTTTATGTCTAGGTTTATGATCTTTTCCCTAAGTTAACCTCGTCTAAGTATTCTAAGAATTACCTTACTATATCCAGGTAGTGTGAATGAGCACCAGAGGAAGACGAGATAGGGGAACTGGCAGTACCACAACCACTAATGGAAGAATCCCTAATGCTGGAAGGGTGGAATAGCAGTTGAGGTTGTAGCTCCAGTTCAGCCTAAGGTTAACTTCGCTGTATTATGCAAGGATTTTACCAACTTAGGAGGGAAACCATTCAAGGGCATGGATTCAATCATTGAAGTTCAAGCTTGGTTGAGATCATGCGAGAAAATTTTCGAAGGATTAGACATATCCGATGAACATAAAAGGTTCTTAGCTTCATGGCAGTTACAGGAAAGTGCTGTAGCTTGGTGGGATTCAATCACCACAAGCACCCCAGAAGATGAATTCTCATAGGATCCATTCGAGGAGGTATTCGAAGAGCGGTTTATACCAGCTGTAGGTAAGACAAGGTTATATAGAAGTTTTGGGATCTCAAACAAGGAGATCTATCAATAGCTGAGTATGAGGCAAAATTCAACCAGCTATCCCATTTTGGACCCAGCCTCATAGATACTCCAATGAAGAAAAATGAAATGTTTATGGCAGGAATGAAAGAGGAGTTCCACGAGAAGATGACCGGGCATGTGAAGGAACCATTTATGGATTTAATTGATATGGCTTATCGGTATGAGGCACTTTTAAAAGCTAAGCCAGCAGCAGTAGCAATCGGTGGGGGTAACTTTATTTTGAATAAGAGAAAATTTAACCCAAAATGGAAAAGGAAGCGAGGAAAGGAATAACCGTAAGAGGTGATCAGGGAAACAAGTATAAAGATGTTGTTTATTACAATTGTAAGAAGAAGGGACATATTTCAACTTATTGTCAGTAAGCGAAGGCTATCTCCGTGATAGTCCAGAAGACTCTTTGCTACAATTGTCATCAACCTAGCCACATGATTAAGGATTGACCTTTGATGAAGAAGGGAGAGTAGGCTAAGATGTATAGAATTAAGGATGAGCCCTCTACCTCTGAGGACGTGAAAGGGAAGGGAGTTTTAGAAGGTACCTTACTTATTTATGGTGTTTTGCTTCATGTTTTATTTGATACTGAGCCTCTCATAGTTTTATCTCTAAAGAGTTAGTAGATAAGTAAGAACTTAAACCGAATATGGTTGAAACCCATAAAAGTATGTCAGAACCTATAAGAGGTACAACTAAATTATGTTTAATTTGTAAAATATACAAATTGATTTTCAAAAACACCATTCCTTTCGTAATTTTTTGTCTTGATTTTGGTGGATTAGATGTGATTCTTGGTTTGGATTGGTTGTCTAAAAATGGAGCAATTGTAGATTGTGTTAAAAGGAGGATAGTATTAAAAGCCAGTTCCGGGGATGTGCTGGAAAGTATAAAGGGTAGGAAGCCTAATGGATGTATGGATAGTTTCCTTTACTCCTTGGAATCATCTCAAGATGAATTGGAATTGATAGAAATTGTTAGAAATTTCCTGATATCTTTGAACCAGTTAATAGTCTACCCCCACATCGGGAAATAGAATTTCATATTGATTTAGTTCTCGGTGCAAGACCAATTTTCCAACCCCTGCATCAGATGGCACCAAGGGAGGGGTAGGAGTTGAGGGATCAAATCGATGATTTGCTGAGCAAAGGATTGATTAGACAAAGTAAATCGAATTGGGCATCACCAGTAGTTTTTGTAGTCAAGTCTGATGGTTCGTTAAGGTTGTGTGTAGATTATAGAAAACTAAATAAGCTGACCATTCGAAATAAATACCCATTACCTCGCATAGGCGATATGTTCGACCAACTACATGGGCTAGGATATTCTCTCAGTTAGACCTTGCTACATGTTTCCATCAGTTACGGGTAGCCGAGGATATTATACCTTAATTGCTTTTAGGAATTCAGAAGTTTTCTATGAGTGGTTGGTTATGCCTTTCGGGCTGACCAATGCACTCGCATTCTTTGTTGATCTGATGAACCAAGTATTTAGGAATGTTCTGAATAAGTTTGTATTGGTTTTTATTGATGACATCCTTATGTATTTTAAAACTGAAGAAGAACATAAATACCATTTGGAAGTGGTATTGGAAACGTTAAGGAAGAACTTTTTAAAGGAAAAGTTTTCCAAGTGCCACTTTTGGCAATCGGAAGTAAGATATCTTGGTCATGTTATATCCGGAGATGTTATTTCAGTGGATTCGGCCATGGTAGCAGCTACTAGGGACTTTAAGAGACCCCAAACTCCCACGGAAGTGAGAAGCTTTCTAGGGGTGGTAGGATATCACAGGATATTAATCAAGCACTATTCTAAGATCGCCTCACATTTAACTAAGCTGACAAAGAAAGATGTAAAGTTTAAATGGACGCCGAAGTGTGAGAGAGCATTTCTTGAGTTGAACGAAAGGTTGACTAATGCGCCAGTTTTGGCAATTATTGATGGATGTGAAGGACTGGCGGTTTATACCGATGCTTGTAGAGTGTGTTTGGGTATAGTGCTTATGCAACATGGGAAGGTTATAGCCTACGCAAGTAGGAAGTTAAAGCCTCATGAGAGGAACTATGCAACTCATGATCTGGAGTTGTTAGCAGTGAGTTTTGCATTGAAGATGTGGAGACACTACTTGTTGGGTAAGGATCCTTCTATTCTCCTTTAGCATATTTCTTCCTTTTAGCAATTCTTTTAGTAACTTCCTTCTTTAAATAGGTGAAAGGTTTGAACTCTTCACGGATCACAAGTCCCTGAAGTGCCTTTTCTCTCAGAATAATCTTAACTTGAGGCAGCAGAGATGGTTAGAGTTTTTGACGGCTTACGACTTGGATATCCTTTATACGCCAGGAAAAGCGAATGTTGTGGCGGACGCTTTGAGCAGGAATGCAGTCTTAGCACTCTTCGAAGTGAAACAAACTCTTTTGAAAAGGATTTCTAGTAAACAAAGGGAAGATAGTCTTCTATTAGAACTCATTCATGGAGTTGAAGAGGGTAGATGTTCAGATTTTGATATGGATAGCTGAGGTACTTTAAGGATGAACGGACGATTATGTGTTCTAAATGTTGATGGCCTGAGGCAGGAAGTTTTGGCAGAATGTTATCGATCAAAATTGAGTATTCATCCAGGTGTTTCTAAAATGCATCATGATTTGAAGAGGGTGTTTTGGTGGAAAGGGATAAAGAGGGATATCTCAATTTATGTTAGCAGATGTTCAAACTGTCAACTAATCAAAGGTGATCATCGAAAGATAGCCAGACTATTACAACCTCTAGAGATACCTAACTGGAAATGGGAAATGATATCAATGGATTTCATTGATGGGTTAACCCGAACTAGGAAAGAAATGAAGGAGTGTGGGTCATCGTAGCTCGACTTATGAAGAGTACACATTTCATACCAGTAAAACCCACAAGGACCGCGGCTTCGTTAGCCGAAATATATATGAGAGAGATAGTTAGGCTACATGGAGTCCCCTTGAGTATAGTAAGCGATTGAGACCCAATATTTACTAGTAAGTTTTGGTAGGCACTACAGACAATTCTAGGAACTAAATTGAGCTTAAGTACCGCCTATCACCCCCAAACAGACAGACAGACAGAGCAGGTAAATCAGATTCTGAAAGACCTTTTGAGGGCTTGAATTCTTGATTTTGGTGGATCTTGGAAAGATCGCCTGCATTTGGTAGAGTTCTCCTACAACAATAGTTACCAAGCAAGCAACGGCATGGTACCTTATGAAGCACTCTATGGACGTCCGTGCAAATCACTGGCATGTTGGGTAGAGATGAGAGATAGATTAGTACTTGGGCTAGACATAATCCGAGTGGCTACTAAAAAAGTTGCATTGATTAAGAAAAGAATGAAAGAGGCCCAGGATCGGCAAAAGAGTTATGATGATAAAAGAAGAAGGGATTTAGAGTTTCGAGTCGGTGATTCTATGTTTGTAAAGATAGCTCCAATTAGAGGAGTCGTTCGATGCGGAAGAGCTAGAAAATTGGCACCAATGTACATTAGACCATTTAAAGTGATAGAAAGGATTGGACCATTGGCTTATAGAGTTGAGTTACCGGAAAAATTATCAGGGTTCCATAATTTTTTTCATGTATCCCATTTAAGGAAAAGTTTTCATGACCCATCTTTGATTGTTGAATCATCGGTTCAAGATGATTTGGAGATAGAGCCGAATCTAACTATGATTAGGAATCCGGTTCATATTGTTGACCAAGATGAAAAAAGGTTACAAAATAAAGTTGTGAAGCTTGTAAAGGTTTAGTGGAGCGAGGATCCCCGAGATTGTACTTGGGAGACGGTGGATCATATACGAAAGCCTATCCGGAGTTGATGTTAGGACAGTATGGTTGTTTGTTTATAGCTGCAAGTTTGTTTGTTATCGATGCTTAGTGCATGTCTTTATATGTGTCCTATGATATGAATATATAGCTTTTTGTGTAGTTTGAATATCTCATTGTTTGCTAATTTCGGGACGAAATTTCTTTTAAGGGGAGTGTAACAACCCAGAATTTTACCACTTTAATATAGGCTATTTAAATATATTTTAAATAATCAACAAATGGATTTTTATTTACAAATAAACCTATTTTAATTAGTTAATCATGATGACTAAATAGTTTTCTAAATTTGTTTACCAATATGGATAGTTCATAGAAAAATAGAAAATGTGACCGAAAAATGTTTTCTGAAATTTCGACCTTTCGACACCGGAAAGTTGTTGGAAACGTTGTGCATGTTTATGCACCATGTACACACATTTAAATGATATAATTAGTGATAATAGATCTCGCTTAAAAATATATTAACTTATATATACATATATATACACATATATATACACATATATATACATATATAAACACATATATATACATATATATACAGATATATATATATATCTAATAGTGAAATGACAAGTTATGGTTAAATTATAAACATATATATATTTACACACTCTTATACATACACATACAAACCTCCTTACCTAAAGTACACACACATGGCTTTAGTTGCATGATTTAGGGAGGTAGAGAGGCTGGGTAATGTGTTCTAGGATGTGGAGGGGTATGGTGTACCATGCATACATGTATTTTATATTTAAACACTTATATAATATTTAAATTGAATCCTAAGCCCATAAATACCCCACAACCTTCACCAAAATTCATTTATATTCCATTCTTCATTTCTTTTCATCTTGCTATTACCCATTCTAATGGCTTCTTAGGAAAAATACTTCAAGAAGAAACTAGTTAAAAATATACTAAAACCATTTCAAAACATCTCTAAATCACTTATATCCACTTCTAAGCTTCATATACACCAAAACAACACCCCATCACCTCATTTCTTTGCTGGCTGAGCTCACCAAACTCCCTAGGCTAAGCCATATTGACCCACTTTAGCACCCAAAGTCCAAAAATTCCAAAGCTAGGAGGTTCGTTTCAGTCGTGTTCAAATTCTAGTGAAGATCGACCTTGTTTTACCACGTTTTTGTGAGTAATGTTAACACTTTTTAAACAATTAGTTAACTTAATTAAAGTTAGAAAATTTATGATGTATATTGGTGTATGAATTTTATATAAGATGTGTGCTTGATTATTTAATGATTTGGTGATAATTGTGTACGCCGAAGTTTGAGTAGGCAAGAAAGTCTATATCTTGTATTTTGAGAAAAAGTTAGTTAGCGATTGTGGAAAAATATTATTGCTTATGTTAGTGCTATGATGTATGTTATGGTATGGTGTTTGAATGAGTTACTTGTTGCCTATGGGTTCGTGACATGAAGTTAGCGATTAGCTAACCAAAAGCGACGTAGAAATCCTTTTTTGTCAAAGGTTTGAATTTGTTTTCAAAGTGAACGTTTTCAAGTTTACACTTTAGTTTTGCTTCCAAAAGTTCATTTTTATGTTTTAAAGGAAATAAGGGTTTAAAGTTGAAGTTTTTATAACTTGAAAATAAAATTTCAAAAAGTTAGGATTACGGATCCGTATAGCGATAGTCGCTATACGCGCTGTTCATTAAAAATGAACTAATTTACAAAATATAGGCGTTTACCCTTAGAAACTTTATAGTAAATGTTTTTCTAACTTAATTAAGTTAGTTAAAGGTAATTAGTAAGTTTTTAATTGATTATTTATTTAATGATTAGTTAATTAATTAATTAATTAAGGTAATTAGCACTAATCACTAGTTAATAAAGGTTGTTATACTTAACTGTTAATAAATTAAGCTAATCATAATTATTAAAGAAATTAAAGTTAATTATTAATTAAGTATTTAATTAAGAATTAATTTATTATTATTTGATTAATTATTAATTAATTATAATTTAAAAATGTTTAATACTAATTAATTTCTGATTAAGGATAACCAAGTTTTTAAATGCTAATAGAACTGAAAATGACAATACAAATGCGAATGCAATTCATATGAGAAACAAGTATTCAGTACTTGATTTGACAGAGGAAGGTGAAATTATTGAGAATGTAGATAAAGAGAGAATTAAAGCAAATATAAATGATGAAGCAGTTCAAATAATTGATAAATCATTTGATACAGAAACAAATATGCAAAAAGTACTAACAGCAAACACATCGCTGGAATAATTGATAAAGACATGGGCAAGATAGCATGTGCAAAAGAGAATAAGTCTGTAGCAACAAAGCATAAACCCAGTAATAACATGCGACCAATGTCTGATAGTATGCTTGCAAATGAAAATGCAATACCTGACCAAACGGTAACAGCAACTGCATACAACAAAAACTCTAATAATGCTCTTAACAGGCTCAGTATGTCCCACAGTACCATCACCTCCATCAAATCAGATTATGTTCTTGCACTGATCAAAACAATTCCAAATCTATAGTCAGTTGCTTCCTCCTTCAACCTGCCACCATTATTTCCTACTCTAATAGTTCTCCAAAATATGAGTTCATCTCCTGAATGTGCACATATGCACAAGATATCACAATAGTCACACCATATCTGTTCCCTTCCTTCTGACATGATGAGCATTGGAACCAACAGTATCTTCTCCCCAATTGATAGTTCCATCATTTCAACACCCAAACATCCTTCTACTGCCAGTATTGATCATCCCTTCATTTCTGCATCCACTCCATCCTCAATTTCCTCCTCATCTAAAATTTCCAAAAAGAACCATCATTCAAACAAAAATAAACCCAATTTCTTGAATGCAAATTCCAAGGAAAACAAAAAGAAAAAGTCTTTGACAACAAAGAAGAATAGCCAACTACAATCTCCACTCTCTCTTTCACCCATAGATTCAAGAACTGTTTGTACCAAAATTGGGCACAACACTCTTCGGAAGTTTTTGAAGAGATAAAAGTGAAGAACAAAAATTAAAACTGTGGATTATCTAACAAAAACTCCAAATAACAGAAAATAAATTGCAAAGACAAGCGATTTAGAGTGGTTCGGCGTTTCGCCTACGTCCACTATGAAGTTTGATGATTTTATTGCTCGATTACTTGAAGATTACAGTAGTTGATAATGTAATACGACTGAATTCAAATGCTAAGTGTTAATCTAAAGCAGCGACGGTGTTCTGGAGTAAATCTGGCAGAATCTGGACGCTCTTCAGTACTTAGAATTCTCCGACCCCTTTTCTGAATGACCAGGGGGTCTATTTATAGGTGTAGGAGGCTGGTATTTCGCCTAAAATGAGGGGAGACCAGTTCTGGCACGTCAAGGGGCCCACATGGCCGAAATCTGGAGATCCGGGCCCACTTTGGGATCGATTCGACCCTTGGTTCGAATCGATCGAGAAATCATCCAATCGAGCTGAAATTTGGTGTGAACATTCTTCAACATGTGCTCAAGCTTCTGTGAAAATTTCGTAGCATTTGGATGTGTAGATCTCAAGTTATGATCGATTCAAGGTTGCATTTCTGGTTGACTAGCCTGGTTCGAATCGATCTAGTTCGAATCGATTCGTTCGAATCGATCCAGCGCGTGCTTCTGGGATGACGTGGAGCGCCTCCTTCGAGTCGATCCTCCTTTTTCTCCTGGCTTTACTGAGTCAAATCCTTGGTTTTAGCTGTGGTGGATTCGAGATGTATCGATTCGAAGATGGGAATGGGGTCGAGGTAAGGTATGTTCGAATCGGTCATGGCTTATACTTGTTGTTCGATTCGAAGTCGTTCAAACCGCATGGATTCGATGCTAAGCATAGGATGGTTCCAGTGTGTTCGTTCGTATCGATTGTTGGAAAACGATCGATACGAAGTCACCTCTTAAGGATGGATTCGAACTAACGATACCGGATCGATTCGAAGCGATACGCCCCTGTGATTTCGAGGGAACTCGTTTCGATGGAGTCGAAGACCTGTAGCTCTGATGGATACGAAGTAGACGGAGTCGAACATGATGGATTCGACGCAATGCTCTTCTCCTCGATTCGAACCAACCTTCCCTTATGGATTCGAGACTAGCTTATCTCATCCATTTCCTTTTGGCGATATCTTGAGCATACGAACTCGGATTGACTCGAAACTTGGAACGTTGTTTCATCTGGTCCCTCTTGACATGTCTTATCAATTGTAGCCCGATCCGGACTCGGACAAAATTCATCGATATCCGTAGCGATCCTTACGTGTAATCGACTTCCGAGACGACCCGTCATCGGTATCTAGTCAAGTCCTTGGTGTCACGGCCTTGCCAAAAGGCGGGATAACATTTGCCCCCCAAAGTACGTCCTGTGTAAACATGACGTGCTTTGAAAAGCTACAGTCCCTTGTTGAACAATGACCACATGCTTTGTCGAAAAATTGTCTTCTTTGCTGTCGTAATCAATCGTTGTATGATCATGATTGACTGTTAGGCTTTTGAGTTATGACGAGATGAACATTTGGCTCCTGTTGATGATAAAGACCAAAACATTAGTCAAAAATATGTGCATACGTGTTTTATCTTGACTTTGATTAACGTTGCGTGATCGCAAGTCGTTGTCAGCTCGGTTTACTATCGAAATCTGCATCGGTCCTCTCCTGAACCGGTTTGAGAAGCGAGCTAAAACATTGTTGTGACGATTTCCTATGATTGTCTTCTTGTATCGATTCTTTCCTGGGTCGAGGTAAAAAAGGTAATCCGGGAATCTATTCATGTCGAAGCGATATGTTTCATTTTTATAGATGTCTTTGATGGATTCGAAGAGATCAGTTCGAATCGATGACTGTTGACCTGATAGCCCTAGGGATCTCGTGCTTCGCATCGATAAGGCTTTCAATCCAGTCTTTGTTCGGTGGTTTCTTCGAATCGATCTTGCTTCGAATCGATACCGTATGGACTCAATGTGGTTGTTTGAGTTAGTGGAGTCGAAGTCGATGTTGCTGAGATGAATTCGAACGTGCATGAAGATTTTCAGGAGATGGATTCGAAGCACCGGGTTAAGATCGATTCGAAGTCGTCGTAACGAATCGAGTCGATGTCCTTACCTGTTGAAGCCGGTCAGTTATACCGGGAGGCGAATCGTCATAATTCTCCTATATATACCGGGGTCCTATTCATTTCTCACTTTTCACTTTTTACTGTTGCTCCGCTCCTTCTTCGTATCGATCTCCCAGACCTTGAGAGAAACGCTTCTACGAATCGAACAAACCCTTTACACCCTCACTTGTAACCATATAAAACCAGGTAATAACCGGATCGAGTCAAGTCTTGGGAATGATAGAACATGGAATCGTTGGGAGTTCTAAGTCCAATAGGTCGAATCGATGGGGAAGATGCGATGAGGTGTCGCGACCTTCCTTGGGGAAATAAAGTTCCTGAAGGATTCTCGTTTCCTCCTCGCTTCGTATCGACCCTCGTTGGAATAGTTCGAATCGATCTCTGGTATGGGGCCTTCAAACTGAAACTTGCGAATCGAAGTTTATCGCATCGAATCGAGTCGATGTGGTAATTCTCTAATCGATTCGAGGGCATTGAGTTTGATCGATTCGAAGCTTGCACTTCTGATCGATTCGAAGTGATTCTTCACCTGATGTTGTGGGCATTGCTCCAAGGACTTACATCAATACAGAATGCATCGAGTCGACCCTCTATCGATTCGAAGCACTTTGATTCGACTCGAATCGATCCAAGGCGATCGATTCGAACACCTTTAGTTCTGGGAGTGCAACGCTTCTGACTCACTCAATGGATTCGAACGTGACCAATTTTCAGTCGAAACTTGACGAACTTAATGAAATCTAGCATACTTCATTCCGACGAGCTTCGGCCTTGCATGATCGAACTTGACCAATAGATATGAACTTGAATTTCCTTTGAAGCTCGTCGATGGAACTGTGACTTAACCAATAATACAACTGATTTATACTTGAAGTTGGTCCGTAGCGTTTGGATGGTGCGGAAATGACGGTCAGCGATGACGGTCACTTTCTTTCTTAAATTCCCAAGTTATGTTGTACGAACATCTCGCTTCATTCTGTTAAATTTGCTTGAGTGATGTATAATACTTGCACTGCACGACATGTTCACACACACTACACTGGGGCATGCACGGGCTTGTTCATAAACTTAATGTTGCTTTCTAATGAGTTAGCTAATTATGGAATCTTCGAGCTCCCAACAACAAGAGGTGCAGAGCTCGACTCCTCCCGTGCTTGAGATTCCTGACATCCCTGCCGACGTAATCGATCCGGCTCCAGATGAATTGCCGGAGGCGATATTTATTGAGGACCCTGTCGACTCGGTCCAGTCCAACATTTCTGAATCTTTATTGGGACGAATATGCTTAAAGCATAACATATCTCTTGGTGACGTTCTATTGCCCAGCACCACCGATAGACCGCACAATCCGCCTGAAGGATATACAGCATTTTACCGTCATGCTTGTGCGGCTGGAACTCTTCCTCCCTTCAATCAATATATCCGAAGGATGCTATCATATTTAGGGATCGCTCCTTCGCAACTTCATCCCAACGGTCACGCATTGCTGAATAGTGTCTTCGTAATATTCATGGACTGTCTTTTTCGCCCGCCGAGGCCCTCTGAAATCAGACATATATTCAACTTCAAGAGCAGGGGTGATAGCCCGTCGTTTACATTTTTGGAGGCAGTCAGAAATTGCCAAGTTGTAGTTGGAGCTTGGACGCGACTGAGCTACTTCAAGAACGAATGGTTCTACGTTCGATGCCCTCCGGGTTTTGCTAGGCGATGGTTGTCTAGACGTAAGCGCCTTAACCTGTTTCTTTGACCAATTTCTCTTCGGTGTTAAAATTGACATTTCATTCCCTTTTCAGCTATTATCTCTAGGCCCGATGGAGGGCGTTTCAAGGGTACTGTCCGGAGTCTTCAGGAAGTCCCAAGCGAGCTGAGGCATATTGACTCGGTGCTGAACGACTATAACTTAAGAGTTCTGGGTTTGATTGACATTAACCAAAGCATAGTTGTTGAGGGATTTTCAAAGTCCGTCTCCAAGAAGGAAAATAAGAAGAAACCCAAGGAGAGAAAAGCGAAGAGGTCACTCGGGATCAGAATAGTCGAGGCGAGTGACGAAGAAAGAACTCAGACGGATTCAGAGCCGATGGCTGACCTTTCGGGAAACTTGGACGAATCGGGAGAAAAACGGAAAGGCAAGGCCGCCGTTTCCAAAAAACTTAGGTCAAAAGGGGGAAAATCTGTAGATGTGTTCCTTCCCGCTTCCGGAGTTATGATTTCTGAGGCCGCCCCTTCTCATTCGAGAGATTCTCTCAAAGGGCTTGACGATATTCCTATCTCAGATTATATATCAATCTCTCATAATCCTGGGTTGGAGGAATTACAAGATGTCTTAAATATGAACGAGCCCTTTCCTTTAAGTGCGGTCAACACTTCCGGTCGGTTTGGGGGTTTACACATTTGCACACACTTTCACGGCACTTCATGACTTCTGCATAGTAAACATTGCTTTATGGGATTTTAATCCGTAATTCTTTCTTATCGCAGGTGAGATGTCAGGGCGTGGCTCCACTTTAGATAGGCTTCGGAACGTGCGCCAATCTTCTCCATTTTACGACTCCCGTAGGAGAGAGACAGATAGGGACCATGGGCGAGGCTACTCGAGTCAAGAACGTTATGACAGAGACAGGGATTACTCGCGTAACCGTTCTGGTTATGATTACTCTGATAGAGACCGGGGATACCAGCACCGACCCCGATCTCGCTCTCCTCCGCCTCCCAGGGCCCCAGTAGACCTCCCAGGGCCATCTCATCAACAACAGTTACCTTCTCAATCTTCTCGGCCTGACGCTCAACGGCCTAGAGTGGAACCAACGGCAGCTGCTATAATTGAACAGGCTCCGGCCGAGCTGACAAGCGAGGGAGCTGCCAAGCTCGCCCAAATGAAAAACGACTACTCGGAGATTTGCATGGACGGCTACATCTTCCCGCCTAACTTCAAAAGAATTCCACCAGAGGCTGAGACCACTGCTCATAACTACATCCACGACTTCTACGCTCAGTACAAGGAGTGGTATAAGGCAGCCGTGAAGGCTTCTAGAGTAGCTTTTGACAGGGCGAAAGTCATTGCCGAACGTGACGTTGACATTGCGAAGCAGAAACGCATCATTCAAGTTCTTCAGTCCGAAGTGGAAACGTCCCGAAAGTCAGAGCTTGATACACTTAAGAAACACGAGGGTGTCGTGGCCAAACTAGCGAGGATGCAGCAAGAACACTGTGCCACAGTGGAAGAGATGGGCCACCGTAATACCACCGTTGCAGCTGAGCGAGACTTAGCCGTTAAAGAGCTGAACGAGCTCAAGGCCAAATTCGCTGAAATGGTGAAGGAGAAGGACGATGCGAATGCTACTGCTCAAGAGGCTTGCGACCAAGCAGTATCCCTCAGAGCCGAACTTGCTGCGGCGGCGGTCAAGGCTAAGTCTGTGGAAGCGGAGATTCAGGAAAAAATCTTGGAGGAGAGGTCCAGGCTAGATGCTGAGTTTGACGATCTTCTAGTTACGTATAACGCTAATGTGCTGGAACACAGAAATCTAGCGTGGCTGGGAGATGACTCCATGATCTTGTATAATGCCTGGACCCGGCTGGTGAACGAGAAGAGAGCGGCGCATCCAGATGGAGCACTTGACGACTTTGAACTGGAGATGCGCCTGCTTACTGAAGATGAGAGGAAGGCCCTTCATGAGGTGGTAATTTCTATGGCGAAAGAAAGACTCGGCGTCCAGTCATCAGAGACAGGCGAAGGTTCGGGGACCGCGCATCACGAGGCAAGTGTTGGAGCCGTAATCTCAACATTGCCCGAGACTACTGGTGCGGTAGACCCCCAATCCGTTCCTGCATATAATCCTGACCAACCGTTGTTATCTTCCGCCGATGATTCTACCCATGTTTCGGTCCAGACTAAGGAAGGTATTTGAACGCTTCTCGTAGTTTTGTTGTGAAGAACCTTAAGCAACACACTTGGCTAACAGTCTTTGTTTTGTCGTATTTCAGTGACCGAAGTTATAGTTTCTGCGCCCCTTGCTCTATCAGTTCCTCATCAAACACGAGGGGTTGTTTTTTCTGAAGCCGTCACGACTTCCACTTTGATTGGCGAGGAGGGAGATGCGAATATGTTTTCTTTCAGCGCTCAAATGATTGAGGAGCTTCTCAATGAACCCATCGACCCCTCTGCCAACCCGTCCGATATCGTGAGTGAGGCTGCTCCGGCTGTTAGTTCATCTATGCCAGCTATTGGCACATCTGATGCGGCCCAAGTATCTCGTGAGGACGATGTTATTGCTGAGATTGCTGCCGAGATGGCAACAGGGAATGTTGGTGTGAATCCGCCCGGGCCTGCCCCGTTAATGGTGATTTCACCGGGCGGTACTGTAATGATTGAGACCGCTCCTGCCCCTCCTCCTGCTACTACTCCTATGCCCCCAGCTCGTCCTCCTAGAAGGACTTCCGTCGCCTCCAGCTCTGAGGAAGATGTCGACATTATATCGCTGCCGGAGGGCAAGCCTGAAAAGAGCAAGCGATTGAGGAAGAAATCGGGCAGCGGATCGGGTGGAGCTACCCCGAAGAAGAAGATAAGGAAGAAGAAAGATTGAACTCTTTCTTTAAATCTCTGTTGTGTAGGGTAGCATTTTGTTGATTCTTCTATAACCGTGTATAGATGTGGATTCGGCTCCCACTAGTAGCAATTTCTTGAACCATTTTGTAATCAGATTCTTTTTGTTGATAATGGAAATGAAAATGTATTCACTTTTGTCTCCAACTTGCTATGTGTTATGGTTCTGCCCCCAGTATTGGGGATTAGTGTGGAGTTGATGTATATTTATACTCTGCCTTGCGTACTGGAAGCACGGAGTTTGTTAGTGTTTGTACCCAGCTCGCGCTCTCGGAGTATTCTAGGATCTAGAAAAATGTTTATACTCCGCCTCGCACTCTGGGAGTACGGAGTTAAGTAAAAAGTTTTGTACCCAGCTCGCGCTCTCGGAGTTCTCTGGGGTTTAGGAAAATGTTTATACTCCGCCTCGCACTCTGGGAGTACGGAGTTAATTAATGTTTATACTCCAGTTCGCGCTCTCGGAAGCTGGAGTTTGTTAATGTTTATACTCCGGTTCGCGCTCTCGGAATCCGGAGTTAGTTAATGTTTATACTCCAGTTCGCGCTCTCGGAAGCTGGAGTTCGTTGATATTTGTACCCAGCTCGCGCTCTCGGAGTACTCTGGGATTTAGAAAAAAGTTTATACTCCGCCTCGCACTCTGGGAGTACGGAGTTAAGTAAAAAGTTTTGTACCCAGATCGCGCTCTCGGAGTTCTCTGGGGTTTAGGAAAATGTTTATACTCCGCCTCGCACTCTGGGAGTACGGAGTTAATTAATGTTTATACTCCAGTTCGCGCTCTCGGAAGCTGGAGTTAAGGAAAAGGTCGTCGTGTACCAACCCATTTCTGGCCTGACGTGATGGCTTGCCCCCGAGCTCGGGTTTCATTTGGTGAGTGGTTGATTGCTTCATAGCCACTCCCTACTTGAATAGATTCCATTGCGTGATGGAATTTAGCTCTTCGTGCATCGTGATGTTGTACATTGTATTTAATGAATCACAGCTCTGGCTCAAAGAGATGGCATTTTATTGCTGAAATAAGAAAACATGGCAAAGTCAGTTGCCTTATTACAAATTCTAATTTCGAAATGCAGAAACAAATTCTAAAACAGAATTGAAACTAAATAGATAAACACAGCCTGTTATGTGCGATGGCGACGAAGTCTTTCGCTATATAAGGCTTCTGGTGAAGCTAGACCATCTGCGGTCGTCATCTCATATACATCATCCCCGAGCTCTTGCTTAATCTCATGTAATCCCTTCCATGTTGGTTTCATGTGCAGCAGTGCTGGGTATTCTTTTTTAATGACGATCTCATTGCGTTCGAAAGTTTTAAGTCGATCCTTGGCATCGCGTAATCGGGCGATTCGTTTTCGGTGTATGACTGTTCTCAAGTCAACCTGATCGCCCTGGACGACTCCAACTCCGTTGACAGTGGGAAACTTTAAGGTCAAGCACCATGGGGCAATTACAGCTCTGAATTCAGTAAGGGCAGGTCGTCCTAAGAAGGCGTTGTATGGCGAGACTATGTTCAACACAGTGAACTGTAATGTTCGAACTCTACTATGTTCCTTAGATTCCAACCTAACTGGTAACTTCACCACCCCAATAGGTACGGTAGAGCTACCGTTGAATCCATGGAGGTGAGTTTGGCAAGGTTCCAAATCCCTGGGATTCATCCTCATTTGATTATAAGCATGTACAAAAAGGATATTCACAGAGCTCCCGCAGTCAATTAGTATCCTCTTCATCCAAGCTGGACCTACTTGTGCCGATATCACGAGTGGGTCCGTAGTCGGGCTTCCGACATAACCAGTATCGTTGTCCCGGAAAGTGATGTCGTTAATTGTCGCTCTCTTTCGTTTGGTCGAAGGTTTATTGTCTGAGTTATCATCGTACTCAAAGTCTGTTCGTCTAACCAAGTTGTTATATGATTTCATTTCTCCCCAGCTTCGCTTCGCTGTACGAGGACTATCACTTACAACATTAATTACCAGTCTTCCTCCGACACGACCTGGTTCTTCCTGTCTTTCTGGATTCTGTGCATGATTTTGATTTGAGGGGCCCGCCCCCTCAGACTGCGGTGCCCGCACAAACTGGTCTAACTTCCTTTCTCTGATCAACTTTTCAACGAGGTCTTGCAAGTGTCGACATTCATTGGTGTTGTGGCCATAACTTTCGTGGAATCTACAGAACTTCCCTGTTTGAATCTGCCTCTCCGACGATTGCTTCGGAGCCGGTTTCTTGTATTGCATAGTATTGCAAGTCTGTAGGTATACATTCTCCAACGATGTATTCAATGGTGTGTAATTATCGAACATTGGGACCTCACGTCGTGGACCCCGATTTGGATCTCTTTTCTTATTCTGATCATTGTTACCTCTTGGCTGAGTTTGCTTGTTCTGTATGTTCAACTGAACTTTTCCAGAATTGTCACCGGACTGATTTACTGCTACATTGCTCTGTATCCCTTCACTCTCGGGTCCCGCATCGTCTTGCTTCCTGGACTGTTTCGCGTCCTCTTGTCGTAAGAATTGCGCGGCTTTGGAGTAGAAACGGTCCAACGATGCGGGCGGTTTTCCAGCTAACCAGTTTCCAAATTCAGAATCAGGGTCAATCCCCTTTATCAATGCCATTAAGATTGAGTTATCGTTGGGATTACTAATCTCCACACATGCCGCATGGAATCTTTCTAAGTAACGCCTTAACGTTTCCCCTCGAGCCTGGGTAACACTGGATAAGGTGTTGACATCTTTGGGTCTAGCGACATGCATGCGAAATTGTTCCACAAATTTCTTAGCCAGTTGATCAAATGAAGAGATAGACCTAGGGGGCAATCTCGTGAACCACATCGTTGCAATTCCACCTAGAGAGATGGGGAAACTGCGACATTTTACTGCGTCATCGGCCCTTGCGGCGCTCATTGACCACTCATATTTCAAGATGTGTTGATTGGGATCAGAATTTCCTTCGTAAATAGGAAGGGTTGGCATTCTGAATCGCCGGGGAGGTTCTGCACTCAGTATCTCGTCTGTGAAGGGAGTGTGACTACGGGAAAGTCCCCAGTCATCGTTGGTAAGGCCTTGGCTTTCGCGGATCATCTGACGTATCATAGTCGAGATGTCTGGCATTGCCACATTTTGAGCTTGCCGAGCTAAGGTGTGGTCGGGTTCCACAGCGCGAGTTCGGACCGGGCGCTGTCGACGGTCCAAATTTTGCCTCCTTGGCTCAGCGTTATCCAAGACGTACGGTTCAGGGGTACGTCCACGTTGCCGATTATTTGGCTCTGAAAGATTTCGGGTATCAACCCTTGTTTCTATTGCGGCAGCTGCGACATGATTGTCTGCGGTATGCTGGGTAGTAGGGCCTCCTTGTGTGGAGGGCTCGGCCTGAAAACTGGTAGACGGTCCTGCCCTCAACTGTCCAACAGTTAAAGCGGGTTGATATCCGGTCGTTTGTGCATGACTCCCGTCTAATCGAGGACGGGTAGATCTGTGATAGTAGTCTGATGAAGCAGAACTTTCAGTGGATGAGCGGGAAACAACATCCCTTCTGGACCTCCTACGGCCCTGGCGGTTCAGTTGGTTTGTCAATTCAATATTGGCACGCAACTGTTCGGCTAATTGCTGCCGACTCTGAGTCAGCTCTTGTAGCAATACTTGGAATTCTTGTCTAGTGGCTGCCCCAGACGGATCTGAGTGGGCATTGTTGTCTTGGTTGGATGGCTGCTGCTGAGCAGGATTCTGTCCATCCCTACCTTCTTGTCCAGCAGCTGTAGAAGTGGTTCTTGTGCTAACCATTTCGAATGATGAATCCTTTTCCTAGATTTTACGCAAATCTGAGTAGAATGGAAGGACTGTGAATCAAAGATCTGGATCTTCCTCTTGGATTTGTGCAATCCGGTATCGATGGTAGATCCAAGGAGCAGGAGAAAAAAGCTGGTTTGCTCTCAATGAAAGCACCAAAGTGTTTGTACCAAAATTGGGCACAACACTCTTCGGAAGTTTTTGAAGAGATAAAAGTGAAGAACAAAAATTAAAACTGTGGATTATCTAACAAAAACTCCAAATAACAGAAAATAAATTGCAAAGACAAGCGATTTAGAGTGGTTCGGCGTTTCGCCTACGTCCACTATGAAGTTTGATGATTTTATTGCTCGATTACTTGAAGATTACAGTAGTTGATAATGTAATACGACTGAATTCAAATGCTAAGTGTTAATCTAAAGCAGCGACGGTGTTCTGGAGTAAATCTGGCAGAATCTGGACGCTCTTCAGTACTTAGAATTCTCCGACCCCTTTTCTGAATGACCAGGGGGTCTATTTATAGGTGTAGGAGGCTGGTATTTCGCCTAAAATGAGGGGAGACCAGTTCTGGCACGTCAAGGGGCCCACATGGCCGAAATCTGGAGATCCGGGCCCACTTTGGGATCGATTCGACCCTTGGTTCGAATCGATCGAGAAATCATCCAATCGAGCTGAAATTTGGTGTGAACATTCTTCAACATGTGCTCAAGCTTCTGTGAAAATTTCGTAGCATTTGGATGTGTAGATCTCAAGTTATGATCGATTCAAGGTTGCATTTCTGGTTGACTAGCCTGGTTCGAATCGATCTAGTTCGAATCGATTCGTTCGAATCGATCCAGCGCGTGCTTCTGGGATGACGTGGAGCGCCTCCTTCGAGTCGATCCTCCTTTTTCTCCTGGCTTTACTGAGTCAAATCCTTGGTTTTAGCTGTGGTGGATTCGAGATGTATCGATTCGAAGATGGGAATGGGGTCGAGGTAAGGTATGTTCGAATCGGTCATGGCTTATACTTGTTGTTCGATTCGAAGTCGTTCAAACCGCATGGATTCGATGCTAAGCATAGGATGGTTCCAGTGTGTTCGTTCGTATCGATTGTTGGAAAACGATCGATACGAAGTCACCTCTTAAGGATGGATTCGAACTAACGATACCGGATCGATTCGAAGCGATACGCCCCTGTGATTTCGAGGGAACTCGTTTCGATGGAGTCGAAGACCTGTAGCTCTGATGGATACGAAGTAGACGGAGTCGAACATGATGGATTCGACGCAATGCTCTTCTCCTCGATTCGAACCAACCTTCCCTTATGGATTCGAGACTAGCTTATCTCATCCATTTCCTTTTGGCGATATCTTGAGCATACGAACTCGGATTGACTCGAAACTTGGAACGTTGTTTCATCTGGTCCCTCTTGACATGTCTTATCAATTGTAGCCCGATCCGGACTCGGGCAAAATTCATCGATATCCGTAGCGATCCTTACGTGTAATCGACTTCCGAGACGACCCGTCATCGGTATCTAGTCAAGTCCTTGGTGTCACGGCCTTGCCAAAAGGCGGGATAACAAGAACTGAATCAGATTCATCCCTAAAGCAATACCCAGAGAATACCGCTTCTTCTAATATCAAAAAACAAGAAGCTTGAATAAAAAACCTACCAAGTATAATCAATGATTGACAAGATAGCAGCATGGAATATAAGAGTAGTCTACAAACATGCAAAACTTAACCAAATAAAATCACCGATCCAATAATATAATCTATCCTTAATCTCTATTTCTGAAACCAAACTCGACTCTAATCTAACTCCTCGAGCTGTGAAATACATAAACACAAATTGGAAATACATAACCAATCTATCCCATGTCTTTTATGGAAGATTGCTTATCCTATATAATCCTTCAGTTTTTACATTAACTCCTATCCTTTCTGAGAGCCAATTCATGCACACTCATGCTATGCACCATCCTTCTGATACTTAATTGTACTTCACTTTCATTTATGCAAATAATTCCCCTCTTATCAGAAATAAATTGCATGAGCACATACCTCATTTCAGTCAGTCTACACACCCTTGGATACTGATTGGAGATTTCAATTTCTCCTTCCTCTCAATGCATAAAAGTGGTGGCAATCCCTTATCTTTATCTGACCTTACTCCATTAAATGAAACCATTCACAATGCATCCTTGATTGAAATACCTTACTCTGCCTCAAATTACACATGGTCCAACAAAAGTCACAATAGACCACGTACCCTCTCAAAATTGATCATGGATTTATGAACTACAAAACCCTATTAAAATGGCCATCCATTAATAAACACATCCCTATGCCCCTGCTATCTGATCACTACCCTCTTATCCTGAAAATTGGATCAGCTTCCATACATAAAAATATAAATTTTAAATTTTATGATGAATGGACTCAAAATAACAATATGATGCAGGTAGTTAATGAAGCATGAAAAATCCCTACATATGGAAATCCAATGCTCTGTTTGTAGAAGAAACTAAAGAGTACAAAAGCAGCACTAAGAACATGGGTAAGAAACATACATGGACAAGGTAACAAATTGTCCGCTGACATAGCAGCTCAACTTAAATAAATGATCCTAAATTTAAACACTGATCCTGCCTTAAACCAAAAAGAAATTGATCCATCCTCTCAACTTGAGAAAGCCTATGATATTGAAGCAAAAAGGGTGATGTAAAAAAACAAGCAAACCTGGTCTACATATGGAGATAGGAACTCAAAACAATTTCATGCTTCCTTAAAAATCAGACAAGCTAAGTCAACAATTCATCAGATAACCGATATGCATGGTGTATCTCAAACAATACCTACTCAGATTGAGGTTGCTTTCCTCAACTTCCTCATCTTCAGACAATATCTTTATCAACAACTTGTCAATCCCAAAGTTATCTAGTGAACTACAATCTGCTATGACAAGTCCTATTACTGATGAGGATATAAAGAATTCTATATTTACAATGAGGAAGTCAGCCTCCCCTGGCCCTGATGGATTATGTAATCAGATATTGAAGACAAGGTGATGTTGGAAGTGTGATTAAGCCCGATATAGTTTATTTATTAATACATTACTTCGGCAGCCTATTTAGTTTGCTCAGCCCAATTTACCTCGTGTAACAGATCTGTTTAGTTTATTACCTAAATTACATTCATGAATATATAAGTATGTAATCTTGAGATATGGAATAATATGAATAATAATGGCGACTGATTTCTTTCTCTTCTGCTTTGTTCCTTTCTGATACAAATAACATGGTATCAGAGCTTTGAATTCTTCGATCTTGGGATTGAATCTAAGACCGAACAATTTAGGGATTCTGTTGTCAATCCGAATACATGTTCTTCTATCAAATCCAGGAATCATGATGGAGAAAGTTGTAGATGTTGTATCGATGATGCCTAAAATCACAGATCGCAAATTGAATGGATCTAACTATCTAGATTGGAGTAAAACAATTCGTCTCTATCTTCGAAGCATGGAAAAAAATAATCATCTGAGTGATCAACCACCTAAATTTGATTCTAAAGACAAAGAAGATCAAAATTGGATTAGAGATGATGCTCGCCTGTTTTTACAAATACGAAACTCGGTGGATGATGAAGTAATTGGCTTGATTAATCATTATGAAACGGTGAAGGAGTTAATGGAATATTTGGAGTTTTTATATTCAGGAAAAGGAAATTTAAAAAAAATGTATGATGTTTGTAAATCTTTCTATCGAGTTGGAAAAAAAGATCAAAATCTTACAAATTATTTCATGTCATTTAAACGAACTTATGAAGAGTTTAATCTGCTTTTTCCAATGAGCACTGATATATAGATACAACAGCAACAACGTGAGCAAATGGCAGTGATGAGTTTTCTAGCTGGATTGTCACCTGAATTTGAAACTGCAAAAGCTCAGATATTAGCTAATCCAGATGTAACATCACTATAAGAAGTGTTTAGTCGTATTCTTCGCACTGAAACCGAATCTGTTGCACCTACATCACATGATAGTGCACTATGAGTAACAAAGACAACTATGCACCATATAATACTGACCAGAGAATTGAAACATGGAGACCACATGCACAAGCATATGCACAAACTAATGCACAAGCCTGGAGATCACCTGCTAATGCACAACCATGGAGACCACCCTCACCAGCCTGGAGACCACAAAGACCTGCTTGGAGACCACAATCAAATCCAAATAAAGTTTGCAAGTATTGCAAAAAGACAGGGCATGTGGTATCTGAATGTAGGAAGCTACAATACAAAACTCAACAAAATAATATAAATTCAGGCACTAAAACCATTCTCATGACTTCAGAAGAATATGACAAGTACTCAAGCTTCCAAAATCCTCTTCACAACACTGCATCTGAACCTTCTTCATCCTCTATCACTACAATTGCAAACACTGGCAAACCAACACACAAGTAGATAATTGATTCCGGGGCAACTGATCACATGGCAGGTAACAGTGAGTTATTTACAATTCTAAAAAGTAATAAGGCATCCCATACCGTCACATTTGCAGATGGATCCCAGTCATCAGTTCATGGAATAGGAGAAGTTATGACTAACTCATCTCTACCACTAAATTCTGTTTTATATCTGCCTTCATTATCATTCAATTTATTATCCATTAGTAAGATTACTCATAACCTCAACTGTAGTGTTACTTTCTATCCAAGTCATTGTGTATTCCAGGATCTTACGACGAATCAGGCTATTGGTAGAGGGAGTGAGTCTGGTGGCCTATATACGCTTGATATCTCTCCAACAAACAATATTATATGCTCAGCTATAAATTCTGCCTTCAAAGCTCACTGTCAATTAGGCCATCCATCTCTCTCACTCTTCAAGCAACTCTGACCTCAATTTAGCTCTTTGTCTATAATAAATTGTGAATCATGCCAGTATGCCAAGCATCATCGTATCAGCTCTTACCCTAGAATAAATAAACGTGCAAGTAAGCCATTTGAATTAGTACACTCAGATATTTGGGGACCATCATCAAGTCCATCTAAACCTGGTTTTAGATATTTTGTAACTTTTGTTGATGATTACTCACGTGTAACATGGCTGTTTCTAATGAAATCTCATTCTGAATTGTTTTCTATATTTTGTAAATTTCATGCTGAAATCAAAACATAGTTCAACACATCTATGCAAACTTTACGAAGTGATAATGCCAAGGAATATGTGTCCACTGAATTTAATACCTTTCTTGCTCAAAATGGTATCCTCCATGAAACCTCATGTGTAGACACTCCATCTCAAAATGAAGTTGTTGAAAGAAAAAACCGACACTTGTTAAAAACTACTCGAGCACTATTGTTTCAAATGAATGTCCCAAAAATGTTTTGGGCAGACGTTGTCTCCACAGCATGCTTCCTCATCAATAGGATGCCATCAATAGGATGCCATCAACAGTGCTCAACGATAAGATTCCTTACTAGGTATTACATCCTAACAAACAATTATATCATGTCAAGCCTAAGATCTTTGGTTGTACTTGCTTTGTTAGGAATGTCAACCCACAGTTGAGTAAACTTGACCATAAATCCATAAAATGTATATTTGTTGGATACTCTCAACTTCAAATAGGATATAGATGCTTTTGTCCAAGTTTACAGAAATATGTTGTTTCAATTGATGTTAATTTTATGGAAGAAGAACCATTTTATCAGTCCACTAATCATTCTACATACCCAAGTATACAAGAAGACAATGAAGAATTTCTTGTTTACTCTACCATACCCAGTGACACAAACACTGTCCACCAAGCAGATGACACAAATACTGTCCACCAAACTGCTGAAACTGATCCAAGTCTTGAGTTACCCATTGCACTTCGAAAAGGAAAAAGGCAATGTACCTACCCTATCTCATCTTTTGTATCCTATAGCAGACTGTCCCCTTCTTCACATACTTTAGTTTCTACTTTAGACTCTATTACACTCCCTAAAACTATTAATGAAGCTCTGGCTTCACCAAAGTAGTGTGAAGCAATGAAAGAAGAAATGAATTCCCTACAACAAAGTGGTACATGGGATCTAGTTCGATTGATGACTTGCTAATATCAACTGATGTGTATAAGGTTGTACACAATTTTTTCAACAAAAGCAAAATGATGTCCTCCATCAACTCTACAAATCTTGCCCTTGTTCCCAAAAGATCTAGCCCCACTGATGTCACCCAATATAGACCAATAGCATGTTGCAATGTCATCTACAAGTCCATTTCAAGAATCCTAGCCTCAAGTCTCAAATCTGCACTGCAAACTCTTATTTCTCCCAACCAAGCAGCCTTCCTTCCCAATAGAAGTATTCTAGATAATGTACTATTGATACATGAATTACTGAATGGATACTCCTCTCCATACAAATCTCCTAGGGCGATGATGAAAATAGACATAAAGAAGGCATTTGATACTGTCAACTGGACAGCCATTATGACCATACTTGAAAGGATGAACTTCCCCCTAAATTCAGCAACTGGATATACCAATGCATCTCTACTGTGAGATATACTCTAATCTTCAATGCCTATATTGTTGGGTATTTTAAAGGTAATAATGGATTGAGACAAGGAGATCCCATCTTTGCATACTTGTTTATAATGATAATGGAAACTTTCACATTAGCTATATACAAGCAAGTAGAACAGAAAAACTTTGTCCTTCATCCAAAATGTAGAAACCCCATGGTGACCACTCTGGCCTTTACTGATGACTTGCTAATATTTACCAAACCTACAACTTTGTCCCTACAAACTTTCATGAAAACCCTTGCCTTATTCTATGAGTTCCCTCATCTACAAACTAACTCTCAAAAATCTTATATATTTCTTGCTGGCTTGCCAAACCACCAAATATATGATTGCTTGAGCATCACTAAAATGCTTCCTCTGGACACTAACATGGCTTACCTTGGTATTCCTCTAGCAACAAAACGAATCACAGTAGCCCAGTGTGTTCCACTATATGAAAAAATAACAGCTTTAATGAATAGATGGGAGAATCATCACATTCCATAGCTAGGGAGGCTAGTAATAATTAATGCAGTCATCGTGTCCATGACAGTATATTGGAGTAGAACCTTTCTACTACCAACAAAACTTCTTGCCATGATCAAATCTGCCAGTATAAAATTTTTGTGGTCAGGTACAATTACAAAAAAATTCTCTCCTATTGCATTCAGGAAACTGGAAATCCCCAAAAGCAAAGGTGGATTGGGTATAAAAAATATGAAGAATTGGAATGTTGCAGCCTTGTCTAAACACTTCCAGAATCTAGTTACCAGATCAGATTCGCTATGGGTTAAATGGAGCATCAAACACAACTTAAAAGATGAAGAAATATGGTTGGCTGAACCTAAACAAGCTCAAGGTTGGTTGTGGAAAACAATGATTAAAATACGTGATATATTGCTTCCACATACACAACTAATTCTATCCTCTGACAACTTGTCTAAATTTTGGACAACTCCTTAGATTAAGAAAGGCATGATACTTCAGAGAGTGCTCTCATATGACAATATACATCAAACTGGAATTTGTTTATATGCTAAGGCCACTGGCTACATAATAAATGGAAGAATATCCCTGCCTCGCACAAGCAATTCCACTATTAATGCCTTGTGGGAATCATTTAATGATACCCCATACAGCTACATTCAATATGAAGATTATAAATGGACTGATGATCTCACGGACCACTCAACACATACAGTATACTCTGCGCTTGCGGGAGAAAAGCAACAGAGCAACTTCATACGGTATAAAAGAATATGGAATAGGTATGCAGAAGAAAAACAAAACTTTATGCTCTGGAAGGTGTTTAGAAATGCACTGCACACGCGAGGAAATCTGGCACTCAAAGGTATATCAGTATCTACCTCCTGCCTATTTTGCTCTTCTGTGGTCAAAGATATACATCATCTATTTTTCAGATGCTCCTTTACTCATTTTATATGGTCCAAAATAAAGAATAGAGGAGGATATGGCAATGCATAGAGAAATAGCAAGATTGAATGGATGAACATATACAATGCAACTTGGTGGAAGTAACAATCGACATATGAACTTTTAATCATGCTCAAAGTAATGGTTACAGTGATATGGAAGGAAAGAAATAGCAGAATATTTGAACATATTAACAGAAATCATATGCAGATATATTTTGATATTTGTTGACATATACATGCCTTGATCACTATGTCTACCTTCCTGTTTGATGCCGATGCTCTGGTCAGGTGGAACTAGGTTTGCATTGTAGTGTTTTATTCCCCCTTCCTTCCTGGTTTCTTTCCTTAAATCCCCTTATTTCTTTTATGTATCCCTGTTTCCCATTTATATTGTAAGTTTTCTTATTAATATAAATAAATGGTAGGGGCCATTCAACCACCTGGCTTTGCTAAAAAAGGAAGCTTGCCTAGGATCTTGCTGCATCGATTAGGAATTAGTTGCTTAGTCATATCCTAATATGGACCATTTTTGAGAGTCTAGTGATAGTGACTCTTCTCCATAAGAGTACCCACTAGGTACCACCAAAGATAGCAAAGTGGAAAGCAAATCAAAGCTCTAACCAAAGTGAAAAGGTCAAGATTTGAGTTAGATCAAGCTTATGCTAAAGAACAGAGCTGATAATGTATACCTCTTATGGCATAAAGGGGCATTTCGCTAAGGCCAAGTGTGAGTGCTTCAATTATGATCAGCTTGGTCACTAGAAAAAGAATTGCCCTACACTTTGGAAGGGTGGGCAAGTTATGATGACTTTATGCCATATAGGCATTACCGAGTCCTACAGACCTACTGCTTAGGGGAAAGGAAAGAAGTTGAAGTAGCAAGGTATGCTTTATTTGTAAGATACTTGTTTGTGTTCTTCTTGACACTAGAGCTATATATTCATTTATTACTTGTGACCTGGTGGTTAGGCTCAAAACTTGACCCCTTATATTGTAGATAAATTCTTTTGTAATGTTTGATCTTGTATGGGTAACCTTGGCTGTTAAGCTAAGGTATAGTGACCAAGAGTAATGATATTCGAACATTATACATGAGCTTTCGAGTAGAGTGAGGTTGGTCGGGGTAGACTGACTTGGATTCTATATTTAACTAGGATTTAGTGGTTGCCCAGAAATAAGTAAGGACCAAGCAGATGACTTATATGTTTTGTGTTGAGTCATTGGTATTAGAAGTGTTTGGCCTTGTGTTTGCAAACCATAAGTGATGGGATTAATCCCATGAGCTCCACTGGTGTTTTCTAACAGTCAGTCCATTCACGTACCAATTCTTAATACCTAGTTTGAGCATAAGGTTTCTAGGTGATTTCCACCAGCTAAGAAAGGGTTTTTCACTCAATTCTTAAAGGTGAGAATTTGTGTCAGATTCTTGAGCAGACCTAGAGATTTTTGTTGCACGACTTAAATCGAGCAGGGGAAATTTCAAAGTTGGACCTAGGAACATATCAACGTTTGCATGATAGGAGTCAGATGACTGACCCAACTTAACAAAGAAACTACACGAGCAAATAGAGGTTTGGTTCGAGCAACGTATTATTTTGGGTGATCTTAATTCATTGTAAAATTATGTGTATATATAGTATAGTTACGATAGCTTGTAAAAGTTCGGAGAAGGGCTTCTCGACTTGTTTTGTGACAATTTTGATAATCTTCTAAGTGGCCATATGATACATGCCTAGCGAGCGTCGTAGTACACTTAGTATATTATTCTTATTATCATTGTGTGGTTGAGGTGAGTCTGAACCTAGGTGTGCCCAAGAATTAGTAGATAATCATTTAATGCTGATTTAACTTGTAAAGTTTTCTCCTTGGGAGAATGAGTTCTATTCTGAACAAAAGAAAAGTTGAGATTTGGATTGCTTGATTTATTCAAGAATCTTGAGGATCGATGATCCATCATATCATATAAGTTTCCATTTTCATAGAGGGAGGTGCAATAGTCTTTCATGTATTGTATTCATGAAAAGGGTTGCACCACTTAAGAATTTGGTACATCTTGGAAGTCGAACAGACTCATGAGAGTTTATAGTTTGACATGCATATTCCGACTATAGTTGGTTGTCTTGTGTGTTGGTATAAACTTTTTTTGTATGTTTGGTAGCTTATATGTTAGTTGTTGTTGCTTGTTGATGCTTGTTGTTGCTCATTTTGTGTGTTTTGTGGCTTATGTTTTGTTGGTTTGGAATGAAAGGAGAATAGAGACATTTATTGTTAGATTTATTCAAGAATCGTGAGGATCGTGCTCTAGTATATTGTATTGATTTTCCTTTTTCGTTGAAGGAATGCACGATGTATTTCATGTATTCCTTTTGTATAAGTGTGTAATTTTAGTTACGTCGTATTGATGAGTCGACTAGAGAAGATGGATGTGAACTAAATATGGGCATAGACCTTGAAGGCATATTCATATTTTTTTAGAATAGGGCTGTGGCTTCAGACCAATTGCGTTAAGCTCGTCCATGTACTATGGAGCAATTATTCCGATAAGAGTACTTAGGAACATGAACAAAAGTTGCGAGTTCTCGCTTGGAGCTTTATATTGGTATGCCTCCATTTACTTAAAAGAATTTTTTTTTCTTTTTTTGTCTTATTAGTATGCTTAAGGGCATAGTGTATAACTTTATTTTTTGGTGCTTGTGTTTTACATGTATGCTTATTGTTTTCGATGGTAACATGTTTAGAGATGCATGTTGCATAGTCTGTTCTTACATATTTACCTGTTATCCGGGATTTTAACCCAATAGAATTCAATGGAAGTTAGGACATCTGCACCAAGTCAAAACAAGTCAAGAATCAACAGAAGGATCAAAAGGAGGAACCAAGAGGGACTCAAGAGAAAAAAGCAAAGAATAACAAAAAGGTATGGATCGCTAGTGATCCATCACCCATGGATTGCTAGCAATCCATAAGCATTGCTCATGGGTTGTCCATTCATTTTGCATCATGAAGCATTATCTTTTCTAGGCACGCTTGCTAAGATTCACGATGTTCCAAGCAAGCTAGATCGAGAAGTGGGCATTCATCTGACTCCAGCAACAGTTCCATGCAACCAGTACATGAACCATCATCAAAACAAAGCATCTAGTCATGAAATCACATGTAGAGCGTCTATGCAAGTCAAGGAGCACGATCCAATTGAAACAAGATAAAATTGTGCTAACTTCATGGATCGCTAGCAATCCATGCCCTACGGATTGCTAGTGATCCATCATATTGGGTCGGTTCGCTATAAAACTTTTGGAGCATCTTCGTACCTTCAAGTCTGTAGCAAAGAGGCTTTGGCCCAAGTGCTCTCCAACCCCTATAAATACAATCCTACCTGCAACTTAAAGTGGATCTTTTGGACTGGTTTTTGAAACTCTGCATAAACAATTCTTTACTCTTCTCCCACCACACAACAGTCATCCAAAGGGTTCACTGTGATTCTCCAGTGAACTCTAACACTGGTGGCTTGTTCTAACTTACAAGATCCAATGAAATTGTACTCGGATTCAACTTGTAATTGCATTCAGTCCATAAAAAAAGTTATAAAGTGGACATAGGCTTCGTTACCAGCCGAACCACTATAAAAATCTCTTGTCTCTTTACTTTCTTTGTCGGTTATTATTCCTTGTTTCTATTTTATTTGCCTCGATAAACAGGGCTGGTGCTTTCACACTCAATTCAAGGTGTTGATCCATTTTTTGGATTAACATTTTGGAGCTTTCACTAAGAGAACTGAACTTAGGCTTGAATCTAGCTATCTACTTTGGATCAGATAGGTTCAGAAGTAAGATCCTCAATCTATGCTCAAAAAATCTGCTGTTGAGAATTGATGACACCTGGAAGAAGGAGAACTACTTTTGAAAGATCCATAGGACCTACCATTGCTAGAGAAGAAACCAACCCTCAGCAAATTGAAGTCAACAATCCCAACAATCTACAGTTAGGAGCTAACATCGGAGATCAGGTTCCAAGATCCTCTATTCAGCATGAAGTTGTCTCTAGAAATGAATTAAATAAAATTGTTGACGAAATTAATCAGAAGATGGAAAATAGCCAAAGGGCTCTCATGGACAAATTGAATGCCCTATTGACCTTACAGTCACATGCTGCTCCAAGAACCATGATAGAGCCTACGGCTACCACGAAATAAGAAAATTCTTCCATCCTTGGCCTAAACAGGAGAAATGGAAAGCAATTGCAGAAAGGAGTGATAGTTGGAACCGTAGGAATCAATATGGTAGGAAACACAAACACTCCACCAATTACGAGGCAACCAACTAAAACTTGAATCTAGGAATGAAAACCCCACGGGAAGATATAGCCATGGATCTCTCTGACTCAGAAGATGGTGAGCGACTTGAGAACGACGAGTTGGAAGGAAATACTGATGCATTCAATGACGCCAGAGAGATCCAAACTACCCCCATCAGACCAACCACAGGCCAACGGAACCCTAAGGGATTAGATATCCTAAAGACAGGAGATCCTAGACTTCAGTCCGCTCACTAAGATTGTTTGCAAAATTGAACATTTAGTGTAGTCACTAACAACCGACCCCCAGATTACCGAACATCTGAGGCAAATATCGCGGACATGGCAAGCGACTAATGGATGAAAGTAAGGATAGAAGGGATGATGAATGGGGATCCGCTCCAAGCCAGACTCCTTTCGTTGATGACATTCTGAATGAGCGGTACCCCAAAAAGTTCACTATGTCAACTATCGCGTCTTACAACGGAACGAGAGACCCAAAACCCACTTGGACAAGTACAGTTCGTACATGGACAGAGTGAATGCTTCGGATGCCGTTCGATGTAGATGTTTCTCAATTTTTCTGGAGGAAATTGCTTCCATGTGGTTCACCAGGCTTCCGCCAAGATCCATCTCTACCTTCAATCAACTAGCAACAAGATTCCTTGATCAATTTAGACTTCACACGACATAGCCAAAAGACGTAATGTCCTTATCCGGCCTATTCCAGGGATGGAATGAATCTATGAAGTCTTTCATGAATCGATTCAACACTTCGGTAACTGAAGTAAGTAATCCGAACGAGGATATGATTTTCATGGCCTTTGTCCGCACAATTCACCTCGAAACTAAATTCGAGAAATGGATCAAAATAAACAACCTACAACTAGGAAGAACTTCAACCGAAAGGCGAGCCAGTACTTGAGATTAGAAGAGGTACAGGAATTAGAAAGGAAATCTGCTGATTCACGACCAACATTGGGCAGAATGGTATAGCGACAAGCCAAGACATAAATACCTCCAGGACTGCAGATGGGAATGCAGGAAAAAATGGGAATCAGAAAATAAAGAACTCTCTCGATGGAGCTAACACAGATGGTCGGCTCATGGCCTTTTGCAATCTGGGAAATTGATTTGATTGGCATATTACCAATGGCTAAAGGACGAGCCAAATATGCTATCGTTGATGTTGACTATTTCACCAAATGGGCCGAAGCAGAACCGTTGGCCACTATTACCACAAAGAAAGTCATTAACTTCATTACTAAAAATATTAGTTGCAGGTTTGGAGTGCCATAGAAAATCATCATGGAAAACAGGACTTAATTCGAAAGCGCTAAGTTCAAAGACTTTGCAAGCGCTTCTGAATCAAGAAAATCTTTCCCGCTGTCGTACAACCACAAGCAAACGGGCAAGTGGAAGCAGTAAATAAGATCGTCAAGTCCACCATCAAAAAGCGGCTAACTAAAGCAAAAGGAAATTGGGTCGATGAACTTCCACTCGCACTATGGGCTTATAGGACAATGCACAAATCTACAACTGGGTACTCCTCGTTCACCCTAGCATATGGTTCAGAAGCAATGATCCCAATAGAGCTAGAAGTCCGTTCTCATCGAAGGTAAAACTTCGATCAAAGGCAGAACGAATAGCTCCTACTCGAGTCGCTCGATATGGTCGATGAGAAGAGTGAAGAAGCCAAATTAAGAACTGGCGCTCACCACAAAAGGGTCGCACGGTACTTTCATTCCAAAGCTCATAGCCGCACCTTCAAGGTGGGAGACCTTGTCCTCAAGGGGGTCTACCCTGTACCAGGAGCATTTGGATCAAACTGGGAAGGACCCTATGTGACCGATCAGAAGCTAGGGGATGGCACATTAAAGCTAACAACTGTTGATGGAGCCCAAATTCCCCGAGCATGGAACACTTAATCGCCGCGTCCTTACTTTATCTAAGACTATCTTATGTATTTTCTATTTCCAACAAATAAGCCACCATAGAATACCAGAAGCATTGTTGTTTGCACAAAAAATGGACAAACACCTCAAAGTCGTATGATTTAGTAGATCTTATGTTGTTCTTAGTGATTTGGGTGATTTATGCAAATATATGAAAAGCAGGGGCTAAACGGTAAAAAAGACACACAGATTTATAGTGGTTCAGCCAGAATGTGCCTACGTCCACTTTATATGTTATTTCTCTTCTCTTGTTTAGATTACAAGTACAAAGCTTTGATACAAGTAAAAGAAAGTTGTTTGAAAGTTCTCTCCGTGCTTGAGCTCTCAAACTTGTCCCCCATTGTTGTACCCCTGCCCCTCTATTTATAGAGTGAGGCTGAGGGTAGGGGTCTTGGAGGTATATAGCAGCTGGCGGGCCTGGGCTGACGTAATCTGGCCTGGTGGAGCTGGTCCGGTTTACTTTGGTTCAGTGGTAGGAGATGAGTGGTCCGGTGAAGCTTGGTTCGGCATTGAGGTGGGATGCATGTTGGTTCGGTGGTACTTGGTTCGGTGGAAGGAGGTTAGTGGACCGGTGTACTTGGTTCGGCATTGAGGTGGGATGCATGTTGGTCCGGTGGTACTTTGGAGGTGGCTGGTTCGGTAGGCTGGTTCGGCAGTGGGATGGAGAGGCATTGGTTCGGTGATGGGGGAGATGGTACTTGGTTCGGCAGAGATGTTGGACCGGTCGAAATACACCCAACACTTGCCCCCCAAAGTGGGGTACGTGCTTGCATGTGCCGCGCTTTTTTTTCCTGTAGTTGAGATAGCTTCGTTCGGTCTTGGGTGTGCCAAACCAGTTGGTCCGGTCGACATGTTTCGCTTATAAATATGGGCTTCAGGTTACTGTTATCCTTTATCGTTTTGAGATAGCCGAAGTAATCTGAGCACCGAATCAATCTGAGGACCGAACCAACCTGATTACCGAATCAATCTGAGTACCGAACCAGGTATGTTTGAGTGCCGAATGGGCCTATTCTGAATTACCGGATGATCTCTTGAGATCCCAAATACTGAATGAACCTTTGTATTTTCTTTACCGAATGATACTAGGAGTTCTGAGCGTTTTAAATTATGAGTGAAATTTTCAGACTACACCATTCATATGTTTTAACGATGTACTCCCTTGTGTTGCAGATAAATGTCTCAAAGAGTGGAAACCCGGTCGGATAGAAAGAAGTCCCAGGGCGAAGGAGAATCTTCCGTAGTGCCCCCTGCTCAGCTAGGACCGGAACGTCACGGACCTGCCCCGAGATCACTGGTGGACGGGTACGGCCCTCAGGAGCTTCTAAACTCCCCGCTCGATTGCTTTCCCAGCTCCCTCAAGGGCGAGCAACTCGATGTTATATCTCGCTCTTTCGGGATTGACCGAGCACGCATGTTATTGCCGAATGCGGGAGTGATGCCGTATGATCCTCATGAAGGATATTTTGCATACAGCAGATACCATTGCATGTGTGGTGTCATCCCGCCTCTCAACGCCTGGGTAGTCAGCTTTCTTACATATCTAAAGGTAGCTCCATTCCAGCTTCAGCCTAACTCTTATGCCATTCTGGTGAGTCTCTTCGTCATCTTCCAGAGGAGATATGGGCGTCCTCCTTCCAACCGGGAGATCCGGTATTTGTATAACTTGAGAGGCTACAAGAAGGGGTCTCCCTACATCAGCTTGGAATCGGCCGTAACCTTTAAGCCGGTCCTGGATTTATACTCCAAGTATAGTATGTTCAAGAAGGAATGGTTCTTCGTCAGGGATGATTCCATTTCCATTCGGTGTTTCACCTCCAGATGTAAGTCAAAGCTCTATTTTTAAATCCCGTTCTGGTTGCAATACTCTTTCTTATGTGTTTTTATTTTTAGCTAGCGACAGGTGGTTTTGCGGTCGTGGAGAATGACCGCCTGGTTCAAACGGCAGCAGAAATAGAAGCTATTACTAGGAGAGATAGGTCGGCTGCCTACCTGATCAGGAACGCTACACTCTTGGAGTACAACTTGATCCTTCCACAGCAATCTGTGGTCAAGCAGAGGGACACGGCTGAAGAGAAGGCTGCCCAAGCTAAAGAAGGGGCCGAGTTAAAGAGCAGTAAAAGGAGGCCCTTTCCGAAACACCCGGTTGTCGGGGGGAAGAAGCTCAAAAAGTCTGACGGTCCCTCTCCCAGCTCATGTCCAGATATCCCGAAGGAGGGAGACGTTGAGGAGGAGCAAGGCGAAGATGGAGGAGAAAGCGCTGGAGGAGGCGACGGTGTCGGGGCTTTATCTTCTGGGCAAGTAGGCGAGATGCAGGAGTGGACGGATGACGCTTTCCGCCAAGCTTTCGAGGGTTTGGAGGGGACGGAGAAGTCCAAGAAAGTCGATAACGTTGGGACCGGCGTCGATCTATCTTCCGGGAGCGCCTCTACTGAAACAACTTCGGTGGTTCAAGGTGAATTTCACTTTACTCTTATAATTCTTGAGTGATGGCCCAATACATGTTGGTAACACTTGGTTTTCATATCAGGAGCAGGTAAAATGGCCAAGACCTCAGATCTTCGGCACAGGCTTGAACAATACAAGCTCTCCAAAGCTTCTGCCAAGCCAAAGCCTCCGGCCCACCGTTCCGGGGATGTAGTCGGCTACCGTCCTCTTCTCGGGGTTATTGAAGAGGGTATTCAAAAGAGAAAGAGGAGTCGCTCCCTATCCGAACCTTCACTTGGTCCTCAGCCCTCAATTCAGCCTCTTCATGATATCACGGAGGAGGACACTGAGTTCACACCCTCTCCGCACCTGTCTGAAAATCCTACCGTTACTCAGATTGATCGTCCTGGCTTGGCTCGTGATCCATTTGCGGGTCATCCTGATCTGGATCCAAGTTCTCATGATATTTCCTTCGACGAGGTTACCGGTGAGCACCTTCTTCCTCGCAACCCTATGGTAAAGGTGCTAGATGAGGCCAAGTCCCTGGACCTCGATTTGCTTACTACTCGGATTGTCATTATGGGGGACGAAGCTAAGGCAAACATCGACCGGGTTGCTGAGGAAACTAGGAAGTTGATGGGGCATCATGCCCGACTAGTCAAGGCCGGGGAGGAAATTGGGAGTGCCAACATAAGATTGCGATTAGTGGTTTCCGACCAGGCCAAGCAACTCGTTGATCAGGCCATCCAGATCTCTCAACACGAGGCCGCCTCTGGACGTCTAAAGAAAACTATGGAAGAGGCCAGCCGAGCCGAACTGCGGAAAATGGAGGCTACTTGCAAGGAACGGATCGATATGGCCATCGCCACGGTGGACGAGGTTCGGAAAGCGGATCTTGAGCAGATAGAGGAGTTATCTGGGAAGCTTGAGGCTGCAGAGCTTGCTCAAGCCAAGTTGAGGGAGGAGATGGCGATGCGAAAATCCCTTCAGGCTGACTGCTCGAGATTCCAATTGGAGAGAGATGCTGCCGTCGTAAGGTTATCGGATTCCGAGGCCCGAGCGAGGGAGTTTGAAGAGAACGAGGGGCTGATGGAGGGGATGCTCCAGGATATGTACTTCCGTACTTGGAGGCAGGGTAACTTGTCCTGGATGGATGATTACCCTCGGGTTATGGTTAGGATCTATCTTAGGGCTCTAAAGGAGGCCAAGGCTGAGGCAGATAAGGAGGGTGGCGTGGCCTTTAGGATGGATACTGTTACCGCCCAGTTTACCAAGGAGGAGAAGGTGGCGGTGAAGGAGGGCATGCGGTTGCTTGCAGCTGAGGAGACAGGTGTGCAAGCGGAGGATGATGATCAAGTTGATCAAGGAGCAGATGCTGGTAAGTCTTCCTTTCTAGTCTTTCCGTTAACTTGGTTGCTTATCACTGACGAATTCTTTTTCTGACCGGACAGGTGGGCAACAGGACAAGGACAAAACTCCGACGCAGCCGGCTCCTTGATTAGGCCTGGAAAATTCTTTTTGTGGACTTGACATGGTTGTATATGTTAGTCTTAAACTAGTAAAGTAACTCTTAGGTGGTAATTTTTGCTACTTGTAATAAATAGCTCTATTCTTGACGTGTAATTCTTTAACTTAAGTTGATTTTGTCATCTTTTGAATGTTTTTTGCTATTTTGACATGTCGTATGAGAAATATAGCTATGCATATTCTTGTAATCAAATCGTGTTTGACGTCAGGTTTTTGTTTAAAACATAATTTCATGACTTGTAATGTTAGCGTGGGGTGTGAATAAATTATAGTCACGTGTTTACATATGAAAGAAGGAAATACCGCCCTTTATATCTTGCTTGTAGATGGCAGCTTTGAATATTCTGTGTGACCGAGTAAGGGATGCGGTCCAGTATCTCGTCGTGAGCGTCTACTTCCATTAGTGAATGTCTCCTGCTCTGTGTCCTGTACTTCAGGGATTGTTACAGAGGATAGGAGAAAAGTTGCTTAAGTAAAATTGAAATATGTGAAAAGGTAAAACTTCCAATCACGGAAGGCCTTCGATGTGCTTAAGTTCATGGCAAAAGGGATTTGTAGTCACTTTCCCTAGCTGTGGGTCTTGGAGACATTTGTCACCCATCTTACGCCTCCGCGGGGAGTTAATTCTTTTTTACCACAGCCGCACTTAAGACACATCGGAGCCGAGATCGCGCACAGTAACTACCCGGGCCATTATGGCCCGTAATCGTGGGTATTATTCGATTTACTGTGGCCGGCTAGCGTGGGTGCCGATCGTCAACCGTGAACTGCCCCTGGCTGGCCACACCTTATGTTGGGGCTTATAGTCGGGTCACAGTTGCCGGCGAGCCGAACGCCGTAATGAGCTGCCTCGGCTATAGTCGGCCTTCTCGGTGGCTTATAATCGACTCATTACAGTTGGCTTTAAGGGCCGTCACGAGCAATGAGTTAACCCGCAGTAGAGGGATGCTGGAGCGAAAGTGTCTCATTGGCGAGGGCATAGATTCGCATAGTACCTGTTAGGTCTTGTCCAGGTGAAGTTGCGCTGTGGAGTGCTTTGGGTGGAAACGCTATACGCATAGGATTTTGTCCAACAGAAAAGGATAAAGTTAACAAGCAGCCAAGATACAAAGGAACAAGTTAAAAAAGAGACAAGGTTTTTTAAAGTGGTTCGGCACGACAAGGCCTACGTCCACTGATTCTCTTTGTTAATTCACTTCATATGGGTAGTACAAGTTAAGAAAAGTATCGACGGAGGTGTTGGATGTTCCATGCCCTCTGGAACAACTCTCCGTCCACTGTTGACAAAATATAAGCTCCATTGTGGAGATCTTTATGAATTACATATGGTCCATCCCAGATTGGGTCTAGTGCTCCGGGGTGAGGGAAGATTCGCTTGAGGACAAGATATCCTTCTTATAAGGTACGATGCTTGACTTTGTAGTTGTATTGTGCTGCCACTTTTTGCTTGTGGGCTGCTGCTTTAAGGATTGCATCATTTCTTCTCTCCTCAACTAGATCCAAAGTCATGTGAAGGAGTTCTTCGTTCTCTTCTGGGTTATAGTGGATCCTACGGTGGGAAGGCACAATAGTTTCAACTGGGAGCATAGCCTCCGATCCGTATGCCAAAGAGAAAGGAGTGTGCCCCGTTGATGTTCTGAAGGATGTGCTATAGGCCCACAGTGCCGTGGGGAGTTCATCCACCCAAGCGCCCTTTGACTTTTCGAGTTTCTTTTTTATTAGGGTTTTCAGAATTTTGTTGACGGCTTAGACTTGTCCGTTTGCTTGGGGATACACCACGGATGAGAAGCTTTTGTGAATTCCGTGCTCTCGGCACCAGTTGGCGAATTCCTCGCTGTCAAACTGAAGCCCATTGTCTGATATGATTTTGAGTGGGACTCCGTACCTGCACAGAACATTTTTGATCAAGAAGTTAATAACTTTTGTTGAAGATACTTTATTCAGAGGTTCCACTTCCACCCATTTGGTGAAATAGTCGACTGCCACTATAGCATATTTGGCCCCGCCTCGGCCCATTGGTAGCTCGCCGATTAAGTCAATTCCCCATATTGCGAAGGGCCAAGGGCTGGTCATTTGAGTAATCTCAGTTGTTGGTAGCCGCGGAATCTTAGCAAACTTCTGGCATCTGTCGCACTTTTTGACGAAATCTAAGGCGTCCTTGCTTAAGGTGGGCCAGAAATATCCATATCGGAGTATCTTTTTCGCTAATGTTTGCCCTCCGGTGTGATCTCCACAGCTTCCCTGATGAATGTTGAATAAGATTTCCTTGGCTTCCCTTCCAGCGACACACCTTAATAACGGGTTAGAGAATCCGCGCTGATAGAGGATGTCTTATTGTATTGTGTAGCGGGATGCTTTCCTCAAGATTTTCTTGACTTCGTTACGCCCGTTGGGTAGCGTGCCGCTTTGTAGGTAGTTTCGGATGGGAGTCATCCAAGTTGCTTCTTCGGTTGCAGCTATCAGATTCACTTGCTCAAAACTTGGGGCCAGTTGCTTTGAGATGGTTACTGCTCCAAAGATGGCAATGTCTCTCACACTTGCTTGCTTTGCCAATTCGTCGGCCACTTGGTTCTCTTCCCGAGGGATGTGTTTGACTAAGTAGTGGTCCAATCGGCTGAGAAGTAACTTGGTCTTCTTTAAATATGCTATGAGTCGTTCTTCTCGAGCTTGGAATTCTCCTAGTATTTGATTAACAATAAGTTGAGAATCGCTATGAAGACATAAAGAATTGGCTCCGATTTCTATGGCAAGTTCTAATCCAGCTATCACTGCTTCATATTCTGCATCGTTGTTGGTGGCAGCAAACTACAACCTTATAGCATAGTGCAGCTTATTTCCCCTGGGAGTGATTATTACCATACCTGCCCCCGAGCCTTGTTCGTTTGATGCACCATCCACAAAGAGGTTCCACTTGATATCTTCTACTATTTCCAATTGCTCCTTATCTTCATTGGTAGTGAATTCTGCAATGAAATCAGCCATGGCTTGTCCCTTGATGGCGGTGCGAGGGTGATAGGTGATATCATACTGACTTAGTTCAATGCACCATTTAAGTAGTCGCCCAGAAGTGTCGGGACGATGGAGTACCTGCCTCAGTGGTTGATCGGTCAGAACTTTGATGGAATGGGACTGGAAGTAGTGACGCAGTTTCCGTGATGTGATTAGTAAACAGTATGCTAGCTTCTCAAGTTTAGGATATCTGACTTCTGCCCCCGTAAACCTCTTACTGACGAAGTAAACTGGCCGCTGCGTGCGGTTGTCTTCCCTTACCAAGGCAGCGCTTAGGGCGTGAGATGACACAGCAAGGTATAGGTATAATTCTTCGCCTCCGCTTGGAGTCGAGAGTACCGGTGGTTTCTGGAGGTGTTCGATTAAGTTAAGGAAAGCAGTCAAGCATTCGTCGGTCCATTCGAACTTTCCTTTGTCTTTCTTTAGAGCTTCGAAAAAGGGGACACACTTGTCCGTTGCTTTGGAGATGAATCGGCTTAGGGCGACCAATTTTCCATTCAGGCTTTGCATTTCCTTTCGATTGGAAGGTATCTTGATATCCCTTAGCGCTCGAACTTGTTCAGGGTTTGCTTCAATCCCTCTGGCATGGACGATGAATCCTAAGAACTTTCTTGATGACACTCCGAAGGAGCATTTTAGAGGATTCAACTTCATTCCATACTGGCGAAGTACTTGAAACATCTTGCCTAGGTGGCTTACGTGATCGTTGGCTTTCCTTGACTTTACCAGCATGTCATCCACGTATACTTCCATAGTTTGCCCTATTAGCCCTGCAAACATCTTGTTGACGAGGCGCTGGTAGGTGGCTCCTGCATTTTTAAGTCCGAAAGGCATTACCTTATAGCAGTATAAACCTTGGTCGGTGATGAAACTAGTGTGGTCTTGGTCGGGATCATGCATAGGAATTTGGTTATACCCTGAGTATGCGTCCATAAAAGATAAGAGCTCGTGCCCGGCTATGCTGTCTACAAGTTGGTCGATTCGGGGAAGTGGGAAGCAATCTTTTGGGCAGGCGTCGTTTAGGTTGGATAAGTCAATGCATGTTCGCCACTTCCCATTAGCCTTCTTTACCAGTACCGGGTTAGCGATCCATTCCGGGTAGATGGCTTCTCGTATGAAGTCATTGGCGAGTAGATTCTTTACTTCTTCATCGAGGGCTGCCGATCGCTCTGCCCCCATACTTCTCTTTCTTTGTTTTATGGGCGCCTTGGTAGGATCAATGTTTAGTACGTGGCATGCTACGTCGGGGGAGATTCCGGTCATATCAGCGTGTGACCATGCGAATACATCCAAGTTGTGGCGGAGAAAGTCAATGAGTTGCTCCTTCAACTCTGCTTTTAGTTGGGACCCAATTTTCAATAGTCTACTTGAGTCGTGCTTGTCTACAGATACAAACTCCATAGCCTCTGCAGGCTCGGCGGTGGCCTCCTCCTCTTTGTCCCTAGGGTCTAATTCATTGAAAGGGTCGCTGGTATATCGAAGAGGAGGGGCTTTCTTTAGTTGCTACGCTTCTAGACTTTTCGTGCAGAGGGCAACCTCTACACCCTTCCCTTTATCCTTCCTGTGGTTGTTGCGAAGTTCAGTCACATAGCAGTCTCGAGCAACGTCCTGGTCTCCTTCTACTTCCCCTATTCCATTGTCCGTTGGAAATTTCATCTTTAGGCACCATGGGGCTAGGACAATTTGGAAGTCAGACAAGGCTGGCCTTCCTAAGAAGGCGTTGTAGGCCGAATGGTTTTCTATTAACACAAACGTCTGTTTCCGTACAACGGAGCAGGGATGGCTTCCAATCTCAACAAAGAGGTCCAGTTGCCCGAGGGGCATCTTTGCATCCCCAGTGAAACCATGTAGTGGTTTATCGTAGGGAGATACATCCTTCATTGATAGCTTCATTTTGTCGAATGCATGTTTGAACAGGATGTTTACTGAGCTTCCAGTGTCTACTAGGATTCGGTAAACTTCGGCGGGGCCGAGCCGGGCAGAGATAACCATGGGATCCATGTGAGGGTATTGCCTTCCTTCTAGGTCACGCTTACCGAATGTGATGTCATCACTTTCTTTCCGCTTCGGGTGGCGCTCTTCTATAACCGAATTGACACAGTCTTTATTGTCTCTAAGCGACTTTCCATATCTTTCCATCTCTTTCCAGCTTCTGTCTGCGATGTGCGGTCCTCCCGAGATGGTATGGACCACTATCTTCTCTTGACTAGAGCCGCTAGTGTTGTGGTTTCCTCTACCGATCTCCGGTGAGGGTAGCCTTGGGTTCTCATTGGCAGGAGCTGGAGTCCTGTCCTGACCTTTTACATAGCGTTCCAGTTTCTTCCTTCTGATGTGTTCCTCAATCAAGTCCCAGAGATGATGGCATTCATTGGTATCATGCCCGTGAGATTCGTGGAAGCGGCAGAACTTTCCAGACTTCTGCGCGTTATCTGATTCCTTCTTGTATGGTGGGCGTTTGTATCTAACTTCGCCTTGGGTGGCAAGGAAGATATTTTCGACGGTCTCGTTCAAAGGAGTGTAAGTGTCGAATCTCGGTCCTGGCCGATATAGGCGCTTTTCTCCCTTCTTGCCCCCAGCATTGTCTCTGGAATCATTTCTTCGAACGTCCCTTGCCACAGTAGGGGCGTTGCTGTGAGTTGCCTTATTTTGCTGTCCTGACTGCCCCTCAACGGCAGCATCCTCAAGCCTCATATATTTCCCGGCTTCATGGAAGAAATCGGGTAAAGTAGCTGGTTTTTCTTTTGTCAACCTTCTAGCAAATTTAGTGTCCGGATGCACACCACTACAGAGGGCCATTAGGATAAGCTTCTCATCGGCATCTTGGACTGCGGCTGCTGCGGCATTGAATCGGGTTAGGTATTGCTGTAGTTTCTCTCCAGGTTTCTGTTTGACGCTGGATAAGGAATAAGCGTCCTTAGGTTGTTCCACATGAATGCGGAACTGACTGATAAACTTTTCTTTCAACAATTCCCACGAGCTGATGGATCCCTGGGTTAGATGACAGAACCAGGAGGTAGCGAGATCTGCTAAGAAGAGCGGAAAGCATTTGCATAGTACTCCCTCTGTCGCTCCACTCATGAGCATATGTTGTGTGTACCTCTGTAAGAGTACAACGGGGTCGGAGGCTCCTTTATAAGGTTCCATTGTTGGCATCTTCCATTCTCGGGGGGTGATAGCAATTTCGATATTGCGAGCGAAAGGGCTGGTTACCCTAGCGCCTATCCCTCGATCTCTTTGCTCCCGTTGGACGCACTCTCTGAATAAGCGTGCCATCCTTTCATCAGAATTTGGAGCAGATAGAAATGAGTTTGGTTCTGTTCTGTGGGATTGATTCCGTTCAGATAACCTGTAGGGATGGTATTGTCTATCTTTCCTCATATTTTCCAGTGACTGCCTTTGATTTTCTGGGAGCATGCTAGGGTCAGCTACAGTTGGCCCTTGCCTTGATCTTCCCCTGCTGGGTTCTGATCTAAGCACTTCCTCGGGTCCAACTTCGGGCTGGACTCTAGCTCGGCCCCGTTCATTGGCGTTTCCATGGTTAGGCAGTATGACAGGCTCAGCTACAGTTGACCTTCGTCCGGTACCTCCCCCGTTGGGTTCGGTACCAAACGTTTCCTCAGGCCTAACTTCGGGCTGTGCTCGATCTCGGCTCTTACCATGGCTACTTCTACCGTTAGCTCCTTCGAAGAAGGAAGACCTTTGTTGTCTCTGAGATCCTCCAGACTGGAACTCGCCTCATGATTCAGTGTTGCGGTTGGACTCTTCAGCATCCCTTAAGCGTGACATGAGATGGTCCACCAAGGCTTCCTGCTGGGACGTGAAGCAGTTAGTTACTTCAACCACAACCCTGTCTAAATCTGCCCTAGTAATTGCTGTGGGCTGTTCTATGGCAGGAGTGGTCGGATTAGCCTGTCCTTCATTTGGTACTGCTGCTGGAGGAGGACGATTTACTTGATTCGTGACAACTGGATCTGGAAGACTGCTGGATGCGATGTTTTTTCCTTTGTTAACATCTTTTCTCTGTTTGGGAGGCATGTTTTCCAAGTGGCGAACGATGCTGTTTAGGAAAAATGTTAAGTGGATGAAGCTGAAGCTTCGAGCTTCTAGCTTCTCAGTGAAAGCACCAAAAATGTTTGCACAAAAAATGGACAAACACCTCAAAGTCGTATGATTTAGTAGATCTTATGTTGTTCTTAGTGATTTGGGTGATTTATGCAAATATATGAAAAGCAGGGGCTAAACTGTAAAAAGACACGCAGATTTATAGTGGTTCAGCCAGAATGTGCCTACGTCCACTTTATATGTTATTTCTCTTCTCTTGTTTAGATTACAAGTACAAAGCTTTGATACAAGTAAAAGAAAGTTGTTTGAAAGTTCTCTCCGTGCTTGAGCTCTCAAACTTGTCCCCCATTGGTGTACCCCTACCCCTCTATTTATAGAGGGAGGCTGAGGGTAGGGGTCTTGGAGGTATATAGCAGCTGGCGGGCCTGGGCTGACGTAATCTGGCCTGGTGGAGCTGGTCCGGTTTACTTTGGTTTAGTGGTAGGAGATGAGTGGTCCGGTGAAGCTTGGTTCGGCATTGAGGTGGGATGCATGTTGGTCCGGTGGTACTTGGTTCGGTGGAAGGAGGTGAGTGGACCGGTGTACTTGGTTCGGCATTGAGGTGGGATGCATGTTGGTCCGGTGGTACTTTGGAGGTGGCTGGTTCGGTAGGCTGGTTCGGCAGTGGGATGGAGAGGCATTGGTTCGGTGATGGGGGAGATGGTACTTGGTTCGGCAGAGATGTTGGACCGGTCGAAATACACCCAACAATTGTAAATAGGCAGAACATGCCCAGCTTTCATTAATAAAATTGCTTTGCTTTTTGAATCAATAAAACCGGGTTCACAAAAGTAACCTGCTGAGTCGACGGTGTCAAATCGACTCAAAACCATCCAATCGCTGCTTGAGATATTTGAACCACGCTCAAGTACGCCCCATCTACCCACCGGGTCGACGGAAGCAAATCGACTCAAACCGTTGGATCGACGGAACTCTATCCCAGTCTTCTAAGAACCCATTTTGATCCGATATCACTAGGAAGGCCCTAATCAAAGCTGCGCACCACCATAAGCCGTGCATTGCATCTTGAGTCAAGGAACCATGCTCTCGAAACACGAACTCTTCACATTGCCCGAAGATTGGTAATGTCAAGAACTTCCAAACTGTTTCGGATCAATGGGTCATATCGATCCCAAAGTCATGCATCCCATAAGCGTACGCACTCCCAAAAGCCACGCATCTCACAAGCTGCGCATACTCTTATAAGTCATGCACACTCTTATGTATCGGTATCGTCCCGGTAACGCTGGGAAACTCGTCTATTGCAAGACTAACGAGATTTAATCCACTCCCACTATTAGGAGTAATGGGTATGAATCCAGCAATGACAAATGACTACAAATCGGCAAATAATTCCGATTGTTGACCAACAAAAGCTTTGGAATCAAGACGCTCATCCCGAAGATAGGAACCACAAAATAGACATCCAAAGAGTCACATAGATCAACCGGTCATTTGTTGAATGTTTGAAGTAAACAACCCCATGAACTAGGGGCACACACACCAATACCCAACCAAAAAACCAAGTACTTCACAGTTCTATTACTCCAAACAAAGAATTTTGGCAGTGATTACGGGACTATATAGAATAGCAGTAAGTAAAATTGGCATCAGTGCATGAAACATAGAAAAGTAAACAAATAAGGTTATAATCAAAATGTCAATACTGCGTTACTTATAACATTTTCTGTCAAAGTAAAAATGTGAGGGCCATACCCATACAATATCGGCCAACAAAAGGGAAAATACAGATGCTACAATAACAATATCAATAAGTGAAAACTCTGCACTTGTACAAAATACGTATCAAACAAATCAGAATGTCCCAAAATCTGGCTCCATTGCTACTCGAGTCTATCAATTTTTCTTTCCTCCGCTCCTCTTACCACCTTTGGTCAGAAGTTTCTTCTCCCTCTTAGAATCCCTGCCAAGAGTTGTGTTGCTGCCTGAAATATCAACTATCTCCTCCGTGCCAACATCTCCTCCCTGTTCTTTGACCTTCTCGTAAGACTCCCCCTTGGACCTGCGCTTATGGGACTCGCGGGAGCTCCTTGAATATTTTCTTTCCTCAATCTTTTCTTTCATAATGGCCACCATCTGCCGTTCAGTTTTATTTAGTTGGAAAGTTTGGTCTTCCTTCTCTTGAGCTTCAACTGCTGTGAAATCGCCATCTAAAGATACAAAAGGGTCATCTAGACCGTGTAATGCAGCAATCTTCTTGGATTCCGGTCTTGGTTATGAGCCAGACACAGGTGTAGCAATCGAAGCGGCTACAAAATCAAGCATCGCGGTAGTAGAAATAGCAGCAAGCCCAGGGACTGAAGAAATCGGCAGGTCGGTAGGTAAAGAAGACGGACCTGTAAGATCAAAAATGAAAGCATTCAGTTCTTCTTTTTCTTGCAGCGTGAGCTGAAAATTCTCAAACTCGGGGAAAACAAGAAGGTTACCTACATTAGAAGAATGGCCGAGAATTTCGACCTCATACTCCCCACCTTTTCCTTCTTTGGATGGTTGTACGATCTTTAGAGACGTTCTGGGACTACCCGAGGGTCCCGAGACAGCTGCTGGAAGGGAAGACAGTAAGGCAGTACCGGTTGAGCTTGTAACTGATCGCAAGGTTGTTTTGATGATTCACTAGGCCCAGAAATGAAAGGCTCTGGCAGCGTCTTAGCAGTTGTAGTCACAGCAGCATCGGTGGCCTCCTGTTCCCTCTCAATTTGAATGATCTACGGACCCTCTATCAAAGCTTTCTTCGATTCTTCATTGAGATAGGAATCCTCCAACTCTTGCTCGGCGTATACATCCCCATTATCTCGGAAACAGGCAAGAACTTCTTCCCAACCCACAGCAAGAGTATGCATCAACTTAGGGCCTAGATAGCTGAGGCTCCCCGGATTCAGCGAGGATTTAGCATAGAAATTTAAGATGGTGTCATCCATCTTCTCCATCTTCTTTTCAAAAGAATCCTGCAAACCCAAGTAGTCTGGTTTCACCGTGGCCTTATCAACTTCAACTTGGGTCTTCTCAGCATTAAGCTATGTGACTCTTTCCTGGAGTGAAGCAATTATTTGGGTCTGATCAGAAACGGTCTTGTCACAGGATTCCACTATTCCCACGTAATCATCAATTGTGTTTTTATAGGCTTCAATGACTTTGTTATAATCAACCATAGTTTTCTTCTAAGCCTTAATGATCACGTCATGAGCTTCAAGCCCCTCTTTCAGCTTAACCTCATCCAGGTGGGCCTTCTTGATTTCATCTCGGAATATGATCTCTATTTTTGTATGGGCCTCTTTCAGTTCCTTACGCAAGATGGTGTTGCTCTTACTCTCTCAAAGTGCAGCATTCCTCTCCTTTGTTAATAGCTCGATTCTAGTGGCATGTTCCGCTAACGCGCTCTCATAATCGTCCTTTTCTGATTCAAAGGAAAGGATCTCTTTATAATTGTTGCAGTTCGCGTCTGCCAGTTGCTTGCATAATTTTCCTATCCCTCGGGTTAATCCAAATCACTTTGAATCGCCTAGAGATGAGGCATATAGGAATCTTTATGGATTGGGCACAGGTCGCGATCAAATTTAAATCCCTTTAGAAACCACCCGGAGAGCGGAGCTTCGAGTCTAGGGGGACTGGACGAAGAATATAAGCCAGCCTCCTACAAGGACGTGAATAACCAAAAGAAGGCACCTTGTGAGCCAACGGAGCTTGGGATGAAGGTAAAACTTGAACAGTGGAAGTCAGAACTTCAATTTCGTCTGAGATTGTGGCCGGGGCAAATGCTTGGTTTTTGGAGGGATGAGAACTGCGATCTACCTTGGGCTTCTTTGGCGGCTCTTCTCGGTCGTCAGGAGTTTTTCTCTTCTCATAACCACTCTTGTAAACCCTACCCTATTCTCTGTCATCCCAGCGACGTACTTCAGCTTCCAATTCATTCCTCCTTTTCCACTCTTCCTTGGTTTCACGGGGCTGATGGTAGCTTGAAGAACGTCTTCACCAGCGTTGCGAATCAATGAATGGTTCAAGGTCTTCGTAAAGTCTGTGGCCTTTCATAGTACTTGATATAAAAAAATAAGTAAAGACCTTTAGCGACATGAAACGAACCTAAATAATGCATGTGTAAGTGAACATGACCCTTTTGAAATGTGTAACATGTCATAGGCGGCCTAAAAGGACATCGCAAACTGGATCGGCAAGTCACCACGGTAGCAATCGGGCTGACTCTAGACACAATATGACCGGGACGAGGAGATGATCCCTCAAACTCGAAATGTTCTCCCATGAACTCATCGATATCTACATAAACGTTGCTCAAATCCCCAATGTCAATACCGGTCTCCTTACGCGGGGAATCATGAAGTCGCTCGGCTGCTAGGAGAGCATCTCTATCATGAATCTCTTGGGGAGGCGAATCTTGGAGAATGGGACTCATTCTCAGAATTTCATCACACAATTTGAAGTTTGCATCGCCAGAAGTTGCATCGAATTCTTCATAACTGGAGGAGGAATCATAGCTGCTGCTCTTAATTTCACCCTCATCCTTTTTAGTTTTCAACGCAGCTTTGCCCTCACGCTACTTGAATTCTTTTTCCTCCTCCTCCAGAATTGGAGGCATCCTAGGCGGGCAGCAGGCTTCAGTCGTAACACCTCTTCTTTCATGAATTTCTTTGGTCGACCCGCCAAACAGATCTTTTCCTTCTAAGAGATTGCCCACTTCGAAGCTATGTGATGAAGAAGTGGAATGTGTTTGAATTCAGGAACGGGAAGGAGACGTAACTTCCAAGTGGTGGCAGGTCAGGAACTTCCATGTGGTGGCAGGTGCTTGGAGTAAACTAAGCTACTTCAAGATAGAGTGGTTCTTTGTGAGATGCCCAACGGGGTTCGCTGGGCGATGATAGGTTTGACGTAAGTGCTTTAACTTCTTTGTCAATTAACTGGGTAATATAAATCAATGCTAAATCCATTACTGCATTTCTTTCACAACTTCTATTCCACAGCCTGAAGGAGCACGGTTTAAAGAGATAGTGAGAACACTCCAAACGGTGTCCGCGAACTTAGAGAAATAGACGAAGTTTACTGACGATAACTTGATCGTCGTCGGGCTCATAAAGAGAGGTCGGAGTATTGGGTTGACTGGGGTTCCCAGAGTGGGCCCAGTAAGACATAGTGGAAGACGGGCTCCTATCATGCCCCCAGTCGAGGGAACTCAGAGTGCATCTTGAGTCACAATCATCGAACTAGGCGATGACAAGAGTATAGCAGTTGGACATAAGCCCGCGGTCGTGCCTCCGTAGGGCCTTCGATCATCAGAATCAAAAATAAAGGTAAAAACTCTCGTCAACAAAGCTAAGAGGCAAAAGATTATTGAGACAACTCAACCCGTTGCAACTTCTACATGTCCGGAGACCTCTTCTCCGTAGATGGAAGATTCATTGAAAGAGTTGTCGGACAATCCTATCATGGATGAGATACTGTCATTCCCTAATCCTAGGATAGATGGGCTTCACTCCCCATTAAGAACTGGTGCAGACCTACCTTCAATAGGCATAGGGGAGACAACTCCAATAAGCAGGGCTGCTAGAACCGATCGGTTGGGGGGTTTTCACATGCATACACACACTTCACGTCACCACACAACATCTCATCACATGCTTCTTAATCTTTGGCGATAACTAACTTTATTCCTCTTTTCGTTTTGCAGATACGATGGTGAAGCAAGGATCCATGCTTAGCAATCTCCGCTCTTCGAGCCATACATCTGGATCGTGCTCCGATTCACATCGCCGCGAGAGCAAGAGAGACTATGGACGTGACTATTATTCCAGTCAGGAACGCGGGCGCCATGATAGAGAAAAGGAAATATCATAACAGAGCAGGCACCATTCTCGGTCGCGAACTCCGCCATAAAATGGGCCTTTAAAAGCATCTGGCTCCATTAGGCCATCTTCCGAATCTGCACACCAAGTAGCACCATCTCATGCTCTGAAATCCGGCGACCTGCACCATAGAATTGAAATAGAAGCTCCTGTCATCACAGAACAAACTGCCATAGAGCCCACAGGGGAGGGAACCATCTGTATTGCCAAACTAAAGAAAGATTTCCCGAACATTTGCTTCGATGGATTCCACTTCCCTCCTAACTTGAAAAGGGTCCTAAATGACATAGCAAAACTAGTACAAGATTATGTTCATGACACATATAACTAGTACGAGAATGGGTCAAAACGGAAGAACGGGTTTCAGCCATGTCCTTTGAGCGAGCCAAAATGATTGAAAAACTAGAGGGTGACCTTTCTCAAAAAGCCAGAATAATAACGGCGCTCACCAACGAGCTTGAATCTTCAAGGAAGACCGAGACGGAGGCTAGCCAGAAAGCGAGGAGGCCAGGAAGTCCATGGAAAACATGAGAAAGACTCACATGGACTTAGTGCAGGAGATGGGCCACCGTAACACCGTCATTATTCCGGAAAGGGACTCTGCACGGAAAGAAGTTGACAGCTAAAAGCAAAGATGACTGAGGCCCTTAAAGAGAAAGATTAAGCTAACAATGTGGCCCAAGAGGCGTGTAAGGAGGTGGTTAGACTTAGGGAAGAGAGGGATGCTGCGAATAAAAAGGCCGAGGAAGCCGACGCCAGGGTGGAAAGGAAATAAAAGCTGTAGAGGCCAGGATGGAAAGTGAATTTGAAGATCTTCTGGTCACCTACAACGCTAATGTCTTGAGAAATCGAAACCTGAACTGGCTCAGCGAGGACTATCCTTTCCAATTATACAAAGCCCGGAACTGCTTGCTTGAGGACGAAAAGGTGATCCGCAATGCTGCAACCGTCGATGAGTTTGAATTAGAAACTCAAGTGTTGATCGGAGATGAGCCTAAAGTCCTCCATGAGATGGTGATCACGTTTCAGAGAGAGGACTTGGCCGCTAAGTATTCGGAAGCCAGAGAAGGATCCGGGAGTGAACATCACAAAGTTGGTTCCAAAGTGCCTCCAGCGTCTCAAACTGAGCCTACTTCTTCTGTTGATCCCCTGGTCGTCTCGGGGTATGATCCTGATAGGCCAGATCTCTCACTGATTATCAAGCACGGCCCGAAAGGCAAATTGGCTCAACATGGGAGCCAACTCGAGGAAGGTATTCTGGATACTTCTCATATTCCACAAAATACAGGAACACTATCGGAAGATATTACTAATATATTCTCTTATCTTCATTCATTCTTAGATTCTACACCGGCTGACCCTCCTGCAACTCAAGAAATCCACCACAAGCATGAGGCATTAACTACGGAGGCCACAATAGTAACAATTACTTCTTCGGTTGGGGAGACACTTGATGGCATCTACGTGCTTGATGATCAACTAATGGAAGCGCTCCTCGGCCATCAAAGCGATCCGAGTATTGAAGTGCCTTTCAATGTAGATGAAGATGTAATTATCACGGTTCCTCGGGTCCGACTGGTAGCATTTCGATTGGTGAGCGCGCGGACCGGAGGTACATATAATGCCAGAAATCAAAGCCGAGATTGAGCAGGCTGAGCAGGCACATAGAGCCGACGGAGGCATGGCAGGTCCCGGTCCGGTCCCTATTCTTCTGGTTTCTTCGGGTGGCACCATTATTGAGACAAGCGCGCCTCATTCTTCTAGCATCTAGAGTGCCACCATTCCACTGGTTCCACACACAATGGACACTTCAATCCCTGTGAGTTCTCAAGAAAAGACTGCATCGATTCCACCGGCTGAAGACAAGCCAGCTGGAGTGAACCGGGGAGGCAAAGGTTCAAAGAGAGGTCCGGGCAGTAGTTCGGGCGGATCTACGCCAAAGAAAGTCAAGAAGAAACCGAAGGCGTAGATTTGCATTTTTGCTTCTTCTTTTGTAGATGGCTAGAATAAGCTTTTATTTTGCTTTTTGTAGGCCATGCATAGATGCGGGTTTGGCCCCTTCTTATAGGAATTCTTTGAACAGATTTTGTACTTACTTTCTCAAAGAATAGTGTAAATAAAAATTTTCCTTTGACTTTAGCATGACGCTGTGTTCATTTGTCTATGTACTTTAGCACTCACATTTCCATTTAATGTACTCGTGAAGCTTTAGTCTCTGAGTTGAACTTGAGTCCGGTCTTTAAGTTCTGAATTCATGGCCTTGGGTCATAATCAAACGTTGAGTTGAGTTCCAATGTTGCGCTATCTCGGTCAGCGGCTGGAACTTGAGTTATGGCCCCAGTTCTGGGGAGAATTAAAGTAGTCAGTTGGCAGTCATCCTCTGCCTTCACCGACTTTGATTTAACTTAATCTGACAAAGTTAAAGTGACACAAGTTTGAACGGTCGGATCATAATCGCTCACTTGCTAGTATTTACATCCACACTCTGGGGATTTAGACTTGTATGCTGGTGGTCGGTCACGCCCGCTTAATATTTAGAATCATATCCACACTCTGGTGACATAAGTTATTTTATGGGCGGGTGGTCACACCCATTTAATGTTCAGAATTACATCCATACTCCGAGGACATAAGTTATTTTACGGGCGGCCGGTCACACCCGTTTAATGTTTATACTCTAGTTCACGCTCCGGGAATCTAGAGTCAGTTGATAGACGATTAATCATATCTGTTTAAGTATTATGATTTTGTTCGCACTCTAAAAACAAGGAGTTGGTCAAGGTTGTGGATGGTCGGATCACATCCGCCTTGATCCGGCAAGCGAAGTCGTAGATGGACGGATCCATCTTCTTCGAGCTTGAAAATAAGCGAGGTCATGGATGGATGGATCCATCCTCCTCAAGCTTTTAAAACAAGTGAGGTCGTGGATGGACGGATCCATCCTCCTCGAGCTTTGGAAATAAGCAAGGTCGTGGATGGATGGATCCATCCTCCTCGAGCTATGGAAATAAGCGAGGTCGTGGATGGACGGATCCATCCTCCTTGAGCCTGGATTGAGGCGAGGTCGTGGATGGATGGATCCATCCTTCTCGAGCCTAGATTTTGGGGTTTTTACTTCAGCTTGCACTTTAGGAGCTGGAGTTCATTGGAGGATCGTCATGTTTCAATCCTTCTTTATTTTATCGTTGCTTGCCCCCGAACTCGGGGTTTCACTTAGCGATTAACCGGTCGGATCATGATCACTCTCTATTTGAATAAGTCCCACTGTAAGATGGAACTTAACTCTTCATACATTGTGAAGGTCGCATGATGCACTTCAAGAATCGCTAGTCTGGCTTGATGAGTCTGTGCTTTATTGCTGAAATAAGAAATCATGGCAAAATCAGCTGCCTTATTACAAATACAAATTCTCGAATTGCATAAAAAACATGAAAAAAGGAAAGCAGACTAAATGAATGAAAGCTAGTTATGTGTAATAGCGGCGAAGACTCTCGTTGTTCCATGTCATCGGTAGAGTGAGTCCATCGACAGTCGATAGCTTAAATGTGCTGTCACCAAGTCTCCGCTCAATGACATACGGTCTATCCCATGTTGGCTACATGGGCGAAGGGACCAGATAGATTCGCTTAAGTACAAGATCGCTAGTTTCAAAGGTTCTGGGTCAGACCCTAGCATTGTATAATTGGGTGACTCGACTGCGATGCGCGGCTTCCCTCAAATCAGCCTCTTCACGCTTCTCATCCACCAATTCCAGTGATTCTACGAGTAGGATGTCATTCGTCTTTGGATCATAATAGGTCGCACGGTGAGAAGGTACTTCTAGCTCAACTAGAATAACGGCTTCAGAGCCGTAGGAAAGTGAAAACGGAGTATAGCCGATCACGGACTTGTGGGTAGTTCGATATGCCCATATGGTCATGGGAAGCTCATCGACCCACTTGCCTCCACCCTTCTCCAGTTGTTTCTTTAGAATGGACTTGATAACTTTGTTCACAGCTTCGACTTGTCCATTCATTTGAGGGCGAGCTACTGCCGAGAATTTCTTCTGGATGCGATAACGTTGGCAGAAGTTCTTAAACTCATCGTTGTCGAATTGGGCTCCATTACCGGTTACAATTGTTTGTAGGAGGCCAAAGCGACAAATGATGTTGCATACAACAAAATTGATTACTTTCTTCATCATGATAGTGGCAAGGTGCTCACCTTCTGCCCATTTGGTAAAGTAGTCAACCGCAACGATGGCGTACTTCACGCCACCTTTCGCTAGAGGTAAAGGCCCTATTATATCAGTGCCCCACGTAGCGAACGGCCATGGGCTGACCATCTGAGTAAATTCAGTTGGCGAGGCTCTTGGAATTCTAGCATGTTTCTGGCACTTGTCACATCTCGCATAATTTGATGCATCTTGGTTTACGGTTGTCCAGTAATACCCATACCTGAGTATTTTCTTCGCAAGGGCCTGCCCCCTAGTGTGATCGCCACACTCTCCCTTGTGCACATCATGTAACACTCATTTGATCTCATCGTAGGCGATACACCGGAGTAAAGGAGCAGAATATCCCCTCCTGTACAAGACTCCATTCGGGATAATAAATCATGAAGCTTTTCGAAGTATCTGTCTTTTTTCGCTTCTACGTTCGAGTAATATTCTGTGTTCATGATAATTTCTGATTGGAGTCATATATGACTCCCTTTCGGATGCTGCCTCGTGAACCCAATTTGTCTCCACCTGATCAATACTTGGATCAGTAAGTGTCTCCACGAGAACGAGTCCCATCCGCTGTGCTTCTCCAGTGCTGGCCAATTTTGCTAAAGAATCGACGTTCTGATTTTGCTCTCGGGGTATACAGCGGATGGTGTAACAGTCAAACTGGTTCAACACTTCTTGGGCCCGCATAAGGTAGGAGGCCAACCTTTGATCTCTGGCTTGATACTCTCCTTGAACCTGGCACACCACCAGTTGTGAATCGTAGTAAATTTCCACAACGACGACTCCCAAATCCTTGGCAAGCCTTAGTCCAGCAAGTAAGGCTTCATTGTTAGTTGAATGGAGGTCCAATTTCATAGCATAGCATACAGACCGCCCTTTTGGGGTTTCGAGCACCACTCCAGCACCTGAGCACCGGTCGTTTGATGCGCCATCGGTGTATAGCTTCCATATATGGTTGGGAGGTTCACTGGTTTCGGGAAAATCCTCCGGTATAGTGAATTCAGCTATGAAGTCCGCCAGAACTTGTCCTTGAATAACTCGCCTTGGGTTATAAGTGATGTTAAATTGACTTGGTTCGATATTCCACTTAAGCAATCTACCAGACGTCTCAGGTCGCGTCAAGATCTGTCGTTATGGCTGGTTGGTGTATACAGTGATCGGATGATCCTGGAAATATGGACGGAGCTTCCTCAAGGCTATGACGAGACAATAAGCTAGCTTTTCCACCTTCGAGTAGTTTCTTTCTGCCCCTGTTAATCTTTTGCTGATATAATAGACCGATCGTTGGATTCTTCTCGAATCAAAGTAGCACTGACTGCGTTTGCCGAAGCCGCTAGGTAGACATACAATTTCTCATGATCAACCGGCTTCGACAAGATAGGTAGTGTCGCCGGATATTGAACTAGGGCTTGGAATGCACTTTTGCACTCCTCTATCCATTCGAAATTCCGCTTTCATTTTATGATCAGATCGAAGAAGGGAATGCACTTGTTCGTGGATCGGGAAAGGAACCAGCTCAAAGCCGCCACCTTCCCATTAAGACTTTGTACTTGCTTTATGGTTCTGGGAGTTTTGAGATTTCGAATTGCCTTGATTTTTTCAGGATTGGCTTCGATTCCTCTAGAGTTGACAATAAACCCAAGGAATTTTCCATACGAGACTCTGAAATGACACTTCAACGGATTTTGCTTCATTCTGTACTATCGGAGTATGTCGAACATCGCCTCCAAATCACTGATGTGGTCGTTGGATAACCACGATTTCACGAGCATATATATCGTCTACGTACACCTCCATAGCCTTCCCGGTCTGGTTTGCATACATCCGGTTTACGAGCCTTTGATAAGTTGCTCTAGCATTTTTGAGTCCAAACGGCATCACCTTGTAACAATAAATTCTCATATCAGTGATAAAGCTAGTGTGCTCCTGGTCAGGAAGGTGCATCGGAATTTGATTATAGCCGGAGTATGCGTCCATGAAAGACAAGAGATCATGTCCGGCTTATGAATGCACTAGTATCGATCTTGGGAAGCGGGAAACTGTCTTTAGGGCAAGCTTTGTTCAGGTCTAAGTAGTCTACACATGTCCGCCACTTTCCATTCGACTTTTTGATAAGCACTGGATTCGATACCCATTTCGGGTATAAAGCATCATGAATAAACCCATTAGCCTTAAGTTTATCCACTTCTTCCTTCAGGGCAGCAGATCTCTCTAGATCCATACCGCGCCTTTTTTGTTTCACCGAGACGTACCGTGGGTTGATATTTAATGCATGGCTCATGATATTCGGCGAGATCCTACACATGTCTAAATGAGTCCAAGCAAACACATCGAGGTTTGCCCAAAGAAAATCAACCGGTTCTTGAACCATCCGAGGGCTGAGTTGCGATCCGATCTTTACCACTCTAGCATCATCGGCGCCGTCAATCGGGACATCAATTGTTAACTCTGCCGGTAAGTCCAGGTATTCTTTGACTTCCCCTTCGTATTCATTGTCTCTGGGATCAAGATCTTTAGGAAACTAGTTGTGGCACCTGAGCCTCGGCTCAGGCATTAGTTGTCAATTCTCCATAAAGAGGACGTAGAGAGATTCCTCCACGTCCTTACCTTTCTCCTTTCTCCTTTCGCTGCTCATCCTACAGCTCCACAACATAACAGGCGCGTCCAGCTGCCTGATCACCATGCACTACCCCGACTCCATTATCAGTAGGGAATTTTAGAGTCAAACACCAAGGTGCAATCACTGCACTGAACTCCGCAAGGACCGGTCGGCCCAGGAAATCATTATAAGGAGAATGAATATCCAACACAACAAACTGTAACATCTTGACTCTCCGGCGATCACCAATACCCAATTCAACAGGTAACTCCACCATCCCAACTAGTATGGTTGCACTTCCATTGAAACCATGTATGCATGACTGACACGGTTTCAGATCCTTTGCTTCCATTAGCATTTGGTCGTAGGCACGTTTAAAAAGTATGTTCATAGAACTTCCATTATCGACTAAGATCCTCTTCATCCAAGCAGGACCTATCTGGGTAGAAATAACCAATGGATCAATAGTAGGGGCCTTGACTCTGTCGACATCACGGTTTCTGAAAATGATGTCATCTGTCATCGTCCTCTGTTGTTTTGCCGGGGCCCCTTCATCAGTACCACTACAACATTCGAAGTCAACATGCCTAATCGAACTAGCATATGACTCCATTTCCTTCCAGCTCTGATCAGTCAGATGACGACCACCACTCACAGTATTAATCACTAACCTCCTACCAGTACGCGCGGGTTCTTCAGGCCTAGCCTGGCCTTGACCCTGATTGGGATTAGATGGGCTCGCTCCGCCATTCTGCGGAGCCCGTACAAACTGCTCTAGCTTTCTCTCTCTAATCAACTTCTCAATAATATCCTACAGATGACCGCATTCATTAGTGTTATGGCCGTAATAGTCGTGGAACCAACCGAACTTCTCGGTCTGCATCTGTTTCTCGAATGACAGTTTCGGAGCTAGCTTCTTATATTGCCCAGTATTACAAGTCTGAAGATAAAAAATTTCCAGTGACGTGTTTAAAGGAGTATATCTATCGAACATAGGAGCTCTGGGTCTCCCACGATGAGGGTCTCTCTTCTTTCCTTGACCTCCCTCACCCTTCTGCTGATTTTGCGTATTCTGAATACTCAACTGTACTTTATCTGAACCCTCCCCGGTTTGCTTCACTGCAACATTACATTGGACACCTTCACTACTGGGCCCTACGACATCCTACTTCCTAGACCGTCTAGCATCCTCTCTCCTCAAAAACTGAGAAGCCTTTGCATAGAAATGGTCCAACGAAGCGGGGCGTTTCCCAGCCAACCAATCACCAAATTTGGAATCAGGATCGATCCCATTAGTCAATGCCATCAGAATAGAGTTGTCACTGGGATTGCTGACTTCGACACAAGTAGCATGGCACGGTTCCAAATAATGCCTTAGAGTCTCGCCTAGAGCTTGAGTAACACTGGATAAGGTATTCACATCCTTCGGCCTTGTGGCATGCATACGAAACTGCTCAACAAACTTAGTAGCTAACTGGTCAAAACATAAAATGGATCTGGGTGGTAAACGGGTGAACCACATAGTTGCAATGCCTCTTAGGAGATAGGGAAGCTTCTACACTTAACCGCATCGTCAGCTCGAGCGGCGTTCATAAGCCATTCATATTTCAGAATATGTTGATTGGGATCCAAATTTCCTTCATACATCGGCAAGGTCGGCATCCTGAATCGATGCGGCGGCTCCGTATGGAGAATGTCACTAGTGAATGGGGTGTGACTTCTAGAAATTCCCCGATCATTGTTCGTGAGGCCTTGACTTTCTGTAATCATCTGGTGTATCATAGTTGGAATGTTAGGCATCTGGGGATTTACGGCCAAGGCATGATCGGGTTCCATGTCACAAGGACAGTCCGGTCACTGTCTACGGCCCATTCCACACCTCCTTGGCTCCTGGGATTTAAGGAAGTGAGGATTCTAAGCATGAATGTGGTGACGAGGGGCTGGATCTAGTTGCCTTTGGATCTCGGCATCCAGAGGTATAGCAGCAGCTGCTGCATGGTCATGGGTAGTGTTGTAAGGAAGTGTCCCTCCTTGGGAGGAGGGCCCAGCTTGATGCCTCGTGGAAGGACCTATTCCGGCCTGTCCAGAATTCGCAGCATATGGGTGCCCGAAGGCTTCCATGTAATTCCCATCTAATCGGCGGCGTGTAGATCTGTGATCTAAGTCAGATGACGCCGAGCTTTCAGTCAAAAAATAAGAGGCATGCTCCCTTCTAGATCTTCGTCGCCTTTCTTCATTCAGCTGGTTCGTGAGTTCCGTTTTGGCATGGATCTGCTTAGTGAACTCCTGACGGCTCTGAGTAAGCTCTTGCATAAGGGTCTAGAACTCCTCTCTAGTCACTGGACCAAGTGGAACTTGAGCTCCAGCTGACGTTTGGCGTGCTGTTATGAGCTTTGTGGGATTTTTCCTATCCCTTCCTTCTGGATCTGCAGCATTTGAAGCAGTTCTGGTAGTGCGCACCATGTTGAATGTAGCTCTTCCTAGAACTAGAGTAATCTAAGTAGAGTGGAAGGAACTACTGAGGATAGATCTAGATCTCCTTCTTAGATTTTAGCAATCCAACAATGGCAGGGGATCCACGGAATCGGGGAAAAACGGAGTTTTCTCAGTGAAAGAACCAAAGTGTTTGTACCAAAATTGGGCACAACACTCGTCGGATGTAATTGAAGAGATTAGAATGAAGAACTTAAATGGAAAATGAGGCTAATTAACAATCACACCAAGAAAAATAAGCAGTAATAAAAAACGACAAGAATTTATAGTGGTTCGGCGTTGCAACCTACGTCCACTTTGAAAAGTTTGATGTTCATTGATGATTCTAAACTGATTTACAATAGTACAATAATTAGTACTCAAGTTAAAATGGAGTTTCAGCAGAGCAGCAGCGTAGAAGTTCTAAAAGTCCCTTTTTAGTTGGCGCAGGGGTTCTATTTATAGGAGTAGATCTGGAAATATCTTCCTCAAATCTCGGAATACCCTTTCTAACACGTAGGTGGCCCCACATGATCGATCTAGAGTTGTTTGGGATCGATGCTGATCGATCCATACCCACTTCGTATCGATCAAGAAATGGCCCAATGGGGCTGCGGTCGATCATGAGCGTTCTTGAGTTGATATGCAAACTTTTGTGAAAATTTCACGGCATTTGGACTTGTAATTTGAGAGATATGATCGATCCAAGATTGGATTTTCTAGTTAGGCTGAACACTTCGTATCGATACGTGCATATCGATGGACTTCGTATCGATGACGTGGCGCTAGTGTTTTGGGGAGATCCATATTTCATGCTTAGAGGCTGTTTCTTTTGGTTTGACTGTGGCTTTTGTATCCATCTAATGCCATGTCTTTCGTATAGATGCTAAACCCTTTCCTTCGTATTGATGCTAGGCATTCGTTTTCTTATCGATCCGTGGTCCTTCTCTTCGTATCAATCAAGTGGGCGATCGATACGAAGCATGCCGCTATTGGATGAATGAAACGTGATCGGTCTGTAGGATGTTGAAATCTATTGAAATTTTGATGGATACGAAATGGATGGATAATGAGGTTTGGGGAAATGCTCATTTCGTATCGATCCTAATGGATACAAAATGATGGACCTTGATGGATGGATATGAAATGGATGTGTCTAACATGAATTTTGATCGATCCATAACTCGAGCATACGAACTCCGATTGACCGGAAATTTGGAATGTCACTTTTCATAGCCTTACTTGTCATACCATGCTAATTATAGCTCGATCCGGACTCGGACCAAGTTTTCCTGTATCCATTGTGGACCTGTAGATAACTGGCCTCCGAGGCGGATTGTATTCAGTCTCTAGTCAAGTCCTTGGTGTCACGGCATTGCCAAAAGGCAGGATAACATATCTCACTCATAAAAGGTCGGATTTGGATGCAATGTTTTGCATTGGACTCATGTCAATGTTATTTACGCATTGGAGTTGGATTGGTTGAACTTGGAGCTAGTAGAATTTTGAGCTAAAATTGAATGCTGCTCGATTTTAGATCGAACTAGAACGCGAAAGAACTGGAATTTTAGTGAGTTAAGTCTCCTTTAAATAAACTATATGATATCTGTGTTGCTACATATTATTGTTGAATGCTTGAATGATAGTTTATATATTCTTGTTTGATTGTTTGTTTGGATTTGATTACCGCTTAGAAGCGAATGGCATAAATAACCATTGTTTTGCAAGGAACAAAAGCAAGAGGAAGTCGAAGTGTATACGTAGCGATTAAGTCGCTATAGAATACTTTGAAATACACGTACATATGTGTGATTTACAAGGACTTTTGTAGAAAGCCCCTAAGGAGTTTCTCGCCAATATTTATTTACTTATATTCTTATATTGCTTATATTGATGTTTAGTTAAAATATTTATGATATACTATTTGATTTATGTAAGTGTCATTATAACGATTATCGCTATACCATCACTTATTATCTCCTTAAATCTTTATATGTGTTAAACTTGTGCTTGTTTTTTACAAAATAAATGTTTGAACGCATTTTTGCACTTTGAAAGCTGTTTAAACTATATTTTCAAGTATTTTTGAGAATTTTGAAATAAGGGATAAGTATGATTTAAAATTTATAAAAGGGGTTATAAATTCGATTAATTATCTTTCAGGATAATTAATTTTGTTTTTAATTAGTAAATAGATTATAAATTTGATTAATTATCTGTTGGGATAACTAATATTTTTTTAAATTTATAAAAAGATTATAAATTTGATTAATCTTCTTCTAGGATAATTAATCAATTATCTTTCGGGATGATTAATATTATTTCAAATTTATAAAAGTATTTTAAATTGATTTATTATCTATCGGTATAATTAATGTTGTTTTAAATAAGAGTCTTTAAAAAATGAATGTTTGAAAATAAAGCTAAGTGTAAATTGTTTTGGGTTTATAGTAAATGACATTTTAATGACATTTGTTTTTTACCCCTCTTTTTAATACATTTAGAAATACAATTAGCTCTTTAAAAAAAAGTTTTAAAGAGTGTTTTTAAAGTGTTCTATAAATATTTGTGATGTGACAATCAAGCTCAAGTCTAAGTTAAATGTTTTGAAATGGTTGATTCGTTTATTGAAAATATTTAGTCTTGCACTTAGCACTAAAGGTTGAATGAACTCTTGTTATTCTTAAAGTTAAGAATGTTATCGAGTCAAGATAGGAAGCAACACTTCCCTAACTTGTCTGGCTTTATTACTTTCCCAGAGTAGTGCTAGTTTGGGATTGACAAGTTGTGGTTAGTGTAGGAGATTTAATTTTCATATACGATTTTCTTGTCATTCCCGATGGTTGATTTGTTGTCTATCGATTATGCTATCTACTTTAATTTTCGTTAACCTAAGACGATTTGTTGCTCATTTGAGTGCTGATATCCTTTGTTGGAAATGACTAAAACCAAATGGTGAGTGGAGGTCAAGCTATGTGGGTTACTCCCATTAGGGTATCTTTATATCTACTCTATATTGGATTCGATTGTATGCGCCTGGATATTTGAAATACTCGGATTCTCGATAAGGTTGGGGAGGTCTGGCTTGTACCTTTCGAAGAGAGTCATAGTGTAAATGACACTCTCAAGTATATTGTCTAGAGTATACCTTCGGTAAGGTGGGCACGCCCCCTTAGTCATTATTGGATAAATTCCTTCTCCATATTTGATTCAAATCTTTTAATTATTTTCTTAATTGCATCGAGAAGTGTCAAATGCTCTTATCGACGTTTAATTATTTGTGTCCATTTTTTAAGTTTGGATTTTGATCTCATTTATGCCCATTCTTTCAAGTTGGGTTCTGTTTTATTTTTTCCACTCTTTCATGTATGGATGTTGTTCCTGTGAGGTAAAACTCATTTCATGTTTAGCAGTGTGGTCTCATAGATTGTTATATGTTCATCGTATTTCTTGAACTCATGCTAGTTTTCAAGACTAATCTGGGTGTTATTTTATTATAATGCTTGGGTCAGACCGAGTTTTTTCCAAGTTGTTGTTGGTGGGACATGGAGCTCATGGAGTAGAGTTGGATGTTCACTTGCCATAGTATATTTTATTTTCTGCTATATTATTATGTATATTCATCAGAAATTATAAGGTCAGAAAGTTATAACTATCCATGATAATGAGGTTTGTTTTTAACTCTGGTATACCATGTATCTTAAAGTGACAGCTTTTACTGTCTTTGTTATATTATATGTTATCGTCCTACTGTGAGATTCTATTTTTAACATGTTTTTTTCTTTTTATTTACCCAAACAATCTGTCTTTTCAAGACTTGGATGCTCGGCATTTATATACGGTGGATGTATTTAGTGCCGACTTTCGAGGGTCGAAAAGGCGGGATGTTACATATGTGAAAATTTGTGGTTTGCTGAGTGAAAAAGCTGTTTTAAAATAGTGGGCCTGTGAAATAAAAACCGTTCCAAAATTAGTATTTTTCAGTAAAATTATCGTAACATTTTATGCACTCTATATTTTTTGTGATCCGAAAGATGTTTTGGAAACCTGATTGATTATGATATAACTTTACTTTTCAATTTCGACCCCTTAAACTTAGTCACAAAGTCAACTAATGAAAGTATAACTTTATTCATTGGTTATATGGATGTCATACTACATTACGTTGTAAAATATAATCTCATATGATTTATATGAGCCTAGCATAGGTACATTAAGCCATCGTGGGATGAATTTTGGTGCATTCTCTCTTTTGCTTGCACAAAAATGAAATACACTCACTTAAAATGCAATATAAGGAATGTTTTATGCGTATAGTGATAAATATATATTATATTGTGTTGTTTCCCCATGTTTTGGGATGCCTCATTGTTGAGATGCCTCTTATGAGACGTATATCATATAATTATATATATTGTAATTTTTTGGAATGCTTCCATACAAAGGAGACTTTGTCAAAAAAATTCAAAAGTTTTGACACTTGGAAAATTTTGAAATATTTAGACCATATACAAAATTGTGAAGTCAGTAAAGGAAATTTGGTCTGTGTTGAGGAAAGCCTTATTGAGCATTAAATTAATTTTGATGTGAAAGAAGAAGATTAGATGATGTTAGTGTGTAGAAATGTAACAACCCAAAACTTCACTGCTTTGATTAGTGAATATTTAATTAATTTTAAATATTTAATATATAGGTTTTATAATGAAAATAAACTCATTTTAATTAATAATGATGGTAAAATCATTTTCAAAATTTGTTTACTAAATTAAATAGTTCATAGAAAAAAAGAAAATGTGACCGAAGAACGTTTTTCGAAGTTTCGACCTTTCGACACCGGAAAGTTGTAGGGATAGTTGTTCATCTTTGTGCACTATATATACATATATATATATATATAAGAGTTAATTAGCTAGATAATAATACACTTAGAAATAAATTATCTTATGTTAATTTGGATTAGTAAGTGATGTGACAAGGCATAGTTTTAAAAATTATAAACATTTTATTTAAATATGTATATATATAGCATTGTCACATCTTAGATTTTACAATCATTAACCATCATCATATCTTATCACATCTTAGCTTTAATTAATAATTAAACTTATATATAGAGAGAATGATGTAATAATTCATAATTTTTAAATAATATATATATATATAAAGAGAGTGATGTGACAACTCATAGATTTAAAAATAATAAACATTTTATATAAATATATATATATATAAGTATTGTCACATCTTAAATATTTTTATAATGAATCATTAGCCATAATTACATGGATGAGGTGACTAGGGAGTAGAGATGTGATGCATGAGAGGGAGGAAAAGATGTTGATTTGATTTTACATAATAATGACATAGGAAAATTTGCTTAAAAATCGCTCCAACCACTTCTCATTTTTTTACCACTTATTTCTCCTTCCATAAATTCTTTATTCTGACTTTAAATGGTGATCTTCTTTCATTCAAATCACCTAAAATTCTAGTGGCTACAACATTCTAGTTGACCACTTTTACCAATTTCGACAATAGCTATGTCAAAATACCCAATCTTTGCAAAGCAATTTTACACTTAGATTTTCAAGTCCGAAAATTATCCTTCTTCTTTTGATCATAACTTCTTCAAAACCAATTGAAAATGAGTGAGTTTTTTTCTGAAATGATAAAGGAAAGAAATTCCTACAACCTTCCTTTTGACTACTTTTCCAAATTTTGTGAGTTGGTGGCCCGAAAACCAGTGGAAAATGACCAAATTGTAGGTTCATTTTCGACAAATCGATGATAACCCGAAGCTCCTCTACCTTCAAGCTACTACCCCACATCCACCTCCACACCTCTGGCCGAGCCTACATACACCTGGGCCAAGCCCATTTTGAGGGTTGCTAGCACCTAAAGCCTTCATCCTTCAAAGCTAGGGAGTCGTTGGCAAGTTTAGCTTAAGTTCGGGTAGCTTTTGCGGAAGTTTGGTGAGTAAACTACTCTCTTTTTTTTAATGAAAATGATAACTTTATTTATGTCACTATATATGGTAATTATATAGTGTAGAAGTTGAATGATAATCATGTGGTTTGATTATGATTTGGATGGTTGATTTTAGTTTGATTTGGCTATTGAAATCAATGTTGTATTATAAAGTTAGTAAGCATGTATATATGGATGTATACTTGCAATCTATGATGAAGATGGTTGGTGTTAGTAATATGTTGATTGTAAAACATGAGCTATGGCATGAGGATGGTAAACAAAGTTAACTGCTTTGTGTAATTGCGATGGTCATAAGATCCGGTTGGAATCAAAGTTTGAAGTTTTGAAATGGATTAAAGTTTATAACTTTAGTTTTAAAGTTTTTTTAAAAACTTTCTAAGGTATGTCTAAAATCATGAAATAGTAATGGTTTGTGAAGTGGTTTGCTAAGAATATGTTAGAGCTAACTACGCCCATAGCGATAGTCGCTATGTATGCAGTTCGGCAAAGGTTTGAATTTCTATTTCAAATTTTTTTTATTTTGAAATTAGTTTACTAAGTTTTTCAAAATTAATTATTAATATTAAAAAAGTAATTATGTTTGTAATTTAATTAATTAATTAGTTAATTAAAAGGTAATTGGCACTTAATTGGTAATTAAGAAGGTGATTAGAGGTTAATCATCACTTAAGTTAAGTTAATGGCTATTAATTGATTTATAAAGTTTTAATTAGTGATTAATGGGGTTAAGAAGTAATTAAGTGATTAATAATTATTTAATTAAGATTAATAGTTAATTAATTGTTTATTTAATTAATGGGCTATTTAATTAATTAATTAGGGTTTAACTCTTAAACAATTTTGTTTAACCTTAACCAAGTTTCATTAGGAAGTTAATTAATTAGTACTTAATCAAGTTCATTGAGCCTAATTAGAGTTTAATTATGATTTAATCTTGATTTAATTGGATTAATTAAGATTTAGTTGGGGTTTAAGCTAATTAAATATACTTTTAACTTTTCAAAGATCATTTTAAACTAAACAGAATGTGTTTAATCAATTTTATTTTTCAAGGTATATCGATTCCATATCAAATGATCTCTGGTCTAGACCCTTAAGTAACCCATATGATTAGGAGAACTGAATGACATCCGTTAGCAGAACAAAACATCATTCTGCTATAGTGTAAGTGATTTGATTGTGTGGACATGTGTTAAGCATAATAAATCTCCGTACTACTATAAATTGATTGAATTGTTTGAACATCTATTTAGCAGGATAAATCACCATCCTATTGTTATGTTATATGGACTTGTATATGCCAATTAGTTATATACGTGTTATTCCCTGATTGGATATGAACTGTATTTACATATATGGTAGCTTATGTAAATAATTGTTATGTGACTTGGGAATCAAAATTAAATTAAATGGTAACTTAAATGAGTATCATTAGGACTGCGAAGCCTCATTTGGAATTTATAAAGTATGGTTTTGAATTTACTTTTATTCTTTAATCACTTTGAGGCTAAGGGTTTATAAATGATTTTTCAAGTTATATAATTCTTATAAAGGTATTTATAAATGATAACCTGTTTATAGAAAGGGGTTGTTACTAACGAAAAGGGTTATTAAGGTGTTTTACAAATGATGTTTGTAAATGATATTTATAAAGGAGTATATAAAGAGTTTTAAAAATAGGAAAAAGGTTTATAAATCATTTCAGAGATTTGGAAAGAGGTTTATAAATTAACTTAAAGGTTTATAAAAGTGGGTTATAACTTTTTTTTAAAGTTATAAGTTAACTGAAATATGAGATGAGCTTTTAAAAAGGGAATTTTTAATAAGTAGAATATTTTATTTGGAAGAAATATTGGGATTTGGATAGAAGGAAACTTTGAAAAGTTTGTACATATACTTATACTAATAAGATAAGTATATGATTTTGTTTCAAGGCATGAAAAGTAAAATGTTTTGGTAATATACTTATACCGTTGAGATAAGTATATAAATGTTTCCAAGTATAAAGGAAATTAAAGGGTTTAAGAATAGTGTTTTGAAAAGATCTTGTGATCAGGTTATATAAAGTGGTTTTATTAATTAAAGAGAATTAATAAAGGCTTAGTGGATCCCATATGGAAATTAAACCATGATTGGATGTTTGTTTATTTGATAGTTAAATAACCAACTATCAAATCTAGACAAAACTTAACTTTGGAAATATCTAGAAGAAACATTAGAATTATATGGTATAGTTACCCTCGAAGGTGCTATATTGTATGTATAAACTCGTTTCGTTTTTCTAGGATGAATAACAAGGAAATCTATCCACAAACGGTTACGAGGTGAACTCCGCTCTTGTCATTTGTCTGTTTATTTCCTAAAGTACCGGGGTTGAGTTTACTGGAAATATCGAAAGTTGTTTCGAAGAGACCAGGATCAGATATGCTATCTGAAACCACTTCAATCCATCTTAAGTGTTTCGAAATAAAGACATCTTGAAGCATGGGATCGAAGATGGAGCCATTGAAGTGCAAGGGCTGCTTGCTGCTAATCCAGAGGGTGGTTCCAAAATGGATGTAGTAGAAGTAGTGCCTTTGGTTTGTCCTTATCCTGGACAACTTGTATGGATGAATGTTGGCATTGCATTGATACCTAGAGGGCAGTATATATAGCATTCCAAGATGGATTGCTATTCAGAAAGGTAAAGCGTAGCCTCAAGCCTCACAACCGGGAGGAATGGCAAAAGCAAGGCATGCAGCAGAGCTATGTGGTTAGCTACCATTAGGGCCGGTCACCCCCATTCTAGATGTCCCTTTCAGAGTTGGTTTACGTGCAAACACCATGGTAGTATAAGGCCTTGGTGTCAAGAGGGTAAGGTAATCTGGTATGCCATGTTAAAGGGGCAGCCGGCTCTGTGCTAGCATCGGCGCATTTTCGAGAGGTGTATCATCGAAAGGTAGTCCCTTACCTTGCCGTTGTTGGGATCCAATCTCCAATACGTGCCTTACGTTTTCGATTATAGAACCTAGTATGTTGGAATGTGAGATGCAAGCATTTCAGCTATTTTATCTATTTACTTTAAACCTAGACACCATGATAATATCACTGGGTTTTGATATAAAATGTTTTGGTTATCTTAAGGTAAAAGCCCATCAGTTTTTATGTGCGGCGTTGTCTTACGAGATACCCTTTGGTTGAAAAGTTTCCAAATGTAGAAATTAGTTTGGTTGTTACTTGTTATCAAGTTTTACTCACAGACTGACCCAGACGTTATTCCACATAATGCTCGGGTCAAATCAAGCATGTTTTCCTAGGTTTAGCTAGATATTTTGGAGTTAGAGAGGAGCTGGATGGTCAAGATGTATTCATGTATATTTTTCTTCCACTGTATTATAGAGTCTGTATGTTTGTCAATATAAGGATAGGTTTCTATAACTGCCCAAATTTAGGATAAGTCTAGTGTACTCTGATGTGTATATATGAATAAAGATGTTTCCTTTTTGTAAAGATCATTGTTGTATTATATATTATTCGCTGCGTTGTGAAATTCTGTGTTGTTTAGTTTTCTTCTATCTACTACCTTCTTCTTTCACCCTAACAAATCGGCATTTCTGGCACTTGAATGTTCGGCATGTGATACAGTGGACGTATTAGTGTCGATTTTTTAGGGTCGAAAATCCGGTTCGTTACAGGAAATCTAGGGCATGAATTGGGAATGACGTTCTTTCCTATAAGAAATTGCGAGAATGCAATTTTTTTAAGGGGGGAGGTCTGCAACAACCCTACTTTCTACATCTTCATAATAAATAAAGGATATTTGATAAAGGATTTTGTTTTAATAAATTGAATTAATTAATAAATTCTTTTTAGAAAATATATCAAAGTCTACTAAAATACTTACGGTGAATATGAAATATTTTTTTTGTGTAAATAACTTTTATATAATTAGAAATAGTTGAAAACCCAGTTTTGTTTGATATTAATAAAAATCAATAAACCAATAACCATGGGCAAATATTGAATTTAAACATTTTGGAAAGTTTATCGAACTATATTTTGAATTACATAGTAATTCAATTCAAATTGAAAATATAAATAGTTGTAAAGGCTGTTTATATGTAAGTATATAAATTTAGTATGCAATTAAAAGAGGCAATTTGAAATTTATTTAATTTGAAGGACTTAATTGAAAAAAATGAATGAAGAAAGAAATAATAACAAACAAAAGTGGCCAAAACCTGTATAATCAAAGCCATTTTCTTTACCCTTTTCCATTATAGATTGTTCCCTTTCTCTAGAACCCTCTTGATCCCAAAACCTTTTCATTATTCCCTATCCCTTCGTGATTTACAGAAAAAGGGAAAAAGGCATGAACGAGATAAAAGGAAAAAAAATCATGTAGGAGGTGCGACGACCTGGCACACGACCAGACGACATGAGGCATAGGCGCACGAAGCAGAAGAGTACAATTGCCACTTCAACGTCGGGAGGTTCAGGCATGGCGGTTGTTGTAGGAGGCGGCGTGTCCGTCTGCAACTGCGTTTGGAGATGGCTAGCGTGACTTAGGGGATCGCGACCTGGGTACACATGCATGATAGAGGTTGATGTGGATAATAGAGTTGGCTCAGAGCGAGTCGATGTTGATGAAAGATAAATCTAGAACTTGTGGTAAGACTGTGCTTGGTCAAAACGCTAAATTAAGGTGAGTTATTTTTGATAACTCAAAACTATAATATAGATTCTATTTTCCATTATTTTTATTAATTTTTTGGTGATTAGTCGTTGATTGATATGGATTAAATTGGATGAAACTGAATTGCATTTCTTTGATTGATTGCTGTTAAGATGAGATGTTAGTTGATTGTAGAACACACATACATTATATGTTGGTTGAGTAATAAATTGATGATCGTAAATAACCGAAAATGGCATTAGAAATTGATCGGAAGGGATGAATGAATTAAAATTGGAAGTTTTGAACAAAATGAAATATATTAGATATAAATATGGGTTTTCAGAATAAGTTTAAATTAATATTGAATATATTATTTTTAATAGAAAATACAAAAAGTGGAAAAAAAATTAGAATTGTGTGGATATGAATTATTTAGAAGTGATTATTTTTGGGATTTCATTATATAAGTGAATTTTTGAATATTATATTTTCATTCATCGATGATTATATAATTATTTAAAGGATTTGAAAAGAATGTTATTTGAAATTTATAATTTTCAAGTGATGAGTTAATTTTATTGGCTTTAATAAATTGGAAGTTCAAAAAATATTGTTTTAAAGTAATAAAATAAGTTGAATGTAAAATTATTTATCATGGGAATTATTATATATGTGTGAAGTAAGATTAAGTAATATATGATTGTATTTGATTATTTCTAAATGGTATTAAAAGCCTTTGGTAATATATATGTATATTTGTGTGTGTATGTATGTATGTATGTATGTATGTATGTATGTATGTATTTATGTATGTATGTCTATATGTATAAGTGTTTGGATTAAATTATCATTGAAAGAAAAATTTTGGATTTTGTTATATAAATAAATTGTTACAAATTGATATTTTGATGTCAAATATTTAAAAGGTTTTATATATAAACTTTTAGAATTACCATTCGATAATAGTTTAAAAGTGATTTGGAATATAAGTAGCGGTTTTAAATATATTGATATAGGAATTTTGTTTTATGCCTTTGGGAAATGTTTAAATCGGAAATTATATTGGGGCTTAGAATTGTATTGTATGGTTTTAAGAAATATTTCAAATTGAAAATACTTTTTGGAAAATTTGTATCATTTTTAATTTGTTGTTTAAAAGGAATAATGTATTATAAAATTTCTTTTGTATTCTTATTTTCAATTATTAAAGAAGGATTTCAAAGTTATGAATTAATTTCAAATTGAGTTTAAGGGATTTGAAATTGAATGAATGTTTATAATATAGATTCCCATGTAAACATATAAGTGGTTTTAAATAAAAATTTTAGAATAGAATAAGATTTTGTAATTTAAAACTCTTTGGAAATTAATATAGTTCTTTTCAAAGTTAAATTGAGTGTTTGAAAACAGAGATTTTGAAACACCCCACATCCCTTAGTATACCTAAAAAGGGCACACTAAAGAATGTGGTGCATTATAGGTATAGCTAAAGCATCACAGAGACTAAGATTCACAAGACAAATAAATAAAAACAGTGGAAACATTTAAAATACTTATCATTACTTCATAAAATAAGTCATAAAAATAGAATATGTCTTAAAAACCAAATACACATGTCTCATGAAAAATACAATCTTAGCCACATCATTATAGTACATAAACAATAAAAATCATCCCTCTCATAAAGTACCAGTACATCAACAGCCAAATAAAAAGAAAACTAAAAAGAAGAAGAAGAATACATGAAGAACTCCAAGAATATATCTCCAAGCGGTCTGAATCTACTGTCCTCGATTATGCTGGCCTAGGGGGGAAAGGGGAAATAGAGGAGTGGGTCAGACTATAAGTCTGGTGAGTGAAAGTAATTACTAGCATTCTTAAGCAAGATAAAGATAATAGACTAAGCAATAGTTCTAGTATGAAAGGAAAATACAGAAAAGATAAAACTGGGATAAAATACTGTTTCTGATTCTATTTGCTTTGATTGTGATTGTTTGCACTTGTCTTAGATTGTTGTGATTAGGTTGAAACCCTAATCCTATTTTAAGTAGGCTGAAATCCTAATTCTACCCGTTGATCGGGCTCCTATCTCTGTTGTGCCCCTGTGAACCAATCTTGTTGGTCACAGCAAAAGACACCTCTTAGCGCTTGGAATGCAGTAGCGAATTATTGACCCTAATCGATGACGTGCGCTCGGTCATCGTCGGTACACACTAATTGTCGCCCCCTATTTTGACCTCTTATTCACCATAACCAGCCTAAGCGTGCCCAGCCTCACCTAATTTATTATGAGACAATCTGTCCTAGTCTGAAAGGGAATGCTGCCCAGCCTCACCTAAGTGTTGTGAGACCATCAGTCCTAGACCTGAAAGGGAATGCTGCCGGTATTGGTCCTAACAAACAAATTCTAGTTTGCACCCCTTGCCTAAATTCCCATATTTGAGATTCTATCTATTGGCGACTTATGTACCCTAATTAGCATAAGCGTGTCCCTGCCTCACCTAACTATTGTGAGACCATCAGTTCCTAACTGAAAGGGAATGTTGTTGGTACAAGCCCTTCTTCTATATTTGCTTATTAACTTAGTGTAAGTTTTAAAATAAGCGTCTTCTATTATTTCTGCTATATTTGCTTATTAACTTAATCTAAGTTTTAAAATAAGCCTTTTCTGTTCTTTTTGCTTAATTATAACCTATGTTATAATTGCTACTCTTCTGTTCTATCTCTTTAGTTATAACCACTAGTTATAAACATGCTTGCAAATGTTTCAAATTTGCCTATTTCTGTCTATCTTCTTTTTATTACAGTTCTTTCTTATTTTACATCTAATTTCTATAATTTCAGTGTTTATTTCTATTTAATCCATATTAGCGAATTCTTCTCTTTTTAATATTCTTATATTTTGTTCGCGTAAAAAGGAATAAAAAGAAACTAACATTTACAGGCTAAATTCTAACGTAAAACATATGTAAATAAATACAAATAATTGTAAATAACTGTAAATAACTGAATAAAATAGCTGAATAAAATAGACTGAAATGAATTTAAAAACTAACTGTAAATAACTTATATAAAAACCGTCTCAAAATTGCAGAAAAACTACAACTATTGAGAACCCTGTTATTTTAAATTACTTAAAAATCTCAAATAATTACAAAACACTCACCTGTGGTCCTTAGCTCTATTCCTTGGCCTTTCCGGATCCAGTTCTAGGGCATAGAATATTTTTATTAAAAAGATCTCCTCCTAAGAAAAAATTTCTTTTTAGGGTCCATCCTCAGGCAATGAACCAATTGGGAGAAAATCTAAATGATAAAAATATCTAGGTCTATGGTCTTATTTATAGTGTAGCTTAGGGATCTCAGGCCGTTGGATTTGAAGATTAAATCTAATGCAACCACATCATAGGCTTGCTAGGAACCGTCGGATGGAAGCACAAACCTACATGATTGAAGACAAATCAAAATATGATGTGTACGAACGAAACAACATTCAAGAATTAAGCGGGTCGACCAAACTCCTATGGCGGTCGACCTACAGGTCGATTTATGGCCTTTGGGGGTCGACCCTAGGGTCGACCTGGCCTAGGTTTGGGTCCACCTAACCCCCTGTTATTTTCTTTTTTCTTTTTTTCTTCGATTTCTTATTTCTCTCATATCTTCTCCATACTAACTCGGATTTCGACAAGTTATATATGGAAATTGATCAGAAATCGCCACGGACACAATGGTGCAACTCCCGTAGCTTGATTCTGACAATTTCACAAACTTATTTTATTATTTAATTAATTTGTTAATTAATTATTATAGCTTAAATTTTGGGTTGTTACATTCTCCCATCCTTAAAGGATTTCGTCCTCGAAATCTCCAAGGACAGAAGAATGAAATAAATATTTTCATCAAAATTCTACAACCACATATTCAACCATCATCCATTTCATCCACTGTCCTTAAGCTTTCTAATACAATTTATGTTATATGCAATAGTGTAGTGCCAATGTCCCTAACTAATGCAAAAGATTAGGCGATCTATTGATTCAGTCGACCTCCTTTAATGCAATCATGTATTTGCCATGTATCCAAATGAATGCAAATTCCCTAATGATAACTGATAGTTCTATATGCATGCTACAATCATCATCCAAATGCAACAATCATATGATAATCATCCATTTATTGCAACCATGGAAATAAAATAAAAATGCAAATGCACACACATCCATATACATATGTTTTAGTGACCTAGTTAGGTCGATCCCTAAGAGATAATAGTGCCTAGTGTATATATATGCGTCCATTAGCATCCACTAGCAAAAACTTGCAACCACTGGCGTCCAACATACATAACATGTTCTGGTAACATGTTTACATTCAGTCCTACCATCCATAGGTTAAATCCTAAGACCTACCCTCCCAAAGGATACTAAAGGAAAGAACCTATTCAAAACTAAAGATGGAAATAGGAAATTCAAGACGTACCATCGAAAAGATGTGGAAAAGAGGTACCTATTTTCTCCTCAGCCACCCACGTAGTGTCCTCAATGCTGTCTACCCACTACACCTTAACCAAAAGGTACTTCCTTATTCCTAAGCTTCTTGATATCACGTCTAACAATCTTAGTAGGAATGCGATGGACCGATGCTGCTCTCCCAACTTCAACTACTTCAATTGGCTAGGTTCCACTACCTCTGCTGAATCATGTAAGCACTTTCTCAAGTGCGAAACATGAAAAACATCATGAACTCCCACGAGCCTCTCTGGTAGCTTTATCTGATACGCCATCTTCCCTACCATTTCCACAATAGGGAACGGTCCTACGAATCTGGGAGCAAGTTTCCCATTTGATCCAAACCTCACTACCTCTCTTAGCGGAGACACCTTAATGAAAACCAAATCTCCAACCTCGAACTCAATATCCCTTCTTCGCTTATCTGCATAGGATTTCTGTCTATCTTGGGCTATCTTCATTCTCCTTCTAATCAAAACAATCTTTTCCGAAGTCTCTCTAACCATATTGATGTAGGATCGATTTCACCCTAGAGGGGGGGTGAATAGAGTGATACTAATAATTATAAAAATTTAATGCAAAAATATAAAATAATTGAACACGGATATAGCAGAATAATAACAGCACAGATAATAGAAGAATAATAAAAGCAGAAATAGAACAACACAGATTTACCCAGCTTCGACAAAACCCTGCCTACGTGGTGCCCCCAAGGTTTCTACTAGAAATTAAGTAGTCAGACGCTTACACACGTAAATTCGCGACACCCGCTATCGACTAACCTAACTCTACGCTCAAAACCATGCCATAACTCAGCCACTGAGTTGCGAATTCTCGAACTACACAACCGTAGTTCGTCCCCTAGTCACACGACTAGAATTTACAAACGTTTAAAAGAGAAATACAAAATAAAAACAACTTTAACATACAAAAGCCTAATTTCTATTTTAGCCCAAATTAATACAAAAGGGAACCGGCCCAAATAAGTCTTAGTGATAAAAATTATCCCCTTTTCTTTTTATTCCTTCTGCCTTCTTTCCTTTGCGTTTAGAAAATGGCTGCTTCCTTTTTACTCATTCGTTCCTCTTTAAAGAAAAACTAGGGCTTCGTGAATTCAAGTAGCCAATTGATTGTTGATCAACTGAATTGATATTCTCGTGATTGCTTTGTTGATCGATTGTCTCTGATTTGCGAAAGGCTGCTTCAATTCTTCGAGTTCGAGTTCGATTTGACTTGGTATGTGATTTCCTTTTTGCTTTTCTGGTTAATTTGCTTGAACTCGATTACTTCTTAGCTGCCGATGATGATATGGGTTATATGGGGTTCAATTCCCTAAGATATCGTTCGAATAAATCATTTGAAATCTTCGGGTAATTTTAACTAGGACGTTCGATTTTGATTGGTTGCTTGTGATTATTCCTGACCGGTTCTATTTCAAATAATTCTTTGCTTGATTATCACGGCTTTGATTTTGGCTTGTTCAATTTTTTCTTGGTCATCACGGCTTTGATTTGTGGCATGATCATTGACATTGTTTGAAACACGGCTACCATGATTTTTGTAACTGCAAATTGACTTTGGCCACTTTGAATTTGTGATAATATTTTGAGCTTCGACTTGTTCAGTTTTGTGACACTTGCTAGTTACCTTCCTTGCTGCTAGTTACCGAGTTGTCCTGTTACTTGCTGACTTTTTCAATTATTTCTTTAACTTTCGTTTAACTGTTACTATACTTCAACAGTTTTGATTTACAATTTCTTTCCTCCTTGACTTGATTTGAACTTGTAAAACCTGTTGTGTTGATGATTCTTTAAGTAATGTTTACTGCTTCACTTGATTTAGCTGATCTGGTGCATTTTGTTTTCTATGGCAAACATTTTGGTCTCTCCACATATATACATACATGCATTTATGTATATATGTGTGTGTTCACCTCAGTTGCATTCCATTGTTTTTTAATACTGGTCATGGCCATTTGGTTCATAGTATATATATATATATATATATATATATATATATATATCTGTGTGTGTGTTGTTTATTGTTGGGCGTATTCTCACCATCGAATCAAGGCCCTACCGGACCACTCCCTACCGGACCACTCACCACCGAATCAAGGCCCTACCGAACCACTCCCTACCAGACCACTCACTGCCGAGCCAAGGCCCTACCAAACCACTCCCTACCGGACCACTCACTGCCGAGCCAAGGCCCTACCGAACCACTCCCTACCGAGTCAATCACCTACTCCCACCACCGGACCAACCCATTTCGCCACTCACCACCGGATCAGGGCATCGCCGGACCAACTTGCTTCCAAAGCCTAGCCGAATCGACACCAATCCTCTACTACCGGATCAATTCACGCCTCCACCCATGGCCGAACCAAAGCACTACCGAACCAACGTTGCTAGGCCAGATTGCATCAGCCCAGGCCCACTTGCAGCTACATACATCCAAGACTCCTACCCCCAACCTCACTCTATAAATAGAGGGGCAAGGGTACGACAATAGGGGACAAGTTAGAGAGTTCAAGAACGGATAGAACTTTCAAACAACTTTCATACAATTGTAATCAAAGCTTTGTACTTGTAATCTGAATAGTAAAGGAGAATAAGATATAAAGTGGACGTAGGCACATTCTGGCCGAACCACTATAAACTTGTGTGTCTTTTACAGTTTAGTCCCTGCTTTTTGCATATTTGCATAAAGTATCCAGATCATTAAGAACAACAGAAAACCGACTAAATCATACGACTTGGAGGTGTTTGCCCAATTTTTGTGCAAACATTTTTGGTGCTTTCATTGAGAGGGGGCTGAACTCCGGACTTCAGCTTCTCCCACTTAACCTTCTTCCTAACAGCATCGCTCATTGCTTGGAAGACATGCCTCCCAAGCAGAAGAAAGATGTTAACAAAGGAAAAAACATCGCAACCAGCAGTATTCCAGATCCAGTGGTCACAGATCAAGTAAATCATCCCATTCCAACAGCAGTACCAGATGGAGGTCAGGCAAATCTGACAACCCCTTCCACGGGACAGCCGGCAGCAATTACTAGGGCAGATCTAGACAGGGTTGTGGCTGATGTGACTAACCGCTTCACATCCCAACAGGAAGCCTTGGTGAACCAACTCATGTCACGCTTAAGGGATGCTAAAGATTCCAACCGCAACACTGAATCATGGGGTAAGTCCCAGTTTGGAGGATCTCGGAGGCAACGAAGATCTTCCTTCTTCGAAGAAGCTAACGATAGAAGCAGCCATGGTAGGAGCCGAGATCGAACTCAGCCCGAACTCCGACCCGAGGAAACGCTTGGAACCGAACCCAACGGGGGAGGTACCAGGCGGAGGTCAACTGTAGTTGAGCCTGTCATGCTGCCTAACCACGGAAACGCCAATGAATGGGGCCGAGCTAGAGTCCAGCCCGAAGTTGGACCCGAGGTAGTGCTTAGAACAGAACCCAGCAGGGGAAGATCACGGCAAGGGCCAACTGTAGCTGACCCTAGCATGCTCCCAGAAGACCAAAGACAGCCACTAGAAAATATTAGGAATGATAGATGATACCATCCCTACAGGTCATCTGGACGGAATCAATCCCACAGAGAAGAACCGAACTCATTTCTATCTACTCCAAATTCTGACGAAAGGATGGCACGCTTGTTCACAGAGTGCGTCCAACGGGATCAAAGAGATCGAGGGATAGGCGCTAGGGTAACCAGCCCTTTCGCCCGCAATATCGAAATTGCCATCACCCCCCGAGAATGGAAAATGCCAACAATGGAACCTTACAAGGGAACCTCTGACCCCGTTGTACACTTACAGAGATACACACAGCATATGCTCATGAGCGGAGCAACAGAAGGAGTACTATGCAAATGCTTTCCACTATTCTTAGCAGATCTACCTACCTCATGATTCTGCCATCTACCCCAAGGATCCATCAGCTCATGGGAGATGTTGAAAGAAAAGTTCATCAACCAGTTCCACATTCATGTGGAGCAACCCAAGGACGCTTATTCCTTATCCAGTATCAAACAGAAACCTGGAGAGAAAGTGCAGCAATATCTAACCCGATTCAATGTCGCAGCGGCCGCAGTCCAAGATGCCAATGAGAAGCTTATCTTAATGGCCCTCTGTAGTGGTGTGCATCCGGATACTAAATTTTCCAGAAGGTTGACAAAAGAAAAACCAGCTACTTTACCCGATTTCTTCCATAAAGCTAGGAAATATATGAGACCTGAAGACGCTGCCACTGAGAGGTAGACAGGGCAACAAAATAAGGCAGCTCACGGCAACACTCCCGCTGTAGCAAAGGACGTTCGAAGAAATGACTCTAGAGACAATGCTGGGGGCAAGAAGGGAGAAAAGCGTCTATATCGGCCAGGACCGAGATTTGACGCTTACACCCCTTTGAATGAAACGATCGAAAACATCTTCCTGGCCACTCAAGACGAAGTTAAATACAAACGCCCCCCCATACAAGAAGGAATCAGATAACGCAATTAAGTCTGGAAAATTCTGTCGCTTCCACGAATCCCATGGGCATGATACCAATGAATGCCATCATCTCCGGGACTTGATTGAAGAACACATCAGAAAAAAGAGACTAGAACGCTATGTAAAAGGTCAGAACAAGACTCCAGCTCCTGCCATTGAGAACCCAAGGCTACCCTCCCCAGAAATAGGCAGAGGAAATCGCAACACCAGCGGCTCCAGTCAAGAGAAGATAGTGGTCCATACCATCTCGGGAGGGCCACACATCGCCGACGGAAGCTGGGCAGAGATGGAAAGGTACGGAAAGTCACTTAGAAACGATGAAGAATGCGTTAATTCTATTATAGAAGAACGCCACCCGAAGCGGATAAAGAATGATGACATCGCATTCAGTAGGCGTGACCTGGAGGGAAGGCAGTACCCTCACACGGATCCCATGGTTATCTCTGCCCGGCTCGGTCCAGCCGAAGTTTTCCGAATTCTAGTAGACACTGGAAGCTCAGTGAATATCCTATTCAAGCATGCATTCGACAAAATGAAGCTGTCAATAAAGGATGTATTTCCCTGCAATAAACCACTACATGGTTTCACTGGAAATGCGAAGATTCCCCTCGGGCAACTGGACCTCTTTGTTGAAATTGGAAGTCATCCCCGCTCCGTTGTGCAGAAACAAACATTTGTGCTGATAGAAAACCACTCGGCCTACAACGCCTTCTTAGGAAGACCAGCCTTGTCTGACTTCCAAATTGTCCTGGCCCCATGGTGCCTGAAGATGAAATTTCCAACGGACAACGGAATAGGGGAAGTAGAGGGAGACCAGGACATCGCTCAAGATTGCTATGTAACTGAACTTTGCAATAACCGTAGGAAGGATAAAGGGAAGAGTTCAGAGACTACCCTCTGCACGAAAAATTTGGAAGCATAGCAACTAAAGAAAGCCCCACCTCTTCGATATACCAGTGACCCTTTCAATGAATTAGACCCCAGGGACAAAGAGGAGGAGGCCACCGCCGAGCCTGCAGAGGCTATGAAATTTGTATCTGTGGACAAACACGACTCGAGTAGACTATTGAAAGTCGGATCCCAACTAAAAGCAGAATTGAAGGAACAACTCATTGGTTTTCTCCGCCACAACTTGGTTGTATTTGCATGGATGCATGCTGACATGACTGGAGTCTCCCCAAACAAAGCATGCCACGTACTAAACATCGATCCTACCAAGGCGTCAGTAAAACAGAAAAAGAGAAGTATGGGGGTAGAACGATCAGCGGCCCTCGATGAAGAAGTAAAGAACCTATTGGCCAATGACTTCATACGAGAAGCCATCTACCCAGAGTGGATCGCTAACCCGGTACTAGTAAAGAAGGCTAATGGGAAGTGGCGAACATGCATTGACTTCTCCAACTTGAATGACGCCTGCCCGAAGGATTGCTTCGCACTTCCCCGAATCGATCAGCTTGTGGAAAGCACAGCCGGGCACGAACTCTTATCTTTTATGGACGCATACTCAGGATATAACCAAATTCCTATGCATTCTCCCGATCAAGACCACACTAGTTTCATCACTGACCGGGGATTGTACTGCTACAAAGTAATGCCTTTTGGACTTAAAAACGCAGGAGCCACCTATCAACGCCTCGTCAACAAGATGTTTGCGGGGCTAATAGGACAAACTATGGAAGTTTATATGGATGACATGCTGGTAAAGTCAAGGAAAGCCGACGATCACGTAAGCCACCTGGGCGAGATGTTTCAAGTACTTCGCTAATATGGAATGAAGCTGAATCCTCTAAAGTGCTCCTTCGGAGTATCATCAGGAAAGTTCCTGGGATTCATCGTCCATGCCAGAGGAAATGAAGCAAACCCTGAACAAGTCCGAGCTCTGAAAGATATCAGGATACCTTCTACCCGAAAAGAAATGCAAAGCCTAAATGGGAAGGTGGCCGCCCTGAGCAGATTCATCTCTAAAGCAACTGACAAATGCATCCCCTTCTTCGAAGCTCTAAAGAAAGACAAAAGGAAAGTTCGAATGGACTGACGAATGCTTAACAGCTTTCCTTAACTTAATCGAACACCTCCAGAGACCACCAGTACTCTCAACTCCGAACAAAGGCGAAGAGCTATACCTATACCTTGCTGTGTCATCTCATGCTCTAAGCGCCGCCTTGGTGAGAGAAGACAAACGCACGCAGCTGACAGTATACTTTGTAAGCAAGAGGTTTACAGGGGCGGAAGCCAGATATCCTAAACTTCATAAACTAGCGTACTGTTTACTAATCACATCGCGGAAACTGCATCACTATTTCCAATCTCATTCCATCAAAGTTCTGACCGATCAACCACTAAGGCAGGTACTCCATCGTCCCGACACTTCTGGGCGACTACTTAAATGGTGCATTGAACTAAGTCAATATGATATCACTTACCATCCTCGCACCGCCATCAAGGGACAAGCCATGGCCGATTTCATTGCCGAATTCACTACCAACGAAGGTAAGGAGCAATCGGAAATAGCAGAAGACATCAAGTGGAATCTCTTTGTGGATGGAGCGTCAAACGAACAAGGCTCGGGGGCAGGTGTGGTAATAATCACTCCCAGGGGAAATAAGCTACACTATGCTCTAAAGTTGGAATTCGCTGCCACCAACAACGATGTAGAGTATGAAGCAGTGATAGCTGGATTAGAACTTGCCTTAGAGATTGGAGCCAATTCTTTATGTCTTCATAGTGATTCTCAACTTATTGTAAATCAAATACTAGGATAATTTCAGGCTTGAGAAGAATGACTCACAGCATATCTAAAGAAGACCAAGTTGCTTTCGATCAATTGGATCACTATTTAATCAAACACATCCCTCGGGAGGAGAACCAAGAGGCCGACCAATTGGCAAAGCAAGCTAGCATGAGAGACGGCACTATTTCCAGAGCAATGGCCATCTCAAAGCAACTGAACCCGAGTTTCGAGCAGGTGAATCTGATAGTTGCAATCAAAGAGGAAACTTGGATGACTCCCATCCAAAAATACTTACAAGATGGCACACTGCCCGACAAGCGTAACGAAATCAAGAAAATCTTGAGGAGAGCTTCCCGCTACACAATACAAGAAGGCACCCTTTATTGGCGCGGCTTCTCTAACCCCTTATTAAGGTGGGTCACTGGAAGGGAAGCAAAGGAAATCTTATCTAACATCCATCAAGGGAGCTGCGGAGATCACACTAGAGGGCAGACTCTGGCAAAGAAGATACTCTGATATGGATATTTCTGGCCCACCCTAAACAAAGATGCCTTAGATTTCGTCAAAAAATGTGACAGATGTCAGAAATTTGCTAAGATTCCACGGCTACCAACAACTGAGATTACTCAAATGACCAGCCCTTGGCCCTTTGCAGTATGGGGAATTGACTTGATTGGCGAACTGCCTGTTTGCACAAAAAATGGACAAACACCTCAAAGTCGTATGATTTAGTAGATCTTATGTTGTTCTTAGTGATTTTGGAGATTTATGCAAATATATGAAAAGCAGGGGCTAAACTGTAAAAAAGACACACAGATTTATAGTGGTTCAGCCAGAATGTGCCTACGTCCACTTTATATGTTATTTCTCTTCTCTCGTTTTGATTACAAGTACAAATCTTTGATACAAGTAAAAGAAAGTTATTTGAAAGTTCTCTCCGTGTTTGAGCTCTCAAACTTGTCCCCCATTGTTGTACCCCTGCCACTCTATTTATAGAGTGAGGCTGGGGGCAGGGGTCTTGGATGTATATGGCTGCTGGCGGGCCTGGGCTGAGGCAATCTGGCCTGGCTCATCTTGGTTTGGCATACCTTGGTTCGGTGGTGAGATGTGGTAGGTTGGTCCGGTAGGTGAGGTTGGTTCGGTGATGAGGTTGGTTCGGTAGGTGAGGTTGGTTCGGTGATGAGGTTGGTTCGGTAGTGAGGTTGGACCGGTAGGTTGGTTCGGCAAGCATGGGAGGTAGAGTTGATTCGGTAGTTCTGTGGTTGTGAGTATGGTTCGGCAGTGGTAGGGATGCCGAATGAAGCTTAGGCAAGCCTGGGCGAACCTGGTGCTTCTTGGTCTTGAGATCGCCTGGGTGAGAATACGCCCAACATTTGCCCCCCAAAGTAGGGCATATGCCGGTATATGCCGTGCTTTGTTTTGAAATTAATGACGTTAGCTTGGATGCTCCTATTCGGCCCAAATGCTGAATCAACCGGTCCGGTCGTCTGTGTTTGCCTATAAGTATGGGCTTCAAGCTCCTGTTATTCACACCTATTAGAAAGAGCCGGACCAAGCCTACGCCTGCCGAATGAGGTGAGCCCTCCTTCTACCGAATGGGTTTTTAGGGAGTGGGATAGCCGAATGAACCTTGGGGCCCGGATTACCGAACGGTATATGGGGAGCTCGAATGCCGAATGAGCTTTTGCCTTGAACTGCCGGATGACTTTTTATGACTCGTGATACCGAACGAGACCCGGAGTTTGAATGCCTAATCGAACCTTGAACCTTTTATGTTTTGAACTACAAAATGAAATTCTAGATTGTACGCACTTGCTTGTTTATATCTCTACATCCTTTTTAAATATGTATTCTTTTGTGTTGCAGATAATGTCTCATAGAGTTGAAACCCGATCAGAAAAGAAGAAATCCCAGGACAGAGAAGATCCTTCCGCAGCACCCCCAGCTCAGTTAGAACCGGGACGTCATGGGCCTACCCCGAGGTCACTAGTAGATGGGTACGGCCCTTAGGATGGATGCGGTTACTGCCCAGTTTACCAAGGAGGAGAAGGTGGCAGTGAAGGAGGGCATGCGGTTGCTTGCAGCTGAGGAGGCAGGTGTGCAAGTAGAGGATGATGGTCAAGATGATCGAGGAGCAGATGCTGGTAAGTCTTCCTTTCTAGTCTTTCCGTTAACTTGGTTTCTTATCACTAATGAATTCTTTCTCTGGCCGGACAGGTGGGCAACAAGACAAGGATAAGACTCCGACGCAGCCAGCTCCTTGATTGGACCTGGATATCTTTTTGTGGACTTGACATTGTTGTATATGTTAGTCTCAAAACAATAACGTAACTCTTAGGTTGTAATTATGCTACTTGTAATAAACAACACTATTCTTGACGTGTAATTCTTTAACTCAAGCTGATTCTGTCGTCTTTTGAATGTTTTTGCTATTTTGACATGTTGTATGAGAAATATAGCTATGCATATTCTGGTAATTAAATTGTGTTTGATGTCAAGTTCTTGTTTAAAACACAGTTTCATGACTTGCAATGTTAGCGTGATGTGTGAATAAATTATAGTCACGTGTTTACACATGAAAGAAGGAAATACCGCCCTTTATATTTTGCTTGTAGATGGCAGCTTTGAATGTCTAGTGTGACCGAGTATGGAATGCAGTCCAGTGTCTCGTTGTGAGTACCTGCTTCCATTAGCGAATGTTTCTTGTCCTGTGTCCTGCACTTCAGGGATTGTTACAGAGGATAAGAGAAAAGTTTCTTAAATAAAATTGAAATATGTGAAATAGTAAAACTTCCAATCACGGAAGGCCTTCGATGTGCTTAAGTTCATGGCAAACGGGCTTTGTAGTCACTTTCCCTAGCTGTGGGTCTTGGAGACATTTGTCACCCATCTTACGCCTCCGCGGGGAGTTAATTCTTTTTTACCACAGCCGCACTTAAGACACATCGGAGCCGAGATCGCGCACAGTAACTACCCGAGCCATTATGGCCCGTAATCGTGGGTATTATTCGATTTACTGTGGCCGGCTAGCGTGGGTGCCGATCGTCAACCGTGAACTACCCCTGGCTGGCCACACCTTATGTTGGGGTTTATAATCGGTTCACAGTTGCCGGCGAGCCGAACGCCGTAATGAGCTGCCTCGGCTATAGTCGGCCTTCTCGGTGGCTTATAATCGGCTCATTACAGTTGGCTTTGAGGGCCGTCGCGAGCAATGAGTTAACCCGCAGCAGAGGGATGTCGGAGCAAAAGTGTCTCATTGGCGAGGGCATAGATTCGTATAGTACCTGTTAGGTCTTGTCCAGGAGAAGTCGCGTTGTGGAGCGCCTTGAATGAAAATGCTATTTGCACAGGATTTTGTTCAACAGAAAAGGATAAAGTTAACAAGCAGCCAAGATATGAAGGAACAAGTTAAAAAGAGACAAGTTTTTTTAAAGTGGTTCGGCACGAAAATGCCTACGTCCACTGATTCTCTTTGTTAATTCACTTCATATGGGCAGTACAAGTTATGAAAAGTATCGACGAAGGTGTTGGATGTTCCATGACCTCTGGAACACCTCCCCGTCCACTGTTGACAAAATATAAGCTCCGTTGTGGAGATCTTTATGAATTACACCATCCCAGATTGGATCTAGTGCTCCGGGGCGAGGGAAGATTTGCTTGAGGACAAGATCCCCTTCTCGTAAGGTACGATGCTTGACTTTGGAATTGTATCGTGCTGCCACTTTTTGCTTGTGGGCTGCTGCTTTGAGGGCTGCATCATTTCTTCTCTCCTCAATTAGATCCAAAGACATGTAAAGGATTTCTTCGTTCTCTTCTGGGTTATAGTGGATCCTACAGTGGGAAGGCACGATGGTTTCAACTGGGAGCATAGCCTCCGATCCGTATGCCAAAGAGAAAGGAGTATGCCCTGTTGATGTTCTGAAAGATGTGCGATAGGCCCACAGTGCCGTAGGAAGTTCATCCACCCAAGCGCCTTTTGACTTTTCGAGTTTCTTTTTTATTAGAGTTTTGAGAACTTTGTTGACGGCTTCGACTTGTCCGTTTTCCTGGGGATAAGCTACGGATGAGAAGCTTTTGTGAATTCCGTGCCCTTGGCACCAGTTGGCGAACTCCTCGCTGTCAAATTGAAGTCCATTGTCTGATATGATTTTGAATGGGACTTCGTACCTGCACAGAACATTTTTTATCAAGAAATTATTAACTTTTGCAGAAGATACTTTATTCAGGGGTTCTGCTTCCACCCATTTGGTGAAATAGTCGACTGCCACTATAGCATATTTGGCCCCGCCTCGGCCCATTGGTAGTTCGCCGATTAAGTCAATTCCCCATACTGCAAAGGGCCATGGGCTGGTCATTTGAGTAATCTCAGTTGTTGGTAGCCATGGAATCTTAGCAAACTTCTGGAATCTGTCATATTTTCTGACGAAATCTAAGGCGTTCTTGCTTAAGGTGGGCCAAAAATATCCATATCGGAGTATCTTTTTTGCTAAAGTTTGCCCTCCGGTGTGATCTCCGCAGCTTCCTTGATGAATGTTGTATAAGATTTCCTTGGCTTCCCTTCCAGCGACACACCTTAATAGGGGGTTAGAGAATCCGCGCCGATAGAGGGTGTCCTCTTATATTGTGTAGCGGGAAGCTTTCCTCAAGAATTTCTTGACTTCGTTACGCCCGTTGGGTAGCGTGCCGCTTTGTAGGTAGTCATGGATGGGAGTCATCCAAGTTGCTTCTTTGGTTGCAGCTATCAGATTCATTTGCTCAAAACTTGGGGCCAGTTGCTTTGAGATGGTTACTGCCCCAAAGATGGCGATGTTTCTCACACTTGCTTGCTTCGCCAATTCGTCGGCCTCTTGGTTCTCTTCCCGAGGGATGTGTTTGACTAAGTAGTGGTCCAATCGGCTGAGAAGTAACTTGGTCTTCTTTAAATATGCTATGAGTCGTTCTTCTCGAGCTTGGAATTCTCCTAGTATTTGATTAACAATAAGTTGAGAATCGCTATGAAGACACAAAGAATTGGCTCCGATTTCCAAGGCAAGTTCTAATTCAGCTATCACTGCTTCATACTCTGCATCGTTGTTGGTGGTAGCGAACTCCAACCTTATAGCATAGTGCATCTTATTTCCCCTAGGAGTGATTATTACCACACCTGCCCCCGAGCCTTGTTCGTTTGACGCACCATCCACGAAGAGATTCCACTTGATGTCTTCTGCTATTTCCAATTGCTCCTTACTTTCGTTGGTAGTGAATTCTGCAATGAAATCGGCCATGGCATGTCCCTTGATAGCGGTGCGAGGGTGATAGGTGATATCATACTAACTTAGTTCAATGCACCATTTAAGTAGTCGCCCAGAAGTGTCGGGACGATGGAGTACCTACCTCAGTGGTTGGTCGGTCAGAACTTTGATGGAATGGGACTGGAAGTAGTGACGCAGTTTCCGTGATGTGATTAGTAAGCAGTATGCTAGCTTCTCAAGTTTAGTATGTGGCATGCTATGTCAGGGGAGATTCCGGTCATGTTAGCATGTGACCATGCAAATACATCCAAGTTGTTGCGGTGAAATCAATGAGTTGTTCCTTCAACTCTGTTTTTAGTTGGGACCCGATTTTCAATAGTCTACTCGAGTCATGTTTGCCTATAGATACAAATTCCATATCCTCTGCAGGCTCGGCGATGGCCTCCTCCTCCCTGTCCCTGGGGCCTAATTCATTGAAGGGATCGCTAGTATATCGAAGAGGAGGGGCTTTCTTTAGTTGCTATGCTTCCAAACTTTTTGTGCAGAGGGCAACCTCTACACTCTTCCCTTTATCCTTCCTGTGGTTGTTGCGAAGTTCAGTTACATAGCAGTCTCGATCAACGTCCTGGTCTTCCTCTACTTCCCCTACTCCATTGTCCGTTGGAAATTTAATCTTTAGGCACTATGGGGCCAGGACAATTTGGAAGTCAGACAGGGCTGGCCTTCCCAAGAAAGCGTTGTAGTTTCTTCCTTCTGATGTGTTCTTCAATCAAGTCCCGGAGATGATGGCATTCATTGGTATCATGCCCATGAGATTCGTGGAAGCGGCAGAACTTTCCAGACTTCTGTGCGTTATCTGATTCGTTCCTGTACGGTGGGCGTTCATATCTAACTTCGCCTTGGGTGGCAAGGAAGATGTTTTTCGACGGTTTCATTCAAAGGAGTGTAGGTGTCGAATCTCGGTCCTGGCCGATATAGGCGCTTTTCTCCCTTCTTGCCCCCAGCATTGTCTCTAGAATCATTTCTTCGAATGTCCTTTGCTACAGCGGGCGCGTTGCTGTGAGTTGCCTTATTTTGTTGCCCTGACTGCCCCTCAGTGGCAGCGTCTTCAAGCCTCATATATTTCCCGGCTTCATGGAAGAAATCGGGTAAAGTAACCGGTTTTTCTTTTGTTAGTCTTCTAGTGAATTTAGTATCCGGATGCACACCACTACAGAGGGCCATTAAGACAAGCTTCTCATTGGCATCTTGGACTACGGCCGCTGCAGCATTGAATCGGGTTAAATATTGCTGTAGCTTCTCTCCAAGTTTCTGTTTGATATTGGATAAGGAATAAGCGTCCTTGGGTTGTTCCACATAAACGCGGAACTGGCTGATAAACTTTTCTTTCAACATCTCCCACGAGCTGATGGATCCTTTGGGTAGATGGCAGAACCAGGAGGTAGCTAGATCTGCTAAGAATAGTGGAAAGCATTTGCATAGTACTCCCTCTGTTGCTACACTCATGAGCATATGCTGTGTGTATCTCTGTAAGTGTACAACGGGGTCGGAGGTTCCTTTGTAAGGTCCCATTGTTGGCATCTTCCATTCTCGGGGGGTGATAGCAATTTCGATATTACGGGCGAAAGGGCTGGTTACCCTAGCACTTATCCGTCGATCTCTTTGATCCCGTTGGACGCACTCTTTGAACAAACGTGCCATCCTTTCATCAGAATTTGGAGCAGATAGAAACGAGTTCGGTTCTGTTCTGTGGGATTGATTCCATCCAGATGACCTGTAGGGATGGTACCGTCTATCATTCCTCATATTTTCCAGTGGCTGCCTTTGATCTTCTGGGAGCATGCTAGGGTTAGCTACAGTTGGCCCTTGCCTTGATCTTCCCCCGCTAGGTTCTGATCTAAGCACTTCCTCGGGTCCAACTTCGGGCTGGACTCTAGCTCGGCCCCGTTCACTGGCGTTTCCGTGGTTAGGCAGTATGACAGGCTCAGCTATAGTTGACCTTCGCCCGGTACCTCCCCCGTTGGGTTCGGTACCAAACATTTCCTCAAGCCTAACTTTGGGCTGTGCTCGATCTCGGCTCCTACCATGGCTACTTCTGCCGTTAGCTCCTTCGAAGAAGGAAGATCTTTGTTGTCTCTAAGATCCTCCAGACTGGGACTCGCCCCAAGATTCAGTGTTGCGATTGGACTCTTCAGCATCCCTTAAGCGTGACATGAGATGGTCCACCAAGGCTTCCTGCTGGGACGTGAAGCGGTTAGTTACTTCAACCACAACCCTGTCTAAATCTGCCCTAGTAATTGCTGCGGGATGTTCTGTGGCAGGAGTGGTCGGATCAGCCTGTCCTTCCATTGCTACTGCTGCTGGAGGAGGACGATTTACTTGATTCGTGACAGTTGGATCTGGAAGACTGCTGGATGCGATGTTTTTTCCTTTGTTAACATCTTTTCTCTGTTTTGGAGGCATGTTTTCCAATTGGCGAACGATGCTGTTAGGAAAAATGTTAAGTGGATGAAGCTGAAGCTTCGAGCTTCTAGTTCTCAGTGAAAGCACCAAAATTGTTTGCACAAAAAATGGACAAACACCTCAAAGTCGTATGATTTAGTAGATCTTATGTTGTTCTTAGTGATTTTGGAGATTTATGCAAATATATGAAAAGCAGGGGCTAAACTGTAAAAAAGACACACAGATTTATAGTGGTTCAGCCAGAATGTGCCTACGTCCACTTTATATGTTATTTCTCTTCTCTCGTTTTGATTACAAGTACAAAGCTTTGATACAAGTAAAAGAAAGTTATTTGAAAGTTCTCTCCGTGTTTGAGCTCTCAAACTTGTCCCCCATTGTTGTACCCCTGCCCCTCTATTTATAGAGTGAGGCTGGGGGCAGGGGTCTTGGATGTATATGGCTGCTGGCGGGCCTGGGCTGAGGCAATCTGGCCTGGCTCATCTTGGTTCGGCATACCTTGGTTCGGTGGTGAGATGTGGTAGGTTGGTCCGGTAGGTGAGGTTGGTTCGGTGATGAGGTTGATTCGGTAGGTGAGGTTGGTTCGGTGATGAGGTTGGTTCGGTAGTGAGGTTGGACCGGTAGGTTGGTTCGGCAAGCATGGGAGGTAGAGTTGATTCGGTAGTTCTGTGGTTATGAGTCTGGTTCGGCAGTGGTAGGGATGCCGAATGAAGCTTAGGCAAGCCTGGGCGAACCTGGTGCTTCTTGGTCTTGAGATCGCCTGGGTGAGAATACGCCCAACACTGCCAATGGGCCGAGGCGGAGCCAAATATACTATAGTGGCAATCGACTATTTCACCAAATGGGTGGAAGCAGAACCCCTAAATAAAGTATCTTCAGCAAAAGTTATTAGCTTCTTGATCAAAAATGTTCTATGCAGGTATGGAGTCCCACTTAAAATCATATCGGACAATGGACTTCAGTTTGACAGCGAGGAGTTTGCCAACTGGTGCCAAGAGCACGGAATTCACAAAAGCTTCTCATTTGTAGCTTATCCCCAGGCAAACGGACAAGTCGAAGCTGTCAACAAAATTCTCAAAACTCTAATCAAAAAGAAACTTGAAAAGTCAAAAGGCGCTTGGGTGGATGAACTTCCTACGGCACTTTGGGCATATCGCACATCTTTCAGAACATCAACGGGGCATACTCCTTTCTCTTTGGCATACGGATCGAAGGCTATGCTCCCAGTTGAAACTATAGTGCCTTCCCACCGTAGGATCCACTATAACCCAGAAGAGAACGAAGAACTCCTTCACATGTCTTTGGATCTAGTTGAGGAAAGAAGAAATGATGCAGCCCTCAAAGCGGCAGCTCACAAGCAAAAAGTGGCAATGCAATACAACTCCAAAGTCAAGCATCGTAGCTTACAAAAAGGAGATCTTGTCCTCAAGCGAATCTTCCCACGCCCCGGAGCGCTAGATCCAATCTGGGACGGACCATATGTAATTCATAAAGATCTCCACAACGGAGCTTATATTTTGTCAACAGTGGACGGAGAGGTGTTCCAGAGGGCATGGAACATCCAACACCTTCGTCGATACTTTTCTTAACTTGTACTGCCCATATGAAGTGAATTAACAAAGAGAATCAGTGGACGTAGGCATTTTCGTGTCGAACCACTTTAAAAACTTGTCTCTTTTTAACTTGTTCCTTTATATCTTGGTTGCTTGTTAACCTTATCCTTTTCTGTTGAACGAAATCCTGTGTAATGGCATTTCCATTCAAGACACATCACGGCGCGACTTCACCTGGACAAGACCTAACAGGTACTATGCGAATCTATGCCCTCGCCAATGAGACACTTTTGCTCCAGCATCCCTCTGTTGCGGGTTAACGCGATCGGCCCTTAAAGCCAACTGTAATGAGCCGATTATAAGCCACCGAGTAGGCGGACCATAGCCTAGGCAACTCATTACGGCGATCGGCTCGCCGGCAACCGTGAACCTACTTTAAGCCCCAACATAAGGTGTGGCCAGCCAGGGGTAGTTCACGGTTGACGATCGGCACCCACGCTAGCCGGCCACGGTAAATCGAATAATACCCACGATTATGGGCCATAATGGCCCGGGTAGTTACTGTGCACGATCTCGGCTCCGAGTGTCTTAAGTACGGCTGTGGTAAAAAAGATAAACTCCCCGCGGAGGCGTAAGATGGGTGACAAATGTCTCCAAGACCCACAGCTAGGGAAAGTGACTACAAAACCCGTTTGCCTCGAACTTAAGCACATCGCAGGCCTTCCGTGATTGGAAGTTTTACTTTTTCTTATATGTCTATCTTATTTAAAAACTTTCCTCATATCCTCTATAATGATCCCTAAAGTACAGGACACAAAGTAGGAGACGCTCACCGATGGGGATAAGAACTCACAATGGGACGACAGGTCAATCAACTATATTCCATACTCAGTCATATAAGACATTCAAAGCTACCATCTACAACTAAGACATGAAGGGCGGTACTTTCTTCTTTTGTAAATAAATACATAGCTATAATCTATTCGCACATCACATTAACTTGCAAGGTATGAAATTATATCTTAAGCAAGAAACTGGCATCAAAAACGATGGAATCACAGGCATGTGCACAGCTGTATTTCTTATGCAACACATCAAAATAACTAAGGCATTCAAATATGACAGAATCAGCTTAAGTTAAAAATTACAGGCTAAGAATAAAGTCGTTTGTTGCCAATAACATAATTACAGCCTAAAAGTTACATTAATGTTTTAGAGCTAGCGTAGACGGCAATGTCAAACAAACCAAAAAGACATCCAGGTCAAGTCAGGGAGTCAGCTGCATCGGAGCTTCACCTCTGTCCTGCCGGCCCTCCAAGATCTACTTAGCCATAGGATCGGAACTCTCAGCATGTTGGCCGGAGGTAGTCGGTACCTCGGAGGTCTCGCATGTCCAATCCAAAAGAAGAATCCATTAGATAAGCGATAAGCAGTCAGGTTACAAAAATCTAAAAGAGAAGACTTACCAGCCTCTGCTCCTTGATCATCATCCTCCAACTGCACACCAACCTCCTCAGCAGCAAGCAGCCGCATACCCTCTTTCACCGCCACCTTCTCCTCCTTGGTGAATTGAGCCGTAACCACATCCATTCTAAAGGCCACGCCACCCTCCTTATCTACATCGGACTTAACCTCCTCCAGGGCCCTGAGATAAATCCTGGCCATGACTCGGGGGTAATCATCCATCCAAGATAAGTTGCCCTGTTTCCAAGTGCGAAAGTATATGTCTTGAAGCATCTCATCCATTATCCCCTCATTCTCCTCGAACTCCCTTATTCGGTCCTCAGAAGCCAACAGCTTTGCAATGGTGGCGTCCCTCTCTGATTGGTATCGCGAGCTGTCAGCCTGAAAGGTTTTTCTCATCGCCTCCATCTCCTCCTTCAACTTGGTTTGAGCAAGCTCCGCAGCCTCAAGTTTCCCGGACAACTCCTGTACTCGCTCGAGATCCACTTTCTGAACCTCATCCACCGTTGCAATAGCCATATCAATCCGTTCCTTACAAACGGCCTCCATTTTCCGCATCTCTGCCCTGCTGACCTTTTCCATTGTCTTCCTTAATTGCCTAGATGCAATCTCATGTTGAGAGATTTGGATGGCTTGATCAGCGAGTTGTTTGGCCTGGTCGGAAACCACTAAACGCAGTCGAATATTAGCACTGCCGATTTCTTCTCCAGCCTTAACCAGTCGAGCATGATGCCCCATCAGCTTCCTGGTTTCCTCAACAACCCGGTCAATGTTTGCCTTAGCTTCGTCCCCCAAGGTTACAACCCGAGTGGTAAGCAAATCAAGGTCCAAGGACTTGGTCTCGTCAAGCACCCTTACCATGGGATTACGAGGGAGAAGGTGCTCACTAGTAGCCTCATCAAAGGAATTATCGTGAGAACCCGGATCCAGATCCGGATGACCCGCAAACGGATTACGAACCAAGCCAGGATGGTCTATCGGGGTAACGGTAGGATTTTCAGACGAATGCGGGGAAGGAATAAGCTCAGTATTCTCCTCCGTGGTATCCTGAAGAGGCTGAGTCGGGGGTTGAGGGTCAGGTGGAGATTCCAACAAGGAGAGACTCCTCTTCTTCTTTTGGATATCCTCTTCGATAACTCCGAGAAGAGGACGGTAGCCGACTACGTCTCTAGGGCGGTTAGTCGGAGGCTTTGGCTTAGTGGAAGCCCTTAGAAACTTATATTGTTCAAGACGGTGCCGAACACCTGATGTCTTGGCCACTTTACCCGATCCTGGGACAAAAACCAAGTGTTACAAGCAGACGTTGAACTATAATTCAAGAAATATGTCAAATTAGAAAAAGTATGGAGACACTTTTGTTATACAAACCCTGGGGAGGAGGGGGATACTGCAATAAGTCCTGGATCTCATTCCAGGACGGGAGCTGACCATAAAATATTCCTAAGTCCTTATCATAAATGGAGTATGCAGAAGTCAAAAATTCACCTTGAGTCGCGGGGGCTGCCTCAACTAGAACACTTTTGGAAGATGAGTCGGCGCCGGCTCTGGCCTTGTCAGCTTTCTTAGGCTCCTCTACCAGAGTCGTTTCTCCCTCCAGCCCTTCGAAAGCTAGGCGGAAAGCATCGTCCGTCCACTCCTGGATCACACCCGCTTGCTTAGAAGACAAAGCCCCAGCACCATCACCACTCTGTCCGTCGCCGCCATCATCACCACTCTGGCCATCACCTTCTCCACCACTTCCACTCACCGCCTCACCTCCTTCACCCTCGCCTCTTTCCTCCTCCTCATCTTCCTCCTTCGGAACGTCTGGACATGTGCTGGGGGAAGGTCCATCGGATTTCTTAAGTTTCGTCCCCCCTGCAATTGGATTCTTTGAGAAAGGTTTCCTTTTACTGCTCTTCGCTGTAGCCCCTCCTTTAGCTTTGGCGGCCCTCTTCTCAGCTGTGTCTCTCTGCTTGACCACAGACTGACGTGGCAGAATCAGGTTGAACCCCAGAAGAGTAGCGTTCCCGATCAAATAAGAAGCCGCCCTCTCCCCTTCCGGAATGGCTTCTATTTCCTCAGCCATCCGAACCAGACGATCGTTCTCTATAACCGCAAAGCCACCTATCGCTAGCAAGAAATAAAGCACGTAAGGAGGAGTATTGCAGTCAGAACAAAAATCATAAATGAGATTCAACTTATAGCCAGAGGTGAAGCGGCGGAAGGAAACGGAGTCATCTTTGACAAAAAACCATTCCTTCTTGAACATGCGGAATTTCAAATATAAATCCAGGACTGGCTTGAAGGACACAGCCGACTCTAAGCTAACATACGGGGACCCCTTCTTGTAGCCTCTCAAGTTGTACAAGTACCGGATTTCCCGGTTGGAAGGAGGACGCCCGTATCTCCTCTGGAAGATAATAAACAAACTCACTAAGATAGCATAGGAATTAGGCTGAAGTTGGAAAGGAGCCACCTTCAAGTATGTGATGAAGCTGACTATCCAGGCGTTAATCAGAGGGATGGCACCGCACATGCAATGATACCTGCTGTAAGCAAATATCCTTCTGGGGGGTTATACGGTATCACTCCGTTCCCCGGCAACCTCATCTGCGCTCTATCAATCCCAAAAGATCTAGATATAGCGTCAAGCTGCTCATCTTTGAGGGAACTGGGAATGCAGTCAGGCGGTGAGTTCAAGAGCTCTTGCGGACCGTACCTGTCCACTAACGATCTCGGGGTAGGTCAATGTCGTCCAAGTTCTGCCTGGACTATGGGCACGATGGAGGACTCTCCTTTATCCTTAGATTTCTTTTTATCAGAATGGGTTTCTACTTTATGAGACATTATCTGCAAACACGAGAAAACGTATCATTAGAACAAGGAGTATAGAAATATAAAAAAGCAAATACCTAACAGTCTGGAGTCCCATTTATAGTACAAAACGTAAAAGTACCGTTCGGTAATTCGAAACTTGAAGTTCATTCGGCACTTACGCTCCTTAGGAGATCATTCGGTAATTCAAGCATAAAGTTCATTCGGCCGAAGAAAAGCTCACCTGGTCCGGCAATCAAACTGGTTCGATGAAATGATTGATTCGGCAGGCAAGAATTTGGTTCGGCTATTTCGGATAGTAAGGAATAACGATAGCATAAGGCCCTTACTTATAGGCAGGCGTAGGATAACCGGACCAGCTGGTTCAGCACTTGGGCCGAATGGGAGAATCCAAAAAAGCGCGACATATGCAGGCATATGCCCCACTTTGGGGGGCAAATGTTGGGCGTATTCTCACCACCGAATCAATGACCTACCGAACCACTCCCTACCGGACCACTCACCACCGAATCAAGGCCCTACCGAATCACTCCCTACCGGACCACTCACTGCCGAGCCAAGGCCCTACCAAACCACTCCCTACCGGACCACTCACTGCCGAGCCAAGGCCCTACCGAACCACTCCCTACCGAGTCAATCACCTACTCCCACCACCGGACCAACCCATTTCTCCACTCACCACCAGACCAGGGCATCGCCGGACCAACTTGCTTCCAAAGCCTAGCCGAATCAACACCAATCCTCTACTATCGGATCAATCCATGCCTCCACCCATGGCCGAACCAAAGCACTACCAAACCAACGTTGCTAGGACAGATTGCATCAGCCTAGGCCCACCTGCAGCTACATACATCCAAGACCCCTACCCCAACCTCACTCTATAAATAGAGGGGCAAGGGTACGACAATAGGGGACAAGTTGGAGAGTTCAAGAACGGACAGAACTTTCAAACAACTTTCATACACTTGTAATCAAAGCTTTGTACTTGTAATCTGAACAGAAAAGGAGAATAAGATATAAAGTGGACGTAGGCACATTCTGGTCGAACCACTATAAACCTGTGTGTCTTTTACAGTTTAGTCCCTGCTTTTTACATATTTGCATAAAGTATCCAGATCATTAAGAACAACAAAAAACCGACTAAATCATACGACTTGGAGGTGTTTGCCCATTTTTTGTGCAAACATTTATTGTAACCATACTTGTTTATGTACATGTTGTTTTATGGGCTTGTTCTCGTGCACTTGTTTGCACTGAGTTGTTGTTTTGGGCTAGTTTTACTTCATGGTTCACTGGTCCCTGGTATGCATTGTACTGGTTGTCACAGCATATTGCTACTTGTATTAGTCCATGTCAGGTTTTGATAAAAAAATTCATGTGTGTTCATTTACATTGCTTGGATAACATTTGGTGTTGTTGCGCATGCCTCTGATGCAGCTTGATATGATTGTTACTCTAGTCATTGCATTCATACTTCATGTTGTCTGGATTTGAGTTGAGTTGCATCCCTGATGATCTTCATGCTTTAGTTGTTGTGCACCACTTTCTATGTGCACTTGATTTTAGTTGCTTTGTACATAGTTGCCAATTGACTTGCTGTTTGAACTGATGTTGCCATTTCAATTGTTTCATAGCTTTACTTGTCCATGTCACTATTCATTTTGTTTTCACTTGAACTTCATCTTGATTTTTTGGAATTGCACCTGAGTTGTATCCAGCTTATAGCTTAGTTTTGACCTTATGCTCATGTCGTGACTTTATTTTTATTGCACTTGAGTTGAACCTAGCTTTTGATTGGGTTTGACTTTGTGCTCACATGTCCCTGTAATTTTATCAAGTGTACATTGGTGTGCACGGCCTTGTGGCATGTACAGTGATACACTGTGCATATCACAAGTTGTTTGTGTAGATGAATTCAAAAATAAATATGATGACGAACAACCCACATAACTGAGGCAAATAATATTTTCAACAAAACATTTTATTTTACACTACAGAAAATATTTCTTTTTTAATTTTACTGCGTCAGTTTTCATTTTGCAGATAACTCAAGTTGCTGGATACAAATTGAAATAGAGTTGAAGAACAAATACGAGTGAATGAGTGATATGTAGTGAGGTGCAAATGTATGTAAACATTGTATAGTGAATAATTGTGATGTAATCGAAATTGTAATGTAATTACAAATTGTATATATATAGTGAAAGCTCAAATTTGTACTATTCAAAATTGTAATAAAATATTTGTTTGAATAAAATATTTGTTTGAATTTAAATTCTGTGTTATTTATTATATTAAACAAATATTTATTTAATTATGTGAAAATAAAATAGTATAATAACAAATATATTTAAATGAATATATATATATATATATGTTTATTATCATCAAACAAAAATCATATACTTGCATATTCAACAATCTCCCCTTTTGATGATAATAGACATTTATTTAAGATTTTGAATTTATTAAATGTATTTGATCATTTAATTTTCTCCCCCTATTTGAATGCCCCCTCTCTACAACAAAGCTCCCCTTTCATATATGCATGAAAATAAATAAAAGTATGCAAATGAACCTATATGGGAATATGGAAATAAAAAATAAAATATTTGATCTTTATTTGCCAAAATCTTAACTTCTCTCTCCCCCTTTTGTTATCAGCAAAAGAGTAATAGTGTTAGAAAAATAGAGATAAAGTGATAGACATTAATACAATATTAATACCCAATCGAGTATAAATATTAAATTTTAATAAGAAAATCAAACAAAAATCATAAATACTCTGTTTGATGCATATTCCACTTTAGAATGATGGGGGTGATTTCGATATATAAAACCATATAGTTGTGTCTATTTGTGGTATATTTATATCAGGAATTTGAATATCTACTAGCCATGCATAACCGTTAGGACTTTTAAATGAAATTAGTAGTATTCCTAATTTTTTTTTAAAATGAATTTCAAGCATCTTCTAACCACGCATAACTGTGTGGACTTTTAAATGGGATTAGAATCAACTTGTCTATTTAATAACCAATTTTGATATGTGTTCCGTACATGCATAATTGTGAGGACTTTTAAATGAGCATGAAAGCACATATACAAATATTCCAAGTAATTCACCCATGCATAACCGTGAGGACTTTTAAATGAGAGTGAATACTTTGGATGTTTTTTATTAAAAAAATAAATAAAATGAAAATGAATAATTTCCCGTTTAAAAATACCACATATTGACATACTATATTTGATTTTGATGAGTGATGGTCGTTAGAAATATGATAGAAATGGAGATGGTCATGGAATTTTTACCCATCAAAAAGTTATTATAAATCTTGTTTAAATTTCTAAAGAAATTTACTAAGTATACTTTCTCAAGTTATAATATATGATTAATATCAATACTCATCACTTTTTCAATCACTATTTATCTTTTCGATAATCAGTAGGGAGTCAGATTAGTTAATGTAGTCATTTAAGAATATCCAGAAATAATTATAAAATCAAATTTTCTAAAATGACTAATCTGAAACAAGGTCAACAAAAACAACTATTTGGAAGTGGTTTTATGAGAAAAATGTCTGCTATTTGAAAATTAGTTGAAATGAAAAATATGTAGATATTTTCTTTGAAAACGATGCAACTACCGAATGTCTCTACATAAAACACGTTCCACTAGTACTTTTTCTATCAATTAGATTACTAGTGTAATCTGCATCTGAATTTCTCTTTGACTCAAAATTATCTTTAGTTGGATATTATAGACCATACCATAAAGTTGCAACAAAATCCTTAAAATCCTTTTTACAACTTTTAAATTAAATTCTTTTGGATTTGAATTGAAGCCGTGTAAATAAACAAACAGTGCATATAGTGTCAACAGTGAACATAGTGTTAGCAGCAAAACAACCAAATATATCCATGAATATCTTGAGTAATCATCAATCAATAAAACACAATCATTAGTCCAAACAAATATTTATGAATTAGTTCAAAGACTCTAGAGATACATGTAGTGTTCTCGACATAAAAAGATAATTGGCCAACAATTTTGAATAAGTCAGAATCAAAATCAACATTCATTCCTTTATCACATAACTGGCTGATTTAATTCAAATTATTGTGCAGATTATCACATTTAATATATCGTTCAAGATAGATGTACCGTTACCTATTTTACCTTTACGATAATTTTTCATTGTCGCCCATTATGATCCTGCCACCTTTGTACTAGGCTAAGGAACTTTGATTTGTCGCCCGTTGTGTGCTTGGAACAGCCAGAATCCAGGTAACACTGTTGTTGTTTCTTAGCCTGCCACCACACCTACACGAGAAAAGATTTTTGTGACCTATTTGTTTTTATAGGTCCATGGTTGTTAGTGGCAAAAGATTTTGAAAAATATGTTTGAGTAGACCCAAAACAATTTATATTTGTTCCTTTCGGCACCCAAATTTGTTTGACTTTAAGGGATTTTACATTCATGCCTTTTGGAACCCAAATTGGAATTGTTTTCACGTGTTTAGGTCTATACCAACAATTATTTTGATTGTGTCCAATTTTTCTACAAATTGTGCACTTTGAATTGACTTGATTAATTTCACTTTTAACAAGTTCAGATTTATTATACCCAAGTCCTTGTCTAACTGTATTAACAGTTTGTTTCCCTAATAACATATTTAGTGATTTTTCTCCATTGGAAAATTTTCCTAAAGTTGTAGACAATTGTTGGACTTGTGTTTTAAGAGATTCATTTTCATTCAATAATTGTGTGCACTTTTTAATAGAATTTTCTCTCCTTGTATTTTCACTTTCTTTCAAAATCAGAATTTCATTTTCGAGTGATTTAATTTTAAGTTCTGATTTTTTAATCTCTTTTTCAAGTGATGGATACTTATCACACTTAGGGCTCTTGGTTTGATAGTTTTTGACTAATTGGTCAAGCTGTTTATTTAAATCTATCAAAGTATCTCTTTGTGATTCAATTTTAGCGTATTTCTCCCTAAGTCTTTCGAAACAGCCATTTACTTCGTGAAAATATATAAGTAATTCTGAATGAGTAAGTTTTGATACCTCGCTTGGTTCGTCATCATCACTGTCAATTATATCAGCTCGAAGATACAGATCTGCTTTCAATCTCACTGCCAGTGCTTTTATAATCTTTATCAGTTTCATCCCAAGTGGTTGCAAAACTTCTCCTTTTCTGTTGCTTTCCTTTGCTGAGTTGATTCTATGGATAATTGGGCTTGATATGACCAGGTTTATTACTCTTGTGACAAATGATCTCCTGTTCTTCTGAGTTGTCTAGTGCTTTGACTATTCTGCTTTTCAATTGTTGATTTAGAGCTGGATTTCGTATTTGCGGTTCCATTTTTTGAATCTCTTTATTAATAGCGCCAGCTCAGTTGCTCCATCATCATCACCATCATCTTCACTTTCCGTTGTTCTTTTAAGAGCTATTGATTTCTTTTGAGTATCACCTCCTTCGTGTTCTTCCTTGAATTTCATTTCTAGCTCATAAGTGGTGAGATTTCCTATGAGTTCTTCAACTTTGATTTGTTTCAAATCTTTTGATTCTTGAATGGCTGTAACTTTCGCTTCAAAACTTCGTGGAAGGACTCTAAGGATTTTCCAGACTATTTCCAATTTTGTGTATGATTTTCCGAGTGCTTTTGATTTGTATATAATATTGGAAAGTCGTCCATACATCTCTTTGACATTTTCCTCCTTGGCAATTGTGAAGCTCTCGTATTCACTACTAAGCATGGCAAGGAGAGATTCTTTGACTTGAGATGTTCCTTCGTGAGTCACTTCGAGTGTGTGCCATATTTCCTGCACAGTTAGACAATGTGAGACACGATTAAATTCAATTTGATCCAATGAACAAATAATATAATTCATAGCTTTAGCATTAGCATTCTATAGTTTATTTTCTAGATCTGTCCATTGATCCATCGGTTTATCAGTTTCTTGATTATCACTTGTAGGATCGATTTCACCCTAAAGGAGATGTGAATAGGGTGATACTAATAATTATAAAAATTTAATGCGGAAATATAAAATAATTGCAACATAGATATAGCAGAATAATAGTAGCACAGATAATAGCAGAATAATAAAAGCAGAAATAGAACAACACAGATTTACTTTAGCTTCGGCAAAACCCTGCCTACGTGCTACCCCCAAAGTTTCTACTAGAAATTAAGTAGTCAAACGCTTACACACGTAAACTTGTGACATCCGCTATCGACTAACCTAACTCTATGCTCAAAACCCTGCCACAACTCAGCCATTGAGTTGCGAATTCTCGAACTACACAACCGTAGTTCGTCCCCTAGTCACACGATTAGAATTTACAAACGTTTAAAACAGAAATACAAAATAAAAACAACTTTAAAATACAAAACCTTAATTTCTATTTTAGCCCAAATTAATACAAAAGGGAACCGGCCCAAATAAGTCTTAGTGATAAAAATTATCCCCTTTTCTTTTTATTCCTTTGGCCTTCTTTCCTTTGCGTTAAAAAAATGGCTGCTTCCTTTTTACTCGTTCGTTCCTCTTTAAAGAAAAACTAGGGCTTCGTGAATTCAAGTAGCCGATTGATTGTTGATCAACTGAATTGATATTCTCGTGATTGATTTGTCGATCGATTGTCTCTCTGATTTGCAAGCGGCTGCTTCAATTCTTCGAGTTCGATTTGACTTGGTATGTGATTCCCTTTTTACTTTTCTAGTTAATTTGCTTGAACTCGATTACTTTTTAGCTGCCGATAATGATATGGGTTATATAGGGTTCGATTCCCTAAGATATCGTTCGAATAAATCGCTTGAAATCTTCTGGTAATTTTAACTAGGTCGTTCGATTTTGATTGGTTGCTTGTGATTGTTCCTGACCGGTTTTATTTCAAATAATTCTTTGCTTGATTATCGAGGCTTTGATTTTGGCTTGTTCGATTTGTTCTTGGTCATCACGGCTTTGATTTGTGGCATGATCATTGACTTTGTTTGAAACACGGCTACCTTGATTTTTGTAACTGCAAATTGACTTCGGCCACTTTGAATTTGTGATAATATTTTGAGCTTCGACTTGTTTAGTTTTGTGTCACCTGCTAGTTACCTTCCTTGCTTCTAGTTACCGAGTTGTCCTATTACTTGCTGACTTTTTCAATTCTTTCTTTAACTTTCGTTTAACTATTACTGTACTTCAACTGTTTTGATTTACAATTTCTTTCCTTCTTTACCTGATTTGAAACTTGTAAAACCTGCTGTGTTGATGATGCTTTGAGTACATGTTTACTGCTTCACTGGATTTAGTTGATCTGGTGCATTTTGTTTTCTGTGGCAAACATTTTGGTCTCTCCACATATATACATACATGCATTTATGTATATATATGTGTGTTCACCTCAGTTGCATTCCATTGTTTTTGAATACTGGTCATGGCCATTTGATTCATAGTGTATATATATATATATATATGTGTGTGTGTGTGTGTGTGTGTGTGTGTGTGTGTGTGTTGTTTATTGTGGCTAGACTTGTTTATGTGCATGATGTTTTATGGGCTTGTTCTTGTGCACTTGTTTGCACTGAGTTGTTGCTTCAAGCTAGTTTCACTTCATGGTTCACTGGTCCCTGGTATGCATTGTACTGGTTGTCACAGCATATTGCTACTTGTATTAGTCCATGTCAGGTTTTGATAAAAAAATTCATGTGTGTTCATTTACATTGCTTGGATAACATTTGTTGTTGTTGTGCATGCCTTTGAAGCAGCTTGATATGATTGTTACTCTGGTCATTGCATTCATACTTCATGTTGTCTGGATTTGAGTTGAGTTGCATCCCTGATGATCTTCATGTTTTAGTTGTTGTGCACCACTTTCTATGTGCACTTGATTTTAGTTGCTTTGTACATAGTTGCCAATTGACTTGCTGTTTGAACTGATGTTGCCATTTCAATTGTTTCAGAGCTTTACTTGTCCATCTCACTTTTCAATTTGTTTTCACTTGAACTTCATCTTGATTTTTGGAATTGCACCTGAGTTGAATCCAGCTTATAGCTCGGTTTTGACCTTGTGCTCATGTCATGACTTTATTTTTATTGAACTTGAGTTGAACCTAGCTTTTGGTTGGGTTTGACCTTGTGCTCACCTGTCCCTGTAATTTTATCAAGTGTACATTGGTGTGCATGGCCTTGTGGCATGTACAGTGATACATTGTGCATGTCACAAGTTGTTCGTGTAGATGAATTCAAAAATAAATATGATGATGCACAACCCACATAACTAAGGAAAGTAATATTTTCAAAAACACATTTTATTTTACAGTGCAGATAATATTTCTTTTTCAATTTTACTGCGTCGGTGTTTATTCTGCAGATAACTCAGATGTTGGATACAAATTGAAATAGAGTTGAAGAACAAATACGAGTGAATGAGTGATATGTAGTGAGGTGCAAATGTATGTAAACATTGTATAATGAAAAATTGTGATGTAATCGAAATTGCATTGTAATTGCAATTGGTATATATATAGTGAGAGCTCAAATTTGTACTATTCAAAATTGTAATAAAATATTTGTTTGAATAAAATATTTGTTTGAATTTAAATTCTGTGTTATTTATTTTATTCAGCAAATATTTATTTAATTATGTGAAAATAAAATAGATCATATACTTGCATATTCAACAATCGAGACCTAGTAGCAATCTCTCTGTAGACTCCAACCAACACGAAGGCGACTTGCACGGCCTCCCATAAAGAACTTCAAAAGGTGTCATCTCAATGCTAGCCTAAAAACTATTATTATATGCGAACTCCACTAAAGGAAGATGCTCCTCCCAAGTTCCTCCAAAATCAAGAATACACATCCTCAACAAATCCTCAAGAACTCTATTAACTCTCTCCGTTTGGCCATTCATCTGGGGGTGATAGGCCGTACTTAATCTAAGCTGCATCCCTAAAGCCTCTTGCAAGCTTCTCCAAAACTCGCTAGTAAAGATAGGGTCTCTATCGCTCACTATGCTAGAGGGAACTCCATGAAGTCGGACTATCTCACGAACATATAAGGATGCCAAATAAGGTGTCGTCCTCTTACTCTTGACCGGAATGAATTGGGCGCTCTTTGTCAAACGATCTACAATCACCCAAATACTGGTATTCCCCTTCCTAGATCGGGGTAAACCATCTATGAAGTCCATCGAAATACTATCCCACTTCCACTCGGGTACATCCAATGGTTGAAGCAATCCACCGGGCTTCTGCTGCTCCGCTTTAACTCTTTGGCACACAAGACACTTAGCTACAAACTCTACCACATCCCTCTTTATGACGCACCAATAAAACACTCTCTTCATGTCCCTATACATCTTATCACTACCCAGATGAATAGACATTCGAAAATAGTGTGCTTCTTCTAGAACTGCTCTTGTCAAATCACCAGTGCGGTGGACACAAAGTCTTACATCTCTCCTTAGCCACCCTTTACTATCAATGGAATAGCATTGGAGATGTCTAGAGACCTCTCCTCTACTAATCCTATCCAAATTATGCATAAGCTCTGAATTCTCTCGCTGCCTTGAGCCAATCTGATCTATGAGGGTAGGCTTAACCTCAAGTGCTGCCAATAATCCAGGGGTAATGTCCGTAGAGGGCTTAAAACGAAGGTGGAAATAAACTCTAGGCTTTTCCACTCCACGAATGTTGGACTAAGGGTTTCTATCTTCCTACTTAACGCATCCGCAACTACGTTCCCTTTACCAGGGGTGTAAGCTATCTCAAAGTCATACGATGCTAGAAACTCCATCCAACGATGTTGCCTCAAGTTTAAATCCTTCTGTGAGAATAGGTACTTCAATGATTTACGATCGGTGAAAAGCTCAAACCTCTCTCCTAGTAAGTAATGTATCCAAGACTTGAGGGCGAAAACATTAGCAGCTAACTCCAAATCATGGGTGGGGTAGTTCTTCTCATGAGTTCTTAATTGTTACTTCCATAACATACTACCCTCCCTTCTTGCATCAATACTGCTCCAAGACCCGTCCCACATGCATCAGTGTATATTGTAAAAGGCTTAAATCCGTCAGGTAAAACTAACATTGGTGTACTAGTAACTCTTCAGCATCATGAAGAAATCATAACAATCTACGTCCCACACGAATGTCGTATTCTTCTTAGTGAGGTGAGTAAGCGGTGCTGAAATCTTAGCAAAATCTCTAATAAACTTCCTATAATAGCCAGCCAAACCTAGAAAGCTTCTAACTTCGGTAACATTCTTGGAGGCCTTCCAATCATGTACTGCTACTATCTTAGCGAGGTCCACAACTAAACCCTCTCTTGAGACTACATACCTCAAGAAACGCACCTCCTCACGCCAAAAGTGATACTTCGAGAACTTTTCCTTCAACTGATGAACACGAAGTGTACGAAGAATCTTCTCAAGATGAATAGTATGCTCTTCCAAACTCTTGGAAAACACCAGAATGTCGTCTACAAATACTACAACGAACTTATTTAGGACATCTCGAAAAACACGGCTCATCAAATCTACAAAAAGGCTGGGGCATTGGTCGGCTCAATCGGCATAACCAACCACTCAAAGAATCCACCGGGTGTCCTAAATGTTGTCTTATCGATGCTATCGTTAGCGACCCTAAGCTGATGAAATCCAGTGGCTAAATCAAGCTGATAAAATACTAAAGAGCCAACCAACTGATCGAAAAGATCGTCTATCCTAGGAAGTGGGTAACAGTTCTTCTTTATGAGCTTATTCAACTTTCTATAGTCTATGCAAAGTCGAAGGGAACCATCTGCCTTTGTAGCAAAGATGACTGGCGCTTCCCACTCAGATATGCTCCTTCTGATGAAGCCTTTCTCCAATAGCTCACCAATCTGCTTACTTAACTCCTTCCTCTCCCTAGGAGCCATATGTCTCACGGGCAATGCCACTGGCTTAGCATTATCATTCAGATAGATCCTAAAGTCGATCTCTCTCTTAGGGGTAGTCCCCTAACCTCTTCAAAAACGTCTGGGAAATTTCTAACGATTGGAACAGAATCTAACTCTCCTATTGATGAATCAAGGGAATAAAGGAGGCTCAACATGACTGATCCTTGTGGGTCGCAAGAAACCTCGAGAGTCCTTCCGCTACATGTCTCTAGTCTTACGACTCTCCTCTCGTAGTCTAAAATCGCTCCATAAGTGGGTAACCAGTCCATCCCCAAAATCATCCCATTTCCCGAAAATCCTAGTACATAGGCGTCACAGTCAAATTCTACGCCTAGTATAAAAAATTTCAAACCCCTACAAATCATGGATAAATGTGCCGATCCTCCTATGGGGTTTGAAACAACTATAGGGTCTACTACTAGAGAAATATCTAAGTGCAAACAATCAACCAAGGAAGTAGAAATAAAAGAATGCGATGCTCCGGAGTCAAAAAGAGTCCCAATAGGAAAATCTGAAATAGAGATCAAACCTTCTACAAAGACTTTCCTACCTCGATCCAGTCCACTAGAAGGTGCTGCATCTAAAGTTTGTACTTGCGCTGTAGGTGCGCCTGCTCTCTGCCCTACCCTCTGAGGACAAGCTCTACTAAGGTGACCAGGCTACCCACAGTTGTAACACCTCCCCTTCATCGTTTCCTTCTTACAGTCCTTTTTGAAATGACCAAGCAATCCACAACTATGACATTTCTCGCCCTTCTTGATCTGCTTTTGAGGTCCTCCTCCTTTCTTCTTGTCCTTATCCTTCTTATTCTTCCATCACTACTTCTTAGAGTTTTCTGATTTAGGAACCTCCTTAACCTCTTCTTTCTTAGCAACATCTGACATGAGAGCCATCTCCACAAGTGACCCATACGTCGCTCCTATAGGTACATGTGTCAATGCCAACCCTTGGAGGGGCTGGTTCAAACCCTTAGCAAACTTGATGGCCTTCTTATGTGGTGCATTAACAAGCTCTATTCTGAACCGTGATAGCTTATTAAACTGATTTATATACTCCTTCACTGAAAGACCCTATGCTTTAGACTAATGAACTTCTCCAACTGCATGCTTTCCTCGGCTTGCGACAACAACTTTCTCTCAAACCTTTCCCGAAATCTAAACCAACCAATGTCTCTACCTTCCATCTCTATATTCTCCCAACAGAAAGAAGCTTCTCCCTTTAGCTGCCAAGATGCAAGCTAAACTCTCGGTCGGTCCTCCAATCCTAACAGTCCAAATATTCGCTCCGTATTCCTCAACCAAGATCGTGTCTCCACGAAATCCTCCATGCTGGAAAATGTCTTGCCTCCTAGACTAGCGAAGTCCTTGCATAGTTTAGAAAAATTAGCTGCTGCAGGTGGATTAACGGGATCTCCACCCGTTGGTGCTGCATTAGGCGCTTGCCCCTACACCTCTGGTGTCATAGCTTCATGGTATCTACGAAACGAGCCAGGGACTTGGACACACTCTAGAAGATTTGGGGCGTCCGCCATTTTATGTAAAGAAAAGAGAATTTAAGCTCGAAAGAATCGAAAGAAGGTTGAAATGGACTTTGGGGGGGACTTTAATAAAAACTCTCTTATACCTGAAAACCATTTCTATAATAAGAGTTTCTTTCTTAAAAACACTTTTAGTTTGAAGATATGGTACTTTTGAAAAATACTTTACATTTATAACAAGTTTTTTAGGAATCCTATAACCTTAGGCTCTGATACCAAGTGAAACACCCCACACCCCTTAGTGTACCTAAAAAGGGCACACTAAAGAATGTGGCGCGTTATAGGTATAGCTAAAGCATCACAAAGACTAAGATTCATAGGTCAAATAAATAAAAACAGTGGAAACATTTAAAATACTTATCATTACTTCACAAAATAAGTCATAAAAATAGAATGTCTTAAAAACAAAATACACATGTCTCGTGAAAAATACAATCTCAGTCACATCATCAGAGTACATAAACAATAAAAATCACCCCTCTCATAAAGTACCATTACATCTAAAGCCAAATGAAAAGAAAACTGAAAAGAAGAAGAAGAATACATGAAGAACTCCAAGAATGTATCTCCAAGCAGTCTAAATCTACTGTCCTCGATTCTGCAGGCCTATGGGGGAAGAGGGAAAAAAGAGGAGTGGGTCATACTATAAGTCAGGTGAGTGAAAGTAATTACTAGCATTCTTAAGCAAGATAAAGATAATAGACTAAGCAATAGTTCTAGTATGAAAGGAAAATACAGAAAAGATAAAACTGGGATAAAATACTATATCTGATTCTATTTGCTTTGATTGTGATTGTTTGCACTTGTTTGAGATTGATGTGATTAGGTTGAAACCTTCTTCCTATTTTAATTAGGCTGAAATCCTAATTCTACCCATTGATCAACCTTCTATATCTGTTGTGCCACTATTAACCAATCCGGTTGGTCATAGCAAAAGACACCTCTTAGCGATTGGAACACAGTAGCGAATTATTTACCATAATCGATGTCGCACGCTTGGTCATCGCCGGTACACACTAACTGTCGCCCCCTATTTTGACCTCTTATTTACCCTAATCAGCATAAGCATGCCCAGCCTCACCTAAGCTGTTGTGAGACCATCAGCCCTAGTCTGAAAGGGGATGCTGCCTAGCCTCACCTAAGTGTTGTGAGACCATCAGTCCTAGACCTAAAATGGAATGCTGTTGGTACCGGTCCTAACAAACAAATTCTAGTTTGCGCCCCTTGCCCAAATCCCCAGATTTGAGCTTCTATCTATTGGCCACTTATGTACCATAATTAGCATAAGCGTGTCCTAGCCTCACCAAACTATTGTGAGACCATCAGTTCCTGACTGAAAAGGAATGTTGTTGGTACGGGCCCTTCTTCTATGTTTTCTTATTAACTTAGTGTAAGTTTTAAAATAAGCCTCTTCTTTTATTTCTGCTATATTTGCTTATTAACTTAACCTAAGTTCTTAAATAAGCCTTTTCTGTTCTTTCTGCTTAATTATAACCTATGTTATAATTATTACTCTTCTATTCTATCTTTTTCGTTATAACCACTAGTTATAAACATGCTTGCAAATGTTTCAAATTTGCCTATTTCAGTCAATCTTCTTTTTATTACAATTCTTTCTTATTTTACATCTAATTTCTGTAAATTCAGTGTTTATTTCTATTTAATCCATATTAGCGAATTCTCCTTTTTTTAATATTCTTATATTTTATTCGTGTAAAAAGTAATAAACAGAAACTAACATTTATAGGCTAAATTCTAACGTAAAACAGATGTAAATAAATACAAATAACTGTAAATAACTATAAATAACTGAATAAAATAGCTGAATAAAAATAACTGAATAAAATAAACTGAAAAGAACTTTAAAAACTAACTGTAAATAACTTATATAAAAATTGTCTCAAAATTGCAGAAAAACTACAACTATTGAGAACACAATTATTTTAAATTACTTAAAAATCTAAAATAGTTACAAAACACTCACCTGTGGTCCTTAGCTCTATTCCTAGGCCTTTCTGGATCCACTTCTAGGGTGTAGAATATTTTTATTACAGAGATCTCTTCCCAAGAAAAATTTTCTTTTTAGGGTCCAGCCTCAGGCAATGAACCCAATTGGGAGAAAATATGAATGAGAAAAATAGCTAGGTCTAGGGTCATATTTATAGTGTAGCTTAGGAATCTTAGGCCGTTGGATTTGAAGATTAAATCTGGTTCAACCACGTCATAGGCTCGCTAGGAACCATCGGATGGAACCACGAACGCACAGGATTGAAGAAAAATCAAAATATGACGTGTACGAACGAAACAGCGTTAAAGAATTAAGCGGGTCGACCAAACTCCTATGGGGGTCGACCAACAGGTCAACCTATGGCCTTGGGAGTCGACCTTAGGGTCAACCTAATCCATTGTTATTTTATTTTTTTCATTTTATTTCTGATTTCTTATTTCTCTCGTATCTTCTCCGTACTGACTTGGATTTCGACAAGTTATATATGGAAATTGATCAGAAAATTGCCACAGACACAATGGTGCAACTCCCGTAGCTTGATTCTGACAATTTCACAAAATTTAATTAATTCTTTAATTAATTATTATAGCTCAAATTTTGGGTTGTTACAGATTTTATTATAAACCCTTCTAAACCAATAGATAATTGAAGTGTGTGATTTGTTTTGAATTATATAGTATGAGCATTATGAGTAAACAGATGAGTAATACTGAGAAGCGTGGGACGTTCGATAATATTTTTTGATTACTCATAGCTCATTGTATAGAATAATGGTGTGTCGTGAGTGCAGTTTACGAGCATTGAGTAAATGGGCGAGTAACACCAGGTGGTATGGGACACCTGAGCTGATATTTGTTCGATTACTTTTTTATGAGTAAATGTCACTTATACAGGGAAATACGGGGTATTATATGATATTATTACATAGATGTAGCTAGCTGAGAGTTGGTAGGCTGAGAGCAATACAAATATTTATTGACTATGTAGAATACTCCTATTATTTAGTGAGGAGTTAAACCAGATTAGGCAAGTATACATCCCAACGGCCTGATGCTGGGTCGCCCCGAATTCATGATATACCTTTTTGATGTGCCTTCGCTGAGAGCAAAGGTTAAGAGCCGCTTGTTAGAACCGGACTAGTGGGAACCAGGTCAAATAGATATATTTCAAAAAAATTCTATTTTTGGATGTATTGAGTCTATGAAGTCTAACGGTTTATTAGATCCATATTTGTTTTAAATAAAATCTTATTTTATTTAAATTGTTTTAAAGGAAATTTTAATTTAATTTATACTAAGCATATTATTATAATGAGCATATCAAATACACTCGTGTGTAAATGGTTCAAGTGCAACATAACATAAGGTGTACTAGGTACTATGTATGTATATAAATGTTGGGATTTGCATCTATAATGTATACACTATCCATTTATATGTGCAGTGATTGTCACAAAGCTTTTTAAACTTAAATATGAAAGTTTCTATATATGTGTAGGCTATAGTCAACTTATGCATTAACTGAAATAAATAACATAAATCACTTAAGTAGATTTGACTGAAAGGAATCAAATTATGAATGTGTAATGGTGTATTTAAGTGATATTAAAAGAATAAGTAAAAGCCATTTATGAGATAAAAGAGAGGTAAAGAATGAAATCTTTTAGCATTCTTTTAACCTTTCTTTAGCTTATTTTTAAAACATTTTAAACTTGTATGCAGATGTATGTATATGTTGTTTTATTTTAAACATATATGCAAATGTTTATATATATATATATATATAATAGTGTATGTGTGTGTTTGCACCAAAAGTTGGCACAAACACCCAATAGAAGTTTTGAAGAGAAATAAATGAAGAATGTAAAATGAAAACAGAGGAAAATAGTAATGAAATAGCAGTAAATCAAAGCAATAACATGAACACAACGATCTATAGTTGTTCGGCATTGTTTGCCTATGTCCACTTTGAATAGATAGCTTTATTTATCACTTTATAAACTGAGTACAATAAAGATCGGATGAAAATCCTTAGTTACAATAGAGTACAAAGCAACTAGCAGCGTAAAAGTCCCGAAAATGAACAACCAAGCCTGTATTTATAGACGAAAGTGGCAAAATATCTCCCTGAAAATTTGGCAGAAGGATCTCCAAACCCATATGGACCCATCAGAGGGATCGCATAGCCCAAATCACAAAGAATAAGGATCGGTACCGATCCCTATTTTCGAGGAATTTGGGGGTGCGATCCCTATGGTAGCTTTGCCATGTTGAAATATGTTTAGCCTCCAAGTTTCATGCTAATTGAATTAGTAGAACTTGAGTTATAGCTTGATCTTTGCTTCAATGTGGATTGCCTTCTATTTTTAGCCGATCCCTATTGAGGGAAGAGGGTCGATCCCTCTTATTTCATCATTTTAAGGTGCGATCCCTAAGGTAGGCTCCTTAGGGTCCCCACATCTTGCTCACAAAATTCCATATACATTAGAGACATGGATTTTGAGTTGTTGATTATTTTCTATTGAGTTGCACTAGCTTCCTTAAACAGACCGATCCTTATTTTGGAGATTGATTATAGTCGATCCCTTCTATATGTTGAACCATATTCCATACTTTGAACATTCTGCATTGCATATCTCTCAATTCCACCGAATTAGGCTAGTATACATCCCAACGGGCTGATGCTGGGTCGCCCCAAACCGGTGATATACCTTTTTGATGTGTATGGTTGAGAGCAAAGGTTAAGAGCCGCTTGTTGGGACCGGACCAGTAGGAAGCAGGTCAAATAGATAGATTTCAAAATTTTCCTATTTTTGGATGTATTAAGTCTATGAAGTCTAAAGATTTATCAGATCCTCATTTGTTTTAAATAAAACCTTATTTTATTTAAATTATTTTAAAGGAAGTTTTAATTTAATTTATATTGAGCATGTTATTATAATGAGCTTATCAAATACACTCGTGTGTAAATGGTGCAAGTGCAACATAATATAGGGTGTACATAGGTACTGTGTACGTATATAAATGTTAGATTTGCATCTATAATGTATGCACTATCCATTTATATGTGCAGCGGTCGCCACAAAGCATTTAAAACTTAAATATGAAAGTTTGTATATATGTGTAGGATATAGTCAACTTATGCATTAACTGAAATAAATAACATAAACACTTAAATAGATTTGACTGAAAGGAATCAAATTATGAATGGGTAATGGTGCATTTAAGTGGTATTAAAAGAATTAGCAAAAGGTATTTATGAGACAATTAATGAGAGGTAAAGAATGAAACCTTTTAGCATTCTTTTAACATTTCTTTAGCTTATTTTTAAAACATGTTAAACTTATATGCAAATGTATGTATATGCAGTTTTATTTTAAACATATATACAAATGTTTATATAAATATATATATATATTAGAGAGTGTGTGTGTGTGTGTTTGCACCAAAAATTGGCACAAACACCTAATAGAAGTTTTGAAAAGAAATGAATGTAAAATGAAAACAGAGGACAATAGTAATAAAGCAGTAAATCAAAGCAATAACATGAACACAACAATCTATATTTATTCGGCATTGTTTGCCTATGTCCACTATGAATAGATTGCTTTATTAATCACTTTATAAACTGAGTACAATAAGGATCGGATGAAAATCCTTAGTTATAATAGAGTAGAAAGCAACTAGCTGCATTAAAAGTCCTGAAAATGAACAACCAAGCTTGTATCTATAGACGATGGCTAAATATCTCCCTGAAAATTCGGTAGAAGGATCTCCAGACCTATATGGACCCATAAGAGGGTCGCATGGCCCAAATCCCAAGGAATAGGGATCGGTACTGATCCCTATTTTCAAGGAATTTGGAGGTGCGATCCCTATGGTAGCTTTGCCATGTTGAAATATGTTTAGCCTCCAAGTTTCATGCGAATTGAATAAGTAGAACTTGAGTTATTGCTTGATCTTTGCTTCAATCTGGATTGCCTTCTGTTTTTAGCCGATCCTTATTGAGGGAAGAGGGACGATCCCCCTTATTTCATCTTCTTTAGGTGTGATCCCTGGGTTAGGCTCCATAGGGTCCCCACATCTTGCTCATAAAATTCCATATTCATTGGACTCATGGATCTTGAGATGTTGATTGTTTTCTATTGAATTGCACTAGCTTCTTGAAACATACTGATCCCTATATTGGAGGTTGATTATAGTCGATCCCTCTAATATGTTGAACCATATTCCATACTTTGAACATTCTGCATTACATGTCTCTCAATTCCATTCGATCACTGGTTCATATTACCATCTGTACTTGACTTTTGGACCTTACAATCATCGCCTTGGACTTACTGACCTTGATGACAGTCGAATCTAACTTGTCCAATCAATTCGAATATAGCCAGGGAAAAATGTGGGATGACACTTACCCTCCACAGTACATCTTGTGTTGAACATGATGTGCTTTTATCGAAGTAGGTTAGAGCCATTGGAAAGAAATCCATCCAGTTTTTTGAATAGTCAGTATCCTTCCCTCGAATTATTTTCCCAAATCGTTGTATCTCTCTTTGATCATCATGACGTTTGGTCGATTTCCAATAGCATAAATCCAGGATATATTTCATCAGCGATATCTATGTCCAGTTCTATAAGACTAGTAAGCTTTGGCTATCTGATCTAATCTCGGACTTGAAAGCTTCAGGTTTGAATCCAATTTCTGTCGATTTCAAAAATTGAACTTTTAGATTATACACGTGCACTTTCGGATACACGTACTTGTCATTGGCTCCTGGATGCGTTTGTATGCTTACAGGTCATCGCTAATTTTCGTTGTGGTAGATGCAATTTCATTGCACATGGTATATATGTACTTTACAGAATCTTCATGCCCATACTTACATGCATATGGGCCCATAGCCGATCCCTTCATTTCTTCCCTTTTTTAAGATACATATATAGGGATCTACATTCTTCTACACTACTACAAAACAGGTTATTTGCATCGGTTGTTCACCCCCCTGTTGCATCAGTTCTACAACCGATGCACATGCAACCGACGTAATAAACTAAATTTTTTTGCACCGGTTGTAAAACCGATGCAAATAGTCATCTTTTGCATCAGTTGTCAGTAAAAACCGATTCAACATAAGATCTTTGGCTTAAAACCAGTCCCTTATATTGCACCGGTTGGTAGTAACAACCGATGCAACAAGACATTTTTTGCATTGGTTGTTACTGTCAAGCGGTGCAACATTGGGGCAATTGACTTTAAAAAGTCTTCTATTTTGCATCGGTTATTTCTAACAACAATTATTGCATGCAATATTATAGTCATTTAAAATCAAATTGGACGGCAAATACATATTGAATAAGGTAATACCAAATAAATATATTTCAATTATAGTGTTCATAATCCATATAAAATAGTGATTCATACATTCGTTTTAGTACAACAATTCGGATCTTTAGTACAAGTAATATAGTCTAGATTGTTAAGTACCCTAATACACCAACGCTTCCACCATCATTCTCAACAGCAACTTTGATCCAAAACAAGAACCTGAGTTGAAATAATAGATATGATGTCAATGAATAAAAATGTATTTGAAGTTAAGTAGTATATAAAAGAAGAATCTCTATGAAAAACTTGGTCTAGTTCCAAGTCATGCATCTCATAATTCGATATCGCTGTCAACGTAGGACAATGCTTAAGCTCACTATTGATACAAGAAGCTTCATAACAACTCCTTGGATGAGCATCCACAGAGCCTTGACTCCACCCATAATTGGCATCCCATTAAAGAGTTGCCCTCCACCCATACAGGATTAGTATAGTGCATATTGTTTTGCCTATAGACAGTTGTTAATTCATTCATACACACACACCCTCTACTACCCATCCTATTCACAGCTACATAAAAGTGCACAGCCCCTTTTTTTGTTTGTAAATACACGTACAGGGTAGAACTCACTCAAACACACATACTCATTAATACAAAACACACAATTTCCATTCTCAAAACCCAACGGCCTAAACAAACTCACAATTGGTCCATAATTTTCGAAAAGAACATGTATTGCTGACAGGCTGTCATATTCATGTGGCACATAACACATATATATGAGAACGTCTTTTAATATATATGAAGATATACATGAGAATATGTGAACAAATCGGTATGCATAATATGCGCACACACTGAGTTTGCAATTATAAACTTCATAGTGTAATAGAAGATATTAGAACAATAATTATCAACTAGTATCTAATATGTAAAATGAAACAAAATTTATGGTCAGAGTAAAGAAATCGCAATATAAATTCAAAATTCATCAGGTAGACATAGTTGCTAAAACCAACAATATAAATGGTTAATATACAGAGTAGTGCTAAATAATAGGTATTGGAAGCATATGCCCATCAAGAACAGAATTTCCTGGAAAACACTAATACAAACTCTTCTTACATCCCACAAGTTAATAATAGGAGATAATTAAATGGTATTTTTATTTAACATTGATTTCATCTAATGTTTGTAGCCATTAGCACATTAATTTGTAAACATCACAACAGATGAACAAATGAAAGAAATAAGAGATATGCGTACCTGATAGCAGCCACACCTTCTTCTTCTCCCTCTTAATTCATCTTTCCCCTCAATGTGTACATTTTTATTAACAGTTAAGTAATTTATATTTTTAATGTAATAATTAAACTATTAATTAGATTGACAGGTGTCTATACGTTAATTATGCATATTCTACTTTTTTATTTATCAGCGGCATAATTTGCCATGGCAAATAAAAAAGGATGACATTATGTCTAGACTAGGTTAATCTACTTACCACTTCAATGTAATGTGAAGTTATAATAAAGTAACTCCACACTAATAAATTGAATCAGTATGGGAATAATACAGCTAAACAATGAAATTGAGATACAATAAAACAGAAATTGAAAAAAACAAGTGAACACATGATAACTCACAGTAAGGGGAACTATTGTTCTACTTTTACATCTTTTCTTCCGATTATTTAAAAAAAACACTGATCTGCATGGAATGAAGATGTGTTATGGTGCTAAAACTTACAAAGGAAATCAACAAAATTTATACCATATTCAGCTCATTACAGTTAACATATTAACATCAGCTGCTTTTGTTAAAAATCAAAACAGAAGTTCACTATGCTCTTTTCTTTTTGGAAAAATTAACATAAAAGTAATGATTAATTGGTGAAATTCAACAAATACACAAGTGTGAAAAATTACCATAGTACATAAACATCAACCTCTGGCCTTTTGGTCCTCCACGGTCCACGAAGAAGATGAAGACGATCAATTGAAAACTGTTGTGTTGCAACTAATACCTGCAATTGTTCACGGATGAAAGGGATATATTTCTATGCATTATCACCACATGATGATAACGGTCCAGACTGTTTAGTGTGATATGCAGAATCAACTTTGCGAACAAAGTCAGTCAGCTCTTGGGATGAAGTTAGTGTATTCATAACCTGCCAGAAAAAATAGAGCATGTTAACACTACAAAAAACAATATATTTTACATTTGACAGCTTGAAGTCATCCAATGAACTATTAGAAAATCGCCTTTTTGTTTCAGTAGAAAAATCAAGGTATTACATATGAATATTGTTTCATATAGGAGCTTAATATCTATCATCCATATTCATGTGGTCTGAAACCCCAAATTACAGATCGAAGCTTGTTCTAGTCTCACTGCCTCATTGAATCAAGGTCCCGAAAAGAATTTTCCAAAGTCTCATTGTAATCGAAGTTTGAAAGCACAAAATTGGAGCAAGGAGAAGAGAGATGAAAGCAATCAGCAAGAGGCAGCAAACACCTAAAACTACTGCTGATCAGGGTTTCATATTGAGAAAATATCTAACTGTTTATTGTGTGATATCAAACCGAAAATATGATTGAATTAAAGGAAACTGTATATGGCATGTGCATCTTGGGATGATCTCTGACCCTTTAAGGACATACTCAGCACCATCTACTGGATAAATGACATCATTTTCCGACAAATCATTCCACACGTATCCATTCTTGTAGCTTCTATATCAATTTTTCAATATGAAAAGAATAATCCTTTATTAGTAAAAGTTTTATAAATACATATTATGCATTAGTAATCAAGAGTGCTACCTCTTGCAAGACAAGCAATAAGAGTGGGCATGCCTTTGCCTCTTAAAACTGTAAGCCTTTCCATCACACTTAATTTTATATCAAAAGTCGATCATACATACATACGGCTTGATGTACATAGAAGTTAGCAACTTCAGGGTAGTTACACTTAACTATTTGGTTTGACATAAGAATTCTTTATTTTTACTTTATTTATTTTGTACTTCGTGGGAAATTCAAAAGTATTCTTATTTATTCTACACTCCAAATTTAAAAAAAAGATTGAAAAAAAATGAAAGAATTAAACTAATAAAGATGACTGTATCTAAATTTTGAAACAACCTATTTAAATTTTATTTTGCCAAGTGTAGAACATGACAATCAAGTAATTTAATGGAAAAAATAATGATAAATTTATTCTGTTTTCTAGCACATTGTTAGATATTGAAGTGGTTTGCATCAAGGTTTCTCTCTCAAATTGAGCTGTCTCGGCCTACAAATTCTAGGTAAATGATTAAAATACTTTTTACCACTATATTTTTTCCCTTTTTCCCTAAATATTTCTTTAAATCACTATTTGCATATATATCCTATATCTGCAGTGTTTATAACCATAATTTGTATAAACAGTGCTCAGAAGGTCACAATCTAAAGATCTTTCTAAGCAAAAAATACAAAAAGAAAAAAGGAAAAAAAACCGTTTATCAATATAAATCAAGAAGAAGAAAAACCTCTAAGCCTAAGATGCTGATTAGGAAGATCGAAGATGAGAAAGCTCCATGAAATGGGGATGTTCCAACTGACCATTTCTACTAAGATAATAAACAATTTGAACTCTTTTTGCAACTAAACCATTTCTACAGACTCTACAACTATTACTATTGTTGCCATTAAAGAAATATGCAGCTTTTGCTCTATTTGGGCTTGTTTCTCTGCTCATTCTTCTTGATCTTCTTACTCCATTATTACCATCCATTTCTTCAATTTTTATACCAAAATAAAATGAGCAAGGAAGCAGAAAATGATGAGAAAAGTTGATCAGTGTGAAAATGAAAAGCAAGGTACTATAAAGAGTGGCAAAAGGCACGGTGTACAGTGTTGAATAAAACGTACCCAAATTAAATCAATGTAGCCTTGCATTATCAATTATTCTAATTAACAACTGTTCATTTCATTAGGCCAGATAATATTTAAGATTATGACTTATCCCAAAGTAAATCATTGTTTTATCATATTATTCCAATTAGAATTTAAAGAATACCCGAGCAAGATAATTTTGGACTGCAGCTGCTTGCTTGATGCTTCGATCTTGGAGCTTGACTGATTGAGGCTTTGAGCTGTCAATTGGACATAAGTTCACATGCTTACTTAATCTGAATCCAATGGACTTTTTTGGAGATACTATGCCAAAATAGAATCCAAGTGCTTGCTCATGCTGTCAATTGGATTCAGAAGCGAGTCTGGTCTGTCCAGAGTCGCCGCCGCCAATCGCGTCCATATGCCAGCCTCGTCGCCGCCTAAGTCTGATGGAGTTCGTTGATGTTGCAGCGTTATGTGGCTATGCCTTGTCGCTGCATCTTCTCTTCAGCTGTAATTTTATTTGGGTTGCGTCTCTAGCAACAAGGACACTCTTTTGAATAACCATTCGCCAGGCCTCACCGTCTCAATCGCCTTTTTCTGAAACCCACTAAAATCTATGCAATTGGGAAGATCTAAGGAAGAAAGAGCTAAGAGACCGTGTTTGAGATCTTGGATTATGTAAAGGTGCAACGACGATTCAAGAATAACCGTAATTTGATTACAGTGAACTAAGATTTGGGATTTGGAAGCATGTGAACTGGAGGTGAAGTATGAGGAGTTGCATATGTGGATTAGCGGTTGGATTTGGAATTTAGGCTTAAGGAAAGATGGGAAGCGGGAAATGAAAATAAGAGGGCGGCAAACAACCATTAGTATTGGCTACAAAAAATTAATGCAAATAAAGGTAGTTGCACCGGTTGTAAATAAAACTGATGCAAGTAACACTATTTGCATCGGTGTATTTTCTTCGGTTGTTGACGATAACCAATGCAAATTGTATTTTTGTACTATCTACTGTTTTCCACATACCAAATGCATCGGTTGTTAAAACGTAACCGATGCAAATACTTCTATTTGCATCGGTTGTGGTAACAACCGATGCAAATGAGGCGAAGCAACATGCGTATTTTGTACTAGTGCTAGCCGAACCCTCCTCCTTTTTTGTATGCTGGGATAGGCATCCCTTTAGCCAATCCCCCTCTTTGTATATGTTCATTGGGATTAGCATTCTTCTAGCCAATCTCTTCTTCCTTTATTTTAATTTGGTGAAGAAAACAAGGTAGGCGGACCCCATCTAGCTCCATATATAAGCCAAAACTTTCCTTCTATCCTACACTTATTCATCTTCCTTCACTTACTTTTTCCTTCTCCACGGCCGAACCCTCATTCTAGTTCCTTAAAGCCAAACCATCCTTCCTTTCATCAACCCGATCCTTTTCCTTAGAAACAAATATTGCCTCCTTCCTTTGATTTGCCATCTTCTCTCATTCTAAACCACTGCTCCATCCTCGACTCGAATCAAAATCAAAAATATTCTATCAAGCAACTTGCACTCTTTAAACTTAGGTTGGTTTTCTTTCTTTTCGCCTTTAACTTGTGACGAGATGATGGGTTCGATCATGTTAATTCATTGGGAAATGAGATGGATGATAGTGTAGAGTTCGGTGAAGTAGCAAAGGAGGAGGAGGAAAGGAGCATAAGATGAAGGAAACATAGGGATTAGTAGTAGTGAAGTATAAAGGGGTCGGTTGGAATGTTTGAGAGAAGCACAAAAATGTTGAGGAAAGGGATCAATTGCTTGTGGCTCGCATGGAGGGATCGGTAGGATGGTTGAGTTGAGGGATTGGTGGTTTTGCTTTAGGGATCAGTTGTAGGCCTTGCAATAGTGTTTCATCATTTTGGAGCATGGAGGGATCGGTTTTTTTTTGGTGTGTTGTAGACGGAGGGATCAGTTATTGGCTTCTCAAGAGGGATCGGTTGTTATAAGGGAAAGGGATCGACAAAAATAGGGATCGTCATAAATAAGGTTTAGCTATTTGTACTCGGCCGATGGTTTGAATTGAACTTGAAAACCAATCCATATTCACTTGTTTGAACAATTAGAACCAATTCCATCCTAATTGTAACGACCCATAAATTTCAATTGTTTTAATAACGTAATTAGTTGTAATTTTTGAAATTTTAAACGATAAAATTTTGAAATAAAAACTTAATATTTGGAATACGTCTAGTTAAACATAGCAACTGGTAAATTTTCGTCCGAAAATATGAAAGTTTATTTTGCGCGTAAATTCACTTCAATTTAATCAGTTAAAAAGCGATGAAAATAAAATGTTTCCGAAACCTAAATATTTTTACATAGAAAATTCTAAAACATCTTCTGAGCAAGATGTCAGTTTGTCGTTTTTCCAAATTCGGACTTCTTTGGCTCCGTCGATCTTAATCTTCTGCGTTTTTCTTGCATTTTCCGCCAGTAGAAAATTTCGAATTTTTATAAATTCGATCATACCACTGATATCTGTGTACCATTTCGACAGTCTCGTCGTGCCGATCTCAACAGTGTATTTATCTGTATATTTCGAAATTCGATACGCGTTGAAAACCGTGAAACAGTCAACCGTATCGGTACCCGTTTCATGCCTTTTTTGGTTCTTGTCCTTTGGTTGTCAAACTTGTATAGGAATAGCCGTCTACCATTAATATTAACAACTGTTCATTTATAACTTTTGTCATTCCCGGTTACAATTCACATAGCTGGTTTCTTCCTTCTATCTCCATTTCTTAAAACTAAACCCAAACATCAGCCTCCTCTTTGCTTAATAAAAAAAAAATTTAGCAAATATATATACATCAGAGAATGCTTCCTGCATACGTGCTTCCTCCTTATGTCCATTTGCTTGAACCCGTCTTCTCCACATCCTCCCCGAACCATTCTTCCCACTCGCTCCTTCTCTGTTCCGTTCTTCCCAAGATAAAAAAAAAGTGGAAGATTTATGCTGCCGAGATCTACCCACAACCACCCTAAACTCCGGCCCCTGCCTAGTACATCTCCTCCGTCTCTGCCAAACCCCATTCGCATTGCCAACCACCGCCAGAGGCCCGCGCCCACCATCTCCATGACCACCAGCTCCGGACCCGATCAACCAACCCGCATTAGCCACGTGTCTGCCCTTCCACCCATCCCCACCTAGGCCAGCCGAGCTTCTTCTTCTTTCCTTTTCTCTGCGTTTTATAATGGCAAGGTATATCTATCATAATATATGTGGAGTATTTGAAGTATGTTATGGGAGGTAGTTATATTATAAAGTTATATATATATATATATAATCTGGGCAACTATAGTTGTTGTGAGATGTGTATGAATGGTTCAGGTTGCCTAGCTATTAACTATTGTATGTTGCATATATTTTTAAAGTCGTCAGTTATATATAGGTATAATTTTATACAGTTTTTCTGCATATAAGTCAGGAATGATTTATTCAGCTTATATATAACGTCTGTTATCTAGCTGCATAATATATATATTAGTTTTGATTTATCAAAGAGTACGTTATTTACATATATATCCTACGTCGGTTATATATAGTTTTGTAGTATGTTTTAGTTGAGTATATGCATGTCAAGCAACCGATTTTAGTATATACAATTCTATATTATAAGTATATAAAGTTATAATAAGTTATACAAGTTTTGTTTGATCTCGAAGTATATATAAACATTGTTTTAAATGCTATTTTTGTATTGTTTATTCTATATATACTCACGTAAGTATTGATTTTGCTGTTATATACAAAATTGTATAAAAGTATCTAGAAGGTGCCTGTCAGTATAGATGTTAGTTTAAACATATAATTATAATATAGCTACTGTGTATATGATGTAGGCTTGCATTTCAATACGGTGGAGCCAAGTCTATGCTTTAATAGGGAGGGTCTATATTGAATTTTATTGATTTTATAATATGTATGTATGTACATAAATATACATATGTTTATATAAACTGTTGTTGGCTAAATATAATGTGGGTACGTGTGGCTAAGGGATATTATATCTATGTGATTATGCACATCAATTTGAAACATAAGTATCTTAATAAAGTATACTGGGACTCCACTTTTGATGTATATAGATAAGTATTCGTTTTAAAAATAATATATATATCTTTGGTTTTAATAGTTGAGTTTTAGAACGATGATTTTGAAATGTATATATTTAATTTAAAACGTGTTTGAATTTAGCACATGTTTTGTATATATAAATAGTTGTATATAGTTATATCTATATAAGTTCAGTTATATCTCTTGTCATCATCGATTGGTTCTAATTTGAATTTCGTCAATCCCTCATCTTTCAGCTTTTCCGTTTGGATTCATGCCTATCTCGATTTGCTCGGGAATTCATAGTTCAATTTCATTGTCAAACCGCTCTAGCCTCGAAAGGTAAGCACTCACTCACGATTAACGTTCTTTTATTTATTAAATTTGATTTCAATTGAAACGACAATTGAAATATGCTTCTGTTAGTTAATTACCATGTTATATGCTATTACCAGTATCAGTTCACCTGTGACATTTGACACCATTATCTGTTAATTATTTATGTGATGATAATGAAGTTTGGCTGATAATTGATTGATTGTTGATGTTTATATTGGACGTTAAATTGTTAGTGTTAAATGATAAATAGTATGCAAAATTGAAATGGATATAGGATAGTTAACGATTTTAAAACTGATTTATATGTTAAATTTGATTAGTGGAATATGACCCCTTTTTAATTGTTAAATTAATTGACATGTAGAATAGTGATAATTACACTTTGAACCATCGGCGTATATTGAATTAATTGTTGTAGTGTAAAAATTGAAATTGAATGACAAGTGAAGAACCATATAAATAATTTGTGGAATAATCTTAAATCTACGTGAAATGATAGTGTAGATTCTAGAAATAATTATATTAATTTGCACAAACAACAATGTAAATTAATACGATTATTTCGGGATTATTTAAATTGATTATTGGATTGAATTTGGTTGTTGTTATTGCTTGTTTATTATTTTGACACCATCCCAGTTATCACACTGCAAGTTCCCTTTTGCTATGCTTTGATTTTGAAATTGAATTGGAATCGGGTTGAAATGATAAATACCCAAATTGAACTTTGACCTAGGATAGGAAATTAAATAAAACCCGATTGGTCAATAATTTGATTTAAAAATAAACGAAGATTTTATTTGAATAAATAATATGGTTTTGAAATGAAGTTGAAATTTGAATTTTTAATGAAAGGAACATGTTAGTATTTAATAATCTGAAACAAAATATTAACAATGTAATTGATGAAAGAATGTTGTCTAATTTGAGAAATGATTGAATTAAGTTGAAATGATTTAATAATTAAGTTTGAAATTATAATTAAGTTTGAAATTATTAAACTTTGAAATTATTTAATAATTAAGTTTTGAATTTTTAATAATTAAATAAGATTGAATGATTTAATGATCAAATTGAATTGAATTCTTTAATAAGAAAAATTGAACTTTTGAATAAGTGAATTTTACTTCGTAATAATTGAAATTGAGTTTCTTTATTAATTAAGTTTTGGAAAATTATTTAAGTAAGTAAATAAGTGAAATTGAATTTCCTTAACAAGAATTAAAATGTGATTTATTGAAATTAATGTAAGACTTGAAATTTAAAGAATTTGGTTTGATGAATATAATTTAATTAAATTTGTAAGTTTTGATATAATGAAGTTGAATTTAAATAATGGATTTAATGAATTGGAAATTTGATAGAAATTGTTTTGAATGGCAAATTTACTTAATGAATATTAAATGAAATCGATAAATGAATTTGGAATTGATTTGAATGTTGAATTAAATTAATTTAAATTATTTCAAAATGAAACTTATATACGAACTTGAAGCAATATTTGAATTGTTTTAAATAAAGAATTGAAACTGTATTATGAGACTTTGAAATGGTAATTTGGAAGTTTTGAAACGTAAATTATGGAAATTGGTTTAGAAAGAGAAATGAAATGTTGGTTTACAAATTCTAATTGTAATTATAATTGATTTGGTTTTTGAAATATATAACCGACCAATCGGCGCAATAATACGTAGTTATTAAAGAGACCGGGATCGGATATGGACATACTCTCTGTCGATACCGAAAACCACTTTAATAACTAACATTCGCGGAGTGTTGATCCAGGACGAAGTGGTTGGAATGATGTACGTGATGACTGAAGAAAGAGAACGATAATGGATAGCCTTGACACTTGTGTCAAATTGGAAATGACTAAAACAGGAGCCGTGCCGGGCCAATGGAGGATTAGCTACCTCAAGTGGACACACTTCGTCGAACTACTCATTACTTGTTGTCGATTGGTGCACCCTTGATTTTAGGAGTGTTGTTTCACGGTGTTGCGAGCGCTGCGGCGTTGCGTTCTCACCAGTCCGGATCAGGCAAACGGTAGTATCACTACCTTGGGTATTGCCTCATGTGCCTTGTCATACTTGTATCCCTTTATTCGCGACCACTACGAATTTGTTTTGTACCTTTAGTATATGGATTGCCCTCTGATGACTTCCGGTTTTGGGGAAACTACGGTCTTGTATATGCTTTTGGGAATAAAAATGTGTTAAGGGTGGAATGGGCCATGACTTAACACTATTTTGATACCTTATATTACTGATAGACATTATCTACTTAGCGTACATTACTACTTAGTAGATAGTTTAACGGATCCTTAAAGGATGATTATTCCAAACATCCTTTGAGTTACTTGTATTTCAATTGCTATTTCACTTGAGTTGGATTTATTGATATAAGAATGTTAATCCTGACTCGAGTGTCTTGTGTTTTTGCTTTACGCTCGGGTCAGACTGAGTGTACCAGTATTCGAGGCTCACCTTTGAAGTTGGAGCTTTGCTTGAAGATCCAGCCATCTATTCTGCTTTCAGTATTCGATGATTCCAGTGATGTATTCTGATTTGTATCTGATGTATCGTATTACTCTTCCGTTGTATCTGGTTTAACTCTAATGTAACTTATACATTTATATAGTAGCTTCATGAACTACTATCTCTTTTATTTCCGCTGCATTTATTACTCTGTGTCTGTGATCTGTGATTATATTTATTAACTGTATATGTTCAGTTTTGCCAAATTTAAATTAACAACGCGGTATTTTGAGCAATTCAACTCCGGCATGTGTGTCTACCTATGCACTTATAATGGATGCGAATGGTCCAAAATATCGGGTCGTTACACTAATGGACTTGAGCATATGATGATAATGAACAATAGGACTTGCACATTCAATATCTAATTCAAAGTTGAACGACCAAACATCTGGGATTTAGAACATGAACTGAAACTTAACATATGGACTTTAATAATGGATTTCACACTTCGATATGCCGACGGTGGATCCCAAAGCTTACATAACGGATCAATCTAGTCGCTAGTTGAGATGGTCAGTGATGACGATCGCTTTTGTCGGAATCCAAAATCTTGTCACTTACTTTTGCTTTTTATTTTGAACTACTTATCTCTACACTACATGACAATGCACCACACTAGCTTACACTTAGCATGGGGGGCAGGTAAAATTTTCTAATCTCGATTATCTATTGAGTTTAGTTGTTATGGACTCCAGACGTTCAGAGCTTCTAGCTACAATGTCTTCCAGACCAACATCATAACATAGCAATCTCTGATGTTCCCGTCCTCCCGGCGGAAGATATAAGTCATGCCCTAATGCTATAGAAGGTGCTATATTTTTAGATAACCTGAGGGATTCCCAAGCCTCAAGAATTGGCGAGGCCGCTCTTCGCAGTCAATGCTCTAGACATAGGATTCATTTGGAGGTGTTCTGGTTCCTTTGGTGAACGACATGGCTCATTTGCCCTCGGAGGGGTATACAGTATGCAATAAGTCCATGTGCTGCATCGGATGCATGCTGCCCTTCAATTCATTTATCCGGGAGATGCTAAAATATCTTGGAATAGCTCCTGCTCAACTACACCCGAATAGCTATGCCTTTATTCAAGGCACTTCTTGCTATTCATGGACATTCTGCTCCGCTCTCCTGTGGACATCAAGTTTATTTACAACTTCAAATGATGGATAGGAAGCCTTTCCTAAACTTTCCTTGAGCCTCTGCCTAACTATCATGTCTTAACTAGCACTGGAACAAACTCAGTCACTTTAAACACGAATGGTTCCATATCCAATGTCCACCTGGCTTCGCAAGGAGATGGTTGGAAGGACGTAAGTGTTGTCTTCACTTTATTCTCAAATTCTTTAGTCCAAGTCATATCATGAACTAACTAATAATTTGAAAATTTATAGTTATCCATCCATGTCTAAAGGGCAAAATTTTCTCAAAGGTGTGCCACCCTGGTTAACAACAGGGACATTGGATCCTTGTAACCGATGAATGGTTATCTTTGTTTGGGCTGTTGGAAGAAGGTCGCAGCATTGGGCTTCCAGGAAGCGCTGCACCACCATGAAATGTTGCAGAACAAGAAGGCGATACCAATAACCTTATCGTGTCCCCGGTCGAGGGGGCTCAGGACGACACCGAAGAGGGTGGAATTAGAGGTTCCAAAATCAATAAGCCTGCCAATGCTGATGCGAGTTCGGGCACTGTGCTTGCGGTCGAACCTTCACAAGGCGCACAACCTCACATGCCAGCAGGGAGAGGAAAAAGGCTTGCATATAAACTCTATAAGAGAAAACCCACTAAAGAGCCTAAGTTTATTATCACTTCCATTGACGAAGAGTCTTCCACTCAACATTTAGAAAGCTCGATGGAAGGGTTCTCGAATCCTCCAATCCCTGATGACATCATGACTTATGACTTCCCAAACATCAGTATTGGGGGGCTCAATTCTCCCACCAGAAGTGGTGGCGGCATTCTTCCTACCTGCAAAGGGGAGAAAACTCCTATAAGTAAGGCTATAGTGACTGGTCCATCAGGAGGATACTAGGACACTCGCAATCATGCGCACTTCACTAAACGATTTTCGTTTTTTGTTCGATGGTCACTTATACATTATTTTTTGGTTTGTAGGTGCTATGTCTCAATCCCGCGCCTTTGATTGCTTGAGAGGCTGTTCAACTCAGTACAGATCCAGTCACGGTCCAGAATCGGGTAGGCGTACAGAGAGATGACGATTGGGAAAGAAGTCGTCGTTCAAAGGAGTCTTCATCTTTCAAACATAAATCCCACTCTCAATCGTCTCGTCAGGAATTTAAGCCCGATCTTCCTTTAAATAGCAACGATCAGACTTCTTTCCATGCCCTTCAAGTTGCTATGCCTCCTGAGTAGTACTCTGGTTCATCTGGTTTCGGGTAGTCCCGCGATCGTAGGTCAAGCAAACGTCCACTTGTTATTTCTGATCCTGCTTTGCCTAATGCCGCTCCTTAGGTTTCTACGGCAGAGAAATTGGCCAAACTTAAGGTCAATTTTCTAAAAATTTGCTTTGATAGACTTAGGTTTCTTCCTTCCATTCATGCAATTCCAGGGAGCACAAAAGCGAGTTCCCTTGCATGTGTCAATGACGTTTATGTGCAACACGAATCATTCCAATACCTTGTTGAAAAGATCTCTGAGGTGTCTATCGAGAAACAACATGAAATTGAAAATCTCAAGGTAGAGGTGATCCATGACAAAGATATAATTAAATATCAAGACAATGAGATCTCAGAATTGATAGCGAAGCTAACCGAGGCAGAAAAAAGTGCCAAAGAAACATTCAAGGCGGTTAGTCATCTAGAAGCTGCCCATAAAAAGGAGCTAGATACTGCCCACAATCGCAGCGGTGTGCTTGCTTTAGAAAAAGATACACTGCAAAAGGAGAAAAATATTTTGGCCCACCGCATTGAGGAGCTTAAAGAACTCCTTAAAAAAGAGAAGGAAGAGAAGCTCAAAGCCCAGGAGGAGTCGTAGAGATATTGTGAAGAAGCTGTCGAAGCCCTAGGACTAAAAATTAAGCTTCACAAGCAACTCGCTCAGATTGAAGTCCTCGAAGGAGAGGTAGGAAAAGCTGGCTGCAATGAGGTTAGAGAGCATATCAAGGCCCGGTTAGAAGATACCAAAGAAACTAGTCGAAATGAAATTAAGGACATGTTTGATCCTCTGATCGTGTAATATAATGCTAAAGTCTTAATTCGTCGCAATCTGAGTTTCCTGGGAGAGGGTTATCTTGAATTGCTCGCCGAGGCCTGGGAATACATTGTTGAAATAAAGAAGAAAGCCCTTTATGAAGCTGATTTAGATGAAGAGAAGCTGGTGCAAGAGATCATTCGCTGGGATGAACCTTTAGACCTTGCTGCTGTGAGATTCCGACACTTTGACATTTTAGCACCTTCTGGCAGAGGAAAAATATTGAAGAGTCTTCGAATTCCGATCCAAAAGGTCCCCCTGCACTTCAAATGGCTGGAGCGTCAGTTTCTCTTGGCCCAGGATAGGATCTGACTATGATCCGGACAGACCCGGCTATCAATCAAAGGTAAAAACTCCTATTCTAGAGGGGAGCACTCCGGTGACAGCTGAAAGTCAGCCGAATACAGGTATCCCACTTTGTTCTCCATTATTTGAGAGATTTCATTCCTCATGCCCAATAGTCATGGGATTATCTTTTTGTTTTCGTGAATCCGTAGTTCTTCCGGGTCCTAGCCAGACTCTAGGAAGTGATGCCACCGTGGAGAAACAATCGACATCTACTGAGGTTCTGGCGGCCACCGATGTTCTAGGTCCCGATGCTCAAGTTACTGAAGCGCTTGATGATGATAAAGCCGAAGACCCATTGTTGCTAGATGAATAGGATGACGTTGTGCCACTAGCGCCATCAAACATACCGATGGTCTGAGTTTAAAAGAGTGCATCGAGAGAGAGAAGTTGCTAAAGAAAAAAGCTAAGGACGCACCTGCCGATGTGGACATTGACGATCCAAATCTCATCCCATACAAGTCATTCCTCCCGACGGGTCATTTCCCGAAGAACTCCTTCCAACATCTGAAAGCTCTCCCACCAAGGGCGGTCGAGGATCAAAAGGAGGAATGGGCGGAAGTTCAAGTGGATCCACTCCTAAAAAATCCAAAAGGGAGAAAAAGCTGAAGAAATAGCTTTCACTTCGGTTTGGTTTGTATATAGCTTGTGCAGCTGTTTTCTTTTTTGTTGGTCGTGATTATGCGGGTACGACCCCCATTTTTATATAAACTTGTATCACAATTTTGAAGCTTATTATGAAAATAAAAGTTCTTTTTTTTGCCAAACTCTTATGTGAATTTTTATTTAAGTAGTCGAGCTATTACTTTTCCATTCAATGTACTTGTGATTCGTTGCTTGTTGATTCGGATGAAAATCCGTTAATTCTATCCCAAGGCCTCCATGTGGTCATGGCTCTGAGTCGTACTAAACACGGGGCTCGAGCCCTAGTGTTACGCTGTTAGATTCAGCGGTTTTAGTGATTGTTCTCTTGCCCCAGTCTCAGGTTAGTGGAGTTAGAAATTGGATGGCCAAACTCCATCCTTAGGTAGTTTATACTGCTCATGTTGGTCTCAAGCCGGAGCTTATGGAATAGTGAGTGGTCAAACCACACTCTTCTATATGTTTATACTCATATCCACACTCTAGGGATAAGAGTCAGTTGGTGGGTAATCGAATCGCACCCGACTTGTGTTTATAATCCAATCCACACTCTGGGGACTTAGAGTTATTTCGGAATAAAGTCAGATCGTACTTTCCTTATTTGATTGATTTACTCCCAAGTCTAGGGTTTAACTTGGTGAGTGATTGGTCATGTCACAATCACTTTTGATTTATTTCTGTCACATTGCTCGATGGGATTAATTTGATTATTGGATGGTGAAGTCACATCTTGTTCTCGTTATGTACTCCATCCATCGGGTTACGAATGAGAATCATCAAATGGAAGGTTGGACCACGTTCATTTTGTTTAGTTCAATTGTGAACTTATGTAATCGGCTAGCTCCAAACTCTAGGAACCTGCTCGGACATGTTAATATTAGTTAATCGGGTATCATAACTAATATGTAATGCTACAGCAATCACGGATATAAAGGAAACTTCAAACTTTATTTGCCAAATGGAAAGAAACAACATAATTTGTCTTATTACATATTTGGGAAAATCAAATGCTAACGCAATTCTGAAATTGAATACAGCTGAATGAAAAAGAAATAAACTAAGTGAAATAGTATCGTAAATGCTCACTATTCCACGCCCTTGAGAGTGTGATGCCATCAACAGTCGCTAGCTTGAAAGTTCCTTCTCCAAGCCTCTGTTTAATGACATACAGTCCTTCTCGAGTAGGCTTCATGTGTGACTGGGCAGGAATAACCCGTTTCAGGACGAGATTGTCGATTTCAAAGGTTCTAGGTCCGACTTTAGTGTTGTAGTATCGAGTGACTTGGTGCCGATGTGCAGCAACCCTCAAATCAGCTTCTTCACGCTTCTCATCTATAAAATATAGAGATTACAAAAGGCGATCTCTATTTGTTCTAAGATCATAATAGATCACTCGATGAGAAAGAACTTCAAGTTCAACAGGAATGACGGCTTCGGGGCTGTAAGCAAGGGCGAATGAAGTATGGCCAATCACGGATTTGTGGGTGATCCTGTAAGCCGATAGTGTTATTGGGTGTTCATCCACCCACTTGCCTCTATCATTTTCCAAACACTTTTTTAGAATGGACTTTATGATTTTGTTCACAGCTTCGAATTGTCCATTTGCTTGAGGATGAGCCACTACCGCAAATCTCTTCTCAACATGATGCCGATAGCATAAGTCTTTGAATTCAGCGCTATCGAATTGGGTTCCATTGTCAGTCACAATGGTTTGTGAAAGGCCAAAGTGACAGATGATGTTCCAAACGATGAAGTTGATTGCTTTCTTTGTCATGATCATGGCTAAAGGTTCCGCTTCGGCCCATTTGGTGAAGTAATCAACTATAACGATGGCATACTTTGCACCACCTTGAAAGATCGATAAGGAACCAATAATATCTATGCCCCATATGGAAAATGGCCACAGACTAACCATTTGTGTGATTTCTAAAGGCAGAGCTCTCGAAACTTTTGCATACATCAAGCACTTGTCATATCGCTTAGCATAGTCAACAGCATCTCGGTTGACAGTCGGTCAATAATACCCATAACGGAGTGTTTTCTTTGCTAGGGTTTACCCCTAGTGTGATCAACACATTCCCCTTTGTGGACTTCCTTTATGACTCACTTTGTTTCATCATGAGCGATACACCGGAGCGGGGGATGGAAAAACTCTATACATGACTCCTTTTTGAATGATATACCATAAAGCTTTGCGAAGGACTTGTTGTTTTTCATTCCTCCTTTCGGGAAGAACTCCCTGTAGCAATTACTTTTTAATCGAGGTCATCCACGACTCCTTCTCCAGCTCTGTCTCTAGTACCCGGTTGATTTCTGTCAGGTTTATGATCGGTGCATCTAGTACTTCGACTGGAACCAACCCCATCTGTTGTGCATTCCCAGTGCTAGAAAGCTTTGCCAATGAGTTAGCCTCTTTATTCTGATCTCAGGGAATGTGTGTAATGTCGTAATACTCAAAATCAGCCAATAGCTCTTGGACTTGGGTAAGGTACAGAGTGAGTCATTGTTCTTTAGATTGGTAGTCTCCTTTGACTTGGTATACTACCAACTGCGAGTCGAAAAAGGTCTCATGAGATTTTATCCCTAGCTCTCTGGAAAGTTTGAGTCCAGCGATCAAGGCTTCATATTCAGCTTTGTTGGTTGTTGCTGGGAAATCAAGCTTTAAAGCATAGCAAATTGACCGATCTTCTGGAGTTACTAGCACAATTCCACCTCTAGAACAACGATCATTGGATGCTCCATCTGTATACATCTTCCATCGTGTGGTAGGGGTTCTACCGCTCTTTGGAAAATCATCATGTGTAGTGAATTCTGCTATAAAGTCTGCAAGTGCCTGTCCCTGAATATCCCTCCAAGGAAGATAAGTGATGTCAAATTGGCTTGGATCTATATTTCATTTGAGTAACCTTCTAGACATCTCATATCACTGTAGGATCTGTTGTAACGGTTGGTCAGTGTAAACATTGATAGGATGAGCCTGAAAATAGGGGCGGAGTTTCATGAAGCAATCAACAAGCAGTATGCCAATTTCTTTATCTTCGGATAGTTCCTTTCATCTCTTGTTAGTTTCTTGCTAGCATAATAGACCAGTCTCTGGATTCGATTCTCTTTGCGAAGCAGTGCGGCACTTATAGCATGTACCGACAATGCAAAGTATATATACAAGTCTTCACGATCCACCAGCTTTGACAGGATGGGAGGTCTCTCTAAGTGGTTCACCAAAGCTTAGAATGCGGCTTTACAACCCTATGTCCATTCAAAATTCCTTTTCTCTCTTCTAATCAAGTCAAAGAAAGGAATGCATTTATCGGTAGCTCTTGAAATAAATTGACTTAGAGCGGCAACCTTCCCATTCAAGCTCTGTACTTGTTTGATGGTCTTTGGCGCTTGGATGTTGTAAATAGCTTGGATCTTCTTGGGATTAGCTTCGATTATGCAAGCATTGAGGATGAAACCCAAGAACTTTCCTGATGCAACGTGAAAAGAACACGTTGGAGGATTGATCTTCATTTTGTAATATTAGAGGATATCGAACATTTCTGCCAAGTCTCTAATGCGGTAGCTAGATTGTTGTGACTTCACGAGCATATCATCCACATATACCTTCACTGTCTTTTCAATCTGATCTTTAAACATTATGTTGACTAGCTGTTGGTAGGTCGCTCCAGCATTCTTTAGTCCAAACGGCATTACCATATAGCAATACAGTCTAACGTCGGTAATGAAGCTGGTGTGCTCTTGATCAGAATGTGCATCGGGATTTGGTTATATCTTGAGTACACATCCATGATAGATAGTAATTTGTGTCATGAGGTTGAGTCTACCAACTGGTCAATCCTTGGAAAGGGAAATAGTCCTTCAAACATGCCATGTTCAAGTCTGAGTAATCAATGCATGTCCGCCATTTCCCATTCTCCTTTCTCACAAGTACTGGATTATATACCTACTTAGGGTAGAGGGCGTCGCGAATAAACCCATTATCTTTAAGCCTATCCACCTCCTCTTTAAGAGAGACAGATCTCTCTGGATCAATGCCACGCCTTTTCTATTTCATCGGGACATGCCTCGAGTCGATATTCAATGCATGGCTTGCAATAGAAGGTGAGATCCCACACATGTTAGAGTGAGTCCAAGTGAACATGTCGAGATTCACTCGGAGAAAACCAGCTAGTTCTTTCATCATCGAGGGGTTGAGCTGTGATCCGATCTTTAGGACCCGTTACGGGTCATCGTGGCTGACCATGATGCCAATCGTCAGCTCGGCCAGTGCAGCCTTGGTCTCTTTGGGCTCCTCATCATCATCCCTCGGATCTATGTCTCTAAAGAATCAACTGTGACGCCCGAGCCAAGGCTCAGGCGATGGTTGTCAATCTTCAGTGGTAGAGACTTGTCTATACCCTTACCTTTTTCCTATCGTTGAGCATCCCTCAATTCAGCTACATAGCAGGCATGTCTAGCCTCCTGATTACCATGAACAACTCCAACACCATTATCTATCGGGAATTTCAAAGTTAAACACCATGGGGCAAGAGCTGCTTGAAACTCAGCTAGGGCCAGTCAGTCCAGAAAAGCATTATATAGAGAGTCAACATCCAAAACAACAAATGGCAAAATCCACACTTACTTATGGTCACCTAATCTCAACTCCACGGGCAATTCAACATAACCAACAGCTTCGGTCACAACACCGTTAAAGCCATAAATGCGGGCCTTAGACGATTTCAAGTCCTTGGCTTCCATCCTCATCTGATCATAAGCCTTTTTGAAAATTATATTTATGGAACTTCCATAGTCCACGAAGATCCTCCTTACTAAGGTGGGGATGATCATGGCCAAAATGACCCTTGGGTCGATCGTCGGTCCCTCCACCTTGTCTACGTCTCTGTTTCTGAATACAATGTCATCGGCCATTGCACGTTGATGTTTTGCCGAAGCTCCATCTTCCGTACTCGAACAACATTCAAAATTCACATGCTTGATCGCACTAGCATAGCGCTCCATCTCATGCCAACTCTTATCAGTTGGATGCGGTCCTCCAACTATTGTATTGATCACTAATCATCCTCAAGTCTGCACAGGCTCCTCAACCCTATGCGGTGCTTGTCCTCGGTTGGGGTCAGATGTCTCATGCCTACCATCCTGCAAAGCTTTAAAAAACTACTGTAACTTTCTTTCTCGAATCAGTTTCTCGATAATATCCTGGAGATGCCTACACACATTTGTATTTTGACCATAGCATTCATGGAACCAGCAATATTTTCCCGTTTGTTTCTACTTCTCCGTCGATTCTTTCGGAGGTAGCTTCCTATACTACATGGTATTGCTAGTAGACAAATATATGTTCTCTAGAGACATATTTAGTGGTATGTAGGTATCATACACTGGAATCCTAAGCTTTCCTCTTCCAGGATCCCTTTTTCATTCATGGTTCCTATCTCTACCTTTCTTTTGATGATTCGGTTTATTTTGGACATTCACTTGAACTTTTCCAGAACTACCATCAGACTGCTTCAATACAATATTACTATATACTCCTTCCCCATTTGGTCCCACAACATTCTTCTTCCTAGAGCATTTGGTTTCCTCTTTCCTCAAATACTGAGCTGCTTTCGCATAGAAATGCTCCAACGTTACGGGTGGTTTGTCGGCTAACCAATCGCCAAAATCAAAGTCTGGGTCAATCCCTCTTGTTACTACCATCAATATTGAATGGTCATTCAGATTACTAACTTCCATGATGGTTATATGGAATCTCTCCAAATAATCTTTCAGTGATTTCCACGAAGTCTAGATCACGCTGGATAAGGACATTACATCTTTGGAGTGTGTTGCGTGTATACGGAACTGCTCCACAAACTTCGTTGCTAAATCATCAAATCTAGAGATTGATCGAGGGGATAATCTCGTAAACTACATCGTTGCTATTCCAGAGAGAGTAATAGGAAAACATCTACACTTTGCTGCATCATCTGCTCATGTAGGATCCATCAGCCATTCATATCTCATGATGTGCTGCCTACGGTCGGTTTTTTCCTCATAGGCAGGCATCGACGGCATTTTGAACCTCCTTGGATACTCTACATGTAAAATATTATTAATGAATGGGGTGTGGCTCCTTGAGATCCCCAAATCATCATTGGTCAATCCTTGACTCTCTCTCAGCAGTTATCTAACCATAGCTGACAAGTTCGATGTTTGGATAGTTAGAGCCGAGCAGTAGTCATGTTCCACCACACATGAATGGTCCGGTCGATGTCACGGGCCTTTCCATGCCCTCTTGGTTTGACATCCTCTCGATGTATATCATGTACATTCACTTCATCGTCATCCCGGGAAAGTAACTGGTCAGCATCCATCAAAACTCTGGCATCCACATCAGTCGTAGTAGCTCCAACTTGGGCTCTAGCATGGAAAGGTAGGTTCCCTCCTCTGGAGGAGGGATCGGTACCGATCCCTATAGGGGGATCGACACCGATCCGTCTTGGCAGACCAGGTAGGTTTGCCTGTTAATGCCCCGAAGCTTCTGCATGATATCCGTCAATTCTACGACGCCTACATCTGTGATAATCGTCTGATGAACTAGAACCCTCCGATGCCGAATAAAGGATAGGGTCCCACCTAGCTTTCCCATGTTGTTGCTGACTGAGTTGGTTCATTAGATCGATATTGGCTTGAATCTACTGATTCAATTGTCGGTGGCAATCCACTAGCTTTCTCATCAAATTTTGGAATTTAGTTCTTGTAATGGAATCAGTTGGGTTCTGAACATCAACTGAATTGGTAGCATTCAAATCCACTGGTTGATTGCTTGGGCCTCCTTACTAGATGCTAGCATTCTCGTTTCCTTCTGCATTTCGAGAAGTAGATCTAGTGTTTCTAACCATTGTTGATAGCTTTACTTAGACTTTTGCAAATCTGAATAGAACAAGCAAGCCTCTTGAAGATAATTATGGATCCCCTTCGACAGATTTATGCAATCCTTTAGCAACAAAGGGATCCGAATAAGCTGAGAATCAAGCGTTCTCAATGAAAGCACCAAAATGTTTGCACCAAAATTTGGCACAAACGACCAATAGAAGTTTTGAAGAGAAATAAATGAAGAATGTAAAATGAAAACAAAGGAAAATAGTAATGAAATAGCAGTAAATCAAAGTAATAACATGAGCACAACAATTTATAGTGGTTTGGCGTTGTTTGCCTACGTCCACTTTGAATAGATTGCTTTATTAATTACTTTGTAAACTGAGTACAATAGGGATCGGATGAAAATCCTTAGTCACAATAGAGTACAAAGCAACTAGCAGCGTAAAAAGTCCCAAAAATGAACAACCAAGCATGTATATATAAACGAAGATGGCAAAATACCTCCCTGACTGCCAGAAGGATCTACAAACCCATATGGACCTAAAAGAGGGATCGCATGGCTTAAACCCCAAAGAATAGGGATGGTACCAATCCCTATTTTTGGGGAATTTTGGGGTGCGATCCCTATGGTAGCTTTTCCATGTTGAAATATGTTTAGCCTCCAAGTTTCATGCCAATTGGATTACTATAACTGGAGTTATTGCTCGATTTTTGCTTCAATAGGGATTGGCTTATTTTTTTAGTCGATCCCTATTGAGGGAAGAGGGATAATCCCTCTTATTTCATCCTTTTGAGGTGTGATCCCTATGGTAGGCTCCCTAGGGACCCCACATCGTGCTCACAAAATTCCATATGCATTGGACTCATGGATCTTGAGATGTTGATTGTTTTCTATTGGATTGCACTAGCTTCCTGAAACATATTGATCCATATGTTGGAGGTTGATTATAGTCGATCCCTCCTATATGTTGAACCATATTCCATAATTTGAACATTCCGCATTGCGTATCTCTTAGTTCCATTCGATCATGGCTTTATATTACCATTTGTACTTCACTTATGGATCCCATAATCATCGTGTTGAACTTACTGGCCTTAACGACAATCGAATCTAACTTGTCCAATAAGTTCGAATGTAGCCCGGTCAAAATGCTGGATAACAGTATGTCTGTGTATATCAAAATAAACTTATGAATGTATGAAATAAATGATTTAAAATATTTGAATATATTTGACTATATCAATAGAAGGAATCAAATTTGGGTAGGTAATGGTGCATTTAAATGGTTATTAAAAGAAAGAGTGAAAGACATTTATGTGGAAATTAAGGAGATAAATAGATGGAAAACTTTTAGTCTTCATTTATTCTTCTTTATCTTCCATTCAAAACATCTTAAACTTCTTTTTGTGTGTATATAAATATTAATTAATTTATTAAATGAAATAAACAATTCAAAGATAGTGAATAGATTTGACTGAGTCTGCAGAATGGATTCAAATTTAAAAAAATATAATATCTAATTTTTCTATGTAAATAATTTTAGAATCAAATTGGAAACTATAAAATAGTTGAAGGTATTTTGAAAAAGCAAAATGAATATATATATATATATATATATGTAAATATGTATGTATGTATGTATATGCACATAGTTTTGTAAAATAAAAAGAGCAGTTGAAAATAGTTTTATTACTATTTAAAATACGTAAATCACATAGAATACACAAGTTTGAAATTTACATATAGTTATAAAATTAACAATATTCAAAATATGAATTAAATTATTTTAGCCAAGAAATTTTTTTTATACAAAACTTCAATAATAATATTTATAACACATGAGAGATTCAAAGATATATGTATGTATGTATGTATGTATGTATGTAGATTGAAACGGTTATAGGTGACAACATTGTACATATAAAGTTAGTGTAAAACATAAGGGATCTAGTCTATGATAACATGATATGATATATATATATATATAATTAAAATTAAGATTAGATAATTACCTTAAAAATTAGCCTAAAAACAAACCTTGTATCTATGAAGACTCCTCGATCCGATTGAACCATCTCCTAAAATTGCAACGATCTATAGAACCACCTTTGAGGTTTTTTTTCATTTATGAAGAGATGAATTTTCATCAAAGAGATTAGTAGCACAAGAGAAAGGAAATGGATTTTTTTGTCATGAAGAATGAATCTCTTTAGGAATGAATTAGTGGATATGTTATAATTGAAGAATGAAACATTTCTCATTCTTTTATTTAAAACTACTCTCCCTCTCCACTCCTCCCGCTTCACATGGTAAGGCCAAAATTACTTGCCATCAAATGACATAAGATTTCCATAAATCTCTTCATGCAACTATCTTATTTTAAACCTATTTTAAAAATACACCGATATCGTATATCGACGCATGCAAATATAACTTTTATATATGCATTCAAATAATTATAAACAACTCCCAAACATTAATTAAATCAAATAATAATTAATATTTCTCAAGTATTAATTAATTTATAAAATTTTATAAATTAATTTAATCGTGTGGTTTTTCGAAAAATTCATCATTATGATTGTGCGACTCAGAGGTGTAAATTCAATCAGTAACTAATATCGAACAATCCAAAAATTAGCATTCACACATCACCTTATCTAGTAGTGTGACATTTTAGCTGAATTTATCACTAATGCATCTTTCTGGCAAAATCTAATTTTACTTGACATAAGTTGTACTAGGTAGTGATGATTATTTACACCAATTCTCTTCGTCAAACTATATCATATTAGGACTTATGAAATTTGGTTTTAGTCAAAATTCCAACATTGTCCACATTCAACTTTATAAGTGCAAATACAAAATCCTCGGTCCAATAATAAAAATTATTATTAACCGCACTGCTCTGACCAGAGACTTTGATTTTGATTTGACTTAAGTTGAACCCGCGATACTAATACCATATAACCGAGGAGACGAATTCTCTCTTGAATATTTTTCACTTCCAATGTTTCTTCTCGACACAACTATAGTCGTTCGATGGACGCCATGCCATAATTTAACTATAAACAAAGCGGAGTTTCTATATTGAAGCTCGACAATATTATCAAGTCGAGGGAATTTTGTAAAATTATTACAACCATATTTTTTGTTTGACCATAGTTATATTGACATCAGAAAACTAACGAATGAGTAATTCCATAGTTATCAAATAACTATCAGTACATAACCCCTTGGTGCCCCTAGCAGCCATGAGTAATACACTTCACAACATTTGGAGAGCATTACGTACTCTAGTCTTAATGGATGTATCGATATCCAGTCTCGATACATCTTGACTAGAATATTTAAAACAATATGTTTATTTTATTATGATAAATCACTCATGATTACAACACATTATAACTACTATCACAAAACATACCATTTTGGATTTTCTATATTAAATATAGTTTTAATTAAAAAAAATTAATATAATACATTGTATCAAGTATATAATAAATAGAAAACACCTTTTATTTTGAATAAGATTGGTTATTGAGATAGATATGTATAACATATTACATAATTACCCCTAGGGCATACCCCTAACTCTATCAATCTCCCACTTGCACTTGGGATCAATTATGGAAACTTATTCCAACTTCATCAATCGATTTTCTCAAAACAAATCGGGTTAGTCCCTCAATGAATGGGTATGCAACGTTGTTTTAAATATCTACTATGTCAAACAACTCTCTTCGATGCCGATAAACTTCCTTTTTCATGAGGAACTATTCAGAATATGTCGTTTGACTTCTAGTGAGCTCTAGGTTCTTTTATGAACTGTACCGTGACATAGTTATCATAACAATGTCATGGGATTCTCAACATTTGGAATCACCCTTAGCTCAATTACAAATTTGTGCATTTATTTATACTTCTTACATTGAGTAGCCTTTGGTTGAATTATCTACTACTAATTGTTTGGAACAATTCCAATTTAAAGCTTCTTAATTAAACTATGAATATGAATTTAATATTGACATATTATACTCAACAGCACTTATAAAGTTTGAGTTTGAACACTCCTTCATAAGAGTTCATTGTTTCTATAAACAATTCTCTAGTTTTTTATAAATACCTGAGAACACTCTAAATTACCATTTAGTGATCCTAATTTGGATTTGTTATTTTCTTCATGGAAAAATACATAAGCAAGATATAATATTGAGGACAATATAACGTGTATGATAATTCCTATTGTCAATACATAAGGAATCCATCTTACCTGTTCCATATTAAACATTTTAATAAGTGATCTTCACATATCATTTAGGACATTCCCAACATCCTTTATACTTATTATAAAAGGTATAATTTAGAAATCCAATATCGTGTATTAAACAACCAAACTATTATTAATTTTAACATAAGTAAATCGTTAACAATCAGCATGTTTGCTTATAATTTTAGAAATATCTACTTACCTTTTAATTTTCTTTCATATGGACACACGCTTCCTCTACATTTTGACTAAAAATCAAATTATTTGATATTGCTATAAAAATAATCATTCAATTTTGACGCTTATAAAATGATGCTTTTGCATCATTTTTTGGATCATATCCAAAAAACCCAAAAACTCAATATCGCTCCAATTGACGTCGAGACACTTTGGTTATTATGTGCAAACAGTCTATTCTAAATCATTATTTAGAATTTTCCATTTCAAAACATATATACTGAGACATAAAGTCATACCAAGCGATAATTTTATGAGTAAAATCTGATTCATCTTGAGCACATTGAATGACGAATCTGTTAGGTTAATTTCAATAACTGAAAATTATGACTTTATTCTTATTAATTTTTCTCACTATATTCCAACTGTATTAGTCTTTCTCTTGAAGAAGCACTTGGGGCCTATGAATCATATTCCTTAGGGTACAACTATTAAATCACATTTTCATAATATACTTGGAATCCTTTCGGATTTGTGCATCATACCATATGGAAGAGGCAATCCTGTTAATGATTTAATTGACTGCTGAGGATTATTTATTTTCGACATTGATAAGAAACTCATAGTTTCTCTTCAATGCACAAGAATATTTAGTAGACATTCTAATGCATAGTATTCATTTAGGTTTGGTTAATTTCACTTCATTCCTCATAATCAGTTTTATCTTTGGATGGTATCCAAATCCATTTTACTACCAAAAATTTCTAAAAGAAATACCTTCACTATGAAGTTGGTATTTCTTGAAACAATATTTGTTTCTCAATGCAACGGAATGGGTATTCATAAATACTTTATGAATTGCATTAGTTATACAAAACTGATTTTGTTTTAATTTACGATATTAACATAAATTGGTCATCTAATAACTATCGTTCCCAAAATTCTTCTAGGGCGATTCATACAAGATCCCTCACATACAATTATTACATGTAGTCTTTCGACTCGCACCACTGCAAAATCATTGACCTAGGATGTAACAACCTGCATCTTAATGGACGTGAATTTTTGCTAAATCAAAAACCCAAGTCCATCGAAGTATGGATCATTGTTTGGTATCCTACAAAATAAATAAATGCAATATCATAGCATTATTGATATAACTCACAACAGAATAGTAAAGTATAATAAATCATGTAGTTAGTGACTAAGTTTCACACTCCCAATATCTAGTGTCCTTTTCAGTGTCGAGCATGTATAAGGAAACCTATCCTTCCACTGTTCCCGCCTTGCACCAATACATGTTGCTCTAAAGATACCATGTGGGTTGTAATGAGGAGGGAGTCAGAACAATGTTCTGGTAACTAGTAAATTATACACTTTATACATAACACTTGTTTATGCCGATTGCCTTCCATCATATGTTTCGTCTTTTTTATTTTACCTAGTCATCTTAACTCCGTGTATGTGTACGATACACCCCATCTACCCAAAGTAGACCATAACTACATACATGTATGTATAGGTACCATAGGCCCTATTTGGACTAAGATACTATCCACGCTAGTATCCCTAACCTAGCACCCTGTCAGGATCCATCATCAATGCAGTATCACGTCTCATCGTCGTGCATACCAAGGAACTCCAATAGTGCATAATAATGATGTTATATAGTTTAGCCATATTCTATCTCACCTTGGGGATTTTCTACTTATATGCTTCCTATTATGGATTCATCTCCACGAACTTTAATGAACTCAAATCCATAGACTACTAGTGTGTGGCCCGTGCTACGCACACGGGCAGATGACCAAGTATAGATGTAATTCTTAGTTATTGGTCGTTGTTTACACTTCTAAATGTTATTTATATCTTATAATAGAATTTTATATGTTAGTGGTAGTTTGTGACTGATCTAAAAGTCGAGAGATATTGTTGGTTTAATATATTTGGTACTTTAATTAACTTTTTTTGCAAATTAAGTTGGGGATAAATTTTTGTTATATAAGTTCTCGTATTTAACTTTTTTCCCTTCGTTTATTACTTTTAAAAGGGATGATATTTGTGATTGGAATCATTTTTACATTTAGTCTGAAGTAGTAAAATAGTAGGTTGTCATTTTGTGTAAATTATATTTTTTTATTGCATATAATATTACTGAATCATACGGATGCATATTTGGAGTTGAATACCCACCATTTTGTTGAGATGTCAATTACTATATCCTATGTAGTGGAAAGAAACCTGTCATTCAAATTTTTGCCCACATTTACATTTATATCATCATGTTAATGTACTTTGGGTTATGTATTTCAGCCTGAATTGAAAATGGTTGAGTCAAACATGTAAATTCATTTCTCCGTACAACTAATCATGGAATGCGGTATTTGAATGCATATAGGGTAGTATGGAACATTTGTTTGGGAAAAACGATATTTTTGAATCACGCTATATTGAAATGTATAAATATAGCATACGTGAAAGCTAATTTTGGCTGTAGTAAAGCAGAACAACTGTTTTACTATCATGACCAACATATAAACAGTTTTCCTACTGGAAATTCTATCATTCAGGATGATGTGGACGGTTAATAAGGGACATTCCAGAAGGTAGTATGTGTACTCAAAACAATAAATGTTTAAATTGCGAAAATCAAAAGCTGCATTAGAAAATAATATTTACATTAACACTAAAAGTGGTAGATACGTAATTGCTTTACTGTACAACGTGGGCATAAAATACAAAGTTGCAACAGAAATGGATTGTAGTACAGAACTGGTTATATAATAGTTCTCATTCGGGATTTTGGTCTTCACGGCTATTTTTTATGCTTGTTATAACTATGGCTCTTCCTCACGTCTTCATTTTTCTTCCTACCAATCTACAGATCAGATCAATCAGGTATAAGATGTTAATCAGGTATAAGATGTTAACAACAGTGTATGATAGTAAACTTCCAATGGGACAATACCCCTATGAATATTCCACTTCTAGCTCCAGATTTTTCTCCCAAAAGGTAGTCAGTTTCGTAGCCTTTATCTTCAGAATCTATGCAGCAAGGGGATATAGTATGATAAATTCGAATGGATTGTTAAAAGGGAGTTAAAACTTTTTTACTATAACATGTTAGACAAACCCACTCCATTTTTTTTGTTCCCTTAATTGAGGAAGCTAAGTAAGGCACGGAAAATATGTTTTAAGAGCTAAAACTTGTAATATAAAAAGCAAATAACTAAAGTCGATGAGATATATCATCAGACAAAAATAAGCCAATAAGGATGGTGGTTTATTGCATGTAGCAGTAAAGATTTATAGATCATTATGTGATACTTACCATGGACTCATTGGTTCTAATATTTGATATCATACTTGCTATGATAATGTGCATTGTCAAGTTGAACTCCGAGCTAGCCTGATTGTCAATAGGTGTTATTTAATTTTCTTAAGGTTTAGTGGCACTTATTGTAGGAAAAAATATATTTAGTGACCACTAACATACATTATTTATGCACATAGTATAATGTATCAATGTGGGGAGTTTAACCCAGAAGCAGATCGGTTATGCCGATATAACATATAATTTTGTAGCATTGGTGGATGAGAGGGTAAACTCACCTAAAAAATATATTTATACATATTACTCTATTGAATGTCTTAAAACAATGAATTTCTATCAATTTGGTACCTCTGAAAAGTTTTACAACAATCAATGTGAATAATAGGGATTTTGGGTGATTGTTTGATTTAGCCATCGACATATCAGTTGGGTTTGTCTTGTCAGCCCACTCAGCAACCCATAAAGAATTTCCACTATTCTAGGAGCAGTAGATACTAAGAACAAATGCAAATAAAAAAAAGAAAATGAAATTGTATAGTAATTGCTACCTTCTAATTGAAAGTAGTAGTTCCCGTTTTCCAGTCTAACATTCAGGTCTTGTTGTGATTTGCAGGATATCTGATATGCACTAAGAACAACAATGTCTGTGTAGTAAAAGTAAGGTTAACCGTCGAAGTATACCATGAAATTTATTTATATAACTTATAGAATTTAAATGTACATCATATAGCAAAAAAATTGTTTGTTTCTTGCCCCATTAATTGAGTTATTTTGTCAGTTCATAGAGGTAGTATATCATCGGGAATAAAACCAATCTTGTATTTTAGAATATTACATTCGGTGTTGGGTAACCTTTTTACTTATATGCCTCGATGGAAAATTACCATCTAAGTCCTCACTGATAACACGGTAATTGGGTTGGACTGGGTAAACATTAAACCTTTCTAATGTAGATATTCATGTAAATAGAAATGAGATTCCGATAAGCAAGAAAATATTAATATTGTTACAATATTAGCATTTATTGACTTATCTAGGAATCGTAAGTTGAAAATTTATTAGAACTGTAAGTAATATATCAAATCATGAACCAAAAACCGATTTATGAATAGTGATAAATATTACAGTGCTAATATAGTAGATTGTTTTTTGAGTAAAATTGACAGATTCATAGGTCTATGGAAATTAAACTGGAATTCATTTAAGCAAGCATATATGAATATTATTACAGTCTTAGCGTTCAATGATTTATTATTTATCATTAGTTTAAATTTTATAGGTACCGTATCCGATATACTTAAATTGTCAACCAAAATATAATAATGGACGGTGAGAAATAGATTTATGTTAATACAATATAATGATTTTTGGAATGATATCCCTTTTGTATGGTCAGAGCTAGAAGTCCATGGAAAAAAAGGAGTTCCTATAAGCAATCAAATAGAACATAATTTATTGATGAGAATATATTCCTAGTGTGTATAGCTACTATGCTAAAACGGTATACTTAATATCACTAATAATCAAATATAAAAATATCGACTTGCTTTGGAACGTCGCCGAAAAAAAATTCAAATGACAAAAAAATCATGATTTATGTATATGTAAAGATGAATTGTTAGTGTTTAATTATGAAGATTACTTAATAGCCATCACATTTTTCCTTCTCGAGTAGTTTGAATGTAGATATTACTTCATCAAAACTGCAAAACATGAGAAATGGATAATATTGTAGAATTGAACAAAAAAAATCATATGTAATATATTCACTTCTCATTCAAACTTAAGGTGCAAGGACACCAAACAGATCTATATAATCATCAGTTAATTGCATAGATGGTTAATCAACGCGAATTGTTATAGTGATTTTAATGATTTTCTTTACAAAGAATTTTAAATATTCACCCCAAACAACGTTATTAAAGACCATTATATCTTTAAAAATAGATGGTTTAAGTGGATGATTAACATCAACATAACGAATATAATGTGGCCCTAAAGCACTCAATATCACAAGCCAAGTTTAAAATTCTTAATTGAAATACATTCATATTAATTCATTAATCAATTATAAATGTGGTGTACAATAATAAAATTTAAGAAAACCATCCTAACTATAATCATCAATCTTATTTGTTGACCAAAGGGTAGTCATGATTCTACCTTTTTAGTACAATAACTAAGCACATAATGTTAGGGATGGAAAATGCTATATACGAAATAATAAGATGAATTCATCACAACAATACCACTAAGCTATGCAGTTATGGCAGAATAATTTTGGCTTGCTAAAGAATGGACGACTCTTGTAAAGTTTGTACAGATTTTTAGGTAAGGGTCTCATGGGTCGACCTTGGTAACAGGCTCGAATATGACAAATCAATGTAAATTGTTGAATAAAATTTGGCAGCAACTAAAATTTTATCACTTGAAGAAAAGATATTGCTTAGTGGAAGATGAAGTTGAGTGGAAATAGCATACTACAAATTATATTTTTTCTTGATTATTGTTAAACATATAAGAACTATATATAAGTTTTAAATGGATTTCAGATTGTTATATCACCAAACATAGTACTCATTATTGTTAAAATTTGATGATCGATTTTTGATAAGTAGAGTCATGAAGATTGATTTTAGCATGCACTTGTGCATCAATTGACTTCTGCAGTAGTAGTGGGACTCATCACTCGATAGTTTTTTTAGATATGGAATGTGTCAGTCAATCAATAAAATTTACAGTTGCTCTTGGAGTGCATGAATTCCTCCATCCTCCTCTCATGTGTTTACTTATGTGACGACACAAATTCAGTCCATTCATTATTTATAAAAAACTAATTTGTGGGACCCATCTGCAAAATGAACGGATTGGATCAATTGAGGACAAAGAACACATGAATTTGGGGATAGAGCAACAACTCCCGTCGGGTATGGTTTTACTTAGAGCTTGCCAATGGAAACTTGATAGGTTCATTTAGACAAATCAAACAAACCCAAAAGGTTGCTTTAGCCTCCTAAATTATATTGGACTGTCGGGTTTCTGGTTTTGAAAAATATAGTTTATTCAAGCGTAAATTGTGTTTTGTTTTTTATCATCTTATGTTACATCTGTTCCTTTCAGTTTTTATATTTCAAGGTAGACTTATTTCATGTCTTCTCTTACAATAATATAAGCAAGCCTTTTTCTCTTCTATAAATAATAAACATTTAGACTACACATGATCAATACAACAAACAACAAAATGCGAACAGTCGTATGGCGATGGATTAGCATTATACATAGTTCTTGGAACTTCCACTTTGTACAAAAACAGTTATTCTTGCTTACATCATCTTGACTCTGCTTGGTGATAATCAAGAGAGCTTATCCAAAATTTGATTCTACCATACATAGGAGACAAATATGTTTATAACTTTGTCACGGTACTCAGTTATCCTATTAGATGCTAATGCAGTGACTGTGCAACAATCCTCTCATGGATCGGTCGTAATTTTTTCAGTGGAGCCCACTTACAATTTACCAAGACAATGAAATAATGCACCAACACAATCACAGGGCAAGTAAGCATATAATAGTTCATAGAGGGAGTAACCATAGCATCCGTGATTCTATTATTGACTTCTTACATGAAATCAATCAGTTGATTTGGTGATGGTTCCAATGTAATTCGTTGTTTCTTAAGTCTTGTTTTCGTTTTAGGCAATGCCAGTTACATATACCATTCAATTTTGTTGCATTGTTCTCATCGTTTAGTAAGATGACTTAACATTCACTTTAAAACCATTTGATATTGCTCGTATATGACTTTTAGTGTAGGCTATGTAGCAACGTCAATATATGGATAACATTGTTAATGTGGCTGACAAACTGTAAATTTTGTGAGCCTCTGAAACTTCTATATACTAAAATATAGTTTGTATTCCGTGGGTGATTGAAATGAACCCTTTGAAATTACTTTTTTGCTTCACCATTTTTTGACTGTTTGTTAAGACTGTCATTAACTGATTACATTATAATAAGTTCAAGATTCCAATAAATAAGCAATAAGAACAACATCTGTAAAAGAAATTTTGAAAATAATTATGGTGTAAAGTTTGAGTTTAATTTTACCTTATTACTATAAAGTCTTATATTAATGAGCAAGTAAATATAACGTAATTGACACATAACTCTAAATGTTCAATATTAATGAGCAAGTAATATATAATGTAACTGATACGTCGTAACTCTAAATAAATGTATACCGTATTCTACTATAGCTGACCTTCATTCTTTAACCTATTCATTTGATATTTTGAATTAAACATAGAGCACCCATATAACACATAATTTTTTTACAATTTAATCAAACAAACGTGAGTATCATTACTATAAATTTATGAACAGCATAGGTATTAACATTAATATCAGCCGATAATATTAATTAATGAGTAATTAAAGTCTTATAAAAGTAAATTCTTGGGAGTTTCGATTTGTATGGAGAGAAAAAGTTGGAACCTATCAAAACAAAAAGGGATGAATGAACTGAACTAACATTGTTCATTAAGACAAATCATTGAAACCTAAATATCCTAAATCAAAATATTAAGTTAAAAAAAGAGGAAATCCTTGGTGGTTTAGAGAGAGAAAATTCTAATTTTCGACTTTCTCCCAAATAAAGTTTTGAAAGCTTAAATTCAGTTGTATGTTTTTTGATTCCCATAACAAAGTCAGGAAATAAATTAATGAGAGAAGTATAGTCACCTCATAAAAATATCCAACGCACTAATTAGTTCTAAGTAAGACGTGTACCTATGTGAAAGCAAACACTAAAACTGGAAGCAATATAAAAAGTTACTGAACAAAATTTCATTTTTCTGGATCAAGACTTACTAAATGATAGATCGGTTTAAGTGAGGTCCCTTGGTCAGTAATTGACTGATATCTATATTTAAATTACACAATGCTAACAACCAGACCAAGACCAGTAAAAATATTAGAGTGATGTTGTTTACCTACCAAACATTGGATCTAATGGTGGAACCAAATAATTTTCCTACAGAAAAACACTCTAAACTAACTAATATTAGAAGAAAAAAAACGAAGATTTTTGGCCATTACAAATACTATCACCATTGTCAAACATCCTCTTAATTACCATATCAATGGAATTGATTTTTCATCCATATGAATGCTAATACAAATAATTTATAGACAATGCCAACTACCATTAGCCAAAGAGTTAGAAAAATAAATTATGAGAACAAAGAGAAAGCAATCATTTTCACCTGCTAAAATCCATCTGCAAAAAGAAAGCAGCCATATTGAAGAATCCTACGTTGATATAATTTCATACCTAAAATTAAAAAGGAAAACTGATAGTGAAAAATAATTGTTCTAATTCTAAACCTTGAGTGTCAGTTGGATATCATCCACTTTTTTTCATCTTCCCAAAATGACATGTAGTAAACTCATTTATCTATAGCATTCTGAAAAGTATTTTAGAAACAATCATAAATATTAAGGATTATTGATTCATTTTAGATTTAAATTTGTCCTTTAAATAAAAGGCATAGTAGAGTCTGAGAAAGAAAAATGAAAACAAAATCAACGTTAGAATCTATGCAATAAGCTCTCCAGCCGTTTGATCAGAATCATTAAACTTTTAAGTCATTGTTTCATCATGTGCCTACTCTGACCTTCTCTCTCAATAGGAAAAGTTACAAACTAAACCTACGGGCTAAACATCAAAAATAAACCAAACATGGTAAACATTCAAAATTTTAGAAAGAGGGAGATGAGTGGATTTACATAATTTCTATACAGTATAACAATGATTTATTGAACAACTGCCAACGAAGAAGTGCCAAGGAAAGCAACATACTTGGCAAAGTAGGTAATTACATTTTATATCTCTTCACTTCTCTCTACAATCTCCAACACTCAGATTCTTCTAAAAATAAGAAGGAGCATTTAATGGTTTTAATATAATAATCTTATAAAATTACACTTTCTTATATTTGGAAGTTTCTATATTTCAATGACCTGAACCTATTCCAGAAATTTAGTCAATAAAATAGCCGTGGACAAATTTTTATTTTTGATTCGTTAATAATTAAAACAAAACAACAAAAACACAAAAATCCTAATATTAACTTCTTAAAGCGAAGGTTTAATATCAAAATCAGTATAAACATTAACAAAATCTACGTCTGAAACTGGAAATTACATTTGCATTGTGAAAAGAGATCAAGTCGGCGATGCAAATACCTGTGTTAATAGAAGCCCAAATTTGCTTATTTCTGCCATTGCTATGAAATTTTCAACATGTAGAGAAAAATTAGATGATTGTTGAATCGGTCAATCAAGTCTAAGGCCCTTGGATTATTTAAGAAGATGAAGAAAGCTATTACACCGATAGCCATTAGATGCGAGGTTGATTTGGAAAAGAAGAAAAGAGTTTTTGGAAAACCGATAGACAGTAGATGCAAGGTTGATTTGGAAAAGAGGAGAAGTTTTTGGAAAACCGATTGTAGAAAACGTGTTGGGGGAAGAAAATAGTAAATGTGTAGTTGTGCAATGACACGTGGCAGAAATCTACAATGCTGGTTTCTCCTTTCCTATTTAAGTAATAGATTGTAGACTATGTTCCACGAACTATAGAGGACTACTCAGCTCCTAGGACTATTATGGACTCAGCTCCATGGACTACCCCATTCATTTTGAAATGCCCCTCTTAAAGGTTATCTAGCCTTGACCCTAAAAAATAATACAACAAACAACTGTGGTGGTACATAACCTAACATGACATACACTAGTAGGAGGTGTAGCCCATTAGGTGTAACCCTCGTCTTTCACTGATCGCTCAGGACCGATGACGTTCTTGACCTATTACGGCTCTTACTCTTTAATATAGTACCAACACATTGATATAGCATCGATCATTGCTCACTGTCCTATTTAGATAGCCAAATGTAATCAAGGCAAGACCCCTTTTAAAAGCAGAAACAGACCCTACTGGGGTATTCATTTACCTATACACAAGCATATATAATTCCATGGGTCCTACAGTTGGATATGTCTCACATCCGTATAATGTATACACAACTGCTGGTAGCCCATTGCGGTGGATAGACTTCTATCGTGTAACACTACTGACCTCGCATTCCAACCCATTCTACTGACTATGTCATTCTTACTCATCTAAGTTATTTACCAACTTTAATAATTCACACCCATCATAAACGCATACTTGAGGCTACGTGTGTGTGTATATATATATATTTGTTTCTGTGTGTCTATATATATATATTAATTTTCTTATATATATATAATATATATATATATATATATATTCATACTTGTTTAATTATTACGCCTCTAATGTTTAACTATTAATAGCATTTCTTACTTTTTCATGCTTTTACTTCTTTTCCTATTTATTTCCCTTTCTCATTAATGAATTTTTATTTTTATTCCACTTAACCTTTACTACCCTCCCTTGTTTAGTGAACTTTCCATACTCGTATATTTTATATACTTCTTACCTTTACTCATTTTATTACTTGCCCATCTTATTATTATTATTTACTATTTGGTTTCCATCTTGTCTCTAATGCATATATATATAATGGATTCCTTTTATTTTTATTAATACAATTACAGAGCACAATCATATGATATGGCCTAGCAATAACAAGCCTACATAGTGCGAGAATTAAAACACACATAAATTACATTATAATTCCAAAAGTTGATCATATATAATCCTATTAAGCCCAAGAAAGTGCACCACGTAGCAGTGTGTATAAACACATTCAACCCAATCTTCTTAGCAACTGCAAAACATGGTCCACGTACCCATTTTGACCTTGATGGTAATTAACAATTGCAAATAAAAAGTATTCATGTGTTGCCTTTTGTCCATATTATCCCTGTGTAAACTAAAACGTGGTTCGTCACGTGCTTTTTTCCTCAACCGTTGTATCTGTGTCTCATGTGGTGCCATCGTAACTGCAGTCAGTAATCATTCCCAAAACTTCACCATGCCGAACTTTTAAGCCTCTTCATTTAAGAAACGCTTGCTTCTAGGCGACGATAAACTTGCTAAGATCGATTTCTTCAAATACAATCACTTATTCGTCTCTGGTTAAGATCTAGAATTGAGGTCGAAATGTAAAACCAGGGTTCATGGTTTTCAATTTTGGCAATAGACACCTTCTTGTCAACCTCTTCGACTTGCATTTCAAACCCTTGACTCCAATCCATCCCTAATTGATGTCAACGTTTTCACTTAGGTTTACCTTAATGCCATCGATAATGACGTAGAATGATTCTAAAATTTAGCCTAGTTCAAAAATGAAGGGTTTTGATTGCTTTCATTGAATTTCAGGCCCCAACAATTTCGACTCAGCATTTGTAACCGCAATTATCGACCCATCTTTAAGGAAGCTGAAACTCAAATCTAGTTTTCTAGCATCACGTTCAAAAGGAGCAAACTTTATTTTGCTTTCTAATCCTTTTTGCTCTATTTTGCTTCTATCTTTTGAAAGTGAGGTCAAATTAAGTATATCTATTTTGCCTCCTTTGTTTTCTGTTGGAAATGTGGGTTCCAAAATTAAAACAGGTTGTAACATCCCTTCCTCCATTATTATGGAGTTTCTCTCTACAAGAGAGTTCCTCTCAAATTGTGTGTGTGTGTCTATATACATGTGTGTGTGTATATATATATATATATATATATATATTACACTCTTTAAATCATACTTAGGAATTACTGCATTTTAATGCATTGGAATTACATCTTCCCCAAAGGGAAAGGTTAAGTCTGTAAACCTCTATATCTTGTCCAAAAAAAGGAAATTTGTGCTACGTTTGGAATTATAAAGAAATATATTTTTGTAGTTATTGAAATAGACAGTACAAAATATGGTAAAATATCACTATTTTATATATCTCTTTCTTTAAGGCATGCTCCTTGTTATTTCAAACGATACACTTTTATTTATGAAACTTGATAAATATATAGAAATTTACACTACAACCACCTACATTCTAATCAATTAAGATACTACTTAAATCCTTATAATTTTATTTTGATAACTCTAATTTACATTTTACTTGCATAAGTCATTTAAATCTATAGAACTAGAACTACACATAATTTATCAAATTCAGGGACTGCTACTACCCAATACTTTCTATATTCACAAAGATGCAATATATAATTCAAGTAAACCATCGTATAATATATAGGCGGAGTTTATAAATTCATTACACATATACAATATTAGCCGGTGTAACAACCTAGAATTTTACCGCTTTGATTTGCGAATATTTAATTAATTTTAAATATTCAGATAATATTATAATAAATATAAAAATATTTTAAATAATGAATAATAATGGTGGAGTAGTTTTTCAAATTTGTTTACAAAAGTATTTAGTTCGAAGAAAAATCGAAAATGTGACCGGAATTCATTTTTCGAATTTCCGACTTTTCGTCGACTAAAAATTATCGGAATTATTGTAACATTAGTGTGTATACTAAGTACATATAGCATTTATTATATGTTGGCTCAAGAGAGAAGGGGGAAATAAGGGTAGCGCAAGTACTAGGGAGGAGACAAGGCTAGGTGAGGTCGCAAGGGGATAGTGGAGGGCATGGTACAAAGGGTGTCTTAGTAATTTCACTTATTTCATTTATATAAAAACAAATTCTCTTTTTCCATTTTCATTTTCATTCACTTTACTTCATTTTAACTTTATTCCTCCTTCCTTAAGCTCCTTTTCATGGCATCTATAGCCTTTTTAAAATTTAGAAACCATAGCTCGATTCACTTTAACTACATGAAAAACGTTATTCTCTTGCTTATATATAGCCCTTTCACTTCTTCAATTTTTCCTCCTCTTCTCACGGCCATAACTCCCTCTAAACTATTCCAAATAAAGAAATTCTTTTTTCAAATTTAAGAGGATCGAGGCTGCTACAATTTTCATTAACAAAATTTCTTCAATTTCTAAGTGTTAGTGGGTCAAAAATACATTTCTTTCAAACTTATTTTCGGACCTAGATTTTCAAGTCCGAAAATTCCTCTTCTTCTTTTGATCATATATCCCTCGAAATGATCCAAATCGAGTGATTATTTTTATGAAATTGTAGAGAAAAGAATTATAAAGAACTTTACTTTTGACAACTTTTCCAAAGTACATGAGTAACTTATCCAAAAATCATTGGAAGATGACCCATTTTTGGGTTGATTTTTGTGAATTCGATGATAATCTGTAATCCCTCCACCTTTCAAGGCCGAGCTCCACTACCTTTGGGCCGTGTGCACCATACCTTGGCCCAACCATAAAGCAACCATAAGGCCACCAAATCTTGTTCTTACCAAAGTCAAAACATGGATCTAGGCTCAGTCCAAAAGTTAGGAAAGTTCGAGTCATTTTTGTAGCTTTTGGGTGAGTATAGCTCACGAATTTATTTAACAGTTCTAACTTTAAATATGATGCTTACTTTGATAATGAAATCATTGTTGACAGTTTTTGTATTGATGTGATTAAAATGTTTACATATATGTTTGATGTGATGTTTGGTTCGACTTAGAGATCAAAGTTGAAATGAGTGTATGGATGTAAAGTTATGTTCTTTGCTTGGTTAAGTAAACCATGACATGTATATGTGTTGTGTTTGTATCATATATCCTAAAAGTTAGCACTTGAGTATGAGGTTATATGTAAAATGAAAAGTTAGTATTTGGAATCGTAGTTGCGACATCGAAATCCTTTGATTTTCAAAAACTTGTTTTCCTTACTTTTAGAAATGTTTTCATTTAGTTTCAAAACCTTTACTTTTTTTTCAAAAGAAATTTTCTGAGTTATAGAAGTAAGTTAACATAGAACGATAGAGTTTATGGAAGTGATTTAGAACATAAATCATGTTTCAAAATTATGGATCATTTAGCAATGGTCGTTATAAATGCAGTTCGTAAGACGAACTCTTTTCGCAAATTAAAAGTGTTTTTCACTTAAGTATATTTTTGAAAATTGTTTACAAAGCATATTCTAAGTAATAATATAAAGTAATTGTTATTTAATTAATTAATTAATTAATGATTATTTAATTTAGTTAATAAGGTAATTAGTACTTAAGTATTAATTAAGTATGTTAATTTTAATTAGTTTATTAATAAAAGGTTAATTGTTTTTTCAATTAATTATTTAAGGATTAATTATTATTTAATTATTTATTAAAGATTATTTTTTAATTATTTATTTTTTATAAAAGTGTTTACTTATTTAATTAATTACTAATTAAGTTATGATTAAAGACATAATTAAGATTTAAATTAATATTTAACGAAGGTTTAAATCATTATTTAATAATTAATTAGAGATTAATTATGGTTTAAGTATTTATTAAAAGGTTTAATATTATTTAATTAATTATGTAAAGGATAATTATTATTTTATTATTTTTTAGTTAATTATGGTTTAATTATTAATTAAAGGTTTAATTATTTTTAATAAAAAGTTTAAATGTTATTTGATTAGTAAATAATGTTTTAGAAGTTTAGAGCACCTTATTTTTAAAGATCGGTTTTATTTTCAAGCAGCAACTTTCTTTTAACGGGAGATTTTAATCCAAAGGATTTCTTTGTCGTTTATCCTTAAGTAGACCCAATTGAATATGAAACCTAATGACATCTATTTAGCAGAATAAATCACCATTATGCTAATTAACATGTATTTGACATATGTTTGCTAGAATAAATCATCGTTCTACCATAGTTCACCAAGTAGATTATGTTGACATCTATTAGGCAAAATAAAAACTCATTCTGCCATTATACTAACTTAGACATGTGGTTAGCAGAAAAAATCCCCATCTGTTATTTTCGTAACTTGGACATTTACTTATATGATTTATTGTTACCGGTTGATTCCATTATACATATCTGCTTATTATGTAGATACCCATGTTATAAATTGAATATTAAACTTAATTAAAAGAGAACCATTGTGGTCACTAAGCTTCCTTCTGATTTTTAAGGTCAAACATACTTTTAATAATGGTTTCAAGTCAAGTAATGATTTTAGTAAAGGTGTTTTAAATAATCGTTTTATTTATCAAAAGGACTTTATTAAATGAGTTTATTAAAGAATTTTTGTTTTAAATAAGGAATATTTATAAGAAAGTTTTATAAACAATTTTAGAGATTTATAAAGAGATATATAAATGGTTTTTGATATTTATAAAGGAGTTTTGTAAATTTAACTTGGTGATTTATAAAGAGTTTTATAAATGGGTTTGGAATTTTAAGTAAAGGGGATTCATAAATAAAAGAGTTTTATTTAGAGGAATTATAGAAGGAAATTTATAAAAGAATTTGTGACTGGATTTCCTTTAACCGACCTTCTTAATTCTGATGGTATGGACATTCGTTCCACACATAACATCGAAGGAATGTCGTTGAGGTTATCGTTATCTCCAATTTAAATAACATTTTGTTTTGATCCTTTGATATGATTTGTAATAATCTTTCATAAATGTTTTGTGAATATACTTATGTCGGTGAGATAAGTATATGAATGTTTTTGATAAACACTTTTGAAAAGGGTTTTAATAAATAAAAGATTTAGTTTGAGGCTTAGTGGTTGCTATGGGTAATTAAATCTTTAAAATGTTGCTTGTTTGTTTCTTTAATAGTTAAACAACCGACTATCAATTCTAGACCAAAATATAACTTTGGAAATATCTAGGAAAAGCACATGAGTTATATGGCATGGTCATCTTCATGATGTTGTACTATGCGTATAAATCTCGTTTTGTTCTTCTAGGACAAATTATAAGGAGATCTATCCACTTAAACGATTAGGGGTGATCCCTGCTCCTATGTATTATGTGATTATTTCCAAAAGAACCGGGGTTGAGTTTACTGGAAATTATCGTCGTTGGTTCGGAGAGACCGGGATCAGATATATTATCTAAAAACCACTTCGAACCAACATATGCGTTCGAAATGAAGACATCTTGAAGATGATTGAAGACAGAGCTTTTGAAGTGCAAGGGCTACTTGCTACTAATCCTAAGGATGATTCCAAAATGAATGTAGTAGAGGTAGTGCCTTCAGTTTCGTTCAGACCCGGAACGAACTTGAATGGATGAATATTGGCACTGCATTGCTGCCTAGAGGGCAGTGTTTGCATTTTGTTAAAGCTAAAAATTGAACGCTAACCCCCCGGTGTGTGTAGTAATGTTGTGAAAGCACCACCCGTGATACGGGAACAAGAAATAAGCAGTAAAATAGCAGAAAACAGTAAAAGACAGCGATTTTATAGTGGTTCGGCTTTAGATCAAGCCTGCGTCCACTTTGAATTCCTTTATTGCTGATTTTGATTACAAGCTAATACAATGCACTTCAAAATACGATACACTTTGATCACAAAAACACTCTAGACTAGTAGCTCAAACTTCGATGATGAAACTTGTTGAATCCATGTCGGATGTGCAAGATTTCTTTAGAAGCTTGTTGTAGTGTCTTGAATGTTTGGAGTTCTTCAAGTGTTGGATGAGTTAAGAATTTTACAGAGTAATGGCGCTTCAGAGAATGATCGGCCAAAAGTCCCCCCAATGTTGGTTCTAGGGCTGTATTTATAGGGTGGAATCTGGACAGGAATTTTCCCCCAAGTCCTAGGTCGCGTACGACTCAAGATAGATCGTAGGTCGGTGACGACCTAAGGAAAATGTTGCTTTTGAACTTGACTTGAACGAGTTAATAGGTCGCGTGCGACTTAGTATAAGTCATAGATCGGCAGCGACTTTACTTTAGCTTGTTAAGTCGTTCATCCACATAGGTCGTTAGCTCCTTAGGTCGGTAGGTCGTAACCTGTTAAGTCGTTAGATCGTAAGTCCTTTTAACTCCTTAGGTCGCTAAGTTCTTTCAATAGTTAGGTCGTTAGACTTCTTAAGTCGGTCCATATCTTAAGTCGGTATCTGCCTTAAGTCGCTATGCTCCTTAAGTCGGCTCTGTAGTTAGGTCGTGGTTCCTTTAGGTCGTTAACCCGCTTAAGTTGTCACATTCCCTTAAGTCATAGGTCGTCCAGATCTGAAGTCGATAACTCGCTGAAGACATTAAGCCGCTTCATTTCTTAAGTCGTTGATTTCCCTTAGGTCGTCAAACACCTTAAGTCGTTGACAAAATGGGGTTAACATTTTCCCCTCGAAGTACACGCCTAAGCGTAGGTCGTGTGCTTTGATTTCTCTAACTCGTGCTTTGAAGAGTCGTTAGACCGCGGACGACCTATGAGAAAATAATGTCGTGTGTGCCGATTCGAGTTCCACTGTCCTGGTGTATAAAAGGCTTAGGTCGCTTCTTCTTCACCTACTTGCTTCCGTGTTTACTTCCACCATTATTGACCTTCGAAGCTTCCAGAAACGAATCCGATCAGTTTACCTCGTCACCAATCAAATTCCTACAATCTTCATCATCACACTACGTAAGTAAACTCATTACTCACTTGATTTCACGATTACCACTACCTTTCGAACATGGACTTCCCAGTTTCTAACCCCAATCCAGATCCTCACACCATGCTTTATCTCGAATCTCGTTAAGATCGATTGCCGACAAACTTAGAGCGGTTCGATCGAGTTTTTAGATGACTTGCAAGGGGAAGGTATCGGGTTACCACATTTCGAGTCAGTTGATCCACGAATTTAGAGGAGACAATACTGTCCTATATGGGTTAACGGGTTAGGAGTTAGGTGGATGATGGGTTACTGATTTAGGAAGAGGTCGGCCGGTCAAAGGAAGCGTGACATTAGCTTAGACGCGACTCAGTAATTTTGAGCGACCCAATAACCTTCGCGACTTAACTATGGACCGACTTACCAATTTTTGCGACATAAGTCTTAAGTCGTGGCCGAGATAGGACTTGGAGAATTTCACGTCGCTTCGAACTGAAGTCTTTTCTCCTTACTGCGCCTTACGACTTAAAGAACCATTGACTTAAGGCATTAACGACTTAGAGCACAAACGCCTAACTTAACTCGTCCCACATTCTTTAGGTCATGGACGAGTTAGTACTTCGAACTGTCATGAAGCATAATTCTGACTTGAACTTTAACTTGAATCGCTGAAGTAAACTACCTGAATACTGAATTTGTTTGGACTTTAACTTGTTAAACTCTGTTGCATTCTTTTACAGATTGCTTCAATTTGTAAGCTAACAACCTGCTTAATACAATATTTACAGAAAATCGGGACGAATATACTGCCACTGATTGCCCACATCAAATGACAGATTAGTTAACAAAGGATAATTAACTTAAATAGACTGTGTGAATGAAGTGCTGCAAAATCAACAATTTCAAGCAAAGTATTAAAGCAACACTAGAATAGCTAATTAAAGCTGACCGGTTTGCAATAATACTGCACCTAAATTTTAAATTAACAAGTCCTGAAATTTTGTAATCGATCAATTGCGGATTAGTTAAACTCCAGCTATATTTGCTTGTTATTTTTATTAATTCTTCATATCACTTCACACTTTCAAGGAAACGTGCACCTTCGCATCTAAACAACCAGTTGCTTGTGTAGAATGACTTCTCAGCAAGAAGATGTAGTAGTTCACACCGGAGAGGCTGCCCTTATTCCAGCCCCGTTAGTCAATCCTCCAGAGAGAGTCTCATCTACTTTGTCGTACAAAGTTTTCCGGCAATTGTGCACCCAGTTTGGTATCGGAAACAGATGCCATTCTTTCGGAAAAAAGTAGCACCGCTGATGTGGCACCCCCTGGCTTTGTCACAGTTAACCGGCAAATGTGCCTGAGCGGGGCTATTCCCCCTTTCAATGACTTTCTCCAGAATCTTCTTCGTCGACTAGCCATCTCCCCCTTCCAGCTACACCCTAATGGCTACGCCATTCTGATGGGATTGTGTGTGCTATTTAGGAGGACACTTGATCGTTTTCCAAGCTTTGATGAGATTTGTTACTTATGCTCTTTCACCAGAAATAAAGATCATCCTTCCATCACTGTCGTGCGAAGCGCTAGAAATCGCAAACTGATCATTGGCCTTTCGGATAGTGTTCACGGGTTTCTAAGTCAATTCTTCTTCGTCCGCTGCCCTCCGGGGTTTTATGCCGTTTGGAGAGAGGGAAGTAAGATTATTCATCATTACTTCTTCTATCCTTTGAGTTTTCCGAAATCCGAAATATCAAGTGCTAACTTCATCTTTACTTTTCAGCGCTTCCTCCCCCTTCCAGGGAACCCATCCACAAGTCAACTTTCGAAAGGCTTATGGTTGTGCCAGTTGAGGAGAGAAGCATTAAATTTTTGTTAAAAGATGAATTTCTGCACCAGTTTGAACTTCTTCACCCTTCTCGCTCTACTCAGCCTCACGAAGTTCCTGATTCTCCAGGAAAGGCGTCTGATGCCCCAGCTTTTGTCGAAGAACCTATACCGCAAGAACCTACCACTGCGGCTTCACTGGTGAAGTGTTCTGCCTCTATTGACGTTGCGGGGTCGTCCGACAAATCTACGCTTTCTTCGGTTATCGAAGAGGAGGAGCCTCCTCAATGCCTCGAGAAGGTATCTAATGAAGGGGTTGAGAAAGAGAGTTCCGCCCAGCACGACGGCGAAGACATTTTTGGGGATCTTAGTGACTTAATGGTGACTTCATAGTAGCTATTTAAAAATGACGCTTCAAAAGCTATTTCTCCTGCTGTCGAGGCGACTTCTTCTTTACAACAAGTTTCGATGCCTTTTATACAAGCCGTCGCCATTCCCACATCAAAGAGTGGTTTGTAGTTCGACGCGCGTAGCTTGCACGCCACACACACTTAGGATTTTTCAGCACTTATATGCACTTAGCTTCTTCACTTCGAAGATTTTTAAGATTTGTCTCTTTTTCATTTTCAGATTCTCCGATTGGGCGAAGCGGTTCATACTACGATAAATTCTAGCGCCATGGAAGCCGCGACGCTTATGATTTTAGGTGCTATCTTCCTGTTCATAGAGAAACCGATGAAGAGAGAGCTGCTAGAAAAGCTTGTGAGAGGCGGGACTACGAGGAGCAGCAAAGGAGGAGGGAAGAACGTCATGATTCCTCTCAAAGAGATGACGCTTCCCATAAGAGAAAGTCGCATGACGACAGAGGAAAGAGCAAAATTTCTGAAGATCCCAGTAAATGGGCCAGGCTTAGCGAAAAGGACGCGTCTGCGATTTCTGAAAAGACTGACGCTCCTATCTCTTTTGATATCCCATCCGGCTCTCCTGCTTTAAAGAAATCTGACATCCAGGCGATTATCAGTAGGCCTCTATATCAAGTTAAAGATGCTCCGCCTAAACTTCAAAGTCGATTCCCGAACTGGTGTTTAAAAGGGGTGCGTTTCGACTTGGACTTGGTCCCGATCGATAAGCAAGCTATGCTTAGGAATCTCGATGCCATTAAGCTTGATATCGAGAGGATGTCCGGATGGCAGAAACTTGTTGATGAGCTTCAAAGGGTCAATCATATGAATCTTGAAGCCATGTTGACAATGGAGAATGACAAGACGGAATGGGATAAAATTTGCAAGCAGCACGATGCGGAGATGGCGAGCATTGCAGATGACAATGCGAGACTTGAGTCCGAAGTCAAGAAACTTAAGGAAGATCTCGCCACTTCTTCTGCCTCGCATACTCAAAAAGAAGAAGTCTTTCAGAAACAAGTGCGGGATGCACATGCTACGCAAAGGGACGCTGAATTGAAACATGATGTAGAGAAGCATGTTACTGAAAAATATCACAAAGATACTGCTCAACTGCATGAAAAAGTTAGCTCGCAAGATCTGGAGATTGCAGCATTAAAAGCTCGACTTCTTAAAGTCGAAAAAGAGCGGGATGATGCAGTTGTCGGTCAAGTCGCAGCCGTCGCCGAAAAAGAAGCGGCTGAGCAGTCGCATGAGGCAACGAAGGCCAAGGTCAGCTCTACCTTATTTGACTTTTATATCCACAGTGTCTTGGGACGCGAAAGCCTCTCATTCCTGGGTCCAACATATGAAACTACTTTGGCTGAAGTGTGGGAGGCGATAATTGATATGTTTGGAGGCGCTGGCTACGCAGAAGCGGATCTTGAAGCAACTTATTTAGATGAAAATGCCCGTGCTGCACTTGTTAAGGGAAAGGAGCAACTTGCCCGAGCGTGAGCCGAAGCAACGGGGGAGAAGCATTCTGAAAAAGAAGTACTTCCTACTGCCCCTGTTCGTACTTCGGTTTCAGCTGATGTCGATATTATTGGCTCTTGTTCACACTCTTCGCCTTCTGCTAAAGTCGACAAAGAAATTGTGACCACTCCCACTGAGGAAGAGGCCCTGGAAGATATTGAGGCTCAGAAATTCGAGATTGATCTTGCAAAGCCGACTTCTCCAGGTAACTTTGATGTCGACCCAAGTCAAGTAGACTACTTATTTGCTTCAACCGAGTTTGATGAATTCTTCGATTGTTACTTAAGTCTTGATGAGTCGATATATTCTTTTTTTTTCCGGAGAATACTGATCTTAACTCCTTTTCTTCTGTAGCGGAAATGCCGAGCGTTGTACACACTTCTCCTCTTCCAGTTGTTCCTCTTCCAACCCTTCAAGTTACTCCTGCTTCTCAGCCGGGTTCACAGGAAGAGCAAATAGGAGCCCTTCAAGGCTTGGAGGATCCACCTGCTTCACAAGAGCAGAAGGCGGAAGATCTTGAGGACAGTGAGAGGACTCTGGTGCAGTCTCTTGATGACAACACGAAACTTTCTACGCTGCTTACTACTCCGGGAAGTGAGTCTTCTTCAAAGAGGAAAGGGAAGCGCTCCATGAGGAAGAAGAAGAAAATCATTTCAGCTGGAGAGGATAAAGCAGAAGAAGATCCAGCTACACCTTCTTCCCCTTCTTCTCCGATCCGTCCACACCGGATTCCGAAACTAGTGATCAAACCGGGCAGGGGTACTAAAGGTGGCAGGAAGAAGGAATGATAAGCTGGACTTTATGCTTCTTGTTTTGCTTTTTTGCTTTTTGCATGTATTGACCGGAGATTGTGCGGGTACCGGTCCCCGCTTTTTTGAGATCTGCACATGTAAAAAAATTTCATAGTATTGAATAAAATAATTCTTTCACTTGTACAAATTCTTGTGTATATGAGAATGCATTTATTTCTCATTTTAGTGTAGAATAAATGATTCTTTTTACTTGTACAAACTTTTTGACTGTGTTTGAGAATGCATTTACTCTTCATCTTTTTGCACAAGTTTCTTTATTTGATATTGCGGTGAGCTTATGGTATGCTGTTCGAGCGTTTGTTTTTATTAATACAGCTATATGCCCCCGTACCACAGCTCATTGCGATATTCTGAAAAGACTTGTACTCTTATTTTAGAGCATAATTCTTCCATTTTGAGGAAATATTATTCTGCTTTTAATAGAGCATAGGTCGGAGTACGCTTTGCATCGGAGAAGTTTTTCTTTCTCTCTCTTTCTAAAGAACACTTCGACTTTCGGGGATGATCACTTTTACTTGTTGAAAAGTGGATTCTCCTACATAGTGAAGCGAGCTTCTGAAGAATGTTTTAACATTTCAACTCTGTTGAAGTGGTTTTTGCACTTCAACTCCGGTGAAATATGCCTCCGAAGAGGTCTTTGTTTTGCTACGAAGAGGGGTAGCATTTGGACTTTGTGGAGTATTATAGACTCTGTGGAGTAGCATGGACTCCGAAGAGTAGCGGTGTGCTTCCGGAGAGGTCTTGTGCTTCCGGAGAAGTCTTGTGCTTCCGGAGAAGTCTTGTGCTTCCGAAGCAATTTCTTGCCTACGAAGAAGTCTTGCGCTTCCGAAGCAATTTCTTGCCTACGAAGAAGTCTTGTGCTTCCGAAGCAATTTCTTGCCTACGAAGAAGTCTTGTGCTTTGGAAGTAATTTCTTGCCTACGAAGAAGTCTTGTGCTTCCGAAGCAATTTCTTGCCTACGAAGAAGTCTTGTGCTTCTGAAGCAATTTCTTGCCTACGAAGAAGTCTTGTGCTTCCGAAGCAATTTCTTGCCTACGAAGAAGTCTTGATTTGATTGCCTGGAAGTTACTTTCTCACAGTTAAATGGATCCATGGGGTGGACGCAAGTTATTTAATTGGATGTTCGTTCGCACAAACAATCGCAACTAGTTAACAAAGGTCCTGCGCCTTCTGGTTCCACCAACCTCTTTGTTGAGAAGAAAACTTCCATTTTTTGGCGTGCCTCCGAAGAGGGCTTTGTTTTGCATTTCAACTCTGGTGAAGTGGGTCTCCAAAGAGAGATTTTTGCACTTCAACTCCGGTGAAATGTGCCTCCGAAGAGGGCTTTTATTGCTTGTGTCCTTCCACTATCGGTTCCTTAGCGATCCCTCGTTATCTCTTCAAGTACATGTTCCATTTTTATAAGTTGCTTGCTTTCTGCCAAAGAAGTGTACTTTTGTTTTGTGTAGCATTTCTTTTGTGACAATTGAATTTTGGAACTTTTGTGGCTTGACATTTGTTTGTTGAGTGATTTAAAGGAATCGCTGAGCCTTGTGACGTGTTGAATAGGTAAACTTTGCTTTGATAGCAAATTGGATGCAAGTGGTTGTTGTTTCAGAATCTTGGGATTGAATCTCCATTTCCGCTGTAATCATTGTTTTTAATCCACATGCCAATCAGAATGGAGTATAGTCAGATGCTGCGTGAGGACCCCCCGTGACAACATTAATGATAAGCTTTTCGGATTCTTGCATTGCAGTGTTGTTGCTAGAGCCAGATCGATGGACAGGATGTTGCTGCCCCTGAGTGGATGAGGTTGGGTCGACTCTGTTTTTCTTCACATATTGTTGCAGTTTACCCTGTTTCAGCAACTCTTCAATCACATTCTTTAACTGGCGACATTGGTTAGTGTCATGGCCAGGTTGATTGTGAAATTGACAGAATTTCCCATTATTCACTGCACTTCCCCTCATCTCAGGTGGTTTAGGATACTTGACAACATCTTTTGTCGCGAAAAAGATATTTTTCGGTGTGTCAGTTAATGGAGTAAAATCTGAAGGATTAAAGCGGCGAGGTTTTTTCTCATTCCCCTGCTTCTTTTCTCTGTCATTTTCCCTTTTCTGGTTTTCGGATTCTCTTCTGTGAGAAGCAAGATCATTATTTTTGACCTCGGCAACAACCATTTTCGCTGGTGTAGAAAGGCTCTCTAGGCGCATGAATTCGTCTGCTTTTTTGTAGAATTTCTCGAGTGAGTTTGGCTCCTTCATTTTTAGCCACTTTCCGAACTCGCTTGATTTGTTGATAGCCCGCATGAAGTAAGTCAGGATCATACGGGGTTCTGCGTTGTCAACTTCGGCTAGGGCTATATTGAAACGGTTCAAAAAAGATCTGATAGATTCTCCGGGAGCTTGTTCAAGGCTGGACAGTGACATTATATCCTTAGCTTTTGAAGCATACAACCTGAACTGATCCTTGAATTTTCGAGTTAAGTCAGAGAATTGATCTACGGACCGAACTGGTAGCTTTGTGAACCAAAGTAGAGCCACTCCTTCTAAGTACACCGGAAAGTATCAGCATTTAATCTCATCTGATGCCCTTGCACCGGTCATATGCCAATCGTACTTGTAGAGAAACTGGTTTGGATCACTTGTCCCCCTATAGGCCGGGATAGTAGGAGGTACAAATTTCCTTGGAAATTCTGCTTTTAAGATCCTTTCAGTAAACGGAGTCTTTCTTGGAGCAAATCCCCAGTCGTTCTCATTTTCTTCCCTTTGCATGCTCTCTTTCACGATTCGGCGAACCATCCCTGATAGATACTCCTCATTGTTCAGAGGCATCGCCGGGTAGATGTCAGCTATTTTTTTGGAAGTTTTCCTAGGCAAATATTCGCGAAAGGTTGGCTGCGGCCTTGAACCTTCAGTTTGGAACGGTGGCACTTCGGCGGTGCCATTTGCTCTTTGAGGAATATCTTTCTCTTGGGAATTATGGGCATCTTCGGCAAAGGTTGGTTCAGCATTTTCTGGCCGTTGATTTGCCCCAAGTAGAGCGTTTAATCTATCCATCATCAAAGCGTTTTGAGTTTCAATTTACTGGTATAATCCCGACACTACATCGTCTAATTCAGCCCTTGTAACCCCAACAGTAGGAGTTGCTTGATTTGGCGCTGGAGAAGAATCAGCCTTGTCATTAGCATTTCCGGATCTTGTAGATCTACCAGGAGCCATGGTTTTAGATAAACTTCTTGTTTTTAGAGAGATTCTTTCAACAAATTTTTGCGGAGCAATGGTGGAGGTATGCCTGAGTTCAATTCTCAGTGAAAGCACCAAAATGTTAACGCTAAAAATTGAACGCTAACCCCCCGGTGTGTGTAGTAATGTTGTGAAAGCACCACCCGTGATACGGGAATAAGAAATAAGTAGTAAAATAGCAGAAAACAGTAAAAGACAGCGATTTTATAGTGGTTCGGCTTTAGATCAAGCCTACGTCCACTTTGAATTCCTTTATTGCTGATTTTGATTACAAGCTAATACAATGCACTTCAAAATACGATACACTTTGATCACAAAAACACTCTAGACTAGTAGCTCAAACTTCGATGATGAAACTTGTTGAATCCGTGTCGGATGTGCAAGATTTCTTTAGAAGCTTGTTGTAGTGTCTTGAATGTTTGGAGTTCTTCAAGTGTTGGATGAGTTAAGAATTCTGCAGAGTAATGGCGCTTCAGAGAATGATCGGCCAAAAGTCCCCCCAATGTTGGTTCTAGGGCTGTATTTATAGGGTGGAATCTAGACAGGAATTTTCCCCCAAGTCCTAGGTCGCGTGACGACCTAAGGAAAATGTTGCTTTTGAACTTGACTTAAACGAGTTAATAGGTCGCATGCGACTTAGTATAAGTCATAGATCGGCAGCGACTTTGCTTTAGCTTGTTAAGTCGTTCGTCCACTTAGGTCGTTAGCTCCTTAGGTCGGTAGGTCGTAACCTGTTAAGTCGTTAGATCGTAAGTCCTTTTAACTCCTTAGGTCGCTAACTTCTTTCAGTAGTTAGGTCGTTAGACTTCTTAAGTCGGTCCATATCTTAAGTCGGTATCTTCCTTAAGTCGCTATGCTCCTTAAGTCGGCTCTGTAGTTAGGTCGCGGTTCCTTTAGGTCGTTAACCCTCTTAAGTCGTCACATTCCCTTAAGTCATAGGTCATCCAGATCTGAAGTCGATAACTCGCTGAAGACATTAAGCCGCTTCATTTCTTAAGTCGTTGATTTCCCTTAGGTCGTCAAACACCTTAAGTCGTTGACAAAACGGGGTTAACACATTTCAAGATGGTTGATATAGAAAAAGGTAATCGTAGCCTCAAGCCTCATCAAATGGGAAAATGACTAAAGCAGGGACATGCGGTAGGGCTACGTGGTCGCTTTCATTAGGGTATGATCATCCCAAGATCTAGTGTCGATATCTCTATGTATGCTTCGGGGCCCATTATAGTTGTTTGATCGCAACCAAGGGGTGATCATATTCAACGTTATCCAGTAAGGGGTAGGGCTGGTCCTGAGTGGCGGAGGTGCAATGTGTTGTAGCCTCCCGTACATTTTATCTAGAGCTGTATGAATTCAGTGGGTAGACCCTTACCCTTTCATGGTTGGAATCAATTCTCTTATAAGTTCCTTTGAACTTAATTGTATGCCTATCATGCTGGAATGTAATAATGCAACAATTTCGGCAATGATTAATATGTATTTTTATTCTAGACATTATCATAATATCATTGGATTTTATATAAAAATGGTTTGGTTATCGTAAGATAAAAACTCGTCCATGTTTATATGCGGCATGGTCTTACGAGATACCTTTGATTTTAAAAGGTTTTTACAAGTTATAATTAAAAAAATTATTTGTGATTTGAGTTTCTCACGCTGGTTTTACCAAACTGATTCGGACGTTATTTTTCTTACAATGCTCGGGTCAGCCCGAGGTCCAAATTTAACTGGACACTTTTGAGTTTTCAAGTGACGCGTTGGGTTCTCCAAGACGTATTCACGTACCTTACATTCTTCCACTATTCTATTCTTGTTTGTATTTATCAGCAATTGTAAGGACAGACTGATATAACTTTCCAGGCTGATAATAAGTTAATGCACTCTGATGTTGTGTATAATAAAGATGATTTCTTTTTGTAAAGACTTGTCCATATTATATATTACTCGTCATGTTTTGTGAGATTTTATTCTATCTTCTTTTCTCTTCACCCCAAATGACTTATCTTTCGGACACTTAAATGATCGGTATATGAATATTGTGGATGTATTAAGTGTCGTCTTTAGGTGTAAGAAAGGCAGATCGTTACAGCCTACAACTCCAATTTACATTTTAGGCACACAAGAATAGATTTTCAACGATTTAAATCCAATATTATATAAATATATATAATTTTGCGCTCGCCTTTTTAGCTTTCCAAATCCCTAGATCTAATCCTTGTTATTCCATTTTGACTCCCTACTTGAATACATATGCCGCAAGTGTACACATATTTATTAGAAATCTAAATTAGAAAAGAGATTTGGGTTTAGTTCATATTTTAGATCCAGATTTTTAATTTACCTTGGCTTTGGTGATTTGATTCGACCTTATTCTTCCTCTTAATTATCCTCTACTATTCTCCACTTGTATACACATATATAACCTATAACTATTTTTAAGAACTAAAAATTTTGTGGAGAAAAGAAAATGGCAAAGCTTCGTTGTAGCTTTGGAAAATATGAGAAGGAAATTGAAGGGATGGGCCCGTATTTATAGGAGTTCGAATCAATGCCAGTCGTTAGATTCTTTTATTTTAAATCCGGGTCGTTCAGCCATTTCAAAATTCTTGATTCAACAGCTCAATCGGTCGACCGCCTACCCCAACCGATCGACCGCTAGCGGTTGATCGGCCTATGTTAGGGGTTGACCGGTCAGTATTACTTTTGTTAATTAATTAAGCTTGTTTAATTTTTGCTAATTTCTTTCCTTTTTTATTCGACCGAGATAATTTATTTATGTACTAACTTTTCTTAAACCCTAAACAACAAATTAATGTTACTTTATTAGTGTTAGTTACAGTTTATTTCCTTAATTACATATATAATTATTTTCGATTCGAAAACTCCAAACATTAATAACTATTTCGTTTGAACTCCGATCGGAAAACTTTATATATGAAAATTGATAAAAAAATTACCACGAACCCGATGGTGCAAGTTTCATAGCCAAATTCTGACGTTTGTGAAAACTCTATTTTTCGACGTTATTATTTATTAATTAATTTCTTTTTAATTAATTACCGTCAAAATTACGGGGTATAACATTCTCCCCCCTAAAAGAATTTCGTTCCCGAAATTCCTTAAGGACAGAATCACATAACATAATGTGCAATATTCTAAACTATTCAATCAATTAGTGTACAACCAATTTTGCAATCAATCATATACAATTGCATGGTGTATCACAACATATATGATATGCATACTGAGCAATTCTACATTGACGCCTCCTATATGAATGCATTTTTTAAAACAATTTTGAAAATATTTTGCAAACAACCTATATATACTCAGTCCTATATGTATGTAAGATTTGAAAATCAAAGTCATGGTTTACACATCCAAATTTTCCCCCACTTCAATAAATAGAAGTAGAGTTCAACCAATTTTTCATCCAATCCCTACCATCCAAAATCCTAACACACCATTGCTGACATCCAAATTTTAGAAAATCCAATTTCCTAAACCAATGTTCTTATACCGAAAAAGGGTTTAGATGGAGAATTCCATATTTCCTATCCTTCTATTATGTACCCTTTTTCCCGATTTCTTGGAACCTTCTCTTTTGCCGACAATTCTTTTTCCAACTTTTCCAAGTGCAGTATGCATAAGTAAATTTTATTAAAATCTTTAAATTTCCAAAACTGGACTATTTTAAAACCATTTTTTGTTCATCCACTAACAAGGTATGGAGAAATAGATTCCATGTCTAAGACAACTTTTACCCTTGCCACTAACTATATCTTATTTTACTGTTGCTTCTGCTGCACGGTAAAATTTACATTTGCTAACCTGCCGACTTTTTCCCTATGCTAAGCATATGGTATTTCAAAAATCTGACATTTTCCACTTTTTCGGCTCAAAAATCTTTTTATAAAAAACTTTTGAAATACTTGGGAAAAAAAATTTGAAATTCAAAATTTCATTACAAAACTTTTGGAAACATTTAATAAAATTATTTTATTTTCCAAAACCAAGAATTTTAAAAAAATCAAAAGTACATATTTTTCTCAAAACAAATCATGCTACATTCCTACATAGTTGGAATATAATCAATAGTTTAATGTCCATAGTGGACACTACCCTACCACGCGGTAAATTTTCGATTTTCAAAAACTTTTTCTTTTATCTTAAAATAAAAACCAATACACAAGTTCATTTATAACTTTTAGCTTTTAAGGCATAAGGGTACTGACCCATGGCTTTGTAACAAACTTTTCATGTCCTTCGCTCGCCAAAATTTATCTTTCCAGAACTTTAAGGCTTTTGGGACTTAACATTACTTTACTTTTAGTAGCTAATAAATTTCCTAATTTATTTTATAAACTTCTAGTCTTACTTGCATTAGTTAAGTCCGTTTTCCAATTAATATAGCAGTCCATCCATAAGCAATTTTAAAAGGAATTTTTCTTATTATATCATATCCATTTTACAGAAAAAACTAATGCTTACAACCTAAACCTCAAAGAAACAATTGTTGGAAGTTGCCCTTCAATATTAGCTGGCAATAACGATGTTGTGACCCTATCACTTCTTACTTAAATTAAACGGACCTTTCCAACATGCCATTTTATTGTAATTCACGTATCTTAACTTTTTTTTGGCTTCTAATCATAAAGGTCCATCCATTACTTCCATTATCACAGCCAAAAGCGGGATAAATTATGCATCCCCATACTGTAGTGGGTAAAAATATAAACTGCACACATTTATAACAACTTATTGGCAAATTGACTTGGCAGAATAACTTTTCCACCATCTACCTTGCTTTCCTTAACCTTGAGTCTACCAACGTTCTCTATGTATGTTTTCCATCTTATTATCCTCTATCGTTATCTTCTCTTAATCCAAATCTCTTGGCAGTATTCTCAAATTTTTTGTATTTATTTTCTTTATCCTTGACTTTCTTGCGAGCTTGTTCTAGAACTCACAGAAGTGTACTTTGATACTATTCATCATTCCTTTGTGGGTTCTTCTTATGGCTCACACACATGTCTAATCAAACATCCTAGGTTCTCACTAGCATTCTTTACACTCTACGGGGATTCCTTACTGCTACTCTATGAGAAACCATTGTTATTTTCTTCATAGCCTTATCTTTTACCCCGTCTTACCTAGGTAGTCATCTCTATCTACTCCATATTAAATTTTTGATTTGGTTTTCGCCATTTTTTTTCAAAAATTAAAACTTCAAAAAAAAAATTCAAACACTAATCACAAAACTTTCATCTTTAAATGTACAAGCTTTATTAAATTCTAAAATAACTTGGTGTCTTGTCTTTTAAAACTACAATTAAATTTTTAAAATTTCGTTTCCTTTTTCTTCAAATCAGCTCTTTATTTATAGCCCTTTTCAACAACAAGGATTTCTACTTCCTAAAATTGGGATTTTTAGCTCAAACAATTTATTAAGTTTTGCTTTTAAAAACTCACTTCTTATACCAACCCATTTCTTTAAAATTGCAATTTACAATGTTTATAAAACATCCTTTCTAACTTTTACTAAAAACTAGAGTCGTCAAGGACAGCTTCCATCCTATTATTTTCATATTACTCATTCTATCTCCACTTCCAATCTTTGGCTGAGTCTCTAATATCATGTGAGGGGTCTTTTTAAAAGATACTTGCAATAAATGCGCATAACAATGGAAAATATCCATTTTCTTTTACTTTTCCTTTAATTTCCTATGTTGCTTCTAGTTAGATTGCTAGTATTATTTTTAAAATATAATCTCCTAACATTATTTTTAATATTCTTTTTATTTATATTTCATAATGCTATTACTATTCAACCTTCCTCTACCTAAGCTGCTCTTATTTAATTGCTTTTCTCTTAGTTTATTGTCTTCTTGGTTGAACCATTTCAGTGTTCACCTACTAGTTTCATTTTTGGGATCTAGTCTTCTTTCGCGTACTATTTACCATATTTAAAACTAGTACCACTTCCTATTATCCACCCCAAAAAATAATTTTATAATTCAGGAAATTATTGTCAAGGACAAAAGTTTTCAGCATTTACATTTTTTCAATTTAGAAAAATCAACGAGCTATACATACGCTCTATACGTTCATTTTTTCCACAAGAAATAACTTTTTATTAAAACCTCATTTAATGAAATTTCCAATTAAACTAATTATGATTTATACTAAAACCTTTTATTTAAATAAAATGTAGATATTTTATTTTTCCAAACTACTAATTTATACTTATTTTTCAAAAATAGGATTTTTCTAACTTCAAAGAATTCCTTTGAATATCATTTCAGATATATTATTTATATATTTCTCAAACCTTTATATTAAAATCATTTCAAATTTTATATTAAATTCTTTCATATGAGGTCGGACTTAGAGTGGATTTTTACTTGTACCTTCCTTTGGACTTTTATTTTTTCTACTTACTTACCGACTTATCTTTTTTTCAAATACTAAAATCCAGCTATCATCTTGGAGTGACTACAACACGCCTTCCTTCGAGAACTTATTTCTTCTAGAAATTTATAGCATATAGACTCTTGCTTTCTCCTTATCTAGACCTAATGTACATCATCAATCGGCAATCCTATAGGGATCTACAACCATTGGGCTATTAGGGGCCCAACTAGGGAGTCACATACCATCCAGCTTTAGGGACTTTCAATATGCTACACTCATTCTCTTCTTAAGTCAACGCCTTTCCATATAGCCTATTTCCTATGGGTAATCAAGGTAGGTGTACATCTTCAACTTCATCCATTTTTCTTACTCATAATCAACTTATCCATCTTTTAAGAATATGGTTGCAACTACTTTATAATCGAAATTTATAGGATTTGACGTATAATACATTTATAATTATAGGTAAAATACAAATACGTTCACTCAACGATTCCTAAATTTTTTCAAGGTCGACTAACCTGAGCTCTAATACCAAATGTAATAACCCGCACCCAAATGTGCTTGAATTTTCACTAAATCAAAAACCCAAGTCCACCAAAGTAGAATCGTTGGTTTGGTTTCCTACAAATAAATAAACAAATGCAATATTAGAGCATTATCGATATAACTCATAGTGGAATAGTAAAGTATAATAAATCATATAGTTACTGACTAAGATTGACAGTTCCAATATCTAGTGTCGAACATGCATAAGAAAACATGTCCTTTCACTATTCCCGCCTTGCACTAGTACTTGTCCCTTTAAAGCTATCCTATAGGTTGTAATAAGGAGGGGTTAGAACAACATTTGGTGATTGGTAAATTATACACTTTATACATATCACTAGTTTATGCTAATTACGTTCTATCACATGTTATGTCTTTTTATTTTACTTAGTCATCTTGACTCGACGTACACGTACGATATGCCTCATCTACCCGAAGTTGACCATAACCACATATATATGTGTATATATATACGCCATAGTCCCCTTTGGACCAAGATATTATCCTCGCTAGTATCCTTAACCCAGCACCCTATCAGGATCCATCATCAATGCGGTATCATGTCCCGTCGTTGTGCATATGAAGGAACTCCCACAGTGCCTAATACTGGCATTGTATAGTTTAGCCATATTATATCACGTCTTGTGGATTTTCTACTTATCTGCTTTCTATTATGGACTTAGTTCCATGAACTATAGAGAACTTAGCTCCTCGGGAAATTATGGACTCGGCTCCATGGACTATAGAGGACTCGTCTCCTTGGACTATTATGGACTCAGCTCCATGGACTGCCTCATTCATTTTGAAAGACCTTACTTAAGGGTTATCTAGTTTTGCCTCTATCAAACAATCTAGCAAACAACAGTGGTGGTGCATGACCTAATGTGTAACACTCCATAAAAATTAATAAGAAATTAATTAATCAAATAAAACAAGGATTAAAATAAAAAATTAATAAATGTTAAAATTTGACCATAAAAATTATATCGTTGCGTTCGTGGCGCGTTTTTGATCAATTTTCATATAAAAAGTTTTGAAAACGTAGCTTAAACGAAAAGGTTATTGACGTTTGAAGTTTTTAGATTCAAAATAATTTAAATGGAATTCAATTTAAAATTAATAATTAATTCCAAACTTTGAAATTCAAAAATTAACAGCAATTAGATTGGAGAGTAAGTAAATGATAAAATAAGCGTTAACATTAATAGGTTAATTGAGGAATAAAATCAAACGACAAAAAAATAACTAATATTCCCAAAATAGATCAACCGATCGACCGCCACTTAGGGCCAGTCGACCACTAGCAGTCAAATGCATAGGTAGGAGCAGTCGACCAGTTATCAAAGTGGCGTCTAGAGCTTTTCACACCGTGAATGGTCTATATTTTATCATTTTAAATCAACTTAAATCCGATGGTTCTGGCGCTTTCTAACCACTATAAATAACAGCCTAGCCCCTTCACTTTTATTCATAAATTATTTTGGAAACTAAGCGAAGCTCCGTTGATCTTTATCTTTAAAGATTCAGAAATTTCTCTAGGACTTCAAGTAAGAAATTTTAGGTGTTTATTATTCAATTTCTAGTTCTATTCTTCTCCAGTCCCTAAATTTCTGAAACTACTTCATATAAATTCCCTTATTGTACATTTCTAAAAGGAGAGATCTGTAGCAGATTGAAGCGGGAATAAACAAATCATAAAAGGAAGAGCTAAGGACTTTTTGTGAGTGGAAATCTTAGTTTTTCTTATTTTAGTAATTGTATAATATAACTTAGATTAGATATATGCCTTAGGGAATTTTGTTTATGAAAACATCACATTAAAACGCCAAAATTCCCTTAAAGCAAAATGTCAGTTCTTAAGTTAGAATCTCAATTATTTTATATTAAAATAGTGGAATTATGTAGTTATTGCAATTTTAATGTTTTATGTTTTGTTCCACTTCTTATCTTTTTCTTTGGATCTTATTAATGGTTTTGGAAATAAATAAGTTAGGAAATGGTGTGTACAGTATGGATTCTTTTATTCATAGTTTTCACTACCTATTTCTGTAATATAAATTGAAATTCACTTTCTCAATTTTATGTAAAGAAGTTGAGTAGAGCGTAAAAGGATTTGAATTGTAAACTACTTTTAACGTTAATTCTGCAATTTTAGTATAAAATAATTCCGGTATGAATTCTATTTTTATACAAGTCTATTGTTGAATTGAGAATATTGGATATATGGTATATTTGTTGATATGAAATTGGACTTGTATAAATTTGAAGTTTTGACATTTATACGATTAGCTTAGGACGTAATCTTCGTATGCTTAGAAATATTTTAGGAACGTGTGTGTGTGTATGTATGTATGTATATATATATATATTAGCATATAAATAACGTATAATAACAGCGTATTAATTGTGTAGTAAATAGATTATTAATTAGTATTAAATCCCCCTTAGGAAAGAAATTGATAGGTAAGGCGAAATAAGGGTTTTCCTTAAAGGTCTTAATAGGGAATGCAGTGAGGTGTATGATAGTATGTTAAGTGACTATAGATTATGACTAAGTTATAGGGATGCAAGGTCAGTCAAAAGCACATGGAAGTCTGTCCAGCTAATCTAGCTACCAACAGTGTGACTCTGAGGTTGATGTGAGACATTACCTATAGTAAGTACCCAAAGAGGACGCAAGGCAATTCCCAAATTCTATAGGATAAACCTGCCCAGCTAATCTGGCTACCAGTACCTACGAATAGTCGGACTGATATGAGATGTCGCAGTTTGGGTTACGGGTTATAGTATGAAGGACTTGCTTCGGGGTCATAGCATAAACATGCCCGCCTCTTCTCTACGTATGATGTATTAAATAGTCAGGTTTAGCAGTTATGCATGGTAGAGGATATCTCGGGGAGGGTTCACTTTGGGTTTGAGGTATTAAGTGGCTACTATAGGGTCGGCCTCTCCCATAAAGAAGTATTAAGTGGCCCAAGGAGATCTCGTGCAATGTCAGCTAAATAGTACTAGAGAGGAGTCCGCCTTGGGATAGGTATTAAATGTTGGGGACCTAACTAGTGAGGTATTAAATGTTCAGAGCCTACCTAGTTCCCATTAAAAAGCTATTAAGTGGCTTGGGTACTATCTCTTACATTGTCAGGACATTATTGACGATATATGTGTAGGACTGGGAGTGGCCTTTGGCCTACAGTTGAAGATGGGTTATGGGGTCGAAAAAGGGTAATAGCTATAGAATTGGACAAGAATAGCCTTAGCGTTTGTAGTTGGAAAACTTATAGTATAGTTAGGATGCGTAAGAAATATTCTTGCTTAAATTATATTGCCCGAGTACTATTATAGAAAGGCTCGAGATTTTTATTCACAAAACATTATTGTTCTGACTCCCTCCTCATTACAGCACAGGTTAGAGAAGATGACGTTGACTTTTGGAGATGGTGGCGGAGACACAGACTTGTGGCAGTTACTTATCTATCTATTTATGTTATTTCTATATTTCTAATGTACCCATTAAGGCATGATTTATTTTAAGATATTGTATCATGAATATTTGGAGATGTAATGTGGGATTATGTTGTATGTTTTTGACATTTGAATTTTTAAATAAATGGGTACTGTTTATATATTATATTCTATCCTTCCACTATGAGATTCTAAATGTGTAGATAGATAGCTCTGTGTATTTTTTTAAAAATCAATTTTACCAACCAATATCCAGCTTTGGAATGGGTCTAAGGTTCGATGGGCCTTTTCTATTCGAAAATTAGGACCATTTCAGGGCATGTTGTTACATTTGGTATCAGAGCTTAGGTTACCAGATCAATGGGGATAGGTATATGTATGAGTGATGTACTTATTATCTTTGAAAGTATTTTTCAATAACCTTATTATATATAGAACATATGCCTAACTCTATAAGTTTCAACTATAGAAGTAGTTGCAACCATATTCTGAAAAGACGGAGGAGGTTACTATGAGTTTGAAAAAAATAAAATAGAGTTAAATTTATACTCCTACCCCGGCTAGCCCATGGAGCAGAGGTCGTATCGTAAAGAGTGGATCAATAAGAGCATGATCGCGACATATAAAAGCATTATGGTATTGACTCATTTGTTGGGCCTAAACTGCCTTATCTTTTTAGATTTCGATCGATTGTAGATTGAAGACATACATTTCATTCAGACAGATGGAAGACAAGAACCTATATGTCATAAGCATCCAGAAGTAAGGAATGATAGGAGTGAAGCAAGTTGTGAAGAAGGAGTGGGCAATTTCCCGCAAGAAAGTGTACGTTAATTACCACAAGAAGATAATCGGATTTTTATGAAGATTGAGCAGGGAAGATGGAATGTTCAATAGAAAGGACAATTAAAGTCAATTTCTAAATCTAACTCTATAGGTAAGAATTTGATAAAAGGTTTTTGGAAATTTCCTTGAAATGTTTAGAATGGGTGTTTTAAAGGATTTGTTGGAAGTTGTTGGTTTGAAAAGGTAAGGAAATCTGGAAATTCATAATTTAAAATTTTTGTTCAATCAAAATTTTTCGATTAAAAGGTTTTTGGTAAGAAGGGTTTTTCATTTTTGAAATTCTTAGTTTAAAAATTGGTCGAGTAAAAAAGCTTACGATTTAAATATTTTCGATAAAGGGATTTTTGTTTTTGAAATAAATGTAAAATAAAGCGTAGATTAGACTCGATGATTTTTCTTACTTCATAAATTTAGAGGTTCTTCTTTTAAAATTCTTTCTAAAAGGGAGAATAAATGGAAATGGAAATTGAACTTAATTAAGATGAGGTAGAGAGAATAGAAGGGTAAGAATGCCCAATAATATAAGTAGAAGGAACATTCCCATGTAAGGAAATGCAGAGAATAACGGCTGAAATAGATTTATATAAAGAAAAACCTAAATGAAAAAAGCAGTAAGTGAACGGATTACGATGAGTCAATATTGGGAAATTAAGATTGTAATAGCATTAGGAATTTATACAAAATAGGATTATTAATCTAGTTAGAAATAATACATGAGAGAAGTAATAGGAATAAGATAGGAAAATAATAGGATAGAAGTTACCTTGTCCACTCCACTTCTCATTGTTTGAAGTTATAAAAGATGTTTTTGAAAAAAATGATTAATTGGTATGATAATTGAATTTTAGAATGTTTTGGGTTTAAAATCTTACTTTTAAAGAAGTAAATCTATGAGGTAGAAAGTCTTTGAGAAGGGAAATTATTTTACTAAGCAATTTTTGAAAAAAAAAAGTGGTTTCTAAGTTTACATTTTCAAAGATAAAGGTTTCAAATTAGGTACTTCATGATTGTAAAATTTTAGTGAGGACTAGACTATTTTTTTATGGAGTAGATGAGGATAACTATCTAGGTAAGTCAGGGTAAAGGTTTTATGATATGAATAAAATAGGAATAGTATATACAACCTGATTTGGAAATTTGAAATCAATCCCAAATATTTAATTGTAGAATATTGGTAAAGTTCTAAAGATATTCCAGATCTATAATTAGGTTGTAAAATAGGTTTTCCTAATTGACTTGGAATGAGGATTTCTATGTTTTGATTTATTTGGAGTGAGTTCCGTGTAATTTCCAAAAATCATCCAATTCTAAATTATGAATAAAAGCGCGTTGTTTGAATTATTATTTCATAAATAATGTTTGGTATGTTTTGAAAAATGATTTTCATAACATGATGCGACCAATAAGTTTTATATGGCATGCTCTCGCTATTTCTGTCATTGCCATAATAGCGTATGAAATACGAAGCTCAATTCAACCATTTAATATATACTATTTATTTCATTTACTGTAACTGGTTTACAATCAAGAATTTTCAAATCAAGTATCTTAAATTCAAAGAAATAAATCTCATAGAAAACAATTTTCTATGTGAAAATACTTTTGGAATATACATCATATTTCTTATTCCTTGTTAAGTATCTATTATTATTTTACAATCCTCATTTCCAATGTCTCTTATGAAGTAGAAGTGACTATTCAATCTTTTCATCTCAACTGTGCCTTATGTTACATCTACTCTCGTACATTCTTTTTCTTTCTAAGTGGTCAAACTATTCAAAAGGAAACCTTGCTACAATATCACAATGAACCTTTTACATTTGATTTTCTCCAACATTTAAGCATATCAAGTATTGTAAATTGATCAAACTGACATTTTAGTGATTGAGTTCTTATACCTATCTTCTAGCTTTCGACGTAGTGTTACATTTAACACAACAAGATCATTATTGCAATTAATCAAACTGAATATACGATCTCACACTATGGTTTACTTGCTTATTTTGAATGACCCAATTTCATTTGGGTTTTGTACATTACAAATTACAACCATTCACCTTATAACATCTATATGTGATCGTACATGGATCAAATATCCATATTCAAGTATTGCTTTTAGAGTTCGAAACTCATAAAGGACAATACACAGTCTCAGACAAATAAACACATAAGTGGTCAATTATGTATGTATTTAGTAGTTGTAAAATTAGGCGCTTGCATGAGTATTGAAACAATAACATGCAGAAAACATTTATTGGTAAGTATATTTTATATTTCTATTTGTTAATATTAATTTAAGCCATTTGTATATTGTAATTGATAAACATTTTATCAATTACATTAATGATAAATTTATCGATGTAGATCATTATAGCTTTGTATAGAAGATGTTCTTACAATATTAGAAAGGTTAAATATTACCATTTCATTTTATAATAAGGCTCCCATTAGTCTTTTATGTTTCTCCAAACCCTAAGATGAAACATAGAAGTTTTTCAACTTCACTAGTGGGTGTCTGGACTCATCTATCTTAGGATTCTGACCTTGAGTTTCTCAAGAAGTCATATCCCCACAAATGATGTCATTATCGGTTGTATCATATACAACTCCTAACCTCGGGTTCGTTTTCCTAATCTTATTTCGACCTTGAGTTTGCTCAACAAATCAAAATAAATTATTCACTCGTACCTACCATTTTGCGATGGCCTAAGTATAGTATATGTACTTGAGTTTGCCCAACAAATACATATAATTATCTTACCTTGTCTAGTCAATATATTAATGATACTACACATAACATCTCTAGCTTGAGTTTACTCAACAATCAAAAAGTATGCAAGCAATTTATTATTATATAGATGGTAAAGGACAACACTTATATTAAAGATTCATAATCTTCAATATATTTAATTGAGTGATAATGACTTATGGAAAATGTATTTCTTATGAAATATCCTAATGATTTAAGTGTCGACCACACAGGAAATCATGGTATAAGTACTTTTACATATGTATTTATTCCCCAAGTCTATGTATTTATTCCTTAAGTCTATTTAGGGTTTCTTTAATGTTCCACCTTCAGTTTATACAATTATATTACATAAGTTTATTATTATATAACTTTTACAATTTATTTAACTTATATAGTATTTTGTGTATAACATTATATTAATTATATCTTATTTAATAAATTTAATTAATTAACACTTTAATTAATTATTATATTATTCAAATATAACATATTATATTGAATATATATTATAACCATTGTAGTAATACACATATGTCTTATATATACATATTTTAATGGGTACTTTTGGCACAGGTCCTTATTAAATTTCAAAATTCATGAAAAGTCCTTCACTAAATTTCAGTGTAAATTAGGTCCCTGTTTTTTATTCACGATTATTGCAGAGCATGATGCAACATTTCATAAAAGTTGCTGACATTTCCGCAACATTTCTATACACTGTGAACATAGTGTATGAAAGTTGCTGAAATATCAACACTTATTTATAAAAGTTGTTGATATTTCAGCAACATTTATGTACACTGTGAACACAGTTTATGAAAGTTGCTGAAATATCAGCACTTATTTATAAAAGTTGCTGACATTTCAGCAATAATTTTTCTTTGTTTTTACAATAAAACTTTGACACAGATAGTTGCTGAAATATCAGCACTTATTTATAAAAGTTGCTGACATTTCAGCAATAATTTTTCTTCGTTTCCAGAAAACAAGGACCTGCTTTACAATGAAAATTTGACAGGGACCCGCTTTACAATATGAAAGTATGATAGGGATGCCTCCCTAATTTCCACTATTTTAATTTATTAATAAACTTTTAATTAATATATTTATTTATACAATTTTATATAAATTTTATTAATTTCAAATTTTATTTTATACAAACATGTATACTACTATTGTCTTAAAAGATTCAAGACAACTTAGCATATATCATTATATATATTATACGTGTATATATATTTAATTAATTAAATTATTTAATTAATTCATTTATTTTATTAATCTAATTAATAATAATATTTTTGAAATCGATTCTATAACATTTTTAAACATTTTGAAAAATTATATTATAACTTATATAATATGTGTCTTATTTTAAATTTAACTTTTAAATTTTAAGACTTTTATTTTAATTTATAAACAATTTGATAATTTATATTATGACATTTATATAACTTTATTATTTTAAATTTAAAACCTTTGTTTTAATTTGAAAACAATTTTGAAATTAGCCCAAGGCCCAATTCAAAGTGGACCTTTTCTATTAGGGACAACCTTTGGGCTCATTTCACTTTTTGGGCCAGACTGGTAGCCAAGGGGGGTAGGGTACTTGAATACCCAAACCCAAAGCTAGCACAACTTTTCTAAATATCCTACTAAATTGGTAAGCTTAATTGGTCAGTTCTAACATGATTATAAAAGTGTATATGGATCAAATAATATGAATAATTATCTAAGTTATAAACTTTTGTGAAATATAAATATAAAAGTAAAGTAATAAAGTAAATAACATCAAAGATTTTTATACTAGTTCGAACTCCCGTTCTACATTCAGTCCCAGACTCCTTCTAGAATTAACTAGCAACGTCCTTACTTAACCCAGAGGAATTGGTATTACAACTGCTTGAGCTACCGAACAAAACTTCGTGCCTGAAATACTCCTAACAAGACTTCATCTACAAAGTAAGTAGAATTATTTATGACTTCTTGTGCTCTTGTATAACATGGATAAGCCAATAAGTACATCCTTCTTATAATCTTCTTTTGAGTGGTATATTGAGTGTATGTGTGAAGAATATGGAAGTAATAATATCACAAAGAGAATAGAATTGAATGTGCAAGTGATATTAGTATATGAAAGCAATTGTGAATTCAAAAGCAAAATAGTAGAATGATAGAGATAGAATTAATTTATTGATTTACTAATTTGATTCCTTTATAAAGAAGATGTATGATTGCAACCTTTAATGAAGAGGAATGATCAATTGAAATGGTTACAGCCATTAACGAACAGGAGTGACTCTTCGTGGAGAAGAGTACCCTTTCAGAAATTTGAAAAATATAGCTGTTATACAGATTCAATCGGCAGAATGAATTATAGCAGCCATCTGAAATCTTCCAAGAGAGCCATTTTTAAAACATAATTCAAATAGTGTAATTTTCACTATATTCTGCTGGTTGAAATTTGCCACTCAGTCGGCTGAAAATTGTTGTGCTTCAGAACTTGTGTATGTGCACGCATTCTGCTGGCTGAGTTGTCATTTTCAGTCGACTGAATTTTGTTACTTCATGTTTTCTGCTTTGAAATTAATTTGTGCTAAATGTATATATGCGTATATCACATAGAAGTGATTTTAACAATATTTTGAACTATAAAATAAGACACTATGATCGATATTACATTGTGGCATAATTTTGGTCTTTATTTCATCAAGTTTGTCTCTTCGTTTAAATGATATGATTTCTTGCAAAAATGGTTAGTCTATACGATATATACTTGTATACTCTTTTGTACTGTATATCTTCATGTTGAACTTATTTGTCTGTCACTTTTAGATACTCATGTACATGTAAATTAGCTTAGAGGTTCTTTGGCATAATTGTATAGTTGTTGTCATTAAAATCCAACAAGAGGGGTTCTAACATTCTTCCCCTTTTTGATGATAACAACTACACAATTTTTGAAATTTGGAAAAATATTTTTTCTATATAAAATGGTATTATAATATAATTAAAGCTCCCACTAAGTATAATATCTCTCTTATCAATATACATATGTATTTCTCCCCCTTTGTCATTATCAAAAAGAATGATTAATATAAAAATATTTCCTTTTAGGTAATAATAAATTTTATAAAGAGCAAATACCTAAATCTCTTCTTAAACTATAATATTTCTAAGTATAAGTGAAAATTAAGTAAATATGTCTTTCTTAGAAAATATTGTTAAATAATATATACTTTTAATATGTGTTCTCTTTATATCTATATAAAAATGTGGACATTTCAAATGATTCAATTTATACTATGTTCAAAATATGAGTATTATTTTTCAGAAATAGCTAAGCATTCCTCAAAATTAAAAGATTAACCCAATATTAATTATGGATAAAATAAGTTAGATTTTACCGAATTTGCTGAAGTCTTTATTTCATTGTAGGCACATAATTCCATCAAATGTATGGAACATCCTTAAAATTCAGAATCTATCATTTTCGTTTCTCCAAGTACCTACAATAAATAATAATCATTTTTTGTACCCACTTACTATGTTAGGGTCCAGGGGTTAAAAAAAGGGTGAAAACATTACCAAAATAGATATGGTTGTACCCACTAAAAGAAATAAAAGTAATGAAACAATTTTATCAAATAGTAATTACTTTACAGTACTTTTGATAGCATTAAAACAATAGTATTTTGATCAAAGTGCTGTAGAAAATCTTATTTTTATTGCATTTCATAGTAAATTGCTATGTTTTAGCGCTATGGTTTGGACTGCTAATAAATAACTACTAATTATAAAAAAATTAACATTTAAAGCATGCGATACCCAAGGTTCTTATAATTTCCTAAGTTTTAGGAAACCATCCCCATTTGGGTGTGGTTAAACCTTTATGAATATAGTTTTCATTACATATCACATTCTTATAATAGATGCTAATACAAAGTTGTTTATCATGATCAATCATATTAGCTGGAGTCCATATTCTAATACTATTGGTCATTAGCTTAGTATTTGAAAATATTTTCTATCATTTCTAAACAAAGTACTATTATGACTTTAAGCGATTTTAGGACTATCTTGGTTACTAGTACTAGCACTAAAATCAGTATACATGAATGCATATCAAGGACTATTTTTACTTTTAGCTTGTTTATAGCCTAAACTGCTTTTATCATTGTGAGTTTTCGAATTTGTAACTAAGTAAGATAAGATATCTTTACCTTTGTTAAAATTTATGATTTTTTTCATTTATTCTTTCAAAATTTGCTTTAGAATCACAAACTTCTTTTTGAAAAATATTACTGTTATCTTTTAAAATCTCACATTCATTAGATAATTCTAAATTCTTTTTAATTAAAACTTCATTCTCTATTTCAAGAGACAAATTTAAAAAGCTAAAATTATTTAAAGAATTTTCCAAAATATATTTTTATTTTGCAAAACATCAATTTTCTCCAAAAGATCATTGTTTTTAACTTCTAACTGCTATTTTTCTTTTTGTAGAAAATCTTTTCTTAAAACAAGTTCTTATATCGTATTTTCAAAAAACTTAGTTTGTTTACCAAAAAACTTATTTTCCACTTTTAAATTGAAAATTTCTAGCTCACAATCTTTTAACTTAACTATTGCAACTATATTAACTTTATTCGAAGTTTTACAATTTTTTAATAATTCATTATGTGCTAACAGAAGTTCTTTATATAAAGAATCTAAGCATACCGATTGTGATCTGAGTTTAGCCATGAAACATTTGATTGTTTGCCCCTTTGATTCTTCTTTATTTCTCTTCCTCTTTCTATTGCCTTAACTAGATCTCTTTATGGCTATTTATTATAGGATGTTGTTACAATCTCTAGAATCCCAGGCTCTGGTACTAAATGAAAGTGTATGTGGATCGAGTAATTTGAATAATTATCTAAGTTATAAATTTGTGTGGAATATAAATATAAAAGTAAAGCAATAAAGTAAATAAAACCAAAGGTTTTCATATTGGTCCGTACTCCCATTCTATGTCCAGTCCCAAACTCCTTCTAAAATTAACTAGCAGTGTCCTCGCTTAATTCGAAGGAATACGTATTACAACCGCCTGAGCTACCAAACGGGACATCGTGCTTGAAATACTCCTAACAGGACTTCGTCTACAAAGTAAGTAGAATTGTTCATGACTTCTTATGCTCTTGTATAACACAGATTAGCAAAAAAAGTACAATCTTCCTATAGTCTTCTTCTAAGTGGTATATTGAGTGTATTTGTGAAGAATATGGAAGTAATAAGATCATAAAGAGAATAGAATTGAATGTGCAAGTGATATTAGTATATAAAAGCAATTGTGAATTCAAAAGCAAGATAGTAGAATAATAGAGATAGAATTAATTCACTAATTTACTAATTTGATTACTTAATATAGAAGATGTATGGTTGCAACCTTTAATGAAGAAAAACGATTAATGGAAATGGTAGTAGCCATTAACGAAGAGGAGTGACACTTCGTGGAGAAGAGTGTCCTTTCAAAATTTTGAAAAATATAGCTGTTATACAAATTCAGTCGGCTAAATGAATTATATAGCCATCAAAATCTGTCAGAGAGAGCCATTTTTAGAACAGAATTCAAATATTGCAATTTTCACTATATTCAACCGGTTGAAATTTGCCGCTTTGTTGATTGAATATTGTTGTGCTTCAGAAGTTGTGTACGTGCACACATTTAGTCGGTTGAGTGGTCATATTCAGTCGGCTGAATTTTGTTACTTCATGCTTTCTGCTTTGAAATTGATTTGTGCTAAATGTGTTTGTGTGCATACCACATAGAAGAGATTTTAACAATATTTAGAACTATACAATAAGACACTATGATCAATATTACATTGTGGTGTCATTTTATTCTTCATTTCATCAAGTTTGTCTCTTCGTTTAAATGATAGGATTTTTGACAAAAATGGTTAGTGTATACGATATATACTTGTATACTCTTTTGTATTGTATATCTTCATGTTGAACTTATTTGTTTGTCTCTTTTTGATACTCATGTGCATGCAAGTTAGCTTAGAGTTTCTTTGGCATAATTGTATAGTTATTGTCATTAAAATCCAACAGGAGAGGTTCTAACATATTAATTTAGACCTGGACTATTTGGTTCTAGTACCATTATTGGAACCGAGGCAGTCGGATGCGGGTTAAATAGATATATTTCAAAAACGTTCATATTTTTGGATCTATTGAGCATATAAAGTCTAGTAGTTTATTAGATCTAATCTAATATTTGTTCAAATAAATCTTATTTTATTTAAATTGTTTAAAATGAATCTTTAATTTAATTTATACTGAGCATATTATTATAATGAGTGTATCAAATACACTCATGTGTAAATAGTGCAGTGCAACATAACATATGGTGTACATAGCTAATGTATATGTATATAGATGTTGGAATTTGCATCTATAACATATACACTATTCATTTGTATAAGCAATGGTTATCATAAAGCATTTTAAACTTAAATATGAAAGTTTTTATATATGTGTAGGTCATAGTCTACATATGCACTTATGCATTAAAGGAATCAAATTATGAATGGGTAATTGTGCATTTAAGTGCCATTAAAAGAATGAGTAAAAGGCATTTATGAGACAAATAATGAGAGGTAAAGAAGGAAATCTTTTTTCCTTCTTTTAACCTTTCTTTAGCTTATTTTCAAAACATTTTAACTTATATGTGTAGTTTTATTTTAAACATATATGCAGATGTATGTGTGTGTGTATGTACGTACGTACATATGTATGTATGTATATCAAAATTAACTTACGCAATGTATGAAATAAATAATTTAAAACATTTGAATATATTTGACTATGTTAATAAAAGTAATCAAACTTGGGTAGGTAATTGTGCATTTTAGTGGTTATTAAAAGAAAGAGTAAAAGAAATTTGTGTGGAAATTAAGGAGATGAATAGATGGAAAAATTTAGCCTTCATTTAATCTTATCTTGCATTCAGAACATCTTAAACTTCTATGTGTGTGTATCAAGGTTAATTAATTTATTAAACGAAATAAACAATTCAAAATTATTGAATAGATTTGACTAAGCCTGTATAATAGATTCAAAATTAAAAACTATAATATCTAATTTTTCTAAGTAAATAGTTTTAAAATCAAATTGGGAACTATAAAATAATTAAAGGTATTTTGAATATGCAAAATGTATACACACACACACACACACATATTTTTGTAAAAATAAAAGAGTGGTCGAAAATAATTTTATTACTATCTAAAATATGTAAACCACTTAAAATACTTAAGTTTGAAATTTACATTTAATTGTAAAGTTAAAAACAGTTAAAGTGTATGTGTGTGTATACATATACATATATATATATATATATATATTAAATTATTTCGGCAAATTAATTTTTTTGATACAAAACTTCAACCATAATATTTACAACACATAAGAGATTCAAAGGTACATATATATGTATGTAGACTCGAATGGTTATAGGTGACAACATTTGCATATATAAAGTTGTTGTAAAATATAAGGGATCTAATCTATGCTAACAAGATTTGATATATATAATTATAATTAAGATTAGATAATTACCTTAAGAAGTAGCCTAAGAAACACACCTTAAATGTATGCAGACTCCTAGATCCGCTTGAATTGTCTCTAGAAATTGCAATGATCTAAAGAATCATCTTTGTATTTATTTTATTTAATGTTTGAATTGTTTGTGGAGTTTTTTTTTCATTTATGGAGACATGCATTTTCAACTATTAGAAGAGATTCGGAAAGCAAGAGAAAGGAAATGTATTTTTTTGTCAGGAAGAATGAATCTCTCTAGGAAATGACTTACTGGATATGTTTTAGTTGAAATAATAAAACATTTCCAATTCTTTAATTAAAATTGCACTAATCAATTTCCCTAATTATCTCTATCTCCACTCCTTACTTTTTACATGTAAGACCAAAATTACTTGCCATCAAATGGCATAAAATTTCCATAAATCCATTGATGCAACTATCTTTTATTTAAACCCGTTTTGAAAATACATCGATATTGTATATCTATGCATGCAAATATAACTTTTATATATGCTTCAAATTATTACAAACAACTCCCAAACATCAAATAAATCAAATATTAATTAATATTTCTCAAATATTAATTAATTTATAGCATTTTATAAATTAATTAAATCGTGTGGATTTTTAGAGAATTCATCATTACAGTTGTGCGACTCAAAGATGTAAATTCAGTCAGCAATTATTATCGAACAATTCAAAAATTAACATTCACACGTCACCTTAGCCAGTGGTGTGACATTTTAGCTGAATTTATCACATACGCTTCTTTTCGGTAAAATTTAAATCTACGTAGTAAACGTGGTACCTGGTAGTGATGATTATTTACAACAATTCTTTTTGTCAAAACTATGGACTTATGGAATTTTCTTTTTGCCAAAATTCCAACATTTCCATATTCAACTTTGTAAGTGCAAACGTTAAATCCTTGGTTCAACAATAACAATTATTATTAACTATACTGCTCTGACCAGAGACTTTGACTTTGAGTTGACTTAGGTTGACCCTGTGATACTTACTCGATATAACCGAGGAGATGAATTCTCCCTTGAATAGTGTTTCAATTCCAATGCTTCCACTCGACCCAACTATAGTCGTTTGATGGACATCGTGCCATGATTTAACTATAATCATAGCAAATTTTTCATATTGAACCTCAACAGTATTCTTAAGTCGAGGGAATTTGTAAAATTATCACATCGATATTTCCTGTTTGACCTTAGTTATATTAACCGTTAGAAAATTATCGAGTGTGTAACGCCACCTCCTTCATACCCATACTAAGAGTACTACAGAGTAATATTGTCGGATAATACAGAGAATAAGATGGTATAAAGTACACACGTGAATGTTCCCTTGGGCTAACGTTGGTACGTATTAAAACATCGAATAAGTAACTCACCTATATGTACACTATATCGACACAAAGTAACAAACACATGTGCCTCGAAGATAAAATAATACGCAATATGCAGTATAGTAATAGAGAATATAGAGTTAGAATCACAACGATAATATATAATATATAAATATACAAGTATGCATAATATACAAAATCAGAATATACATACAAGGGACAATACAATACTCAGATGATATGCAACACTACTACATCCTAGTCTCATCTATGCCTAGAAAATACAAGCTGGTCCCATATTCCTCGTACTTGAAATATATCGGACTGACCCGAGTATTATATAAATAATAAATGGGTCAGATTATATCTAAATCCAGGGTAAATAAACTTATGAAACTCTATATATACTAGGCATAAATAAATATAATAATAATTATATCTCAAACATCGTATATGTAGAATACCACAAAACCTAATATATAATGTCATCATCCATATAAAATCTCATCAAATCAGGAACTATAAAACAACATCAAATGGGTGAATCATCCATATCTAGAAATCATCATCAAATCCCATAAATAAGTAAAAAGTTTGGACTAGCCATGGTAATGCCTAAGAAAAATCAATAATGAGTAGGCCGTCTGCCTGAATAGTATAGGCCGTTTGCCAGAAGAGAATAGGCCGTCTGACCAGAATGGATAGGCCATCTGCCCATCAATCACGTAAAGATAAGATATGGGGATTTACTATATCTTGGACATAGTCTCAAGTAGGAACATAAATAGTATATATCTATCTACCATACACACCGGAACCATACGAGAGACTGATAGCACATCTGCCTGCTCCAGGAGCCTCACATGTGTTTGTCTAACACTGCTCCTATAGTCATATGTTAGCTCCTCCTCGGTATCGTGATAATATCCACTGCATGTCACTAATACGCTAAAAGACAACGCTATGCATCAATCACGACCCGACACATTGCCCCTATAGGTAACTGACTACTGGTATAAGGGACACAGGGGAAATGCACACAGCAATATATGCCGACACATGGCAAGAGGCCAACACGCGGCTAAAATATATAAAATGGTGTCATGGATTTGGAGTGGAACCACCACGATCAGGCCGCCAGGGTGGATAATGACCAATCTAATTCGCTTTTGAAACAGATAGGAAGTTGGACAAGGTAGATAAACACATAGTATTAACACTAAAAGCTAACACATAGCACTCAGAAATGCCAACATATGGCATTGCTGCCACACAGCTTGATTCCACTACCGACACATGGCGATAAATATTGCTGCCACATAGCTTGATGGTGTTGCCGACACATGGCTATTAACATTGCTGCTACATAGCTTGATAATATTAATGACACATGGCTATAAGTATCGTTGCCACACATCTTGATAATATTACTAACACATGTCAATACATGTAATTCAACGCAGTGAGTCTCCACCAAGGTTTTAAATATCGGATTTCGGTCACGTTTATTCTTGGTATTTTTACACAAGTTATCTGGTATCGGGGGAGATCTCGGACGAGATGAGTACATATTGGATGTACATCTCAGATTGACATCTCGGGTCTTATAATGCATCTCGGGAATATCTCGGATGTACTAATGTGTCTAAAATCGATGTGTTAAAAATTTATTTAACGGTTATAACTTTCTTAGTAAATATAAAAATGGTAACATACTTGATTTACATGGAAAAATGAATATTTTTAGAAGAGTAGTAGCTTGATTAGCTTAATTGATTTGGTAATGATCGAATAATATCCTTTTATTTGAACATAATAAAGAAGTGAAACCTTTCGCTATGACTCATTAAGATAAAAAAGTATAGAATATGTTCAAGAAGTTGGTAAATTATAATTGGATTGAGTAGTTTCTTCTGAATCAATATGAAAATAAAAAATATTATGCAAAATAAGATAAATGTATAATTTCGGATGAGATCTCGGATTGAGATTTTGATCCACATTTCGGGTGAGATTTGAATATCTCAGACGAGATAAGTATCGAGGGAGATATAGAGGACATTTGATGTCTCGTCTCGTTTAAGTGTGAAAAGGAGATCTCGGAGGAGATCTCGGGTGATATATAGGAGATTTAAAACCATGGTCTCCACAAATCTCCATCACGTGAGTATCATATACTTACAATGAATAAACGGATAATTATCACAACAGCGTTCCATACCACCGCATGATACTTAAGCGCTTATTCGCTGCTCATAAACTACACTCAATCTCCACAATATTCTATATAACTTGTCCAAAGAATAACCAAAGAAATATTACCGAATGTCTCATCCCAAACGGTATTATAACTCCGTTTATTCAAATTTCTCGTCACACAAAATGAAACATCACAAAATCAAATAGAAGTATGTCATCACTGTATAAAATCACATCAACATCAACAAACCGAAATAGATACAGTGAATCACTTATATAATCATATTCAATATATATAAGAAAATAGATATTAAAAAATATAGAATTATATTTATATAAATCCTAATTTAATTCGAAAATGAAATAATAATAAGCTTCAAAAAAATCTTGCTTTAATGATTTAAAATAGGTGTTCAAATAGATATATATATATATATATATAACATTCAAAATTCCTTAATGAATTAAATATAATTTATAAATTTTACTATATAATTTGGCATAGTTAAATTCTATTTTGAAATAATTTATAACTTCCAAAATCACTTTATACATCAAAAATAATTATAGAAACTATTTCATAATTTTCTATAACTAAGTAATACTATAAAATAAATTTATAAATCTTCAAAATAATTCATTTGATTTCAGACCATAATTTATACTTCAAACCTTCACTATATATTCAAATTCTCAAATAGCTTATACAAAAAATCAACGGATATTGCTTTAAATTCATTTCATAATCTTCTATAATAAAACATTATTTCAAAATAAATTTATAAGTTACCGAATAAATTATATTTATTTCAAACAATAGAATATGTCAATAAATCAATTTCGAACCACCATATATACATATATATATATAGACACACACACACACATACTAAAAGGGGTATTATAATATTCTTAAAACCATTCAACAATATATTTACAAATTGGTTTATCATTAAAATAGGCTCAAATGCTCAAATATCCCATTTTGTAATTATCTTTTAAATCCTATTTTTCAGACATATACCTTACAAAATAAATTCCATTTCAAAATATAATTAAAACCGTTCAATTATACAAAATCATAAAATAAACTAACTCCATATACTTATTGCTTTTGAAAATCTCAGTTTCCATTTTTAAATAACTTTATTTCTAAAACAATTTCCAACAACTCGTTTTATTTCTCAACAACTTTTATTTATTTATAAATATTGTTATCCCGCCTTTTGGCAAGGCCGTGACACTAAGAAGTTGAATGGAAATTAAAGATAGATCATCCCGAGGAACGGTTATATTCAAGTTCGCTATGGATGCTGGTAAATTTTGCCCGAGTTCGGAACGAGCTACAATTAACATGACACGACAAGAAAAGCTATGAAAGCCAACGTTCCAAATTTCAAGTCAATCCGAGTTCATATGCTCAAGGTATGATCGATGCAAGCCAAGAAAATAAACTCGTTCGTATCCATCGGTCAGTCTTCTTCGCATCGGTTTTGTTCGAATCCATCAACAGCAGCTTCCTTCGTATCCATCGGAATTAACCCACTTCGTATCCATTCACAACTACTCATTTCGTATCCATCAGTAGTGGCACGGTAATCCATTTCGTATCGATCCAGTTTCAAGCATGCTTCATATCGATCGGCTACAGATCGATACGAAATCAACACCTCCCACCGATACAAAACCAAATACTCGACGATCAATACGAAGTGGAACACAGGGCATTGATACGAAGTGGAGCACAGGATATCGATATGAAGTGGAGTGCAACAGAAGAGATACGAAGTGGAATGCAAAAGATCGATACGAAGAAAGCACATTCAAGTGGAAGACTCGGTCACTCGGCATGAAAAGTGGATCGATCCTAAAGGTTAGCACCACGTCAACTAACATCACGTGCAGAACCATCGATACGAAGCAATCGATACGAACAATATAGATACAAAGGCAGCAGTGTTTTGCAAATCCTAACTTGCATCGATCATAACTCAAAATCTACTAGTCCAAACGCCACCAAATTTTCACAGGAGCTTGCGTAGATCTTCAGGAATGTTCATGATCGATCCCTACTCGATTGGACTAAATCCTGATCGATACGAATTGTGTTCGTATCGATCACGGATCGACTCCAAACGGTCAGGGATCGATCGCGTGGACCCACCCACGTGAGAGAAGAGGTCTTTCGAGATCTGAGCGGGATATTTGCAGCCTACGCCTATAAATAGCAGCCCAGGACCTACTGAAAAAGGACTTTTGGCTCCTCTACTTCCAGACTCCATCGAAATCACCATTGTACTCGAATTTTACTGTTGTAATTCATTGTAACCAGCAAGCAAAAATCAATAAAGTCAATCATTTCATAGTGGACGTAGGCCATACGTTGAACCACTCTAAATCCGTGTGTTTCTGTGCATTTTTCTTACTTATTATTTGTGTGTTTGTTAGATTTTCCTCTTTTAACATTTATATTGTTCATTTTATCTCTTCAAACACATCCGAAGTGCGTTGTGCCCAATTTTGGTACAAACACTTTGGTGCTTTCACTGAGAAAACCCAGTTTTTCTCCTGCTCATTGGATCTACTATCGATATCGAATTGCGTAAATCTAAGAAGAAGATCCAGATTCCAAGCCTAAAGTTCTTCCATCCTATTCGGATTTGTACCAAGTCAAGGAGAGAGCTTTGCTATCCACCATGGTTAACACTAGGACTACTTCAACAGCTGTAGATCCAAAAGGACAGGACAGGCATAACCCCGCACAACTTCCTCATGCCGATCAGAATGCTGCCGGACCTTCAGATCCGCAAGGCCCTGTCACCAGGGAAGAATTCTAACTATTAATGCAAGACCTGATACTGATCCGTCAACAGCTTACTCAGCAACTCTGTGCCAACGCGGAATTGACCAATCAACTAAACCATCAAAGACGAAGGAGATCCAGAACGAATTAGGCTTCCTATTCATCCATTGAAAGTTTAGCCTCTTCTGACTTTAATCATAGATCCACGTGCCCCCGGCTGGATGGAAGTTACACACAAGCCATTGGGCATCAGCACACATTGAATCTTGGGCAACCGAGAGTTGGCCCATTAACCAGCCATCAGACTGGGCCCTTCTCCCAAGGAGGTACTGCCCCATATCACATTACTGACAACCGCGCTACCACTACTACTGAATTGGGAGTCGATGCTCGGAACCGAACGGATCCAACCCACCGCTAATGCAATCATACTCCTGAGCCTTATGTCCCTGAAGACTTAGAACTAAGGAGGCGAGACATGGACCGTCGACCGCGATCGGCCCCTCCTCGCATTGTGGAACCCGACCACACCTTGGCTCAACATGCCCAAAACGTCCAGATGTCGGATATCCCGACAATGATCCGTCAAATGATCCACGAAAGTCAGGGCCTAACTAACGACGACAAGGGAATCTCCCAAAGTCATACCCCTTTCACTGATGATATACTCTATGCTGAACCACCTCGGCGATTCAGGATGCCAACTCTACCCGTTTATAAAGGGAGCTCTGATCCAAATCAGCATATCTTAAAGTACGAATGGTTGATGAATGCTGCATGAGCCGATGATGCAGTTAAGTGTCGAAGTATCCCAATTTCTCTAGGGGACATAGCAACTATGTGGTTTACTCGTTTACCACCTCGATCTATCTCGTGTTTTAATCAGTTGGCAACGAAGTTTGTTGAGCAATTTCGCATGCATGTTACAAGGCCGAAAGATGTTAATACCTTGTCTAGCGTCACTCATGCCTCTGGAGATACACTTAGACGTTATTTGGAGAGGTCTCATGCTGCATGCGCTGAGATTAGTAATCCCAATGATAACTCTATTCTGATGGCATTAACTAAAGGGATCGATCTCGATTCTGATTTCGGCAACTAGTTGGCCGGAAAACCTCCTGCGTCATTGGACCGTTTCTATTCCAAGGCAGCCCAGTTCTGGAGAAGGGAGGATGTGAAATAGTCTAGGAAGAAGGATGATGCAGTACCCAGTGTGGAAGGAATCCAGAGCAATGTTGCTGTAAAACAAACCGGGGAGAGTTCCGGAAAGGTACAATTGAATATACAGAACAAACAGAATCAACAGAAAGGCAACGGAAATCAAAAAAGGAAACGGGATCAGAATCGTGGGCTGTGACGTAGGGCTTCTTTGTTTGATAATTATACTCCTTTGAAAACGCCATTGGAGAATGTGTACTTGCAGACCTACAATACTATCCAGTATAAGAAACTTGCTCCAAAGCAGTCATCGAAAAAACAGATTCTGACAAGAAAGTTTTGCATATTTCATGATAGCTATGGCCATAACACGAATGAGTGCCGTCATTTGAAAGATATTATTGAGAAGTTGATAAGAGAGAGAAAGTTAGAGCAGTTTGTGCGAGCACCGCAATCAGGAGGTGCGGGCCCATCAAATCAGAACCATATGCCGAATTAGGCAAAACAGAAGGAACCCGCTCGTACCGATGGGAGGTTAGTGATTAATACTGTTAGTGGTGGTCCACATCCAGCAGATCGGAGCTGCAGGGAAATGGAGTCGTATGCCATCTCTATCAGGCATGCGGGCTTCGAATGTTGTAGTAGTTTGGAAGATGGGGCTCCGGCCAAACAACAGAAAACGATGACTGACGACATTGTGTTTCGAGACCGGGATAACGACAGAGTCGAAGCCCCAACCATTGATCCACTTGTCATTTCAGCTCAAATAGGTCCTGCTTGGATGAAGAGGATCCTAGTGGACAGTGGAAGTTCGGTAAATATATTGTTTAAGCGAGCCTATGATCAAATGAAAATGGAAGCAAAAGATCTAAGGCCTTGTCAGTTCCTCATCCATGGCTTCAATGGAAGTGCGACTATACCCACTGGGATGGTGGAGCTACCAGTGGAATTGGGAATTTCAGAACGCTAGGGAGTCCGGATAATACAGTTTATTGTATTAGACATAGAATCACCATACAATGCTTTTTTGGGCCGACCGGCCCTAGCCGAGTTCAGGGCTGCTATTGCCCCTTGGTGTCTGACTTTAAAATTCCCTATCGACAATGGAGTTAGAGTTGTTCAAGGAGACCAGGCTGCTGGATGAGCCTATTATGTTGCTGAGTTGCGGGAGGCACAGCAAAAGGAAAAAGGAAAGGTCATAGAGGAATCTCTCTACGTCCGCTTTGCAGAAAATTGACAGCTAACGCATGGGCCTAGGCCCGGGCACCCTAACCAATTCCCAAGGGATCTTGACCTGAGAGATACTGAAAGTGAAGACGGAAGTAAAGACAGTCAAGCTTCCTCGGTCGAGCTGACGATCGATGTTCCGATCGACGATAGTGACGATTCTAAAATGATAAAGATTGGATCCCAGCTAAGCCAACAGATGTAGGAGGAATTGGTTGAATTTCTCTGGGAAAACCTCGACATGTTTGCCCGGACACATTTTGACATGTGTGGAATCTCCCCAGACATCGCGAGCCACACATTGAATATTGACCAACGACATATCTTGGTCAAGTAAAAAAGGAGTGGTATGGATCCAAAGAGATCTATCGCTCTTAAGGAAGAGGTAGAAAAACTCAAATCGAATGGGTTTATCCGAGATGCACTATATCCGGAGTGGGTGTCAAATCCTGTACTTGTCCGAAAGCCAAATGGGAAATGGAGAACATGCATTAATTATTCAGACTTGAATAAATCTTGCCTTAAAGACAGTTTTCCACTCCCCGGATCGATCATCTCGTAGACTCAACGGTTGGACATGAACTCTTATCCTTCATGGACGCGTATTCTGGCTACAACCAGATACCCATGCACTTACCTGACCAGGAGCATACCAGCTTCGTAACCAATATGGGACTTTACTGCTACAAAGTTATGCCTTTCGGACTCAAGAACGCCGGGGCAACTTACCAACGGTTAGTTAATCGAATGTTCGCTCACCAGATCAGAAAAACCATGGAGGTATATGTGGATGACATGCTAGTGAAGTCGCGATTCTCCACTGATCATATCAAAGACTTGGAATCAATGTTTAACATCCTCCGAGAATATAGAATGAAGCTCAACCCGTTTAAATGTCACTTTGGGGTCGCATTCGGCAAATTCCTTGGGTTCATCGTCAAAGCTCGAGGAATCAAAGCAAATCCGAAAAGATTTTGGCAATCAGAAATCTTGAGACCCCAAGAACTATAAAGCAGGTCCAGAGCCTCAACGGGAAAGTAGCAACACTGAGCAGGTTCATTTCAACATCCACTGACAAATGCATTCCCTTCTTCGATCTGATCAGAAAAGGGAAACGAAACTTTGAATTGACTACGGAATATGAGGGCACATTCCGGGCACTGGTTCAACATCTCTCCACACCACTCACTCTGTCAAAGCCTATTGATCATGATAGACTGTACATCTACTTCGCGGTGTCAGAAAACGCAATCAGTGATGCCCTAATTCGGGAGTAAGACCGGATACAACGGGCAATATATTACATTAGCAAACGACTGACCGGAGCAGAGAGAAATTACCCGAAGCTGGAAAAGTTGGCTTATTGTCTTATCATTGCCTCACGAAAGCACCGTCTATATTTCTCGGCTCATCCTATCACCGTCTACACCGACCAACCGTTACAACAGGTCCTTACGCGGCCTGAGACGTCTGGTAGTTTACTTAAGTGGAATATCGAGCTGAGTCAGTTTGACATTACCTACACTCCAAGGTGAGCTATCCAAGGACAGGTCCTAGTAGACTTCATCGCTGAGTTCACTATCCCGGAGGACTTGCCCAAAACCAGTGAACCTCCTAAGTATATTTGGAAGCTACATACTGATGGTGCATCAAACAACCGCTGTTCAGGCGCCATAGTTGTGCTTAAAACTCCTGAAGGTCGATCTATATGCTATGCTTTAAAGTTCAATTTCCATGGGACCAACAACGAAGCCGAATATTAAGCCCTACTTGCCGTATTGAGGCTTGCCAGAGATTTAAGAATCATTGCTGTGGAGATTTATTGTGATTCGCAATTGGTCGTGTATCAAGTTCAGGGGGAGTACCAGGCCAAAGACAGAAGGCTGGCTGCTTACCTAGCTCGAGTCCAAGAGATATTGAATCAATTCGATTATTATGCTATTTATTGCATACCCCGAGAGCGCAATCAAAAAGCCGATTCATTAGCAAAGTTAGCCAGTACAGGTGTGTCACAGCAAATGGGAATCGTTCCCGTGGAAACATTATCTTCCCCGAGCATCGATAATATGGAAATAGATTGGGTATTTGAGGTCGTTTCCGATAAGGAGTCATGGATGACTCCATTCAGAAACTATCTCGAGCTTGGGACATTGCAGAAGCGTAGGAGTGAAAAGAGACAGGTTCTTCGAAAAGCTTCGCGGTTCACTATTCATAATGGAGTCATGTATAGAAGAGGGTACTCTATTCCTTTACTCCGGTGTATCGCTCACGATGAAATCAAACGAGTATTGCATGATGTGCGCGAAGGAGAATGTGGCGATCACACCGGGGGGCAAGCTCTTGCCAAGAAAGTCTTCCGACATGGAAACTATTGGCCGACTGTAAATCGCGATGCATCGAATTACGTCAAAAAATGTGACAAATGTCAAAAACATGCTCGAATTCCTAGAGCCCCACCTACCGAAATAACTCAGATGGTCAGTCCATGGCCGTTTGCAGTATGGGGGTTGTTATTATTAGTTCTCTACCTCTAGCCAAGGGTGGTGCGAAGTATGTCATCATTGCGGTTGATTACTTTACCAAATAGGCGGAAGCTGAACCTCTTGCTACCATCACAACGAAAAAAGTGATCAACTTTGTTGTACGCAACATTATCTGTCGATTTGGTCTCCCACATACCATCATCACCGACAACGGAACCCAATTCGATAGTGTTGAATTAAGAACTTCTGTCAAAGATTCCACATCCAGAAGAAGATCTCCGTAGTTGCACACCCTCAAGCGAATGGACAGGTTGAAGCTATTAATAAAGTTATAAAGTCTATTCTGAAGAAACGACTGGAAAAGGCCAGGGGCAAATGGGTCGATGAACTTCCTATGGCCCTATGGGCTTACCGGACAACCCACAAATCTGCAACCGGCCACACTCCATTCTCTCTTTCCTACGGTTCAGAAGCCGTTATTCCAGTCGAGATGGAAGTGCCTTCTCATCGTGTGACATATTATGATCCGAAGACAAATGCTATATTACTTGCCAAATCTCTGGATTTATTGGATGAGAAGCGTGAAGAGGCTGATTTGAGGGCAGCCGCATATCGAAGTCGAGTCGCCCGGTTATACAATGCCAAGGTCCGACCCCGAACCTTTGAACTTAGTGATATCGTCCTCAAAAGAATTTACCTGGTTCTTTCACATATAAAACCAACATGGGAGGGGCCAAATGTCATTGAACGAAAGCTCGGGGATGGCACATTCAAATTATCGACCGTTGACGGTCTCCTTCTGCCAAGAGCTTGGAACAGCGAAAGTCTACGTCTCTATTACACATAACAGGCTCTGTTTATTTATTCAGTTTACTTTTCATTTGCAATTTATTTATGCATTTCGAAATTTGAATTTGTAATAAGGCAACTGACTTTGTCGTATTTTCATATTTCAGCAATAAAATGCAATCTCTTCGAGTCAGAGCTGTGATTTTTTTGAAATGTGTCATACGACCATCACTATGCAAGGAGAGCTAAGTTCCATCATACGGTGGGATTTATTCAAATAGGGAGTGACTGTGATATGACCGGTCACTCACTAAGTGAAACCCGAGATCGGGGACAAGTCATCACACTAAAGCCAAAAAAGGATTGATACACGACAATCCTCTGACTAACTCCAGATTCCCAGAGTGTGAACTGGAGTATAAACCTATAAATGTGGTTTCGAAGAGGGTGGATCCATCCACCTGATGACTTCGCCCGTATTTAACCAAGTTTGAGGAGGATGGATCCGTCCATCTGACAACCTCACTTGTTAACTCAGGGTGGATGTGAGCCAACCATCCACAATTTTGATAGATTCGTCGTTCCCGGAGTGCGAACTGGAGTATAAACATAAATACCAAGCGGGTGTAAGTGACCACCCATCAACTAACTCCGAATTCCTAGAGTGCGAATCGGAGTATAAACATTAAATAACTCTAGATTCCCAAAGTGTGAACTGGAGTATAAGCATCGACTAACTCTAAATCCCCAGAATGTGAATTGGAGTATAAACGCAACCCGGGTGTGACTGACCACCCGCGAATCAATCTAAGTCCCCAGACTGCTGACAAAGTCCTGAATATCAAATGGGCGTGACTAACCACCCATAAAATAACTTAATTCCCCGGATCGCGGACGTATCTCAAAATCTTGGGCGGATGTGACAGACCACCGATCTACAAGTACAATCCCCAGAGCATGGATGCGATCACCAATAGATGAACAAGTGTGATCTGACCACCTGAACTTGTCTTATTTCGGTCCTGCTTCAGCAAAGTTAAGTTTGACATATTAAAGGCAAATAATGATTGTTAACCAATCTTTTCAACTTATCCTTGGAACTGGGGGAAGAACTTAAGTACCAACAACTGATTGAAATAGTGCAATATCAAGATTCGACTTAATGCTCGATCGCGACCCGAACCGTAGCTCCGGAATTTAGCAACTAAACCCGGGTCCAACTCAAAGACTAAAACTTCACAAGTGTATTGAATAGAAGTTCGAACGCTGAAACACTTAAGCGAATGTACGCAAACTGAGCTAGAGACAAAATGAAATTTTATTTCAACTATTCTTTGAAGGAAAACGATAAGTACAAAGTTATTCCAAAAATCCTACTAAGGGGCCGAACCCGCATCTATACTCGGCCTATAGAAAGAAAAAGTAGATTACTGTCTATCTACCAAAAATGAACCGAAAAGACATATCTATTCTTTCTTCTTTCTCGGCTTCTTCTTCAGTGTTGACCCGCTGGATTGGCCGCTTGGATTTCTCTTCGAGCCCTTGCCTTTTGGCGGCTAATCTCCGGTCGGGGGCATTATGTTAACTTCCTCCTCTTAACTCACGTGGATTGGAATGCTTCCTGAAGGTGGAGTCGGAAGGATAGGATCAATGTTAGCGGGCGGAGGAGGCACGCTTGTGTCGACGACCGTGCCACCAGAGGAAATCATCCGTAAAGGGGCTGGGCCAGGTCCTGCCATTCACCTCCAAAGCTACTGCCCCGCGCAGCTACTTCCATCTCGGCGTTGATTTCGGCTATTATCTCCTCCTCACGAATTGTTTGAGCCTCGCCGGGAATGCTAGTAGTTGGACCCGAAGAGCTAGTTGTAGGTACGCCCTCACTCATGACAAACGGCAGATCAGCAAAGGGGTCACTGTGATGACCGAGAAGTTCCTCCATCATTTGTTCATCGAAAGTAAGTGTGCTCCCTTGTACCCCATCCGTAGGTGTAGTAGTTGTTGTCGTGGTCGCTTCCATTATGATAGCCTCCTGCTCGTGATGCAACTCTTGGGTTGTAGGAGGAATGGCAGATGAATCTCCTATCATTGAATAGAGATAAAGAAAAAGTTATTAGTGATTGCTTCAAGTAACGCTTCCCACACTGAATGAGCACTAGGAATGTTTAGAATACCTTCCTTAGTTTGGCTCGCGGGTGGCGGAACAGCTTTAGAAACATACTCATAAACTGGAGATAACCACGGTTGATCAGGATTATATGCAAGAACCGACTTAGGATCAACCGCAGATGTAGATTCAGGCTGAGTTGGCACAAGAATTTCAAAACCCTCATCATTGTGCTCAACACTAGAACCCTCTCCAGCTTCTGAATGCTGAGTGCCAAGTTTCCCCTTTTCATATGTCATCGTGATATCATGGAGAAATTTTCTTTCATCTTCACTCAACACCCAGTTCTCAAGCTCGAACTCATCGACTAATTCCACTTGTCGTTTGGCTTTTTCATCTTCCACCAATCGGCCCCAAGCATTATACAAGTGAGAGGGATAGCTATCAAGCCAGGTCAGGTTTCGGTGCTTCAGAACGTTAGCATTATATGTGACGAGAAGATCTTCGATGTCAGTCTCTAACCCGGCCTCCACCGCTTTTACTTCATCCTCAATCCTGGCCTCAGCCTCCTGAATCTTAAGTGTTGTCGCGTCTCTTTCATCCCGGAGAGCTACAACTTGTTCACACGCCTCCTGGGCAGCTTTGTTCGCGTCATCTTTTTCCTTGATGATTTCGGCAAATTTGGCCTTAAGATCCTCAAGCTCCTTCAGCACAACATCCCTTTCGGCCGTAATAATTGTGTTTCGATGGCCCATCTCCTCAACTAAAGCAAAATGCATCTGTCGCATCCTTACCATGGAGCGATTTGCCTCATCGGCTTTCTTAGTGGCCTCTATTTCCGACTTCATAGAAGATTCGTCCTTGTTGTTAAGAACTTATATTATATGGTCCTTTTGAGCGATATCGGTTTCTAACTTTTTGATTACTTTTGCCCGCTCAAAGGTCACCGCTGATGCTTTATCCACAGTCTTCATCCACTCCCTATATTGGTTGTAAACATCATGGATATAATCATGCATAGTTTGTTCTGCCTCAACTGGGATTCTCTTTAAATGCGGAGGGAAGATGAAGCCGTTAAAACAGATGTTTGGGAAGTCTTTTTTTAACTGGGCGATTCTGATCGCTCCTTCTCCTGTGGGCTCAGTGACCGCTTGTTCAATGACAGCGGGAGTTTCAGCCTCGGTTCTACGGTGCTGTGAATCCGACATGGGAGCTTGAGAAGATGGTTTTTGGCATGGAAGCTCTTACAGTTGTTTCTTGTGACCGGAGGGTAGTGTTGGAGCTCGAGGAGGTGGAGAACGTGATCGGGATCGATGTCTGTATTCTCTATCCCTCTCCCTCTCATAACGTTCCTGGCTGGAATAACCACGATCACGGTCTCTATCAGCTTCCCTTCTGCGGGACTTGTAGTATGAACTGGATGATTGGCGTGTAGAGTGAAGGCTTCCTAGCATAGATTCTCGCCTAGTCATCGTATCTGTAAAATGGAAAGAAAAGCAGAATCAGTAATCTCCAGAAATGAATAACTTATGATTGGAAATCGTGTAGTGTCGTGAAGTGTATGTATGCATATGTTAAACACCCCGACCAACCGGATATGTCGGCCACACTTGTAGGAAGTAACTCGCTTAAATCTAAGGCACTTTGAAGCCCTTCCAATCAGGTGTCGTGTTGGAGCGACACATAGTCCGGAATTGGAATGTCGGCGAGCCCTTCGAAAGGATTCTCTATTTGCGAGGGAGGAGCCTCCGAAATTCTAACACCAGAGGCTGGCAGGGACATGACTACGGATTTCCATCTCAAAGACTTATGACGCTTATGGGCCACTGCCTTGCCTTTCCTCCTTCCCTCTAAATCCTGAAAACTGTCAGGAGGCCCGGCTATGGGTTCGTCGTTAATGGGCGTATTTTCTTCATCGCCCTCCTCGGCTATTACAACTCCGGGTGCTTTACGCTTCACCCGTCTCGCCGGGGCTTCCCTAAGCGGTCCCTCCAGTCTTATGCTCTGGTTTTGATTGATTAGCCCAACAATTCTCAAGTTTCTATCGGTAAGCACCGAGTCAATTTCTCTCATCTCGCCCGGCACTTCCTGAAGAATCTGCACTATTTCTTTAAAGTGAGCACCTTCGGGACGTGAAATTACGGCTGTAAAGGAATGAAGATATTAGTTTCAATGTCAATTATGACTATCTCGTTAGCTACTGGAAAAATTGCAGCACTTACGTCTGACTAACCACCGACTGGCAAACCCTGGAGGGCATCGGACATAGAACCACTCTGTCTTAAAGTAGCTAAGCCTGGTCCAGGATCCTGACACCACTTAGCAATTCCTGACTGCCTCTAAAAACGTGAATGAAGGATTGTCTCCCCAACTCTTGACATTAAACAAGTATCTGACTTCCTGGAGTCGGGGGTCGAAAGAGATGTTCCATGAAAACAATGGATAGACTGTTCAGCAATGCATATCCACTTGGATATAATTGTGACGAAGTGATTCTAAAGAAAGCCAACACTTTTCGAATATACTAGTTGAATGGAGGAAGTGTTCTCGCTGTGCACGAATGTCGATTAAAGGCTGTGAATCCTTCTAGGGGAGCGTGTGGCATGTCATTTGGTCCAGGAAGTAGAACGTCGTCCAATGGTAGACCGTGTCTTAGGCATATTCTCCCCCAACATATCTTCGGAGATATTGGATGGCATAAAATCTTGGGGATTCGTGATAAAAGTTGCTCCTGGCAGCTCGTTTGGAGCTGGACCTATTACTTCAGTTGCAATGGTCGGGATCTCTATTATCGAAGAAGATGAACCTTGAGGCTCCTGCTGCTATGAACTTGTAGATTCCATAACTAATCAACTCATCAAAAACCATCATTAGATGATAATAAGCCTGTGTGTTCCCCGGTGTGAAGTGCATGAATGTGTTGTGCAGTGCAGTGCTACATAATACTTAAATGATTCTACAGAATTTGAGAAATGTTCAAACGACAAGATTTCGAAATTCAACTGGAGTGACTGTCATCGTTGACCGTCACAACTGTGCCATCCAGACTTTAGAGACCGATCTAAGTTAAAGTTTGTCACAATTTTATCAAGTTACAGTTCCATCAACGAGCTTCGAAAGGCGGTCAAATGTGCAGTGAAAAAAGTTAAGTTCAATTATGCAAGGCTAAAGCTCGTTGGAGTTAGGTGTTCAATTATTCAAAATTTTCAAATCCATCAAGGTCAAGACTTGGATCGATTACCAGAGGCTTCATTCGTATCGATCATGAAAACGGAAACTCGTATCAATCATAGTACGCCCCTTCGTATCGATCACCCAAAAGCTATTTCGTATCGAAGCAATATTCTCTCTTTCGTATCGATCAGCAACGGCATTTTCGCATCGATCACCAACCCTAAACTACGTATCGATCGCCCTGGATCGATACGAGTATCGATCATCAATCGATCGATGCAAATACTTGCTTTCCATAGATATGAAGCAGCTCTGTCAACCGATACAAAGTCATGTTACGTTTGGATTGATACGAACTCATCCTTCATCCATCGTCGATACGATAGCTTCCAGACTTCTTCTTCTCCAATCAACCCAAACTCCATCTCCTCCTTCCTCGACCTTGCTCTATCCCACCTCCGGCCTCCTCACAACCAGAATTGGCCACGAGTATGGGAGGAATGGCACAAGAACTTGAATCTCATCATTTTGGAGTGGTTTTGATTAGTTAATTACCTAGCTTAAACGGTCGGTTTGAAGAATTAATGATTTTTTCAATTTGGAGACGAAAGGTTCTTTTTTCTCGGTCTCTAGATCGATACGAAGGCTGAAGGAAGAATAAGCAAGTAAAAATTTCCTAAGTGTAAAATCGCGTATATATATGGAGGGTAGAGGTCGATTCATCTCCTAGTATGAACAGACTGAATGAAGAGGTGTACACCGTAACCGATACGAAATGACATGTTTATATCCATTGACCATCGGCTCGGTAACTACCTTCGTATCCATTCACAACCGATCCGAGATGAAGTAATTCGAATCCATATAACAAGAAACAAAGATAGAGCTCATGTAGACTATTCGAACCCATGAAGGTGCAACGATACGAAAGGAGCAGCAAGGTTGTGCTGGAACCACGTGACTCCATCGATACGAAACGTTCATTTCGTATCCATCAGCACGAATTTCATCAATGCGAAACACATAAAAGAGTCTCATTTACACTGCTCAGCTCCCTCGATACGAAGTGTCATTTTCATATCCACCTGTTCAAGGAACATAAAAGCTTCGTATCCATTGACATGAAGCATCACAAAAAACCATCATGTTCGTATTGGTGGCCATCGATACGAAGCATGCATTCTAACATTTAAACTCGATCCAGGAGAGGATCGATGCGAAGAGAAACTCCAAAACAACCGTCAAGCGTTGTTACAACCTGAATTTCACATCGATTCAGGAGAGGATCGATACAGAATCGATGCAAGAAAACTGACAACAACTCGTGGACGTGCGAACGTTAGCGAGAGTCAGACTAACATACAAACATGTATGACGGACTAACATTCGATTTTTGAAATTCACAGGAAGTGAATGCTCACTTGATGACAATTAAAACAACAACAACAGTTTGCTATCGTTCAATACTCAGTTACAACAGTGCAAAGTACAACCATTGGTAGACAACTATTCATTATTTATATTACTGAAGATCAATCAAAGATTATATCTTTCGACGAAAAGACAACAACCGTTCAACAAGTCAGATAGAACTTTTCAGAATGAAGATTACAGCTTTTCAAAGCACGTCATGTCCTCACAAGACGTACTTTGGGGGAAAAATGTTATCCTGCCTTTCGGAAAGGCCGTGACACCAAGAAGTTGAATGGAAATTAAAGACAGATCATCCTGAGGAACGGTTATATACAGGTTCGCTATGGATGCTGGTAAATTTTGCCCGAGTCCGGAACGAGCTACAATTAACATGATACGACAAGCAAAGCTATGTAAGCCAATGTTCCAAATTTCAAGTCAATCTGAGTCATATGCTCAAGATATGATCGATGCAAGCCAAGGAAATAAACTCGTTCGTACCCATCGGTTAGTCTTCTTCGCATCGGTTTTGTTTGGATCCATCAACAGCAGCTTCCTTCGTATCCATCAGAATTAACCCACTTCGTATCCATTCACAACCACCCATTTCGTATCCATCAGCAGTGGCACGGTAGTCAATTTCGTATTGATCCAGTTTCAAGCATGCTTCGTATCGATCGGCCACAGATCAATACGAAATCAACACCTCCCATCGATACGAAACCAAATACTCGACGATCGATACGAAGTGGAACACAGGGCATTGATACGAAGTGGAGCACAGGATATCGATACAAAGTGGAGTGCAACAGAAGAGATACGAAGTGGAATGCATAAGATCGATACGAAGAAAGCACATTCAAGTGGAAGACTCGGTCACTCGGCATGAAAAGTGGATCGATCCTAAAGGTTAGCGCCACGTCAACTAACATCACGTGCAGAACCATCGATACGAACAGTATCGATATGAAGGCAGTAGTGTTTTGCAAATCCTAACTTGCATCGATCATAACTCAAAATCTACAAGTCCAAACACCACCAAATATTCACAGGAGCTTGCGTACATCTTCAGGAATGTTCATGATCGATCCCGACTAGATTGGACTAAATCTTGATTGATACAAATTGCGTTCGTGTCGATCACAGATCGACTCCAAATGGTCAGGGATCGGTCGCGTGGGCCCACTCACGTGAGAGAAGAGGTCTTTTGAGATCTGAGCGGGATATTTGCAGCCTACGCCTATAAATAGCAGCGCAGGACCTACTAAAAAAGGACTTTTGGCTCCTCTACGTCTAGACTCTGCCAATATCACCATTGTACTCGAATTTTACTGTTGTAATTCGTTGTAACCAGCAAGCAAAAATCAATAAAGTCAATCATTTCATAGTGGACGTAGGCCATACGCCGAACCACTCTAAATCCGTGTGTTTCTGTGCGTTTTTCTTACTTATTATTTGTGTGTTTGTTAGATTTTCCTCTTTTTCCATTTATATTCTTCATTTTATCTCTTCAAACACATCCGAAGAGAATTGTGACCAATTTTGGTACAAACAAATATACTTCAAATTAATTTTAAAGTACGAATAATAATTTATAGAAGCTTTTAAAAATATTTTAAAACCAGAAAATCAATCGAACGTCCAAAAATATGAGCTATGGAGAAAATCCTCCAAAGTCATCAATCAAATTATCAACATAAATTCATCGTATGGTTGAGTTAAATTCCATCGAATTTCGGCCATCCATATATTATACACATGATAATGAATTACAAGAATTAAAATGCAAACAGACATCATCTCCTTTGCAATTTGGACATCCAACAAACACAAAATCCACTATTAAACCAAATAACATCCAATATTACAACAACCAATCAAATATCCCGATCAAACAATTTATATAAGCAAATAATTCAATATTCCTAATCAATCAAATCCCAAATAACCAATTCAACCAAGCAATTAAATCAATAATCGAGATAATATTATAAATGTAAGATGTGAATGGAATTAAATATAGTTGTGAGTGAGAAATACTCACTAAATCGAGGCTCGAATTCCTAAACAACAAATATCAACAACTCAGCACTAACGCTAATCTCCACCATCTTCATCATCACCAAACTCACATGCATTGCCTTCCATCACTACTAACTATGCCCACTGTGCACCAACCTCCCACTGCCCGAGCTGATGACGTTGCACCTCCCACATAACCAAGCTTCGCCATCATAGCCTTCATCTACCAACTGAAAATGCCACACATTAATCCAGGTAGCGACTCTCTGCCTCAATCATAGTTCTGTGATGTCATCCAAAAATCGAATGCACACTGCTCGAAATTGCATCAGGTTGTCGATCCCCCTTCCATTGATCGTCGATCACTACAGCCTTGCCCTTGCTCTCCATCCCTGGCATCACCCTAAACCACAACTTCGATTTCATATTATTTTTGTAGTGATTTTGTGAAATTGGAAATTAGGGCTAGGGCATGGGTCCAAAAGGGTAGAGTTTAGGTTTAAAGCTTGAAGCGGCAAGAGAAGTCTGGAAGTAAAGGGAAAGAAAACGGGCTTGAATGGATTTGGACTTTAGTTTGGGCCTTGTATTCTAATTTACTTTAGTTAATTAATTTTTATTTTTACAACTTTGTAATATAAATTTATACTCATAAAAGCATTTTGTATTTAATTAAAACAATTTATTCAATTAAAACAGTTTATACAATTTCAATATATTATTTGAAAAGATTAATATAATTCAATTTATTAAATCAAAATCTTTTATTGGATGGAATGTAATTTTAAAAAAAACTTCTAAATATAAATTATCACAAATTGAATTCAAACACTTTTATTTTAATTAAAATTATTTATTTACACAGCGTAGAAAGCATGGTTGTTACAAAGTGAGTCATTTCATCGTTATCTAATAACTATCGATATGTAACCTCTTGGTGCCTCAAACAGCCATGAGTAAGACACTACCCAACATTTGGAGAGTGTTACATACTCTGGTCTCAATTGATGTATCGATATCCAGTCTTGATGCATCTTGACTAGGAATATTTAAAACATTATGTTTATTTTAGTATTATAAATCACTCATTATTACAACACATTGTAACTGATGTGCACGTAAATGTGCATATTTTAACCACCTTATTTAATCTATTTAAATTAAATAAATGATCATATCGGGTATTTTAACTTGTTTAAACCAAAATTCAAATTATTTTCAAATTGTCACATACTCATCTTCATATAGGGGTAAAATGGTCATTTTTATGCATTTATTAAATTGTGAAAATTTACTTGGAATTTTCTGTGTTGTTTTGTAGGAAATTTGGTGAATTTTACAAGTGGCTTCATGATAATATATGTAACGATCCGGAAATTCCGAACCCGAAAATCCCAGATAGTTAGGAAAAGAAAAGGAAAGAGATAGAAGAAGAAGAAGAAAACAGAACACAGAATCCCAAATTCTCACATTCGCAGCGGGTCAAAATATAATATCACATAAATAACAGTTTTACAAAAAGAACTGTATCAATACACTTATACATTTATATATCAGAGTTACACTATTACGCAATACAGGACAATTCGAAAACATGTCTCAGATAATCAACAATAATAGATATCACTCCATACGTTCCTGCCATCCAACTTGCCTCCTGAGCTCCAGAACGTCCTTACCTGAAAATCTGTAATACTCGGTCTGACCCGAGCATTACATCAAAGTAACACCCGGATCAGGCTGGAAACCAGCGTGAGTAAACTCATCTAACATGAAATTTCAATCCATAGAACTTATTTAAAACCCGGGGTAACTCGTACTTACTACACGTAAACAACTTATACGGTCATCACTTATTTTCACAAAACAATAACTAAGTATTCAACTTAGTTTAAATGGTCCATATTATCCCAATTCAGCCCATCGATTTCACATATCAATCTATAAAGAATTATAGAACTTATTTCAAATCGAAGTGGTTTCGGGTATTAACTAATACCCGACCCGGTCTCTTCGAATCCAATGTCATCTTAACCCAAGTTATACAAATGAAATGCAATTCACACTTTAAATACGGGGTGTCACTGTTTTAACCAAAACATAATATATCACATAGCATTTCATATCACATACCAGAGATATCAACTAATCTAAGGTATACAATATCATTCAATCATTCATAGCAAGATTAACCAACCATACCATCTCTAATTAATTTAATTAACCACAATTGAATTAAATTAATTACTTCAATTACTTTTAAACCTTGCTTATTTATTACAACCAATTATTCATCCAAAAAATTTCCAATTTATTTAATCATCCTTGATTAATTATACTTTAATTACATTAAGTAATTAGCCTTTAATTAATTTCACAAATTAATTTGCTTTAACCATTTACAGTAATTATCCTTAATTAATCACTTAAATTAATTATCTTATAATCACTTATATCGATTAATTATCCTTTAATTAATCACACTCATTAATTAACTAACCCTTAATAAGTTTCCTTAATTAATCAAATCTTTAATTACTTACTTTAAGTAATTATCCTTTAATAAATCACATTTAGAAATTTTCTATTAATTACCCACCTTAACTAATAACATTAAGTAATTAACCTTTTATTAATTAACCTCTAATTACTTTCATTAATTAATCTCTTTATTAATTACATTCAGTAATTATACTTAATCAGTTTCTAAAGTGATTATCCTTAATTAATTAAACTAATTAATTATCTTAACTCAATTACATTAATTAATTATTCCCAAATCATTAGTTTAATGATCCTTAAATTAAGTGATTAACTTCTAATTAATTCCACTAATTAATTATCTTATCTCTTAAAACTTATTTCCTTGCATATATTTAAAACATGTTTTAAAACACTTTGGAAATACATTCAATTTAAACATACCTTAAAACTTGACTAACACTCTTTGGGAATTTAATTAATTTAACTTGCCTTTGCTTTTTGACAACTCAAACTTGATTTTGTTTTTAATTTGAACCTATTATAAAACACATTCGAATCACTCGGAAACGAACCCAGGCCATCACCAAATTTCCCGAGCTAAAACCCGAGTCTCCCACTCTTCTCTCTTCCCCGAGACAAACCACCATAAACTTTGAGTCAATCCCGAGAAACATCTTCTTCCCAAAACACCACAACATCCCAGACTTGAATATGCAAGCGTACACGTGCATGTGCACCAACGATCTGGTCACCTCCGACCATCGTGGCAATCTCCGGCACGTCGACGAACACGACCTCATCCATCACGAACACCTAGATCATCCAATTCGACAAAGAATCGAAATCGAGCATCTCGACTTCTACTTGGAACAAACAGATCGACCAAAACGCCTCGCCAACGATAATCCCGATCACCAGTAACCTCGCCGTCACTACCATAGTTGCGCCATTGCCCCAGATTCCTTTTCCCCCTAGTGCGATTCATTCCGGTGTCTTGACGTCGTCGTGATGCCTCGGCAAAACAATTTACTAAAACTAGCAGTCGAACCCTAGTTCGACGCCGCTTTGCCACCACGGTCACTTATAAAACCTCCGGCCATTTTTCCTCTGACCATCGACACCTGAGCAACCTTCAGCCTCGATCACAACAACCCTACCTCCACCGATCGTCAGAATTTGACGAGAAACGAAAAACCGTCCATCTCGAGAAATCTCGACATACCCATCACTAAAAATCATGTTTTTCATATCAAAATTCATTATTTCCTACCACGATTACAATTATGAAATCCAAACATGAATTCGCATGCATTGATTTTTTTTTGACCTATATAAATATTTTTTTACTGTTATTTCTGAAATTTTAATTATTCATTGAATTAGAATTCTCGTAACCATTTTTAAACATAAATCTACATCAATACAATCATTTTTCTTTTAAAGATCACAGCCAGATAAAGATTGGATAGATAGGAAATGGTTTTTGAATTTATCTTCTAGCCTGTGAAACAACAGGGGTATGATTTTCAATAGACAGACATGCATTCAGATATACATATTTATCTTTACTAAATTCAAACCTTATTTCAGATTAACATTCATGCACATCATAATGACAACATGACTAGGTGAGTTTAGTGCTTATATTAAGGATTAATCATTTGTTCTGTATTTAAAAAGTGTTTACTCACAGGAAAACAAGAACAGAGGAGCAGTTTATATATATACAGATATATTCACATATAAATAAAGCAATTCATACATATATCCAGATAAAATCAATCATGCAACAACTTCTCCATATAGGATTATCACATGCAATACTTTAAAACTGTTTTAAAATGGTTGTTTACTCACCTGTCAAAGAAGCCTAGATTTGAAAAATTGCTTCAGGTTGATTTAGCTGCTACCCTTCTAAATTTTTGAAACTGAGTAAATCTTTGTTTTGCTTTAGTTTACTCTTGATCTTGCTTGATTGATCTAGTTGAATTTGCTTTAATAAAATTTCTGGTTTGATTTGCTTACATCTGGTGCTTGCTTAGCTTCAGGTTGAATTTAGAAGGAGATTGTTTTGATTATTGAGATGATTTGTTTACAGGTTTTGAATTTAAACAAGTTTTGTTTTAATTTACTGGTTTGTGGACTTTCAGGCTTGAGATGTTTAAAACTGAAAATATTTTTTTGTTTCTCTTTTCTATTTATTCAAATTAAAAGAATTTCATAATGCCACTTGCCTATATTGTTAACACTTGTTCATTTCTTAAGTTAAATGATTTACATTTGTTACTTTGTGTGTTAAAATCTTAACACTTGTCTTTAGTATGAGAATTTTATTATATAATGTATTTATCCTTTATATTACTTATTATATTTGTTTATTTATTTATATTTTATTATATATATATATGTGTGTGTGTGTTATAAATTTATATCTATACTTCTCCCTTATTTGTATTTATATATTCTTTAAGAAAATAAATTTGAAACTAATTTATACTTAAATAAATAATCTCATCTCATATATATATATACCAATTTCATTTCAAGATATTTATTTATTTTTATTTTATTTTTGAATTTCAATTTCAAATTCAAATTCCATTAATAATTCATTCACATATATATAATTAAACAACACGTTTTTATATAAAAATTTCTATTTAAAATCTATTTATATTTATATATATAAACCATTATTATTTGTTTTAAAAGAAAATTTTGTCAAATTTTAAGTAATTATATTAAGAGATCATCAAATATTTATCTAGAGATTTATATCCAATTTTTATTATATTTTCAAATTCACTTACATAACCAGATATCTTTTATTATCATAAATTTTTATCTGTTCAATTGATTAAACAGTTAATTATCCAATTATCAAATGTCCCAAAAATCCGGGTTATCATATTCCTCCCCCCTTTAAATCTTTTCGTCCTTGATAAGGAATGAAGCCAAAATTTACTTATTTACTTATTATCAGATAAATTTCTTGTTGAACATTTTTAAAACATTTTTTTTTAAAAAAAATCTATATAATATTATCAAAATAATTTTTTATAAAAATACTTTTTATAACTCGATGTCTCAACCAGTCCATCCTTGTTCTCACAGAAATTCGGTCATACGTTGATCAGGCGTAAGACTGAAAATCTATCAGTACTTGGTAAACCCGTTTTCGACACCTAGTGAAATTACTCGGAAAATAATTTTATTGAAAATATAGAAAACATTTTTGAAATCGAGGAAATATCTTTGGTGAGAATGCTCTGGAAATCATCACCCCCATCCATGGTCACAGTTACATCACGGGTTACGTTGCCATCGCAGCAAAAGTCCATGTAACTGATAACAACATGGAACCCACAACAGATCGCAGTTACATTCCAGGGTTACGTTGCCATCGCAGCAAAAGTCCATGTAACTGTTGGCTCTCAGCGGCACACACGATTTCGCTGTCAAATGAAACTTCTCCCACATAGGTCGCAGTCTACCGATATAAAATCAAACGTAGACAGTTGGCTCTCAGCGGCACAAACGGCTTTCGCTATGTTACCATAGTGTCACAGTCTACCGATATAAAATCAAACGTAGATAGTTGGCTCTCAGCGGCACACATGACTTTCGCTATGGTCTGCAGTAGATCGCAGTGACATTGAGTTAAACTGTCGTCACAGCATAACCCAAATGCCTCTGTGGGCACCAGCCCCTCGACTTTCGCTACACAAATAATCCTCAGGAACTAGTTTATTCCGGACTCCTCACAGGATTAACTTTAGAAACCCCCCTTGGGGCTCAAGGCAGTACCACCCAGTGATACTCCTGAGAAGTTCATTTCTAGGGAGCGCCTTTTTTCCCAGAGCTATACTCAAAACATTTTATACTATATACTTATAGTATCTTCAAATCATACCCTTTATGATTTATCAAAATCTCCTTTACACAAAATCGATTACCAAAATCGATAATTCTCAAACTAGGCTTTCCAAAATCCAAAATTGATTTTCCCAAAAAAATCAAAAGCCCTTTCCAAAATCCATAGGTTCCCAAAACCTTTTCCAAAATCATTCTCATAAGATCCTTTATATATATATAGATATAGATATATATAACTTTGAAAATCTTTGGATCATTTCAAACTTTGTATAAAACCTCTTTTATACTTCAAATATTTCAAAACCCTTTTCTTTTAGCAATAGATTCAACAGGGGAAGATTTACCTTATATAACAAGGATATATAACATTATTTTATTCTAAATCAAATATTCACATTTGATAAATCTTTTATAAAGTTATTAACCATATTTCTTTTCAAAAACCATTTTACATTTCTTATCCACAAATTTTCAATATCAATTTCATTCAAATCCGTACGATGTACACATATCATCCTTACACAATATCAATCTGATCGCTCAATCGATCACACAATTTCACTTCCGAACTAGTATCGTCCACCCGACTTCCTAGTGCGGACTCAGATCTGGTTTCTTGCTCAGAAACCATCATTCTCCTTGCATAGTCACAACTATGATAGAGAATATCCAGAACCAATCGAAAATCCATATCCAGGTTCGCCGTCGAAAATCGAGCGAAAAATCCCAACTCGGATCGATAATACTATCTCGAAATTCTGTGTTCGAATCTGGATCAAATCACTATGCGAATAGAATAATATACGTACATCCTACGTATTTATCTTTATTGGTTATTAGCCAAATCAATTCTCTTTTCTATTCACATTTCCTTTAATTCCATTCACTTATTCTCAATTGCTTCATTACCAATTGAGTTATTACTTCAATTATAAACAGTTTGAACGTTAAGTATTATAAAATAGTTAGGTAATTGCAAAATAGTTTTTAAAATAGTGATTAGATATAAGTAACTTAAAAATAATAATTAGTTTATAAGACAGTTTCAAAATAATTGTAAAATAAGTATAAGATAGTTTGGGGTTTAAGAAGAAAGATTGTATAGTTGGAAAAATATACTTGTATTAAAACAATTTGAAAATAATCCAGAGCCAAACTGTTTAATTTCCCAATCTCCATTTCCAATTAATTTCCCATTAATTCAATTTAAATTTCCACTTCCATTTAAATTGACTCAATACTTCAATTTCCATTGTATTTAATTCAATCCCAATTCAAGTTGAATTAATCTTAATTCCTTTCCAAATTCAAATCAAATTCCATTTGATTTTAAACATATTCACTTTAATTACAATTTCAAATTATTCAAACTAATTTTTCAAATTGAATCCACATAAATTTCAAATCATTTCAATTTCTATATGAATTAATCCCAATTCCCATTTGAATTTTGAACTCATTCAATCTTCAATTTTTATTTTAAATTAATCCAATTCAAATTTTCCATTTGAATTTTAAACTTATTCATCTTAAATCAGAATTCCCATTTATTCAAATCAAATTCAGTTTGAACTAATTCAATTTAAATCTCAATTTTAAACTATCTCGAATTATATAAATTCGAGTTAAAATTGATTTAATTCCTTAAATCACAATTCCTTTACTTTTAAATTAACTCAACCTTTATTTTTAATTTTAACAAATTAAATCTTTAAACCTTTTAATTCTGAATTCAAATTTCAAAATTCCATTTTAAAATTATCTTTACTTAACTTATTACAAAGTTCAAATAAGAATTCAAAAACAATTTAATCTTCATATTCTAATTTATTATCCATTTTCAATTTCCAGATCTCAATCCAATTTGAGATCACTCATAACTCCCATTTAAATTAACCATTTAACTACCCAAGTTAAATTTAAATTTCATCTTGAAATTTCCAATTCAAGTTATTTATTCAAACTTATTTAACTTCCTTCAAGTTAAATTTACTTAATCTGGTCAACTTTCACAATTTGAATTCCCATTCAAATTTTAAACTTCAGATTAATAGTCTTTCCCCTTTTAAGTTTAAAAACTTACTTTACTTTGGGTTTCACATCATATTCCAATTTAAAACTCAACACTAAGTGTTTATTTCAAATCATCATTGGTATTATGTATATTCCTCATATATACATTTTCTTTACACACCAAGTTATACTTTAAATTTTTAAACCACCTTTGGTTTTAATTCAAAACAAACTTCTTTTAAACAATTTCAAGTTTTCTGGATTTAAATTTAAAATTTCATAATTTTTAATTATCTTCAATTTCAATTTATAAGTTATACTCACTTAAATGTTTACTTCCCTAAACATTTCATTTTGCTAAATCATTAACAACATTCATTATTAAACACAATTACCATTTATGATAATAACCAAGATTATCATATCTGGAAACCAATTCATTATTATCTTTATTCTTGATAACATTTCTACAAATTCAAGATTTTAATTTCAGTTTGAATTCATTTCAAACTTATCTTCATTCAATTTTAATTTGGCTTTATTTCTATTACCACTTAATTTAATTCCAATATTTTAATAACCAATTACCTTAATATTTATTAGAAAGAAATATCATTTTATATATCAAAATATATTCTTATATAAAATCATTTAAAATCCTTATATAAGAAAATAACAATTACGCTCTCATATATATATATATATACACTCAACTCGTTCTAGGGCACCATTGATCCTATCCTTAACGAGTAATCCCAACAGAGCCAAGGTTCTCGCTTAACCTTCGCTCTGATACCAAATGTAACGATCCGGAAATTCCGAACCCGAAAATCCCAGATAGTTAGGAAAAGAAAAAGAAAGAGATAGAAGAAGAAGAAGAAAACAGAACACAGAATCCCAAATTCTCACATTCGCAGCGGATCAAAATATAATATCACATAAATAACAGTTTTACAAAAAGAACTGTATCAATACACTTATACATTTATATATCAGAGTTACACTATTACGCAATACAGGACAATTCGAAAACATGTCTCAGATAATCAACAATAATAGATATCACTCCATACGTTCCTGCCATCCAGCTTGCCTCCTGAGCTCCAGAACGTCCTTACCTGAAAATCTATAATACTCGGTCTGACCCGAGCATTACATCAAAGTAACACCCGGATCAGGCTGGAAACCAGCGTGAGTAAACTCATCTAACATGAAATTTCAATCCATAGAACTTATTTAAAACCCGGGGTAACTCGTACTTACTACACGTAAACAACTTATACAGTCATCACTTATTTTCACAAAACAATAACTAAGTATTCAACTTAGTTTAAATGGTCCATATTATCCCAATTCAGCCCATCGATTTCACATATCAATCTATAAAGAATTATAGAACTTATTTCAAATCGAAGTGGTTTCGGGTATTAACTAATACCCGACCCGGTCTCTTCGAATCCAATGTCATCTTAACCCAAGTTATACAAATGAAATGCAATTCACACTTTAAATACGGGGTGTCACTGTTTTAACCAAAACATAATATATCACATAGCATTTCATATCACATACCAGAGATATCAACTAATCTAAGGTATACAATATCATTCAATCATTCATAGCAAGATTAACCAACCATACCATCTCTAATTAATTTAATTAACCACAATTGAATTAAATTAATTACTTCAATTACTTTTAAACCTTGCTTATTTATTACAACCAATTATTCATCCAAAAAATTTCCAATTTATTTAATCATCCTTGATTAATTATACTTTAATTACATTAAGTAATTAGCCTTTAATTAATTTCACAAATTAATTTGCTTTAACCATTTACAGTAATTATCCTTAATTAATCACTTAAATTAATTATCTTATAATCACTTATATCGATTAATTATCCTTTAATTAATCACACTCATTAATTAACTAACCCTTAATAAGTTTCCTTAATTAATCAAATCTTTAATTACTTACTTTAAGTAATTATCCTTTAATAAATCACATTTAGAAATTTTCTATTAATTACCCACCTTAACTAATAACATTAAGTAATTAACCTTTTATTAATTAACCTCTAATTACTTTCATTAATTAATCTCTTTATTAATTACATTCAGTAATTATACTTAATCAGTTTCTAAAGTGATTATCCTTAATTAATTAAACTAATTAATTATCTTAACTTAATTACATTAATTAATTATTCCCAAATCATTAGTTTAATGATCCTTAAATTAAGTGATTAACTTTTAATTAATTCCACTAATTAATTATCTTATCTCTTAAAACTTATTTCCTTGCATATATTTAAAACATGTTTTAAAACACTTTGGAAATACATTCAATTTAAACATACCTTAAAACTTGACTAACACTCTTTGGGAATTTAATTAATTTAACTTGCCTTTGCTTTTTGACAACTCAAACTTGATTTTGTTTTTAATTTGAACCTATTATAAAACACATTCGAATCACTCGGAAACGAACCCAGGCCATCACCAAATTTCCCGAGCTAAAACCCGAGTCTCCCACTCTTCTCTCTTCCCCGAGACAAACCACCATAAACTTTGAGTCAATCCCGAGAAACATCTTCTTCCCAAAACACCACAACATCCCAGACTTGAATATGCAAGCGTACACGTGCATGTGCACCAACGATCTGGTCACCTCCGACCATCGTGGAAATCTCCGGCACGTCGACGAACACGACCTCATCCATCACGAACACCTAGATCATCCAATTCGACAAAGAATCGAAATCGAGCATCTCGACTTCTACTTGGAACAAACAGATCGACCAAAATGCCTCGCCAACGATAATCCCGATCACCAGTAACCTCGCCGTCACTACCATAGCTGCGCCATTGCCCCAGATTCCTTTTCCCCCTAGTGCGATTCATTCCGGTGTCTTGACGTCGTCGCGATGCCTCGGCAAAACAATTTACTAAAACTAGCAGTCGAACCCTAGTTCGACGCCGCTTTGCCACCACGGTCACTTATAAAACCTCCGACCATTTTTCCTCTGACCATCGACACCTGAGCAACCTTCAGCCTCGATCACAACAACCCTACCTCCACCGATCGTCAGAATTTGACGAGAAACGAAAAACCGTCCATCTCGAGAAATCTCGACATACCCATCACTAAAAATCATGTTTTTCATATCAAAATTCATTATTTCCTACCACGATTACAATTATGAAATCCAAACATGAATTCGCATGCATTGATTTTTTTTTGACCTATATAAATATTTTTTTACTGTTATTTCTGAAATTTTAATTATTCATTGAATTAGAATTCTCGTAACCATTTTTAAACATAAATCTACATCAATACAATCATTTTTCTTTTAAAGATCACAGCCAGATAAAGATTGGATAGATAGGAAATGGTTTTTGAATTTATCTTCTAGCCTGTGAAACAACAGGGGTATGATTTTCAATAGACAGACATGCATTCAGATATACATATTTATCTTTACTAAATTCAAACCTTATTTCAGATTAACATTCATGCACATCATAATGACAACATGACTAGGTGAGTTTAGTGCTTATATTAAGGATTAATCATTTGTTCTGTATTTAAAAAGTGTTTACTCACAGGAAAACAAGAACAGAGGAGCAGTTTATATATATACAGATATATTCACATATAAATAAAGCAATTCATACATATATCCAGATAAAATCAATCATGCAACAACTTCTCCATATAGGATTATCACATGCAATACTTTAAAACTGTTTTAAAATGGTTGTTTACTCACCTGTCAAAGAAGCCTAGATTTGAAAAATTGCTTCAGGTTGATTTAGCTGCTACCCTTCTAAATTTTTGAAACTGAGTAAATCTTTGTTTTGCTTTAGTTTACTCTTGATCTTGCTTGATTGATCTAGTTGAATTTGCTTTAATAAAATTTCTGGTTTGATTTGCTTACATCTGGTGCTTGCTTAGCTTCAGGTTGAATTTAGAAGGAGATTGTTTTGATTATTGAGATGATTTGTTTACAGGTTTTGAATTTAAACAAGTTTTGTTTTAATTTACTGGTTTGTGGACTTTCAGGCTTGAGATGTTTAAAACTGAAAATATTTTTTTGTTTCTCTTTTCTATTTATTCAAATTAAAAGAATTTCATAATGCCACTTGCCTATATTGTTAACACTTGTTCATTTCTTAAGTTAAATGATTTACATTTGTTACTTTGTGTGTTAAAATCTTAACACTTGTCTTTAGTATGAGAATTTTATTATATAATGTATTTATCCTTTATATTACTTATTATATTTGTTTATTTATTTATATTTTATTATATATATATGTGTGTGTGTGTTATAAATTTATATCTATACTTCTCCCTTATTTGTATTTATATATTCTTTAAGAAAATAAATTTGAAACTAATTTATACTTAAATAAATAATCTCATCTCATATATATATATATACCAATTTCATTTCAAGATATTTATTTATTTTTATTTTATTTTTGAATTTCAATTTCAAATTCAAATTCCATTAATAATTCATTCACATATATATAATTAAACAACACGTTTTTATATAAAAATTTCTATTTAAAATCTATTTATATTTATATATATAAACCATTATTATTTGTTTTAAAAGAAAATTTTGTCAAATTTTAAGTAATTATATTAAGAGATCATCAAATATTTATCTAGAGATTTATATCCAATTTTTATTATATTTTCAAATTCACTTACATAACCAGATATCTTTTATTATCATAAATTTTTATCTGTTCAATTGATTAAACAGTTAATTATCCAATTATCAAATGTCCCAAAAATCTGGGTTATCATAATATATGCATGCACAAGAGTGAAGAGAACAAATGAAGATGGAAATAATTCAAAGTGGTGATCATGGAGGACCTCACCCACTTACCTTGATTTTCAAATTAGGAGCTAAGCACATGATAAAAGGACATTAAAGCTTCATGTACATTTAAGTGGGGGATTAGTGGATGTTAATGATTACTTGGCCACCACACTACCTCAAGGGCAATTTGGGCATTCCCCAAAATATGAATTAGGGTTTAACACATGTATAAGTACCCCTTATGTTTCATGTAACCCCCCTCTTGCTTAGTCTTACTTAGTTTTTAGCTTAGGAAATAAATCAAAGCTTTTCTCTCTTCTTTTTCCATGGCTACTTAGCCATTTTATTTCATGTAATTTTTCTTTCTTTTATGCAATGTTAATTCTCTTTTATTGACATGCTTCTTCTCTTCTTATGTTAGTAGTGTAGTTTACATTCATGCAAAGTGGATTAGTTTTAATTCTTGTTAATTAGCTTCTCTTTTCCATTAGCTTTCATTTTCCTTTCTTTTTAGTTTCATGTTGCAAGCTACAAGTGTTGATATGATAACACAAATGAGAGGCTAATCCCTTCAATTTAGGGGTAATGAAGCCTCTAATCATGTAGCTTCAACATTTTGATGTTTATGCTCTCTTTTTGTGCTTAAAATGAAGTGGTTTAACTTGTTGTTTTTGATGTGAATTTGATAGCCTATATTATTGACACCAAATAGGCTATGCTTAAACAATCACAAACAATGATTACCTCTTCATCTACATATGATGATGGTAATGAAGTGATTGTTGAAATTAAATTTGATGGCTTATATTTCTAAACAATAGATAATAGGCCATGCTTTAAATAGATTTTGCTTTCAACTTTATTGTCATATTTCATGAGTGTTAAATGTGTAATAGTGGTTGTGTTATAGTTTGATGGTTTATATTGTGCTAATTAATAGCACAAATATACCATACTTATGATAAGCACATCAACTAATTACACTAATGACAAGAAAAGAGAGATCATAACTTCATTTTGTTGATTTAGGTGATCTAGAGAGTGGAATTATCTCTAAATTGTCAATTTATTCTCATAGTTTTCATTCACATTTGTAGTTGTTAGTTTGTTAGTTTTCTCATTTTTTTAGCTTGACAATCTCTCGACTTTGGTTTAATTTGATTGAATAGATTTTTAAAATCATCAAATCCCTGCGGATCGACCCGTATTCGCCACATACTACAAGTGTACGCCGTGCGCTTGCGGTTATTTTTAATTCAAAATTTTTCGACGGTTTCCTAATCCGGTAGAATTTCCGTCGATTAACAGTAACTACTATCACAAAACATACCATTTGTAGATTTTCTATATTAAATATGATTTTAATTAAATAATAATTAATATAACATATTATATCAAGTATATAAGAGAAAGAAAAACACCTTTTATTCTGAACAAGTTTGGTTATCGAGAGATATATATGTAACAAATTACATAATTGCCTCTAGAGCATACCCCTAACTCTATTACCACTGCCTTCATGTCACATAGGCCAGTAGTCTATTACAATTAGGGCACTTGCAGGGTTGTGACCATTGCATAGGTAGACTTGCATCTGATGGATATTGGGTCACGGTAGTCGTCGAGGTAATAAAATACTATAGGAGTAGAGTTGAGAGCGTGTGAAGAAGGCTCTTAGAGCAAGCTGAGAGTTGTCAGTCTTTCGTCTGGTAATGGTGGACAAATGATACTTTGATTATACCTCTATTGTATTATTATTATGTGTGGCTAAGAGTCATTATGTGGATTCATGAGACTGAGAGTCACGTAACTAACTGTATGGCTGGAAGCCTAGATAAGTACATATGTGATTGAGGCTATTCATGAGATTGAGAATTTACGAATTAGTGTGACCCCAGTTATTTGAGAGATAGCCCAACTATTGAGAGTACACCTTGTACGTATTTGATATATGTTTGGCTTGGATGTTTTTTAGTTGTTTATTTGATATGCTGGGCATGATGGATCCTGGGTATGTATACTTTATGATTATTTGAAAGATAATCATGGGCATAGCTGTGTGCATGCCCATATGTTACTTGATGATTTCGTGTATTGATGATAGTTGGATAAGTTAATATTTCACCCATTTGGTATTATACTTCTTGATGTGTTATTTGACGATTTAGCGATTGGGTGATGATATGCGCATGGTATGTGATATGATGTCATACATATATTGAGTTTTCAACATGCCACATTTGATATACTTGATTGTACAAGCCAGTTATTATCATATATTATCATCCATATTCTAGACATAGTCTACCTATGTTATTTATACAACACTCGGGTCAGTCCAAGACACTTCAGATTCAAGGACAAAGTGACTAGCTTGCGATTGTTGGCTATAGTTGGAGGCTATATTATCAGTTGATTAGTATATCATTATGTATTTATGTAGCCTTATTTATGTTAATGATGTTGAGATGTTTGGAATGGACACATGTTTTATATTTTTGAGAGATACCAGGCATTCAACTTTTGGTATACCCGTTGAGACTTATGTGATGTATTATATTTTATCGTTGCATTATGACTTTGTGTTCTCTGTTATTTATTTTTGTATTTTGTATTGTTCTATTCTGGAAACGCACGTGTCTACTGCTTTGTGCCGATACCGAGTACATATAGGTGACTATTATATGATTTTGAAAATACATACAGTGTTAGCCCAAAGGAACATTTACGTGTGATAGTCCAATATCGCCACATTCTCTGTTTTATCAGACAGTATACCTAGTAATACTCTTTGGTAGTACGGGTATAGAGGTGGGGTGTTACACAATAACTCTACATGCTATAAGGATAATAGTACAATTCAATTTCAACCTAGCAAGAGCACAAGAATAAATTTTATCAAACTTCAACTCGAGTTTCCAAAAGATTACAGTGGATTACATTCAAAGGTCGGAGAGAAAAAGATTTGTTCAAATGCAAAGACTCTTTTAACTTCTATCTATAAATTAATGGGATGCAGAAATTTTTTACATTGAGTTTAAAAAAGAACCTTGGGCATAATTTTTTCTCTCTCTTATCGGATAACAAATACTCTAACCAAGCATACTTTTAATTTCCTATACACATAATCTCTGAATCCTCATTCGACCAACACTTCAGAGTGATCAACACAAATAGGTTGCTCATAATTACATCATCATCTCCAGCATTTGTTTATTAACCAGCAGCAGATACAACACCACCTGAGCTGAGCTCATCATCTTTAGCAACTCTCAATCACAACTGTCTTAACACTGCAGCATGGTTCATCTCTTTAATACCACTATAGTTTCTAAACCATATAAACATCCATATTTGCATCACCATAGCTAGGAAATGCAAGCACCTTGATCAATAGCAAACTTCGACAACAAATCATATTTAAACGCCAAGCATCAATTCAAGACATAACACGATCTCCCTAATCCAAAAAACACACAAAGTACGTCACTAACAAAGCAGCAACAAGCTTGACCCTCCAATATCAACATCCATCCGACCAGATAATTTGCAACCCAAAACCACATGGTATTTTCACAAGCACTAGGAACAACAGTCCTGCAAAGTTTGAGTACTGCAATAATCTTCTTTAAGCTACTACACATAACTTAATCTGCAACAGTTAGAGAAACCAACCATCATCCAAGCACTATTGCTTATCAGGCTCCAACAGCAGAAACTACACCATCGCATTCTGATCTGAGGTCAAGCATCATTTCCAGATCTAGGCATGGGATTATTATATTCAAGTTAATTGGGAGTACGAGTTTACAGGTGTTGTAAGCATTCAAATATATAATTCTAGTTGTAATTTTGGGGACAGTAGTATGCACTAACACGTTAGTGGCCGAAGCTGTGTATATATGTATTCATATACTTTTCGCATTTATGTTTCCATGTTATTTACCATTTATCTACAAAATATTTTAAATACCATATCCACCCCCTCCCCTCAGGATATATTGCATGATCCTAACAAGTGTTATCTAACAGGTTGTTAGGAAAAATCTGATAACATCTCTTACCCTAGTTGTAGTCTTAACAAGAGTCGCCCCACTTTTATTCCCTATATTTTTAACGAAACAAAATTTTCACATTAGAAAACTAAAATGGAATTTTATTTAAAGTCTATTAATTTTAAATGTGGGATATCATTGAAAATTGCTATGATATAATAGATAAGAATAATATTTCATTTAATGCTAAAGTAATGAACATTCTTACCTCTTTGATTAATAGAGTTGTATTTAAGTATATCTATCATTGTTTAACTGCACATGAAATCTAGAACATTATCGATGCAAAATATGGTTAAAAAGTCAACAGTGATGAACAACTCTTCAAAGTTAATTCAATAACAGCACTGTGTTTGACGAGATTTATAAAAGGCGATTCAAACGATGACAGTAATGGCAATGACTCAACGGATGATGAGATAAATGATATTTCATTTAAAGATTTAATTCACATGTGTCATAAATTAATTAAAACTTTTGATGATCTAGAATAGAAAAATAACAAGTTGAAAATTGGAAAATCTAAAATGTGTTAGAAAAATGATAAATTAGAAAAGGAGCTTGAAAAATTAAGAAAATTAAAAATTTTGAGTGCGAAATATGTTTGAACTACGAAAAAGATTTCGTTTGCTTCTATGAAAATTTTCAAAAGCTTGAAAAGGGAATTCTGATTTTGAAGGAAAATGTAACTGAGCTAATTTACAAAAACAAAATTGTACAAAAGGAGTTGGAAAATTTTAAGAAGTTCAAATATTCCAAATGTAAAAAAATGCAATAATTTTGAAAAAGAAAATTTTGTGAAAATTAAGATGATCCTAGAAGGGATAGAAAAAGAAACTGAAAAGATTAAAATGGTTAGAAATTTTGAATGTAGGAAATGTGCAATTTTTGAAAAGGAACTGAATGACATTAAAGAAGCTTTCAAAATTCTTGAAAACCAAAATGTGATTTTTAAAAATTAAGCTGAGATTATTTAAGCAAATCATGAATTGAAAACAATATTGAAAAAATCAAGGATTTTTAAAAACTTGGATTTGGAAAACATGAACTTTTCGAAAAATAAATGCTTGAAATTAAGATGAAAATAAAAGAGCTCGGTCTTAAAGAGAAATGATTTTGAAAAGAGAGAGAATACCGTTAGTCGTTTTTCTAAGTTAATAAACGAGAATAATCTTTCAAAATCCAAAGTTAAACAAACTCGAGTTGATTCTTCAAGAAAAAATCCATTGGAGAAAAATAGTTTAACATGTTTTTTAAGAGAAATGGGTTATCCTCTATTAGAAGAGGAGAGCACTCATAAAAATAGTTTAACATGTTATTAATAAATCAACTCTTTGCGAATAATAGAAAAGGACATGGATTTGAAAAAGTGTCAGATAACAAATAAACGACTCGTAACACCGCTAGAGGGAGAAGTGTTTTTCCCGAATGCGTAAAATGCGGCAATCTTGGACATAGTTATAATAATTGTCGAAATAGGAACATAAATAAACGGGTCAAACAATTTAGGGTTCCTGAGGGTATAGTTGTTAATTCAAACCGGTTTGCTATGCAAACATATTTGGGTACCAAAAATTTCAGAAGTAAACAAATGTTGTTCTACATCTTTTTTTAAGCCACTTCTTCTAACATGTAGGTACAAAGATGGGCTGAGGAGCAACTATGGTAGAAGCGGATTTTGAGTTGTTCTACATTTTTTGTGAGCGATAATTGCAATATTCCTTAGCCTAGAAAAACGAAGTAGAGATCCATGCACTTTGGATAACAATGGTGAATACGAATGCAACTTCAAAGTTAAACAAAGGTATGATCTCTAAACTCTACTTTTCAATTTTCTCTCCATGTTTTGAGTTCTGATTTCCTAAAATTATTATAGTAAAATTGTCATAACTTAAGCTTTGGAACTATGATTTACAAAATTAAACATGTTTTGAAAAATAGACGAAAAATCTTATAAGTTTTATGTTTTGAGTTTTTCTAGATTATGATCATAAATGACTAAAAAAACTGCAAATAATCCGGTCACTGTTTGAAACATGTCGTAGAACTTTCTAACACATCCGTAGTATTTTGACCATAACTTTTGCTTTGATATTATGATATATAAAATTGTAGATACTTTGAAAACCTTACAAGAACCGCTACAATTTTCATTCCTTGAGATTTAGATGATTTAGATGATTTATTCTAGAAATTCTTGATAAAATGCATTCAAGTTGATACTATGGTTAATAAACATCATTGGATTATTTTAACATGGTTGTAGTTAATTGATCATAATTTGAACATTATAGCTCTAATTTATATGATTCTTGATGTTATGGAAAGAACACATATAACATTACAACTTTCATGTTTTGAGTTTTTGTCAATTCATTTCATAAAACCTTGAAAAACGGTAATCAAGTCAACATATTACTTGAAAATTATTTCTGAGTTATTCAAACAAGCTGTAGTATTTTGAACAGAACTTTTGATTCGTTTGTCGTTTTGACTTGAAACCAATTTTTTTTATATAAATTTTGAATATCTGTTTTCATGTGTGCTAAATCAAAATTTTGGACTTAAATTTTCCAAATAATGATTTCAAAACAGATTGGTATTTCAAAACAGCAATGACTGATGTTGAAAAAAGAGGATAATATTTTTGACATACATATGATTGTGATATTCTTCTTTATATGATGATACTTTGTTTTTCACTTTGAATGATGACTAAGAAATCATAAGTTCAATATATTTTTCTACTTTTGTGCTTCATATTTTGATATGGACGATTGTTGAGAAATTCAAACGTTGGAGTTAATTCGATTGACATTATGGAGTATGCCAGTACGCTTGTTTTATGAAGCTTATTTTTTTCATGATTGATATTAATGATGAGAGTTCAAGTGGCTAGACATAAAATCAGTGCCTGAGATACCATTGATCGCCACCACTGGCACATTGAGATTAACTAGTGGTATCATTATTCAACACTATAGGCAACTTAAATAGCAAGTGGTATCATGATGTGTAACATCCCGTACCTAGAGGCCAAAAGCTAAGAGCTACATTTGCTGCAATCATCCATAGTATTAACTTCTGGTGACAAAATACGGTAATGGTAATGGTATCCATAATATCAGAAGCACTTGAATATGAACAAAATCACAGATTTCCAAAAACAACATTTTACTGATTACATTTCAAAACAAATTCATATCCAAGTTACATAATCTCATATCGTTTCCCAAGTAAAGATTAATTATAATCATTAAAAAATATGCCAAGAGCGACATATGACGATGCCCCCTTGGTTGATCAAAGCAATATAGTCTTATCTGACTTAATACACAGCGGAAATAACAAAACAATCTGTAACTCCTAATTAGCTATCCGTCAGCCACCTGATCGTCCCCAGAAGCTTTATTCGCAAAAATTTCTAAACCTGAAAACCTTAACCCTCAGCCTACTTAAATAAATTTTGAGCACCCGAGAGTTTAAGAGGAAACAATAACTTTGAGTCAGACATAAAGCCTGGTGTGAATAATTCTGTTACATCTTGGTTTATGGATATTAAGTGAGACAACGCCGCTTAGTGGAACGGGTTTCCCCTCACTAATATCCTCTTTAAAACGTATATTTTGCAAATCCTTTCCTGCAACCAAACTGGTTAATCAAACTGATTATATCAAAATAGCAATATCCTTTATGCTAATAAATGGACTTTGTCTATAAATTGGCGGGCTATCTGTCCATAACATAATAGCAAGGTCCGTTATGCTAACAAATGGACTATCTGTCCATTAAACTGGGCTGACTGCCCGCAACTTGGACTAACTGTCCGGATCAAAATAGACTAACTGTCCAAATTATTTTCTTAGGGTTAACTACCCTTCATCATTTTCCTTGAAAACCTTTTCAAAACGATTTAGCCTTTTAAATCATACTTATAAAAGGAAAATATATTCTTAGCTTTACTCTAAGCTATTTTGCCACGATATATATACTTTACTCAAAATATTGTTGATGAATTTTAATGAGGATTAGCTATCCTTCCAAAACAAGTTAAAACCATTTTTAAATTAAAAATACTTAGGCTATGTTGCCTATTTAATACATTTGAAACCTTGTTTAAAATCTTTTAAGCAACCCTTTCAAAATCATTGAAGGTAACCCCTTTGAAACCATTGAAAGTGACCCTTTCGAAACCATTAAAATCCTTTCGAAAAATTTGGAGAAACCTTTCCTTTATTTTCTCCAAAAGCTTCAAAACATTAGAGATCCTCCTTTAAAACCTTTAAATATTGCCTTTCGAAAACATAGGAAAAACTCTACCTTTCAACCCTTTCGAAACCCTGGGAAACCACCCCTTTCGAAATCATTAATTAAAACCTTTCAAAACAGTCAAAACTCAATCCTTTCGAAAGCACTTTGGTTTCAATTTAAAACATGTGGAAACCTTTTGTAACCATTCGAAAATTTACTTCTTCGAAACCTTTGAAAGTCATCTCGGTCGAAACCATTTGGATTATGCCTTTAAGTAGAGCAAAAGGATCAGAAACTCATTAAAGTCGAAAGCATCTGTTTCAAAACCATTTAAAACTATCTCTTTCGAAACCATTTGGGTTTTACTTCAATCATATAAAAAGGGTCTTTAAAACATTTAAGTCGAAAGCATCTGTTTCGAAACCATTTCCTAAAGTAAAGAAGTGACGGTGTTGAAACCATCCATTCGAAAGCATTGGAGAAGTGGCCAAAATTTTAGAAAACAAGGTAAACAATCCTTTCGAAACCATCTAGGTCGAAAGGTAGAAAGCGGCAGTAAAGGCTTTGACTTAGTCGAAAGCGATTATTTAAAAGAAAAATGCAATCCAATCGAAACAATTTCTTTAAATACATTAAACCCTGTCGAATGCTAACTGAGTCAAAAGCTACGCAGTCAAAGGCATTTGGTCAAAAGCAATTTAGTCGAAAGCAAGAAGGCGCATTTTTAATTTAAAAGCAAAGTAATGCCTCAACCCCTTCGGAACCCCTGGTTTCGACTCCATACCTTCTGCCTACATCCAATTCACTACGTACCGGTTCCCTGATATCATGTGCATTGGTTTCGACTGTGTCAGAAGCGAAGAAGAGGAGGCGGAACCTGGTGCCGAAAGTATCGAAACAGTGAAAAACATGTAGCAAATAGTTCTTTTCACCTAACCTGCTTTACGTGTCAAATTTTGACCTGTAGCCTTTTTCTTTACCAATAAAAAGTACTGCAACTTTCAAAACTAATCTTTTTGAATTATTTGCAAAAAGCCTCTTCTCCTTCATTTATTATATAAAACATTTAAGTCACATACCTTAATTAATTTTATATACCCGTTAAAACATTTATGAAAAATCTACAAACTTCCAGAAAATCTCTTTTAATATTTTTTCCAACATATAAAATTTTCAGACCCAAATCTTTTATTATTTAACCGTAAATAATTATTAACCCAAATTAACATTTTCTTTACTAGAAAATTCATATAAATTCCATAATTATTCAGAAAATTTTGAAAATTAAAACCCATCTCTAAAATATCATTTAGGATCTTCATAGAAATTCGTAAGGCATTTAGGTGTCATTTTATAGGGTTTTCACCTTAAAACATATCATAAATTCAATATGAACAACCATAATTCATCAACAAGTATATATAATCATTTCCATCATTCAAAAACATGGCAAATCAATGCAAAATATTCGAGATTAATCTTAAAACTGAATATAATAAGAATTTGAGATGTAAAACATTATTCACCTTAGCTTTATAGATTAAAGAGATTGAGATGTGAATGGATTTGATTTTCTTAAGCTTCTTCCTAGCTTTTCTCTATCTTCTTCCTCTTTCTCTTATTAATGGTGGCCGGCCACTTATTTTAAAAAAATTGATGAAATGAAATGGACGTGTAGGGGTACACGGCCAAGGGTTTAGGGATATAGGAATGGCTTCTTTCCTATTTTACCCCTCCTCTATTTCAATTTAACTCTTATTTTAATTTATTGGTTAAATGACATGGCTACCCTTTGATTAAATCAAATCTCAATCCCCCAATCAACACATTATTATTTTTTATTTAACTAATTAAATATTCTAAATAATGTTACCAAAAATATGGGGTGTTACAAACTCCCTTCCTTAAAGAATTTCGTCCTCGAAATTACGGTAAGGTACACAACAAATCAAATAAGAAGGTAAAACATACCATCAGACAAGTCAGGATAAGTATCTCTAATCCTGCTATCAGTCTCCCAAGTATAGTCCCTATCATTGTCGCTCCATTGGACTATGACTAGACTGACCGTCCTGATTCTAAGCCTCTTCTCATCTCTCGCAACAATACAATAGGCTTCCTCACTATAGTCAAATCCGGTTCTACCACTAAATCATCTAGCCCAGTCGGTGCAATAGTAGTCTCCGGGTCTCTAACACACTTTCTGAGATAAGCAACATGGAAAACGTCGTGGACTCCTACCAAACTGCTCGGTAACTCAATTCTATACGCGAGCTTCCCGATCCTCTCAATAATAGGAAAAGGTCCAACGAATCAAGATGCTAACTTTCCTGATTTCCCAAATCTACCCTTCATCGGTGATACTTTAACGAAAACCTGGTCTCCAACTGAGAACTCTAAGTCTTTCCCTCTCTTATCTGCGTAACTCTTCTGCCTAGATTGAGCCTCCTTCATTCTAGCCCGAATGACCTCAATCTTTTCTACAACTTCTCTAACCAAATCTGGACCAAGAACCAACCTATCCCCGGTCTCTAACCAACAAACGAGAGATTTGCATGGCCTTCCATACAAAGCTTCAAACGGTGCTATCCCAATACTAGTCTGATAACTATTCTTATATGAAAACTCAAATAAATGCAGATGGTCTTCCCATGATCCCCCGAAACTTGACACACAAGCTCTTAACAAATCTTCCAAGATTTGTTAACTCTTTCTGTTTGCCCATCTGTCTACGGATGGTAAGCGGTACTCATTTTGAGCTTGGTTCCCAAAACTTCCTGCAGTCTCTTCTAGAACTCGCTAGTGAATAAGGGATTTCTATCACTAACTATGCTACTAGGAATCCCGTGCAGTCTAACCAAATTCTTCATAAACAACTTTTCCAAAACAAGTGCCATTCTGGTTGACTTAATTGGAATGAAATGGGCACTCTTGGTCAATCTGTCCACTATGACCCATATACTATCATTTCCACTATTCGACCTTGGTAACCCATCAATAAAATCCATAGAAATAGAATTCCATTTCCATATCGAAATATCTAATGGCTGAAGCAACTCACTTGGCTTCTGGTGTTCGGCCTTTGCCTATTGGCAAATCAAGCACTGCTTTACCCATAAGCCAATATCCTACTTCATACCTTCCTAGAAGAAGCTTCTCTTCATATCTTGATACATCTTAGTATCTCCCGTATGAATAGAGAACTTCGAACGATGGCATTCCTCTAAGACTTCTTTCCTTATGTTTCCTACACTTGGAACACATAATCTTCCTTTCTTTCTCAACCTCCCATTCTGGTAAAGACTGAAATCTTTCAAGTCGTCGCTCTTGGTTCCATCTCTTAACTTTCTGATCCGCTCAGCTAATACTGTATCTGAAAGAGAGTGTGGATTAAGGATCTTAAGGCTAATTTAACACTAGAGGGGGTGTATAGTGTTTAATGGATTTTAAGACTTATATGGGCTAAATTAAAATTATGACACAAACAAATGCAGAACTTAATCATAGAACAATCACAAAATCAAACACAGATGCAGAAAGTAAATAAAAAGCAGTAAAAGGAAAGAACATACCGGATTTTATACTGGTTCGGAGTTACCCTACATCCAGTCATGTACCAACACCTCATACATATTTTTATTATACCAAAGTCGAGATTACAATCCTCAGTTTCTAAAGGCCTTGAGGTACCCTCTTGTCTCACGAGTCCGGGGCAAACTCTCTTGATTTACGGGCCACAAGATTACCCAATTGATTTTCAGGCACAACCACACCTTATAGAGAGACTCGATAAACTTTTGATTACAAATTGATCCTATAACTCTGAATAGCACTTTTTTTCGAGAGAGGGTAGAGAACCAAAGAAGAATGAGATTCTAATTTGATTCACTTGAGAATTCGGCAGAATTTCGGCACGATCTTAAAATATGAAATTTTTAGAATATGGATTTGTGGAGAAGAAGGAGTGAAGAAAATATGAAAAATAGTTAGTTAAAAAATTCATTTGTGAAGGCTATTTATAGACCAGTAACGGTCATAACCATTCGTGAAGAGATTTAAATGAATAGACACTTCTTTTGAAAATTGAAACTTTTGAATTTAACGGCCACCATGTCGACATGGGGTATCCCATGATGTCGACATCCCTTAGTTAAAAACAATGTAAAATTTGTTTTGAAAATGGTATTGAAAGGAAAACAAGATGAAATGATTCTGGAGTAAAATAAACTAATTTTCCTATGTTTTGAAATAAAGAAGATTATAAAAATATATTATTAGAATGTAAATATAAATTTGATTTTAAATCTCAAGTATATATATTATAAAACAATATTTAAAAAATCAGAAGATAGTTTTAAAAACAAACGAAGTTTAAAACAAAAGTTTATTTAAAAACAAAAACAAAGAATATTTTAAGGCTAAAACAACTTTTTGAAAATCATTTGAAAAGATAATTTTTAAGGCTAAAACATTTTGAAAAGCAGCTTTGAAAATCATTTTGAAAAACCATTTTGAAGTAGTTTTGCAAGCTTCTTCCTGCAAAATATCTCATCACATCAAGACTTGAGAACTTGTACAAAACCAGGATGTTCGTGGGTTTGTAAGCCACTTGTCATAGGTTTGTAAGGTACTTGTCGTGGGTTTGTAAGCTACTTGTCGTGGGTTTGTAAGCCACTAAGAAGATAGAAATGGGTTCCATCCCAAATGAAATTTGGAATGAAGATTTCCGCGCTATTATGAAGTTTTAACAATAAACTAGACGCATATCTTGAAATCTTGATCTTGATACTCTAGAGTCTTCAAGCTTGAATCTTGAGTCTTGAGTCTTTATACTGATCAGTCTTCAGTAATCAATACCTACATATATATATATATATATCGTGCATATACATATCTATCTAGACAATAGTGTTAGTATATATTTTATAATAAGATAAGTTAAAAATGTTGTCGTCATCAAAACCAACATCTCAGTTCCTAACAATCTCCCCCTTTTTGATGATGACAACCTATATTTATAAAATATACTTACCATACCTGTAACGACCCCGGATTTTATATAAATTTAAACTGATAATTAATTGAATTTTTGAATTAAAATTGTAAAATTAATCGATAAATTGATGCGAGTTTTCCCGAAACCAAATAAAACAAGGTAGGTGGTACAACACAATTAATGCAAGCATACCAAACAAGTTATCTCAACCGAAATCAAATTTAGCATAGTCAAAGCAAGAAGGAAGAAAAATGAATCTAAATATCTATGTACTAGCAAAAATTAGATAAGTGTAGATTGTACAAGATAATTAATGCATGAAGCCATCACAACACAAATCCATCAGCCTCCAAAAGAAAATATCACTGACTATGGTACAAAAGAAAATTAATACCCTTGTACAAATATCACCACCTGTAAACTCATTTTCTACATATCACTCTCCATCTCAGTTCGTTTCCTTCAAAGCTGAGTGAATCTGAGTAAACACCATTTCATACTTAAAACTACAACTTGAACAACAATTCATTCAATTCAAACCAGAGATTAAGTGAAAGGCTTCAGCAAGCAAATTCAAAGCCTATTCAAAATAAAGCAGCTCTATTCTTCTTTTTAATCACAGCGAGTAACTTCATATTTTAATAACTTAAGTTTTAAAATTAGTTGCATGTTAATATCTGGAAAGTATATCTGTGTGAATATTTATATGTGCATTGTTCTGTGAAATTTGATGAGATACGATGCCTGTATGTTGATACACCTCTGTATTTAAGATTTTAAGCTCATGCTTTACTTCCAAAAAAATCATTTCTGATGGATCTAATTGTTGTTATGACCTAGCATCTAAACAAAGTATGTTTGTTTGATCTTAAGGTTAAGTTTAAAAATTAAATTAATTTAAAAATAACTTTAAATTGCTCTGGGAACCCAAAAAGAACCGGAAGTTTGAAAATTGTGTCAATTTCAAACATGTTAATTTAACAATTCAGTAATATAAACTGAATCTTTATACTAAATACTGATTTTTAAAACAAAAATCACATTTTTTTTAGTAATGGTTTAAAAGTGCATTTCTGTGTTGATGAATTTTGGGGTTTTTGGGAATCACTGGTGATCCCAGTGATTGGAGAGGTTGAGTTTCGCTCTGATGGTAGTGGGATGTCTGGAGAGTTAGGCAAAAATGACTAGTGGTTGGTCTGAGCATGGGGGTGTCAGTGGTTGCCAATTTGATTTCCTAAACCTAGTTTGGTCTGGGTGGAGATTTTGAGTCAGTTTGAACTCCATGGAGCATCGAGTTCAGCGGGCTTTCGGGGATTGGTAGAGGAGTGATAGTCGAAGCTGATGCCGGAGGTTTTGGTGATCTAGTGGTCGAAGGGTCATGGACGGCGCGTTGACAGGCTTTGGGGTGAGTTTCTGTCTCAAGTGTTTCAGGTTTGGGTTTTGGTCTCGTTTTCGAACGCGAGAGGGTAGCGACGTTCTGGCGACCGGAGATAGATTCGTGGATGGTCGTCGACTTGTTCGACGATGCAGCGCTGACCGGAGATGGCGATCGGGGTTGTACACGTGCACAAGCCTGATACCATTGTGTTTCCTGGGTATTTGTATGCCTGGGAAGAACGAGTGAAATTATTGCGTGTGACTCGAGTGATTCGAGCAATTTACTCGAAGTAAATTCATGAAGTCTCGGGTCGAATTCTTGTTCCAGTTTTTAACCTGGAAACCTGTTTTCTGTTTAAAATTTTAAACTAAATTTAAATTTTAAATTAAGGGTTTAAAAAAAACTGAGTTTAAATCAAAATGTAAATATAATTCTAGTTGAATCGAAATTTAGTTTGAAGATAAATAAAAATTTTAAATTCCATTTGTTTTAATAATTTAAAGTAATTAAAGGTAGTGGAGAAATTGGAATTAAAAATAGAATTGAATTTGAAAATAAAATTAAAAATGTTAAGAAAATATGCTTTAAACTTTATTAAAAAGTAAATAAGGATTTATTTCAAATTTTAAATCTAAATTGGAATTAAAAAGGAAATTTGAAATAATGTTTTCAATATATTGTAAATCATCATTTAATCATAAATATGAATGTGTTACTTTAAAAATGAAGATTTATGATTTAAAATTCATTAATGAATGAATCCCTAATGGTTAATTAATTTATAATCAAAAATAGTTAATATAAGAATTTTTTAAAAAAAGGTGGTTAAAGAAATTTAATAGTTAATGAAATCATTAGCTAAGATTATTTGAATAATTAATTCAAGTTAAAATTCTTAAGTATAATTCAGAATAAACTTGATAATTTTGAAAATATAATTACTTAGAGAAGTAATTAATAGATAATTACTAAATGTAATTAATTGAATAATGATTTGAAATTGGAGTAAATTATTTGTTAATAAATTAAAGGATTAATTAATAATGGTGATAAATTAAGATTAATTTAATAATAAAAAATTAATTGATTCATTACTTAAGAATGATTAGTTAATAATTAAAGATTAACTAATAAATTTGAAAGAAAGATTTTCAAATAATTTATAATTAAATTATGATAATTAACCCGGATTAATAATTGATACATCCGATTTAAATTAATCAGTTGATTAATAAATTCATTTGTGAATGTTTAGACTTGACTGAATAATTGAATTGTATGATATCCTGATCGGTGATGTTGTGTGATATATTCTGATTTGTGTGTGATCTGTATTGTAGTTTATTTATCTGTAATTTATAGATCTGTGAATAAAAGATAAGCGTTATAGTTATACCGCTTATCAACTATATTTCTGTATTCTGATCTGTAATGATTGAATGATGTTGCACTACTGTGTAAAACCCCTGGACTACACCATACACACACAAATATGCATTTCACGTGGAAATCGATTAAGTCACATATGATTTAAATTTAATATTTTGAAATTGAAATTTTGATTTCAATTGATTTTGGAAATGAGTTTGGATTAAATGTTAAATCTTTTGAAAAGGAGTTTTTAAGATAAAAAAATTATTTTGGATAACTTTGTAAAGTTTTTCAATTTAAATAATTTAATTTGAATTTGAATTCAAAATAAGGAATTGAATTCTATGTTGAAAGTGTATTTATATGAATTTAAACCATTTTTAAAGTATGGTTTTGTGTTAAATTTAACCCAAGGACTTTAACTCGTATAAATGAATCAGAATTTCCAAAATGAAAACTATTTGTTTTCAAATGATAAAAGCTTTCATAAAAGAAATGAAATTCCAATTTAAGTTAAAGGAATTTCAAGTTTGAATTGAAAAAATGGTTTTTCCAAGTTATGAGTGAATTCTTTTTGAAAGCTATGAATTGAATCTGTTTATTTTTAACAGATTTAAAATGGTGATTTGATTAAACCATTCGAAATGGAATTGTTTTGAAAGCTATAAGTTGAATCTTTATTTTAAAGATTTAATGAGTTAATCCAATTGAAATGGAAATTGATTTGGAAAATCTATGAATAGATCTTTGTGGAATTGGGTGAACTTTGTGATTTGAATCTTTTTGTTTAAAAAGATTAAAATGGTAATTTGTTAAACCGTTTGAAAAGAAAGTTTGGTTTTAAGATGTGACTTAACTGAAATTCCATTATCCATATGTTTTTAAATGTCGCGCTCATTATTCGGTTTAGTTGGGAGAGGACCTTTGTGTCACATAACCCATTCCGAATAATGATACGTCGTATATGGATTGCATTGAAGACCGGTGGTGAAGACCGGGTATTTACGAGAATGATAGGATAACCTATCGATTGTCTCTACACTGAGTCGCGCCGGTATAGAGATTTCCTAAGTGATGGGAAATCCGATCGGAATTGTGAATACTCGGATTGCAAGGGCTTCTTTGGAAGTGCCTTCGGTTCTGTTCGAACCCGGAACAGACTTGTATGGTTACATGTCTGACATTACACTTTGAGATATAAAGCAGATTTCTTTCAAATACATTTTTGTTGGTGACGGAGAATTTATTCTCTTAGCTTAACACCCTTCTCTGAGACATACGAGCTCAGAGGTTATGTAGTTGAAGGTTATCAGCGATATGCTCCCAATTTGGTAATGTGGCATGCTGAGTGTTGCTGTGTGTTGATCATTTATTGATCATTTGTGATCAAAGCATGGCTTTGTGAAAAAGCGTAGCTTTGTGGACGAGACCTCGTCGGACCTCACCGACCGGAAATGGTCGAAACAGGAATGATGCAGCAAGGTTATGAGGGTCACGCCCTTTAGGGTATGTCATTTCCTTCTGGAAAAGGGTGGTATCATGGTATGGAGCCCAGATACTTACTCATGTGGACACACTTTATTTATTACTGTGTGATGTTGGTTACCGAGGCCTCAGATAAAGGTCCCAAAGGAATGGGGAATGGCATATTCGTGTAGTAGTTACCTATTTCCAGAGGTAACCCGGCCTTGTGTTGGCAGAGAGCCAGGTTGGTTTCTCGAGACGTCCATCCAGAGGCGATCCCATTGACAGTAGGAAGTTCCTTAGCCTGACCATTTGTTGGAAATCCAATTTCCAATACGAACCTTGTACGGTTTTAGTTGTAGAACCTGCCATTTACTTATGGTGGCGCCCTACTGTTTAGATGGTAGCTATAGTAGGCATAGTTCGAAATGTCTATGCTGGCTAAGATTTATATTATACTTTCGAAATGTTTTCCACACTATGCACTAATAATAATAATCCAAAGACTTTGTTTTGCGTAGTAAGCATGTTTGACTATCATAAGAAGAAATCTCCTCCAATTCTGCGTTTGCATTGTGTGTGTGGCGGGAGGTCTTATGGTAGTTTCATTTTCCAAAAGCATTGCGGGTTTCAATGTTTAAAATTCTTTTATTGTTTGTTTTAAAGATAAACTATTTTTTGTTGCTCACACCAGTCCCACGACTGACTCGGAGTTTATTGTTCCCTTCCTAAACTCTGGGTGCCCACAATTTTCCACACGGGCAGTCTAGAGTTGGGTTTTTCAGATAGTCGGGTTTAGTAGATTATCTGGAGCTAGTTCAATTCTTGGTGTTCATGGACCGACGTTGCTTATCTTTGTGGTTCTCGCTTGATATTGGAGTGGTTGGACTCAGCCTCTCTGACTGATGATTTGGAGTTATCATTTCTGTTATTTTCGCTGTATCATTATTTATCTCTGATATTGTCGTATCATATTGATATCATTATTGTATATCATTTTGGATATTGTATTCATTGGAGTTGTATATGATATCATTGTTTTCTTTCTTCCGCTGTGTTGTTATACTTAATGGTGTTATAAGCTCCGATGAACCAGATTCAGCGTTTGAATCTGCGGCATTTTGAGTACAAGTGAAGTACGGGTGCCGATTTTCGAAGGCCGATTTTTGGGTCATCACATGTGGTATCAGAGCTGAGGGTAAAACTTTAGCTATGGAGTATAACATAATAAGTAGCTCATTAGAGATAGGGTGAAGTATACCCTAGAATGAGTAATCCTTAAGATATCTGTCCGTATGCCTTAGTAAATTCTCTTACTATCCACTGATAGTGAGTATGAGTGCAAGAAGAGGATGAGATAGGGGACAGGGGAATACGATTATAAATGGTCAATACCCTGTAACAACAGTGGAAACAAATTTTCTCTATCAATCTCTTTTGTTCGTCGTTTCTCCTCAATTCTTCGATAGTTTCTGGTAAATCCAGGAAGAAAAATTCTATATATTAATATGGGACATAAACTCCAAATAGGCCAAATTGTTTGTTTGGATGAATTGGTTGCTATGGTTGATAGGAATACTTTAGTTCTAAGCTGAAAGTTTTGAAATTGTATCCATATATCTATCTATTTTTTTGGGTCCGGATATGTTCTACGAATGGTTAGTTATCCCTTTGAACTAACCGATGCCTTTGCATATTTTGTAGATCTGGATAACCCGAGTATCTTGTGAAGTGTTAAATAGATTCGTTCTCGTATCTATTGTTGATATTCTGATTTGGTAAGCCAAATGCAGAATAGGTATTCAGTTTGAGTTGATGAAACATTCCTCATCTATCTTTGTGTCTCCCTGTGCGATTTCGAGGACGAAATTCTTTTAAGGGGGGAAGGTTGTAACGACCCCGGATTTTATATAAATTTAAACTGATAATTAATTGAATTTTGAATTAAAATTGTAAAATTAATCGATAAATTGATGTGAGTTTCCCCGAAACCAAATAAAAATATTAAATCATTCAAAATTTAAATATTGTATATATGTGATTTGAATTTAAATCTTAGATAAATGGTTTAAAATATAAATAATAAAATGTTGGGTAATAAAACTTTAAAAGGAATTCAAAATAAATGTTGATGTTAAACAAATATTTCGAATAAATCTATAGTTATATAAAATATGAAATGAACTTATTAACTTCTAGAAATAAATATTTAAGTTGAAATAAAAATGAATATTATAAAGTAAAGCAGAAATTAAAATGGAAATTTATTTTATTTTAAAGTAATATTGCAAAAGAAAAGAAGATAAAAATACATTCAAGTATATTCTAGTGTGAACAAATATACATAGCTATTTATATACACTTGCAAAAGAAAAACTAACATATTCAAGAAAGTAATAGAAGCCTCCAGGTTCTTGCTAATGCAATGTATAACATAAAAATAAAGCAAATAAAATAAGGTAGGTGGTACAAAACAATTAATGCAAGCATACCAAACAAGTTATCTCAACCGAAATCAAATTTAGCATAGTCAAAGCAAGAAGGAAGAAAAATGAATCTAAATATCTATGTACTAGCAAAAATTAGATAAGTGTAGATTGTACAAGATAAATAATGCATGAAGCCATCACAACACAAATCCATCAGCCTCCAAAAGAAAATATCACTGACTATGGTACAAAAGAAAATTAATACCCTTGTACAAATATCACCACCTGTAAACTCATTTTCTACATATCACTCTCCATCTCAGTTCGTTTCCTTCAAAGCTGAGTGAATCTGAGTAAACACCATTTCATACTTAAAACTACAACTTGAACAACAATTCATTCAATTCAAACCAGAGATTAAGTGAAAGGCTTCAGCAAGCAAATTCAAAGCCTATTCAAAATAAAGCAGCTCTATTCTTCTTCTTAATCACAGTGAGTAACTTCATATTTTAATAACTTAAGTTTTAAAATTAGTTGCATGTTAATATCTGGAAAGTATATCTATGTGAATATTTATATGTGCATTGTTCTGTGAAATTTGATGAGATACGATGCCTGTATGTTGATACACCTCTGTATTTAAGATTTTAAGCTCATGCTTTACTTCCAAAAAAATCATTTCTGATGGATCTATTTGTTGTTATGACCTAGCATCTAAACAAAGTATGTTTGTTTGATCTTAAGGTTAAGTTTAAAAATTAAATTAAGTTAAAAATAACTTTAAATTGCTCTGGGAACCCAAAAAGAACAGGAAGTTTGAAAATTGTGTCAATTTCAAACATGTTAATTTAACAATTCAGTAATATAAACTGAATCTTTATACTAAATACTGATTTTTAAAACAAAAATCACATTTTTAGTAATGGTTTGAAAGTGCATTTCTGTGTTGATGAATTTTGGGGTTTTTGGGAATCATTGGTGATCCCAGTGATTGGAGAGGTTGAGTTTCTCTCTGATGGTAGTGGGATGTCTGGAGAGTTAGGCAAAAATGACTTGTGGTTGGTCTGAGCATTGGGGTGGCAGTGGTTGCCAATTTGATTTCCTAAACCTAGTTTGGTCTGGGTGGAGATTTTGAGTCAGTTTGAACACCATGGAGCATCGAGTTCAGCGGGCTTTCGGGGATTGGTAGAGGGGTGATAGTCGAAGCTGATGCCGGAGGTTCTGGTGATCTGGTGGTCGGAGGGTCGTGGACGGCGCGTTGACAGGCTTTGGGGTGAGTTTCTGTCTCGAGTGTTCCAGGTTTGGCTTTTGGTCTCGTTTTCAAACGCGAGAGGGTGGCGACGTTCTGGCGACCGGAGATGGATTCGTGGATGGTCGTCGACTTGTTCGACGATACAACACTGACCGGAGATGGCGATCGGGGTTGTACACGTGCACAAGCCTGATACCATTGTGTTGTCTGGGTATTTGTATGCCTGGGAAGAACGAGTGAAATTCTCGCGTGTGACTCGAGTGATTCGAGCAATTTACACGAAGTAAATTCGTGAAGTCTCGGGTCGAATTCTTGTTCCAGTTTTTAACCTGGAAACCTGTTTTCTATTTAAAATTTAAACTAAATTTAAATTTTAAATTAAGGGTTTAATAAAAATGAGTTTAAATCAAAATGTAAATATAATTCAAGTTGAATCGAAATTTAGTTTGAAGATAAATAAAAATTTTAAATTCCATTTGTTTTAATAATTTAAAGTAATTAAAGGTAGTAGAGAAATTGGAATTAAAAATTGAATTGAATTTGAAAATAAAATTTAAAATGTTAAGAAAATTTGCTTTAAACTTTATTAAAATGTAAATAAGGATTTATTTCAAATTTTAAATCTAAATTGGAATTAAAAAGGAAATTTGAAATAATGTTTTCAATATATTGTAAATCATCATTTAATCATAAATATGAATGTGTTACTTTAAAAATGAAGATTTATGATTTAAAATTCATTAATGAATGAATCCCTAATGGTTAATTAATTTATAATCAAAAATGGTTAATATAAGAATTTTTTTAAAAAGGTGATTAAAGAAATTTAATAGTTAATGAAATCATTAGCTAAGATTATTTGAATAATTAATTCAAGTTAAAATTTCTTAAGTATAATTCAGAATAAACTTGATAATTTTGAAAATATAATTACTTAGAGAAGTAATTAATAGATAATTACTGAATGTAATTAATTGAATAATGATTTGAAATTGGAGTAAATTATTTGTTAATAAATTAAAGGATTAATTAATAATGGTGATAAATTAAGATTAATTTAATAATAAAAAATTAATCGATTCATTGCTTAAGAATGATTAGTTAATAATTAAAGATTAACTAATAAATTTGAAAGAAAGATTTTCAAATAATTTGTAATTAAATTATGATAATTAACCCGGATTAATAATTGATACATCTGATTTAAATTAATCAGTTGATTAATAAATTCATTTGTGAATGTTTGGACTTGACTGAATAATTGAATTGTTTGATATCCTGATATGTGATGCTGTGTGATATATTCTGATTTGTGTGTGATCTGTATTGTAGTTTATTTATTTGTAATTTATAGATCTGTGAATAAAAGATAAGCATTATAGTTATACCGCTTATCAACTTTATTTCTGTATTCTGATCTGTGATGATTGAATGATGTTGCACTACTGTGTAAAACCCCTGGACTACACCATACACACACAAATATGGATTTCACGTAGAAATCGATTAAGTCACAGATGATTTAAAATTAATATTTTGAAATTGAAATTTTGATTTCAATTGATTTTGGAAATAAATTTGGATTAAATGTTAAATCTTTTGAAAAGGAGTTTTTAAGATAAAAAAATTATTCTGGATAACTTCGTAAAGTTTTTCAATTTAAATAATTTAATTTGAATTTGAATTCAAAATAAGGAATTTAATTCTATGTTGAAAATGTGTTTATATGAATTTAAACCATTTTTAAAGTATGGTTTTGTGTTAAATTTAACCCAAGGACTTTAACTCGTATAAATGAATCAGAATTTCCGAAATGAAAACTATTTGTTTTCAAATGATAAAAGCTTTCATAAAAGAAATGAAATTCCAATTTAAGTTAAAGGAATTTCAAGTTTGAATTGAAAAAATGGTTTTTCCAAGTTATGAGTGAATTCTTTTTGAAAGCTATGAATTGAATCTGTTTATTTTTAACAGATTTAAAATAGTGATTTGTTTAAACCATTCGAAATGGAATTGTTTTGAAAGCTATAAGTTGAATCTTTATTTTAAAGATTTAATGAGTTAATCCAATTGAAATGGAAATTGATTTGGAAAATCTATGAATAGATCTTTGTGGAATTGGGTGAACTTTGTGATTTGAATCTTTTTGTTTAAAAAGATTAAAATGGTAATTTGTTAAACCGTTTGAAAATAAAGTTTGGATTTAAGATGTGACTTAACTGAAATTCCATTATCCATATGTTTTTAAATATCGCGCTCATTATTCGGTTTAGCCGGGAGAGGACCTTTGTGTCACATAACCCATTCTGAATAATGATACGTTGTATATGGATTGCATTGAAGACCGGTGGTGAAGACCGGGTATTTGCAAGAACGATAGGATAACCTATCGATTGTCTCTGCACTGAGTCGCGCCGGTATAGAGATTTCCTAAGTGATGGGAAATCCGATCGGGATTGTGAATACCCGGATTGCAAGGGATTCTTTGGAAGTGCCTTCGGTTCTGTTCGAACCCGGAACAGACTTGTATGGTTACATGTCTGACATTACACTTTGAGATATAAAGCAGATTTCTTTCAAATACATTTCTGTTGGTGGCGGAGAATTTATTCTCTTAGCTTAACACCCTTCTCTGAGACGTACGAGCTCAAAGGTTATGTAGTTGAAGGTTATCAGCGATACACTCCCAATTTGGTAATGTGGCATGCTGAGTGTTGCTGTGTGTTGATCATTTATTGATCATTTGTGATCAAAGCATGGCTTTGGGAAAAAGCGTAGCTTTGTGGACGAGACCTCGTCGGACCTCATAGACCGGAAATGGTCGAAACAGGAATGATGCGACAAGGTTATGAGGGTCGCGCCCTTTAGGGTATGTCATTTCCTTCTGGAAAAGGGTGGTATCATGGTATGGAGCCCAGATACTTACTCATATGGACACACTTTATTTATTACTGTGTGATTTTGGTTACCGAGGCCCCGGATAAAGGTCCCAAAGGACCGGGGAATGGCATATTCGTGTAGTAGTTACCTATTTCCAGAGGTAACCCGGCCTTGTGTTGGCAGAGAGCCAGGTTGGTTTCTCTGGACGTCAATCCAGAGGCGATCCCATTGACAGTAGGAAGTTCCTTAGCCTGACCATTTGTTGGAAATCCAATTTCCAATACGAACCTTGTACGGTTTTAGTTGTAGAACCTGCCATTTACTTATGGTGGCACCCCACTGCTTAGATGGTAGCTATAGTAGGCATAGTACGAAATGTCTATGCTGGCTATGATTTATATTATACTTTCAAAATGTTTTCCACATTATGCACTAATAATAATAATCCAAAGAGTTTGTTTTGCGTAGTAAGCATGTTTGACTATCATAAGAAGAAATCTTCTCCAATTCTGCGTTTGCACTGTGTGTGTGGCTGGAGGTCTTATGGTAGTTTCATTTTCCAAAAGCATTGCGGGTTTCAATGTTTAAAATTCTTTTATTGTTTGTTTTAAAGATAAACTGTTTTTTGTCGCTCACACCAGTCCCACGACTGACTCGGAGTTTATTGTTCCCTTCCTAAACTCTTGGTGCCCACAATTTTCCACACGGGCAGTCTAGAGTTGGGTTTTTCAGATAGTCGGGTTTAGTAGATTATCTGAAGCTAGTTCAGTTCTTGGAGTTCATGGACCGACGTTGCTTATCTTTGTGGTTCTCGCTTGATATTGGAGTGGTTGGACTCAACCTCTCTGACTGATGATTTGGAGTTATCATTTCTGTTATTTCCACTGTATCATTATTTATCTCTAATATTGTCGTATCATATTGATATCATTGTTGTATATCATTCTGGATATTGTATTCATTGGAGTTGTATATGATATTATTTTTTTCTTTCTTCCGCTGTGTTGTTATACTTAATGGTGTTATAAGCTCCGGTGAACCAGATTCGGCGTTTGAATCTGCGGCATTTTTAGTACAAGTGAAGTACGGGTGCCGATTTTCGAAGGCCGATTTTTGGGTTATCACAATACCATAACTCCTATCATAACTCCCCCTTACTCCATGGCTCCCCCTTACTCCAATCATAACTCACCCTTACTCCAAGCCAACTACTATTTTTTTAACTTCTCCCCCTTTGTCATCAACAAAAACTTCTTACTAATAAATTCCCTGAACTTGATATAAGATGTTCAACCATAATACAAACTAGAGCAATTCATATATAAGTGTAATAAATGCTAAGTGTGATCATAAGTATGAAATGTGATCATAAATGTGAAATGTGATCATGAGTGTGATCATAAGTGTAATCCAACAGTAAATCAATCATCATCCAATCATATTTATAGTAATTATTCAATCAATCATGTATACAAACCACACCAAATGTTTTTAAATAAGTCAAGTCAATTAAGTTTAAAACACACCAATAACATACAGAATGACTAGACATTCCTTGGTACTTCCATCCATCCATCTTCTCCAAAGATAGGGTCTGCTTTGATGGCATCTCATTCTTCTTTATCTTTGTCGAGAGTGACTGGTGGATTTCCTTCGAGATCGTCCTTGTTAAGGGCTGAGATCATCCAACGAAGGGCGTCGAAATGTCTCTTTTACTCCTTGATCATCTGTATTTGACTCAATTCTAAGTGACGCTGATTATGAAGTATGAATGTAAGGATATTCTTGAATGAAGTGAGAGTTTCCTCAAGATTATCACTTAGATTCTTAATCGGAGAGGCCATAATTCAAGAAGTAGGTAGAAATATGAAAGAGAATGATTAGAAATGAGATTTGATAAATTATTCTGGAAGAAACAGGTATAAATAGGGGTAGAAAGTCGTTTAAAATGAATAGACACAAGTTAGATACATGAAATAAAAATTTGAAAGTGTAACTACTTTTTGCCCGTTGTATGTCGACATGGGGGTTGGGGGATGTCGACATGCCTCTATCTAAAGTGACAATTTGCTTTGTTTTGAATATTATGAACAAATCTATGCATCTATAATTTGTATAATATAAAAACAAGCAATTACAGACAAGTGAAGTTGAATAAAAGATTTCATTGATGATTCTAGTCAACATTACATAAACTAATATAATATTAACTAAAATAATGGAAAATACATGGATAGAACTTGAAATAAACAAGATAACATGAACTAAAACTAAGTAGATGAAGATGAAGAAGATGATAGTCCAAGCTTTCTACTAACTTTCCCGAAGAACTTGTCGACTTTAGTGGAAATCTTATCCATTTTCTTACTCATTGATCTTTTAAGTGTCTTTTGATTTTCCACCATAATTCTTTGATTATTGAGAATGGTCTTATTGGATGGATTAGCGGGATTAGTAGGATATTCAATACTTTCTAAGGAAGTTTCTTGATCTTCCTCCTCTTCAATTTCCATTCCTTCGTCTTCCTCTTCTTCTTCTTCCTCCATTTCTTACATCTCTTCGTGAGCAAGCCTTTCTTCCTTTTTGGTAAGTGTTTCATATGGTTGAAACACTAATGGAATTTGCATAAGGGAAATGTTTCCATGGTTGAACACTTTTCTAGTTATAAATTCTTCCCTTTTGAAATCAACTCCAAAGTAATTAAAAATCCGAGTGAGAAAAATTCCATGAAATAATGTGTTTTCACCCATAGTAAAATTCTTGGGCCTTAGCTCATCCAAAATAAATTGAGCCCAATTGATATCATAATTTCCAAAAATTGCAAAAAGAGCTTTGCAAACTTACAAAGTTGGGTTGTTGTAGTTTCCCGATCTTGGTATAAGGGTGTGTTGAATAAGAAGGTTAATAATTCTTGCTTTTGGACGAAAATAAGGATTTTTGAATTCAAAATTGTCATCCCCTTCAAAGATGTGATGAAATGTCTCTTGATCATTTTCATTTATTTGAAATTCTGAGAGATTCATTCCGGTATACTTGCATCCCAAAATATTTCCTAAAATTTCACAATCCAAAACTATTTGTGTTCCGTTAACACTACTCCAAATTTGTCCATCTTGCCCATCATAAAAACCACGATTTAAATTCGCATAAAACATCTTAACAAGGTTTGGATAACATACAAAATCATTTTGTTTGTTATCTAATACACTAAGAATAGAACATTGTTGAAAAAGATTTTCAATTTCATAAGAAGGAAAATCTTCAAAAATAGCAAATTTCCCCGTATGTATTTTACCAAAGTTTACATAGTTGATGTAAGCTTTGATAGCTTCCGGGTCATTAAAGATAAAGTTTTTGATAGATTTTGGAAGTCTAATGGTGTTAGGAGTGCTTGAAGGGGCCATTGAAGAAGTTTGAGAGGAGTTGAAGATAATGAAGATAAATTTGAAATTTGAAGTAAAAATGAAAAGTGATGATAAAGAGAGTAAATTAAATAGAGATTCTATAGACTTGTTCTCTGGTCAAGAGGCATCTTTCCAAGGAATTGAAGTTGGTGAAAAGGTGGAGGGAAATTCAAAAGTTTGAATTCAAATTTTGAAATCAAATTTTTGAGAGGCATGTCGACATGGGGTATCCCGGTATGTCCATATTGTAGGACTAGATTAACCCTAGAGGGGGGGTGAATAGGGTTAATGCAAATTTTCATGAATTTACTGAATTAAACACGATAACAAACTGCAGAGAAGTAAATATGCTGAAAAGTAAATCACACACAAAATTTTCCCAGCTTCGGCAACCCCTGCCTACTGCTGCATTTCCAGATTTCTATTAGAATTAAACAGTCTCCTGCTTACAAACACTCTTACAGACTCGCACACCCTGCTACCACCTATAGAGTTTTGCAAACTCGCACACCCTACTTACTGAACTAATCCTAACTAGACAATCTGACACAACCTAAAACCTAGGTGGTGATTTACCCAAATTTGTTTCGAAAAGTACAGAATTTAAATTTAAAAACAAATTAAAAACAAAACCCTAATTTATAATTTCTAAAGCCCAAAGCAAATAAAGGACCGCCCAAATAAGTAATGAATATCCCTTTCTCTTTTCTTTGGCCCGTTCCTTTTCTCGTATGTGATAATGGCTGCTTAGACTTGTGAAAATGGTGGCTTCCTCATTCGTTCCTCTTTGCGCTCTAAAATTAGGGCTTGTATCTCGAAGCTCCTGATTCGATTTGATCGATTCTCTGATTTGCGTGTTGCCTTGCTCAACCGAATGTATTGCTCGTGAAATTAGGGATTTTACCTGGTTGCTTCGAGTTGATCGAATTCGACTTTTCTTCTGGTATGTTCTTCGTTCCTTTTGCTTTCTCAATTGATTGCTTGAATTCGATGATTTAAATGCCAGTGATGATTGGGTTTTTATAGGGTTCGATCCCCTGAGTTTTCGTTCGTATATACGTGTTTGAATTTGTCAATTTTTTTTGATCGGCCGTTCGATTAATGTTGGATGTTGAGATGATTTTTTGATTGCTTCAAATCACGTATATTTTTGTTGCTAGATTCCCACGTCATTTAAATTTAACTCGTGATTTTTCTGACTTGTTCGACTTCGTGATTGCCACGGCTTTGGTTTTGATCACTTGGTCATCACGTTGTTGACTTTGACCATTTCTGAATTCATGAATTTCTGGCTTCAGTATAGTCTTCATTGCATATAGATAATCTCGAGTTCATCCCTGTCTTTGGCTTCGATGTTTTCTGACTTTGGTTCGATTTCTTGTTTTCCACTGCTTGATGATTATGTTGTGACGATTTTGGCTTTAACTTGCACTTCACCTTGCCACTGATGTTCACTGGTCTGTGTATATGCACAGTTTCACTTTGTAGCTCTGTAGTTTATGGTTCAGGTTGCATAGCATATTGATATTCATGTCTTGATCGAGTTCATTGTTGTATACTTGTTGTTGTATTATTTGTTGCCAGTTGCTGAGTCTTGACATTTATGTCTTGGTTCACTCTGTCCTTTTAGCATGTATTCTGTTCTGTGCATTCTTGTAGTCTTTTGTGTATTGTTCATCATGTAGTCTTGATACTTGCATGTCATATCTGGTTGTTCACTGGTCTTCAAGACATGATTATATTTGTGGTTGCATCGAGACTCACTGCACTTGTTTGCTTCCCTGACCTGTCACATACGTTTATGCTTGTTGTAGATATTTGCTTTTGCCTTGAGCATTTCACTGTGGCTTTGGCTCTCGATACTTCATATATATATATATACACACACACATTCATGTATGTATATATATGTGACTGTTTCATGGTTCTCTGTAGTGTTGCAGTTTGGTCTGCATTGCATTGTCTACTGCTATGTATTTCATTGTTCTATTCATGAGTTTGCATATCTGGTGTTTTGAATCTATGTTGACTCGTTCGACTTGTGCACTACTTTGATTCCTTACTGTTGGCCTTCATTGTGACTTCACCTTGAACCAAATGTGTAGTTGATGTGCATGCTTTGAACTTGTATTCTGTTGGCACTGCTTATTGGTCTTGATTTCATTGGTGTCATTGGTGCATTTGTGTGCATTGTTATTTGCAGTTACACTTCACTGTTTATTATGCTGCATCACTTGTATACCATCTGAAGCTTGACATGTTAGCTTGTAGTTCATGTGTTCACTCTGATGTATAAGCATTTGCCACTGTTTGTTCTTCATGTAGCTTGCTGTACTTCATTGTTGTATTGAGTTGAGTCATGATAGCAGTGACTTGACCTTTATTGCCCTGTGTTGAATCCAGCTTAAACGCTCAGGTTTGACCTTGTGCTTGTGATGTGACTTTATTTATTTTGCACTTGAGTTGAACCCGATTTTTGGTTTGGGTTTGACCTGTGCTCACCTGTCCTTGTTACTATATCAAGTGTATATATATATATATCGGTGTGCACGGCCTTGTGGCATGTACAGTGATACACTGTGCATGTCACAAGTTGTTCGTGTGTGACAAATTCAGAATTAAATGATGACGAACAACCCAAATAACTGAGGCAAATGTTATTTTCAAAAAACACATTTTATTTTATATTACAAAAATATTTTATTTTCAATTTTACTGCGTCAGTATGTATTTTTGCAGATTGCTCCGATGCTGGATTCACATTGGAATGAAGTTGAAGATAAATATGAGTGTGAGTGATATGTAGTGAGGAATTGATGTAACTATGAAATTGTGATGTAATTGTATTGTGACTGAAACTGTATAGTTATAGTGAGAGCTTGAAATTGTACTATCAAAATTGTAATAAATATTTGTTTGAATAAAATATTCGTTTGAATTCCAATTCTGTGTTATTTATTTTATTCAACAAATATTTATTTTATCTGTGAAAAATAAAATAGTACAATATCAAATACATTTAAATGAATGTATATATGTTTATTATCATCAAACAAAAATCATATACATGCATATTTAACAATCTCCCCCTTTTGATGATAACAAACATATATTTAAGATTTTGACTATTTTAAATGTATTTGATTATTCAATTTGCTCCCCCTATTTAAATGCTCTCTTTCTACACAGTACTCCCCCTACTTATATGCATGAGAATAAAAAATTCAAATGAGCCTTGATATCTTTGACCTTTATTTTCAAAATCTTAACTTTTCTCTCCCCCTTTTGTTATCAGCAAAAGAATAATAGTAATAGAAAAATAGAGATATAGTGATAGACATTAATACAATATTAAAGCTCAATCGAGTGTAAATATTAATTTCAATAAGAAAATCAAACAAAAATCATAAATACTTTAATTGACGCATATTCCACTTTAGAATGATAGGATGATATCATCAAATAAAACCATATAGTTGTGTCTATTTGTGGTATATTTATATCAGGAATTTGAATATCTACTAACCATGCATAACCGTTAGGACTTTTAAATGAGATTAGTAGTATTCCAAAAAAAATTAAAAAAAATAAATGAATTCAAGTATCTTCTAACCACGCATAACCGTGAGGACTTTTAAATGGGATTAGAATCAACTTGTCTATTTAATCAATTAATTTTGATCTGCGTTCCATACATGCATAACCGTGAGGACTTTTAAATGAGCATGGAAGCACATAATCAAAAATCCAAGTAATTCACCCATGCATAACCGTGAGGACTTTTAAATGAGAGTGAATATTTTGGATATTATTATTTATTGTTAGAAATATAATAAAATTGAAGCACAAATGATTTCCCGTTTAAACTACCACATATTGACATACTATATTGACTTTTGATGAGTGATGGTTGATAGAAAAATGATAGAAATAGAAATGATCATGGAATATTTATCAACAAAAAGTTTTTATAACTCTTGTTTAAATTTCTAAAGAAATTTTCTAATTATACTTTCTCAAGTCATAATATATGATTAATATCAACACTCATCTTATTTTCAATCACTATCTATCTTTTTAGATAATTATTAGGGGGTCAGATCAGTTAAAATCAATTTCAAAAATAGTTATAAAATCAAATTTTCTTAAATAACTAATCTGATACAAGGTCAATAGAAATTATTTTCTAGAAGGGGTTTTTAAGAAAAATTTCTGCTAAAAATAGAGATTATTTCAAGTGAAAAATATGCAGATGTTTTCTTTGAAAAATGATGCAGCAAATGAATGTCTCGAAATATAATCACGTTCCACTAGTAATTTTTCTATCAACTATATTACCAGTGTGATCTGCATCTGACTTTAAATTTCACTCAATATTCACTCATTGGATGTCATAGACCAGATTGTGAAATTTCAACAAACTATCTCAGAATTATTTTCAACAATTTTTAAACGAAATTTTCTTGACTTTGAATTGAAGTCGTGTTAACCATCAAACAAATATCATAGTGTCATTAAACCATCATCATTATTTCAAAACAATTTCTTGAAGTTGCACCAATTTCATAAAGTTTCAACAATTTCAGCAATTTCTTAAAAACCTTTTTATAGCATGAGTAACCAGTAATCAATCAACATCATAAATTGACCAAACAGATTAAGTTCAATGATGAAAAAAAATGGTTGGTCAACATTTAAGCACAAATCAAAGTCATAGATAAGAACAAGTCATGTAAGATCATATCAAGTTAGTTAGAATCTGTCAACCATCATAATTACTTCAAGTAATTCTATTTAAAGATGATTGGTTAATAAAAATCAGAATTAACATCATCAATCATAACTGGCTGATTTAATTTAGATTATGGTGCAGATTTTCACATTTTATCTATCGTTTGAAAATAAATACAATTACCTGTTTTACTTGTACGATAATCTTTCGTTGTTTGCCCATTGTGAATCTGTCACCTTTATACTAGGCTAAGGAACGTTGATTTGTCACCCGTTGTGTGTCTGGAACAGCCAGAATCCAGATAACACTAATGTTGTTCCTTAGCCTGCCACCATACCTACACGGTAAAAGATTTTTGTGACCTATTTGTTTTTATAGGTCCATGGTTGTCAGTGGCAGAATAATTTGATGAATATGTTTGAGTAGACCCAAAACTATTAATATATGTTCCTTTTGGCACCCAAACTTGTTTTGTCCTTTTATTCTAGTTCCAATAGACATGAAATTTGTTTGTAGAATTCTTAGGAACCCAAACTTGTATAAATTTTGTGTTCTTGTTCCTATGACTATAACTTTCAGCACGATGTCCAATTATTCCACATCTAGAAAAGACACTCTTACCTTTTGCATTATCATCAACTTGTGTTTTCCCAAAACCTAGTCCTTTTCTGTTGTTAGCAAAAAGTTGATTTCCCAATAACATGTTGAATGATTTTTCTTCTCTTGAAAAGTTATTCAGAGTTTTCTCAAGATTTTGGACTTTGGTTTTTAGTGTTGTGTTTTTAGTCACAAGTGAGGTGCATCTATTTATAAAATCCTTTCTCCTAGTGTCAATGGTTTCCTTAAGACTCAAGTTTTCTTTTTCAAGATTCTCAAAGATATTCTTAAGCTTTGATAATTCTGAATCTAAAATTTTGCATTTTTTACAGTCTAGGTTTTGAATATTTTCAAGTTCAGTTTCTAACCTAGTATTTTCATGGACAAGTTCTCTCCTATCAGATTTCAGTTTTTCAATTTTAGAATCAAGAGTATCAATTGTTTTAGTAAGATCACAACACATCAAAACAAGTTCTTTATAAGAATAGTCACTTACCTCACTAGATTCCTCCGAGCTTGCTTCTGAATCTGATTTTGTCATAAGACACAAATTAGCCTCCTCTGAGCTATTATTTGAAACTTCCTCTCCTTCTTCATCATCCCAAGTCGCTGCAAAGGCCTTCTTCTTCTTTTTCTTTCCTTTTTGTTTTTGAGAAGTGGACAGTTTTGTTTGAAGTAGCCAAGCTTATTGCAGTTATAGCAAGTCAATTCATTATCGGAATTGTCAGAATCTTTTGACCTATTACCATTTGTTTTCTTCTTGCGTGGCCCGAATCTTGACCATTTTCTAAGATTATTGGCAGCCATTGCAAGCTCTTCAATTGGATCTTCTTCTTCTTTATCGCTCTCTTCTTTGCTCTTTAAGGCAATCGTCTTCTTCTTTGATTCGGAGTTGTTGAGTTCCTCCTTTGTTTTTAGCTCAAGCTCATATGTCATCAAGTTGCCGATCAACTCCTCCATGCTTAGTTTACTCAGATCTTTCGATTCTTGTATTGCCGTGACTTTTGCCTCAAAGTTCATTGGTAAGACTCGTAGCACCTTCCTCACAAGCTCTACCTCAGTGAATACCTTCCCAAGCGCTCTAGCATTGTACACCAAAGTTGAAAAGCGTCCAAATATGTCCTTTATGCTCTCGCCTTTGTCCATCACAAAATTCTCGTATTCATTGCTGAATAGGGCTAGACGAGACTCCTTGACTTGAGAAGTTCCTTCATGTGTCACCTCCAAGGTATGCCAAATTTCCTGCGCAGTTGTACAATGAGAAATTCTATTAAATTCATTCTTATCAAGAGCACAGATCAAAGCATTCATGGCTTTAGCATTTGTAGTTTTTAATTTCTTATCGTTAGCGTCCCACCTATCCTTAGGTTTAGGAATATCAGTATCACCAACAGTTATAGTGGGAGATTTATAGCCAGTTTCAATAATGTCCCAAACATCATAATCAACAGAACTAAGATAAATACCCATCCTAACTTTCCAATAAGCATAATCATTCCCATTAGACATGGGTGGCCTAACAATAGATTGCCCCTCAGAAAAAGCATTATTTGGTGGATTCATGACTTTAGAGTTAAAGAAAAATATCGGGCTCTGATACCACTTGTAGGATCTAGATTAACCCTAGAGGGGGGTGAATAGGGTTAATGCAAATTTTCACGAATTTACTGAATTAAACACGATAACAAACTGTAGAGAAGTAAATATGCTAAAAAGTAAATCACACACAAAATTTACCGAGCTTCGGCAACCCCTGCATACTGCTGCATTTCCAGATTTCTATTAGAATTAAACAGTCTCTCGCTTACAAACACTCTAACAGACTCGCACACCCTGCTACCGCCTATAGAGTTTTGTAAACTCGCACACCCTACTTACTGAACTAATCCTAACTAGACAATCTGACACAACCTAAAACCTAGGTGGTGATTTACCCAAATTTGTTTCGAAAAGTACAGAATTTAAATTTAAAAACAAATTAAAAACAAAACCCTAATTTATAATTTCTAAAGCCCAAAGCAAATAAAGGACCGGCCCAAATAAGTAATGAATATCCCTTTCTCTTTTCTTTGGCCCGTTCCTTTTCTCGTATGTGATAATGGCTGCTTAGACTTGTGAAAAATGGTGGCTTCCTTGTTCGTTCCTCTTTGCGCTCTGAAATTAGGGCTTGTATCTCAAAGCTCCTGATTCTATTTGATCGATTCTCTGATTTGAGTTTTGCCTTGCTCGACCGAATGTATTGCTCGTGAAATTAGGGATTTTGCATGGTTGCTTCGAGTTGATCGAATTCGACTTTTCTTCTGGTATGTTCTTCGTTCCTTTTGCTTTCTCGATTGATTACTTGAATTCGATGATTTAAATGCCAGTGATGATTGGGTTTTTATAGGGTTCGATCCCCTGAGTTTTCGTTCGTATATACGTGTTTGAATTTGTTAATTTTCTTTGATCGGCCGTTCGATTATTGTTGGATGTTGAGATGATATTTTGACTGCTTCAAATCACGTATATTTTTGTTGCTAGATTCCCACGTCATTGAAATTTAACTCGTGATTTTTCTGACTTGTTCGACTTTGTGATTGCCACGGCATTGGTTTCGATCACTTGGTCATCACGTTGTTGACTTTGACCATTTTTGAATTCATGAATTTCTGGCTTCAGTATAGTCTTCATTGCATATAGATAATCTCGAGTTCATCCCTGTCTTTGGCTTCGATGTTTTATGACTTTGGTTCGATTTCTTGTTTTCCACTGCTTGATGATTATGTTGTGACGATTTTGGCTTTAACTTGCACTTCACCTTGCCACTGATGTTCACTGGTCTGTGTATATGCACAGTTTCACTTTGTAGCTCTGTAGTTTATGGTTCAGGTTGCATAGCATATTGATATTCATGTCTTGATCGAGTTCATTGCTGTATACTTGTTGTTGTATTATTTGTTGCCAGTTGCTGAGTCTTGACATTCATGTCTTGGTTCACTCTGTCCTTTTAGCATGTATTCTGTTCTGTGCATTCTTGTAGTCTTTTGTGTATTGTTCATCATGTAGTCTTGATACTTGCATGTCATATCTGGTTGTTCACTAGTCTTCAAGACATGATTATATTTGTGGTTGCATCGAGACTCACTGCACTTGTTTGCTTCCCTGACCTGTCACATACGTTTATGCTTGTTGTAGATATTTGCTTTTGCCTTGAGCATTTCACTGTGGCTTTGGCTCTCGATACTTCATATATATATATATACACACACACATTCATGTATGTATATATATGTGACTGTTTCATGGTTCTCTGTAGTGTTGCAGTTTGGTCTGCATTGCATTGTCTACTGCTATGTATTTCATTGTTCTATTCATGAGTTTGCATATCTGGTGTTTTGAATCTATGTTGACTCGTTCGACTTGTGCACTACTTTGATTCCTTACTGTTGGCCTTCATTATGACTTCACCTTGAACCAAATGTGTAGTTGATGTGCATGCTTTGAACTTGTATTCTGTTGGCACTGCTTATTGGTCTTGATTTCATTGGTGTCATTGGTGCATTTGTGTGCATTGTTATTTGCAGTTACACTTCACTGTTTATTATGCTGCATCACTTGTATACCATCTGAAGCTTGACATGTTAGCTTGTAGTTCATGTGTTCACTCTGATGTATAAGCATTTGCCACTGTTTGTTCTTCATGTAGCTTGCTGTACTTCATTGTTGTATTGAGTTGAGTCATGATAGCAGTGACTTGACCTCTATTGCCCTGTGTTGAATCCAGCTTAAACGCTCAGGTTTGACCTTGTGCTTGTGATGTGACTTTATTTATTTTGCACTTGAGTTGAACCCGATTTTTGGTTTGGGTTTGACCTGTGCTCACCTGTCCTTGTTACTATATCAAGTGTATATATATATATATCGGTGTGCACGGCCTTGTGGCATGTACAGTGATACACTGTGCATGTCACAAGTTGTTCGTGTGTGACAAATTCAGAATTAAATGATGACGAACAACCCAAATAACTGAGGCAAATGTTATTTTCAAAAAACACATTTTATTTTATATTACAAAAATATTTTATTTTCAATTTTACTGCGTCAGTATGTATTTTTGCAGATTGCTCCGATGCTGGATTCACATTGGAATGAAGTTGAAGATAAATATGAGTGTGAGTGATATGTAGTGAGGAATTGATGTAACTATGAAATTGTGATGTAATTGTATTGTGACTGAAACTGTATAGTTATAGTGAGAGCTTGAAATTGTACTATCAAAATTGTAATAAATATTTGTTTGAATAAAATATTCGTTTGAATTCCAATTCTGTGTTATTTATTTTATTCAACAAATATTTATTTTATCTGTGAAAAATAAAATAGTACAATATCAAATACATTTAAATGAATGTATATATGTTTATTATCATCAAACAAAAATCATATACATGCATATTCAACAATCTCCCCCTTTTGATGATAACAAACATATATTTAAGATTTTGACTATTTTAAATGTATTTGATTATTCAATTTGCTCCCCCTATTTAAATGCTCTCTTTCTACACAGTACTCCCCCTACTTATATGCATGAGAATAAAAAATTCAAATGAGCCTTGATATCTTTGACCTTTATTTTCAAAATCTTAACTTTTCTCTCCCCCTTTTGTTATCAGCAAAAGAATAATAGTAATAGAAAAATAGAGATATAGTGATAGACATTAATACAATATTAAAGCTCAATCGAGTGTAAATATTAATTTCAATAAGAAAATCAAACAAAAATCATAAATACTTTAATTGACGCATATTCCACTTTAGAATGATAGGATGATATCATCAAATAAAACCATATAGTTGTGTCTATTTGTGGTATATTTATATCAGGAATTTGAATATCTACTAACCATGCATAACCGTTAGGACTTTTAAATGAGATTAGTAGTATTCCAAAAAAAATTAAAAAAAATAAATGAATTCAAGTATCTTCTAACCACGCATAACCGTGAGGACTTTTAAATGGGATTAGAATCAACTTGTCTATTTAATCAATTAATTTTGATCTGCGTTCCATACATGCATAACCGTGAGGACTTTTAAATGAGCATGGAAGCACATAATCAAAAATCCAAGTAATTCACCCATGCATAACCGTGAGGACTTTTAAATGAGAGTGAATATTTTGGATATTATTATTTATTGTTAGAAATATAATAAAATTGAAGCACAAATGATTTCCCGTTTAAACTACCACATATTGACATACTATATTGACTTTTGATGAGTGATGGTTGATAGAAAAATGATAGAAATAGAAATGATCATGGAATATTTATCAACAAAAAGTTTTTATAACTCTTGTTTAAATTTCTAAAGAAATTTTCTAATTATACTTTCTCAAGTCATAATATATGATTAATATCAACACTCATCTTATTTTCAATCACTATCTATCTTTTTAGATAATTATTAGGGGGTCAGATCAGTTAAAATCTTTTTAGCTCCTAATCTTGTTCCACACGCATCTGTATAAACTACCAAAACCTGATTCCCTTCTGGAACAACCAAAACCGTTGCATGGATCAAAAAGTGTTTTAAACTCTAGAATACTTCCTCACACTTATCGATCCACACAAACTTTACATCCTTTCTCATTAGCTTGGTTATCGATGCCGCTATCCACGAAAAATCCTTAATGAACCTCCGATAATAACCAGTCAACCCAAGGAAACTCTTTATCTCCGCCACTATCTCGGGTCTCTTCCAACTATTCACCGCTTCAATCTTAGTCGGATCTACTGACAACCCTTCCTCTAAAACTACATACCAAGAAACTTCACTTCCTTCTACCAGATTTGACACTTTGAAAACTTCGCCTTCAGCTGATGCAGCCTCAGCGTCTCAAGCACCACTCTACGATGAAATTCATGCTCTCTTTCATCCTTAGAGTATATCAAGATACCATCTATGAAAACCAATATGAACCTATCCAAGTGCTCTCGGAAAACTCGGTTCATCAAATCCATAAAGAAAGCTGGCGCATTAGTCAGTCTGAACGGCATAACTAACCATTCATATGACCCATATCTGGTCCTAGATGCCGTTAAAGGTGTACTATCCTCTGCTACTCTAAGCTGATGGAAACCTGTCGCTAAATCCAACTACGAGAATACCTTGGATCCACTCAACTGGTCTAACAAATCGTCAATTCTCGGCAATGGATATCGGTTCTTTATCGTCCTCTCATTCGACTTACGATAATCGATACATAGCCTTAACGATCCATCCGGCTTCTTAGCAAACACTACGGTTACTCCCCAAGGCGAACTACTCGACCATAAAACTCTTGCCTTCTAAATCCACCAACTGCACCTTTAACTCCCTCATCTCTATAGGGGTCATCCTGCTCGGCGGTCTACTCACTGGTTCTGATCCCGGGACCAAATATATCTGAAACTCAATGGCGTGTTTCAATGGCAATCCAACTACAAGCTCAAAAACATTTGCGAATTCTCTAACCGTGAAAACTCGACTCAACTCATCATCCAATTCTATAACACCCAACAAAGCATTCACTTCACCGTTAGAACCTTCTATGGTATAAACAATCTGGTCACTACAATCATGGTGTCTAAGAGATATTTTCCTATCTTAGCAAAATATCCTAACATCGTACTCACTTAACCAATCCATCCCAAGAATAATCCCAAACCCCACAAAATCAAACACATGCAAACTGCAAACAAAAGTATGACCTAACAGGTCAAACTCTAACTGGTCACATCTCAACCCTAGAGTTGCATACCCTCCTATTGGATTTGCAACCAATAAGAAAGTAACTAAATATGTGGGTTCTAGGTTAAGTTTATCTATCAAACTTCTAGGTATAAAAGAATGTGATGCACCAGTATCAAATAGAACGCTAACAGACATACCATGAATCTGAAGCGTACCTCCCAAAACTGCCTTTCCTGTTTCCTAAGTTGTTGGCTTCGAAGTAGCAGGCTCCAATGCATACACCTTTCCCATTCCATCCTTAGCGGGCTCCTTGCACTGGCTCTTATAATGGCCAATCTAGTCACAATTGAAGCACCTGACATTCTTCTTCCCTGCCACCTCCTTAGCCTTTCAAGCATGACACTTAGCAAAGTACCCCTTCTTGTCGCACTTGAAGCAAACAATCTCAAACTTCACTTTTTTAGTTGTCCACCCTTTTGAGCACCATTCTTAGGAAAGAACTGGCTCTTCTGATTCTGCCCAACCTGGACTTTTTTAGCCTTACTCTTCTCTAGAAAATCAAGAATCTCCTCATGCCTTAAGGCTATCTCCACTACGAAGTCAGAAGGATTTCTAATATGAGGTAATGTAGCCCTTGCTAACTCAGGCTTCAACCCTCTGATAAACTTCTCATTCTTCTTCATTACTGTATCCACTGAAGCATACCCATATCTAGCCAACTTCTCAAACTTTCTGGCATACTCCAAAACAGACATCTCTCCCTGCTCTAACTCAACAAACTTTCTAATCAGAGCAGACTATGCTATTGCAGACATAAACCTCCCCTGGAACCTTCCCTTAAAATCTACCCATGGCAAAGATTACTCGTCCACCCCAGCCGTCACACTGTTCCACCAAAACAAAGCTGCTCTCTAAAGCTATCTCGAAGCAAGCCTTCTCTTCTGCTCATCGTTGAGCCCCAAGTCTGCAAAGATTCTCTCACAGTGCAGCAACCAATTTTCTACCTCTATAGCATCCTCTGTTCCCAGAAATGGCTTCCCTCCAAGCTTAGCGTAATCTCCGCTCAGCTTAGCATAATGGTTAAATACCGGAACTTCCGGAACTCCTGCCCCTGCAACATCTCCTACCACTCCAGCTGCAACTCCAGCTTGCATCATATTCATAAAAAACTGATACAAAACTCCCATGTCCACTTGCGGGACTCTAGTATCTACATTCTTTGCTTGTGCCTGACCTTGATCTCTCCTCGCATTAGGTCTGGCATTCCCATCGGTGCCCTTCCCTCCTTGGTTAACTCTTTCTCTTCTACCTTCCATGTCTGTATTCAAACCTCATGAGATACAGAAAAATAACTAATAAAGCGTATACTTATATATAGAAAATACAAGTACGTTACTGTAGCGTTATCCCATACCCCAATCTTACTCTAATTCCTTAGGATTATGTTTTAAAAACCATTTTTAGTTATAAAAAAATTCATAAACCATGCTCTTATACCAAGTTGGAACATCCCGTATCTGGAGGCCAAAAGCTAAGCGCTACAGATGATGCAGTCATCCATAGTATTAACTTCTGGTGACAAAATATGGTAATGATAATGGTATCCATAATATCAGAAGCACTTGAATATGAAAAAAATCACAGATTTCCAAAAACAATATTTTACTGATTACATTTCGGAACAAATTCATATCCAATTACATAATCCCATATCGTTTCTCAGGTAAAGATTAATTATAATCATTACAAAATACGCCAAGAGCGACATATGACGATGCCCCCTTGGTTGATCAAAGCAATATAGTCAAATCTGACTTAATACACGGTGGAAATAACAAAACAATCTATAACTCCTAATTAGCTATCTGTCAGCCACCTGCTCGTCTCCGGAAGCTTTATTCGCCAAAATTTCTAAACCTGAAGATCTTAACCCTCAGCCTACTCAAATCAATTTTGAGCACTCGAGAGTTTAAGGGGAAACAAAAACTTCGAGTCAAACATAAAGTCTGGTGTGAATAATTATGTTACATCTCGGTTTACTGATATTAAGTGAGACCATGCGGCGTAGCGGAATGGGTTTCCCCTCACTAATATCCTCTTTAAAACATATATTTTGCAAATCCTTTCTTACAACCAAACTGGTTAATCAAACTGATTATATCAAAATAGCAATATCCTTTAAGCTAATAAATGGACTATCTGTCCATAAAACAGGTAATAAGCGGACTATATGTCCGTAACAATATAGCAAGGTTCGTTATGCTAACAAATGGACTATCTGTCCATTAAACTGGGATGTCTGCCCGCAAACTGGACTAACTGTCCGGATCAAAATGGACTAATTGCCGGTATTATTTTCTTAGGGTTAACTACCCTTCATATTTTTCCTTGAAAACCTTTTCAAAATGATTTAGCCTTTTAAATCATACTTATACAAGGAAAATATATTCTTAGCTTTACTCTAAGCTATTTTGCCATGATATATATACTTTACTCAAAATAATTGATGAATTTTAATGAGGATTAGCTATCCTTCCAAAACAAGTTAAAACCATTTTTAACTTAAAAATACTTAGGCTATGTTGTCTATTTAATACATTCGAAACATTGGTTTAAAACCTTTTAAACAACCCTTTCGAAATCATTGAAGGTCTTCGAAACCATTGAAATTGACCCTTTCGAAACCATTAAAAGCCTTTCGAAAACATTGGAGAAACGTTTCCTTTCTTTTCTTCGAAAGCTTCAAAACATTAGACATCCTCATTTAAAACCTTTAAATACTGTCTTTCGAAAACATAGGAAAAACCCGTCCTTTCTACCTTTTCGAAACCCTAGGAAACCACCCCTTTCGAAACCATTAATTAAAACCTTTCAAAACAGTCAAAACTCAATCCTTTCGAAAGCACTTTGGGTTCAATTTAAAACATGTGGAAACTTTTCGAAACCATCCGAAAATTTACTCCTTCAAAACCTTTGAAAGTCGACTCGGTCGAAACTATTTGGATTATGCCTTCAAGTATAGCAAAAGGATCAGAAACCCATTAAAGTCGAAAGCATCTGTTTCAAAACCATTTAAAACTATCTCTTTCGAAACCTTTTGGGTTTTACTTCAATCATAGAAAAAGGGTCTTTAAAACATTTAAGTCGAAAGCATCTGTTTCAAAACCATTTCCTGAGTAAAGAAGTGACGGTGTCGAAACCATCCCTTCGAAAGCATTAGAGAAGTGGCCAAAATTTTAGAAAACAAGGTAAACAATCCTTTTGAAACCATCTGGGTCGAAAGGTAGAAAGCAGCAGTAAAGGCTTCGACTTAGTCGAAAGCGATTATTTAAAACAAAAGCACAACCTAATCGAAACCATTTCTTTAAATCCATTAAACCCTATTGAATGCTAACTGTGTCGAAACTACTCACTCGAAAGCCATTTAGTCAAAAGCAATTTAGTCGAAAGCAAGCAGGCGCATTTTTAATTTAAAAGCAAAGTGATGCCTTAACCCCTTCGAAACCCCTGGTTTCGACTCCATACCTTCCGCCTACATCCAATTCACTATGTACCAGTTCCCTAATACCATGTAGCAAATAGTTCTTTTCACCTAACCTGCTTTACGTGTCAAATTTTGACTAGTTGCCTTTTTCTTTACCAATAAAAAGTACTGCAACTTTCAGAACTAATCTTTTTGAATTATTTGCAAAAAGCCCCTTCTCCTTCATTTATTATATAAAACATTTAAGTCTTATACCTTAAATAATTTTATATACCCATTAAAACACTTAGGAAAAATCTACAAAAATTCCAAAAAATCTCTTTTAATATTTTTTCCAACATATAAAATTTTCAGACCCAAATCTTTTATTATTTAACCGTAAATAATTATTAATCCAAATTAACATTTTCTTTACTAGAAAATTCATATAAATTCCATAATTATTCAGAAATTTTGAAAATTAAAACTCATCTCTAAAATATCATTTAGGATCTTCATAGAAATTCGCAAGGCATTTGGATGTCATTTTATAGGGTTTTCACCTTAAAACATATCATAAATTCAATATGAACAACCATAATTCATCAACAAGTATATATAATCATTTCCATCATTAAAAAACATGACAAATCAATGCAAAATATTCGAAATTCATCTTAAAACTGAATATAATAAGAATTTGAGATGTAAAACATTATTCACCTTAGCTTTAGAGATTAAAGAGATTGAGATGTGAATGGATTTGATTTGCTTAAGCTTCTTCCTAATTTTTCTCTATCTTTTTCCACTTTCTCTTGTTAATGGTGGTCGGCCTCTTATTTTAAAAAATTTGATGAAATGAAATGGACGTGTAGGATTACACGGCCAAGGGCTTAGGGATATAGGAATGGCCTCTTTCCAATTTTACCCCTCCTCTATTTCAGTTTAACTCTTATTTTAATTTATAGGTTAAATGACACGGCTACCCTTTGATTAAATCAAATCTCAATCCCCTAATCAATACATTATTTTATTTTATTTAACTAATTAAATATTCTAAATAATGTTACTAAAAATATGAGGTGTTACCTGATGGGATAATTCGTTCTTTCTTGTCAAAACATCTGGTGTGACTTTTAACATTTTTGATTACTCCAGTCTGATATTTATGGTATCTTATATGTTTCACAAATTGACTTATATTTCATGCAATGTTTATCATGCACATGTGGATAACTACGTTGTTTTTTTCATTTTATTGTTTTTTCTTAAAAAAAGGAAAAATCCCAAAATGTATTTTTTATTTTCATAGATATTTCATTTTGCAAAATTCGAAAAATCCAAAAAAATTTGTTTTGCTTTTTTAGGATTTTTTTTGTTTGCTCTCTATATTTATTCATGATGTGAGTATTTTGAAATGAGATATTTTGACTAAATCTTTGACATGAGTTTTCAATAAGATATTTTTTGATAGAAAATCTTGACTATAGAAATCTTTGGCTTGAAAACGTTGGAACTCCTTGAGATGATTTGTTTTCAAAGCTTGAAATGACTTTCCGAAACAAGTTTGTGAAATAAAAATTTTGAAAATTTAAAATGAAACTTCTTGAGATGGGTCTTTGGTTATCTACACTTGACATGCTTTTGAAAGGTGATTTTTAAAATTAAAATTTTGAGCTTTATAATCAAATCATTTAAAATTAGTCTTTGGCGTTTTTATTTCGATATATTGATGTGTATATCCATAGACCATGTGCTCCTTTATATATATATATATAGCTCTAAACAAAATTCATATATTTTATTCAATATTAGAATATAAAACTGAAGATATTTGTGAGATATTCACAACGAATGTACTTTGAAACTATATCACGATCGATTGAACTTTCTTATATGAATTTTCAAAAGTATTGGTATTGATTACATAGATGATTAAAAATATTGTATTTTGTACTTGCTTGAATAATGATATTATGTTTATTTTTTTGATAATTAGGCATGATTTAAAGTTACTAATTTTTACTATTGCATATTCAACGTTATCTCTGAATCTACATTTGATATTCATATTTTATCGAATCATATTTTTCAGTTTGATACTTGTGTTGGCTAAAACAACATAAACCAAAATATGTTAAAGATTAGTTGGCTTAAAAATGAGTATAAGGGACAAATCATGTACGCGCTCCATATGAAAAGTAAAACACACAATATATTATTATTATTATATATAATTTAAATGAAAATGGCTAAAGCGCTACGCATGAAAAATGAATGCGGTATGAACGTGTAGAGTTATATCACCTATGGTTATCTGGCCTATGTTGAAAATTCTTTAATGTCGGTGTATATGCATCCACCAACCAATGCTTCTCCCTCATCTAACAGACCTTACGACAACGCATGGGTACAAGTATCTCGGTCTCATTTATAATGAGTTAGGGAAAAACTGTACTCACATAAATACTTCACTCGGATTATTATTTGGATTGTGGGTAGAATGGTTGAGTTATTGTCATTTGAACCTCACTATATATAACAATACTTGTTTTCGTCACCCTCCTTCCAAGCAGACGATATAACTTAAATCAATATAGCTACTATGATCTATGGGTGACCTTTAGTATTAATTGTCATATTTTGATTGAGTTTCATCCTTCATTATTACTTTTTCACTATATCAATTTGATATTTATATTTTTTGATGAAATCAAATAGGGGAGAGAGCATTTAAGATTTGGTGATATTATGAATTCATTGTTAATGCTGAAAGAAATATTATTGATTTAATATTTTATTCTCAAACACATATGTCACATATGTAGGGAGAGCATGTTATTTATATTGAGACATTGTGCTATGATTTTGATTTTATGATATCGAGTACACACTCAACATGTGTTACACTTATCAAATCTTAACTTGTTGTTTGTTATAATAAAAAAAGGGAGGCTGTGAAGTATATGAATTGTTTGGTGATAACAAATATATTTTTTTGATTTTTTTAGTGTGTTATAGTTAAAAATCATCAAAACGCAATTGTCTTTAATCAACTTCTCATCTACTACCTTTCATATGCTTGACGTCTACGTATGACATATCAAACAAAAGCACTTTTTTGTAAATCATAACATATGTTTGTTGTTATCAAAATGTAAAGATGGTGAAGTATTGCAATCAATTTGTTTGATGTTAATAAAACATATGTTTGTAGTGTCAACATGGTTGGCTCGGTTGATTGATAATTTAGACTACGAAATTAAATGTCATGAGTTCGATCCTCGAGATTGACATTTGTTGATGAACCATGTTTATAAAAAAAATATTTATATTTAACATGTTTGTTTAATGTTGTATACTTATAGGATAACAAAAGATTTTGATTTCAACAAGTTTTAAATACAAATGAATGGATATAAGCATTAACTTACATCCCACTTGTTCAACTGCATTTTGAATCAAAAAATTTCAAAAACAAAGGTCTCCATAAAGTAACAACTCTACATGCTACATGCATAATAGTACAATTCATTTTTAAACCAGCAAGTACGCAAGAATAAATTATACAAAACTTCAGCTCAAGTTTCCAAAAGATTACAAGGGACTACATTCAAAGTTCATATTAAAAGAAAAGGACTTAATTAAATGCAAAGACTCTTTCAACTTCTACCCATAAATTAATGGGATGTAGAAATTTTTACACTAAGTTTAAAAAAGACTCTGGAACGTCATTTTTTCTCTCTTATCGGATAACAAATACTCTAAATGAATATACTTTCAATTTCCTATTCACACGGTCTCTCGATCCTCATCTGATAAACACTTCAGAGTGATCGCTACAAACAAGCTGCTCATAATTACATCATCATCTCCAACGTTTGTTTATCAACTAGCAACAGATACAACACCACCTGAGCCGAGCTCATCATCTTTAGCAACTCTCAATCACAACTGTCTTAGCACTGCAGCATGGTTCATCTCTTTAATACCACTAAAACATCCAGGTTTGCATCACCATGGCTAGGAAACCATGATCCAACAAACCCACACAAAGTTAGTCGCTGACAAAGCAATAGCAAGACTGACTCTCCAATATCAACATCCACCCGACCAGATAATTTGCAACCCAAAACCACACGGCATATTCAGAAGCACTGGCAACAACAGTCATGCAAAGCTTGAGCACCGCGTCAATCTTCTTCATGCTGTAGCACATAACTTGATCTGCAACAGTTATAAAAACCAACCATCGTCCAAGTCTACATGTATTGATTGATGAAACTATTTAGTTTTTTTTTTTACTAAAATCGCACCAATGTTATGCCTCAAGAGCAGAATTTATCTCCTATGTAATGATGCGAAATATTTACACTTCGCTATGCACAAATTCCGGAACAATATTCGTAATCATGGACAAAACAATCAACTTATCATTTATTTTACACCAACCGAAGTTATCTATAACCTTAACTTAACAGTCGATCCATCTATAAATAAAATATTTATTTTCATAGTCTATTCAAATGAAAATATTTGCACTAAATATTTTGATTTGCGATTTTGTGGCGTACATTAGTGCACAGGCAAAAAAATCACTAATTTACATTATTTATTCAATTATGCATTTGCAGATATTATATTGCAAAAGGCGCATGTAATGCGTATTTTGACTATCTTTGTATATGATGTAATCTTGTTAAAAGACCACAAAAATTTACAATTTTACAACAAAAATGAAGTTTATTTTCACTCTTTCTCATAAAGATATTTGGAATTTCGCATAGTAACATCGTTTGATATGGTAAATTAAAAGCATGGAGGTACGCCATTAGAAAGGATATTTAAACCATTTCAAAGATCAACGGATATTTGAGGCAAACTTCCCATTGCTTAATATCGCAACATCTTACCTATTTCTCACTGACAAATTGCACGTGGTATCACAATAGGACTTTATAGCTTATGAAATAAATGCTAAAAATAGCATAACTAAAACTTCTCATGTTGCATCTCTAAAAAAAAAAATTGCAATTCTCTACCAAACTGGAAGCAGAATAAAACTTACAATCACCGTCTTCTTATCCTGATCAACAAACTCTAATCTCTGGGATGAATAATGAAAAAAAATAATAATAGTTTTATCTAACCATGACACATTATATTGCTTATCATGGGCCTTGTGAAAAACAATAAAGGAAACAAATAAATTATACATCCATATGTTACATTGAGACACATATTTGGAAGATGAAAGTGCTTTCAAGGAAGTGTAATGTGATAAAAACAACTGAATTAATTGTTTGAGCCAAGGTGGAAAACTTGGCAACCTGGTTTGTAGGAATTCTTGGTTGCCGCCTGATCAAATTTCTTCATTACAGCTTCGTTTTCTTCTAGCCCGGTTTGGAAGAAATATTTTATCCACCATGAAGCACTACGAAATTTCGCCTACAAACATGAAAACCAGCAGAAATTAGATTCTAACCAACAAATTGGACAAGTAACACGAAAATTCAAACATGCAAACTAAAAACAAAATTTGCTATTCAGTTTACATAAATATACAAAATGTAACTAATAATAATAATGGTACGGTTTAAAAATAAATAAATAAATCTAAGAAATGAAAAAGGTTTAGAACAATGGTTCAAACACCAAACCAGATTTAAAATTAAAAATTCATTCAAAACAACGACTTAATCATAAAACGGATGAAGAACCAAAAATCAAAACATATAAAATAGTCAGATATCAAATAGGGGATTTTCAATCAAAGGGCTTCTTAGTTCAAGGTAATAAGTTTTAAGGACAATACTTCTAAAAAATTAGTTTTAAAGACAATTTACAGAAAAAAGATAAACAAAGTTATCATTTTCAGTTACACGGAAAAAATGATATACAAATTTATCATTTTCCTGTATAACTTAAAAAAAAATGAATTTATCATTTTCTTGTAAATTGGCCTTGAAACTAATTATTCAGAAGTGTTATCCTTAAAACTTATTACCCTAAAATGAGAAGCCCTCCAACCTAATTTCCACTATCCAAATATATATTTCTTTTGAAGTGTCCAAATCCAAACTATCAGATTTTGAGCATAACAAATTCAATTTTTTTTGAAGTTTTATAATAATGAACTAGTTCCAAAAAAGTTCAAATGTTTCCTGTGAAAAACATTTTTTTATTTCTATTTTAAAGTGGACAGCAAAAAAGGCCAATATTCTTGCAAAATACAATAGTTTGAGGACCACTTCTATAAAAAGCAGGCATAAAATAAAAAATAAAAGATAAAAGATAAAAGAAAAAAGTTATTCATATTTCTTTCTAATTCACTATATATACACATATATATGTATGTACACACACACCCCTAGATATATACATACATATGAATACATATATATGTATACATATACATATATATATATTTATGTATGTTTGTGTATGTCTGTGTGTGTGTGTGTGTGTGTATATACACACATACATACATATATACAGATATATGTATGTATGTTCGTATATGTGTGTACGTGTATGCGCGCACGCACACACAAACACACATACATACGTGTACATACACACAAACACACATGCATACACACAAAGATACACACACAGTTGTACGGATTATTATGTACATATGTATGCACGTACGTATGTGTGTGTGCGTATATACATGCATACACATAAACGTACCATTATTATTAGTTACGTTTTATATGTATATATAGTTGTACGGTAAGTAAGCTTAAAATTTTAAAAATCAATTATTTGCTATACTGATATTTAATATGTACAGTAAAATATTAACACTGATCACCCTTGCCTGCAAAACGTAAAACACGGTGTTTAATAATGCTTCAAAAATACAATTTTCCTACAGATCAGGATATTTCACAAAACAAAAATATTTTAAGAAATCAACAATTTTTCCAAAAACACTATTAAAAACAGTTAGAACTCACTTTTTTATAAATACTAAACAAATTGTTCACTTTTTGATTCTACAATAATGTAACTTTCTACATCCTTTGTTTTTTTTGGGATTCATTGTTCAAATCAAACTAAGAATCCAAAATTTATCAACATACTTTCATTAAAAGCAATTACAAAAGTATAACTACAACAGGTTTTTTTTAATGATTTATTTTAGTATTATTGATCTCATCTCAAAAGTGATGTAGATTCGGTTCATGATGGCCGCATACCTATTCTTTTATGATTTTTTTATAGCACATGCTATTTATGTATTATACTGCATATTAAGTAAGACTGTGCAGATTGGTTCTCTTAGTATACCAATCAGATTAATTTTGAAGGTTACTGATGATACAACTATTGTAATACATGCAAAATAAAATATAAGCAACGTAGAAAAAAAAATTTCTATGAATTTTTTTCCTCTTAAATAAATTCAACAAAGTTGAACAGTTACCATCTTTTTTTTTTAAGAAAAGAAGAAGACAACTTCAAGCATTTAAAAATAAAACAATTGGCAAAAAAACTGAAATTTTATGGCTGCTCATATCCAATTTTGCCTACATCGAGCCAATGGTGCCCGTCTTAGATTATTGTTAAGGCCTCCTTATATCACTTGCAACATAAAGTTCACACATATATCTTCCAGTGTATTTACACACAGGCACATAAAAACATTGTCGTGTGTATCAAGCTAAGATGAATTATAAAATGTACATGCAGTAAACTCCTTAGTATTTGCAGTGTCAGCAACATCATTACCAATGTTCCAAGCTTAAAACACAGGTTGAAACATGTTAAAAAATACCATGATTAAACGCAGGTTTTTTCTTATTCTTAGAAGTAAGATTATAGATAAAAAGGACATCGTTAAGACTGCCATTAAACCAACATATATTGAGTTCTAGACATACCGGTCTTCCAAATTTTGATAGCTCAGATAGTTTGGCTCTATGTTTACCTGGAAACCCTGCAATATAATTGAAGAAGGATGAATATGGAGACATTTACTGACTCAAATTTGTCACCTTGTTCCAATTGTTAATAACAGGTAAAAGTTTTCAGTGACAATTAAATGATAGGAAAAAGGAAAGGAAAAATTAAGGGCCCGTTTGGATTATTTTGTATTTTGGGTTTTCAACGTTAATTACAAATTATAAGAACACTGGAGGGACGACGGAAGGGGTGGAAAGAAGATGGAGGGGACGACGGAGGGGATGGAGGGACGACGGAGGGGATGGAGGGACGACGGAGGGGATGGAGGGACGACGAAACAATAAATTGTTTCTCGTGCTTCCGTTATTTCCCAAAACACGAAAAATAAAAATAAAATTTTGTTTTCTATTTTGTATGTTAACTTCGTTTTCTAAATTGATTATTCACAATATACATACATCATGCGCATTTTTCTATGGACGAGAACCCAAAACTAAAAAGGGTCAACCAACAGCAGCCTAAAATACTGCCCCAAAAAGCATAGGACATGATTGATATATTAGCAGCTATGGAAGCATAAATATACTAAATAGAAGTACATGGAACAGAAAGCTACTTAATGGATTTGAGGTTTTGAACCATGGACGGAAGGCACTGGCACGTGGACGCAAAACATATAGCAACAAAGCTTGACAGCAAAATTGCACATTCAATGCACAAATCAGGTTTGCATGCGCATGCACATTAAATGGTCACCACATTGTGTTGCATGTAAGACAGTGTGTGTGTATACATACATACATACCCCCCCCCCCCAAACCAAAATTCTACCATTGTCGGTGTGTGTGCGTGTGGGTGGGGGTTTTTTTGGGGGGGGGGGGGGGGCGCGGTGTTGTATGTGTGTAATTTAGTGATAGAAAAGTAATAAGAGTAGTAGAAGGAGAGAAAAAATGGACTGTATTTATCACTTCTCTTTGCAATAACTTTTTTTATTGTATAGACAAATTTAACTCATAAAATTATACATAGTAATTGACACTTGCTAGTGTTATGTTTGTCGGTACAAAATATACAGACAATTTCTTTTAACAAAGAATGGAATGGTTGAATTGTTATTAGTATTTATAGGTATTTGTCATTTAAATCAATATTATCTTGCTCTTAATTCTTTTTGTGACCATCTTTGTCATAGTTATACACAGCGCAGAAAGATACAAAGTCTTTTTAGAGCCTTGGTGCACGGCGCGCCTTTTTTATTTTTTTATTTATAGCACATGCATTAACAAAATGTGCATGTGTGTATAACATCATAATTAATTAAATAAGACTAGGATAATTTATATATTTTTTACTAATAAATATCAGATTTTTAACTCATTTCGTAGCAATATCATCAACATAACGTCATAAGCATAGAATGTCAATTAATTATACTACATCATTTAATCTTTAACCAACGTGTAGACATTGAACTTTGAATTAAAAAATTATAGCTACTTTTAACAATTAAATTTCATTTAAGTGATTTTGGTATGCCTTATGTGTAAAACAAAATGAAGAGATGATATTTCATTATATTTTTTTTCTTTGTATGGTGTCATTTTAGTAAATTATTTTGTTTCGTGTCACTTAGATATGTCTATTTTATATTGTATTTTTTATTTATAATTTTTTACCAGTTATTTAGTATATTTTGATCACATCGAACTACAAAAGTCTACAAATCAGATCATCCATTAATTTATCATATCATCGTAGGAATAAATATATGATGCATTCAAACATCAAAATTGGTATGTGCATACATGACCAATGTGGTATTTTAATTTGTTTTAAGAATATTACAAAAAGAAAAATAGTTTTTCGATATCAATAACTACATGTGTTTGTCTTCAAGCAAAACGAATTCACTAAAAAAAATCGTTAGAATATAAACTAATGAACGAAATTGTAAATACAATTACATAATGAATACTTATTTTTGTACGTTTTCGGATAGTGAAAAAGGAATAAAAAGCAAAAAATCTATATATATATAAAAAAGAGTAGCGGAAAAGAAAATGTACAACTTTTTGCACCGTGCACTATGTGTGCATTGCACCATACACATCATTTAGTGCGCCTTCTTAGGTACGCCGAACGATGGAGCCAAAAGGAACGATGGAGCCAAAAGGTGCAATCGATGTCTTTCATAACCATCCTCTTTGCTATCATTATTTCATTATTATCCTTTGAATTTGATTACTATTATTCTCTTCGTTTAGTAACTGGCTTTATATTCAATTGCCCTCCCATCTACGTTCTCTTTGTTATCATTCATTGGCGATTAAACATGATAATGGAAATGCAAGATGGATTCTTAAGTCATCAAATTTCTACAACAAATATCGATTACAATTCAATCAATTCCATTCCATGTAAAAAATTGTTGACCTACATTTTAATGAATCAATTGATATACACAACATATTTCTACGGATGATATAGATACATACATACATATATATACAGAGAGAGAAACTGCAACATATAATTTTATGAATTAAAATTTATCCACACAATTACAAATGAGCTTTGTCTAAGTAGAGAAATCAACAAATAACTTGGGTCCTTCAACTATAACTTCAGGGAAGAGCAATCCCCAATTTGGCATTTACTATTTCGATGATTGGAAGAGTTTTGGTATTGGATGAAATTGGGTTTTGTAATGAGATTATTGATGAGAAAATATATCTTAAAAATGAAATTAGGGTTTTGAAATGGCAGAACGACAATGAAAACCATCTGAAATTGTAAAATGAGAAGGAGATGCTGGAAATGGTTTCAAAATTCTAGTTGAATAGTAATCAAGACTGATAGGGTAAAACAGATAATTTTATAAGGATGTTTTGGTCCAAAGTCAGTATACTAACACTACATATAAGTTTGTGTTTTGCTCATCAACATACATACATACATGTGTGTGTGTGTTTTTCAATGCAAAATAAAAGTCCAAACATACTATCACATTTTGTTGTCTCATCTAACATTTGCCAACTACAAGCTTAGCTAAATAACAAAAACAAAAGACCCTTGGGGCATGTTTGGTTTGAAAATAAGATATATTTTGCATTTTCAATGATGTATGTAAAGATGCACGGAAGATAGGAAGGGGTAGAAAACAATCAATTAGAAAAAATGGTTTTAACATATAAAATGGAGAAGTTTTTCTTCTTTTCTGATTTTTGGATAATACTAAAAAGCATCTTCTTCCCAAAGCTCTCCTCCGCTTTGTTGTAAGGATTAGGATTTCCATCTTTTTCTTCCTCTCACGCCTTTGAAGTTCATATTGAAAATGCAAAACACAAAACATTACAAGAAACTTTACATGAGACATGTTACTCAATGTGTATTTTAAGTTGGATGATCATGAAGCAACTATTTGACATCTGCGTTCTTGCACAATTGAAGGGATTAAACAAGAGCAAATTCAGTAATCATCCATGAAATTTGGTAGATATATTTCCGAACCACTCATTCTTTTGGTTAAACTTCTAAATTGGCAACATCAACTATGTATGCTTGCAGGTTAACTGAAAGTTTACTCAAATTCACTACATCATGATTAAATTATGTTTATTGTACATTTTCACAAAAACATCATCAAAATAACTAAATCATGCATGTTGTATATTTTTATGAGTTTTGCATATATAAAAATCATTATTTTATTAATATACATGAAAGCAGCCAATGTAAAATATTATATTTTTATTATTAAACTGTCAATATGATACAAAATCAATTAATTTTGTTCAAGCAAAACCAAAAAAAATCAAACACACAACCCTAATTAACCAAAATGTTTTGGTTCGATCGGTTTATTGGCTTCTAACTTGTAAGTTGTAACATGACTTTTAAGCAGAACAAAAGATGACGAGTAAAATAGCAAATTTATGAGATGACCATATAAGAAAGTCATTATTGAAAGAAAAAAAATGCAGGACATTACCAGTAAAAATAACAAGGCCATCCGTCGATACCCTAGCCAGATCAGGTAGTGTTTTATTGAGATATTTTGGAGACAAATAATCCAGGGCATCTGACACTATAACAAGTGAAAACGATTTTGGTCGATAAGGAAGAGGGAACTTTATGTCAGCTACACGCACAATGCCTTTGCGCACAAGGCTTTTGCAACTACTGTCAGCATCCTCTAAGTCATATGGTTCCACACCCCAAGCTTCTATATTTTCCTCCTTCAACAATGTAGACACCACAGCACATGTTTCGGGTCCCACATGCAATACTTTATTCATGTTGTCACCATATACCTTCTTCAAAACAGGTATTGCCCGTTGAACTTCATAGGTGCAAGAAACGCCTGGAAAATAATAAATCAATGTGAAAATGTTTTTTAAAGAACATTATATAACTCATAACAGTAGATATAGTAGCTATTTGACCAGGCTGATTTATTTTTTTAAGTTTATAAACCAATGAGACCCTTACGGCTATTTAAAATTTCAACAACTGAACGATTGTGAGAGTTGAATAGAGTTTGTTTACATTTTATAAAACCCCCTCTTCTTTCCCCCATCTTTTTGTACAATAAAAAAGTCAGATCGAAATGATTTTTATGTAGATATGTGCTATTTGTTAGTGAGATTATCTATGCAAAAATTTGAATCATTTCAAAACATTTAGCGATCCACGTGTGTTTAAAAAAATTAATTTAAAACACAATACATATTTAATTAAAATAATTTAACTTTTGAAAGTAGTTAATAGTAATTTGACGAAAAAAATTGATAGAAAATATACACATAGAATGATTCTAAAATATTGAATTCTGAATTAAAAAAGCGTAGAAGTACACGTATATAATCTTGATTTTCAATTGTATTGATTTTTTAGATAGCTTAGCCTAAGTAAAAAAAATTGAATTTCATACAAAATTTTATTCAAAAATACGATTTTATTTATGCTTAGATGAAACTGTCTATTATTGTACATATTTAAAAAGGTATTCTTTGTCACAAAGTAAGCAAGATATACACAAAAATTAAAGTAAATAGTGCATTTGACATAAACCTGAAACATACGAACAGTGGATTGCGATTTATTGATAAGAGTAGACCATATATTAACAAAAAATGGAAGTGGAAAGAAAAAATATGTAAAAATTTGCCATCATCGGAATTCGAACATTTTGACTTCTTTTTTTTAACATTGGTACTTTATTTACTTCAGAAAAATTACAAAGATTTGTCTATTAGTATCCCAAACACATGTAGGAGGAAAACAACACAAACTTCTCAAAAACAGGAACATTTTGACCTTAAAAATATTCCAAACTTTCCAAATAGAAATAGAAATTAATTTCTTGGAATAATCACGATTCGAACTTGTGACCTCGTCCATACAAAATAACGGCATTTTGCAAAGTTTAGGACCGAACCAAATATCACGAACCTATTACAACTATTAATAAAGATAAAGGTTTTATGTATATGTACAACATTCACTAAGTAACTACAAACATACCAAAACTCATCGATGACAATTCTCCTCACGCTTATAAATCCGATATGCTATTATGATATGGTAGAGATAGAAATTCCATCGTATTCTTCCATCGTATAAGAATACTGCAAGTCCTCACTAGTAGAATCGTTACCCGGAGCAACACATGATACTAAATTTGAGAACTTATTTGCCCAGAGAGTTAATAAGTACATTAATTTTCTACGTACTCCGCTAAATAGCCTCAAATTTCCCCAAATTAACACCGATGGCCAAATTCATCTTTCAGTTTTGTGAAAAATATTAAAATTAAAATATAAGGTCCACGTAAAAGTGATGGTCCAAATTGAAGAACGAATAAATTAAGAAACTAAAAAGCCAAAAACAATAGAAATAAACAGTGGCTCAAACAAGGTTTGAGATCTCGACCGAAACACCGAGATTTCGGTGACTCCGTTCCGGTTTCAGTAGAGACCGAAACCAAACCAAACCAAAACTCTGGTTCAATAAGAGAAACTGTTGAAATTCAAATTTTATAAAAGAAAATAAAAATAGAACTAATTTGAGTTTTAAATATACAACAACAACAACTAAGCCATTATTCCCAAACAAGTTAGGATCGGCTAGAGATGGAACCCAAAACTAAATATATTAATATTCAAAATACAAAATTTAAAATTTTAGCTTTGAAAACATGCAAAATCACAAAATATATGGACACTGTAACCGAAAAAGTTAACTCGCAATAATAAATAAATAGTTGTTAGTGTTATAATATTTATGTTGATCGGTGTTGTTCATTCATATCTTATCTTTCAGTTGAAGGTAAATTAACATTGTGTTTCATATGTGTAATTATATGAAAATTAAATGATGAAATCCAAAATCAAAACTTGAACCAAAATGCTTGAAATTTACGAATTAGATTGAAATTCCTAAAATTATGAAAGATCGAAACCGAGATCTCGAACCTTTTGCTCAAATACCAAAAAAGGATTCAAATTATGAAAAACATACTTCATATAAACAATGACAAAAATTATAAAACGGCTGAAAACAATCCAGAAGTCAAAACATATAAAAAAAGTCTATATCCAAACAAATCCACGTTAATTTTTAATAGTATATACATCCAAACCGTCAAATACGAAACACTAACAAATTCAGTTATTTCGATATGTTTCTAATAATTAACTTATTGACAAAATATCAGACATTTCAAAAGTATTTTCTAAAAATATGTTAAAAATGGGATTAAAAACAAGCATTTCGTCAAGGACCATTAGCTTAACTGGTTAATTGTACGACGCTCTAGACATAGGTTCTAGAGGCTATGTGTTCGAACCCTTGAGACATCAAAATAGTGTTCTGCTTGAATAAAGTATCACTCTTACTATAAAAAAAACCAAACATTTCTTACATGAGATGATGATCTAATATAGATAGAAATTCCATCCTTTAAATAATAATGCAAGTCTTATTGGTATAATCTTCGCTAAAAGCAGCATATGATAATAAATTCGAATACTTATTTGTTCAATGGGTTAATAAGGACAATAAATTCACCACGTCTATATTAAATAGCCTCGGACATCCAAATTAATCTTTTAATTTTGTGAAAATATGAACTGGCGTCCAAATAAAAAATAACGTTCCATGGTAAAAATGATGGTATGAACTAAAAAATATATATATTAAAAACTCAAAAGCCAAAAATAATATAAAAACGATGGTTCAACTACTAAAAAGATTCAAATTTAAGAGAATAACATAAGTTCGTAAAAACATTGACTAAAATTATAAAAACGAATGAAGAAACCCAAAACATATAAGAAAAACTAAATTCAAAAAAATCTACATTAATTTCTAAAAGTACATACATCCAAACCATCAAACGTGAAAAACTAACAAATTCAGTTATTTATATATATGTTTCTAATAACTGATTTATTCAAAAAAATCAAACATTTTAAATGTATGTTTCCAAAATATATATTATTAAATAGGGAAAAAGAACATTTCTCCTAAAACGAACAAAAAATTAAAATTCATCGTAACATCAAATTTTAATGATAAGAAAATGAATTTAAATATAAAAGAATATGGAAATATCATCAAGAAATCGAAATTGAAATTTGGCAACATATTTGTATTAAATGTAAAATTGAAAAAAAAATAAGATTTGTTTTCCATTTTTGAATTAATCATGTCAAAAAAGCAAAATTAAACTTTCATAAATGTCTTTTCCATAAGATTAAGTTCATATTTATGTACTTATTTTCTTTATGATATCCAACTCTCTTGTGAAAATTCAAGTATTTGCATTTATTAATGTGTTGAATTGTACATTAAATAAAATTGTTCATCGGTTCATGCCATTAGGCAATAGCACTTAATCAAATATAACACGAATTAGTGTTGCACAACAGAACAGATCCAACAAATGTTGATCAAATATAACTAGTTATTATTGCATTCCAAAATTTAGATCTACATTTAAGCATAATTTGATTCTATCCAATCTAATTCAATCATTGATAGATTGTGCTGGATTTAATTAGTTAGTACTTGAGTTTAGTCTTTTTTAATTTACCTCAATCTTGTCAAATATGATAACTCGCATCTAGACTAAAACTTAATCTATTCTAAACTACACAGATAACATTGTATATTTGAAGAGATCTATAATTGTAAAAGTCAAATAATAATTGATAATCATTCGACATAAATGTAGAACAAAAAAATATTACCGTGCAACTATATGTACATCAACTAAATCACTTTTTATGTCATGATGATTAAATAAATTGTATTCATTTATTCATAAGAACCAACTAATGAGAATATAATGTACATTGTTTTAGGGACATTATAAAGGTTGAATAATTGAATGTTATAAGAAAAAAAATTAACTACTACTTTTTTTCTCGCGTAAATGGTGGAAAATAAAATTTTATCATTGTCTAATTTTACTTTGCTTTTACTAAAATTCTTGTTCTTCGGTTCATCGCTTCGAAAAAACTCTTCATCTTTATCTCTTTCAACCCCTTATCCTATATTCAATACTCTTAAATTTAATTTCAAACAAAAAGTCTTTAAACCTTATGATGAAAGATGGGAATACTACTAAATTCCAATTTCCACCGTTTACAATATGATTGTTGATGATTTTATTTCAATTCAAGATTCCAGTGATTCTTTTAGAGGATATTTGTCAGAAAAATGGGAACCAGTGCACCTTGGGGATACTAACAGAGTTAGCCTACACATTATCACTTTCGTCACCAATGTCACAAAAAATAAAACATCTTGGTTTTTTTTTCCTCACAAATGCTGTATTTGCTTACCTTCCAATCTGCTAACAACCGAAGCATCCCCACCACCACCTGTTCAACAAAAAGTTAGATAATATTTCAAGTCCTAATATAATATTATCAAAACAAGTATTGCAAAAAACACTTCTACAAACCTGATCCACTATAAAAATATCCAATTATCAAAAACGATCCCTGCCAACAAAAAGCAACCCAATCAATCCAAATGCCCAAAATCCCAAAAAATGAAAAAACAAACAAATAAAATATTATCAGATTTGACCACTAGAACGAGTGCGACTGAAAGCAACGGGGAAGTCTTAGATTTGTCTTTCAAGGATCCGACCAATGGAATGCTCCCGCCATCTCCCAATCTTCTAGAAGGCACCGGTCTTCTTGACATCGCTGCAAATGGCTAAATGGACGCCAAGATTAGATGCAAAGTCGTGTTTGGAAATCTGAGCTGAAATAAACTAATTTTGGAATGGCGATATGTAACCTAATAATTGAGATCTGAAGCTTTTGGGACTGAAATAATTCCTATTTGAGAATAATTACAAGTAATGTGTATTTTAGTGACAAACAATGATGTAGAGGAGAATTAACTGTACATGGAATATGTCACGTGCTTCTCTGGAAATAAATGGTAAAGTTGGTAATGTTGCACTTAAGCAGTTTCAATGAACACGATCCACACTCAATTTTTTCCCTTTGAAATGTCCAAATACAGGCAATTCATCACTACAATATGTATTTATGTAACACTGAAATCATTCACTTCATTCTTTACACGTCAAGATTGGTTTTACTCGCATTTGAACCCAGAGCGGAAATAAAAAATGAACTTAATTTTCAGAAAACAAATGTATCATCTACACTTTACTAGAAAGATAAAGTACCACTAACGATTTATAACGCATAACCAAAAAAGAACATATTTTCAATATCTTGATGTATGCTTTGAGCTTTGAGCACATATAACTAAACAAATATGGTTAGGGCAAGTGTTAATAAATATAATAGCAGATGAATTTTGTCTTTCCATCTATAGAAACTTATTGGCGAATAACAAATTTTTTTTGTGCAATATCTTCATGAGTTCACAACTATTGGTAAAACAACTCATGCGAGTCTGAAAAATTGGAATTTGCACAAGTAAACCATTCCATTAAATAAGTTTTTGCGTAGCCAACTACATCTTTTGACAACTCAGTTTGAAGATTACGAATACATCATAAGTAAATAGTATCTTAATATTTTTTTCTTAATTTTTTACATTTGATGGCTTGATGATATTGAAATCTGAAAAGACGAAGAAATGGATGAAGAACTCATGGATGGTCAAGTACGAGAATTGGCAAATACGTGACAACGAAAGAAAAAGCGAAAACGGCTAAGTATTGAAACCACCATCGATCTATACAGGCATCGACCAGTACCGACAAGCTTTTAAATCTCATATTTCATACGAAATCTTAGACTGCATTTTGCTTCGTATCTCGTATTGAAATTCTAACATCTCAGTGAGATTAGTGTTTAACAAGTTAAAAATTATATTTGAAATCTTGTCTCACTCAAGTGCAAAGGGAGGCCTTGGGGGAGATACCGGGTGAGATGAAGGAGAAATAAAACCTTAGGCATTGATCCATATAATCAATTGATTTTGGCAAATTGATGATGAAAATGGGTTTGGAACTATGATAGGAAACATGCTTTTGAAACAACATGGATGAATCAATCAACAAGCAAGGTGTGTTGAAGATAAGGCATCGGTTGGTACTGATCCATGTATGGATCTATGCTGACCCATAAGACAGGAATTGTACTCGAAGCTAAGTCTCAAGATGCAGCAAAGCTTCAAACTACATATTACAAAAGTTGATCAGTCGGTACCCATCGATAGGAATAAATTGGTATTGATCGATATGAACACAACCATACAAGTTGAGCCAACTTTTACTTAATTGATTTTAAATACTGAAAAGTATTTTTGGTTATTTGAAATTGTTTATTTAATTGATTTTAAATACTGAAAAGTAAATTTTATAGATTTAATAACTTGAATTTCAAATATAATGATTTATTGGATAATCTAACTGTTTAATTTAATAATTAAAAATCATTTAAATAATTGAATATTGGGTTTTAAGCTAGATAAAAATGATTTGAAGTCTTATTAAATTCTATTTATAAGAATGAAGGTAAATAAAAATAAAAATTGAATTTAAAAGTGAATTACACGATTTTAAAAATAACTCGTTTAAATTAACATATAAAATAGCCTTTCGGAGCACAGTCTCGGATTTCGACAAAACTTATTCCATTGAGTCCGTAATAATGTATTATCATCGGATTTCAAATTTCGTAGTGTTTGGATTCACCATTTGATCGTACGGACTAAAAACGCGTTGAATTTAATATCGAAAATTTAATATTTTAATTCGATTTGAAAAGCTATCTTCCGTGTACGATTGAATTAGGCCTCAAAGCTTGTACCATTGCGTTCGGAATGGGGTAAAACATTATAAACGCTCGGCGGCACGCTTCGTTTGGAGTTCGTCCGGAAAAGCATGTGAATAGTGGAAAATAATAATAAAATATTACGTATACACCTATATATATATATACACACGCACAGTAAACCCTAGTTATCTATCCTCAACCGCCACTAATTTAATTAATGGTCGGAAATGCTCGAGCTTCTCCCTTAAAATTCTCCCAATCCTTTCGCTTTTGGCTCTCGATGTCTAATAGGAAATTGAAGTGCTCGACGAACTCTACATTTCGGTATGGATGAATCATCCTATCGTCATCGTTTGAGGGTGCTAGAGGGTCGCGTTTCTGCACGTTTGGAGGCAGGAATCTCGTCGTTGGGGACGAGGTGAAGGGTCGGTCGTTTAGAGATGGAGGACAAAGCTTGGCGCTTCTGTTGTAGTGTTTGATCAAGCTCTAGTGGCTCGAGGAAGGTGCGGCAATCAACTTTGATGCGGCGATGTGGGTTTCGTGAGTGAAGACGAACGGAGACGAGGAAGAATAGATGGGCGGCCAGATCTCGATTTCAATGAAGCAACGGCCCAAATTTAATTCCAAGGGTAAAAGAAAAAAAATTTGTAAATTGATTATAGGACAATTTTTCAAACTGAGCTTGGGAAAACAACATGTTGTAGAAATAGGCATCACAGAAGACTAATTGCAAAACTAGGTCTCATTCTGATTACAACTTGCACAAAAATGGAATGCGCACATTGTATTTTTATATATATTTATAGCTTGCGTATTCCATAAGTGCGCAAGCTAAGCTTGCGCACTTATGGAATGTGCAAGCTTATTTTTGGGCACCAAAAAGACAGAGAGCCGGATCTGAGATTCATTTCATCCCCTATCTCAATTTTTAACAGAACCCTCCTCATTCCCAACCTCAAACCCATTCCAAATCCAAATCTATTAACTCAAAAACATTGCTTTTGATCTATTCCTTCAATCAACCACTAGATTAAGCATAAAATGGAAGCAAGCTCTTCTTCTTCTTTGATTAGAGGTAATTATATTTTGATTGTAAATTGAATACTACTTTAAAAATGATTGTTGTTGTTAATGGAAGAGGTAGTCATGATGATTTCGATGTCAATGTGCTCTAATTGTTGGTTTGTTTGTTGAAAATGCAAAAGGATTTGAAGTATTCATATAGCCATAACCCTAATTTTTTACATAGTTTTTTGAGTGATAATTGGTTGTTGTTGTTTATAGAATTGTCTTCCGGGCCTGAAGATAGAAGTGTTCTCTATCTTCAAGAACACCGTAGAAGTCAAAACGATGCGCTAATGGAGTTAATTGTTCATTAATGGTAAACCGTGTGAATGCAAGTATGAAATACTATTTTTAATTCATTTATAATTTGCAGGATGTTGAAACAATTAAGCTATGCGATCATTCGAGCAAGCTTAAGGAGATCGATTTTAAAGATCCAAGATTGGAGCCGAATCTTAGAATTGCTGGATTTTGGAAAGCTATGCAAATCGACTACATTCGGCTCGATCATCATCTTATTACCGCTTTATGCGATAGATGGAGGCCGGAAACAAATACGTTTCATATGAGAGTCGGGGAGATGACAATTACTCTAGCGGATGTACATTTTCTTTTCGGTCTTAAAGCAGACAGCCGCCCGGTATGTTCTCAAAATTTGGATATTGATTCTATCGAATTGGCTCATGACTTGCTTTGTATTTTTCAGCCTAAAGTGGCGGTTAAGTCTAAAAGTGAATTATCTATGACTTGGTTTAAAAGTGAATTTTCTGAACCACTACCTGATGGGGTGACCGATTTAGATATACTTCGCCGTAGTCGTGCCGTGATATTGTACCTTTTGAGTTGTCGACTATTTTCCGATCATTCGAAAGGTAGACTAAGTTTGAAGTTTTTACCTGTTTGCACAAAAAATGGACAAACACCTCAAAGTTATATGATTTAGTAGATCTTAGGTTGTTCTTAGTGATTTTGGAGATTTATGCAAATATATGAAAAATAGGGGCTAAACTGTAAAAAGACACACAGATTTATAGTGGTTCAGCCAGAACGTGCCTACGTCCACTTTATATGTTATTTCTCTTGTTTTGTTGTGATTACAAGTACAACGCTTTGGTACAAGTAAAAGAAAGTTGTTTGAATGTTCCTTCCGTGCTTGAGCTCTCAAACTTGTCCTCCATTGTTGTACCCCTGCCCCTCTATTTATAGAGTGAGGCTGGGGGTAGGGGTCTTGGATGTGTACAGTTGTTGGTGGGCTTGGGCTGATGTGGTTTGGCCTGGCACGTTTTGGTCCGGTAATACTTGGTCCGGTGGTAGGTGGACTGGTGGTTGATCCGGCAAGGCATGGAAGAGGAGTTGGTCCGGTGGTGTGTGTAGTGAAGAGTGGTTCGGTGGTTCTGGTCCGGTGTAGAATGGTGATGAGTGGTTCGGTGGTTCTGGATGGAGTTGGTCCGGTGATACCCTGGTGATGGAGTTGGTCCGGTGATACCCTGGTGATGGAGTTGGTCCGGTGATACCTTGGTGATGGGGTTGGTCCGGTGATACCCTGGTTCGGCTAGGGATGGTTCGGTGGTCGTGGGATGGAGCTTGGTTCGGTGGCAATGTCGAAATATACCCAACATTTGCCCCCCAAAGCAGGTTATGTGCCAGCACATGGCGTGCTTTGTTTCTCCTTTGAATAGTCACATCCGGTTCCAGACGCCGAACCGGTTGGTTCGGAGGTCCACCTTCGTCTATAAGTACGGAGCTAGGGCCCTTGTTATTTCCTACCGAACGAAGCACTTGAGCCAAATTTATTGCATAGCCGAATCAATCTACTGAACTGCCTACGCCTGCCGAATCAGGTACTTAACTTTCCTTCGTCGAATGAGACTTGTGTGTACCGAATGAGTTCGAGACTTTGAATGCTGAATGTGTATTCTTGTTTGGATCACCGAATGAATTCCACACGGGGAACGCCGAATGAACCTTGAGACTCTGAATACCGAATGAATTTTAACCTTCACCTTATCGAATGACAATAGGAATTTGGGCATTTTGATTTTATGAGTGAAATTCTAGATTGCACACTCTCGCTTCTTTACTTCCTTTAGTCTAACAACGTTCTTCTTTGTGTTTGCAGATAATGTCTCGTAAAGCGGAAACTCGATCAGACAAAAAGAAAACCGGGGGCGAAGGAGGTTCCTCTGTCGTGCCCCCAGCTCAGCCGAATCCAGAACGTCACGGACCTGCCTTGAGATCACTAGTGGACTGGTCCTGGATGGATGATTATCCCAGGGTCATGGCTAAGATCTATCTTCGGGCTTTGGAGGAGGCTAAGGCCGATGTGGATAAAGATGGTGGTGTGGCTTTCAGCATGGATGTGGTCACTGCCCAGTTTGCCAAGGAGGAGAAGGTGGCGGTGAAGGAGGGTATGCGGTTGCTTGCTGCTGAGGAGGCAGGTGTGCAAGTAGAGGATGACGACCCGGATAGTCAAGAAGCAGGTGCTGGTAAGTCTTCCTTTTTTAGTCTCTCCATTAACTTGGTTGCTTATCACTAATGAATCCTTTCTTTGACTGGACAGGTGGTCAACAGGACAAGGATAAAACTCCAATGCAGCCGGCCCCTTGATTAGACTTGGAAAAACTCTTTTTGTGGACTTGACAGGGTTGTATATGTTAGTCTTAAAACAGTAAAGTGACTCTTAGGTTGTTATATTTTGCCACTTGTAATAAATAGCCTTATCTTTGACGTGTAATTCTTTAACTTAAGCTGATCTTGTCGTCTTTTGAATGTTTTTGCTATTTTGACATGTTGCCCAAGAAATATAGCTATGTATATTCTTGTAATTAAATTGTGTTTGATGTCAGGTTCTTGTTTAAAACATAATTTCATGACTTGCAATGTTAGCGTGTGGTGTGAACAAATTATAGTTATGTAGAAGAAAATACCGCCCTTCATGTTCTAATTGTAGATGGCAGTTTTGAGTATCTTGTATGACCGAGCATGGAACGCAGTTGAATGCCCTGCCATCCAATTGTGAGTCCCTACACCCATTGGCGAGTATCTCTTACTCTATATCCTGTACTTCAAGAATTGTTACAGAGGATAGGAGAAAAGTTTTTTCAAGTAAAATTGAAATATGTGAAAAAGTAAAACTTCCAATCACGGAAGGCCTTCGATGTGCTTAAGTTCGTGGCAAACGGGTTTTGTAGTCACTTTCCCTAGCTGTGGGTCTTGGAGACATTTGTCACCCATCTTATGCCTCCGCGGGGAGTTTATTCTTTTTTACCACAGCCGCACTTAAGACACATCGGAGCCGAGATCGCGCACAGTAACTACCCGGGCCATTATGGCCCGTAATCGTGGGTATTATTCGATTTACTGTGGCCGGCTAGCGTGGGTGCCGATCGTCAACTGTGAACTGCCCCTGGCTGGCCACACCTTATGTTGGGGCTTATAGTCGGTTCACAGTTGTCGGCGAGCCTAACGCCGTAATGAGCTGCCTCGGCTATAGTCGGCCTTCTTGGTGGCTTATAATCGGCTCATTACAGTTGGCTTTGAGGGCCGTCACGAGCAATGAGTTAACCCGCAGCGGAGGGATGCCGGAGCAAAAGTGTCTCATTGGCGAGGGCATAGGTTCGCATAGTACCTTTTAGGTCTTGTCCAGGTGAAGTTGCGTTGTGGAGTGCTTCGAATAGAAATGCTATATGCTCAGGATTTTGTTCAACAGAAAAGGATAAAGTTAACAGGCAGCCAAGATACAAAGGAACAAGTTAAAAAAGAGACAAGGCTTTTTAAAGTGGTTCGGCACGAGAAGGCCTACGTCCACTGATTCTCTTTGTTAATTCACTTCATATGGGCAATACAAGTTAAGAAAAGTATCGACGGAGGTGTTGGATGTTCCATGCCCTCTGGAACACCTCTCCGTCCACTGTTGACAAAATATAGGCTCCGTTGTGGAGATCTTTATGAATTACATATGGTCCATCCCAGACTGGGTCTAGTGCTCCGGGGCGAGGGAAGATTCGCTTGAGGACAAGATCCCCTTCTTGTAAGGTACGATGCTTGACTTTGGAGTTGTATTGTGCTGCTACTTTTTGCTTGTGGGCTGTTGTTTTGAGGACTGCATCGTTTCTTCTCTCCTCGATTAGATCCAAAGACATGTGAAGGAGTTCTTCGTTCTCTTCTGGGTTATAGTGGATCCTACGGTGGGAAGGCACAATGGTTTCAACTGGGAGCATAGCCTCCGATTCGTATGCCAAAGAGAAAGGAGTGTGCCCCGTCGATGTTCTGAAAGATGTGCGATAGGCCCATAGTGCCGTAGGAAGTTCATCCACCCAAGCGCCTTTTGACTTTTCGAGCTTCTTTTTTATTAGAGTTTTCAGAATTTTGTTGACAGCTTCGACTTGTCCGTTTGCTTGGGGATATGCTACGGATGAGAAGCTTTTATTAATTTTGTGCTCTTGGCACCAGTTGGCGAATTCCTCGCTGTCAAATTGAAGTCCATTGTCTGATATGATTTTGAATGGGACTCCATACCTGCATAGAACATTTTTGATCAAGAAATTAATAACTTTTGCAGAAGATACTTTATTCAGGGGTTCTGCTTCCACCCATTTGGTGAAATAGTCGACTGCCGCTATAGCATATTTGGCCCCGCCTCGGCCCATTGGCAGTTCGCCGATTAAGTCAATTCCCCACACTGCAAAGGGCCAAGGGCTGGTCATTTGAATAATCTCAGTTGTTGGTAGCCGCGGAATCTTAGCAAATTTTTGGCATCTGTCACACTTTTTGACGAAATCTAAGGCGTCCTTGCTTAAGCTGGGCCAGAAATATCCGTATCGGAGTATCTTTTTTGCTAACGTTTGCCCTCCGGTGTGATCTCCGCAGCTTCCCTGATGGATGTTGGATAAGATTTCCTTGGCTTCTCTCCCACCGACACACCTTAATAACGGGTTAGAGAAACCGCGCCGATAGAGGATGTCTTCTTGTATTGTATAGCGGGATGCTTTCCTCAAGATTTTCTTGACTTCGTTACGCCCGTTGGGTAGTGTGCCACTCTGTAGGTAGTCTCGGATGGGAGTCATCCAAGTTGCTTCTTTGGTTGCAGCTACCAGATTCACTTGTTCAAAACTTGGGGCCAGTTGCTTTGAGATGGTTACTGACCCGAAGATGGTGATGTCTCTCATACTTGCTTGCTTCGCCAATTCGTCGGCCTCTTGGTTCTCTTCCCGAGGGATGTGTTTGACTAAGTAGTGGTCCAATCGGCTGAGAAGTAACTTGGTCTTCTTTAGATATGCTATGAGTCGTTCTTCTCGAGCTTGGAATTCTCCTAGTATTTGATTAACAATAAGTTGAGAATCGCTATGAAGACACAAAGAATTGGCTCCGATTTCGATGTCAATTTCTAGTCCGGCTATCACTGCTTCATATTCTGCATCGTTATTGGTGGCAGCGAACTCCAATCTTATAGCATAGTGCAGTTTGTTTCCCCTGGGAGTGATTATTACCACACCTGCCCCCGAGCCTTGTTCGTTAGATGCACTGTCCACAAAGAGATTCCACTTGATATCTTCTGTTATTTCCAATTGCTCCTTATCCTCGTTGGTAGTGAATTCTGCAATGAAATCAGCCATGACTTGTCCCTTGATGGCGGTGCGAGGGTGGTAAGTGATATCATATTGACTCAGTTCAATGCACCATTTAAGTAGTCGCCCGGAAGTGTCGGGACAATGGAGTACCTGCCTCAGTGGTTGATCGGTCAGAACTTTGATGGAATGGGACTGGAAGTAGTGACGCAGTTTCCGTGATGTGATTAGTAAGCAGTATGCTAACTTCTCAAGTTTGGGATATCTAACTTCTGCCCCAGTAAACCTTTTGCTGACGAAGTAAACTGGCCGTTGCGTGCGGTTGTCTTCCCTTACCAAGGCAGCGCTTAGGGCGTGAGATGACACAGCGAGGTATAGGTATAATTCTTCTCCTTCGCTTGGAGTTGAGAGTACCGGTGGTTTCTGGAGGTGTTCGATTAAGTTAAGGAAAGCGGTCAGGCATTCGCCGGTCCATTCGAATTTTCCTTTGTCTTTCTTTAGAGCTTCGAAAAAGGGGACGCACTTGTCCGTTGCCTTGGAGATGAATCGGCTTAGCGCGGCCACTTTTCCGTTCAAACTTTGCATTTCCTTCCGAGTGGAAGGTATCTTGATATCTCTTAGCGCTCGGACTTGTTCAGGGTTCGCTTCAATCCCTCTGGCGTGGACGATGAATCCTAAGAATTTTCCTGATGACACTCCGAAGTAGCACTTTAGTGGATTCAACTTCATTCCATACTGTCGAAGTACCTAGAACATCTTGCCTAGGTGGCTTACGTGATCTTTGGCTTTCCTTGACTTCACCAGCATGTCATCCACATATACTTCCATAGTCTGTCCTATTAGCCTTGCAAACATCTTGTTGACGAGGCGTTGGTAGGTGGCTCTTGCATTTTTAAGTCCAAAAGGCATTACCTTATAGCAGTATAATCCCCGGTCGGTGATGAAACTAGTGTGGTCTTGGTCGGGAGCATGCATAGGAATTTGATTATATCCTGAGTATGCGTCCATAAAAGATAGGAGCTCGTGCCCGGCTGTGCTGTCTACAAGTTGGTCGATTCGGGGAAGTGGGAAACAATCCTTTGGGCAGGCGTCGTTTAGGTTGGAAAAGTCAATGCAGGTTCACCACTTCCCATTAGCCTTCTTTACCAGCACCGGGTTGGCGATCCATTCCGGGTAGATAGCTTCTCGTATGAAGTCATTGGCGAGTAGATTCTTTACTTCTTCATCGAGGGCTGCTGATCGTTCTGCCCCCATACTTCTATTTCTTTGTTTTATAGGCGCCTTGGTAGGATCAATGTTTAATACATGGCAGGCTATGTCGGGGGAGATTCCGGTCATGTCAGTGTGTGACCATGCGAATACATCCAAGTTGTGGCGGAGAAAATCGATGAGTTGTTCCTTCAATTCGGCTTTTAGTTGGGACCCAATTTTTAGTAGCCTACTTGAGTCGTGCTTGTCTACAGATATAAACTCCATAGCCTCTGCAGGCTCGGCGGTGGCCTCCTCCTCTTTGTCCCTAGGGTCTAATTCATTGAAAGGGTCGCTGGTATATCGAAGAGGAGGGGCTTTCTTTAGTTGCTATGCTTCTAGACTTTTTGTGCAGAGGGCAATCTCTACACCCTTCCCTTTATCCTTCCTGTGGTTGTTGCGAAGTTCAGTCATATAGCAGTCTCGAGCAACGTCCTGGTCTCCCTCCACTTCCCCTACTCCATTGTTTGTTGGAAATTTCATCTTTAGGCACCATGGGGCTAGGACAATTTGGAAGTCAGACAAGGCTGGCATTCCTAGGAAAGCGTTGTAGGCCGAATGATTTTCTATTAGCACGAACGTCTGCTTCCGTACAATGGAGCGGGGATGGCTTCCAATCTCAACAAAGAGGTCTAGTTGTCCGAGAGGCATCTTTGCATCCCCAGTGAAACCGTGTAGTGGTTTATGCAGGGAGATACATTCTTCATTGATAGCTTCATTTTGTCGAAGGCATGTTTGAACAGGATGTTTACAGAGCTTCCAGTGTCTACCAGGATTCGGTAAACTTCGGCGGGACCGAGTCGGGCGGAGATAACCATGGGATCCATGTGAGGGTATTGCCTTCCTTCTAGGTCACGCTTACAGAATGTGATGTCATCACTTTCTTTCCGCTTCGGGTGGCGTTCTTCTATAACCGAATTGACATAGTCTTTATTGTCTCTAAGCGACTTTCCATATCTTTCCATCTCTTTCCAGCTTCTGTCTACGATGTGCGGCCCTTCTGAGATGGTATGGACCATTATCTTCTCTTGACTAGAGCTGCTAGCGTTGCGGTTTCCTCTGTCGGCCCCCGGTGAAGGTAGCCTCGGGTTTTCATTGGCAGGAGCTGGGGTCCTGTCTTGACCTTTTACATAACGTTCCAGCTTCTTCCTTCTGATGTGTTCCTCAATCAGATCTCGGAGATGATGGCATTCGTCGGTATCATGCCCGTGAGATTCGTGGAAGCGGCAGAACTTTCTAGACTTCTGTGCGTTATCTGATTCCTTCTTGTATGGTGGGCGTTTGTATCTAACTTTGCCTTGGGTGGCCAGGAAGATATTTTCGACGGTCTCGTTCAAAGGAGTGTAAGTGTCAAATCTCGGTCCTGGCCGATATAGGCGCTTTTCTCCCTTCTTGCCCCCAGCATTGTCTCTGGAATCATTTCTTCGAACGTCCCTTGCCACAGCAGGGGCGTTGTTATGGGTTGTCTTATTTTGCTGTCCTGACTGCCCCTCAACGGCAGCATCCTTGAGTCTCATATATTTCCCGACTTCATGGAAGAAATCGGGTAAAGTAGCTGGTTTTTCTTTTGTCAACCGCCTGGCAAATTTAGTGTCCGGATGCACACCACTACAGAGGGCCATTAGGATCAGCTTCTCATCGGCATCTTGGACTGCGGCTGCTGCAGCATTGAATCGGGTTATGTATTGCTGCAGTTTCTCTCCAGGTTTCTGTTTGACACTGGACAAGGAATAAGCGTCCTTAGGTTGTTCCACATGAATGCGGAACTGACTGATAAACTTTTCTTTCAACATTTCCCACGAGCTGATGGATCCCTGAGGTAGATGACAGAACCAGGAGGTAGCGAGATCTGCTAAGAAGAGCGGAAAGCATTTGCAAAGTACTCCCTCTGTCGCTCCACTCATGAGCATATGTTGTGTGTATCTCTGCAAGTGTACGACGGGGTCGGAGGTTCCTTTGTAAGGTTCCATTGTTGGCATCTTCCATTCTCGAGGGGTGATAGCAATTTCGATGTTGCGGGCGAAAGGGCTGGTTACCCTAGCGCCTATCCCTCGATCTCTCTGCTCCCGTTGGACACACTCTCTGAATAAGCGTGCCATCCTTTCATCAGAATTTGGAGCAGATAGAAATGAGTTTGGTTCTGTTCTGTGGGATTGATCCGTCCAGATGACCTATAGGGATGGTATCGTCTATCATTCCTCATATTCTCCAATGGCTGCCTTTGATCTTCTAGGAGCATGCTAGGGTCAGCTACAGTTGGCCCTTGCCTTGATCTTCCCCTGCCGGGTTCTGATCTAAACACTTCCTCGGGTCCAACTTCGGGCTGGACTCTAGCTCGGCCCCGTTCATTGGCATTTCCGTGGTTAGGCAGTATGACAGGCTCAGCTACAGTTGACCTCTGTCCGGTACCTCCCCCGTTGGGTTCGGTACCAAACGTTTCCTCAGGCCTAACTTCGGGTTGTGCTCGGTCTCGGCTCCTACCATGGCTACTTCTGCCGTTAGCTCCTTCGAAGAGGGAAGATCTTTGTCGTCTCTGAGATCCTCCAGATTGGGACTTGCCCCATGATTCAGTGTTGCGGTTGAATTCTTCTGCGTCCCTTAAGCGTGACATGAGATGGTCCACCAAAGCTTCCTGCTGGGACGTGAAGCGGTTAGTTACTTCAACCACAACTCTGTCCAAATCTGCCCTAGTAATTGCTGCAGGCTGTTCTGTGGTAGGAGTGGTTGGGTTAGCATGTCCTTCATTTGTTACCGCTGCCGGAGGAGGACGATTTACTTGATTCGTGACAGTTGGATCTGGAAGACTGCTGGATGCGATGTTTTTTCCTTTGTTAACATCTTTTCTCTGTTTGGGAGGCATGTTTTCCAAGTAGCGAACGATGCGGTTAGAAAAACTGTTAAGTGGATGAAGCTGAAGCTTCGAGCTTCTATCTCTCAATGAAAAGCACCAAAAATGTTTGCACAAAAAATGGACAAACACCTCAAAGTTATATGATTTAGTAGATCTTAGGTTGTTCTTAGTGATTTTGGAGATTTATGCAAATATATGAAAAATAGGGGCTAAACTGTAAAAAGACACACAGATTTATAATGGTTCAGCCAGAATGTGCCTACGTCCACTTTATATGTTATTTCTCTTGTTTTGTTGTGATTACAAGTACAACGCTTTGGTACAAGTAAAAGAAAGTTGTTTGAAAGTTCCTTCCGTGCTTGAGCTCTCAAACTTATCCCCCATTGTTGTACCCCTGCCCCTCTATTTATAGAGTGAGGCTGGGGGCAGGGGTCTTGGATGTGTACAGTTGCTGGTGGGCTTGGGCTGATGTGGTCTGGCCTGGCACGTTTTGGTCCGGTAATACTTGGTCCGGTGGTAGGTGGACTGGTGGTTGATCCGGCAAGGCATGGAAGAGGAGTTGGTCCGGTAGTGTGTGTAGTGAAGAGTGGTTCGGTGGTTCTGGTCCGGTGTAGAATGGTGATGAGTGGTTCGGTGGTTCTGGATGGAGTTGGTCCGGTGATACCCTGGTGATGGAGTTGGTCCGGTGATACCCTGGTGATGGAGTTGGTCCGGTGATACCCTGGTGATGGGGTTGGTCCGGTGATACCCTGGTTCGGCTAGGGATGGTTCGGTGGTCGTGGGATGGAGCTTGGTTCGGTGGCAATGTCGAAATATACCCAACATTACCATTTTTGGATGATATGGCAAACTGTGGTTACCATTCTTGGGGTAGTGCTGTATTATGCTATTTGTACAGTGAATTGTCAAACGTTGCCTTGCAACGTAGAAAAGTTTTAGGGGGGTTCTGCAACGTTGTTGCAACTATGGTCATAGTCGCATATTGCTATTGGATTGTAACGACCCTGAATTTTTGACATTTGAAATAGAATATTTAATTGATTTTTAAAATATTCGAATGATAGTTTAATTTGAAATTCAAATATCAAAATGAATTTGGCGATTAAATTATTAAATATAATTATTGAAACTGGGTAAAAATTTGAATCTTCAGTTTAAAGCTGATTAAAAATATTTCAAAGGATTGTAAAATTCATATTGATAATACTGAAGATAATGGGAGCTTCGGAATTGAATTTTAAACTGTTTTGTTCAGTTTTGAAAATTTGTCGTTTAAATTGAATTTAAAAATAGCGTTCCGGGGCACAGTCTCGGAATTCGACGAAACTAGTTTCATTAGATCCGTAATATTGTATTATTATCGGATTTCAATTTTCGTAACGTTTGGAGTGATCGTTTGGCCGTACGATAAGCAAACGCGCTGAAATTAAATCGAAAATTTAATTTAATAACTGGTCCAAAAAGCTATCTTCTCCATACGATCGAATTTGGAGCCGAAACCTTTTTCATTGTGTTCGGAATAGGCGTATAACATTACGAACGCCTGGCAGCACGTCTCATTGGGAGGTCGGAAATTTAAGCTGCAAATTCGAGACGATTCGAAAACAATTTAAAATTTTATTTGTTTATTCTTATTCCGACAATACGTACAACCAGCCACCATGTTGTCTCCACTCGTACACGCGACATCATTCGTGTTCTCTTGTCTCCCTCGTTACTTTTAAAAAAAAAGAAAGGAAAAGAAAATGCTCAGCAACCATTTTTTAAAGCAAAGCTGAACGAAGAAATAAAATCAATGGCCGTAGCCCCCTCTTCTTTTTAAGTCACGAATTCCCCTTGTAACTTACCTTCTGCTCGAACTTTTTTGAAATCAAAGTAATTGAATCCCGCATTTTCTTCAATTCGAGCTCGTCCCTCTCTTCCTCTCGAATCCACGAAATTCGTTCGATAATAAAAAAAGGGCTGCGGCTGGTGATTTTGGGCGAATCGAAAATCAGGGTAGGGGGTGCGTTTCGTTTGAACACGGTATGGATCGAGGCGGCGACAAGGTCGGCAGGGCGATGGAGTGGAGTTCGATGATCTGAGGCGAGTTCACTCGCGATGATTCTCAATGGGTGGTATGTGTTCGATTTCGCGATGGGATGGTCAGGGGGCGACTCGAAGTCGAGGCACGACACTGGCACTGGCAGCTCGAGATGAAGCTTGAGTCGTAAGGGGGAAATTGAAGTCGCGAATCTGGGATTGGTCGCGATCTTCGGCGGCACTGCATATGGTCGAGATCGATTTAGGCTAATTGCAGAGGTATATTTTCAAATTTATTTCAAGTTTAAATCTAATATATATATATATTTATATATATATATATATAAGTTTTAAACAGTAGAGAATTACTACTGTTTGTATACAGCAAAGAGGAAAAAAAATGAAAATGAAAATGAAAATTTGATGTTAAGCGGTTTTTAATTTTATTGTTAAGTCAATAGTAATTTGATTTAAACATATGTACATAAATGGTGAAACAGTAAAAAAATAAATAAATTTACCATACATATGAACAAATACAAGTTTGGAAAGTTAGACAGTAGAGTCTATAGATTTATCTTTGAATTGATTCAGTATTTACCTGTTAGAAAATAAATTTTTGAGGAGTCTAAAATGGGAAAGTTAAATAGATTATTAAAGAAAAGAAAATTGGTTTAAGTAAAACGATCAGCTAATTAAGTTATTAAACAACAATTAAGTGTTCGATCAATTTAAATAACAATAAATCTTGAATATTTATACAAGGTCTAATGCAATGAAGGAAAACACTCTGGGATGAAAATGGATTGCAAATAAAAAGGGCAAGGTGAGATTTTTCTCACTCAAATGAAATTTAATTTTGCAGTTATTGATTGATTTGACTGCTATTAATTGTGATATTAGATATAGTAGGATATATCTATATATATAGCAATATATACATATTGGCATATGTATATACTGGATTGATTGATTTCCCGCCTCGTATAGCGGATAAGACCCTATTGCGCCGTTAGTAAGCGGATGATATTTTATAAAACCCATATACCGCGATATTCCACCTCGAAGTGGAATTGGTATTGTGCTAACATCTGTGGATGCAGGAAAACAGGTTGGAGGGATCCAACAGGATTCCTCAAAACATTTGAATTGATTTCATATGTTGTTTGATTGATTATTTATAATCTGTGTATGATTATATCTGTGATTGATTTTGTTGAAGGCTATAATTTAGCCGAATGTGTTTTTGGTATCGTTGGATACCAGAAATAAATGAAATTGGATTTCTGAAAGTAAAAAAATTAATTTTAGATGGTTTGGAAAAAATAAAAGAATTTATTCAAAAGGAGATAAATTTGTTTGAAATTAAATTGATAATTGATTGGGTATTTGAAATAAATCTTTGAGAAATCGACATGAAAACTTATTTGGTGTTTGAATGAAAAATTGATTTTTGTATTGAGAATAAATTTGGAAATCGATTTGTAAAAATGATTTGGTCTTTGGGATTAAAATTAGAATCAATTTGAAATGTGATTCGGTGTTGAAGTAAATTCAGAAATCAATTTGGAATTCGATTTGGTATTTGGAAATAAAATTTAGAAATCAATTTGGAAGTTGATTTGGTGTTGAAAATGAATATTTGGAAAACGATTTGGAAATCGTGTAAAAGTGGATTTTTGGGAATGTAAATTCCGAATAGAATTTGTAAAGGAAACAGAAATTTGTTTTAAAAATAAATATTGATTTATTTTTAAAATGTGGAAAATATGATTTGAAATCGGATTTTCAAAGTGATGAAGTGTGGAAATAAATTTACAAATTTGAAATGTAAATTTGAAATAAATCGATAAGGATTTATCTAATTGGTTTAAATGGACCATTATATGATTTGAAATTGATTTTTCAAATGTGAAGTGTGAAATATGATTTGAAATTGATTTTCAAATGTGAAGTGTGGAAAATGTATATATCTTTTAAAGATATTTTGAAATAAATAATTTGGGAAAAATTATTTGAATTGATTGATTGTTGTGAATGTTGTTGATAGTTAAATAACAGACTATCAATATTTGCCTTTGAAATGACACTTGATTTGTTTTTAAAACAAACGCTCATTATTCGGTTAAGCCGGGAGAGGACCTTTGTGTCATATAACCCATTCCGAATAATGATACGTCGTGAATGGATTGCATTTGAAGACCGGTGTGAAGACCGGATATTTGTGAAAATGAAAGGACAACCTGTCGAATGTCTCTGCACCGAGTTGCTCCGGTATAGAGATTTATATCACTCTTTTTGTGATGGGACGTCCGGACGTGATTAGTGAATATCCGGATTGCAAGGGCTTCTTTGGAAGTGCCTTCGGTTCCGTTCGATCCCGGAACGGACTTGTATGGATGTGTGTCTGACATTACACTTTGAGATGTAAAGCTGGTTTCTATCAAATACATTTTTGTTGGTGGCGGAGAATTTATTCTCTTAGCTTAACACCCTTCTCTGAGACGTACGAGCTCAGAGGTTATGTAGTTGATGGTTACTAGTGATACATTCCCAATTTGGTAATGAGGCACACGAAGTGCTGTTGATCAGTTGTGGGTCAAAGCGTGGCTTTGTGAAAAAGCGTAGTTTTGTGGATGAGACTTCGTCCAGCCTCACAACCCGGTAATGGTCGAAACAGGAATGTTGCGGCAAAGGTTTGTAGGGGTAGCGCCTCTAGGATATGCCATTTCCTTCTGGATAAAAGGTGATATCATGGTATGGAGCCCAGATATTTTACCTATGTTGATTTTATTTTGTGGCTGTTGCTTTGTGATTGAGGATCCTCGGATAAAGGTTGGTTACGACCGGGGGATGGCATATTTGTGTGTTAGTTACCTAGTTACAGCTGTACAGCGTGAGGTAGCGTCGGCCTTTGTTTGCAGAGATCCGGTTAGGATCCGGGGCGTCTTTCCAAAGGCGTTTCTATTTCGGTATAAGGAAGTTCCTTAGCCTGACCATTTGTTGGAAATCCAAAGAAACATACGAACCCAGTACGGTTTTTAATTGTATTACCTGCTATGGAATGTGGCGGTAACCTGCTATTGAACGTAGTAGCTATAGTAGGCATACAACAATTGTTGTATGTTGGCTAAGATTGATATTATACTTTCGAAATGTTTTCCACACTAGACATTAATAATAATATCAACTGTTTTTGCGTAGTAAGCATTTTTGACTATCATAAGGGGAAATCTCCTCCAATTCTGCATTTGCATTGTGTGTGTGGTGGGAGGCCTTATGGTTGTTTCATTTTCCAAAAGCATTGTGAATTGTTTTATTTTCTTTGCGAAAATAACTGTTTTACGATCTCACACCAGTCACCATGACTGACTCGGAGTTTATTGTTCCCTTCTAAACTCTGGGTGCCCATAATTTTCCACACGGGCAGCCTAGAGTTATTTTATCAGGATTCTAGATATTCTGGAGCTTTGGAGATGAGCTGGATGGCGAAGCGTACTATCGTACTTGTTTATTTATTCCGCTGTGTATTCTGTATGTGGACAAGTTTATATAACTGTCCAGTGATGTGTATTGTTGTAACTCTGATGATTGATGTATGTATAAACTGATATAGTCTTTTGTTTTAAAGATTATTGATTATCTATTGTATATTATTCCGCTGCGAAATGTGAGATTCTGATATTGTTTCCGTTTCTGTTTTTCTGTTCTTTCTTTTCTTCTGTCTACTTCTACCTCTTCTTTTAAACCCTAAAGTTTCGCATTTCCGCCATTCGATTATTCGACAAATTGGTATAGTGGACGTATCGGTGTCGAGTTTTCGGAAGACGGATTTGAGGGTCTTTACAAGTGGTATCAGAGCATCCGGTTAAGCGACAACCCTGCTCTGTTGGGTATTACTCATTAGAGATAGAGTCAGTAGTACTCTAGAATGAGTGTGAGTGTAATAATATATATGAGCGCGTATTTGTTAGTGAATACAAAATTTGTTTTGTATTGTGTTGACTTATCGGTTGATTGTTTATAGATTCTGGTCGGTGCTGGGTGGCCAACTGTAATCGATAGGGATTTCTAAACTCTTAAACAAGATAAACCGACACAGTATTGTTTTAAATATGGTAAATGAAATAATTTTGCCCAAAACTATTCTTGTATAGAAAAGAAATAATTTTCTATGAATTATTATAGTATATGGATGTTTGGTTGTTATAAAGTGATAACATTGAATTATTATCATTATTATATGGAATTGAATAAGAAATTAAAATAGTAATCAAAGATTGAGGATAAATTTATTTGACAAATGAAATTTATAAATATGAATTGGAAGGATAAGGAAATAAAATCCATATACGAATGAGATTTGGAAATGTGAATTGTAAATGTAATTTACGAATTGAAATGGGATTCCAGAGAAATATTTGAAAATAAAATTCATTAATGGAATGTAAATAAGTTGATAACTTATAAAATATTGAAATTTGATTGGAATGAGATTCAAATTGAAAATAAATGAATTGGAATTGAATAATGAAATGAAATTTGATTTGAATCGAGTTGAATAAAAATCCAAACCTGGAGGAATAAAATGAAATGGATTGAATTCAAGTAAACTAACTTGATAAATTATTAATTCATGAGATAGTGAATTGGAAGTTGAGTTAGTAAATCAAAGTTGAATTGTGAGTTGAATGAAATGGTTTGAATTTGTATATAAATTCAAGTAAGTAAGAAAGAAAAATAAATTGAAATTTCCTTGTTATTGATAAAATAAATTCGAGACGAATTGAATATGGAAATTTGAAATTTTAAATGGATGAGTGAATATACTAATTAAATTAGTAGATGGAATAGATTTCAATGGTTTTCAATGAGATTTGATTAATGGAATGCCAATTAAAATTGAATGGAATCAATTGGAAATGAAGTACTATACATATGACATATGTTTTCCAAACTAAGGATATGAAAAAGTACCTTCCATTGAAAAAAATTGTGAAGGTCTTGGAACTCAGTATGAGTATCCATTTGATCGGGATGTGATCATATTGATTGATCACGATGTATGCCACAGCGAAATTCGAGGGGCGAGATGCCTATGGTTACAAGCGATTCCACTGGGATAGTGGTGTAACCGCCGTGTGAACTACGATCTATGGCAACAACCATGGCGAAATTCAAGAGATGTGAAATCTACAGTTATAAGTGATTCTACTAGGACAGTAGCGAAACCGCCGAGTAACTGTGATCCGTGGGGGAACGTGCTTTCCATATCCATTTTAAAAATGATTTTTAAGTGTTTTCACTGGGAGTTAGAAAAATTTGGAATTTTTGAAAATTTTCACTTAACGACAAGTGATTTCAAATTGAATTGAGATAAAGGTAAATGAAACTCAATATTCAGAAATAGAAGATGAATCGAATTCAAGTTAAATTCGAAATGAAAATCTGAATGAAAATCTGAAGATAAAATGAATTCCAAATAGAATTGAAATTGTCAATTGAATTCAAATGGAATTGCAATGCAAAGTTGAATGGAAATGAATATATAACTTTGTTAATGAAGTGAAAACGAATATAAGAAGTATGTAATACTTATATTGCACCTAAGAAATGAATGAATGAATGAAATTCTTAAGTAAAACGGGTATTGAGAATCCAATAAGTAAATTTGGCCATTGTTGTTAGGTAAAACATACAAGGTATATGGAATTGGATTAAATTTTGAAGATAATTTGAATTTGCTCGACAAAAGGTATGTATTTAAATTTCAGTATGAAATTTGATGAGATTCTGGTTTTGCCGCTTGGCATTTTGTTTTCTATTGGGATTTGAGAGTCCGTAGGGACGTTTTGTAGTCGTACCGTGTTAGCCGCGCAAAGGAGGCGCTGGCGAAATTTTTCGAAAATTTCGAGTGTTAGAAAATTTTTGAGAAAATTTTGAAAGTTTAAAATTTGAATTTAGATTTAAATTTGAATTGTTAAGGAAACAATGTTGTTTGAAACTTATAATTGAAGTTGGAAAGTTAGTTTAAATGATAATGAATCTCTAATAAAAAGATTTAGGTTAGTAAGTTGATAAAACTATTGGATTGTGAAAAAATAGTAGACGAGTTAAGGACCATTTTTCCTGACTTGTAATTTCGGGACGAAATTCTTTTAAGGGGGGAAGATTGTAACGACCCTGAATTTTTGACATTTGAAATAGAATATTTAATTGATTTTTAAAATATTCGAATGATAGTTTAATTTGAAATTCAAATATCAGAATGAATTTGGCGATTAAATTATTAAATTTAATTATTGAAACTGGGTAAAAATTTGAATCTTCAGTTTAAAGCTGATTAAAAATATTTCAAAGGATTGTAAAATTCATATTGATAATACTGAAGATAATGGGAGCTTCGGAATTGAATTTTAAACTGTTTTGTTCAGTTTTGAAAATTTGTCGTTTAAATTGAATTTAAAAATAGCGTTCCGGGGCACAGTCTCGGAATTCGACGAAACTAGTTCCATTAGATCCGTAATATTGTATTATTATTGGATTTCAATTTTCGTAACGTTTGGAGTGATCGTTTGACCGTACGATAAGCAAACGCGCTGAAATTAAATCGAAAATTTAATTTAATAACTGGTCCAAAAAGCTATCTTCTCCATACGATCGAATTTGGAGCCGAAACCTTTTTCATTGTGTTCGGAATAGGCGTATAACATTACGAACGCCTGGCGGCACGTCTCATTGGGAGGTCGGAAATTTAAGCTGCAAATTCGAGACGATTCGAAAAAAATTTAAAATTTTATTTGTTTATTCTTATTCCGACAATACGTACAACAAGCCACCATGTTGTCTCCACTCGTACACGCGACATCATTCGTGTTCTCTTGTCTCCCTCGTTACTTTTAAAAAAAAAGAAAGGAAAAGAAAATGCTCAGCAACCATTTTTAAAAGCAAAGCTGAACGAAGAAATAAAATCAATGGCCGTAGCCCCCTCTTCTTTTTAAGTCACGAATTCCCCTTGTAACTTACCTTCTGCTCGAACTTTTTTGAAATCAAAGTAATTGAATCCCGCATTTTCTTCAATTCGAGCTCGTCCCTCTCTTCCTCTCGAATCCACGAAATTCGTTCGATAAAAAAAAAGGGCTGCGGCTGGTGATTTTGGGCGAATCGAAAATCAGGGTAGGGGGCGCGTTTCGTTTGAACACGGTATGGATCGAGGCGACGACGAGGTCGGTAGGGCGATGGAGTGGAGTTCGATGATCTGAGGCGAGTTCACTCGCGATGATTCTCAGTGGGTGGTATGTGTTCGATTTCGCGATGGGATGGTCAGGGGGCGACTCGAAGTCGAGGCGCGACACTGGCACTGGTAACTCGAGATGAAGCTTGAGTCGTAAGGGGGAAATTGAAGTCGCGAATCTGGGATTGGTCGCGATCTTCGGCGGCACTGCATATGGTCGAGATCGATTTAGGCTAATTGCAGAGGTATATTTTCAAATTTATTTCAAGTTTAAATCTAATATATATATATATATAAGTTTTAAACAGTAGAGAATTACTACTGTTTGTATACATCAAAGAGGAAAAAAAAATGAAAATGAAAATGAAAATTTGATGTTAAGCAGTTTTTAATTTTATTGTTAAGTCAATAGTAATTTGATTTAAACATATGTACATAAATGGTGAAATAGTAAAAAAATAAATAAATTTACCATACATATGAACAAATACAAGTTTGGAAAGTTAGACAGTAGAGTCTATAGATTTATCTTTGAATTGATTCAGTATTTACCTGTTAGAAAATAAATTTTTGAGGATTCTAAAATGGGAAAGTTAAATAGATTATTAAAGAAAAGAAAATTGGTTTAAGTAAAACGATCAGCTAATTAAGTTATTAAACAACAATTAAGTGTTCGATCAATTTAAATAACAATAAATCTTGAATATTTATACAAGGTCTAATGCAATGAAGGAAAACACTCTGGGATGAAAATGGATTGCAAATAAAAAGGGCAAGGTGAGGTTTTTCTCACTCAAATGAAATTTAATTTTGTAGTTATTGATTGATTTGACTGCTATTGGATGTGATATTAGATAGTAGGATATATCTATATATATAGCAATATATACATATTGGCATATGTATATATTGGATTGATTGATTTCCCGCCTCGTATAGCGGATGAGACCCTATTGCGCCGTTAGTAAGCGGATGATATTTTATAAAACCCATATACCGCGATATTCCACCTCGAAGTGGAATTGGTATTGTGCTAACATCTGTGGATGCAGGAAAACAGGTTGGAGGGATCCAACAGGATTCCTCAAAACATTTGAATTGATTTCATATGTTGTTTGATTGATTATTTATAATCTGTGTATGATTATACCTGTGATTGATTTTGTTGAAGGCTATAATTTAGCCGAATGTGTTTTTGGTATCGTTGGATACCAGAAATAAATGAAATTGGATTTCTGAAAGTAAAAAAATTAATTTTAGATGGTTTGGAAAAAATAAAAGAATTTATTCAAAAGGAGATAAATTTGTTTGAAATTAAATTGATAATTGATTGGGTATTTGAAATAAATCTTTGAGAAATCAACATGAAAACTTATTTGGTGTTTGAATGAAAAATTGATTTTTGTATTGAGAATAAATTTGGAAATCGATTTGTAAAAATGATTTGGTCTTTGGGATTAAAATTAGAATCAATTTGAAATGTGATTCGGTGTTGAAGTAAATTCAGAAATCAATTTGGAATTCGATTTGGTATTTGGAAATAAAATTTAGAAATCAATTTGGAAGTTGATTTGGTGTTGAAAATGAATATTTGGAAAACGATTTGGAAATCGTGTAAAAGTGGATTTTTGGGAATGTAAATTCCGAATGGAATTTGTAAAGGAAATAGAATTTTGTTTTAAAAATAAATATTGATTTATTTTTAAAATGTGGAAAATATGATTTGAAATCGGATTTTCAAAGTGATGAAGTGTGGAAATAAATTTACAAATTTGAAATGTAAATTTGAAATAAATCGATAAGGATTTATCTAATTGGTTTAAATGGACCATTATATGATTTGAAATTGATTTTTCAAATGTGAAGTGTGAAATATGATTTGAAATTGATTTTCAAATGTGAAGTGTGGAAAATGCATATATCTTTTGAAGATATTTTGAAATAAATAATTTGGGAAAAATTATTTGAATTGATTGATTGTTGTGAATGTTGTTGATAGTTAAATAACAGACTATCAATATTTGCCTTTGAAATGACACTTGATTTGTTTTTAAAACAAACGCTCATTATTCGGTTAAGCCGGGAGAGGACCTTTGTGTCATATAACCCATTCCGAATAATGATACGTCGTGAATGGATTGCATTTGAAGACCATTGTGAAGACCGGATATTTGTGAAAATGAAAGGACAACCTGTCGAATGTCTCTGCACCGAGTTGCTCCGGTATAGAGATTTATATCACTCTTTTTGTGATGGGACGTCCGGACGTGATTAGTGAATATCCGGATTGCAAGGGCTTCTTTGGAAGTGCCTTCGGTTCCGTTCGATCCCGGAACGGACTTGTATGGATGTGTGTCTGACATTACACTTTGAGATGTAAAGCTGGTTTCTATCAAATACATTTCTGTTGGTGGCGGAGAATTTATTCTCTTAGCTTAACACCCTTCTCTGAGACGTACGAGCTCAGAGGTTATGTAGTTGATGGTTACTAGTGATACATTCCCAATTTGGTAATGAGGCACACGAAGTGCTGTTGATCAGTTGTGGGTAAAAGCGTGGCTTTGTGAAAAAGCGTGGCTTTGTGAAACTAGTTCCGGGGTACAGTCTCGGAATTTGATGAAACTAGATCCATTAGATCCGTAATATTGTATTATTATCGGATTTCAATTTTCGTAACGTTTGGAGTGATCGTTTGGCCGTACGATAAGCAAACGCGCTGAAATTAAATCGAAAATTTAATTTAATAACTGGTCCAAAAAGCTATCTTCTCCATACGATCGAATTTGGAGCCGAAACCTTTTTCATTGTGTTCGAAATAGGCGTATAACATTACGAACGTCTGGCGGCACGTCTCATTGGGAGGTCGGAAATTTAAGCTGCAAATTCAAGACGATTCGAAAACAATTTAAAATTTTATTTGTTTATTCTTATTTCGACAATACGTACAACCAGCCACCATGTTGTCTCCACTCGTACACGCGACATCATTCGTGTTCTCTTGTCTCCCTCATTACTTTTAAAAAAAAAAAAAGGAAAAGAAATGCTCAGCAACCATTTTTAAAAGCAAAGCTGAACGAAGAAATAAAATCAATGGCCGTAGCCCCCTCTTCTTTTTAAGTCACGAATTCCCCTTGTAACTTACCTTCTGCTCGAACTTTTTTGAAATCAAAGTAATTGAATCCCGCATTTTCTTCAATTCGAGCTCGTCCCTCTCTTCCTCTCGAATCCACGAAATTCGTTCGATAATAAAAAAAAGGGCTGCGACTGGTGATTTTGGGCGAATCGAAAATCAGGGTAGGGGGCGCGTTTCGTTTGAACACGGTATGGATCGAGGCGGCGACGAGGTCGGCAGGGCGATGGAGTGGAGTTCGATGATCTGAGGCGAGTTCACTCGCGATGATTCTCAGTGGGTGGTATGTGTTCGATTTCGCGATGGGATGGTCAGGGGGCGACTCGAAGTCGAGGCGCGACACTGGCACTGGCAGCTCGAGATGAAGCTTGAGTCGTAAGGGGGAAATTGAAGTCGCGAATCTAGGATTGGTCGCGATCTTCGGCGGCACTGCATATGGTCGAGATCGATTTAGGCTAATTGCAGAGGTATATTTTCAAATTTATTTCAAGTTTAAATCTAATATATATATATATATATAAAAGTTTTAAACAATAGAGAATTACTACTGTTTGTATACAGCAAAGAGGAAAAAAAATGAAAATGAAAATGAAAATTTGATGTTAAGCAGTTTTAATTTTATTGTTAAGTCAATAGTAATTTGATTTAAACATATGTACATAAATGGTGAAACAGTAAAAAAATAAATAAATTTACCATACATATGAACAAATACAAGTTTGGAAAGTTAGACAGTAGAGTCTATAGATTTATCTTTGAATTGATTCAGTATTTACCTGTTAGAAAATAAATTTTTGAGGAGTCTAAAATGGGAAAGTTAAATAGATTATTAAAGAAAAGAAAATTGGTTTAAGTAAAACGATCAGCTAATTAAGTTATTAAACAACAATTAAGTGTTCGATCAATTTAAATAACAATAAATCTTGAATATTTATACAAGGTCTAATGCAATGAAGGAAAACACTCTGGGATGAAAATGGATTGCAAATAAAAAGGGCAAAGGTGAGATTTTTCTCACTCAAATGAAATTTAATTTTGCAGTTATTGATTGATTTGACTGCTATTGGATGTGATATTAGATATAGTAGGATATATCTATATATATATAGCAATATATACATATTGGCATATGTATATATTGGATTGATTGATTTCCCGCCTCGTATAGCGGATGAGACCCTATTGCGCCGTTAGTAAGCGGATGATATTTTATAAAACCCATATACCGCGATATTCCACCTCGAAGTGGAATTGGTATTGTGCTAACATCTGTGGATGCAGGAAAACAGGTTGGAGGGATCCAACAGGATTCCTCAAAACATTTGAATTGATTTCATATGTTGTTTGATTGATTATTTATAATCTGTGTATGATTATATCTGTGATTGATTTTGTTGAAGGCTATAATTTAGCCGAATGTGTTTTTGGTATCGTTGGATACCAGAAATAAATGAAATTGGATTTCCGAAAGTAAAAAAATTAATTTTAGATGGTTTGGAAAAAATAAAAGAATTTATTCAAAAGGAGATAAATTTGTTTGAAATTAAATTGATAATTGATTGGGTATTTGAAATAAATCTTTGAGAAATCGACATGAAAACTTATTTGGTGTTTGAATGAAAAATTGATTTTTTTATTGAGAATAAATTTGGAAATCGATTTGTAAAAATGATTTGGTCTTTGGGATTAAAATTAGAATCAATTTGAAATGTGATTCGGTGTTGAAGTAAATTCAGAAATCAATTTGGAATTCGATTTGGTATTTGGAAATAAAATTTAGAAATCAATTTAGAAGTTGATTTGGTGTTGAAAATGAATATTTGGAAAACGATTTGGAAATCGTGTAAAAGTGGATTTTTGGGAATGTAAATTCCGAATAGAATTTGTAAAGGAAACAGAAATTTGTTTTAAAAATAAATATTGATTTATTTTTAAAATGTGGAAAATATGATTTGAAATCGGATTTTCAAAGTGATGAAGTGTGGAAATAAATTTACAAATTTGAAATGTAAATTTGAAATAAATCGATAAGGATTTATCTAATTGGTTTAAATGGACCATTATATGATTTGAAATTGATTTTTCAAATGTGAAGTGTGAAATATGATTTGAAATTGATTTTCAAATGTGAAGTGTGGAAAATGTATATATCTTTTGAAGATATTTTGAAATAAATAATTTGGGAAAAATTATTTGAATTGATTGATTGTTGTGAATGTTGTTGATAGTTAAATAACAGACTATCAATATTTGCCTTTGAAATGACACTTGATTTGTTTTTTAAAACAAACGCTCATTATTCGGTTAAGCCGGGAGAGGACCTTTGTGTTATATAACCCATTCCGAATAATGATACGTCGTGAATGGATTGCATTTGAAGACCAGTGTGAAGACCGGATATTTGTAGAAATGAAAGGACAACCTGTCGAATGTCTCTGCACCGAGCTGCTCCGGTATAGAGATTTATATCACTCTTTTTGTGATGGGACGTCCGGACGTGATTAGTGAATATCCGGATTGCAAGGGCTTCTTTGGAAGTGCCTTCGGTTCCGTTCGATCCCGGAACGGACTTGTATGGATGTGTGTCTGACATTACACTTTGAGATGTAAAGCTGGTTTCTATCAAATACATTTCTGTTGGTGGCGGAGAATTTATTCTCTTAGCTTAACACCCTTCTCTGAGACGTACGAGCTCAGAGGTTATGTAGTTGATGGTTACTAGTGATACATTCCCAATTTGGTAATGAGGCACACGAAGTGCTGTTGATCAGTTGTGGGTCAAAGCGTGGCTTTGTGAAAAAGCGTGGCTTTGTTAAAAAGCGTGGCTTTGTGAAAAAGCGTAGTTTTGTGGACGAGACTTCGTCCAGCCTCACAACCCGGTAATGGTTGAAACAGGAATGTTGCGGCAAAGGTTTGTAGGGGTAGCGCCCCTAGGATATGCCATTTCCTTCTGGATAAAAGGTGATATCATGGTATGGAGCCCAGATATTTTACCTATGTTGATTTTATTTTGTGGCTGTTGCTTTGTGATTGAGGATCCTCGGATAAAGGTTGGTTACGACCGGGGGATGGCATATTTGTGTGTTAGTTACCTAGTTACAGCTGTACAGCATGAGGTAGCGTCGGCCTTTGTTTGCAGAGATCCGGTTAGGATCCGGGGCGTCTTTCCAGAGGCGTTTCTATTTCGGTATAAGGAAGTTCCTTAGCCTGACCATTTGTTGGAAATCCAAAGAAACAATACGAACCCAGTATGGTTTTTAATTGTATTACCTGCTATGGAATGTGGCGGTAACCTGCTATTGAACGTAGTAGCTATAGTAGGCATACAACAATTGTTGTATGTTGGCTAAGATTGATATTATACTTTCGAAATGTTTTCCACACTAGACATTAATAATAATATCAACTGTTTTTGCGTAGTAAGCATTTTTGACTATCATAAGGGGAAATCTCCTCCAATTCTGCGTTTGCATTGTGTGTGTGGTGGGAGGCCTTATGGTAGTTTCATTTTCCAAAAGCATTGCGAATTGTTTTATTTTTTTTGCGAAAATAACTGTTTTACGATCTCACACCAGTCGCCATGACTGACTCGGAGTTTATTGTTCCCTTCTAAACTCTGGGTGCCCATAATTTTCCACACGGGCAGCCTAGAGTTATTTTATCAGGATTCTGAATATTCTGGAGCTTTGGAGATGAGCTGGATGGCGAAGCGTACTATCGTACTTGTTTATTTATTCCGCTGTGTATTCTGTATGTGGACAAGTTTATATAACTGTCCAGTGATGTGTATTGTTGTAACTCTGATGATTGATGTATGTATAAACTGATATAGTCTTTTGTTTTAAAGATTATTGATTATCTATTGTATATTATTCCGCTGCGAAATGTGAGATTCTGATATTGTTTCCGTTTTCGTTTTTCTATTCTTTCTTTTCTTCTGTCTACTTCTACCTCTTCTTTTAAACCCTAAAGTTTCGCGTTTCCGCCATTCGATTATTCGACAATTTGGTACAGTGGACGTATCGGTGTCGAGTTTTCGGAAGACGGATTTGCGGGTCTTTACAACGACCGTCTATTAGAATTCCTACCAATTTAGATCTGTATCTGTCATTCGAGGCTAGGTGGAATTGTGCTAGGAGTTGGCGTGAGATGCCAAGAAATTCACAGTTTTACCGTTCGTCGGTTGGATTGCTAAGAGCCGACTGATTCTATTTTTAGACTTTGAGTTGTATGCACCCAATCGAGTTATGAGACAGTTTTCTTTTGATTACCAGCACATTCCCAATCATGTCGTCCCCCTTGACCCAGAACCCACTAGTCGGATGGCATTTTTGCAGGAAAGTATTGCTATTTGGCAATCAAGAATTGTGTAATGACCCTAAAAATGAAAGTTATATTTACTTTGAGAATTTCTAAAGACAAAAAAAAGTAGAGAAATATATATACATATATTAAATGACATATTAAAATGAAAAAACTTGTTAATAAATTAAATATGCATGGGAGTTCTGCTGGACAATAATGCAAGGGGTTAAGGTGATTAAAAAAAATTGGGATTTAAAATAAATATAGTTTCATGCCTAAAGAATTACATAAATACATATATTTAATATATGAGGAGTTTCCTGTTTTATCTAAAAATAAAATAAAATAGAGTTTTATAAGGACCAAATGACTTATGTATTTATGCTAGAAGTAATTAGCATGATATATGTGATTTATACCACATAAATGTGTATGAGGAGTTGTTGTTTTCAATTAAAGTCAGAATAAAAACAAATGCAGGATCAAATAAGAATTTCTATATCTTATAATCATTCCCAGCAAACAATATAGTGAGACGGATTTCTTACATCACATCATTATGTATGATAGTGTACCTGATTAAATGGAGATAATAGCTAGAGAGAGAACACAAGAAGTTTACAAATTCTTTAAACTTAGAAAAAAAAAATGAATAAAGAATCACATGCATATGGCATGAATAAAATGGAGACATGAAAATAGCATGCATTGTTTAAAATGTTTGATTCCCGAAATAACCAATTAAAGTAACCTAATGTGTGCATTTCCAATTTAGGACCACACAGGAATGTGATATGTACATGAACATCTAAGGGTATCAGGGGAATTACCCATTTTCTTAAACCTTAGAATGATTTTATAAATAACTGCACATAACCATATCCATCATTCTCTCGGGATCAAAACAAAAAAAATATAGGAGAAGCAATAGCTTAAAACACTGAAAGGATCTGCTATTCAGAGGAGCAAGACAGTAAAAGAAAACACTAGGTGAGCATTAATCCTTTTTATGCTATGGCACTAAGTCCTCTGGTAGGCAGCCTCTAATGTTATGATTCATTTAAAAGAAAAAAATCCCTGAAATGATTTATTATGGGTGAGATGGATGTTTGGTTGTGTATTCATGTTTGGTTGTGTATTCTTGTTTGGTTGTGCTTTATTGTTTGGAGTTTTTAATCTATATGTGGGTTTTTCAAAGACAAAATGGTTTGGGCACATTTGTTCTGCTTTATTATTATGAAGTATGGATCTACATTATTTAGGGAATAGGCAGCAAGACAGTGATCTAGCTTATGTCTATTTCTTAGATAATGAAGCATGAAGCTCAATATTCATATCACAAGTCAGAAGGGAATTTCTGGGTTTTTGATGGGCTTCCTTAATAAAACCCTTATCCATTTATTCACAATAATATAGCAGGATCATGATGCTCAAATTATTTTTAGGAAGACCAGAGGAATGTTGTATTTCCTGTAATAAGGCTAACAAATAAAAATCATGGGGTTGAACCAGAAAGTATACAAGCAGTTATATCTTTCTGAAATATGAATGAATGAAAGAGAAACTAAATTGGTCACTTGGGAGTTAGTCAATGATCTGCTTGCTTCAGGTGGGAGCAAGTATATGCATGGTGCAACTGCACCCTGAGGCCTTTGTGTGTTGGAATAAATTAAGTAACCTGGGAGTTTCCTTCACAATGCATACATAGTGTTCATTTGACAAGGAGATGTAGACCATAAAATAAATAAGGAATGGGATTTATAAATTTGGGTTATGAATATCTAGACAGGGAGTTAAATTAATCAAGATTAATGTGATGTTCTGATTAATTGCTGGGTGAAATTGGGAGAATAAAATCTGAGTTTATTTATCTAGAAATGGAAGTGTGAATATGTGTATAAAAATTTTGATTAATGTTCATACCAGTATAAACTGACCCTTTTGGTTGCCCTTGCAATCATCTGGGTGTCTCAAAAATTTTTTTGGGGCAGCTCAATGAATTGATTGCAGGAAATTGAAGTTGGCTTGATGAGTGAAGAAGGCATTAGCTGCTAGTATAAATAAAAGAGACTTGTTTTAAATTTGCAGATGCTTGTAATGATGTTAATAGTCAGATCACATGTGGTAGTTGGAGTTAATTGTAGGGAGTTTTCATTTGAGTATTTGGATTAAAACTTGTACTTAAGTAAAACTTATTTTAAATGATCTTTGATGGAGTTTGATTACCTATTGATTTTATGATTATCTGATTTGGAGAAAACAAGGGGATGGACATATCACATAAAGATAAAATGTGTATGAGATGATCTCTGGTTTTATTGCCTGAGCTTATTATATAGTTTTAAAAAAAATGATGGAGTTGACAAGGTTTGGATAAGAATTATTCAAGTGGAATAAATGTATGCATGGCAGATAATTGATACTGATTTGTGCATATATTCTGATGAGTCTATACCATTGCATTAATGTACCTGATTTTAAGATAAAAAAAAGATTATAAAAGAAACAAACCTGGAAGCATTTTGTGTTTTTGGTTGTTAGCATAAATGGATGAATTCCCAGGAACATACATAAGGAAGAAATATGCTGGTGTTAGGAGAAGCTTTTGAAGAAGTTTATTTGAGAAACATGGGTCTGAAAGTGGTAAATAAGGGACAATGGCCGGCCTAGACGGCCATAGGTCAAACTCTTTGAGCCTGGAACCACTTCATTTCAATTAATGAAGTGTAAGTGCTCCCGGGACAAAACAGAGAAAACACCAAGCAGCCCTTAAATAACACCAATCATTTCCAGTAAAACACCAAGTATTCAAGTCTGCACCATGTTAAACTTAAAAATGCAAAATGACTTCAATTGTTCAACCTGAAATGATAAATGGAAATTAGTTCCAATATCCATGCCTGCAAGTATAATTTGTAAGTAATCTCATGTAAACACTTGATGACTATCATAAGGTCAATTAAATATTATTTTAGTGTTAATAGAATTAGTTAGGCAGAAAGCCTAGATGGCATAAACAAAAAAAATGTACTGTGCTCTGCAAGTCAAATATATATATAGTGTTATAATTTGCCAAAATGTACCTCTGGCAGTAGAACAAGACTTGGAAAAGAAATAAATGGCTATGTCAATAACTTGTATGGTATTTTGATTTCTGTTTGATTTAAATTCCCTCTGATAAAAAAAAAGAAACAATTGTATATCATCAAATATATGATTGTCTTAATTTGTTTGTACACTGATATGATTATATTGGTAAGTCCAGGGTCTTGGGAAAAATATTTGGAAATTATATAAATATTCAAATATAAAAGAAATGGTGTTTAGTGGTGAATTCCTCTTGAATGTTTGGAAAAAAAAATCTATGTGTTTTAGAGTGAGGGTCACCACAGTTGGTATCAGAGCTATGTTTTAAATAACATAGTAAATGTTGTTGTATGCATATGGATGTTTGAATGCATTGTTTGAATTATTGGTGTTGAATGCTTTTGTTTTATGTTAAAAAAAATATGTGAGTGCATGTGATACATGCACAGTGTGCACAGGAATAAAAATGAACAAAGTAAAGACACCAAGAATGATGGGGGTAAATAAACTAACATAAAAATCACATTTATAGCATTATGGTAGGACCAAGGCATCACACAGGTGCAGGATCATCACGTGAGCCACCTGTGATGAGCATGGAGGATTTTGTGAGAGCTTTAAGGGATGGAATGGCACCAAGGCAAGACAATCCTCATGAGGAACTCTCCAAACTGCTTAAGACATGTACTACTTTGGGAGGAAAGGATTTTGAAGGCACTGAAGGAGCTATAGGTGTCCAAACTTGGATAAGAACTATGGAGAGGGTCTTCACAGATATGCAAATCAATGACCAAAGGAAGAGACAGATAGCTTCAAGGAAATTGAAAGGGGTTGCACTGGATTGGTGGGAGGTTGTGACAGCAGGAAGACAAGAGGATACCATCACTTGGAATAATTTCAAGGACATGCTTGAGGCCAGATTTGTCCCAGCATATGCCAAGGCCACACTGCTTGAAGACTTTATTAGGTTAAGGCAAGGAGGCATGAGTGTAAATGAATACAGTCAGAAGTTTGAAGCATTATCCAAGTATGGAATGGTGTTAATAGGGAATGCAGAAGCAAAGAATGCAAGGTACATTCAAGGCTTGAACCCTAGTCTGTCAAGGGCAATGTTGCCATACAAGGACAAAACCTTTGATCAAGTAATTGATCTAACTCTCTCATTTGAGCAACATGACACCGCAAGGGAGAAATTCAGGAATATGAAGCTCAATAAGAAGAAGGGTGGTCAGAACAAAGTGCAACCTTATGACAAGAGAAATGCAAGTAAAGGAGTTAAGAAAGGGGAAGGAGCAATAGCACCAGAAAACAAGAAATTCACTCATTGTTTTAATTGTGGAAAAGCTGGACATTATAGTAACCAATGCCCTGACCCTAAAATACCTAGAGGAGGCTGCTATAATTGTGGAAAGATGGGTCATCTCAAGAAGGATTGCCCAGAGACCAATAGGGGAACAACAAGGGTAGGAGCTTTGGCAGCAAGCAACACTGGGAATGTTGGGCAACTTGAAGGTATAATTCTAATTAATACCCAACCAATTAGGAATGGCAATGGGGCAGGTTGGGGCGGGTTTCCTGTGCCCCAGACCCTCCCCGGGTTTTTTAGACCCCGTCCCGGACCCGCCCCGGGTTTTTTAGACCCCGCCCCGAACCCGCCCAGTAGACCCGGTGCGGGTCCAAAATTTTGCCCCGAACCCGAAACCCATACGGGTCAGGGTAGACCCGCCCTGCCCCGAGACCCGATGAGGTTTTTTTTATCGATCCAAAATTGTGTACTAATGTACATATATTTATATTTGTTGTTACTAAATGATACATTAAATACAAATAACAATGTATTTCCAATGATAAAGGAAGATAATAAAAATATGGTGTACCAAATAGTTCAAAAAAATATGCATATGTTATTGTATAATATCAATGATGCAGCTTAATACTATAAAATTTTATAGCTTATTGATTGGAACATTATAATATCCTTGTCAGAATCACACACATAAATACATGTGTGTGTATTAACAAACCATCATTATAATACTAAACCGATTTTATGAGATCTCAGTAGTGCGGGTCGGGTTGGGGCGGGTCAGCCAAGCCCCAACCCGACCCTAGACCTGGAGCTCCCAAGAACGGGTCACGGGTCTACCCGCCCCAATGACCCAATGGGGCGGGTCTAGGCGGGCCAAAACAGGGGCGGGTCAACCAGGTTTGGACCCTAGACCCGCCCCATTGCCATCCCTACAACCAATATCAGTAATATATGACACTGGTGCCTCACATTCACTAATATCTTTGGAAATTGTAAAGAAGTTAACACTTGCTTGTGTTTTTATTGAGCAACCCTTAACTGTACACAGCCCCATAGGGAGTCATTGTATATTAGGAATGAAGTGTGTGGGTCTGAAATTAATTATAAGGGGTTATGGCTTTGATTCAGATCTATATACTTTAAATTATCCTGGTATTGGGATTATTTTGGGGGTAGATTGGTTAATGAAAAATAAAGCAATTTTAAATTTAGAAAACCTTACTATTTCTTTGGAGACAAATGAAGGCAAAAGAATCACAGTTCTAAGTGAAACAGCAAAGAACACATGTTTTAATAAAATCTGGAGTATTAATGAAGTCCAAAAGGAATTAAAAATAGAGGAAATTCCGGTAGTTAATGAATTTATAGATGTGTTTGGAGAAGTGAGAGGAATTCCTCAGAATAGACTAGTAGAATTTAAAATAAAGTTAATGTCAGGAACAAACCCAATCATTAAGAAGCCTTATAGGATGGGTCCAAAAGAGCTAGTAGAATTAAAACATCAACTAGAAGAATTAGAAGAGAAAGGATTCATAAGATCAAGTAGTTCCAGTTGGGGTTCCCCGGTGCTCTTTGTCAAGAAACATGATGGAACAATGAGGTTGTGTGTAGACTATAGGGATTTAAACAAGGTAACCATTAAAAATAAGTACCCACTGCCTAGAATAGATGACCTATTTGATCAATTGCATGGAGCTAAAATATTTTCAAGGTTAGATTTAGCCTTTGGATTTCACCAAATGAAAGTTGCAGAGGAAAGCATTGAGTACACAGCCTTTAACACAAGATATGGCCTTTATGAATTTCTAGTAATGCCATTTGGCTTGACCAATGCTCCCTCCTATTTTGTAGACTTGATGAATAGAATTTTTAGAGACTTTTTGGATAAGTTTGTCTTGGTATTTATAGATGACATATTAATTTATTCAAAAACAGAAAATGATCATGCCATGCACCTACATTTAGTATTATCCAGGCTTAGAGAACATGAATTAAAAGCCAAGTATTCAAAGTGTACATTTTGGCAACATGAAGTGAAATTCTTAGGACACATAGTGTCACAGCAAGGGGTGAGTGTGGATCCAAGCAAGGTCATTGCAGTTCAATCATGGAGTAGACCCAAAACAGTGACTGAGGTGAGGTCATTCTTAGGTTTGGCAGGGTACTATAGGAGGTTCATCAAGGATTTTTCAAGAATAGCCGCACCAATGACCAAGCTAACAAAGAAGAACCAACCATATGTGTGGACTGAGCAGTGTGAACAAGCTTTTGAGAAGTTGAAACAAGCACTGGTGGAAGCTCCTGTCCTACAAATCCTAGAAGCAAATGAAGGAATGGTTGTATATACTGATGCTAGTGGGTCTGGGTTAGGTGCAGTGCTTATGCAACATGGCAATGTCGTGGCATATGCATCAAGACAGCTTAAACCCAATGAAACCAAATATGCAACTCATGATCTAGAATTAGCTGCAATAGTGTTTGCATTAAAACTTTGGAGGCATTATTTGCTTGGAGCAAAATTTGAATTATTCATAGATCATCAAGCATTGAAATATTTATTTTCTCAAAAAGATTTAAATATGAGGCAAGCAAGGTGGTTGGAGTTTCTAGCTGCATATGATTTAGATATTTTGTACACCCCTGGAAAAGCCAATAGGGTGGCAGATGCCTTGAGTAGGCATCAAGTTAGGTTAGCAAGTCTAATGATTGATGAATTTAAAAACCTTGTAATGCTTGGGGAGGCAGATATATATAGCAAGAATGAGAAGAATTTTAGAAAACATGATGATATGGTGGAGTATGGTACACTGGGAATAATCACAGTGAAGTCTAATCTGGTGGAGAAAATTGGTGGCATGCAAGATCAAGATCAAAGTCTAAAGGAGAAGAAAGAAATGTTATTAAATAACATTGAGTCAGAGAATTTTAAAATAGATTCCCAGGGTTATTTGAGGAAAAATGATAAGCTTTGTGTACCAGACATTGCAGAGTTGAAGGAAGAAATCATGAATGAGCATCACAAGACCAAGTACACCATACACCCTGGTGGTACTAAAATGTATCATGATTTAAAAAGAAGCTACTGGTGGCCAGGAATGAAGCAAGCAATGGCAAGATATGTGGCAAAGTGTTTCACATGTCAACAAATTAAAGCAGACTACCAAAAGCCCTCTGGCATGTTGCAATCTTTGGAGGTACCTCAGTGGAAATGGGAAAGTATTTCCATGGATTTTGTGGATGGTTTGCCTAGAACTAAGAAAGGCAATGATAGTATATGGGTAATTGTTGATAGACTAACCAAATCAGCTCACTTTGTCCCTGTCAGGTCAGATAGAAATGCATCTAGGCTTGCACAATTATTTATTAAGGAAGTGGTGAGGCTATATGGTATACCCAAGACTATTGTAAGTGATAGAGACACTTTGTTCACCTCAAGATTTTGGGAGAGCTTCCAAGAAGCAATGGGAACACAACTTTGTTTAAGCACTGCCTACCATCCTCAAAGTGATGGGCAAACAGAGATAGTGAATAAAATATTGGAAGATTTACTTAGGGCATGTGTGCTTGATTTTGGGGGTAATTGGGAGGATCATATCCACCTGGCAGAATTCACTTACAACAATAGCTATCAATCAACAATAGGAATGGCTCCCTTTGAAGCCTTGTATGGGAGACCCTACATGTCTCCTGCCTGTTGGTTGGAAGCAGGAGAGGGTGTAATATTGGGGCCAGATCATGTTAAAGAAACTTCCAACATGATTGAATTAGTTAGGCATAGAATGAAGGCAGCATAATCAAGACAAAAGTCTTATGCAGATAGAAAGAGAAAGCCAATGGTGTAACGACCCGTATTTTTAACACTTTAAAAATATGAATTAAAATGAAAATTTTGGATAAAAATCCGAAGGAAATAAAATTTTGTGTTGTTAAATGTGAATTTCAAGTTGTAAACCAAATTGGTTATGATTGTAAACAAGAATAAATAAAATGGTAGATTTAATATTGAAGTTATAATATGGAAATCAACGTAAATGAATGTAATTTAATATTACTGTGAATTTAAATAAGATGATAGCTGAAGAAAATGAAAGTAAATGAATTATAAACTATTGATAATAATGTATAAGTAAATGGTTGATTCAATAATGAAAGTGTAAATCGAAATAAAAGAATTCATTTGGAATTAAATAACTTGAATTTGAATTACAATATAATTGAACGTGGAATCTAATATAATCTTTTATATTGGATTTATAATGGAAAATTGCATTGTAAAAGATTGTTAATTACTGTGAAATTAAAAATGGAATTTGTGAACAATTGAAATTTGATTTAAAAGTTAATAATTTAAAATTGGGAATTTTATATTGAAATTAAACAGTCGAATAATTTATTTTTCGAATATTGGATTTAATTAGACAATTAAATCGATAATTTAATAAGTTAAATTTCAGAAATAATTGAAAATCGAGTTGAATATGATTGAAAATGATTTGTAAAATTTTATCTTATCATATTGGAGTTATAGTAATGTTATAGAACTTTTAAAATTGAATTTAAAGTTAATTTGTGAAAATTGAATATTTTAATATTTAATTATCGACTGAAAAATAGCCATTTTTCGAGCAGTCTCAGAATTGAACGAAACTCATTCCATTGGATCCGTAATAGTTTATTATTGTCGGATTTCAATTTTCGTACCAATCGGAGTTATCGTTTGACCGTGGCAGCTCGAAACGCATCGAATTGTTCTTAATATTAATTCGGCGAGAGAAAATAGTCATTTTTCAAAAAGTCTCGGATTTAGTCGAAACTAGTTTCATCGGATCCGTAATGTCATATTATTGTAGGATTTCAAATTTCGTGTCAATCGGATTTACCGTTTGTCCGGGGCGAGCCCAAACGCACAGAAATTTGATTAACCGATTTAATTTTAAATCGATCGTTTATTGTCGTAACTCGCACAGATGACCGAATTAGCCTCCGAAAAATGTTCCATTACATTCGAAACGCGGGGTAAACCTTAGAAACGTCAGCCGGCACGCTTCGTTTGGAGTTCGGAAAATCCGGGATGAATAGTGTCGCGTATTTTTCTATAAAAGCCCCTAACTTTCTCTATTTCCCAAAAACCCAAGGGTTTCAGCCCTTAGCCGCCACTTTTAATTCAATGGCCAGAAAATTTCGAAACTTCTTCCTCATTTTCCTCTCAATCCATCAACAATTAGCAAAAGTCGTCAACTACAAAATTCAAGGACGACGAGAGCTTCAAATCCATACGGAGAAGATCGAAAACGGAGCAACGAATCAACGGGAAATCGAGCTCGAAGTGATGGGGGGAGCCGAGTTCAACCACCTCCTGGCCGTGGGTAGCTCTTGCGTAGGCGCTTCTAACGTGGGTCTCCGATCAACTTCTCGTCGAGGGATGGTGGAGAAATTGTCGGTCAAAGGTTGGAAGGAATGGGTTGAGATTGTACGTGCTTTTCACATTTTGGAGAAGATGGAAGGAAGGGCCCAGATCTGCAGTAGAGAAAATGGAGGGCTGAGATTGAAAGTAGGGTTTGAAAAAAATATGTGTATATATATATATATATATATATATATATATATATTTAAATTCGCAAATGTTTAAAATAGCATAACTTTTTCATACGAGGTCCGATTGGAACGAAACTTTTTGCATTGCGATCGTAATGACGAGAGCTTCGAAATGGAACTGGTTTGGATGGATTTGAAGATAGTGGAAATTTGGGCTAAAGTTGGGCGTCGTCCAGTTTCAGTTCCAAACCGGAACGTCTCGGCGACAACAGAAAATCAAAGTGAGTGTTTATATGCTCACAATTGACTAAAATAATTTTTGTTAGTTAAATTTATATTCTGAAGTGATATGAAATTTATTGGCTGTTGTTTGGTAGGTTTAATTATCATCTGTCTTGATATATGAATTAATTGATAGAATTTAAATTGACCGTTAAAATAAATTTAAATTTAAATTGGCAGTATATTATTCGATATTGATAATTATAAAATTGTTGTGAATGTTTTTGGCTTTATGGTTGATTGGTTGTGATGGATGCTATTGGTCGATATTGGTTGTTTATTTATTTTGATATATCATGCTATCATCATGTATATTGTTTATTGCATATAAAACTGTAAACTGAATCATTTCGAATAAATTAAGGAATAGGTTGAAATGATATACCTATGACATCTATTTGGATTGAAATGATATATATCCATCCTTGAAATTAAAATTGAAATAATTATCCACTTGGCCATAGGTTAGAAAATTATATACGGACACCGGGTTGGTTAAATTAAATGATTTTAAAAGTTGTTTTGAAATTATTTAATGAATTGATTTTAAGAATAAAATCCAATTTATGGAAATTGAATTATTTTGAATTGAAGCTCGAGATGTTGGAATTTAAACTTGGTAAATGAAATTGTTTAATTATTCGAAGTTTAGATTTTTAAGAAAAAGATTGAAATACGACGTAAATATTCGAAAGTTGATTTGTTTTAAAAGATTGGACTTTTAATCGAACTCTGAATATTTCTAAGAAAATTTATATGAAATGATATTTCAAGTTTGAGTTTGGAATTGAAAATTAATTTGAAATTGAGATTTAATTAATTTGGAATTTAATTGAAATTCAAAGAAATTTGTGAATTGGACTAAATTGAAACTATTGAATTAAATTTGAAGATAAAATTGATTTGAATAGGATTTGAACTGAAATTGATTTGGAATGTAATACTTAAATGAATTCTTGAAATCCGAATGTTAATCTAAGTTTATTGAATTGGAATTGTTCCAGAAATTAAGTAAACTACTTAATACGGATGTTTAATTTGAAGTATATTCTAATTTGAATACGAAATGGTTTTAAAGCGAATCTTATATTCTTATATAAATATATGAACTGTTTTGAAATATATTGAAAGTGAAATTGTTTATTTTGTGGTTCAAATATGTATTTGAAATTGATAATTTGAAATGGTTTATTGAGAAGCTAAATCGAGTTGAAATTAATGATTTTGAAATCGAAATGAGATATTGAGGCGAAAATGATTTTGAAATCGAAATGAGATATTGAGGCGAAAAATGATTTTGAAACGGAATCTTACATCTTGAATAGATATGATGATATTTGAAATGGATTTGATTTTGAAGCGAATATGATATTTTGATATCAATTATGAATCGATTTGAAATGTAAAAGACCCACCGGTGTAATAATACGTTGTTATTAAAGAGACCGGGATCGGATATGGACATACTCTCTGTCGATACCGAAAACCACTTTAATAACTAATATACGCGGAGTGTTGATCCAGAATGAAGTGGATGGTTTTGGTGAATGCGTTGACTGAAGAAAGAGAACGATTTTGGATGACCCCTGACATGACTAAAACAGGAGCCCTGCCGGGCCATTAAGGTTCGCCACCTCTAGCGGACACACTTCTTCGTTACCATATCTATTACTTTTGTGATTCGATTTGGATGCACCCCTCGATTATGGGAGTGTTGTTTCGCGGTGTTGGGGTAGTAGCTGCTATGCCCAACATCAGTCCGGATGACGCAACTACTAGTATCCTAGTTGGTATCGCCTCATGTACCTTGTCATACTGATTATCCTATTTGCGACCACTACGTTTTGGTTTGTACCTTTAGTATATGGATTGCCCTCTGGTGACTTCCGGTTTTGGGGAAACTACGGTCTTGTATATGCTTTTGGGAATAAAAATGTGTTAAGGGTGGAATGGGCCATGGCTTAACTCTAGTTTGATATTTTACTTTATGATAGACATATTATAATAGCGTATTGTACTACATAGTAGATAGTTTAACGGATCCTTGAGAGATGGAAAATCCCGTAACATCTCTTAAGTTATTGCACTCACGTTGACACTGGATAGGAGATGTCAAACCCCGTAAACATCTCTGACGCCGTCACACTCATATTTCTTATTCGATTTGACTTACATGAGATATTTTAGTCCTGACTCGAGTGTTTTGTCTTTTCATTACGCTCGGGTCATCCTGAGCATTTCAGATAAGGTTGAAGATCTATTCTGGAGGACGAAGACGGAGTTTGGTATTACATCATTTGTATTCTACTACTGTATTATTTTTCCGCTGCATTGCTGTATTATCTCTGATATGTATGTAACTCTGATTTATGATGTATAATAATAATCAAATTTATTTATTTAACAGCTTCATGGACGGTTATTTTATTATTATATCTTGTTCCTTCCGCTGCAAGATTCTGAGTTTGCTTCTGTTCTTTCTTTCCTTTTCTTATTTAACCCCAATAACCATCTGCCTTTTTGAACGGTTTGAGTTGGACATGTGTGGATTATTGTCGACTTGAACGGTCAAAAATGTGGGTCGTTACAGTTGGTATCAGAGCTTTGGTTTAGATTACCTTGGCTCTAGTGGGGAATAACTCATTGAAATAGAGGTAAACTATATGAATGAGTTGAGTGTATATGAGAGAGCGTATTTGTAATTTTGATAAAAATGATTTTATATTGTGTTAATTTGTTCCGTTGAGTATTTATGAATTCTGGTTGGTACTTGGGACGCCAAGGCATCAATAGGAATTTCTAAACACTCGAATAGGAAAGATTGACATAATATTGTTTTGGATTATATTCTATATATAAAAGAATTATCTTGAAAATTTATAAATTTTGATTGTATTGGTTGTTAGGAGATGATAATATTAGATTATCATCGTTTATTGTTGATTAGTCAATATTTCTAACTATTGACTATTGGATGATTTTAAGAAATGAAACTTGTAAATATGATTGACAATGAATATAAATGGTAAATAAAATGAAATAAAAATGAATTTAAATTAAGATGGAGAATTTAAATTCCGGTGTTTTGAAAATTTATTAACAAAAATTTGAAATGTATAATATAAGTATTATATGATAGTATATTCGATTAGAAATTGTTTTCAAAGGATTTTCAAATGAAGTAAGTGTTATACTCCCCTCTTGACACTAGAGAATGATTTCGGTGATGAGTGCACGCATCATCGACGTTTATTTTCGAGAGTCTAAGTGGGGGAGATCACTTAATAGCTTTTTCTAAACCCTGTTTTGATTAAAATTGAATTTTATTTTGTCTTCTCTATAGTATGACTTGATACACATTAATATAAGTATATATTATTTCAAACTTGATTTGAAATGAAACCGGAGATGAAATTCTTTTCTTTAATATTTAATGACTTTAAACTATTGAGATAAACAAATACTTGAATCATTACGGAACTTCTGAATTGTGAAATGAGAAATGAACCTAAGAGCTAAGTGAAAATATCAATTGAAGTAGAAATCCTTAGAATTAGGAAATTATGAATTTAAAATAAAATTGAAACTGTAAAACTCGCATAGTATTAAATTTCATTCTATAGCATAGATATAACTTACCAAAATATTTAAGAAGTTCAAAAATGTTATATAATTGTTAATTGGATAATATACAAGTATAGGTTTGAATAATGAAATATGCATTTAATTAATGGTTTGCAAATATAAATAAAATTGTTAGTAAATAATTGGAATTTAAATTATCATTTAAAGGTGATTCACCATTATGTTAATATAAAATGGAAATACTATATGTGAATGTAAATGTGAAATTAAATTATAGTGAAATTTAAGTAATGACTTAAGAATTAATTAATTGAAAATTCAACTTTGAATGAAAAGAGGTTGTATGTTGTTTAACTACATTCTATTTGCATAGCTATAACTTACCAAATACTTAAAAAGTTTAAAATGCTAATAAGGATAAGTAAATGAATAATATACAAGTGTGATTGCGAATAATAAAAGTGAAGATCTATTGATAGTTGTAAATATAAAGGAAATTTAAGTTGTAAAATGAGTTAAATTTAAAATTAATTAAATATAAAATTAGTAAATGGAAACTAATTAAAAGTTGAATATAACTAAATGTCAATAAACTTGGAAGTGTATGAAATAAAAAAAATGACTTGGAAATGTATAATTGATTTAGTGTAGATTCTGGATGGATGGTAATTGATTTAGTAGAATTCATTAGTGTTAATGGAATTGAATAAACGGAATAAAATTTTAAAATAATTAAATTCAAATTTGAAGCAAAGTGAAATTAAATATAATTGAATCCAATTTAAATTGAAGCAAATTGACTTGAATTTAAATTATGAATGAAATAAACTTGAATAAATCGGAAACAAATTGAATGTAAACTTATTTCACGGATATATAAGAAAATAGATGACTTTGTGTTTATGATTGTTTCTTTAGAAAATTTGAAGTTTGATGGTTTGTGCTTTGAAATAATAAAAGCAAATTTGGGAAAGAAAAAAAAAATCCAAAATTGTCCAATATATGCCGGAACGAAAACAACCATAACTTTTAAATGGCTGGACGAAATTCAACGATATTAGACTTTTCGGAAAGCTTAGAAACTATAGCACGACTTTTGTTTAGACTGTCTTGAGAAATTCCTTCATTTACTTAGTTAAAAAATTTAAATCTTCTCGCTGGCCTGTGTAAAAGGGAAGCAAAATCAGTAGCATATACTCTTAGTAATTTTGCCATAACTTTTTACTGGTGTATTGGATTTTGATGATCTTGCACTTTCTGGAAAGCTTAGAACTTAAGCTAAAACTTTTGTTTTAAGCATTTGGTGTTTTTCTATCGTTTAGAAGGTCAAAAACGTGACCAAACGTCGCTGACCTACGCAATTCATTGCCAGGCTGAGGCGTATCTATTTAGTAAACGGTCGTAACTTTTGAACGTAAGGTCCGAATTCAATGATTATGGACATTCCGGAAAGCCTGAAACGAATGAAACAACTTTTGTTTAGATTCCATTATCAAATTTTGTCGTTTAGGTGACCAAAAACTGAGATTCGTTTACTGTCCTGGAATTGGAATTTCAGTTTTGAAGCTAAACATGTTATATGTGTGTTGTTTATGATAAGTATATCAATCTATTTTTATATGCATGGTTCTAACTTGGTTATTGAGCATTTTAGTAGGTAGCAAAGTGGTCGCGCTTCGCTTGTGGAGCTCGCTTCTGCGCTAAATGCAAAATGTAAGTTAAAATGCTAATAACCGCTTAATAAAAGGTACGTTCTCGGATTACGGTTTATGTTGTGATATATTATTGTGTTCCCCATGTTTTGGGATGCCTCATTCTTGTAATAAGATGTACATCATGCAATTATTACCACTGTGAAATTTTTCGGTCCTAGCCGCGCAAAGGAGGTGCTGCCGAAATTTTTCAAAAATCCGGGAGTTAGAAAATTTTGTGAAAAAAATCCTATAACTAAATTTTGCAAATAAGTAGAATATTTTGAACGAATTATATCTAAATGATGGTTTCCCCTTCTCCGTTCCTTTTCGAGGACGAAAAGTTTTAAGTGGGGGAGAATGTAACGACCCGTATTTTTAACACTTTAAAAATACGAATTAAAATGAAAATTTTGGATAAAAATCCGAAGGAAATAAAATTTTGTGTTGTTAAATGTGAATTTCAAGTTGTAAACCAAATTGGTTATGATTGTAAACAAGAATAAATAAAATGGTAGATTTAATATTGAAGTTATAATATGGAAATCAACGTAAATGAATGTAATTTAATATTATTGTGAATTTAAATAAGATGATAGCTGAAGAAAATGAAAGTAAATGAATTATAAACTATTGATAATAATGTATAAGTAAATGGTTGATTCAATAATGAAAGTGTAAATCGAAATAAAAGAATCCATTTGGAATTAAATAACTTGAATTTGAATTACAATATAATTGAACGTGGAATCTAATATAATCTTTTATATTGTTTATAATGGAAAATTGCATTGTAAAAGATTGTTAATTACTGTGAAATTAAAAATGGAATTTGTGAACAATTGAAATTTGATTTAAAAGTTAATAATTTAAAATTAGGAATTTTATATTGAAATTAAACAATTGAATAATTTATTTTTCGAATATTGGATTTAATTAGACAATTAAATCGATAATTTAATAAGTTAAATTTCAGAAATAATTGAAAATCGAGTTGAATATGATTGAAAATGATTTGTAAAATTTTATCTTATCATATTGGAGTTATAGTAATGTTATAGAACTTTTAAAATTGAATTTAAAGTTAATTTGTGAAAATTGAATATTTTAATATTTAATTATCGACTGAAAAATAGCCATTTTTCGAGCAGTCTCAGAATTGAACGAAACTCATTCCATTGGATCCGTAATAGTTTGTTATTGTCGGATTTCAATTTTCGTACCAATCGGAGTTATCGTTTGACCGTGGCAGCTCGAAACGCATCGAATTGTTCTTAATATTAATTCGGCGAGAGAAAATAGTCATTTTTCAAAAAGTCTCGGATTTAGTCGAAACCAGTTTCATTGGATCCGTAATGTCATATTATTGTAGGATTTCAAATTTCGTGTCAATCGGATTTACCGTTTGTCCGGGGCGAGCCCAAACGCACAGAAATTTGATTAACCGATTTAATTTTAAATCGATCGTTTATTGCCGTAACTCGCACAGATGACCGAATTAGCCTCCGAAACATGTTCCATTACGTTCGAAACGTGGGGTAAACCTTAGAAACGTCAGCCGGCACGCTTCGTTTGGAGTTCGGAAAATCCGGGATGAATAGTGTCGCGTATTTTTCTATAAAAGCCCCTAACTTTCTCTATTTCCCAAAAACCCAACGGTTTCAGCCCTTAGCCGCCACTTTTAATTCAATGGCCAGAAAATTTCGAAACTTCTTCCTCATTTTCCTCTCAATCCATCAACAATTAGCAAAAGTCGTCAACTACAAAATTCAAGGACGACGAGAGCTTCAAATCCATACGGAGATGATCGAAAACGGAGCAACGAATCAACGGGAAATCGAGCTCGAAGTCGCATTGTTTTTCATGCAAATCGAGGTGATGTGGGGAGCCGAGTTCAACCACCTCCTGACCGTGGGTAGCTCTTGCGTAGGCGCTTCTAACGTGGGTCTCCGATCAACTTCTCGTCGAGGGATGGTGGAGAAATTGTCGGTCAAAGGTTGGAAGGAATGGGTTGAGATTGAACGTGCTTTTCACGTTTTGGAGAAGATGGAAGGAAGGGCCCAGATCTGCAGTAGAGAAAATGGAGGACTGAGATTGAAAGTAGGGTTTGAAAAAAATATGTGTATATATTTATATATATATATATTTAAATTCGCAAATGTTTAAAATAGCATAACTTTTTCATACGAGGTCCGATTGGAACGAAACTTTTTGCATTGCGATCGTAATGATGAGAGCTTCGAAATGAAACTGGTTTGGATGGATTTGGAGACGGTGGAAATTTGGGCTAAAGTTGGGCGTCGTCCAGTTTCAGTTCCAAACCGGAACGTCTCGGCGACAACAGAAAATCAAAGTGAGTGTTTATACGCTCACAATTGACTAAAATAATTTTTGTTAGTTAAATTTATATTCTGAAGTGATATGAAATTTATTGGCTGTTGTTTGGTAGGTTTAATTATCATCTGTCTTGATATATGAATTAATTGATAGAATTTAAATTGACCGTTAAAATAAATTTAAATTTAAATTGGCAATATATTATTCGATATTGATAATTATAAAATTGTTGTGAATGTTGTTGGCTTTATGGTTGATTGGTTGTGATGGATGCTATTGGTCGATATTGGTTGTTTATTTATTTTGATATATCATGCTATCATCATGTATATTGTTTATTGCATATAAAACTGTAAACTGAATCATTTCGAATAAATTAAGGAATAGGTTGAAATGATATACCTATGACATCTATTTGGATTGAAATGATATATATCCATCCTTGAAATTAAAATTGAAATAATTATCCACTTGGCCATAGGTTAGAAAATTATATACGGACACCGGGTTGGTTAAATTAAATGATTTTAAAAGTTGTTTTGAAATTATTTAATGAATTGATTTTAAGAATAAAATCCAATTTATGGAAATTGAATTATTTTGAATTGAAGCTCGAGATGTTGGAATTTAAACTTGGTAAATGAAATTGTTTAATTATTCGAAGTTTAGATTTTTAAGAAAAAGATTGAAATACGACGTAAATATTCGAAAGTTGATTTGTTTTAAAAGATTGGACTTTTAATCGAACTCTGAATATTTCTAAGAAAATTTATATGAAATGATATTTCAAGTTTGAGTTTGGAATTGAAAATTAATTTGAAATTGAGATTTAATTAATTTGGAATTTAATTGAAATTCAAAGAAATTTGTGAATTGGACTAAATTGAAACTATTGAATTAAATTTGAAGATAAAATTGATTTGAATAGGATTTGAACTGAAATTGATTTGGAATGTAATACTTAAATGAATTCTTGAAATCCGAATGTTAATCTAAGTTTATTGAATTGGAATTGTTCCAGAAATTAAGTAAACTACTTAATACGGATGTTTAATTTGAAGTATATTCTAATTTGAATACGAAATGGTTTTAAAGCGAATCTTATATTCTTATATAAATATATGAACTGTTTTGAAATATATTGAAAGTGAAATTGTTTATTTTGTGGTTCAAATATGTATTTGAAATTGATAATTTGAAATGGTTTATTGAGAAGCTAAATCGAGTTGAAATTAATGATTTTGAAATCGAAATGAGATATTGAGGCGAAAATGATTTTGAAATCGAAATGAGATATTAAGGCGAAAAATGATTTTGAAACGGAATCTTACATCTTGAATAGATATGATGATATTTGAAATGGATTTGATTTTGAAGCGAATATGATATTTTGATATCAATTATGAATCGATTTGAAATGTAAAAGAGCCACCGGTGTAATAATACGTTGTTATTAAAGAGACCGGGATCGGATATGGACATACTCTCTGTCGATACCGAAAACCACTTTAATAACTAATATACGCGGAGTGTTGATCCAGAATGAAGTGGATGGTTTTGGTGAATGCGTTGACTGAAGAAAGAGAACGATTTTGGATGACCCCTGACATGACTAAAACAGGAGCCCTGCCGGGCCATTAAGGTTCGCCACCTCTAGCGGACACACTTCTTCGTTACCATATCTATTACTTTTGTGATTCGATTTGGGTGCACCCCTCGATTATGGGAGTGTTGTTTCGCGGTGTTGGGGTAGTAGCTGCTATGCCCAACATCAGTCCGGATGACGCAACTACTAGTATCCTAGTTGGTATCGCCTCATGTACCTTGTCATACTGATTATCCTATTCGCGACCACTACGTTTTGGTTTGTACCTTTAGTATATGGATTGCCCTCTGGTGACTTCCGGTTTTGGGGAAACTACGGTCTTGTATATGCTTTTGGGAATAAAAATGTGTTAAGGGTGGAATGGGCCATGGCTTAACTCTAGTTTGATATTTTACTTTATGATAGACATATTATAATAGCGTATTGTACTACATAGTAGATAGTTTAACGGATCCTTGAGAGATGGAAAATCCCGTAACATCTCTTAAGTTATTGCACTCACGTTGACACTGGATAGGAGATGTCAAACCCCGTAAACATCTCTGACGCCGTCACACTCATATTTCTTATTCGATTTGACTTACACGAGATATTTTAGTCCTGACTCGAGTGTTTTGTCTTTTCATTACGCTCGGGTCATCCTGAGCATTTCAGATAAGGTTGAAGATCTATTCTGGAGGACGAAGACGGAGTTTGGTATTACATCATTTGTATTCTACTACTGTATTATTTTTCCGCTGCATTGCTGTATTATCTCTGATATGTATGTAACTCTGATTTATGATGTATAATAATAATCAAATTTATTTATTTAACAGCTTCATGGACTGTTATTTTATTATTATATCTTGTTCCTTCCGCTGCAAGATTCTGAGTTTGCTTCTGTTCTTTCTTTCCTTTTCTTATTTAACCCCAATAACCATCTGCCTTTTTGAACGGTTTGAGTTGGACATGTGTGGATTATTGTCGACTTGAACGGTCAAAAATGTGGGTCGTTACAGTTGGTATCAGAGCTTTGGTTTAGATTACCTTGGCTCTAGTGGGGAATAACTCATTGAAATAGAGGTAAACTATATGAATGAGTTGAGTGTATATGAGAGAGCGTATTTGTAATTTTGATAAAAATGATTTTATATTGTGTTAATTTGTTCCGTTGAGTATTTATGAATTCTGGTTGGTACTTGGGACGCCAAGGCATCGATAGGAATTTCTAAACACTCGAATAGGAAAGATTGACATAATATTGTTTTGGATTATATTCTATATATAAAAGAATTATCTTGAAAATTTATAAATTTTGATTGTATTGGTTGTTAGGAGATGATAATATTAGATTATCATCGTTTATTGTTGATTAGTCAATATTTCTAACTATTGACTATTGGATGATTTTAAGAAATGAAACTTGTAAATATGATTGACAATGAATATAAATGGTAAATAAAATGAAATAAAAATGAATTTAAATTAAGATGGAGAATTTAAATTCCGGTGTTTTGAAAATTTATTAACAAAAATTTGAAATGTATAATATAAGTATTATATGATAGTATATTCGATTAGAAATTGTTTTCAAAGGATTTTCAAATGAAGTAAGTGTTATACTCCCCTCTTGACACTAGAGAATGATTTCGGTGATGAGTGCACGCATCATCGACGTTTATTTTCGAGAGTCTAAGTGGGGGAGATCACTTAATAGCTTTTTCTAAACCCTGTTTTGATTAAAATTGAATTTTATTTTGTCTTCTCTATAGTATGACTTGATACACATTAATATAAGTATATATTATTTCAAACTTGATTTGAAATGAAACCGGAGATGAAATTCTTTTCTTTAATATTTAATGACTTTAAACTATTGAGATAAACAAATACTTGAATCATTATGGAACTTCTGAATTGTGAAATGAGAAATGAACCTAAGAGCTAAGTGAAAATATCAATTGAAGTAGAAATCCTTAGAATTAGGAAATTATGAATTTAAAATAAAATTGAAACTGTAAAACTCGCATAGTATTAAATTTCATTCTATAGCATAGATATAACTTACCAAAATATTTAAGAAGTTCAAAAATGTTATATAATTGTTAATTGGATAATATACAAGTATAGGTTTGAATAATGAAATATGCATTTAATTAATGGTTTGCAAATATAAATAAAATTGTTAGTAAATAATTGGAATTTAAATTATCATTTAAAGGTGATTCACCATTATGTTAATATAAAATGGAAATACTATATGTGAATGTAAATGTGAAATTAAATTATAGTGAAATTTAAGTAATGACTTAAGAATTAATTAATTGAAAATTCAACTTTGAATGAAAAGAGGTTGTATGTTGTTTAACTACATTCTATTTGCATAGCTATAACTTACCAAATACTTAAAAAGTTTAAAATGCTAATAAGGATAAGTAAATGAATAATATACAAGTGTGATTGCGAATAATAAAAGTGAAGATCTATTGATAGTTGTAAATATAAAGGAAATTTAAGTTGTAAAATGAATTAAATTTAAAATTAATTAAATATAAAATTAGTAAATGGAAACTAATTAAAAGTTGAATATAACTAAATGTCAATAAACTTGGAAGTGTATGAAATAAAAAAAAATGACTTGGAAATGTATAATTGATTTAGTGTAGATTCTGGATGGATGGTAATTGATTTAGTAGAATTCATTAGTGTTAATGGAATTGAATAAACGGAATAAAATTTTAAAATAATTAAATTCAAATTTGAAGCAAAGTGAAATTAAATATAATTGAATCCAATTTAAATTGAAGCAAATTGACTTGAATTTAAATTATGAATGAAATAAACTTGAATAAATCGGAAACAAATTGAATGTAAACTTATTTCACGGATATATAAGAAAATAGATGACTTTGTGTTTATGATTGTTTCTTTAGAAAATTTGAAGTTTGATGGTTTGTGCTTTGAAATAATAAAAGCAAATTTGGGAAAGAAAAAAAAAATCCAAAATTGTCCAATATATGCTGGAACGAAAACAACCATAACTTTTAAATGGCTGGACGAAATTCAACGATATTAGACTTTTCAGAAAGCTTAGAAACTGTAGCACGACTTTTGTTTAGACTGTCTTGAGAAATTCCTTCATTAACTTAGTTAAAAAATTTGAATCTTCTCGCTGGCCTGTGTAAAAGGGAAGCAAAATTAGTAGCATATACTCTTAGTATTTTTGCCATAACTTTTTACTGGTGTATTGGATTTTGATGATCTTGAACTTTCTGGAAAGCTTAGAACTTAAGCTAAAACTTTTGTTTTAAGCATTTGGTGTTTTTCTATCGTTTAGAAGGTCAAAAACGTGACCAAACATCGCTGACCTATGCAATTCATTGCCAGGCTGAGGCGTATCTATTTAGTAAACGGTCGTAACTTTTGAACGGAAGGTCCGAATTCAATGATTTTGGACATTCCGGAAAGCCTAAAACGAATGAAACAACTTTTGTTTAGATTCCATTATCAAATTTTGTCGTTTAGATGACCAAAAACTGAGATTCGTTTGCTGTCCTGGAATTGGAATTTCAGTTTTGAAGCTAAACATGTTATATGTGTGTTGTTTATGATAAGTATATCAATCTATCTTTATATGCATGGTTCTAACTTGGTTATTGAGCATTTTAGTAGGTAGCAAAGTGGTCGCGCTTCGCTTGTGGAGCTCGCTTCTGCGCTAAATGCAAAATGTAAGTTAAAATGCTAATAACCGCTTAATAAAAGGTACGTTCTCGGATTACGGTTTATGTTGTGGTATATTATTGTGTTCCCCATGTTTTGGGATGCCTAATTCTTGTAATGAGATGTACATCATGCAATTATTACCACTGTGAAATTTTTCGGTCCTAGCCGCGCAAAGGAGGTGCTGCCGAAATTTTTCAAAAATCCGGGAGTTAGAAAATTTTGTGAAAAAAAATCCTATAACTAAATTTTGCAAATAAGTAGAATATTTTGAATGAATTATATCTAAATGATGGTTTCCCCTTCTCCGTTCCTTTTCGAGGACGAAAAGTTTTAAGTGGGGGAGAATGTAACGACCCGTATTTTTAACACTTTAAAAATACGAATTAAAATGAAAATTTTGGATAAAAATCCGAAGGAAATAAAATTTTGTGTTGTTAAATGTGAATTTCAAGTTGTAAACCAAATTGGTTATGATTGTAAACAAGAATAAATAAAATGGTAGATTTAATATTGAAGTTATAATATGGAAATCAACGTAAATGAATGTAATTTAATATTATTGTGAATTTAAATAAGATGATAGCTGAAGAAAATGAAAGTAAATGAATTATAAACTATTGATAATAATGTATAAGTAAATGGTTGATTCAATAATGAAAGTGTAAATCGAAATAAAAGAATCCATTTGGAATTAAATAACTTGAATTTGAATTACAATATAATTGAACGTGGAATCTAAAATAATCTTTTATATTGGATTTATAATGGAAAATTGCATTGTAAAAGATTGTTAATTACTGTGAAATTAAAAATGGAATTTGTGAATAATTGAAATTTGATTTAAAAGTTAATAATTTAAAATTAGGAATTTTATATTGAAATTAAACAGTTGAATAATTTATTTTTCAAATATTGGATTTAATTAGACAACTAAATCGATAATTTAATAAGTTAAATTTCAGAAATAATTGAAAATCGAGTTGAATATGATTGAAAATGATTTGTAAAATTTTATCTTATCATATTGGAGTTATAGTAATGTTATAGAACTTTTAAAATTGAATTTAAAGTTAATTTGTGAAAATTGAATATTTTAATATTTAATTATCGACTGAAAAATAGCCATTTTTCGAGCAGTCTCAGAATTGAACGAAACTCATTCCATTGGATCCGTAATAGTTTGTTATTGTCGGATTTCAATTTTCGTACCAATCGGAGTTATCGTTTGACCGTGGCAGCTCGAAACGCATCGAATTGTTCTTAATATTAATTCGGCGAGAGAAAATAGTCATTTTTCAAAAAGTCTCGGATTTAGTCGAAACCAGTTTCATTGGATCCGTAATGTCATATTATTGTAGGATTTCAAATTTCGTGTCAATCGGATTTACCGTTTGTCCAGGGCGAGCCCAAACGCACAGAAATTTGATTAACCGATTTAATTTTAAATCGATCGTTTATTGCCGTAACTCGCACAGATGACCGAATTAGCCTCCAAAACATGTTCCATTACGTTCGACACGCGGGGTAAACCTTAGAAACGTCAGCCGGCACACTTCGTTTGGAGTTCGGAAAATCCGGGATGAATAGTGTCGCGTATTTTTCTATAAAAGCCCCTAACTTTCTCTATTTCCCAAAAACCCAACGGTTTCAGCCCTTAGCCGCCACTTTTAATTCAATGGCCAGAAAATTTCGAAACTTCTTCCTCATTTTCCTCTCAATCCATCAACAATTAGCAAAAGTCGTCAACTACAAAATTCAAGGACGACGAGAGCTTCAAATCCATACGGAGATGATCGAAAACGGAGCAACGAATCAACGGGAAATCGAGCTCGAAGTCGCTGCGTTTTTCATGCAAATCGAGGTGATGGGGGGAGCCGAGTTCAACCACCTCCTGGCCGTGGGTAGCTCTTGCGTAGGCGCTTCTAACGTGGGTCTCCGATCAACTTCTCGTCGAGGGATGGTGGAGAAATTGTCGGTCAAAGGTTGGAAGGAATGGGTTGAGATTGTACGTGCTTTTCACGTTTTGGAGAAGATGGAAGGAAGGGCCCAGATCTGCAGTAGAGAAAATGGAGGGCTGAGATTGAAAGTAGGGTTTGAAAAAAATATGTGTATATATTTATATATATATATATTTAAATTCGCAAATGTTTAAAATAGCATAACTTTTTCATATGAGGTCCGATTGGAACGAAACTTTTTGCATTGCGATTGTAATGATGAGAGCTTCGAAATGAAACTGGTTTGGATGGATTTGGAGATGGTGGAAATTTGGGCTAAAGTTGGGCGTCGTCCAGTTTCAGTTCCAAACCGGAACGTCTCGGCGACAACAGAAAATCAAAGTGAGTGTTTATACGCTCACAATTGACTAAAATAATTTTTGTTAGTTAAATTTATATTCTGAAGTGATATGAAATTTATTGGCTGTTGTTTGGTAGGTTTAATTATCATCTGTCTTGATATATGAATTAATTGATAGAATTTAAATTGACCGTTAAAATAAATTTAAATTTAAATTGGCAGTATATTATTCGATATTGATAATTATAAAATTGTTGTGAATGTTGTTGGCTTTATGGTTGATTGGTTGTGATGGATGCTATTGGTCGATATTGGTTGTTTATTTATTTTGATATATCATGCTATCATCATGTATATTGTTTATTGCATATAAAACTGTAAACTGAATCATTTCGAATAAATTAAGGAATAGGTTGAAATGATATACCTATGACATCTATTTGGATTGAAATGATATATATCCATCCTTGAAATTAAAATTGAAATAATTATCCACTTGGCCATAGGTTAGAAAATTATATACGGACACCGGGTTGGTTAAATTAAATGATTTTAAAAGTTGTTTTGAAATTATTTAATGAATTGATTTTAAGAATAAAATCCAATTTATGGAAATTGAATTATTTTGAATTGAAGCTCGAGATGTTGGAATTTAAACTTGGTAAATGAAATTGTTTAATTATTCGAAGTTTAGATTTTTAAGAAAAAGATTGAAATACGACGTAAATATTCGAAAGTTGATTTGTTTTAAAAGATTAGACTTTTAATCGAACTCTGAATATTTCTAAGAAAATTTATATGAAATGATATTTCAAGTTTGAGTTTGGAATTGAAAATTAATTTGAAATTGAGATTTAATTAATTTGGAATTTAATTGAAATTCAAAGAAATTTGTGAATTGGACTAAATTGAAACTATTGAATTAAATTTGAAGATAAAATTGATTTGAATAGGATTTGAACTGAAATTGATTTGGAATGTAATACTTAAATGAATTCTTGAAATCCGAATGTTAATCTAAGTTTATTGAATTGGAATTGTTCCAGAAATTAAGTAAACTACTTAATACGGATGTTTAATTTGAAGTATATTCTAATTTGAATACGAAATGGTTTTAAAGCGAATCTTATATTCTTATATAAATATATGAACTGTTTTGAAATATATTGAAAGTGAAATTGTTTATTTTGTGGTTCAAATATGTATTTGAAATTGATAATTTGAAATGGTTTATTGAGAAGCTAAATCGAGTTGAAATTAATGATTTTGAAATCGAAATGAGATATTGAGGCGAAAATGATTTTGAAATCGAAATGAGATATTAAGGCGAAAAATGATTTTGAAACGGAATCTTACATCTTGAATAGATATGATGATATTTGAAATGGATTTGATTTTGAAGCGAATATGATATTTTGATATCAATTATGAATCGATTTGAAATGTAAAAGAGCCACCGGTGTAATAATACGTTGTTATTAAAGAGACCGGGATCGGATATGGACATACTCTCTGTCGATACCGAAAACCACTTTAATAACTAATATACGCGGAGTGTTGATCCAGAATGAAGTGGATGGTTTTGGTGAATGCGTTGACTGAAGAAAGAGAACGATTTTGGATGACCCCTGACATGACTAAAACAGGAGCCCTGCCGGGCCATTAAGGTTCGCCACCTCTAGCGGACACACTTCTTCGTTACCATATCTATTACTTTTGTGATTCGATTTGGGTGCACCCCTCGATTATGGGAGTGTTGTTTCGCGGTGTTGGGGTAGTAGCTGCAATGCCCAACATCAGTCCGGATGACGCAACTACTAGTATCCTAGTTGGTATCGCCTCATGTACCTTGTCATACTGATTATCCTATTCGCGACCACTACGTTTTGGTTTGTACCTTTAGTATATGGATTGCCCTCTGGTGACTTCCGGTTTTGGGGAAACTACGGTCTTGTATATGCTTTTGGGAATAAAAATGTGTTAAGGGTGGAATGGGCCATGGCTTAACTCTAGTTTGATATTTTACTTTATGATAGACATATTATAATAGCGTATTGTACTACATAGTAGATAGTTTAACGGATCCTTGAGAGATGGAAAATCCCGTAACATCTCTTAAGTTATTGCACTCACGTTGACACTGGATAGGAGATGTCAAACCCCGTAAACATCTCTGACGCCGTCACACTCATATTTCTTATTCGATTTGACTTACATGAGATATTTTAGTCCTGACTCGAGTGTTTTGTCTTTTCATTACGCTCGGGTCATCCTGAGCATTTCAGATAAGGTTGAAGATCTATTCTGGAGGACGAAGACGGAGTTTGGTATTACATCATTTGTATTCTACTACTGTATTATTTTTCCGCTGCATTGCTGTATTATCTCTGATATGTATGTAACTCTGATTTATGATGTATAATAATAATCAAATTTATTTATTTAACAGCTTCATGGACTGTTATTTTATTATTATATCTTGTTCCTTCCGCTGCAAGATTCTGAGTTTGCTTCTGTTCTTTCTTTCCTTTTCTTATTTAACCCCAATAACCATCTGCCTTTTTGAACGGTTTGAGTTGGACATGTGTGGATTATTGTCGACTTGAACGGTCAAAAATGTGGGTCGTTACAGTTGGTATCAGAGCTTTGGTTTAGATTACCTTGGCTCTAGTGGGGAATAACTCATTGAAATAGAGGTAAACTATATGAATGAGTTGAGTGTATATGAGAGAGCGTATTTGTAATTTTGATAAAAATGATTTTATATTGTGTTAATTTGTTCCGTTGAGTATTTATGAATTCTGGTTGGTACTTGGGACGCCAAGGCATCAATAGGAATTTCTAAACACTCGAATAGGAAAGATTGACATAATATTGTTTTGGATTATATTCTATATATAAAAGAATTATCTTGAAAATTTATAAATTTTGATTGTATTGGTTGTTAGGAGATGATAATATTAGATTATCATCGTTTATTGTTGATTAGTCAATATTTCTAACTATTGACTATTGGATGATTTTAAGAAATGAAACTTGTAAATATGATTGACAATGAATATAAATGGTAAATAAAATGAAATAAAAATGAATTTAAATTAAGATGGAGAATTTAAATTCCGGTGTTTTGAAAATTTATTAACAAAAATTTGAAATGTATAATATAAGTATTATATGATAGTATATTCGATTAGAAATTGTTTTCAAAGGATTTTCAAATGAAGTAAGTGTTATACTCCCCTCTTGACACTAGAGAATGATTTCGGTGATGAGTGCATGCATCATCGACGTTTATTTTCGAGAGTCTAAGTGGGGGAGATCACTTAATAGCTTTTTCTAAACCCTGTTTTGATTAAAATTGAATTTTATTTTGTCTTCTCTATAGTATGACTTGATACACATTAATATAAGTATATATTATTTCAAACTTGATTTGAAATGAAACCGGAGATGAAATTCTTTTCTTTAATATTTAATGACTTTAAACTATTGAGATAAACAAATACTTGAATCATTACGGAACTTCTGAATTGTGAAATGAGAAATGAACCTAAGAGCTAAGTGAAAATATCAATTGAAGTAGAAATCCTTAGAATTAGGAAATTATGAATTTAAAATAAAATTGAAACTGTAAAACTCGCATAGTATTAAATTTCATTCTATAGCATAGATATAACTTACCAAAATATTTAAGAAGTTCAAAAATGTTATATAATTGTTAATTGGATAATATACAAGTATAGGTTTGAATAATGAAATATGCATTTAATTAATGGTTTGCAAATATAAATAAAATTGTTAGTAAATAATTGGAATTTAAATTATCATTTAAAGGTGATTCACCATTATGTTAATATAAAATGGAAATACTATATGTGAATGTAAATGTGAAATTAAATTATAGTGAAATTTAAGTAATGACTTAAGAATTAATTAATTGAAAATTCAACTTTGAATGAAAAGAGGTTGTATGTTGTTTAACTACATTCTATTTGCATAGCTATAACTTACCAAATACTTAAAAAGTTTAAAATGCTAATAAGGATAAGTAAATGAATAATATACAAGTGTGATTGCGAATAATAAAAGTGAAGATCTATTGATAGTTGTAAATATAAAGGAAATTTAAGTTGTAAAATGAATTAAATTTAAAATTAATTAAATATAAAATTAGTAAATGGAAACTAATTAAAAGTTGAATATAACTAAATGTCAATAAACTTGGAAGTGTATGAAATAAAAAAAATGACTTGGAAATGTATAATTGATTTAGTGTAGATTCTGGATGGATGGTAATTGATTTAGTAGAATTCATTAGTGTTAATGGAATTGAATAAACGGAATAAAATTTTAAAATAATTAAATTCAAATTTGAAGCAAAGTGAAATTAAATATAATTGAATCCAATTTAAATTGAAGCAAATTGACTTGAATTTAAATTATGAATGAAATAAACTTGAATAAATCGGAAACAAATTGAATGTAAACTTATTTCACGGATATATAAGAAAATAGATGACTTTGTGTTTATGATTGTTTCTTTAGAAAATTTGAAGTTTGATGGTTTGTGCTTTGAAATAATAAAAGCAAATTTGGGAAAGAAAAAAAAATCCAAAATTGTCCAATATATGCTGGAACGAAAACAACCATAACTTTTAAATGGCTGGACGAAATTCAACGATATTAGACTTTTCGGAAAGCTTAGAAACTGTAGCACGACTTTTGTTTAGACTGTCTTGAGAAATTCCTTCATTTACTTAGTTAAAAAATTTGAATCTTCTCGCTGGCCTGTGTAAAAGGGAAGCAAAATCAGTAGCATATACTCTTAGTATTTTTGCCATAACGTTTTACTGATGTATTGGATTTTGATGATCTTGCACTTTCTGGAAAGCTTAGAACTTAAGCTAAAACTTTTGTTTTAAGCATTTGGTGTTTCTCTATCGTTTAGAAGGTCAAAAACGTGACCAAACGTCGCTGACCTACACAATTCATTGCCAGGCTGAGGCGTATCTATTTAGTAAACGGTCGTAACTTTTGAACGGAAGGTCCGAATTCAATGATTTCGGACATTCCGGAAAGCCTGAAACGAATGAAACAACTTTTGTTTAGATTCCATTATCAAATTTTGTCGTTTAGGTGACCAAAAACTGAGATTCGTTTGCTGTCCTGGAATTGGAATTTCAGTTTTGAAGCTAAACATGTTATATGTGTGTTGTTTATGATAAGTATATCAATCTATCTTTATATGCATGGTTCGAACTTGGTTATTGAGCATTTTAGTAGGTAGCAAAGTGGTCGCGCTTCGCTTGTGGAGCTCGCTTCTGCGCTAAATGCAAAATGTAAGTTAAAATGCTAATAACCGCTTAATAAAAGGTACGTTCTCGGATTACGGTTTATGTTGTGGTATATTATTGTGTTCCCCATGTTTTGGGATGCCTCATTCTTGTAATGAGATGTACATCATGCAATTATTACCACTGTGAAATTTTTCGGTCCTAGCCGCGCAAAGGAGGTGCTGCCGAAATTTTTCAAAAATCCGGGAGTTAGAAAATTTTGTGAAAAAAAATCCTATAACTAAATTTTGCAAATAAGTAGAATATTTTGAATGAATTATATCTAAATGATGGTTTCCCCTTCTCCGTTCCTTTTCGAGGATGAAAAGTTTTAAGTGGGGGAGAATGTAACGACCCGTATTTTTAACACTTTAAAAATACGAATTAAAATGAAAATTTTGGATAAAAATCCGAAGGAAATAAAATTTTGTGTTGTTAAATGTGAATTTCAAGTTGTAAACCAAATTGGTTATGATTGTAAACAAGAATAAATAAAATGGTAGATTTAATATTGAAGTTATAATATGGAAATCAACGTAAATGAATGTAATTTAATATTATTGTGAATTTAAATAAGATGATAGCTGAAGAAAATGAAAGTAAATGACTTATAAACTATTGATAATAATGTATAAGTAAATGGTTGATTCAATAATGAAAGTGTAAATCGAAATAAAAGAATCCATTTGGAATTAAATAACTTGAATTTGAATTACAATATAATTGAACGTGGAATCTAATATAATCTTTTATATTGGATTTATAATGGAAAATTGCATTATAAAAGATTGTTAATTACTGTGAAATTAAAAATGGAATTTGTGAACAATTGAAATTTGATTTAAAAGTTAATAATTTAAAATTAGGAATTTTATATTGAAATTAAACAGTTGAATAATTTATTTTTCGAATATTGGATTTAATTAGACAACTAAATCGATAATTTAATAAGTTAAATTTCAGAAATAATTGAAAATCGAGTTGAATATGATTGAAAATGATTTGTAAAATTTTATCTTATCATATTGGAGTTATAGTAATGTTATAGAACTTTTAAAATTGAATTTAAAGTTAATTTGTGAAAATTGAATATTTTAATATTTAATTATCGATTGAAAAATAGCCATTTTTCGAGCAGTCTCAGAATTGAACGAAACTCATTCCATTGGATCCGTAATAGTTTGTTATTGTCGGATTTCAATTTTCGTACCAATCGGAGTTATCGTTTGACCGTGGCAGCTCGAAACGCATCGAATTGTTCTTAATATTAATTCGGCGAGAGAAAATAGTCATTTTTCAAAAAGTCTCGGATTTAGTCGAAACCAGTTTCATTGGATCCGTAATGTCATATTATTGTAGGATTTCAAATTTCGTGTCAATCGGATTTACCGTTTGTCCGGGGCGAGCCCAAACGCACAGAAATTTGATTAACCGATTTAATTTTAAATCGATCGTTTATTGCCGTAACTCGCACAGATGACCGAATTAGCCTCCGAAACATGTTCCATTACGTTCGAAACGCGGGGTAAACCTTAGAAACGTCAGCCGGCACGCTTCGTTTGGAGTTCGGAAAATCCGGGATGAATAGTGTCGCGTATTTTTCTATAAAAGCCCCTAACTTTCTCTATTTCCCAAAAACCCTTTAGCCGCCACTTTTAATTCAATGGCCAGAAAATTTCGAAACTTCTTCCTCATTTTCCTCTCAATCCATCAACAATTAGCAAAAGTCGTCAACTACAAAATTCAAGGACGACGAGAGCTTCAAATCCATACGGAGATGATCGAAAACGGAGCAACGAATCAACGGGAAATCGAGCTCGAAGTCGCTGCGTTTTTCATGCAAATCGAGGTGATGGGGGGAGCCGAGTTCAACCACCTCCTGGCCGTGGGTAGCTCTTGCGTAGGCGCTTCTAACGTGGGTCTCCGATCAACTTCTCGTCGAGGGATGGTGGAGAAATTGTCGGTCAAAGGTTGGAAGGAATGGGTTGAGATTGTACGTGATTTTCACATTTTGGAGAAGATGGAAGGAAGGGCCCAGATCTGCAGTAGAGAAAATGGAGGGCTGAGATTGAAAGTAGGGTTTGAAAAAAATATGTGTATATATTTATATATATATATTTAAATTCGCAAATGTTTAAAATAGCATAACTTTTTCATACGAGGTCCGATTGGAACGAAACTTTTTGCATTGCGATCGTAATGATGAGAGCTTCGAAATGAAACTGGTTTGGATGGATTTGGAGACGGTGGAAATTTGGGCTAAAGTTGGGCGTCGTCCAGTTTCAGTTCCAAACCGGAACGTCTCGGCGACAACAGAAAATCAAAGTGAGTGTTTATACGCTCACAATTGACTAAAATAATTTTTGTTAGTTAAATTTATATTCTGAAGTGATATGAAATTTATTGGCTGTTGTTTGGTAGGTTTAATTATCATCTGTCTTGATATATGAATTAATTGATAGAATTTAAATTGACCGTTAAAATAAATTTAAATTTAAATTGGCAGTATATTATTCGATATTGATAATTATAAAATTGTTGTGAATGTTGTTGGCTTTATGGTTGATTGGTTGTGATGGATGCTATTGGTCGATATTGGTTGTTTATTTATTTTGATATATCATGCTATCATCATGTATATTGTTTATTGCATATAAAACTGTAAACTGAATCATTTCGAATAAATTAAGGAATAGGTTGAAATGATATACCTATGACATCTATTTGGATTGAAATGATATATATCCATCCTTGAAATTAAAATTGAAATAATTATCCACTTGGCCATAGGTTAGAAAATTATATACGGACACCGGGTTGGTTAAATTAAATGATTTTAAAAGTTGTTTTGAAATTATTTAATGAATTGATTTTAAGAATAAAATCCAATTTATGGAAATTGAATTATTTTGAATTGAAGCTCGAGATGTTGGAATTTAAACTTGGTAAATGAAATTGTTTAATTATTCGAAGTTTAGATTTTTAAGAAAAAGATTGAAATACGACGTAAATATTCGAAAGTTGATTTGTTTTAAAAGATTGGACTTTTAATCGAACTCTGAATATTTCTAAGAAAATTTATATGAAATGATATTTCAAGTTTGAGTTTGGAATTGAAAATTAATTTGAAATTGAGATTTAATTAATTTGGAATTTAATTGAAATTCAAAGAAATTTGTGAATTGGACTAAATTGAAACTATTGAATTAAATTTGAAGATAAAATTGATTTAAATAGGATTTGAACTGAAATTGATTTGGAATGTAATACTTAAATGAATTCTTGAAATCCGAATGTTAATCTAAGTTTATTGAATTGGAATTGTTCCAGAAATTAAGTAAACTACTTAATACGGATGTTTAATTTGAAGTATATTCTAATTTGAATACGAAATGGTTTTAAAGCGAATCTTATATTCTTATATAAATATATGAACTATTTTGAAATATATTGAAAGTGAAATTGTTTATTTTGTGGTTCAAATATGTATTTGAAATTGATAATTTGAAATGGTTTATTGAGAAGCTAAATCGAGTTGAAATTAATGATTTTGAAATCGAAATGAGATATTGAGGCGAAAATGATTTTGAAATCGAAATGAGATATTAAGGCGAAAAATGATTTTGAAACGGAATCTTACATCTTGAATAGATATGATGATATTTGAAATGGATTTGATTTTGAAGCGAATATGATATTTTGATATCAATTATGAATCGATTTGAAATGTAAAAGAGCCACCGGTGTAATAATACGTTGTTATTAAAGAGACCGGGATCGGATATGGACATACTCTCTGTCGATACCGAAAACCACTTTAATAACTAATATACGCGGAGTGTTGATCCAGAATGAAGTGGATGGTTTTGGTGAACGCGTTGACTGAAGAAAGAGAACGATTTTGGATGACCCCTGACATGACTAAAACAGGAGCCCTGCCGGGCCATTAAGGTTCGCCACCTCTAGCGGACACACTTCTTCGTTACCATATCTATTACTTTTGTGATTCGATTTGGGTGCACCCCTCGATTATGGGAGTGTTGTTTCGCGGTTTTATTATTATATCTTGTTCCTTCCGCTGCAAGATTCTGAGTTTGCTTCTGTTCTTTCTTTCCTTTTCTTATTTAACCCCAATAACCATCTGCCTTTTTGAACGGTTTGAGTTGGACATGTGTGGATTATTGTCGACTTGAACGGTCAAAAATGTGGGTCGTTACAAATGGAGTTCGAAGTAGGAGAGCATGTTTTTCTGAAGGTATCACCAATGAAGAAGGTGTTCAGGTTTGGGAAATCTGGTAAGCTATCACCAAGATTTGTAGGACCATATGAAATTATGCAAAGAATTGGTGCTATGGCCTACAGACTTAAGTTACCTGAGGAGTTGAGTGGTGTGCATCCAGTGTTTCATGTTTCTCAATTGAGAAAATGGATGCATGATGAAGGGGCAATTTTGGAGTCACCTGCTCAAATTCAAGTCCAAAAGAATTTGGTCTATACAAATGGACCAGTAGGGATAGTTGCCAAGGAAGAGAAAAAGTTGAAGAACAAGGTGATCAAACTGGTAAAAATTCAATGGAGCTTGGACACTAATGATTGTACATGGGAGGTTGAAGATAAAATGAGGGCTAAATACCCCAATTTGTTTACTGATGGAGAGGTATGTTTAAGCAGCTTATGATGATTTTTCTAAATATTCTTATATATTGATTCCTTTCATAAAATGTGAAGTATGGGGTTGTGGAGTTAAAACAGGCTATAAATTAGTGCTTTTATTTGGAGGAATTAGGTGAAATTATGGGGACATAATTCCTTTAAGGGGGAGGGTATGTAATGACCCTAAAAATGAAAGTTATATTTACTTTGAGAATTTCTAAAGAAAAAAAGTAGAGAAATATATATACATATATTAAATGACATATTAAAATGGAAAAACTTGTTAATAAATTAAATATGCATGGGAGTTCTACTGGACAAAAATGCAAGGGGTTAAGGTGATTAAAAAAAAATTGGGATTTAAAATAAATATAGTTTCATGCCTAAAGAATTACATAAATACATATATTTAATATATGAGGAGTTTCCTGTTTTATCTAAAAATAAAATAAAATAGAGTTTTATAAGGACCAAATGACTTATGTATTTATGCTAGAAGTAATTAGTATGATATATGTGATTTATACCACATAAATGTGTATGAGGAGTTGTTGTTTTCAATTAAAGTCAGAATAAAAACAAATGCAGGATCAAATAAGAATTTCTATATCTTATAATCATTCCCAGCAAACAATATAGTGAGACAGATTTCTTACATCACATGATTATGTATGATAGTGTACCTGATTAAATGGAGATAATAGCTAGAGAGAGAACACAAGAAGTTTAAAATTCTTTAAACTTAGAAAAAAAATGAATAAAGAATCACATGCATATGGCATGAGTAAAATGGAGACATGAAAATAGCATGCAGTGTTTAAAATGTTTGATTCCCGAAATAACCAATTAAAGTAACCTAATGTGTGCATTTCCAATTTAGGACCACACAGGAATGTGATATGTACATGAACATCTAAGGGTATCAGGGGAATTACCCATTTTCTTAAACCCTAGAATGATTTTATAAATAACTACACATAACCATATCCATCATTCTCTCGGGATCAAAACAAAAAAAAAATATAGGAGAAGCAATAGCTTAAAACACTGAAAGGATCTGCTGTTCAGAGGAGCAAGACAGTAAAAGAAAACACTAGGTGAGCATTAATCCTTTTTATGCTATGGCACTAAGTCCTCTGGTAGGCAGCCTCTAATGTTATGATTCATTTAAAAGAAAAAAATCCCTGAAATGATTTATTATGGGTGAGATGGATGTTTGGTTGTGTATTCATGTTTGGTTGTGTATTCTTGTTTGGTTGTGCTTTATTGTTTGGAGTTTTTAATCTATATGTGGGTTTTTCAAAGACAAAATGGTTTGGGCACTTTTGTTCTGCTTTATTATTATGAAGTATGGATCTACATTATTTAGGGAATAGGCAGCAAGACAGTGATCTAACTTATGTCTATTTCTTAGATAATGAAGCATGAAGCTCAATATTCATATCACAAGTCAGAAGGGAATTTCTGGGTTTTTGAGGGGCTTCCTTAATAAAACCCTTATCCATTTATTCACAATAATATAGCAGGATCATGATGCTCAAATTATTTTTAGGAAGACCAAAGGAATGTTGTATTTCCTGTAATAAGGCTAACAAATAAAAATCATGGGGTTTAACCAGAAAGTATACAAGCAGTTATATCTTTCTGAAATATGAATGAATGAAAGAGAAACTAAATTGGTCACTTGGGAGTTAGTCAATGATCTGCTTGCTTCAGGTGGGAGCAAGTATATGCATGGTGCAACTGCACCCTGAGGCCTTTGTGTGTTGGAATAAATTAAGTAACCTGGGAGTTTCCTTCACAATGCATACATAGTGTTCATTTGACAAGGAGATGTAGACCATAAAATAAATAAGGAATGGGATTTATAAATTTGGGTTATGAATATCTAGACAGGGAGTTAAATTAATCAAGATTAATGTGATGTTCTGATTAATTGCTGGGTGAAATTGGGAGAATAAAATCTGAGTTTATTTATTTAGAAATGGAAGTGTGAATATGTGTATAAAATTTTTGATTAATGTTCATACCAGTATAAACTGACCCTTTTGGTTGCCCTTGCAATCATCTGGGTGTCTCAAAATTTTTTTTTGGGGCAGCTCAATGAATTGCTTGTAGGAAATTGAAGTTGGCTTGATGAGTGAAGAAGGCATTAGCTGCTAGTATAAATAAAAGAGACTTGTTTTAAATTTGCAGATGCTTGTAATGATGTTAATAGTCAGATCACATGTGGTAGTTGGAGTTAATTGTAGGGAGTTTTCATTTGAGTATTTGGATTAAAACTTGTACTTAAGTAAAACTTATTTTAAATGATCTTTGATGGAGTTTGATTACCTATTGATTTTATGATTATCTGATTTGGAGAAAACAAGGGGATGGACATATCACATAAAGATAAAATGTGTATGAGATGATCTCTGGTTTTATTGCCTGAGCTTATTATATAGTTTTTTTAATAAAAATGATGGAGTTGACAAGATTTGGATAAGAATTATTCAAGTGGAATAAATGTATGCATGGCAGATAATTGATACTGATTTGTGCATATATTCTGATGAGTCTATACCATTGCATTAATGTACCTGATTTCAAGATAAAAAAAAGATTATAAAAGAAACAAACCTGGAAGCATTTTGTGTTTTTGGTTGTTAGCATAAATGGATGAATTCCCAGGAACATACATAAGGAAGAAATATGCTGGTGTTAGGAGAAGCTTTTGAAGAAGTTTATTTGAGAAACATGGGTCTGAAAGTGGTAAATAAGGGACTATGGCCGGCCTAGATGGCCATGGGTCAAACTCTTTGAGCCTGGAACCACTTCATTTCAATTAATTAAGTGTAAGTGCTCCCAGGACAAAACAGAGAAAACACCAAGCAGCCCTTAAATAACACCAAGCATTTCCAGTAAAACACCAAGTATTCAAGTCTGCACCATGTTAAACTTAAAAATGCAAAATGACTTCAATTGTTCAACCTGAAATGATAAATGGAAATTAGTTCCAATATCCATGCCTGCAAGTATAATTTGTAAGTAATCTCATGTAAACACTTGATGACTATCATAAGGTCAATTAAATATTATTTTAGTGTTAATAGAATTAGTTAGGCAGAAAGCCTAGATGGCATAAAAAAAATGTACTGTGCTCTACAAGTCAAATATATATATATATAGTGTTATAATTTGCCAAAATGTACCTCTGGCAGTAGAACAAGACTTGGAAAAGAAATAAATGGCTATGTCAATAACTTGTATGGTATTTTGATTTCTGTTTGATTTAAATTCCCTCTGATAAAAAAAAGAAACAATTGTATATCATCAAATATATGATTGTCTTAATTTGTTTGTACACTGATATGATTATATTGGTAAGTCTAGGGTCTTGGGAAAAATATTTGGAAATTATATAAATATTCAAATATAAAAGAAATGGGGTTTAGTGGTGAATTCCTCTTGAATGTTTGGAAATAAAAAAAATCTATGTGTTTTAGAGTGAGGGTCACCACAAATTGATCGTGCCGAACGAGCACGCGAGCCCCCGACACCTTTGAGCGAGTACGAGTATTGGTATTGGCGAATTACTCGCTGTTATATTCTTAAAAAGTTGGCAAGAAAGTTGGTTGCTTACATTCCCCGTGCTCCTCTCGAACGTGATGTGGTAAACATTGTAATTTTAAATTTTTGATAGTTCAATTTTATCTCATATTGATACATTGTTATGACTTATGGTTTATGTAAGCGGAATATACAGCACTTTAGATGTGGTCGGCGAAATAGAAGAAAGTCATATAGAGCCGGACAAGGTCAAAAGCAAGTGCATCGACCTACGAGGTATACTTGACACGATTTTGGGTCAAAACAAGCTAAGAAGGCCGGCCAAACCACTGCGCATTGTACAAGAACCACCACGTTCTACGGAGGAGACACATACTACAATGGTGGGTGGACAAGCTCGATGGGAGGAGGCACGTGCGGAAGGGGAGGGTTCACAGCATCCCATCAGGGAAACGCTAGCTTAATGGCCCGCTTGGTTCGATGTAGAACAGCAATACGCCGGCGGAGAAACTCATGCTCAATGGCCCGTTTGGCATGAAGGAGAACAACACTTCAGATATGTTGGGGAGTCGACACACGAGCACACGAAAGAGTGGCCGCAGTGGGAAATTCAATAAGAAGAACTCATTTTTGGGCTAAGTCAAGAACAAGAAATTCCCCTTCCAACACCCGCTCCTACATTCGAAGAAGGCCAAGGATCGACTCCTATCGTGTATAAAAGGAAGAAAAAGAAGAAGAAGAGAGACACACCACTTGAGCTTAGACGGATTCGCGATTGATGGTGTTGATCTTATTGTTGTTGTTGTTGTTCCTTTGGTTGGGTAAGGGGTTGTTGACTTATATGTTGTCTATCTTATTGTATGACTTGTTGAACCTTATTTAGATGATTTTCAATTGCAATTTGGATGTTGTAGCATGTTGTTGACTTTGTTTTGTGATGGTGTTGTTATTCGAATGGTGTTTGCATGCTATATATAATGTTGTTCAAGCTTTTTGTTTGAAAATGTGGGTTGTATGATGTCGAAGCAGCTCTCTGTCTTTGACAGGGCTAAAAAAACGCTTACGCATTTGTGGAATGCGCGAGCTATATTTCAAAATATAGCTTGTGCATTCCAGAAATGCGCAAGTTATATTGCTAAATATATGCGCAAGCGTATTATTATGGTTTTTTGTAGCATTCCACAAATGCTACAACAACCCAAAATAACATATGAGCATTTGTGGAATGCTGCAACAACACAAAATAAAAAGCTTGCGCATTCATGGAATGCGCAAGCTATATTTAGCAATAAAGCTTGCGCATTTCTGGAATGCGCAGGCTATATTTCAAAATATAGCTTGCGCATTCCACAAATACGCAAGCGTTTTTTTAGCCCTATCAAAGACAGAGAGCTGCTTCGACATCATACAACCCACATTTTCAAACAAAAAGCTTGAAAAACATTATATATAGCATGCAAACACCATTCGAATAACAACACCACCATAAAACAAAGTCAACAACATGCCATAACATCCAAATTGCAATTGAAAATCATCCAAACAAGGTTCAACAAGTCATATAATAACATAGACGTTCTACTTCTATTACAATTCAACACTGACAGGATTTTTCTTTATGGCCAATAGAACCACATTTGCTACATCTGTTATGGCCGGATGAAGATGGCGGATCCATGAAACCTTTGATTCGAGTAGACCGTGGACAACCTGAATTTCTGTGCACTAGCAGTGGTTGTATAATTGGACCATCGTAGACATCCCAATGTCGACTATCTGGTACAGGGTGGAATAAAGGAGCATAAGCTGCGGAATACATAACCTTCGTGTACCACGTGGAGATTAAGTCAAAATACGCTCTATTAGCACCACTCGAACCACGTGAACAAGCTTCTAAAACATGGAAGCACAGAAAATGATCTAACGTTGGCATGTTGCACGAACATTTGGCAACATTATCTTCGATATTCACCGTATAATCAAACATATGCACATCTTTCACCTGCCATTCAACGAAGCTATATCTCTCTATAGACATGAGTCGATTCTTCCATTCTTCTCCACGCTAATGCTTCCCACCTAGGTGCGAGCTACGATGTCCATTCTTCTCCTTGATTCGTCGTTCGACGAAGTAATGGTTCAGTCGATGAAACGTACGTACAACCAATGATCTAACAGGTAAATTCCAAGTTCCTTTCAGCACACCGTTAAAGCTTTCGGAAATGTTGGTCATCATCATATTGAATCTTACTCCATCGTCGTGACAAAGAGTCCAACTTGATTCCTGGTCTTTCAAACTTCTTTCAATCCATGCATCGGCATCTCAATTTACATCCTTCAACTATTTTCGAAGACCATTATATTTTACGACCTCCGATGCCGTGACATATGCATGTAACAAATTTTGTAGCTCATCCGTGCCAAACCCCACTTTCTTGAAATTTTGTAGCATTCCACCCCGCTTTCGTCGTCTATCTCTCAAACATTCATGTCTACCGTCAAAATAAATAATAAACCATTTAGGGTTTTCAATTTACTACTACTTAAATAGGGTTTCCTATTTCATTAAACATCATCAACTACCTCAACTATGACAACAACATTGCCTAATACTTAACACTTCTAACACCAATAACACTTCATTTTCAAAACCATCAACAATAACAAAATTAGATCTTTTTTCCATAAAAGTAATTATTACCTTTGTTTACTAACAATGAAGAAGATGATTAAATGTGTAGTTTAGCAACTATTTGATTGATAAGGTGATTAAGGATTTAGATATGGAAGAAAAATGGGTTTGGAATGGGTTTGGAATGGTAAATGGGGAGGGTTTTGGGAAGAAAGTAGAAATGTGGTGAAATGAATCTCAGATCCAGCTCTTTGTCTTTTTGATGCCCAAAAATGAGCTTGCACATTCATAAGTGCACAAGCTTTAATTTATAGCTTGCGCACTTATGGATGCGCAAGCTATAAGTATAAAAAAAACTTGCGCATTCCATTTTTGCGCAAGTTCTAATCAGAATGAGGCCTAGTTTTGCAATTAGTTTTATATGATGCCTATTTCTACAATATGTAATTTTGCCAAGCCCTGTTTGAAAATTTGTCCTTGATTATGTTATAAATCAAAATCTTTAAAAATGTGTATCTTCTTCGTACGAGGTCCGATTTAGATGAAACAAGCGGCGTTGGAATCGTATCGATGAAGGCTTTGGCGTGGGATCGAGTTGGAATTTATTTGAAGCTGGGAAATATTTTCAGTTTCAAATAAAAGGTGAGTGTTTTAACGCTCATGACGTACTATAATATTTTATGTTCGTTAAAATTGAATCGTGAAGTTATCTAATTTTATTGACTGTTAACTGAAAATGAAATTGACATATGAATTGACTGTAGATATTACAATTGATAGAAATTTTAAATTGGAATTTAATTGCCAGTAAATTACCTTATATTGATAACTATGAAATTGTTGTGAATTATTGGCTGATTTGGATGTTGATTGTGATGGATGCTATTGGTTGATATTTTGGATGATTTGGATGTTTATTTATTTTGATATGTCCTGTTATCACCCTGAAAATTATTGACAATATATAAAACTGTAAATTGAATTATTTCGAATAAATTAAGAAATAGGTGAAATGATATATACCTATGACATTTATTTTGGATTGAAATGATATATATCCATCCCTGAATTAAATCAAAATAACTATTCACTTGGCCATATGATAGAAAATTATATACGGACACCGGATTGGTTAAATTAAATGATTTTAAAACTTTTGATTTGAAATTTATTTAAATGATTTGATTTTAAGAAAATGAAAATCGAATTTATGGAAATCGAACTATTTTCGAACTTGAGCTCGAAGTGTTGAAATTTAAGTTTGATAACAGGAAAGTTTTAAATAATCGAAGTTGAGATTTTGAAGTTATAATAGAAATATGATTTGATATTCGAAAATTGATTTGTTTTAAAAAGATTTGAAATTTCAATCGAACTTTGAAATATTACTAAGGAAAAGTAATATAAACGATATTTCAAAATTGAACTTGGAATTGAATTATTTTGGAGATTTGAATCTTTAGTTGAATATGGAAAGTTAATTTGATTTAAGCGATTTGAATCAATATTTTAAAATTCGAATTCGAAATTGATATAAATCGAAGTGAAATTAATTTGGAATTGAAATTAAATTGGGATTGGATTGAAATTTATTCAAGTTGGGATTAAAATTGAAATTAATTGGAATTGAAAGCGAAATAGAATTAATTCAAAATCGAAATTGGATTTATTTGAATTGAAATTTGAAATCGAAGTAAAATTCGGCTTGAAATCGAAATTGAATTGATTAAATTGAAATGGAATTGAAATAGATTTAAATTGGGAAATTGGAATTGAATTGGTTTGACTTTGAAACTATTTTCAAATGGATTATTTTAGTATAAACAGTTTAAAATCTATCTTCTTTAAATATTCATAGTATTTTGATTTTCCAAACTATTTTACTATATAATCCATTTTTAATACTCAAATTATTTTCTATGAAACGATTTTAACTATTTAACTATTTTAAAATTATTTAAACTATTTTCTAAAAATTCAAACTGGTCAAAATGGTGAAATGTTTATATTTAAATCTTGGATTTAAATGCGAATTGGGTTAACATGAAGTTATAACCTAAATTGTAATTTGAATCAAAATTTTGAAGTGATATCGATATATCGAACTAAATTGACAATTTGAAGTAAAATATGATTTGTGAAGCGAATTGATGATTTCGAAATGGATTTGATTTTTGAAGCGAATATGATATTTTGATATCAAGTACGAACTGTTTTCAAAATGTAAAAGAACCAACCGGTGTGTAAAACGATGTTTGGTTGTTAAAGAGATCGGGGCCTCATTACAAGAAAAACAGTCTTTTATAGCGGCATATAGCCGCTATTAGACACAACTATAGTGGTTTGATAAACGATGTATATCGACATGTTATAAAAAAGAATTATACATTTATAACACAAAAAAACCGCTATAAATGAGCATGATTTCATAGCATAAAGTAGCCGCTATAAAATAGTTATTCTATAGCGCCTATGCTTTTTCTTTTTATAGCATAAAGTAGCCGCTATAAAGTAGCCACTATAAAGTAGCCGCTATAAAGTAGCCGTTATAAAATAGTTATTTCATAGCATAAAGTAGCCGTTATAAAGTAGCCGCTATAAAATAGTTTTTCTATAGTAGTTGATATCTTCCGAATATGATATCGACATTGTATATTTTGACAGTAACCTCATACATTGCATTATCTTTTATAGCATTTATGTCATATAGTTATAACGCTTTTTAGGAGCTATGCTTTATTTTATTATATGTTTGGTGCACCCCACTATTACATTTTAATAATAACAATCAAAATGAATCTTCTTTAAATAGATAATAATTTAAACAATGTATGAACGAAAAAATATAATAATCAGCAAATGTAACGCATATTCATGATAACAAAATAAAGTATGAACTAACAAAAATTAAGTTCAATACATGAGTTATCAAATTCAGTACATACTCATGATAACAAAAGACAACATAGTTCAAAGTTTACGTCTACTCTATTCACCTGTGCACAAATTCCGTTGTGCCTTGTACATTCAATTACCCACTGTCAATCTCCTGTCACCACCATCCACTTCACAAACAAAACTACACTCCATTTAACAGATAACATTGATGTTGCCATATCATTGATGTTGCCCAAAATTTCTGCACCATGGATGTTGCCATATCATCCGCAGCTCCAGCACCACCTCCTTCAGCCTTTAAACACGACGAAGAAATACCAATATGAAATCTATTCTTCACTCTAGTTTAGAAGTCAAGCTCTGGTGTTAATCATACATGAAGACCTATCAACTAGTAGCAAACATATACTCAATTTGATATAGCAATGGTTTAATCGTGTTATGCATTTAAACATACAAAGATAAAAGGTTTATATGCAAGCAACTCTACTGAATAATATTGCTTATATTTAACAGATAACATTACTGGAGAAGATATATACATATAGTTTAAATTTTGTGAAAGAATATAGTATCTCACTACAAGATGTTCACGTAATACAGCAGATAACATTGTATGAATGCTGAATGAAATTTGCCTACCTTAAATAAAATGGATAAATTGACAAGCACCATTGTCCCAGTGGTTAAGTGATTTGGCTTTGTTGCGAGAGGTCTCAAGTTCGAAACTTGCGTAGCATGATTCAAACGTTTATTGACATGTGATATGTTGTCACAGTGATTTGTTGTATATAAAGTACCATTTCAAAAAAAAATGGATAAATTACCGTCAGTATGAACAAGTAAAAAAATGTGGGTAACCACATTGCTTAGTCATGTACATTGGCTTCTGATTAAATGAATACTAGATATGTTGTGGATCCAATGAACAAAACAATAATACAAGGATAGTGAAATAAACTACACAAGTCAGATCCTATATTGTACAGTGCTTATATCATAAAATCAACATGAAAAACTATCAGAGAAGACCTTTGAAAAAAAGTCATATTATTACCATAGCGATAGCGGCACGAATTATTTGCAAAACATCGAAACAAGCAACGATATTGCCATCTGAGATCAATTGCAGGCTCCCATCAATATTACTATAGAAGTACCTATTAGGTACTCTAGTCTAATAGTAAACAATAATAATTATCACTTACCTTTATCTATAACAAAATAGGTGTAAGACTTTCCCATCATGCATAATATGCAACGTTTCAAGAATTTCTATATCCACCACAGTACATTCAAGATTTGCTATCATCACCTAAAACAAAATCAGCAATATAATCAGTATTGAAAAAACATTGTGTAGAAATATTACGTATCATCTCTAGTTTGACAACACTAGTTTTACTTATTTCATAAATAATAATAACTACAAAATGCATTTAGCTAGTTACCTGATCATCATTTCATGATTACCGTCATCATCCAACATGACATGCCAAATGACAAGTAAACCTAGATGTGATATCAAATTTGGCATTGTCTCTATTATAATGTTGGAATGGTGTGATAATCAATTTAAGTTATTTAACCATGTACATGTGATTGGAAAAGATGCCGAGGAATAGCAATGTACAATGTAACTCAAATGGTCCATAGTGATAATCAAGCAACAGATATTGCCCTAAAGTTTTCTACTACATTAAACTACCAATTAACATCAAGAAACTTCTGTTGCCTTACCTGTAAGTGCAAAAATCATGATTCTCTTCAAAAGCCAGTTACGTGTACATATTCTAAATTTAATTGTTATTACATGTTGCCTAATTTCCACATGAATAGATTATATAAACATATAAAACCGTTATAGATTGATCCATAGCAAATGAATTACATGAATGGAGACTCAAAGCAAGAGCTATGTTGCTCAAGTAGTTAGCTGGAACAGCTAAAAGAAGTTTTCATATTTGACAATACCATGGAAATCAGGAGCCTACGGGTTTTCAATATTTTCATAATACCCATCTTCGTCCTACTTCCTTAACTTGTACTGGAGAACTGACATACAGAAAACAGTAATTAGGTTCCACCTTAATTAATGAACTTAGTTTTTATAAACTTAGTTAATTTAGTACTATTATGTATAAATTTAGTTAAATTGGTTAATACTTTATTATTTACCATTATTATTGTTGTTGTTGTTACTCCAAGCTTGATTATTTTTTATGAAACTTAGTTCATTTTATAATTTATTAGTATTGTATTATTATTGTTGTTGTTGTTATTATAAACTTAGTTAATTGTTATGAAAGATAGTTAATTTTTATAAACTTAGTTTATTAGTTGTTAATATTGCTTTATGATTTTTGTTGTTGTTGTTGTTATTATTAGTAGTATTATTATTATAGACTTAGTTAGTTTTCATAAACTTTAGTTAAATTATTATTATTAATAACTTAGTGATTTATCATAAACATTAGTTAAATTATTATTATTATTATAAACTTGGTTAATTTTTGTAAAACTTATAGTTAATTTATTATTATTGTTATTATTATTATAAACATAGCTAATTTGGATTATTATTATTATATATATGAACCTGGTAAATCTTGTTCATTGTTTATCATTCGACCCAAACAAATACTAGTAAAGTAAATAAAATTTGATATCTAATGAACACCCAATCTAGATAATTTATTGTTATTATTATATAAATTTAGTTAATTTTTATAAAACTTAGTTTGGTTAAGATTTTATAAATTATTTTAGACTTGCAGTTTTCGTTTCTTTATTTTGTGTATTTCCTTATCAAAAATTTGATTCTAGTTTATTGTTTTGGGATATATGATGTAATTTAGTTAATTATTATAATTATACACAGTTAAATTGCTTAATATTTTATACTTTATTATTATAAATTTAGTTAATTTTTATAATTATTATTATTGTTGTTGTTGTTGTTATTATTATTATATAAATACTTTGAAGCTTGAGTTATAGTGGGATGTCCGTTTAGCTAGCATATTGTAGGTTTTAGTTACTTTTTTTAACAGATTAAGTAATTTCTCAATTACAACCGCCTTTACTACAGCTGCTGTATTATTTAGTATCTATGAAAGCATGCATACTTTGGTTAAATACATGTTATAGTCATATGTGAATGATTGATATTTATAAGTTGGCCTATTACTATATATCCACAATGTGTTAGTGGAATGTTTCAAATCTGAATAAGGTGTGGGTCCCTATATACACTTATGTTTTACTTACCGACACTTCCTTTATCATAGGATTTTAAACTTTTTCTACTAATGTAAACAACCTTAAGAAACACAAATACTTTGACAGATATTCCTAACTTTCCATAGTTCATTCGGTTAGTGCCAAATTAAATAAGAGAAAAATATAAATTTGACGTTATTTACATCTCTTTCTTTCAATTACATTACTGGCATTAGGGATGGTTGACGATGACAATGCTAACCCGCATGTTAATTTTTCTTATTTACCGCCTAGCCTATATAGATTGGATAATTCATAAATTATTACAGATCAATACATCAGGAATAGAACAATGAATTTATGATGAATGAACAGATCTTCTCACCCTCCTCTATTCCAACCCGTATCGATTCATGCATGTATATATAAATAGAATTACAAACATAAACACATACGACATACAATGCGTGTCTATGTTTGCATTGATGTGGCATGTGTATATGTATCAATATATCAAAATGCTAACTTCTACAATGTCATCGAAAAATTATGCGTTTTGCCATCGATTTCAATTTTTCACAAAAAACTTTACTTTGTAAGTACTAAAAAACTTTACTTTGTAAGTACAATAAATTAAAAACCCGAAAACATGTACTTAATTTAAAATTGTTATAAGCCATGCTTGGATACCCATAAAAACTAACTAATAAATTTTGCTTATTTGGATACTTACTATGAACTTCCAGTCTCCCTTCCAACTTAGTAACTCAATTAACTTAGTTAAATTGGTTAATAATTCAAAAGTCAAAGTATGTCATATGTGAATAAAGAAATTTAGGATGTTAAAATGTTTCATAGAACGCTATACATTTCTATAATATTACGAAGACATTATATTTTTACACTTCTATAGATCAAAAGACAAAATCGACAATGAAACAATCGATTCTCGATTATTTTGGAGTGAATTTAAACTAAGATACAATTTTAAGCTTAGATTTAAAGCGGAACAAATATTTTAAATAGAAACTTGTAACTGATATCACGGTGCTATGAAATGATGCTAAATAAAAAGGGGCTATTAATCCTAGCTCTCATATATATTTTATGACAATATAGTAAAATACATGTAGATGCAGCACAATATGCTTTAATATTGTAAGTCTACTCTAAGCTTTATTTTCAGATGCATTATTGATTTCAGTGTTGGATTGGATATTTGTTGGCAATACCCAAGCATTGAAGATGATATATCCAAAAATGAAAAAAAAACTAGGTAGAAGTAAACCACTTTAGACTCCACTCATTTGAAGCTTTAAGACAAATAATAAACTTTTAGCAAATAAAATAATTTAGAATGTTATGGTTCCCTAATAATATGAACTAAAATAAGACCCCATGAATTATTATAATCTAAAAAGGACATTAGTGGATGATAGAACATAAATAGCAATGTTTAAAATTAGATAATAATCTTGAATCCTAGGAGAACGGCACTACAGTAACAATGCCAAGATGGGCCTTCTTAACTGATTTCAACACTTGCAAACTGGAGGATGGTAAGATTACAATGTCATCATAAGGTGTCTCTCTGTGATTTTCAGTTTCAAATCTTGATAAGTATAAATTTCACTGCAATGCAAAATTTCACTGCAATGCATAAAATGGAGATAACCAAACGAAAAAAAAATTGAAACTTACATTGCAAGGTATTTGCCATCATCTTATACATTAAATGCACAGATTGAACTTCATGTAATCTCCTTTTTCCAACTCCTTGCCAAATGTCAGTGCTCCATGGGCTTATATCCACCATCACTTGCAAAATATTCAAAAAAAATGAAACAACCAAATAAGGAATTGTCAAGATAAATATCACCAAGATTTGCAATAACCAAGATTTTCACCCTATAAATGCATTAATAGTTAAGACCAATTTGTATTTGAAACAATTAACTAATATTAATAGTAATATACATTTTCACGCTGTAAACTAGCGTGAGCCACATGTGTAGACAGATCCCATACCCTACAAGGCCCTTTAGGATCAAAGGACACAAGAAACTTTGAATCAGCGTTGAAATGAGCTTTGAAAGTTAAGAAAGTAAATTAGTAGTTAAGAAAATGAATTTGTTTGGTTAAGGACACAATTTTCTAGTTTATAAGTTGCATGTATGCTTTCGAGAAACAGGTAAAGAAATATCAATGAACATGAATAGTAATCAAGACATACCACAGATGTCATGCCATTCATGAAATCTTTAAGTGTATCATGTACTAACAGGCTTCCTGTCCAACAAATATTTTACCAATAAACCCATGCCATAATATAAAGTGCATTCTCAAACATTAATTCTTATATCTTGTTGCCACACGACTCTTCCTACCTATGATTCCCTAATGTTGGATCTTCCCCATCTGTAACGGATGATGAAATATTGAATAATTAGGACCATATATCTATTCTCAATCTAACCCAATAGAAAATAGGTATGGAAAAATGAAAAAGGAAAGGAAAAATAAAATCCAGGAGAATTGGGCATCTCTTATTTAGTCACGAAGTAGCAATTATTTTTATGTAGCTTGATTTAAAAAGAAAGAAAGAGTTTGTTAAATCGTAGAGCAACTTAAACTAATAGCGATTTATTGCATAACTAATATTTGGGCCCTAATTATTGGTGGTAAATAGTTGTCCCAATATATGAATAAGACAATATCATTATTATGAACATTGGGCAGTGAAATTAATCAGAATATGATCTTAAATGCTTTGATATACTAAACATTTACAATAGAAATACAACTTATAAAGCAAGATAAAATATAACTGGTTCCTTAACCCTATTTAGCAATACAAATTAACATAATATTAGTACTGTCTATAGTGCGCAAAATTGATTCTCATTCACATAAACAATTTCATGAATGATCACCAGCAATATGATAACTAAGAAGAAATAAAACTTATAAATTGAGAATGGTTAGTAATTTGATCGATTGAAGTCAACAAAGTCGTACCATTAGGGCTTTTATTCCTACGTCGGAAATTACGCATCCTCCGTTAGTAATAAGTGAGTTTCCTAAACTTTTCAGCTAGCTCTAGGGCATGTTCAGTACCATCGAAGTCGCCGTGGGATTCCCAATCGAAGGCAACGTGGTTGAGAAGAGCATCGGGGTAGTGGTGCCATGCTGCGTGCCGGTGAGTGGTGCCCTATATTTTGATGAGGCCCAAAACAGATGCCTTCTCCGCTTTACCCAAAGGTTGGCCGTGGGTTTATGAAGGAGGATATGGTTAGAAGGAGCGATTTGGGGATTTCTAAGAGAAATAAGCTTTCTGGTTTAATAGACGAAAAAGAAGGGAATGAAAAGGAAGAGGGAAGATGGAATTAATTTGTGCAAATGGCGGCCTATGAAAATAATTGGGGTTGATCGCTTTGTAAAGCGTAATCTACTCCAGAGAAAACAAATAAGATGGTGTAGCTTTTGAAGTGAGGACGATAATTCGAAGGTGGATAACAGTTTGGTTTAGGATCTGTTGATTTTGTAATTATGGAGAGAGAATAATTTGAGAAAGAGGGAAGAGGGAAGAAAAAAAAGAGGGAAATAATTTAAGGAAGAGGGAAGAGCAAAATAATTAGATGAGGATGCGGCCAAAGGAAATAATTGGTGGTAGAAAGCATTATGCAACCAAACACTGGCTCCAAATAAAAAAATTAGAATAAACAGTAACACAATGAAACGACGCGTTATAAATTAGCATTACAAAAGATTGTTTTTCTTGTAGTGCCTCTTATTGGCACACTCTTTGTCAATATTGGAACCACTTTAACAACTGTGTACACGGAGGAAACTCCAGAACGAAGTGGTTGGATTTGGCGTCGTTTGCTGGATTTGAAGAAAGAGAACAATGATGGATTGGCCTGACACTTGTGTCAATTTGAAATGACTAAAACAGGAACCGTACTGGCCAATGAGGTTAGCTACCTCTAGCGGACACACTTCTTCGTATTACTATTATAACATTGTTATCGATTGGTGCGCACCCTCGGATTTTGGGAGTGTTGGATGCGGTGGGCCGTTAGGGGTTACCACCAGCTGGGAAGGGTAAATTGGTAGTATCCTACCTTGGGCATTGTATCACGTGCCTTTTCATACTTTTATCCTTATACGAGACCCCTATGATTTTGGTTTAGTGTTGTCGTATCACGGTGCATCATTGACTACCGACGTGCTACTGGTGGTGTTAAATGCAAACTGTACGCTAATGCTTAAAAACGCATTAAGGGGGATTAATGTAAAGCCTTAACGTTGAGAAAAATATTTATTTTATTGATTAGACATTATATATGTAGTGTATTCTACTACATATAAATATTTTAACGGATCCTTAAGAGATGGAAAATCCCGTAACATCTCTTGAGTTATTGCACGCACGTTATACACAAGATAGGAGATGTAAAACCCCATAAATATCTCTGACGCCATGGTATTCATGTTATATGCGATATCAATTTGACTCACATAAGAATATTTTAGTCGTGACTCGAGTGTTTTGTCTTTTCATTATGCTCGGGTCAGCCCTAAGTATTTCAGCACACCGAAGATCATTTTCTAGAGGACGAAGACGAAGATTTGGTATATTATTACTATTATAATTCCCTGAATCATGTTGTTCTGCTACATTATTTATTTATCCATGTTGTATATTTAACTCTGATAAATGTGTATAAATTATAATCAAATGTATAATATAAACAGCTTCATGAACTGTTTATTTGATTATTATATTTTATCATTCCGCTGCGAGATTCTGTGTTTGTTTTCTTCTTCTTTTCTTATTTTTCTTAATTAACCCCATTGATTATCTATATTTTGGATTGTTTAAGTTGGACATGTGTGGATTATTATCGATTTAAACCTTCCAAAATGTGGGTCGTCACAGTTGGTATCAGAGCGAGGTTAAGCGAGAACCTTGGCTTTGATGGGGTAACTTATTAGAGATAAGGTTATGTTTGTACCAAAATTGGGCACAACACTCTTCGGAAGTCTTTGAAGAGATAAAGTGAAGAAATTAAATGAAAAAAGAGGAATTATCTAACAAAAACTCCAAATTTCAGAAATGAGAATAATAAAAGTGCAAGGAGACACAAGAATTTAGAGTGGTTCGGCGTATAGCCTACGTCCACTCTGAAGTAGTTTGCTTTATTGATCTTTCCTTTATGTTTACAAGTGAATTCAATGATTTACAATAGTCAATTGTGATTTGCAGTAGAAAATTATGTTCGTGGCAGCAGCAATTGATTTCAGATCTGGATCTGGCGGAGTCCGGGCGTTGGAGATCTCAAAAAGGAATAAGAACCTCTTTTTTGTTGGCTTTAGGGGTCTATTTATAGGTGTAGGAGGCTGATATTTCGCTCAGATCTCGGGAGACCCTCTCTGGCACGTGATCAGGCCCATTCGCCCAAGCACGTGAAGTTTCGGCCCGATCCGTGATCGACACGAACAGATTTCGACTCGCTCAAGATTTCGTTCAATGGAGTCAAAATTTGGCGTGGACATTCTTTAGCATGCACGTAGTCTTCTGTGAAAATTTCATAGCATTTGGACTTGTAGATTGGGAGATATGATCGATACGAAATGGAGTTTTCAGTGGGCTGTTTCCTTCAACTCGCTCCTGTTTCGAACCGCTTCCCTTCGACTCGATGACGTGGCACTTCCTGGATTGCTCCGCCTTTGACACCACTTTGAGCGAGTCGAAGCGCACACTGATTTGAGCGAGTCGAAGTGTACAATGGTTGATCGAGTCGAAGTGCATGGTTCGATCGCTTCGAGTAGTGTCTTTGCCAACCGGAGCTGAATTCGATGGAGTCGAATAGCTGTTTGAGAGGAGCGAGTCGAAGTTGATGGAGTTGACCAGGGGTTTGAAGTGAGCGAGTCGAAGAAGGTACCTGAGCGAAGCGAGTCGAAACAGGTACTTCAGATGGTAGTGGAGCGAGTCGAACAGGAACGAGTCGAAGTTGGTATCTGAGGGAACCAGAGCGAGTCGAAGGAGCGAGTCGAACGGTATTTAATTTTCGCCCAATATTGCATCCTTCATAACTTGAGCATACGAACTCGGATTGACTTGAGATTTTAAACGTTGGCTCCCACGGCTCAGCTTGTCATGTCCTACCAATTTTGGCTCGATCCAGACTCGGACAAAATTCATCGATATCCGTAGTGAGCCCATATATAACCGATCTCTGGGATGGACCGTCACTGGTTACTAGTCAATTCCTCGGTGTTACGGCCTTGCCAAAAGGCGGGATAACATTTGCCCCCCAAAGTACGTCTTTTGGGAACATGAAGTGCTTTGAAATACTGCCATCTCTGCTCTGAATAGTTATTGTTTCGTCGATGAAAGCTATAATCTTTGAACGTTCTTCTTGATAATGTAAACCGTTGACTGATGTACGATGTATTGTTGCAATCTTTGAATTCAACACTGTCGAATTGGGTTCCGTTGTCCGTAATAATGGTGTGTGGGAGACCGAATCGACAGATGATGTTACGAACCACGAAGTTGATTACTTTCTTCGTTGTAATGGTAGCGAGAGCTTCGGCTTCAGCCCACTTTGTAAAGTAATCCACTGCCACGATGGCGTACTTCGCACCACCTTTTGCCAGAGGTAGAGCACCGATGATGTCGATGCCCCACATTGCGAACGGCCATGGGCTGACCATTTGCGTTATCTCAGTAGGAGGAGCCCTAGGGATTCGGGCGTATTTCTAGCACATATCACATTTCTTTGCATAGTCCAACGCATCACGATTCACGGTAGGCCTGTAATATCCATAGCGAAGTATTTTCTTAGCAAGTGCTTGCCCCCCTGTGTGATTGCCACATTCTCCCTCGTGCACATTGTGCAATACTTGTTTAATTTCGTTGTGAGCGATACACCGAGTAGAGGGACTGAGTACCCCCTTCTGTACATGAGCCCATTCTGGATGGTAAATCGTGAGGCCTTCCGAAGGACTTGTCTCTTTTCGCTCCTGCGCTCTGGCAGGGTTCCGTGCTCAATGTAATTCCTGAGTGGAGTCATCCATGAATCCTTTTCGGGAATGATTTCGCATACCCGGTTTATTTCCGCCCGGTCGATACTTGGGGAAGATAGCGTTTCTACGGGAACTAGTCCCATTTGTTGTGCTTCGCCTGTGCTGGCTAGCTTCGCCAACGAATCGGCCTTTTGGTTCCGTTCTCGAGGTATACTGTAGATGGTATAGTAATTGAACCGGTCTAGCACTTCCTTAACTCGAGCTAAGTAAGCAGCCAGCCTTCGATCTCTTTCTTGATACTCTCCTCGTACCTGACACACAACTAATTGAGAATCACAATAAATTTCCACTGCGATAATTCTTAAATCTCTCGCAAGTTTCAAGCTAGCTAGGTGGGCTTCATATTCAGCTTCATTATTAGTTGCATGGAAATCGAACTTTAAGGCGTAACATATGGATCGACCTTCGGGAGTTTCAAGCACAATACCAGCGCCTGAACACCGGTCGTTTGATGCTCCGTCGGTATAAAGTTTCCAAACGTATTCAGGGGATTTACTGGTTTCGGGAAAGTCCTCTGAAATGGTGAATTCAGCCACGAAATCAGTGAGGACTTGTCCTTGGATTGCTCGTCTCGGAGTGTAGGTAATATCAAACTGACTCAGCTCGATGTTCCACTTGAGTAACCTACCAGACGTCTCAGGCTGCAAAAGGACCTGTCGTAACGGCTGGTCGGTGTAAACAATAATGGAATGTGCCTGGAAGTATGCTCGGAGTTTTCTTGATGCAATGACAAGGCAGTAAGCCAACTTTTCCAGTTTCGGATAATTTCTTTCAGCCCCAGTCAATCGTTTGCTAACATAGTATACCGGTTTCTGTATCTTGTCTTCTTCTCGGATTAATGCAGCGCTGATAGCGTTTTTTGATATCGCCAAATATACGAACAACTTTTCTTGGTCGATAGGCTTCGACAGTATTGGTGGTGTGGACAGATGTTGAACTAGTGCTCGGAAAGCACCCTCGCACTCTGCGGTCCATTCAAAGTTTCGTTTCCCTTTTCGGATCAGGTCGAAGAAGGGAATGCATTTGTCAGTGGATTTTGAAATGAACCTGCTCAACGCTGCTACCTTTCCATTGAGACTCTGGACTTGCTTTATAGTCTTGGGAGTTTCAAGATTTCTGATTGCCCAAATCTTTTCAGGATTAGCTTCGATTCCTCGGGCGTTGACAATGAACCCGAGGAATTTCCTGGATGCAACTCCAAAGTGACATTTCAGTGGATTTAGCTTCATTTTGTATTCTCGGAGTATGTTGAACATAGTTTCCAGGTCCTTAACATGGTCGGTGGAGAGTCGTGACTTCACAAGCATGTCGTCCATATATACTTCCATGGTTTTCCCGATTTGATTGGCAAACATCCGATTGACCAATCGTTGATAAGTAGCTCCGGCGTTCTTGAGTCTGAATGGCATAACCTTGTAGCAATAAAGTCCCAGATTGGTCACGAAGCTGGTGTGTTCTTGATCAGGTAAATGCATTGGTATTTGATTGTAGCCAGAGTATGCATCCATGAAGGATAAAAGCTTGTGTCCAGTTGTCGAATCCACTAGCTGATCAATTTTGGGAAGTGGGAAACTGTCTTTGGGACATGCTTTATTCACATCTGAATAATCGACACATGTTCTCCATTTTCCATTCGCTTTCCGATGAGCACGGGGATCGACACCCATTCAGGATATAACACATCTCGAATGAATCCGTTCGCTTCAAGCTTTTCTACTTCCTCTTTAAGGGCGGCAGATCTCTCTGGATCCATACTGCGCCTTTTTTGTTTGACCGGGACATGCCGCGGGTCAACGTTCAAAGTGTGGCTCGCGATGTCCGGCGAGATCCCACACATATCAGAATGTGTCTAGGCAAATACGTCAAGATTCACCCACAGAAATTCAACCAATTCCTCTTGAGTTTGCTGGCTAAGCTGAGATCCAATCTTTATTATTTTTGAATCATCGTCATTGTCAATTGGGACATCAATCGTTAGTTCGGCCGGGGATGCTTGACTTTCTTTAGATTCTCCTTCGTCTTCAGTTTCTCTCGGGTTAAGATCCTTGAGGAATTGGCTGGGGTGCCCGGGCCTGGGCCCGGGCGTTAATTGTCAATTATCGGCGAAACGGACGCAGAGAGATTCCTCTACGTCCTTTCCCTTCTCCTTCCGCTGCGCCTCCCGCAGCTCAGCGACATAACAGGCTCTGGCAGTGGCCTGATCTCCCTGAACGATTCCTATTCCATGATCAGTGGGAAATTTTAAGATCAAACACCATGGGGCAATGGCTTTTCTGAATTCAGCGAGGGCCGGTCGGCCCAAAAAAGCATTGTAAGGGGAGTCTATGTCCAGAACGATGAACTGCAACATCCGTACTCTCCAACGTTCTCCTACTCCCAACTCTACTGGCAGTTCCACCATCCCAGTGGGAATTGTGGCACTTCCGTTGAAACCATGGACTCGAGATTGACAAGGCTTCAAGTCTGTGGCTTCCATCTTCATTTGATTATAAGCTCGCTTGAACAAAATATTCAAAGAGCTTCCATTGTCAACTAAGATCCTTTTTATCCAAGCAGGACCCACTTGTGCTGAGATGACCGGTGGATCAATAGTGGGAGCTTCGACTTTATCTGCTTCTCTGCTCCTGAACACGATGACATCCGTCATCGTTTTCTGTTGCTTGGCCGGAACCCCCTCATCAAAACTACTGCAACATTCGAAGTCCGCATGCCTGATAGAACTGGCATACGACTCCATTTCCTTCCAGCTTCGATCTACTGGGTGAGGACCGCCACTTATCGTATTGATGACCAACCTCCCGTCTGCACGAGCGGGTTCCTCCTGTCTCTCCTGATTTGGCACACGGTTCTGATTTGTCGGGCCCGCACCACCGTATTGCGGCTCCCGTACATACTGATCCAACTTCCGCTCACATATCAGTTTTTCGATGAGGTCTTGTAAGCGATGACACTCATTGGTGTTGTGGCCATAACTCTCATGGAATCTACAGAACTTTCCTGTTTGGATTTGTCTTTCAGTTGGTGGTTTCGGGGCAGGCTTCTTATATTGCATGGTATTGCAGGTCTGCAAATACACATTTTCTTACGACGTGTTCAATGGAGTGTAGTTTTCGTACATGGAAGCTCTACACCGTGGTCCACGATCCTGATCGCGTTTTTTGTTCTGATTTCTATTGTCCCTCTGCTGATTCTGTTTATTTTGGACGTTCAACTGAACTTTTCCAGAACTATCTCCGGACTGTTTAACAGCGACGTTACTCTGGATACCTTCGATGTTGTGTCCTGCGTCATCCTGCTTCCTAGACTATTTCGCATCCTCCCTTCTCAGGAATTGGGCTGCCTTGGAATAGAAACAGTCCAATGATGCAGGCGGTTTCCCAGCTAACCAACTTCCAAACTCGGAATCAGCATCAATCCCCTTAGTCAGAGCCATCAGGATAGAGTTATCGTTGGGGTTGCTTATTTCTGCACACGCAGCATGGAATCGCTCCAAGTAACGTCTAAGCGTTTCTTCGGGAGCTTGTGTAACACTAGACAGAGTGTTAACGTCCTTTGGCCTCGCCACATGCATGCGGAATTGTTCGACAAACTTGGTGGCCATTTGGTCAAAGTTAGAGATGGATCGTGGTGGCAAACGAGTGAACCACATGGTAGCGATGCCCCCTAGGGAAATGGGGAAACTAGGCACTTCACTGCGTCATCAGCTCTAGCAGCATTCATCAGCCACTTGTATTTCAGGACGTGTTGATTGGGATCGGAACTCCCTTCATAAACTAGCAAGGCTGGCAACCTGAAGTGCCGAGGTGGCTTAGCATATAAAACATCATCGGTGAACGGGGTATGACTTCGGGAGATTCCCCAATCGTCATTAGAGAGACCTTGACTTTCACGGATCATTTGGCGGATCATCGCTGGTATATCCGGCGTTCGGACACTTGGAGCATGTTGTGCCAAGGTGTGGTCGGGTTCCACAGCGCGAGTCTGGACCGGACGTGGTCGACGGTCCGTGCCTCCCCTCCTTGGTTCAACATCCTCAGGGACATAAGGTTCAGGAGTCTGCTCTCGTTGGCTATGTTGAGGATCAGCTTGGCTTCTAGCATCACCTCCCTGTCCGGCAATGGTGGTAGTAGCAATGTTGTCGGACACATGATAAGGAGCAACTCCTCCTCGATTTGAAGGTTCTATGCGAAGGCTAACGGATGGTCCAGCTCTAGGTTGCCCAAGGTTTGAAGCAGGTTGGTGTCCCGTGGCCTGGGTGTAGCTTCCACCAAACCGTGGGCGTGTGGATCTAGTTTGGCCATCGGAGGAGGCTGAACTTTCTGTGGAAGAGTGAGAACCTAGGTCTCTTCTAGATCTTCTTCGCCTTTGGCGATTTAGATGGTTAGCCAACTCCGTGTTGGCGCGTAGTTGTTCCGCTAGCTGCTGTCGACTTTGGGTCAATTCTTGAAGCAATGTCTGGAATTCTTGTCTAGTGATTGGACTTGATGGATCTGAAGGTCCTGTAGCATTTTGGTTGGATGGAGGTGATTGCACGGGATTTTGTCGGTCCCGTGCTCCTTGATCAACAGCTATAGAGGTGGTACGTGTGCTCACCATAATGAATTGACGAAGTACTTTTCTAGATCTGATTGCAAATCTGAATAGAATGGAAGGGCTTCAAAGTTCTAGATCTGGATCTTCTTCTTAGATTTATGCAATCCAATATAGATAGGAGATCCAAAGAGCATGAGAAAATTTGGGTTCTTCTTAGTGAAAGCACCAAAGTGTTTGTACCAAAATTGGGCACAACACTCTTCGGAAGTCTTTGACGAGATAAAGCGAAGAAATTAAATGAAAAAAGAGGAATTATCTAACAAAAACTCCAAATTTCAGAAATGAGAATAATAAAAGTGCAAGGAGACACAAGAATTTAGAGTGGTTCGGCGTATAGCCTACGTCCTCTATGAAGTAGTTTGCTTTATTGATCTTTCATTTATGTTTACAAGTGAATTCAATGATTTAAAACAGTCAATTGTGATTTGCAGCAGAGAATTATGTTCATGGCAGCAGCAATTGATTTCAGATCTGGATCTGGCGGAGTCCGGGCGTTGGAGATCTCAAAAAGGAAGAAGAACCCTTTTTTTGTTGGCTTTAGGGGTCTATTTATAGGTGTAGGAGGCTGATATTTCGCTCAGATCTCGGGAGACCCTCTTTGGCACGTGATCAGGCCTGCACGTCAAGCCCATGAAGTTTCGGTCCGTTCCGTGATTGACACGAACAGATTTCGACTCGCTCAAGATTTCGTCCAATAGAGTCGAAATTTGGTGTGGACATTCTTTAGCATGCACGTAGTCTTCTGTGAAAATTTCATAGCATTTGGACTTATAGATTGGGAGATATGATCGATACGAAATGGAGTTTTCGGTGGGCTGTTTCCTTCGACTCGCTCCTGTTTCAAACCGCTTCCCTTCGACTCGATGACGTGGCGCTTCCTGGATTGCTCCGCCTTTGACACCACTTTGAGCGAGTCGAAGCGCACACTGATTTGAGCGAGTCGAAGTGTACAATGGTTGATCGAGTCGAAGTGCATGGTTCGATCGCTTCGAGTAGTGTCTTTGCCAACCGGAGCTGAATTCGATGGAGTCGAATAGCTGTTTGAGAGGAGCGAGTCGAAGTTGATGGAGTTGACCAGGGGTTTGAAGTGAGCGAGTCGAAGAAGGTAGCTGAGCGAAGCGAGTTGAAACAGGTACTTCAGATGGTAGTGGAGCGAGTCGAACAGGAACGAGTCGAAGTTGGTATCTGAGGGAACCAGAGCGAGTCGAAGGAGCGAGTCGAACGGTATTTGATTTTCGCCCAATTTTGCATCCTTCATAACTTGAGCATACGAACTCGGATTGACTTGAGATTTTGAACGTTGGCTCCCACGGCTTAGCTTGTCATGTCCTACCAATTTTGGCTCGAGCCGGACTTGGACAAAATTCATCGATATCCGTAGTGAGCCCGTATATAACCGATCTCTGGGATGGACCGTCACTGGTTACTAGTTAATTCCTCGGTGTTATGGCCTTGCCAAAAGGCGGGATAACAGGTTAGTAGTACCCTAGAATGAGTTTGAGTGTATAGATATGAGCGCGTATTTGTTAGTGAATATAAAAATTATTTTATATTGTGTTGGTTAATTTGTTGAGTGGCTTATGGATTCTAGTCAATACGAGTAATTAACGTTATTGATAGGGATCTCTAAACACTTGAACAGATTAATTCGACATAGTATTGTTTTGAAATTGGGTAAATGAAATAATTTTACCTTGATTATATTTTACATATAAAGGAATAATTTTCAGAAATTATTATGGTATATATAGTGTGTTTGGTTATTAGGAATAATAATATTGATTATTATCATTAATTGGGTGTTGTGCCTTAATAAAAGATGTTTATTATAAAATAAACAATGATAAAACATTTGTGAAATGTTTTAAGGAAGTGAAATTTTATAAGTATAATTTATAAAGGTGACTTATAAATTAAAATGGATTTAAATTAAGAATTTTTGAATCTAAGATCCGGAAATTTTAAAAATGGTTTTCAAAGTGTTGGAAAAATATAGTGATATTAGTTGAAAAATATTTATGAAAAATGTTTTTAAAAGGATTTTTAAAAGGAATGAATTTAGTACTTCTCTCTTCTGTCGTTGGGAAATAATTTCGGTGATGACTGCGCAGCATCATCGACGTTCATTTTCGAGTGTTAAAGTGGGGGAGACTTTTGACAAGCTTTGCTATGAAATTGTTTTGATAAACGGATTTTGGTTTAAACTCCAAAAGTATGATTTGATATACAAAAGATATAAGTATATATACTTATTTCAAATGATTTGAAATGAACCTAGTATTTAAAATTTTCAAGTTCTGTTAATTAACAATCTTCGAATTATTTGAATGAAATGAAATATTTGAATAACCAGAACTTATAAAATAAGAGAATTAAGAAATCTAAGCTAAATGTTTTGAGAAACTTTAGAGTTGAAGTTTGCAACTCTAAAATTGAAAGTAAAGAAAATTTAAACAAGTTAAAATAGTGAACATTCAAATTAAGTAAAATGAAGCAGACTAATTTGTATAATACCAAATTGCATTCTAATAACATATAATAAGACTTACCAAATGTTAAAATTTAAAATAATGATTTAGATATGTAATGAGATATTATACAAGTAAACAAAACTTAAAAAATAATTAAAATGTATATAAATGGAAATTTAGTTGTAATAATAAATGTTAAATACTTAATTAGTATGGTATGAAATGATTAATGACTAAATGGAACAAGTAAGTGGAACTTAAGAAGGTAGACAAATGAATTAAATAATATCTTTGTAAATTGGTTATAGAATTGAATATAAATTTGCAAAGAAATCTTGAAATTGAATTTGTAACTTTTGAGATAATTATAAACTTAGATAAAGTCATATATAAGGAGTTGGAATTTTATAGAATGATTATAAACTAAAGTGATGACCAATAAAATATTTCACAAATAAATTTGTTATTAAATGAATTGTGAAAATAAATGTGAATTAAGTTGAAAAGAAACTTAAGTAAGGATATAAGAAATAATTCATTAATGATGTTGATGCTAAAAATGGAGATATGAACATTATAATTCAAATGTTTCTCGAAAATGTAAAGTAAAGTTTATTGTTTATAACTTTGATAAATGTTAGTTAAACTAGATGTTAAATTAATTGAATATGGATGTTAAAGGAAGGAAGCTAATATTGAATTATGAAATGAACTTTAACTTATGAAAAGCTAATCGAAATGAATAAATGGAAGAATTTAGTGAATTGTATTAATAAAATGAGTAAATGAAATAACATTGATTTAAAATGAAAATGAACTTGAGTGTAGAATGAATGTGAATAAATGAATTGATATTAGATGTTGCTAAGTGTAAAATGAAACAATTGAAATTTAACAAATTGAATTGAATAAATTGAATGCAAATGAAATAGATTTGAATAAATTGGAAGTACACCAAGTAAATGTTAACAAAAATTAAATGTTATTAAAAAATGAAAAAATGAAGTGTATAAATTGAAATATGGACATTGGAAGAAGTAAATTAACATAGTTATGAGTTAATTGGATAAATTGGATGAATATCATTAATGGAATGGTTTCTTTGTTGTAAATAATTGTTTTAACAATTTTGATTGCATATAATTGGTGTTTTGTCGTGTATTGGTGCTAATGTTTATGATTTAGATTAAAAATTCATGCTATGTGATTCTATTAAACTCATATATGCTTTCTACATCTTTATAAGTGACTAATATTCAAATTTTAGTTGAGATAGGTACATACGAAGACCGTTTGGACATATACGCGGGTTTTATATGCTTTTGCCTGCTTAATACGAGCGAACTCGCTCGTATTAATAATAATAAGGTATACATCTCGGATTACATACCGCGTTTTTATATTTTCCCTACGGGATGCCTCATCATTGAGATGAGATGTATATTTGATATATGTGATATATATTTGGGTTATATATTGGATTGTAAAATTTTTCCGATCGAACCGCGCAAAGGAGACTCTACCGAAATTTTCCGTAAATCCAGGAGTTGGAAATTTTTTGAGGTTTTGGAAAATTTTATAACTTGTTTTCTATATAAGTTGAAATTTATGCAAAACCGATATCGAAGTGTCGTAGCGAGAGCATGGTAATAGTTTTGTAAATAAGATGTTTATGTTTAAGTTAATTATTTTGAGGGAATATATTGTATGTTAAATTCTGTACTTAACGCCTTTTCGAGGAAGAAAAGTTTTCAGTGGGGGTGAATGTAATGACCCCGACTTTTTTGTTATTCGAAATTGTTTATTTAATTGATTTTAAATACTGAAAATTAAATTTTATAGATTTAATAACTTGAATTTCAAATATAATAATTTATTGGATAATTTAATTGTTTAATTTAATAATTGAAAATCGTTTAAATAATTGAATATTGGGTTTTAAGCTGGATAAAAATGATTTGAAAGCTTATTAAATTCTATTTATAAGAATGAAGGTAAATAAAAATTTAAATTGAATTTAAAAGTGAATTACTCGATTTTAAAAATAACTCATTTAAATTAACATATAAAAATAGCCTTTCAGAGCATAGTCTCGGATTTCGACGAAACCAGTTCCATTGGGTCCGTAATAATGTATTATTATCAGATTTCAAATTTCGTAGTGTTTGGATTCACCGTTTGATCGTACGGGCTAAAAGCGCATTGAATTTAATATCAATAGTTTAATATTTTAGAGATTTGAATCTTTAATTGAATATGGAAAATTAAATTGATTTAAGTGATTTGAATCGATATTTTAAAAATCGAACTCGAAATTGATATAAATCGTAACGAAATTAATTTGGAATTGAAATTGAAATTAAATTGGGATTAGATTGAAATTTATTCAAGTTGGGATTAAAATTGAAATCAATTGGAACTGAAAGCAAAATTGAATTAATTCGAAATCGAAATTATTTGAATTGAAATTTGAAATCGAAGTAAAATTCGGCTTGAAATCAGAATTGAATCGATTAAATTGAAATGGAATTGAAATAGATTTAAATTAGGAAATTTGAATTGAATTTGTTTGACTTTGAAACTATTTTCAAATGGATTATTTTAGTATAAACGGTTTAAAATCTTTCTTCTTTAAATATTCATAGTATTTTTATTTTCCAAACTATTTTACTATATAAACCAGTTTTAATACTCAAACTATTTTCTATGAAACTATTTTTACTATTTAACTATTTTAAAATTATTTAAACTATTTTCTAAAAATTCAAACTGGTCAAAAGGGTGAAATGTTTATATTTAAATCTTGGATTTAAATGCAAATTGGGTTAAAGTGAAGTTATAACCTAAATTGTAATTCGAATCAAAATTTTGAAGTGAAATCGATATATGGAACTGAATTGACATTTTGAAGTAAAATATGATTTGTGAAGCGAATATGATGATTTCGAAATGGATTTGATTTTTGAAGCGAATATGATATTTTGATATCAAGTACGAACTGTTTTCGAAATGTAAAAGAACTAACCGGTGTGTAAAACGACGTTTGGTTGTTAAAGAGACCGGGGCCTCTTATTGGCATACTCGCTGTCAATATTGGAACCACTTTAACAACTGTGTACGTGGAGGAGACTCCAGAACGAGTGGTTGGACTTGGCGTCGTTTACTGGATTTGAAGAAAGAGAACGATGATGGATTGGCCTGACACTTGTGTCAATTTGAAATGACTAAAACAGGAGCCATACCAGCCAATGTGGTTAGCTACCTTTAGCGGACACACTTCTTCGTATTACTATTATGACATTGTTATCGATTGGTGCACACCCTCGGATTTTGGGAGTGTTGGATGCGGTGGGCCATTAGGGGTTACCACCAGCTGGGAAGGGTAAACTGGTAGTATCCTACATTGGGCATTGCCTCACATGCCTTGTCATACTTTTATCCTTATACGAGACCCTTGCGATTTTGGTTTAGTGTTGTCCTATCATGGCACATCACTGACTACTGACGTGCTATTGGTCCTGTCAAATGCAAACTGTATGCCAATGCTTAAAAACACGTTAAGGGGGATTAATGTAAAGCCTTAACGCTAAGAAAAATATTTATTTTATTGATTTGACATTATATATGTAGCGTATTCTACTACATATAAATATTTTGACGGATCCTTAAGAGATGGAAAATTCCGTAACATCTCTTGAGTTATTGCACGTACGTTATACACTGGATAGGAGATGTGAAACCCCGTAAACATCTCTGATTCCATGGCACTCATGTTATATGCAATATCGATTTGACTCACATAAGATTATTTTAGTCCTAACTCGAGTGTTTTGTCTTTTCATTACGCTCGGGTCAGCCCTGAGTATTTCAGCGCACCAAAGATCATTTTCTAGAGGACGAAGACGAAGATTAGGTATATTATTACTATTATAATTCCCTGCATCATGTTGTTCTGCTGCATTATTTATTTATCACTGTTGTATATATAACTCTGATGAATGTTGTATAAATTATAATCAAATGTATAATATAAAAAGCTTCATGAACTATTTATTTGATTATTATATTTTATCATTCCACTTCGAGATTCTGTGTTTGTTTTCATCTTCTTTCTTATTTTTCTTAATTAACCCCATTGATTATCTATATTCCGGATTGTTTAAGTTGGACATGTGTGGATTATTGTCGATTTAAATCTTCCGAAATATGGGTCGTCACACTTTCTCTACCGAATATATGGAGATATTTTGAACGAATTGAGGGTTCTAGTAGCCTTTAATAGATTTAGGGGTCTGCGCTAGAGTAATTTATTGTAATTATTAACTCTACAGTAAAATCTCGTTCTAAATAAAATGTGTTTTTCTTTTTGTTATAAACTTGTTGTAATATGTTATAATTAATTGTTTAATTTAAGTATATTTAATAGAAATTCATAAATATTGTGTTTGTATTAGTAGTTGCAATTGTTGTAATCATGATTAATTTATCATAATATAATGAATACATCATTTTAAAATATTCCTAGACAGGATGTATCAAGACTGGATATCGATGCATCCGTCGAGACTAGAATATGTAACGCTCTCTAAAGGTGGGGCAATGTAATATTCACGATTGTTAGGGGAACAAGGGGTTGTGTACCAAGAATTATTAGATAACTATAGACTGACTCACTCGATAGTTTTTTGTTGGTTCGTACAACGAAGGCCAAATTGAAAATATCGACATGACGGTATTACACAATTCTCTTGACTTAAGAATACTGTTGAGCTTCAATATGGAAATTCTATTTTGATTATAGTTAAATCATGGCACGACGTTCAACAACTATAGTTGGGTCGAGTGGAAGCATTGGAAGTAAAACACTATTCAATAGAGTATTCCTCTTCTCAGTTATATGAGGTTGGTATCACGGTCAACTGAAGTCAACTCAAGTAAAAATCTCTAACCAAAGTAGTTCATTTTTTATTATTGAACCAATGACTTTGTGTTTGGACTATAAAGTTTAATACGGACGATGTTGGAACTTTGACCATTACAAAATTCCATAAGTCCTAATGTGATATAGTTTTGATAAAAAGAATTGGTGTAAATAATTGCCACTACACGAATACGGACGATATTGGAATTTTGACCATTACAAAATTCCATAAGTCCTAATGTGATATAGTTTTGATGAAAAAAAATGGTGTAAATACTTGTCACTACCGTGAAATGCTTAAAATAAGTAAAATTGAATTTTACCGAAGCTATGTAAGCGATAAATTTTTCCATAATATTACACCACTAGCTAAGGTGACATTTCAATGTTAATATTTGAATTGTTTGATATTAATCGCTAACCGAATTTACACTTAAGAGTCACAGAACCGTAATGTTGAATACTCCTGGTGCCACTTGAATTAATTAATTATAATTGTTATTGATTAATCAAATTAATTAATATTTATGAAGTATTAATTATAAAATTTTATTTGATCTGTGTTGATTGGTATTAAAATAGTGCGTACATAAAAGTTGTATACACACATATCGACATACAATATCGATATGTCTTTGAATTAGATTTAAATGCATATTTATTTATCGGGCTTGAAGCACTTTAAAGGCCCGAGTATGGGCTATGATAGCATGCCATACGGGGTGTAAATGGGGTTGAATGCTTATTCGAAAGGTGTGAAATAGCAGGAGGAAAATATGGATCTAGATCCACTTTTTACTTCTTTATGTCTCAACTATTTAAACACCTTAAACCATATTTTTGTCACTTCAAATTTTAGTCTCCACCTTCATCATTTCTGGTCGTCCTTCCCGTTTATCATCCTCTATATTTTCAAGAAAATTAACACAAATTTAAATATAAGTAATAGATTTGTGGTTGACGTTTTCAGTATGGTAGCTCTTTTTGGAAGTTATGGATACAGATTCAAGGAGTTCATCGATTTAAGGTTTTAGCATGTTACAATTAGGAATTAGTCAAGGTAAATCTTTTATCTACACTTACACATACATACAGATACATACATACATATATACATATAATTGTTCATTATGTCATTTGTGTGCCTTGGCTAATATATGAATTATCATGAATCCACATATGTATGTTCTGTCTTCATTGGATGAGTGTGTGTAATAGAATTTTTTTATAAATATATATGCTTATACTATTCGGCTAGTAACTTTAAGAAAAGGTTCGAAATTTAGTTAATAATTTAAAATCCATTAAACGAAATCGATTTTTTAAAACACACACACACACACATATATATTAGTATGTAAAATCAATATAAATATATTTTGTTAATCTATATACATGATATGCTTTTTGAAATATATATATATATATATATATATATATATATTTAAATTATAATCGAATACATTACTATAATTGATATTAAAATATAATATATTGCTTATATATATATATATATGTTATAAAATGTACATAAACATATCTAATAAAAATTATGTGTATGACTTAAAATTGTTTTCGAAAAAAGATTACATTTTTTAAAGATTTTCTTATGGAAATCTTAACGAAAAAACTATTTTATAATTGTAAGTTTTTAATAAAAAAATTAATTTCGTTAAATATAATTATGGCCGAATACACACACACACACCTTAAAACTTTTATTTTTATTTTTGAAATATATAATATATATTTAGGAAATTAGTACATTGATTTAATTTTGAAATTAGTAGATATTTATTATGTAGATCTAAATTTTAAATTTAAATTCAAAATATTTATGTTAATATTTATAATTATTTTAATTATAATGCCAAATATATATATATACATATATATATACATATACATATATATGTATATTACAAATATTATTTTATATTGTATTAAGACTATATAGATACATACATCACAAATACATATTTATTTCTATATTAGATAACACAAATGTATATGAAGGGGCTAATATGTTCATTGCGGTGTAAATCCCAGAACTTATATACATGCAGTTTAAACCATGTACTCTGTATAAGTTGCACTTGCACGTACACATATGTTTATATGATACGCAAGTTATATTATATAATATAAATACGAGCGTTACGGCACGCGCTTCGCGCGTGAACTACAAATTGTATATGTTTAACGCATTCAAGTAAAAATGATTGCACAAATATTTAGTCATATTTTGCATTGAAATCATATGTATTTAGTTTGAATTTTAATTTCTGCATCTAATTATTTTTGTTAGGTTGAAATTTTCTTTATATTATTAACTAATAAAAAATTTGTAAAAAAATTATTTGTTAGATCCTATTTTTAAGTGATATTAAGAGTTGATAATACTTATAGAGGCGTTTTGAATTTGCAAAAGAGTTTAATGTTAGATCCTAATTTTAAGGAATATTAAAATTTGATAATATCTACAGAGGGCATTTTTGGTAGTTCACAATGCTACCAAAAAAGTGTGACACCAAAGGTATTGCAACTATTATTAAAGATAATAAAAAAATTTGTAAAAATTTTTATTTGTTAAATCCTATTTTTAAGTGATATTAAGAATTGATAATATTTACGGAGAGGCCTTTTGAATTTGTAAATGAGTTTAATGTTAGATACTATGTCTAAGCGATATTAAAATTTGGTAATATCTATAGATGGGCATATTTGGTAGTACACGTTGATACCAAAAAAGTGTGACACCAAAGGTATTACAACTATTATTAAAGATAACATAAAATAAAACTTTGTAACAACTCAAATAAAATATTAATTTTATTTAAAATTAGTTTAGATCAAATCTAAGTAAATTTAGATTAGATCTAAATAAATTTAGATTTCATGGGCCCAATAAGATCCAAAATGAAATATTTTTTTTGAAATTCATCCATTTAACCTGCTGCGTATTGGTCCAAATCCAATAATGGTATTAGAGCCCAATAACCTATGCGGTCTAAACTAGTCTTGTTAGGGTTAACTAATTAAGCTTGCCCATTTAGTAGTGTGTCTAGAAAAGTGGCGTCTATGCTAAGTTTGGGTAATTAAGTATCCTGCCCAACCTGGCTACCAACCTGGTCCGAAAGGTGAAGCGAGCCCAAAGGTAGCCCCTAATATAAAATGCCTAATTTAAATTGGATCTTAGGCCAATTTTCAAAATTGTTTTGAAATTAAAATTCTAAATTTAAAAGTTATATTTAAAATAATATATATATTATAAATGTTATAATCTAGTTTTCAGAAGTGTTTTGAAAATATAATAAACATATTTCAAAAATTTTAATATTAATAAGATGAATATAATTAATTAATTAATTAAACACACACACATATATATAAGATATATTATGATATATGTTACATTGACTTGAATTGTTTAAGGCAATGTAAGTGTGTGTGTGTAATAAGAATTTTTGAAATTAAAAATATTTTATTAAAATTGTTTAATTAAATAAATTAGTTAAAAGTATACATATATAATATAAACCGTTTATTTGTATATTATAAAATTAATTTAAATGTTAATTAATTAAATTGATTAAATAATATTTAATTAATATAATATTATATATAAGAATATCATATAAGTTAACTAAATTATAAAAGTTATATAATAATTGAAAGTTATATATTATGAATATATAAATTAAAGGTGGAATATTAAGAAACCCTAAATAGACTTAAGGGATAAACACATAAGTATGATACATATACCGTGATTTCGAATGCGTCCGACACTTGAATCACGAGGGTATTTCATAAGAAATACTTTATTCCATAAGTCGATATTGTTCAATATAATATATTAAAGATTATGGACCTTTAATGTAAAGTCGTCCTCTACCATTTTTATATTAATAGATTACTTGCATACTCCTTCATTGTTGAGCTTTCCTGAAGCTAGGGATGTTATATGTAATACAATTAATACATAGAGTAGACGAGGTAAGATAACCGCACTGGTTTCTTGAGATTTTCTTAAGATATGTGTATTATACTTTGGCCATCACGAAATGGTAGGTACAAGTTAATAATCTCTCTTTATTTGTTGAGCTTTCCATGAAATGGTAGGATAAGTGAATAGTCTCTCTTTATCTGTTGAGCTTTCCTCAAGGTAAAGATGAGATTAGGACAAGAGACTATGGGTTAGGAGTTGTATATGATACAACCGATAAGGTGTTATCTGTCGTATGCGAGAATATGATTTCTAAAGCTTTCCTTAAGGTCATAATCCCAAGGCGTATAAGTCATAACACCCACTAGTGAAGTCAGAAGACTTCTATGCTTCATCTTAGGGTTTGAGAAACATAAAAAACTAATGGGAGCTTATTAGTAAAATGAAATCTAATGTTTAACCTTACTAATATTATAAGAACATCTACTATGAAATTGTCATAATCTACTAAGTTAAACTTGCAGAAAAATATCCACACCCAAGCTATTTTCTAAAAATGACAAACTCATTAGTCCTACTATGTTGATTAGCTAAGAGAAATAACGATGGCATTAACTTATGGAGATCTTTGGTCGTCGATAATTGCACCTCCAAAACAACAACACATTGATGATTGTAATGACCTATCCTTTTCGACCCTTAAAAGTCGACACTAATACATCCACGATATTCACGTGCCGAGCATCATGGAAAGATAGAATGTAGGGTTGAAAGAAAGAAAAGGAAGAATAGAATCTCACATTGTGACGAGTAATATATAATGTACAACAAAACTTTACAAAGGAAAAGTTTTATATACATACATCAATTGGAGTAAACTAACTTATCATCGGCCTGGACGGGTATAACAACATATCCTTACAATTGCTGATAAATACAAAACAATTGGAGGCATCCGGCTCATCTCCTGAAGCTCCAAAGCATCCAAAACTAAATCTGGAAATATGCTCGGACTAACCCGAGCATTATAAGAAAATAACCGTGACGACCCAACATTCGGATCCTTGGGGACGCCACTTAATACATCCACGGTATTCGTGTGTCATTGTTCAAGCATCAGAAAGGCGAGACATTATGATGTAAAATAAAAGAAATAGAACAGAAAAACTCACAATGGAATGGTTAAATATACTATAAAAATAAGATAGTTCATAAAGTTACTCCCCAACATGGAGTTATCAGAGTTACAACAAAAGTACTACTACTTTCAGCCTAGGCAGTTATAATAGCTTGCTTTTACACTTGCTGATACAAAGTACACATACATAAACAAAAATCTCATAACAACGAAAATAGATAGCTAGATAGATAAGGAGCCTCCTGCTCATCCATCATCTTCAAAAGAGCCCAAAGAATCATGTCACTCCTGGACTACTCAAATAGAAATGATTATTCGAGAGTTAAGGGAAAAAAAACAACTCGGGTCAGATAATAAGTCTGGTATGAGTAAACTCAAAATAAAGGTGGATACGCAAAAATAATATATGAGACCATGCCACAAAACACGAAACCGGTTTCCTCTCATAAGAACAACATCCAGCATAAAAGCATGGACACAAATAATTAAACATCGCGAAGAGTGTAAGACACTTCCCGATGCAATTAAGAAAGAATCAATTCAAAGGTTTGAATCAAAAACAAGGAAAAGGAAATTTTCCAACAATTACTAGGAGGGTGCGCCCCTCTTAGCGAAAGTATACCCATAGAAAATATGCTTGAGAGGGTCATTTACTTTGTGGTTCTCTCGGAAAATGTACAAGTCGGACCTCGTCAACCTTACCGAGAATCTGAGTATTTCATATCTCCGCGCGCATACAACCGAATCCAATCTAGAGTATATATGAAGATACCTTAATAGGAGCTACCACACATAACTTGACGTCCACTCGCTCTTTGTTTTTAGTCATTTCCAACAAAGAATATCAACACTCAAATGAGCAACAAATCATCTTAGATTGACAATATACAAAGAAAATAGCAGAATCAAAAGTCAATAAATCAACTATCGGGAATAATCAAAATGATCGTATATGGAAATTAAATCTCATGCCCTTTCTACTACTCGTCAATTTCAAACTTGTATTATCCCTCGGTTGAAAATGAAGCCGGGAAAGTTAAGGTAGTGTTTCCTCTAAGCCTTACCTTGATGACATTTTTAACCGTCGAGATAGAAAGGCGTTTCCATATCTCGATGTTTAGTGCTAAGAATATGACTAAATCCTTTACATATAAGCGATATCACTTATGGAAATTTAATTTCTTTTCCTTTCCATAACCGAATCAAACTTTTAAACTTTTAAAAACCAAAGTTGTGCTTTGTTTTCACATCAAAAATATTTATAAAACACATTTAAAATTCTTTAATATAATTTAAAATTACCCATATTGAATCTCAAGAAGTGAAAAATAAGTTAGAACCATTCTATAAAAATTAGAAAAAATCTCACAAAAAGTGTCGCTAAATAGTATTGAAAATTTATATAAATCAGTCTCTTTTTAAAATGTAAATTTCTACGAAAATATTCAAAGCATGAATACTCTATTTTATTTTTAGAATAACATACCATAGATCTAGTATGCACTCACAATAACTTAGAGTGTTTTGAAATCAAATACACACCTTTGAAATTTTTTAAAAAACTTGACTTTTTACGGAATCGACAAAGTTAATTCTTTTCTAACTTTCGAAGACTTTAATTTTTGAGGTTCTAACTTTTTTTCCGAGCATCATGCTTTTGCACTAAAAGTGCAAAAACACGACTAAGTCTTTGTTTTGTAAAAACCCAAGCATGAGATCAACACAAAGATTTTTCAAAAAAAGGTATTTCAAAGTGTCAATATAGCGATAGTCGCTATAACGATACTTCCATAAAATATTTTATAAGTCATATATTTTCATCCAGACATTTCCCAACCAACCTAAATACGAAAGGGAATTAACATTGACGAGAAACTCTTTAGGATCTCTCTACAAAAGTCCCATGTGAATTACCTAGGTGTATATGCTTTTCGAAGTGCTTCGTAGCGACTTATTCATTACAAAGGCACTTCGACTTCCTCTTTATGTCCCCTGCAAAACAATGGTTACTTATGTCATTCGCTTTCAAGTGAGAATCAAATCTAAACATGCAAACATACACTAGTAAAATAGTAAAATCAACATTTTTATGTTTTACAAAATTTGTTGATTTTTAAACTATTTTAAAGTGAGTTTAGCTCACCTTAAATCAAGCTACAACCAAACCAAAGTAACATAAGCCTTCCTCAACCTAACAACACCCTAAGACAACACCCCTTGTGCTCGACTTCAACACAAAACTTCAATAAACCTTCCTATTTGCTCACACGACTAACTAGATGGGAGATTAGACTTCAAAGCTTGCGACTTTGGAATTGGTATGATGTATACAATATTTTTCTAGGTTTAAATTTGTATAATTTAGAGGAGAAATGAGTAGGTTTTGATATGGTTTTAGTTAAGAAAGCAAGAAGGAAGAAAGGGAAGACTTGAGAGCAAAAGGAGAGAATGAAAAGTAGGAAATGAAAATAAAGTGAAAAAAATGGAAAGGTGATAATGTTTTATTAAAATGGTAAATTACCAACCTATCCTTTTCTACTACCCTCCATTATAATTTAGACAACACACCACTTTCAACATCATGCCATCACTCATTTCTTATTTTGTGTGCATTGTCTTAGATTTTGTGCTTTATTTCTTTTTAAATTATAAATGAAAAACTTAACTTTGTTAACTTTAGTAATATTTTAAATTTGCTTTTAACTTAAACTATTTCATTAGTAAAAGAGGTTGTTACTGGTATATATGTGTACATATGTACACTAGTGTGCACAAGTTTCTCCAACAACTTTTGATCGATGAAACATCGAAAATCCGAGAAACGATTTTCGGTCACATTTTCAATTTTTCTCCGAACTACTTATTTTTGTTAAAAAATTCTAAACAAGTTTTTCTCTCTTATTTATTACACAAAACATGTTTATTTGTATTATAAAATCCATTATTTTAAAAAAATTAAATATTCTAGTTCAATATGATTAAATTTCGGGTTGTTGCATCCTCCCTTCCTTATAGGAAATTTCGTCCTTTAAATTAATCACATAAACACAAGATATCAAAAAAACACAAATGATATCATAAATTCCACACATAGATACAAGGAAAGTGCCTTCACCACATTCAGTGAGTACACTGAAAAACAACAAAGTACAAATAACTACTACGTGAACTCAGGATAAGAATCCCCACTATAGGCCTCGATTTCCCAGGTACAATCTCTAACATCTCCACTCCACTGAACCTTAACTGATTCACATCCTTTATCCTCAATCTCTTTATATCTCGAGCGATGATACGAATAGGCTGCCTAAGGATGGCTAGGTTAGGCTGAACCTCCAAATCAACTTGTTGTGCTGGTTCCACTATCATCGAAGGGTCGTGTACATACTTACATAAAGTGATGAAATACATTGTGCACATTTGATATTCTATCCAGTAACTCCATTTTATATGCAAGTATACCAATCTGGTCCAATATAGGAAAGGAGCCAATATATCGAGGGGCTAACTTCCCTATCTTTCCATACCTCACAACAATTCTAAGAGAAGAGACTTTTACAAACACCAAATCTCCCACTGAGAACTCTAGATCCTTAAGCCTTTGGTCTGCATAACACTTCTGCCGATCTTGTGCTTCCTTTATCTTCCTTCTAATATCAGCTACCTTCTCATTGGCTTCTAAGATCATGTGGGATCCAAGAACAAGTCTATCTCCAGATTCAACCCAACACGAAGGAGAACGACATGGACGACCATAAAGAGCTTTGAAAGGGGCCATACCAATGTTTGTCTGATAGTTGTTGTTGTAAGTGAATCCGATCAATGGTAAATGATCTTCCCTAGAACCCTCGAAGTATAGAATGCATGCTCAAAATAAATCCTCCAAGATTTGGTTCACTCTTTCTGTCTTCCCATCTGTTTGGGGGTGATAAGCAGTACTCAAATTTATCTTCATCCCTAAAGAAGTTTGCAGTCCCTCCCAGAACCTACTAGTTAATATTGGGTCTCGATCACTTACAATACTACAAAGAATCCCATGGAGTCTCACAGTCTCCTTCACATATGAACTTACTAGACTTGTAGCAGTCTTAGTTGGTTTAACAAAAATGAAATTGGCACTCTTGGTCAGTCGATCGACTATAACCTAAATGCCTTCGTTACCTCTTCTTAACTTAGAAAGCCTATCAATAAAGTCCATAGAGATCTGCTCCCACTTCCACTTCGGAATCTCAAGTGGCTGAAGTAGTCCAGCCGACTTCTGCTAGTAATTCTTAATTTGTTGGAAGTTTGCACAATGAATCACAAAGATCAAAATGTCTTGCTTCATCCCATTCCACCAAAATACTCTCTTCATATCCTTGAACATCTTAGTCACTCCTGGATGAAAAGATAACTTTGAACAGTGGTATTCAGCTAACACATCTTGCCTAAGTCCATCAAAGTCTAGAACACAAATATACCCATTCATTTTCAATATACCCCGGGGATCAATCTTAAAGCTAAAAACAACACCTTCTTCAACATCCTTCTTAAGTCGAGCCAAAATAGGATCTACCTCTTGAATAGATGCAGTCCTTTCCATCATAACTGACTTAACTTATAAGTTTGCAGCCATTGCTACATTTCTACTCCGCGCATTAACAATGGCATTTACTTTCCCAAGCGTATAAAGAATCTCAAGATCATAAGAATCAAGAAACTCTAGCCATCTCTGCTGCATCAAATTCAAATCTTTCTAGGTAAAGAGGTATTTTAAGGATTTGTGGTCCATGTATAACTCGAGCTTTTCACCCAAAAGATAATGCATCCGCATCTTAAGTGCAAAGACAACGTCTAAAAGCTCCAAATCGTGCATAGCATGATTTTTCTCATATGGCTTTAGCTGTCGACTCGCATAGGCAATAACTTTCCCATGCTGCATCTCTCCTAATCTGGTTCCACAAGCATCCATATACATGGTTAAACCTTCGCTCCCATCTGGAATGGTTAAAACAGGATCGCTAGTATACTTCTCCTTCAATTCATTGACTACTTGATCACACTTAGAAGTCCAAACGAACTTAACGTCTTTCTTTGTTAACTTTGTCAGATGAGATGCAATCTTTGAGAAGTCTTCGATAAACCTACGGTAAAAACCCACTAATCCGAAGAAATTTCTAACTTCCATCACACTTTCGGGCTTCTTCTAGTCTTGAACTGTAATAAATTTAGCTAGATCCACTAATATGCCTTCCTTTGAAACAACATTCCCCAGAAACCTAACTTCAAATTTCCAAAAATGGCACTTATTAAACTTAACTTCAACATATGGCTTCTTAAGGTATTGAATACGTCACATAGATGATATTTATGCTCCTCCTCTGTCTTCGAATAGATAATGATTTCATCAATAAAGACGAGAATAAATTCATTAAGAATATCTCGAAATACTCGGTTCATTAAGTCCATAAAATAAGCAGGTGCATTAGTCAAACCAAATGACATCACTAATCACTCGCAGAAATGTTCTGGAGTCCAAAATGTTGTTAAGGGCACACTCTCCTCTACTACTCTTAATTGGTGGAAATCGGTGGCAAGATCCAATTGAGAAAATATCAAAGCACCATGGAGTTGGTCAAACATATCATCAATCCTTGGCAAAGGATATTTATTTTTGATGGTCCTTTTGTTCAAGTCCCAGTAGTCTACGCATAACCTTAGAGAACCGTTCGCCTTTGTAACAAAGATGACTGGCGATCCCCAACTCGAGCTACTACGTCGGATCAAACCCTTCTATAGCAAGTCATAAGTTTTCACTTCTAACTCTTTCTTCTCCTTTGGAGCCATCCTTCGTAGAGGTTGTATAATAGGTCTGGTTCCCGAAACCAAATCAATACGGAACTCCATTTCACAGTGAGGAGGTAAACCTTGCACCTCATCAAAAATATCAGTGAAATCCTAAATAACCGATACATCTTCTAGCTCATCCCTAGCCACTTCAAGTGATTAAAAATAAACTGCTCATTAAATTGTTATAATCTTCACAAAACACATCAATGCTTCTTTCTACTGCATCCTTTGTCATGGCCCTTCTTCTACCACATTCCAAAACAACTTTAAACTCATATAACCAATCCATTCCCAACAACACTCCAAAATCCATGAACCCAAGAACCCAAGAATACAACAAATCAAAAGGAAAGAGATGATTTCGACAAGAAATAGGTATTTTTGAAGAAACAATGTAAGCTTAGTTGAACCCTTAATGGGGTTTGACACACAAAGAGGATTACTTACAAGGATAGGTTTAAGATTAAGTTTATAAAAAAGTTCAACATGGGAAACACCCGTATCAAATAATACTCTTATAGAAATATTGTAGATGGATAATGTACCTTGCAATACCCGCTTCCCCCTCTGACTTGAAGAAGTGGATAGTATCTCTTTAATAGCACAATCATGTCCATGAGACCCCTTCTTTGGAAAAGGGCACTCATTCTTTATATGTCATTATTGGTGATAATTGTAGCAAATTAGTTCACTAGGGGTGTCAGTGCACTGATTTGCAAAGTGGCCCATTTTGTTGCACCTATAACAAAGAATATGGGCCAATTTGAGCTACTTCTTTTGTGCTGGAACACACTTCCGGGTTTCTTCCCTACCAAATGCTTCTTTCCCTTGAACTTACGCTTGAAGTTCGGCTTGCCTCCAACTAGTATAACTGATAAAAGCTTGTCACTAACTGTAGGCACTACTCCCTTCTAGACTCCTTCCTTAGTATCAAGAGCATCAAACCTTAAAGCCATGCTGATAATGGTGGTGAATGTACCCATAAGATGATTGCTCATTTCACGATGGAACTCTGTTGCATTCCATTCATAAACATTTCATTTTTCTTGAGTGGTATGTCTATCGATCCAAGTCCAAAATGGGACAAAGCATTAAACTTATGCTCATACTGCAACACCATCATATACCCCACTTTAAATCAATGAGACTCCTAAACAAACTAAGTTCTGCCGGCTTTTGGAATAAACCGGTGTTAACCGGGTTTTTATCCTGGTAAAAGTAAGAAGGAGTTAGAACATTCAAACTAATCCCGAACGACTCGAAACTTGTTCGGAAGACCTAAAAGAACATAACAAATGAACCCTGAAAATTTAGGATGAAAATAAGATAAGCATTTGGATCAGCATCGATCCGATCCAATTGGATCGGTATCGATCCCGATTAGTGGCTCGTTAGCATATCGAACCACTTGCATTATGTCCCAACATCACTTCTAAGTTTATCTACTAAATTTGATAACATTTCGAGCATCCGAGTTGAAGAAGTCAGGACTTGTCCTATGCAAGTTACAGTTCGATCTAACCTACTAGTGATTCATCGTTAAAACAAGTCAACAAGTCATGAAATTGCAAACGAAGCCTCGCTAGCAGATAAAGAAGCTTACAGGATGAAAGTTGTGCATGAATTTCTCAACTATTTGGATCAGTACCGATCTAAATAGTTAGCGCGGGTTACTTCAAAAATTTACGTGCTGCCTTATAGCGATGATTAGAAGTCTCTGGTGCTTTGGTTTCGATCCAAGTGCTCTCAGAATTCTATAAATACCATCCTACCATCAATAAGAAGGGGGGTGGTTACTCTGATCACCAGAGAAACTCTACTACGAAGATTCTTCAACCTTCTTCTTCCTCACAATGGCTGCCAAGGGACAATTGAGATCCTTCCTTTTGTCTCCTTCAATGGCAGCTTGATTTCCTTGAATTCAAACATACAAATTGTAATCAAATTGTACCTATGATCAACAGTCAATACATCAATAAAATCCATAAAGTGGACGTAGGCCTCATTAACAGCCGAACCACTATAAAAACCACTATAAATAGGGTGGTGCTTTCACACTTAATCCAGGGTGTTGATCCATTTTTTGGGTTAACATTTTGGTGCTTTCATTGGTAGTTGAACTCAAGCATAGATCTAGCTATCTACTTTAGATCAGACAGGTTCAGAAGATAAATCATTAATACCTGTTTGAAAGACCTGCTGCTAAGAATCAATGGCTCCGAGAAGAAAGAGAAGTTGCTTCTGGAAGATCCATAGGGATGGTAATTGCTAGAGAAGAGATGAATCATCAGCAAATCAAAGTAAATGGCGCCAATGCAGGAGATTAGGTGCCAGAATCCTCTAATAAACGTGAAATTGTTACTAGAGATGAATTGAATAAAATGGTTGATGAAATCAATTAGAAAATGAAAAGGAGTCGAAGAGCTCTTATGGATAAACTTAATGCCCTCTTGACCTTACAATCACATCCTATTCCAAGAACCATGGCAGAACACGCGGCTGTCATAAAACAAGAAAATCCTTCCATTTCTGGCCTAAATAGAAGGAACGTGAAGCAGCCGTAGAAAGGAGTGATAGCTAGAACCATGGGAATCAACATAGAAGGAAACACAGGCACTCCACCAACCGCGAGGCAACTAGCTACGAACTTAAATCTAGGAGCGAAGATTCCATAGGAGGATATAGCCATGGACCTCTCTGATTCGGAAGATGGAGAGCAACTTAACGACGACAAATTGGAAGGAAATGCCAATGCAATTAATAACACCAGGGAGATCCAAACTGCCCCAATCAGGCCAACTACAAGGCAATGAAATTCCAAGGGAGTGGCTCTCCCGAAGACAGGAGAGCCTAGGCTTCAACCCACTCACCAAGATCATTTGCAAAGACAAACACTCGGTGTAGTTACTAACAACCGACCCTTGGATTATCAAACATCCGAGGCATATATCATGGACATGGTCAAGCGATTAATGGATGAGAGTAAGAATAGACGGGACGATGAATCGGGATCCGCTCCAAGTCGGACTCCTTTCATTGATGAGATTTTGAATAAGCGGTACCCAGAAAAGTTCACTATTCTAACTATTCCGTCCTATAATGGAATGAGAGACCCGAAACCCCATCTATACAAGTACAGTTGGTACATGGATGGAGTAAATGCTTCGGACGCCAATCGATGTAGATGTTTCTCTATTTTTTTGGAGGGAATTTCTTCCATGTGGTTCACTAGGCTTCCATCAAGATCCATCTCCACTTTTGATCAACTGGCAATAAGATTTCTTGATCAATTCAGACTTCACATGGCATAGCCTAAAGTTTTGATGTCCTTATCTGGTCTATTTCAGAGGCGAAATGAATCTCTAAAGTCTTTCATGAATCGGTTCAACACCGCGGTGACAGAGGTAAGAAATCCGAATGAGGATATGGTTTTTATGGCCTTGGTCCACGCCATCCACCTCGAAACTGAATTCGGAAAATGGATCAAAATGAAACAACCTACCACTAGGAAGGACTTCAACCATAAGGCAAGTCAATACTTGAGAGTGGATGAGGCGCAAGAGTTAGAAATGAAATCTATTAGCTTACAACCGATAAACATAGGGCAGAGTGGCATAGCGATGAATCAGGACATAAATACCTCAGGGATCGCCGAAGGAAGTACAAGAAAAGACGGAAACCAGAATAGGAAAAATTAGAATTCCAACAAATGAAATGGTAACAATAAGCAACTTAAAGGCTTCAGGCCCGAAGATTACACCTCGCTTAGTGATACTCCGGAAAACATCTATCTCGCAACACATGGGATAAAGGAGTACGGGAAACCCCCTAAAAAGGAAGCAACTGAACAACAAAAGCGTTCCGGGAAGTACTGTCACTTCCACAAATGCACGGCCACAACATAGAGTGCCATTACCTAAAGAACTTGATTGTGGAGCTGATCCGGGAAAACAAGCTACAGCTATACGTGAGAAAATCGCAAAATCCTGACCAATTCGCAACTCCGAAAGCTCCTAGGGATCGAGGAAACCAAGTTGGAACTAGCGAAGAGGGATCTAGACGAACTGACCAGAGACTCATCATTGGAATGATATCTGGAGGACCTCATCCCGCAAAGAGGAGTTGGGGAGAAATGGAGCGGTATGCGAGCTCATTAAAACATGCTCCGAAGGATTTGTGCCTCGTGATAGAAGATGGAGCCCTGCCAAGCAGCAGAGAACTCTGAACGACAATATAATATTTCGAAATCGCGGCACCAAAGGGATTGAAGCTCCAACACTCGATCCCATGGTCATGACAGTAGGGATAAAACCACCATGGTCCGACGAGTATTGGTTGACAACGGTAGTTCTTTGAATATCCCTTTCAAACGCACCTTTGATCAAATGAAGATCAGCATGCCAGACGTATCTGCCTACCAAATAAAAATTCAAGGATTCACCGGTGAACCCAATCAACTCATAGGGACAGTTAACTTGCCAGTAGAACTTGGGGAAGGCGATCGAAGAGCCACCCTCATCCAAACTTTCGTGATCGTATATGAAACTTCTACATACAATGCCTTCTTGGGACAACCCGCGCTGGTAGATTTCAGAATTGCTTTAGCCCAGTGGTGCGTTACCATGAAATTCCCAACGACGAACGGAACTGGTGTGATCAAAGGAGATCAATGTGCCACCAGAGAATGTTACATCGTAGAACTGCATGAATCTAAAATAAAGGAAAAGGGTAAGAATGTGAGGAGAACTTTCCACATTCGCAAACCTACCAAATAGTAACTATAGAGCCACCCATGGCTTGGGAACCATAGCTGATTCGACAAGGCTTTGGACCCTAGAAAGAAGATTTCAGGGAAGGATCGGGTAGCACTAGCAGAATTGACGGTGTCTGTTCTAGTCAACATGGATAACCCGGCGTGGATCTTGAAAATTGGATCGCACCTTGGAAACAAGATGCGATTAGAACTCGCTAAATTTCTTCATGCCAACTTGGATGTGTTCTCTTGGACACATTCCAATACGTGTGGGGTATCACCGGAAATTGCATGCCACGCACTCAACATTGATCCCAGGTTTTCAGTGATAAAACAGAAAAGGAGCAGCCTGGGCCTCGAACGATCCAAGGCATTTAGAGAAGAAGTAGACAAGCTGATAGCCATTGGTATTATCCGTGATGCGACCTACCCTGAATCGGTATCTAACCTGGTTTTGGTCAAGATGTCTAATGGGAAATGGTGAACTTGTATCGACTACTTAGACTTAAACAACTGCCAGAAAGATAGTTTTCCTCTGCCTAGAATCAACCAGCTTATGGATGGGATGACTGGACATGAATTGCTATCATTTATGGATGCGTACTCGGGGTACAACCAGATCATGATGCACGAACCGGACTAAGAAAATACCATTTTTATTAGCGACCTAGGACTGTATTGCTACAAAATAATGTCGTTTGGCTTAAAGAATGCTGGGGCAACTTACCAGCAACTGGTAAATGCTATGTTCAAGTGTCAGATTGGAAAAACCATGGAAGTCTACATGGTTGACATGTTGGTTAAATCGCGAATAGCTACCAATCACTTAGATAATCTTTTCGAAATGTTTGAAATACTCTTAAAATATGGGATGAAGCTCAATCCACTTAAATGTCACTTTGGGGTAGCCTACGGAATGTTTTTGGGATTCATAGTAAGTGCCAGAGGCATCTAAGCAAATCTAAAGCAAATTACTACCATACGAGAAGTTGAAGCCCCAAAGAACAAGAAGGAGTTACGAAGCCTGAATGGGAAAGTCGCGACGCTATGCCGGTTTATCTCAAGAGCCATCGACCAATGTATGCCGTTCTTTGATGCACTAAAGAAAGGAAAGAAGAACTTCAAATGGAATGTGGCTTGTCAAACCGCATTTGAAGAGTTGCTGCGACATATGAAAACCCTGCCGATCCTATCAAAGCCAGTAGACGGAGAGGAATTGTCCATCTACTTAGCAATCTCACCTCACGCATTAAGTGCTGCTCTTGTACGTGAAGAAGCTAGAATCCAACGACCTGTATACTACATTAGTAAATGATTCACTGGAGCCGAGAAAAATTATTTGAAACTGGAAAAGCTAGCGTACTGCCACTTGATCACATCTAGGAAGTTACGACCATATTTCTAGGTACATCCAATCAAATTATTGATCGATAAACCCTTAAAGAAAGTATTGTATCGCCTCGAGACTTCTGGGCGGCTCATCAAATGGAATATCGAATTGAGTTAATATGAAATCACTTACCATCCTAGAAGGGCAATCAACGGGAAAGCGTTAGCAGATTTCATCACCGAATTTACTATGTGGGATAATGAAGAAGAAATTACAATAGAAGTGGAAACACGATGGAAACTCTTCATCGATGGCGCGTCTAATAACTTCTGCTCAAGGGCAGGGGTAGTGCTTGAAACTCCTAAAGGACGAGCCATTTGCTACGCCTTGCAATTAGAGTTCCCGGCAACAAATAACGAAGTAGAATACGTTGGGATAAAAATTGTGAAAGAGCTAGAGATAAAATCCATACACATCTATAGCGACTCTTAGTTAGTCGTCTGTCCGGTGAAAGGCGAATACCAGGCTCGAGGGGAGAACCTTGCCCCATATTTATCTAAAGTTCAAGAGTTACTGAATGACATTGAACATTACACCATAACTCACATCTCGAGGGAGCTGAACACGAAGGCTGACTACCGAGCTAAACTGGCCAGTTCTGGAGAAGCTCAATCGTTGGTACTAGTCCCGGTTGAAACCCTGACCACTCCAAGCATAAGTGAAATGGATATCAACCAAACTTTTGAAACCACCATTGAACTTGAAATGTGGATGGTGCCAATCAAAGACTACTTGCTTACAGGAACTCTTCCCACAAAAAGAAACCAGTGGAAAAAGCTTCTTCGGAAGACACTGTGATTCATAATGCAGGATGGGATACTCTACCGAAAGGAGTTCTCTACCCCCTTGCTCAGATGCGTGACCAACGACAAAGCTCAACGGCTCCTCAGAGAAGTTCACGAAGGTGACTGCAGAGACCATACCAGGGGGAAAACCCTTGCAAAGAAAATCCTCCGATGTGGGTATTTCTTGCCAATAGCAAACCACAATGCAACAGATTACGCCAGACGGTCGACCGATGCCAAAGATTCAGCAAGATAAAAAGAACTCCCTCAATAGAGCTAAGGTAGATGGTCAACCCATGGCCATTCGCGATATGGGGAATTGATCTGATTGGCGTACTGCCAATGACAAAAGGAGGGGATAAATATGCTATAGTTGCCGTTGACAATTTCACCAAATGAGCCATAGCGGAATCATTGGCCACCATTACCACAAAGAAAGTCATTAACTTTGTTACTAAAAACATTATTTGCAGGTTTGGTGTGCCGTAGAAAATCATCACTGATTACGTGACCCAATTCGAAAGCGTCGAGTTTAAAAACTTTTGCAAAAGCTTTCGAATCGAGAAGAGCTTTTTCACGGTCGTTCGTCTGTAAGCCAACGGGAAAGTGGAAGCAATAAACATGATCATCAAGTCCACCATCAAAAATCAGCTAACTAAAGCAAAAGGAGATTGGGTTAATTAACCTCCACTCGCACTATGGGCTTACAGAAAACAGACAAAGCAGCAATCGGGCATACCTCGTTTGCCTTGGCGTATGGTTCAAAAGCAATGATACCCATTGAACTAGAAGTCCCCACTCATTGAAGGCAGAATTTCAATCAGAGGTAAAAGGAGTAGCTCCTACTCGAGTCCCTTGACATGATCGACAAGAAAAGGGAAGAAACCGAGTTAAGGACCACTGCTCACCAAAAAAGGGTTGCACGGTACTTCAACTCCAAAGTTCACAACCAAACCTTCAAAGTTGGAGACCTCATCCTCACGAGTCTATCCCATACCGGGAACCTTTGGACCAAACTGGAATGGCCATATGTGATCAGCCAAAAGCTAGGGGATGGAACATTCAAACTGACAGCTGTCGATGGAATCCAAATTCCCCAAGCATGGAACAGCGAATCGCTGCGTCATTACTTTATATGAAACTATCTTATGTACTTCTTATTTTTCAACAAGTAACCCATCTCGGGATACCAGAGGCATTGTAAATAGGCAGAACTTTCCCAACTTTTCTTAATAAAATTGCTTTGCTTTCTGAACCAATGAAACTGTGTTCATAAAAGTAACATGCTGAGTCGACGGGGTCAAGTCGGCTCAAAACCATCCAATCGCTGCTTGAGATAGTGGAACCTCGCTCAAGTATGCACCATGTACCTATCGGGTCGACAGAAGCAAATCGACTCAAACCGTTGGATCGGTGGAGCCCGATCCTTGCCTTCTAAGAATCGATGTTGCTCCGATAGCGCCAGGAAGGCCCAAATCAAAGCCCCGCATTACCTTTTGAGCAGTGGAACCACGCTTTCGAAGCATAAACTCCTCACGTTGCCCGAAGATTGGCAACATCGAGAAGTTCCAAACCGTTCAAGATCGACGGGTCATATCGATCCCAAAAGCTATGCATCCCATAAGCCGCACAAATTCTCAAAAGCCGCGCAGTTCATAAGCCGCGCACATTTCTTAAGTACCGGTATTGTCCCAGCAATACCGGGAAACTTGTCCATTGTAGGAATAACAAGAATCAACCCACTCCCACTATCGGGAGCACCGGGTATGAATCCAACAATGTCAAACAACTACGAGTCAGCAGAGAATTCCAATTGTTGACCGATAATATATCTGAAATCAAGCCATTCAAATCATAAGTTCCTAAAGATAGGAACCACAAAATAGGTCCGATTGCAAACATCCAGAAGATCACTCGGATCTACCATTCATTTGTTAAGTGTTCGAAGTAAGCAGCCCCGTGAACTGGGGGGCACACACCGATACTCAAATAAAAATACTCAGAAATAAAAACCAAGTACTTCATAGTTATGTTACTCCAAGCAGATAATTTTGGCGGTAATTATAGGACTAGATAAAATTGCAATAAATAAAATTGACGTAAGTGCATGAAACGTAGATAAGTAGACAAGTAAAGTTACAATCACAATGTCAACATTGTATTACTTTAGCATTTTCTGTACAAAGTCAAAATGTAGGGGCCGTACCCACACAATATTGGCCAACAAAAAGGAAAATACTAAGTTTCGCTATGACAACATCAAAAAGAATAATGAGCACAAACTCTGCACTTGTACAAAGGGTAATAAAAAACAAAACAACAAGAGGAAGACAGGTCAGATCAAAGCGTCTACTCACTGCTACCCTATTATGCTTTTGCGCCTCTAATCTGCAGTTTCTTGGGCCTATCCTTGCCCGGGGCAACCTCACTCTCCGAAGCATGACCACCGGTGGAGCCTCCTTTCCCCTTATGCTTGGGAGGCCGGTGATAGCTTTTAGATGACTTTCTTTATGCCTAAACCTTCTCCTTTTTTACTGCAACCATCTGTTCCTCAGTCTTCGTTTGCTCTGTCACTGTTATCTCTGGTTGGCTGCCTTGGTCTGCCTGCTCTTGCGTACCAGTAGCTACCGAGCTCTCCTCTTGAGAAATAAAGGGGTCATCCAAACCATGCAGAGCTTTAATTTGCTCAGAATACGGAACAGGCTGCTAGCCAGAAGCAGAGACAATGGTTGATGTAGTTAAAATAGCCAGACCCAGTGTCGTGATGAGAATGCAATCCAGTAGGCAGAGGAGATTGATCTACAATATCAGAATAAAGGGCGGTCATCTCAGTGATTTCATCAGGCATGAATTGAAAATCTTTAAGCACGAGAAAGAGGAGGAGTGGGGGTTTGGTCATGTGGAACGATTTCAAAGCCTTCGTTGTTGCCTTCCGTCGATGGCTGCACAATCATGGGAGAAGTGACAACAATCCCCTCGTCGGTAATGGAAATGTGACGACGACTTACCCGGCCCTGAGGGAAAGTGTTCGGCGGCAGCCGCGGTGGTGGTCATAGTAGCGGTGGATCCACGCTCCCTCTCCAGTTTTAAGATTCTCTGGCCTTCCACTAGATCTTGGTGGGATTCCTCATTCAACTAGGCCTGAACCAGCTCCTCCTCGGAATATCTGCCACCTATGTCATCGAACCGAGCTAGAATTTCCTCCCAAATCACCGCGAGCATGCAAGGGAACGATGGACCCAAATAATTAAGGCTACTTTGATGAAGCACGGAGTTAACATAGAAGCCAAGAATAGTGGCGTCCAAGCCTTCCATTTTTCTGGTAAAAGTATCTTGGAACTCCAAAAAACTTGTCTCTGTGCTAGCCTTCTCCACGGCTAGTTGATTTTTCTCGGCTTCCAAAGCCAAAATTTGAGCACGTAGAAAGGCAATTTCTTGGGATTGTTTAGCTATGACTCTCTTATCCGCCTCGATTGTCGCCTCATTTTCACTAAACTTCTCTTTCATAGCTGACTTGTCGGCGTGGCACTTTTATTTATCTCGTCTCTGAATATGATCATGGCTCGTTCGTTCGCTTGCTTCAGCTCCTCGAACGAAGAATCACTCTTACTTTCCCTCTTCAAGGCATCGTCTCTCTCCTTCTTCAATCTTTCAATTTCCAAGTCGCGATCCGTAAGCTGCTTTTCAAATTTGACTTTCTCGGACTCAAATGAGAGGATCTCCTGGTAATTATTTCGGTTAATGATAGAAAGTTGCATGCACAGTTTCAACCATCCATCGGCGGCTCCAAGCCGCTTTGGATGCCCTGAAGATGGGGTGAGTAAGATTCTGCGTGGACCAACTTCCGATTGGGCTTGTCTAAAACAACCCCCCCCCCAAGAATAAGTGGGGGAAATGTAGCCTGCAAAAGAGGGGGACCGGTAAGGGAATGTAAGGAGCTCTCCCTAAAATTGGAAGAGGAACAGTAGCAGCATGAGTGGAGGTGGTCACGGCCCCGAAAGTAGAAGTAGGAAGATGTTCTTGATCTTTCTTTAACTTTTTAGATGGGTCTCCCCTCTCAATCGGGCTTTTCCTTTTTTCTTGGCCACTCCCCCTGTCGCGGTCTTGATCCTTCCCAGTCCGTCGGCGCTCCTCTTCCTCATTTTCTTTTCTCCTCCATCACTCTTTATCGGTCTCACGGGAGGAGTAATATCGAGATGAATGTCTTTGCGAATGATGAGACTCGAGCACTTGGTTAAAATCATTATAGAAGCCTCGAGACATGATTCCTGTAGCAAATAACAAAACGAATTCAGAGAAAAAGACATTTGATGGATAAAAATTCAAGATGAATAACGATGAAATGTGCGGTCCTAGTAAAGTGCGTGCTATAGTTTAACGACCCTAGTAAAATAACACAAACCAGATCGATCGCTAAATAATGTTGGGATATACATTTTGATGGAAATGATTTAGACAGGCTGAGAAGGCAACCCTTTCGAAGTAGAATCACCCATCAGATCCTTCACATCCACATAAATGTCACTCGCATCTCCGAAGTCAAATTCGGCGTCTCCCGATGAATCACTGGGAGCAGGTTCATCTTTAGGAGGGACTTATTCAAAATGTTCTTTTGGAGGGGGCGATGGAGTGTGCCTGGGACCTAACTCCGAGGACTTATCACCTGAATCGACATCGCCCTCATTGATATCTGTATCCAAGTTTTATTCCTCGTCGGTTGAAGGGAGTCCCTCATCGGCTCCTCCTTTCTCCTTTCTCATAATTACCGGAGCTTTACCGTCCCGATGAACCGACTCCTCCTTCTCTTCTAGGATAGGAGGCATCTTGGGCGGACCGACGGTTTCCATTTCGATTTGGGTTTCCTCAGAAGATTCTACTGACTCGCCAAACGAGTCGCTATCTTTCTCTTCATCATCATCTTCTCCATCAGAATCATGGGAGGTGGAGACTGAGAGGGCCCAAACTTTGGAGTGAGAGGGGGCATTAATAAACCCAACTGATCTTCCTGGATGTAAAAGCCCGCATCGGCGGAGATTCTCATCGGTAAGAAGAAATCTGATTGTGCGCTCTCGGGCATCGACCGCCTTAAGGGCACTGAGAATAGGCACGAGTGTTGGATCCTTATTAATCCTTGAGAGGACTGCAAAATAATAGACGATCGCTCAAAAGACTTTTTAGAAGCTAAAGGAAATTTTATGCCCAGTAAGAGAAACCTACTGCCCATGGTCCATAGACGAGCGAACCCTTCAGGGCACTTGACAAAGAAAAATTGATTTTTGAATGAGGGGACTTTGCTAGGGAGAACGAGTACGAGCTTTCGGCCACGTTCTACCTCAATATAAATAAGAGATGGGTTAGCCTCCCTCTTTTTAAATAGCAGAAGATACTGTAGCTTAGCGAAATTTGGAGCGCGACTTAGCGTTTGCTCGAACAAAACATATAGGCAGGTCAGTATGGCATAGCCATTCGGGAAAATCTGAAATGGGGTCAACCCCGTATTCTGAAGGGTCGCCATCAGAAAATGATTAAACATGGGCACTGCATCATACATGCACATGTAGCGATGGCAGGCCACATATCCAAAAGGCGGCCAATGGGCGAATTGACCTCTTGATGGAAAAAGTACATCGTCCTTCGGAATGCCGAATTATGAGCAAATGCTTCGCAAAGTCCTATGTGTAAGAACCGAGGAAGCATTCTCCAGGGGATCCAGCAGAACTTTGAAGTTGGGGAGAGTGTGGTCGACAATAGGGCTGATTGGAATTAGGCGGCCATACTATCCCGAAGTTATAGTGGCAACAGGTCCAGCCGGGATCGATGAGGACTCTGCTTCGGAAGCAGGTGAACTCCGTTCGATTGACTTGCAACGGGAAGATTTACGTGTCATTCTATATAAGAAAGCTTGTGTTCAAAACAGTCAAGTGCACATAATTTCTAAACTATAAACCCTTAACATGGATGATACTTGGAATTCAGGAGATGATCGACGTGTATCAATCACCGATCAAACTCCAAGCATTAACTGTGAGTGTGCACGATGTGTAATCTATGCGAGAACGGGCACGGCATCCTGAACTCTACAAGTGGACCATTCCGTGTCGATGGCTTGCTCACATCATAAAATGCAATCCTTATCAGTTGTTATGTCTTTTCTTCTACACTTACCCGTTATCGATCAATGATCGATAACAGATTCGTTGTCCAATGCGACACAGAAAGCTCTTTCCATTCCAGGTACGCCGACTGTGCAATAACAAGTCCAGTCCAAATCAAGAAACTGTAGATTAATGGGTCCGGATCAGGAAGGAAATTATCAGCATAAGTCGATTTTAGTTTCCTGGAAGATGATAACAACCTAAGCTGCATGCAAGACGCTATCCTAAGTTATTATCACCTCCCAGAAAAACCAAAATCAATCCGTAATCCACGAGATGTCATGCCGGAATCGACCGTGAAACTTAATACAAGCTAATTCTGATTCTGAGGATGAAGACAGCAAAACATGTCGATAACCGGAGCAAGACCTTGTCGTTGCTCCATGAAGAACTTCAGGCCCGATTTATTGTCTTCCTCTCCAAAATCGCAATTAGCCAAGATCTTCCACTACGACCATCACTAACACAACCTAACCAATCAATGACAGAATATTGCACTGAAACCCACTTCACTGACCTTCACCTTCGAAATTAAAGAGAGCGACGATGAAGTCTTCAAGACAAGGTGGCTCGAATCACAACACTTCGAATCAGAAAAATGATTAGATCGCCGATAGCTAGAGGCAGGCGAAGTTATGGCAAAAGAATGACAGAAGGGATTTCTAGAGGTAGTGATTAGTGGCGTCAGAGCAGAGGATTGGTGGAGGCGGCGTTCCAACGGCGTCAGGAGGCGGATCGGCAAAGTAGGAATTGATGTGGATCGGCTCAGCACGAAAATGGAGAATGGTAAAGGGGAGATCCGATCCCACTTACATATTTATAAAAAAAGAGAAAGCTAAAAAAATTCTTAAGTACTTGGATCGGTGTTGATCCGACCCAATTGGATCGGTATCGATCCAATTTACTTACCCCGATTGACGTTAAACTTCTTCTGTTTGCCTAATTTGATGTTCGCATTCATCCTGGAAGTTATTGAGTCAAGATCATTCTATAGTTGCAACTAATGAAGTTCCCACTAAAAGACTGGATAGTAAGCTAAAACATCATAGGCAGTTTCTATGTTGCTCAAGGAAACAAGATGCGGTCAATAAAGCTCCATAAAACGGAAACCGGAAGATAGGTGGTTCCAAGGCATGCCTTATTTCCAACGAAAGCATGCTCTGGGGGACAAATGTTAACCGGTTTTTTATCCCGGTAAAAGTAAGAAGGAGTTAGAACATTCAAACTAAGCCCGAATGACTCGAAACTTGGCCGGAAGACCTAAAAGAACATAACAAATGAACCCTGAAAATTTGGGATGAAAATAAGATAAGCATTTGGATCGTCACCGATCCGATCCAATTGGATCGGCATCGATCCAAATTGTTGGCTTGTTAGCACTTTGAGCCACTTGCATAATGTCCCTACATCGCTTCTAAGCTTATCTACTAAATTTGATAACATTCCGAACATTCGAGTTGAAGAAGTCAGGACTTGTCCTATGCAAGTTACATTTCGATCTAACCTACTAGTGATTCATTGTCAAAACAAGTCAACAAGTCATGAAATTGCAAGGAAAGCCTCGCTAGTTGATAAAGAAGCTTATAGGATGAATATTGTGCAAGAATTGCTCAACTATTTGGATCGGTACCGATTCGATCCAATTGGATCGGTACTGATCCAAATAGTTAGCTCGGTTACTTCCAAAATTTACATGCTGCCTCATAGCGATGATTAGAATCCTCCTGTGCTTTGGTTTCAATCCAAGTGCTTTAAGAATTCTATAAATACCATCCTACCATCAACAGGAAGGAGGCCGGCTACTCTAATCACTGGAGAAACTCTGCTATGAAGATTCTTCAACCTTCTTCTTCCTTACAATGGCTACCATGGGACAATTGAGATCCTTCCTTTTGTCTCCTTCAATGGCAGTTTGATTTTCTTGAATTAAAACATACAAATTGTAATCAACTTGTACCTGTGATCAATAGTTAATACATCAATAAAATCCATAAAGTGGATGTAGGAATCGTTTACAGCCGATCCACTATAAAAATCTCTTGTTCGTTTATTTTTCCTGCGATTTATTATTGCTTTTTCTATTTTATTTGCCTTGATAAATGGGACTGGTGCTTTCACACTTAATCCAAGTTGTTGATCCTTTTTTTGGGTTAACAACCGGGCTTCAAAAACTTCCTTGAAATGGGCTCAAGAAAACTCTTCCTTTGAAGTATTAGCTGTTATTGAATCCCATCAATCCACCATCGACTTTTGAAGTTGTCGCGATGCCAACAACCATTTCTCTACATCTCCCAACTAAAGATCTCCAAATATTATTTCACAAGATCGGGGTCACATCTACACTCCAAGAATATCTTCAGTCCCATAGAACGGTTTCCCGCCTAAAGTGGTGAAATTCTTACGCAAAGTTGCAAAGGGGCTGCACTTGCACTACCACTTCCTCTACGGGATCTACAACTGGCATAATGGCATTTTTAGGTACCCTACCGTTGGTAGCCATGCTAGTTTAAGATCCTCTCCTTCCTTCTTTTCTTGTATTCATTTCTAATGCTAGAACAAATAACAGGTATCTTTAGAATACAGAAGTAGGATTAAATTGGTTTAAGGAAACTACACAAAAGGATCTAAATTGAGACTTTAGAGGATAAATATTATTATTATTATAAAAATTAAAAATACGCTTTCTCAAGATTAACTCATTCTAGGACATTACTTATCCTATCTCTAATGAGTTGTACCCCAATTAGGCTAAGATGTTCGCTCAACCGAAGCTCTAATACCAACCAAGGTTTTAAATCTCGCTCATCTCGGCCGAGATCTCGGCCGAGATCTCGTTTTCAAGCCTGGGCGATTCGAAACATGCTATTTCGTTTGAATCTCGTCTGAACCAAATCTCGGACGATATTTCGGTATCTCGTTCGGTATCTCGGACGAGATTTAACAGCGAGATATCGGTCGAGTTGTTGAATTTTGGAAAAATCAACTCTTTTTTCGTATTGGGCTGGCTCATCCTTTACCTTAATTTAAGTCTTCTTAATTGTACTTTTTTAACCCTTATTTCTTATATAAATCTCATTTAATCTTCGTCTCTTATTTTACAGCAGTGACGAGTGTAAGAAGATGATAAAATCTACATCGATTATGGTAAGTATTTCACTTTATGATTTTCATTTTGGTTTCTGATCCAAATTAATTTACATCTGATTTCATTGTTCATTTTTCGACACTTTCTTGAGTTTTTTTCCTAACCTTATTTTTTGCGGCTATAAATTTTAGGCTTCACTTATTTAACTTTATGTTCCAAATGGATTCCTAATTTTATTTCATTTAGTCTTTGCTGCTATAATTTTTTTCCTCAAGGCTTAATTTTAAGCAATAAAGGAACTTTCTTTCATCTATTAATTTCATTTAATGATTACATGTTCATTCGTACATCATTTTTTGCTTTTCTTATAATATTACTAAATGTTTGAAATTTTTTTGTACTATGTATGCTATTTTCTATGTTTGTTTGAAATATCTATGTTATTAGTCGCTTAATGAGATTTTGTTTGCTAATAATTAAATACTATAATCAAACATAGAATATCTTAATTCTACTTGTATACTTTTGTATTTAAAGTAATAAAATTAAGATTTCTCTTACAGTGCTATAAATCGTAAACGGTAGAAATGAGACATTATATCATGTAGGAAAGTTATGTGAATGATCAACAAAGTAACGGTGCATATGTTATGGTTTTCTTTTTGTCTACTTTATCTCATATGACATTATATTGAACATTATTCATGAAATCTAGTTATTTGTTTATTTTACATGATACAAGTGATATTTTTCCATACGAAATTACTAATGATAAGCGTGTGATATATTCAAGGTAAGTGTAGAGTGTTTTCCTTAAGGTAGTGACTAGTACTATAAATTTAGGTGTATGAAAACTAATTTTCGACATGACATATACTCCGAGATAACTCCGAAATGAATTTTAGAAACCGAGATGTAAATCCGAGATGGACGACCGAGATGCACTCATCTCGTTCGAGATCTCACCCGATACGAGATAAGGTCTCTAAATTCTTCGAGACGAGATGTGACCGAAATCCGAGATTTAAAACCTTGATACCTACTGCGATGACCCAAAATTTAGACCCCTGGGAATGACACTAAATACATCCACGGTATTCATGTGTCGTAGCCCAAGTATCCAAAAGGTGAGACATAATGGGGTAAAATAAAAGAAACATAAAACAAAATCTCTCAACAGAATGGTTAAATATAATATAATAGTAACATAGTTCATAAAGTTACTTCCAACCTGGGGTTATCAGAGTTACAACAAAAGTACTACTAATATCATCCAAGGCAGTTATAACAACTTGCCTTTACACTTGCTAATACAAAATACACATACATAAACAAACATCTCATAGCAGCGGAAACAGATAACTAGATAGATAAGGAGCCTCATGCTCGTCCATCATCTTCAAAAGATCCTAAAGAATCCTGTCACTCCTGGACTACTCAAATAGAAATGAGTACCCAAGAATTTAGGAAAAACAAACAAGTTGGGTCAAACAATAAGTCTTGTATGAGTAAACTCCAAATAAAAGTGGAATACACAAAAACTACATGTGAGACCACGCCGCAAAACACGTAATGGGTTTCCTCTCATAAGAACAACATCCAAGCATAAAAAAATGGGCATAAATAATTAAACATCGTAAAAAGTAATAGACGCTTCCCGATGAAATTAATAAAGAATCAACTCAAAGATTCGAATCAAAAACAATGAAAAGGAAATTTTCCAACAATGACAAGGAGGGTGCGCCCCCCTTACCGAAAGTTTACCCCTTGAAATATACTTGAGAGGGTCATTTACTCTATGTCTCTCTTGAAAAATGTACAAGCCGGACCCCGCCACTCTTACTGAGAATTCGAATATTTCATATCTCTGAAGGCATACAACAAAATCCAATCTAGAGTAGATGTGAGGATACCCTAATGGGAGCAACCCCACATAGTTTGTCATCCACTTACTCTTTGGTTTTAGTCATTTCCAATAAAGGATATCAACACTCAAATAACCAACATATCGTCTTAGATTAACGATACACAAAGAAGATAGTGGAATCGATAGTTAATAAATCAACTATCAAGAATAATCAAAATGATTATATATGAAAATTAAATCTCATAGCCTTCCCACTACTCGTCGATTTCAAACTTGTTCCATCCCTCGGTTGAAAATAAAGTCGGGCAAGTTAAGATAGTGTTATCTCTAAGCCTTGCCTTGACGATATTTTTAACCTTCAAGAGAGAAAGAATACCTTGACGTTTAATTCTAAGAATATGACTAAATCATTTCTGTATAAGCGATGTTGTTTACGAAAATTTAACTTCTTATCCTTTCCATAACCGAATCAAACTTTTAAAAACCAAACTTGTGCTTAGTTTTCACGTCTCAAACATTTGTAAAACACATTTAAAATCCTTTGAAATAAGTTAAAAAATATCCATATTGAATCTCAGGAAGAGAAAAATAAGTTAGAACCTTTCTTATAAAAATAAGAAAAAACGTCGCAAAAAGTGTCGCTAAATAGTATTGAAAATTTCTTTAATAAGTCCGTTTTTAAAATTTAAGTTTTTACAAAATTTTCGAAGTATGAATACTATTTTATTTTAAGAACAACATACTATGGATCTAGTATGCATTCAAAGAAACTTCGAGAGTTTTGAAATCAAATAAACACCATGGAAAATTCTTTAAAAACTTGAATTTTCAAAAAAAAGTACTTTCGAAGTGTCAATATAGCGATAATCGCTAAAATGACACTTCTATAAAACATTTATATGTCATACATACTCATCCAAATATTTCACAACCAACATAAATATGAAAGTGAATTAACATTGGCAAGAAACCCCTTAAGATCTCTCTACAAACGTCCCATGTGAATTACCTATGTTTATATGTTTTTCGAAGTGCTCTGTAGCGACCTATTCATTATGAAGACACTTAAACATCTTCTTTTTATCCCCTACAAAAAATGGTTACTTATATCATCTGCTTTCAAGCTGGAATCAAATCCAAACATGCAAACATACACTAGTAAAACAATGAAATCAACATTTTTATGTTTTACAAAATTTGTTGATTTTTAAACTATTTTAAAGCGAGTTTAGTCACCTTAAAGAAAGCTATGACCAAACCATAGCAACACAATCCTTCCTTGACCTAGCAACATCCCAAGACACTACCCGTTGTGCTCGACTTCAATACAAAACTTCAGTAAACCTCCCTATTTGCTTACGCAACTAGCTAGAGGGGGAGAGGACTTCAAAGCTTGCAACTTTGGTATTGTTATGATGTTTACAATATTTTTTCTAGGTTTATATTATAAATTAAAGGAGAAATGAGTAGGTTTTGATTTTTTTTAGTTAAGAAAGAAAGAAGGAAGAAGGTGAAGACATGAAAGCAAAAGGAGAGAATGAAAAGTAGGAAATGAAAATAAAGTGAAAAAATGAAAAGGTGGTAATGTTTCATAGAATTGGAAAATGATAAATTACTAACCTATTTTTTCTACTACCCTTCATTATAATTTAGACAACACACCACTTCCAACATCATGTCATCACTTCTTTCTTATTTTGTGCGCTTTGCTTAGATTTTGTGCTTTAATTCTTTTTAAATTATAAAAGAAAAGTCAAACCTAACCTTATTAACTTAAGTAATCTTTTAAACTTGTTTTAATCTTGAACTATTTCATTGGTAAAACCATTTGTTATTGGTATATATGTATACATATGTACACTAGTGTGCATAACTTATTCTAACAACTTTTGATCCATGAAATATCGAAAATTCGAAAAATGATTTTCGATTTTTCTCCGAACTACTTATTTATCAAAACATATTTTCGAAACAAGTTTTCATCTATTATTTTCTACAAAAAACATGCTTATTTGTGTTATAAAATCCATTATTTAAATATTTAAAAAATATTAAATATTCTAATTTAAAGTAATTAAATTATGGGTGGTTATAATAATGTCTGGATCAGTCTGGTAAACCAGCGTATGAAATACAAATCAATGGATTTCTAACATCCTAAAACCTTTCAAAATAGAGGTATCTCGTAAGACCATGCCGCACATAAAAACGAAAGATTTTTTACCTTACAATATCCAAACCATTTTTATTAGAAAATCCAGTGATATTATAATAATGTCTAGGGTTTAAAATAAATATTTCATATAGCCGAAATGGTCACATTAATTACATTCAAGTATATTTAGTATACAACTAAGTTTGTAAAGGCACGTATTGGTAAATGGATTTCATCAATGATAAGGCTATTAGGGGTACCGCTTGTTACAGTATATCTGTGGAAAAATGTATCGAGGGACTCACATAGACCCCCTATGAATTAGGACTAGCCTACCCCTTCCCTAATAGTACCGAATATGTCATCACCCCGGTTGTCTATGACAAACCATTTCCGTGGCCACAGTCATACAAAATCTGAGAATATCGATCTAGATATAGGTAATGATCATATCCTAATGGTAGCAAACCACATAGCCCTGTAGCATATCCCTTGTTTTAGTCATTCCAAGTGTGAGGCTTGAGGCTACGTTTTACGTTTTAGCAAATCCCACTTGGAATGCTAACACTGCTCTCTAGGTAAAATGCAACGCCAGCATTCATCCATATAAGTTGTTCAAGATGTGAACAAACGGAAGGTACTACTTCTACTACATCCATTTGGAATCACCCTCAAGATTAGTAGCAAGTAACCATTGCACTTCAAAGAACTCCGTCTTCCATTTTGATCATCTTCAAGATGTCCCAATTCGAACACTTATGTCAGTTCGAGGTGGTTTTCAGATAACTCACGTTTATCCTATCTCGGTCTCTCCGAACCGACAATCGATGGTTTTGAAATTGGCCAAGATTTGATAATCGGTTATTTAACTATCAAATAAGCAAACAATCCAACCAGAGATTTAATTCCATATGGAAACCAACCCCGTTAAACACTTAAGAAACCACTAAGCCTCTTAATTAATCCTTTCATTAATTAAAATCTCCTTTCAACTATTCATATTAAAATACCTTTTTCAAAAGATACATTCACAAACCCTATCTACTCTTTTCAATACTTGAAAAGGTGTTTATATACTTATCTCAATGGTATAAATATATTAATAAACCTTTTCACTTTCAATACTTCAAAAAACATCTTCGTATACTTATATCATGGTATAAGGGTATTCACAATCTGAAGGAAGATTTCCCTTTTTCAAAATCACATTTAGTGCGTCAAAGACAAATGTCATTTAAAAACATTATATACTATAAACCCAAAAAATCATCTTTTGGTGTAAGACGGGTCGTATGGAAATTAAACCAAATATACTTATCAGCACTTCACAATTTCAAACTTGTACTGTCCCTCAATCAATAATGTAGTTGGACAAGTTAGTGTCTATCTTTGCCTCAACGTACATTCTTAATTCTCACGATAGGGACGAGTTTCCCTACCTCAGAATTTGGTATTAAGTATGAAAATAATACTTTCTATACCACCATAATTTAAAATGATCAATTATAGAAATCAAACCTCTTTTTCTTTTATAAAATTCCTTTTATAATTCTTTTTTATATTAAAACTCCTTTTATAAATCTCCTTATAAAACTACTTTTATTAATCTCCATTCTATTTATAAAACTCCTTATAAAACTTCTTTTATAAATCTCCTTTCTATTTATAAAACTACTTTAATAAAACTCCTTTCTATTTATAAAACTTTTTTTATAAATCTCCGTTCTATCTAAATCTCATTTACTTTCCATAAAAAGATTATTCCATATATCACTGTAAATTCACAAATGTGATTTATTATTCTAATTTATCAACATGGTATCATTTCCCTTTTTATAAAATATCATTTATAAATAATTTTTTTATTTATAAAATATCATTTATAATTCTATCTTTCCATATAACATTTTATGTAAAGCGTTTCACAAATATTTATTCTAAAATATTTATACCTTCTTTTTTATAAAACAGAATCATTTTATTATAAAACAAACAAACCCCTTTTTTCTTTATAATAACTACCTCTTATATATTAACTATTATGTAAAGTAAATACTTCCCGAAATACTTTTAAAACATTTTCATTTAAATTAGAAAAGACTGATAAAGAGGTTGAAATAAAATAAAGAAGTTCAAACACCATTTCTGAATAAAATGCCATAGAGAATTCCCAAAATCACATTTAAAAATCATTCTCTGAATCACAACCAATTTCAAATCCAAACAGCAAATAATAGTATTCCCAAATACAATTATGAGACTAGTAGCTACCATAGCACTTAATCAATGCTACTACTACCTTTATTACTTAATCAATATGCCAACTACCAAACCTTTAGCATTCAATAATGTATACAATAAGTATATAACTGAAATTTAAAATTATCGGTAAGGAATCTGGATTTCTCTACAAAATTCCCTATATTAAATTTTATATGTCATTCGCTTTTGAAAGCGAAAATTTAACCACACCAAACTAATAAATCATTCAAGCATACAAATAACAAATTATATCTACTATATATCACATAGTATTCAACGAAAGGTGAGATAACTCACCAAAATTTCAGTTGACGCTTACGCATTCCATTCTGATCTAAAATTGAACGATATCCTCGATGCATAAATAATGCTCCTACGAGTTCAAGCAAAAGACCACGTTCGATTTGGACCTTGTATGGAGAAGATATTGATTTTATAAGTTTTTGAGATTAATTAAACTAACAATTAAGTTAATCACCTACCCCTTAATCATCTTCCTCTCTTAAATCCATCTCCTTGTACACGCACAAATGCACCTACCCTCCACCTTGCATGTCTCCACTTCCATCTCGACCGTAACTCGATGAAATCACAAACCACTACCACTAATGAACTTTTCTTCGCATGTGCTACACCCCGACTCAAAATCATGCAACCCGATTCCCTAAAGCCCAACGCGACCTGCTGCCATCCAACCCAAAATCCTAACGATGCAATTCACCCTACTCGGTCGGTCATCCCCTAACCAATGCCAAACCCTTCCACTTTGAACAAATTTTACAACAACGACTTCCGCTTTACTAACCATGTCCCTTACCTCCATCACGTCATCACCATAGTTCGGTCCTAAACCGTTGCTTACCACCATCCACCACCGCAAGCAACCAAACTAGCATGCATTCGAAGCTTTGGCCTCTATGAGTTCAACGGATCTGACGATTTTGATTTTCATTGAGCGGAGCTCCAAGAATAATCTTGGAAAGGAGGTGGTTTGATTTTCAATTTACAAGAGGGGGAAAAATGAAAAGTAAGAGGGAAAAGGGAAATGAAAAATGTAAAATGGTGGAGTTTTGTTTATTTTATAATTTCCAGCATTATGCTACGCAATATCCCATTCACGTACGAATCGCGAATGATAGAAATAAAAATATGATCGCACACAATAATGCTACACGATCGTAAAACAACAATAAAATACATTGGTTATCTAATTCTATAAAATTTCCAAAATACCAACGTTTGCTGCAAAAGGCGTCAAACGATAATTTAACTATTTTTCAAATTAAAAATTATGGAAAAATTCTATAATTTCACTTAAATTTGCATCACTAAAAATCAAGTCGTTTTATTAACAATTGATTTTCTTATTATTTATTACCTTCAAATCAAATTTGAATATTATAATAAATTAAATATTCTTATTCGAAACATTAAAAATTATGGCCGTTATAATGATGTTGACCCCAACTAAGACTAGATTATGATAAATAGGTTTTGAATCTAGAAATCACCTAGGTTTTCTTGTTGTTTATGTTAGACAAGCCGTTGCAGAAGCAACACGAAAACATGTATGTCCATGAGATTTTCGATAGTCTCAAAGCTCTATTTGATGGACAGTCTCATTCCATAAGGTATAAACTTACGAAGATACTGTTTAATTCCAAAATAATTAAGGGACAAGGGATGGACAATTATGTTTTGATGATGAAATGTTGTATTTATGTACTTTTATAGCCAGAAGTGATGATAAGCAATGAGTTGCAAATAAATTTGATACTTGGGTCACTTAATCCCTAGTATGAGCCATTCATATTAAATTATAATATAAACCAGTTGAAAGTAAGTCTCATCGAGCTCCTCAAATAAGTTGAGAGAGGCTGAGTCTTCATCTAAGGATCAAGGGTTTGTACTTGATGTTAAGGGGAATGTAGCATCTTTAAAAGGTTCCAAGAAGCGGGAAAGGGTTAATAAGAAAAATAAGAAGATACCTGATGTTGAAAAGGGTGAATTCTATCATTGTCACTATTAGGGCCATTGGAAACAGAATTGTTCGGATTAGGTGAATATTGTTAAAGAGAAGAAACAGAATGGTTCTGCTGCTCTATCAGGTATATTTATGATTCTAAATTGTTTTGCAATCAATAAATTATCTTGGGTTTTAGGTACTGGATCTAGAACTCGCATCGATAATTCTTTACATTGGATTAGAAACTAGCGTCGCGTGGCAAAGGAAGAAATAAGGCTTCAAATTGCTGATGAATCTATTGTAGATGCAACAGTAATTGAAGATTTTCATTTGAGTTTGCCGAGTGGATTTGTTTTGATATTGAATAATTTTTATTATTTAAAAGATGTTACTTGTGTGATTATTTCTGTGTCTTATTGTCTAAGATTGGTTATATTTTTCACTGTGCTGATAATGTTATGAACATTATTTTGGATGGTAATAAAGTCCGTGAGAGTATTTAGATAATGATATTTATGTGATCAATACAAATTATGTCTATTATGTGAGCAGCTCTTCGATTGACAATATAAATAAAAATTATCTTTGACAATTTAGGCTTGGTCATATAAGCGAGAAAAGACCACAAATTAAAAATCGAAGTTTTCTACCATCATTTGATTCTAAATCATTTGATGTGTGCGAGCCATATCTCAAAGGTAAGTTGACCAAGCACCCCTTTAGTGGGAGCAATGAAAGAGTTGATGAACTCTTGGGTCTCGTACATAGTGATATATATGGCCCGATGCCTTTAGTTACTAAAGATATCTGTTCTTATTTCATAACCTTTACCGAGGACTCCTTAAGACTGGTATGTTTATCTTATGAAGAAAAAAATCTGATGTCAGTGAGAAATTTGTTGAATATAGGAATGAGGTTGAAAATCAAATGAACCAAAAGATTAAAATACTTCGATCCGATCGAGCAGGTAAGTACGTTGAACGGAAACTTCAACAGTACTTAAAAGATAATAGGATTTTCTCTTAGGTTACTTCACCATATACTCCGCAACATAACAGTGTTTCGGAGCAAAGGAATGGTATTAGATATGGTTCATTCCATAACGAGTAAGGCTTACCTCTATCCTATTAGGAATATGCGCTAAAAACTGCAGCACATATGTTGAATTTGTTGCCCACTAAATTTGTGCATAAGGCGCCATATGAGATATGGCACGGAAAGAAACCCCACTTCAAATATTTAAAGGTGTGGGGTTGTCCAGCCTACGTTAAGAACGTCAGTCCCAATGAGCTTGAGGCAAGATTAGCCTTGTGTAAGTTTACAGGATATCCTAAGAATTTTAGGCACTTATTTTCTACAACACAGAGGAACAAAAAGTTATTATTTCCAAATAAGTTGTCTTTTTAGAAAATGAATTTTTGTCAAAATAAATTAACAATGAAGTTCTAGACTTGGAAGAGATCTGAGAAAGCAACAAAGAGACTAAACCAGTGGGAGAATCGAGTTCACCCGTATACGAAAACACGCAACCTATTAGAAAGTCTAAGAAAATATCGTGCACCAAAAAGATACTACAGTTTCTCATGGATGGAGAAAAAGTGGACCGTGTTTTAAATGACGACACTCCTCTATCATTCCAAAAAGCACTATAGAGTAAAGTTTCTACACTTTGGATTGAAGAAATAAAATCCAAGATAGATTCCATGTATGAAAACAAAGTGTGGACTTTGTCTGACATACCTAGGGGATAGAACCATTGTTGAAAATGGATTTTTATGGAAAAACTAAATACAGATGGATAGATGGAGAATTATAAGGCAAGGCTAGTTATAAAAGAAAATTTTCAAATTCTAGGTGTTGATTATGATGAGATCTATTCACCCGTAGCAATGCTAAAGTCCATTTGGATAATGCTAGCTATTGTTGCATTATATGACTACGAAATATGACAAATGGATGTAAAGACAATATTTCTAAATGGTGATTTAGAAGAGGGGGTCTATATGTCATAGCCTGAGGTTTTGAGGTCATTGGGAGTGAGAGCAAGGTTCGCAAGTTGTTAAGGTCTATTTATGAACTCAAAAAAGCTTCAAGAAGCTGGAATAAATATTTTGATAAAGTAATCAAATAGTTTGGTTTTAATCAAAATACAGAGGAAGCATGCGTATACTGAAAGGAAAGGGCAATGCTATTTTTTAATGCTATATGTTGATAAAATTATATTGGTTGGCAATGACGTTTCGTTACTGCAATTAGCAAAAGCTTGGCTTTTCAAGAACTTCTCCATGAAGGATATAGGACAAGCAGCCTATATACTGGGTATAGAGATCTATAGAGATAGATCTAAGAGTATAATGACCCGGCTTTTCGACCCTCGAATGTCGACACTAAATACATCCATGGTATTCGTGTGCCATGCAACCAAGTGCAGAAAAGACAAATAGTTAGTGTAAAACAAAAGAAAAAGAATAGAACAAGAAAGAAGAACACAACATCAGAATCTCACAGCGGAATGATAATATATAATATCAAAAGGATAGTACAAAGGGTTACTTCGAATACAGAAATTTTAGAGTTACAAAACCTAAGTACTATCATCAGCCTGGATGGTTATAATTGTCGGTTCCCACAATGCTAATATATATATACATGATATAATGCAACAAAAATAGAAATAAATAGATAATGAAAGCCTCCAACTCATCTCCTGAACTCTGAAGCATCCAAAGTAAAACCTGCTTTACTCATCCTATTCGAAAGAGTATGCGAGGAAATTAGGAAAAACAAAAACCACGCGTTAGACATAAGTCTGCTATGAGAAAACTCAAGATACATGAATACATGTAATAGTAAAAAATGAGACCGTATAGATCCGTAACGATTTTCCGCTTAAAAGAAACTAGTCATTCATTAAGTTTAATATAGTGATATGATAGATCATGTTTAGGGTGTGGACTATAAATCATATCAAATAGTTGTGATGCTTACATTTATCACACCATAACATATTAAGGGTACAATCAAAACAGCTAAGGTACGTACGCTTATGGAATTTTCCATGGAGATATCTTCGGTCAAACTGAGTCTTATATCCTGCACAAGGGTCAGAAACTATCTTTGAGCATCGTATATCTCTAGATAAAATATACCTCTAGATAAACATAGCTGGTCCATGCCCTAACACATGATCCCACGTATCATCAACTCCTAGTACCAACATCGATAAGCATACTCTAGATTTGGAGTTGATATATCCTGTCGTGGGTTAGCTAAACCCAAGGCTATGAAGCCTACTCTATTTTTAGTCATTTTCGATGTCAAGGTTACCTTCGGCACCTTTCACATGAGTCTTCATCTCTCGTACAGAAGACGAATCGCCAAATGGATTCTTGCATCTCGAACAGATTGTGAATCCTAACATGGATCTGAGCATCTCAAACATATCTCAAATCTCCACATAGATTCCAGCATAAGTCCTCCGACAAATGCTAATGCTAACCTCTCCCTCGGTCTTAACCTTAGGATAGACAGCTAAACTCTATAGCATTCTACTTCACATTTGCTTCCAAAATGTTAACTCGTGTTCTTGTTCTGAAGTGGTATTTGGTAAGTAAAACACTTACTAATCCCAGCCTTTTCAAGATTAATTCGATGAATTTCCGGTAAACTCAATTCCGGTTCAGAAGTAAACGAACTACATAAGGAGGAGTCCCCGTGGGGGATCTCATTTATATAAGTTCTTAAAGCTAGAGTGTTTCATACCAATGCTCCTCCCCTGGGGTTCTCAAAGGGTATAATGCCGCGAAGCTTTTAGATACTTCTTAAGTTATATTTGGTCAAGTTTGATAATCGACTAACCAACTATCTAGTCAAGAACAATCGCTTATACAAATCAAGGTTGGTATACTTAACACGTTTCCGACATTCCAACTTATACTATCCCTTGGTCAAGAGTGAAGCCAGGGAAGTTAGAGCACTAGTTGCATATCAAAGCCTTGCTTAGACACTTCATTCTTGACTCTCACAGATGGAAAAATCTATCTCGTCGGCTTTTAGTGTTAAGTTATTATTAATGACTTCCATAAGCGAGTAAGTAATCAACAAGATTAACACGTTTCTGACATTCCAACTTAACTATTCCTCATTCAAGAGGAAAGTTGGTAGGTTAGAGCACTATTGCTTCCATCCCTACTTGAACATCAATCTTAACTCTCACAAATAGAGAAGTTTACCTCATCGGCTTTTAGTGTTAAGTATAGTTAATTACTTTTCAAATAAGTAACAAAACACAATTTAGCCACTAAGCAATTCATAAATCCTTTTGAAATCATTTGTTTATACTTTTGAAAATGCTTTCAAAATAATTTTAATAGGTTTTAAAACAGTTTCTCAAAATATTACTTTAATATAACAAGTTTATAAAACGCTTTGAAACTTTGAAAACCCATGTCCTTATATTTTAAAAGTAAACCCTCTTCTTTAAAAATTCATAACTAATTCTTAAATAGTTAAAAATCTCAAACCATTTTTAAAATACTCTAATATGAGTTAGTAAAAAATTATAAAAGGAATGAACTAAAATACTTAAATTTAAATATATTTTCAAAAATTTAAAGTCCAAAACAAAGGCTAAAATGAGGCAGTTTTGCACAAGTGTAAGTTTGGCCACTTTTCGATATGTTACTCAACTTTCTACATTCAAAAATTTTACGGTAGCAAGAATACATATAAAATACCACAAATATGGGGAGAAATCCTTAAGGATCTTACTACAAAGTTCCATAGAAATTGCTGAACATAAGGCAATTCCTAAGTGCATCTACTACGACTATTGCTATAAGAGCACTTCCAAATCCAAGTCCAGTTCAAACCTATGTTCAACTACAACCTATGTGCTTTGTTCGAAGGATATGCTACAAGTACACAAGTCCATTAAATTCCATACATATGGATTACATATGTCATTTGTTTTCAAAGCAAGAATTGAAAGAATATTACAAACATATATCAATATTACAACATATATTGATATCCACTCATGTGTCATATATATTCAAACACAAGCACACATATATAATTATTTCCATTCAAGGTTGTAAGTTAGATCACTTTGAAGCAAGTGAATAAGAAAGTCTAAGCAACCACTTCCTACCTCTTCCTTGCGACACCTAACTTCCTACCTTCTTTCTAGCCTTTCATCCGATTCTAGGATATTTATAGCCCTTATATGCTCATAGTTATGCTTTGAGGGGGGGAATTGTGCATTGTTTCTTCCAAATCCAAGTATCTAGGAGTTGTTTTGATGTTGTCATAAGCCCCTAGTCCAGGTTTGAGTAGAATTGGAGTAGTTTTAAAATTATTTTCTTTTAGGAATTTATGTAGAGTAAGAGTGTTAACTTTTTGGATAAAAATTATGAAATGGATTCAAGGGGCATGCCCTTCCTTTTATAGGCTTCAAAGGGTATTTTATAACACTTCTCTCACCCCCCCCCACCATGCCAGAGAAGGCTTACCCTTCTAGGTGTCCATCACTTCCCCTTTACACCTCTTACCATTAGTAAAAGACTAAACTACCCCTATTAGTCAAATATGTCATATCCATTAGAAGCTTCTAGGATGTTCCACTTGCTTCAAAAGCAAAGTGTGTTACTTAGTTCGTAATGTCTTCATATGTTCATTAGCTAAGTGCAAAAGAGTTCGAATAACTTATATCGATTAAAAAGCTATTTATCGATAAACCGAGTTTCGGTCATATCATCGCTATTTCTTCGAAGAATATATTTTTGTAAAAACATTTCAAAAACATGTTTCTTATCATTATTCATTAATTAAAAAATGTTTAACAAGGGTATAAAATCACATTTATAACACTTAACTATATTTCAAAACGTTACGATATTCGAAGAGGAAGTGTTCGAATTTACGGGTCGCTACATTTCCCCCACTAATAACATTTCATCCTCAAAATTCAAACAAGAACAAGATACATATATAGCGCACTACTAAAACTATATACAAACTAAACTGCAAAACAATGCATACTAAGTCACTCCACCTCAAATGGTGAGAACACTACAAAAGATATATGATTTAAGATAAGAAACCACTAGTCTGAAAACAACTCTGGATAGGACACCCTCATACCATCCTCTATCTCCCACATAGAATCCCGAGCACCCTTGCTCCACTATACCGTAACAACCCTAATTTTAATTAACATTACTTAAGAGATTTGATTGGATAAATTAATTAAAATAATGTAAAAGGTTAAGGAGATTGAGCTTTGATAATTAGTATGGATCGAGTCTTAAGTAATAAACAAATGGAATTAATTTAAACTTTAATAAGAAGGAGGATACATGAGGGGGGGGGAATAGGAAGAGAGGGTAATTCCTAAATATAACCCTTCCCATTCTCATTTCCTCCCTCACTTCATTATTTATAAATAAAATCAAAGGGTTAAGGCCGGCCATAAACAAAGAAACTAAGGGAAGAAAAGATAGGAAAATCTAAGGAAGCTTAGGGGAATCTTGTCAAAATACAAATCTCAACCTTCTTTAGCCATTCAAGGTAAATAATAGTTATGCATATCAAGTTTTATTTATTGTTTTCAGTTTCAAGTATAAACTTGGAATGTTTTGATAACTACTATGTCATGTGTGAGTATTTGGATGATTATATGCTTGTTAGTGAATTTATTTAATTTATTTACGAAATTTATTGATACGTTTTAGTTGTAAAACCTATCATATGACACCTAAATGACTTGAAATTAGGATATGATGTTAGAAGCATTATTTTAGTAATGGGTTTTAAATTTCATAATTTTCTAATAATGTATGAATATTTTATGATTTTCTCAAGGGAAGAAAATTGATTATTTCGGGTTAATCACTAAAAATAATTAATTAAAGTTTTTGGCTCCAAAATTTTTATATTTGAAGAATATAATTAATTTTATTTTACGTGATTTTTGGGGATTTTTCCCATGAGTTTATGATTTTATATAAATTTATTGGGCTAGAAAAGCTTAATATTTATATCAAAATATTAATATAAGTTAATGGTTTGCAAATATATTCGGGAATAATAAATCTGCCCTATGGCAATTTTCTGGAAAAGGATTTTGATAAAGTAATTATTAACCAATAAGATTTTGACAAATAATAAGGGATGGTGAAAAGAAATTACTTTTAATGGTATAAAAGCAGTTTTCTTATGAATTACGTTTATGCCACTCCGATAGTCATGATGCCGCACTTTATCATTCTGCCTCTATGGACTTTGACGTCGATCAAGAGTAATGCATAGGGTATCAACTTCGTTTAACATGGAATGCATTGGCTTGGTCGAAATGGGAAGCCAAGCATCAGGGTTGACATTGTGAAGTTCGAAGTGGATGAGGCGGCTTTCTTTAACTTATTGATGCTGCACTTTTTACTATGCCACATGTTTTCAACAATTTCTTCGATCCGATTAGTTTCGAAGTGACTTATAGCGGCAATAATGATGCCACATGTTTTACACAAATTGACTTCGACAATATAGGCAACTATGCCGCTTTTATTCATATCGACGTCACGCCTTATACAGTGTCCTATATTTTCATAGACGACTATAGTGCCGCTTTATTGGCTTTGGCGTTAATGATGCCGCTTATTTTCTTAAGGCAGTGATGCCGAGTTTTACCTATACCGACTCTATCTTTTAAGACTTATTCCTATGCAAACCAAGTATTATACCTTAGAAGCTGACAATTTATGATGTGTGATGTCATGTTATCGGCCATATGACCTTATGTTTTAGAGGTTAAAGGCTTTAGCATATTTTTATGTTAAAGAAGGGTGAAGACCATTAATGGTAATGAGGCCGCCTAGCTTTATCACTATACAAGGTTTATTGTTTTGGCTTATAACTTATGGTTTTATGAGGCGATGACCTCTAAGTGATTTCGAATTTCATCAATATAATTTTATAAAAGCGTATATCATGGCATACATATTTTAGGATAAAGTAAAGGGTTATAATTTCCTTGTTTTAGAAAGTATGATTTCAAGGGTAAAATCATTTGCAAAGGTTTTGTTTTCAAGGAAACAGAAAAGGGTATTTAACACAGGATTTTTACCAAAAGATTATTGTTCTTATCGCTTTTGGAGAGATTGTGATAGGATAAATTTGACTCAGAGATTTGAAAACCAGATGGGACTTTTGTAGGGTAGCACCCTATACTTCAGCTGTTAGCCCCTAGTTGATATAAGTCCAAAATTCCAGTGCGCAGGGCTTTGTCAAGGGTAAAACTAAAAGTAGGTGTATGCGTAGAAAGGAATACATAAAGATAGATAGATTATGGGTTGGTCTGCAAATTCTTTAGGTTCATAGTATGCCTACCAAAACTATGAGATTGACAGATAGTCGGGTAAACACTAGGATAAGTGTACTTGGATAAACCGTCTAGTATTCTTCTAACAGTCAATTAGAAAATTTAGTATATCTGGCAGGCCTGAGTCAGCCATGTAGATTGGTTGTTACCCTATGAAAACTAAACATTAGGATAAATAGTCCACTGATTTAACGGGTAATCATGATTACCCATGTAGCATGCATGCACATTATTGTTTATATTATCTATTTTAACCAGTTTGGTTGCAGGAATTTGATTTGCAAAATATATATTTTAAAAGGGATACTAGTGAGGGGAAAACTCATTCCGCTCAGTGGCGTGGTCACACTGAATATCTATAAAACCGAGATGGCATATTATTATTCATAACAGGCCTTTTGTCTGACTCGAAGTTTATGTTTTCCCCTTAAACTCTAGGATGCTCAAAATTTGAGTAGGTTGGGAGTAAGGCTCTTCATGTTAAGTAAGTTTTGGTGAATAAAGCTTCCGGAGACGTGCAGGAGCCAAAACTAAGTATGTAGGAGTCTATCTATATTATTAATCCGCTGTGTTGAAGTTGTTTTGTTGAAGTGTATGCAAAGACTGATGTTATAACTATCTATTACTAACTATGCTCAACTAAGGGGTCGTCTTTATATGATGCTCTTGGAGTATTTTGTAATAATTATATTTCATCTGAACCTGGGCAACGTTTAGAATTATGTAACGAATATGGAATATTATCGTTGAAATGAAATGTGAAAGTTTGCTTTAAAATTGTGTTTAAAATTATTTCATACTCTTATGCTTCTGATATTATGGATACCATTAACATGACTGCATTTTGTCATCGAAAATTAATACTATAGATGACTGCAACATCTGCAGCGCTTAGTTTCAGACCTCAAAATGTGGATTGTTACAACTTGGTATCAGAGCATATGTTTATGTAAAACTAAAGGAAATTTAAACTTCAAAAAGAGTTTTGAAAACATAATCCAAATGAATCAGGGAATAAGATTAGGGTATGGGATAACGCTATAGTAGTGCACTTGTATTTGCTATACATAAATATGCGCTTTATCTCTATTCTCCCTCTCTCTTAGACCGTTCTTATGTATCTTACTAAGGTTCGAATGCAAATTTATGGAAGTAAGATACGGTGGCAAGAAACAGGAGGGTGAATTTCAATGGAGGAAGCACCACTACTAATGGAAATATCATGCCCAATACTAAAAGGAACCTGGGTCGACAAACAGCTGCTAATGTAGGAATTGGAACACCACCAGTTGACATGGGAGCAATGTATCAGTTCTTTGTCAACATGATGCAAGCAGGAACTGCTGCTGAATTAGTTGGAGGAAATGCTGGAGTAGCTAATCAAGAAGTTTCGAATGTCAACAACTATGCTATTCTAAGTAGGGACTATGCAAGACTTGGAGGGAAGCTATTTATTAGAATGGAGGATGAAATTGAAGTAGAGAACTAGTTGCTTCACTGTGAGAGGATTTTCATTGATCTTGGTTTGAATGACGAATAGAAGAGGAGATTGGCGTCCAGGCAATTGCAAGGAGCTACATTGTACATGTGAAATAGTGTGACTGTCGAGGTAGCAGAGGAGACTTTGACTTGGGTTGAGTTCAGAAGGAGGTTTGAAGAAATATTTATGTCTGAAATACTAAGTTAACTCTATTAAGGAAGTTTGCTGAGTTGGTGCAAGGTGATATGACGGTGCTTGAGTATGCAACCAGATTTGAGGAGTTGTCAAGATATGGGTATGCTACCGTTGACATAGTTATCAAAAGGAATGAGAGGTTCGTTTGTGGACTGAGACCTGAGCTTACTAGGAAAAATTTACCACATCTCAGGGATCTATGTATTGTAGTCGTGGAGATGGCTTTAAGAAATGAAGAGATGCTTGCTTTGCTAAGTAACAACAAGCCAGTAGAAGCTTAGAGTGGACATAATTAGAAGAGGAAGTTTTACTATAAGAATGAAGCTCAGAAGGGAGGAGCTCCAAGAAAGGGAAGTCTGAGGTTGAGTGTTACAAGTGTGACAAGAAGGGACATTATGCTCATGAGTGCCGAACCGGTAAGGGAAAGGAAGTCATTGGAAAGAAGAACACTAAGTGCTTTAACTACGACCAAATGGGACATTACAAGAACAAATGTCCGGAAGTGGCCAAGACAGAAAAAGGAACAGTATTTGCATTGGAACCGGCTACCTCGAGACCGATAATTGAGGAGAAAGGAAAAGCTATGGTGGGAGATATTCTTTTCATTCATGGCTTACCTTTTAGAGTCTTGTTTGGTTCTAGTGCATCACATTCTTTTATATCTTATTATTTGGTAGATAAGCTTAACCTAGAAACCTCATATCTAGTTACTTCCTTAATGGTTGTGAATCTGATAGGAGGATATGCAACTCTAGGGATGAGATGTAACCATTTAGAGTTTGCACTATTAGGTTATATATTTGCCTGCAGTTTGCATGTGTTTAGTTTTGTAGGCTTTGGGTTCGGTATGGACTGGTTAATTAAATATGATGTTAGGATATTTTGCCAAGATAGGATATTATCATTAAGACACCCCAATAGTAGTGACCGAATTATATATTCGGTCGAGAATCCAAGTTTTGATGTTTGTTCTTGGTTGGGTCAATGAAGGAGGAGGATGATTTGAATTGGGTTTTCATGGTAAGAGAATTTGCGGATGTCTTTGAGCTTGTTACAGGACCACTGTCGAAACGAGCTATTGAATTTCGAATGGATAGTGTACCTAAAGCTGAACTCGTAAGTAAACCGCCTAGCAGAATGACACTTATCGAGATGAAGGAGTTAAAGGTGCAACGGGTGAACTTAGAAGGGAAAAGTTTTATTAGACCAAGCGGTTCGCCTTGGGGAGCGGTCGTGATGTTTGTAAAGAAACTAAATGGATCGTTAAGGATGTGTATCGATTATCGTAAGTTGAATGAAAAGACGATAAAGGATCGATATCCTTTGCCGAGAATCGATGACTTATTTGATTAGTTGAGTGGAGCGAAAGTATTTTCTCTATTAGATTTCACGATAGGGTTCCATTAACCAAGAGTGGTGGAAGACAGTATTACATTGACGGCATTTAGAACAAGATATGGTTAGTACGAGTGGTTAGTAATGCCATTCAGATTAACTAATGCTCCAGCTTTCTTTATGGATTTGATGAACCGAATTTTCCAAGAGAACTTGGATAGGTTCATATTGGTATTCATAGACGACATTTTGATATATTCTGCGGATGAAAAAGATCATGAGATTTATCTTAGGATAGTGCTTGATACACTGAGGCAGCACTAGTTAAAAGTGAAGTTTTTGAAATGTCATTTTTGGAAGAACGAGTTGAAGTTTCTTGGTCATGTAGTTTACGAAAATAGGCTGCCAGTCGATCTAGCTAAGATCAAAATTGTTGATAATTGTAAGAGGCCCGAGATGGTGACCGAGATAAGAAGTTTTATTAGACTAGCTGGCTATTACCGGAGATTCTATAACAACCCGAATTCCAGTGGGTCCGGATTTTTTGCAAAAATGCTAAAATCCAAGCCCACTGAAGCCTGAGTTGGGTATATGGTATCCTGCAAATAGGCAAAGATAAATATATCAGAGCTCAAATAAACATCTCACAGTGGAACTGACTAAAATATAATAGTAATTAAATACTCACCAAGGTAATAACACTCTCTAAACAAGTGTCACAAAGCTGGAAAATCTTTGCCATCTATCTAACCTGTGGGATGATATGAGGAGGAGGTTAGAACTAAAGTTCCGGTGAATGGACAAATTATACACTTCTAAGCATAATTCTACATATACCGTCTATTTCCATTTTCTGTTATATTAGGTTTATAATACTCTCGCCTCTGTGCGTGAATCGTACCCATCTACTCCCTAGTAGATTAAGACCTAATAACCAATATATATATATGTAGCTACATGCCAAAAGACCGCATCGGTCCTAGGTACTACCCATAATACCTTCCGTATCCTCCTCGAAAAGGACTCCATCATCTCGCTACTAGAGCGTACTGTAACAACATCTGTAAATGACAGCTTCGTGAGGCCTACAATACAGATATTCCGTCATCTACTATGAAAACGTGAAACTGCATCCGCACTAGCTTATACTAGTGCTCGAACATCCACAATGTACCACCCAGTGCGTACCTTGAGGACTACAGGTAATTGTTCTGTGAATTCCACCAACAAGGTCTACCTTGGACGGAACTCAGTCGGGGATTTTCTATATCTGTAAAGGTCCGCTTCGTTAGGCCTACAATACAGATATTCTATTTGGTCTGTCTCTTTTCTCATCATGGCCATGGCCCCATGCAGTCCCCCCTCAACTAATCGAAAGACCTTTCAAGAGCTAAGTGGCTGTGCCCTACTGCAAACAATCTAAACATCCAATTGGCTGTGCCCCTCATCCAATCTCTCGATAGTGAAAGAATCATTGGCCTGTTGGTTTAACTCTAGTCTTTCCCGAACTCGCTCTGACTGATGATGGCTGATCTCTGCATGCGACTATCCTTTTGGGTCCTGCCTACTTTAACCTACTTGCAAACTAGAGTACGGTGTCATACGAATATCCTACTCCATCATCAACCTTTTAACTGCCTACAAAGGTCCGCTTCATTAGGCCTGTAATGCAAAAATAGTCAAGGCATACTCTCTTGATGAAACACCTACAGACCTGCCTCCGGGGTGCAGCTTCGTTAGGCCTACCCCAGAGGGCCATCCTAGAGTATCCTCATGTCCCGTTGACATCTCGTACTTCCTTCTAGCCCAAACTAACTAAGTTAGACGTGCACTAAAAATCTGCGATGAATTGCTTCGTTAGGCTCTTTATCCAGACTCTCTTTAGGCTACTCTAAACGCACCTTACCATTTTATTAGACCCTACGTCTAATCTTTTACTATGCATTTAGTTTAATTTTCTTATTCTGTTGGCTACTTATTTACCCTAATCAGCATGCCCGACCCCATCCATGTGTGAGACCATCAGTCCTAGACCTGAAAGGGAATGCTGCCGGTTCGGGCCACTTCTATTATTCTGCTTATTAACTTAATCCAAGATCTAAGTTTGATAAAATAAGCCTCTTCTATTTCTTTCTTTTTAATTATAACCTACGTGTTACAATTATACTTGTAATTGTCACTTTTATATTCTGTTCTTTCTTTTATAACCTACATGTTATAAATGTGATTGGAAGCGTCTCTTTTCTATTCTAGTCTGTCTTCTTTTATTATGATACTAAATTCTCTTTAGTTCTCTTATATTATATGATAGTATTAGCTTGGGACTACGTCCAACTGCCGTAAATTACTTATCATAATAACTGCTTTACTTTTTACTCTATTATCTGCGCAATAAATGCAGATCTAGTCACATTTTCTGTTTATTATTTCTAGTCTTGTCAAATAATTAACTTGATTATTTCCTCTTCTTTTATTTCTTTAATGCTTCATGTTATTCTCTTTTATTCTAAAAAGTAGTTCTATTCTATTTGGTTAGTTACAAAAACTGTGCTAAAAATCCATTTCCATATTTTAATACTAAATAATGCTATAACCAATAACTCGTAACTGCAAGATATTTCTTTTATTGTTCCTTTAATTATTGGGTAATGTAAAATACAGTAATGTCTCTATTTTGCACTAATTCCATTTTTCATGCTTTTATTCTTGCAATTACGTTTATCGTTATTTTTACAATATTAAACTATGAAAATGTATTCCCTTTTCTAAACCAACTAACTAATCTATCACTAACTTCCAAACCAAGTTATTAGATTTTCCCCTTTTTAGTTCATTTCTCCCGTTTTAACATAATTTAAGGTAAATTTCTCACTTTTAGGCTTATGTATTTCTCTACAACTTTTAAGCCTAATATTACTTATATTTAATTGGATTCCTTTCTTTTTCCATACAAATAACATTTAAATATAAGTACACTTCTCTTATAAAATTTATAGTTTCAACATAACTGACTAGTAGAACTAATTACTGAAATAAATGCTGAATTAAATATTTAATGGGAATTTAACGATATTATATATCATAAACATAAAAGAGATAATTTAAACCACTAACCTGTCATCCTTAGCTTTACTCCATGGCCTTCCTGGATCCCCTTCTAAGGCGTATAATATATTTATTAAAAATATATTCTCTCTAGAAATATTTTCTATTTAGGGTTCAACCTCAGGCAATGAACCAAATTGGGAGAAAATATGATTGTGAGAAAATAGTTAGGCCTAGGGTTCTATTTATAGTGGAGTTTGGGGATCTCAGACCGTCGGATTTTTGGATTAAATCTGGTGCCACCACGTCACAGGCTCGCTGCTAATCGTTAGATCCAGAAAATAACGCCTTAGATCGAACAAAAATCAGATTACAAGACTTCGGCACGTCCCTGGACGATTTCTCGTCCAGGGCTACACACGGGTCGACCCCCGTGTTTTACGGGTCGACCTATGGGTCGACCCGTAGGGTCTTACTCCTTTTTTTCGTTTGATTTATATAATTCTGCTTTATTATTTCCCCCGTAACTTCTTCATATTAACTCAGATTTCAACAAGTTATATATGGAAATTGATCAGAAAATCGCCATGAACACAATGGTATAAGTTTTGAGGCCATATTCCGATAATTCAAAAAATGCTTATTTTCACTGTTTAATAATTATTTTGGTTATTTAATTATCTAAAAATGCGGGGTGTTACAGATTCATTAAGGATTTCTCGCAGATAGCAGCACCTTTGACTAAGCTAACCAAAAAAGACGTGAAGTTCATTTGGTCTGAAAAATGTGAGGAAGCGATCCTTAAGTTAAAGCATTTGTTGACTAATGCGCCCATAATAGTTATTCCAAATGGGAATTAGGATCTAGTGGTGTATATAGATGCATGTGGAACATGGTTAGGAGCTGTATTAATGCAAATGGGTAAAGTGATTGCCTACGCTTCTCGATAGCTCAGACCACATGAAGTTAGATATCCGACTATGGTTTAGAGTTGGCAGCGGTGATTTTTGTATTGATAGCGTAGAGACACTATCTTTTGGGAGAAATATTTGAATTATACATGGATCATAAGTCTTTAAGATATTTATTCTCTTAGAAAGAGTTGAATATGAGACAATAGAGTTGGCTATATTTTTGAGTTATTTCAGTATTGAGTATACATCGGGAAAAGGAAATAAAGTTGGGATGCCCTTAGTAGAAAACATTAGAATGTGGTGTTTGCTATGTTGGTAGAATGGAAGGATTTAGTGGCATTGACTACCTATAGTGTGCAGTTAGGATCAATAGTCGGTTCTAGTAAGAGTACCGCAATGTTATCTTATTTAGAAGTTCAGCCGGCATTGATCGAAATAATTGCTTCTAGGCAAAGAGATGATCCATTGCTAGCTGAAAGAACTAGAAGACTGAAAAGTGGAACTAAGATTGATGATTTGAAGGATTTTTACTTTGACTGAAATGGATGGTTAAGAAAGAAAGGACGATTATGTGTTCCGGATGTGGGTGACCTAAGGAAAGAAGTAATTAGGGAACGTCATCGATCAAAGTTTACTATTTATCCTAGAGGGACTAAGATGTATCAGGATATGAAGAGAAGTTTCTTCTAGGAAGGTATGAAAAATGATGTAGGCTTATGGGTAAAGCAGTGTCTGAGTTGTGAGTAAGTAAAAGCCGAGCATCAGAAGCCAAATGGATTGGTTCAACCTTTGGATATACCAGTATGGATATATGATTCTATATCTATGGATTTCATAGACGAGTTGCCAAAGTTGAGTAAGGAAAATGAAAGTACTTGGGTTATAGTGGACAAACTGACTAAGAGTGCACACTTTATACTCGTTAAGTCGATAAGGACTGCATATGTTTCAACTAAATTATTCATTAAGAATATAGTTAGACTACATGGGATTTCTAGTAGTATAATCAGTAACAAAGATTCTTTACTTACTAGCGAATTCCAGAAGAGTCTGCAAGAGGTTTTATATACCAGGCTTAAGATGTGTACCGCTTATCACCTATAATAGATGGGAAAATAAAGAGAGTCAATAAGGTACTTGAAGATTTGTTGAGAGCTTGTGTACTAGATTTTGGTGGGTCGTGGGAAGACCATTTGCACTTGATTGAGTTTTCTTATAATAATTGTTATCGGACTAGTATAGGAATGACACCTTTTCAAGATTTATATGGAAGGCCATGTAATTCACTTGTATGTTGGTTAAAGACCGAAGATAGATTAGTTCTTGGTCCAAATATGGTAAGAGAAGCCGTAGAAAAGATTGAGTTCATTCGGGCTAGAATGAAGGAAGCTTAGTCTATGTAGAAAAGTGACGCAGATAATAGACAAAAGGACTTAGAGTTCTTAGTTGGAGATCATGTTTTCGTCAAAGTATCACCGATGAACAATGTAAGAAGATTGGGAAATCAAGAAACCTGGCGCCTAGGTTGGTTGGACCATTCCCTTTTATAGAAAGGATCGAGAAAATCGCTTATAGGATAGAGTTACTGAATAGTTTGGTGGGGGTCCACAATGTTTTCCATATTTCTAATCTAAGGAAGTGTGTTTGAGATCTAGAGACAACTATAACTCCGACTATATTGGAAGATTTAGTAGTAGAACCAGATCTGACTTTTGTGAGACAACCAGTTCATTTTGTGGCTAGGGATGAGAAGAAGCTAAGGAACCAAATACTCAAATTAGTGAATGTCTAGTGGAATAACGACGAGAGAGACTGTACTTGGAAAATGGAGAGCAGGATTAGAGATACTTATCCTGACTTGTTTGATGATATGTTTTACATTTATGTTTTATGTTTGATGCGTGCGTTATCATAATTTCGAGGATGAAATTCTTTAAGGAAGGGAATCTATAATAACCCTAATTTTAATTAATATTATTTAGGATATTTAATTGGATAAATTAAATAAAATAATGTAAAGGTTAAGGATATTTAGATTTGATAATTAGTATGGGTCTGGCCATAATAAATAAATTAATGGAATTAATTAGAACATTAATAAGAAGGAGGATACATGAGGAGTGCAAAATTGGAAGAGACAGTAACTCCTAAATATAACCCTTTCCATTCTCATTTCCTCTCTCACTTTATTATTCATTGACGAAATCAAAGGGATAAGGCCATCATAAACAATCAAACCAAGGGAAGGAAAGCTAGCAAAATCTAAGGAAGCTTACAAGAATCAAATCAAAATACAAATTCCAACCTTCTTTAGCCATTCAAGTTGAATAATAGTTATACATCTTTTTATTTATTCTCGGTTCTAAGTATAAACCTGAAATGTTTTGATGATTATTATGCCATATTTGAGTATTCGGATGATTATATGCTTGTTAGTGAATTTACTTATTTTATTTATGAAATTTATTGATATGTTTGAGTTGGAAAATCTATCATATGATACTCAAATGACTTGAAATTTGGATATGATGTTAGAAATATTATTTTGGTAATGGGTTTTAAATTTCATAATTTTTTGATGATGTACGAATATTTTATAATTTTCTTAAGGGAAGAAAATTGGTTATTTCGGGTTTTATTTATTAAAAATAATTAATTAAAGCTCTTGGCCCCGAAATTTTTATACATTGAAGAATATAATTAACTTGATTTTACATGATTTTTGAGGGATTTTTTCATGAGATTATGATTTTATATAAATTTATTGGACTAGGAAAGCTTAATATTTATATTAAAAATATTAATATAAGTTAATGATTTGCAAATATGTTTTGAGAATGAGAAATCTGCCCTATGGCGGTTTTATGGAAAAGGATTCGATGAAGTAATTATTAACCAATAAGATTTTGACAAACAACAGGGATTGGCGAAAATAGTTACTTTTAATGGTATAAAAGCAGTTTTCTTATAAATTACGGTTATGCCACTCTGAAAGTCATGATGCCGCACTTCATCGTTCCGCATCTATGTTCTTTATTGTCGATCAAGAGTAATGCATTGAATATCAACATCGGTTAACATGGAATGCATTGGCTTGATCGAAGTGGGAAGCCAAGCATCAGGGTCGACATTGTGAACTTCGAAGTGGATGAGACCGCTTTTATTAACTTATTGATGCCATACTTTGTACTATGCCACATGTTTTCTATAATGTCGCTAACCCTATTGGCCTCGAATTGACTCATAGCGGCAATAATGACGCTGCATGTCTTACACAAATTGACTTCGACAATATAGGCAACTATGCTACTTTTATTCATATAGACGTCGATGATAACGATGTTGCCTTTATTCAATGTCCTATGTTTTTGGAGACGGCTATAGTGCCGCTTATATTGACTTTGGCCCTATTGATGCCGCTTATTTCCTTTAGGCATTGATGTTGAGTTTTACCTATATCGACTCTATTCCTTTAAGACTTATTCCTATGCAAACCAAGTTTTATACCATAGGACGCCGATGTTTTATGAAGTGCGACATCCATGTTATCGGCCTTATGGTATTATGTTTTAAAAGTAAAAGGCTTTAACATATTTTTATATTAAAGAAGGGCGAAGATCCTTAATGGCGATGAGGTCGCCGAGCTTTATTACTATACAAGGTTTATTGTTTTGGCTTATAGCTTATGGTTTGAAGAGGCGATGACCTCTAAGTGATTTCGAATTTCATCAATATAATTTTATAAAAGCATATATCATGGCACAAATATTTTAGGATAAAGTAAAGGGCTATACTTTCCTTGTTCTAGAAAATATGATTTCAAGGTTAAGCCATTTGCAAATGTTTTGTTTTCAAGGAAATAGACAAGGGTATTTAGCCTAGAATTTTTCCTAAAGAGATTATTGTTCTTATCACTTTTGGATAGATTGTGATAGGATAAATTTGACTCAGAGATTAGAAAACCAGATGGGACTCGTGTAGGGTAGTGCCCTATAATTCATCAGTTATCCCCTAGCTGATATAAGTCCAAAATTCCAGTGCGTAGGGCTTTGTCAAGGGTAAGACTAAAAGTGGTGTATGCATAGAAATGAATACATAAAGATAGACAGGCTATAGGTTGGCCTATAAAATCTTTAGGTTCATAGTAAGCCTAGCAAAACTATGAGATTGACAGATAGTAAGGTAAACATAATGATAAGTGTATTTGGATAGATCGTCCAGTTATCTTCTAACAAGCAGTTAGAAAATTTGGTATATCTAGTAGGACCGAGTCAGCCATGTAGGTTGGTAGTCACCCTATGAAAACTAAACATTGGGATAGATAGTCCATGATTTGATGGATAGTCATGATTACCCATGTAGCAAGCATGCACATTATTGATATATTATGTATTTTAACCAGTTTGGTTGTAGGAATTTGATCGCAAAAGATATATTTTAAAAAGGATATTAGTGAGGGGGAAACCCGTTCTGCTCAACGGCGTGGTCTCACAAAATATCTTTAAAATAGAGATAGCATATTTTTGTTCACATCAGGCTTTTTGTCTGATTCAAAGTTTATGTTTTCCCCTTAAACTCTCAGATGCTCAAAATTTGATTCGAGTAGGTCGGCAGTAAAGGCTTTTCATGTTAAGTAGGCTTTGGCGAATAAAGCTTCCTGATACGTACAAGAGGCAAAACTAGCTATATAGGAGTCTGTCTATATTATTAATCCACTGTGTTGAAGTTGTTTTATTGAAATGTATATAAAGACAGATGTTATAACTGTCTATTAGTAATTCTAATCAACCAAAGGGACATCTTCATATGTCGCTTTTGGAGTATTTTGCAATAACCGTATTTCATCTGAACTTGGGCAACATTTGGGATTATGTAATGAATATGAAATATAATCTTTGAAATGAAATGTGAAAGTTTGCTTTGAAATTGTGTTTAAAATTATTTCATATTCTAATGCTTCTAATGGATACCATTAAAATGACCACATTTTGTCTCCAGAAATTAATACTATAGATGACTGCAGCATCTGTAGCACTTAGTTTTGGACCTCAAAATGGGGTTGCTACATGTACCTTGACTAACTTAATAACCTTAGTCCTTAATCGTTCCATATCTCTATCAAAATACAAACAAACTGTCTCAAAATAGTCAAGTTTAGTTCAATCTCCAAGTCCTCCTACTGCAACGCTTCCACTATCATCGAAGGATCATGCCCAAACTTATGCAAATGCAATAAATGAAATATATTATGCACACCCAATATTCTAACATAATGAATCTTATTTCCTTAATAGGTGTAATAACAATATTATTAGGAGCTACTTTGGCTTAGAATTGTCAATTATATCCTTTATGGAAATGGTTGATAACTCGACTCTATACGCGAGTGTACCAATCCTCTCCAGAATCGGGAATGGTCCTATATAATGAGAAGCCAACTTCCTAGCCCTTCCAAACCGAACTACATTTCTCATCGGAGAAACCTTCATGAACACAAAGTCTCCAGCTAAGAACTCCAGTCTCTGCACCTCTCGTCTGTATATCTCTTCTGTCGATTCTACGCCTCCTTTAACCTCTTCCGAATATCTATTATTGTATTTGAAACCCCCAGAATCATATCCTGCCCAAGCACCGGACAATCTCCAGGTTCTAACCAACACGATGGAGATTTGCAAAGCCTTCCATACAATGTTTCAAATGGTGCCATTTCGATACCGGCTTGATAATTATTGTTGTATGAAAACTTAGCAAATGGTCAGTATTCTTCCCACGAATCGCTAAAGTCTAATATTCAAGCTTGAAGCAAGTCTTTTAAAATGCAGTTCACCCTCCCCGGTTTCCCATCTGTCTGTGGATGGTAAGTAGTACTCAAACTAAGCTTGGCCCCCAAAGCCTCATGCAAACCCTTCCAAAACTGACTTGTGAAGATCAGATCTCGATCATTCACAATATTACATGGAATACCATGAAATCTATCAATCTCTCTAGCATATAACTGGGCCAAATAAAAGCAATCGTCGCCGCCTTAACTGGTAAGAAGTGCACGCTCTTGTTTAATCGATCTACACTAACACACATACCTTCATTATCTCTCCTCGACCTAGGTAAACTGTCGATGAAATCCATAGAAATATGCTCCCATTTCCACTTCTAAACCTCAAGTGGCTGAAGAAGTCCTATCTTCTTCTGGTGACTACCCTTTACCTACTTGGAGTTAGCATACCTCTCACACATATAGAAACGTCTCTTTTCATACCTTCCCATCAGAATGTAAGTCTCATGTCTTAATACATCTTAGTAACCCCTGGATGCATCGTCAACCTTGAATAATGACCCTCGTTCATAACCTCCTGCCTAATACCATCAACATTCAGAACATACAACCTACCATTCACCGTCAAAATGTCACGGTCATCTACCTCAAATCCTGGCCACTTCTCTGGAGAAACATTCTCGCTAATGGCTTTAGTTATTCAAGTGAGATGAACATCCCTCTGTTGGTTACTTCAATGCGATGAATTAGAGTTAGACGAACCTCAACATTGGCCACAGCTACATACCCCCTACTTAGTCCATCAGCTAGGACATTAGCTTTCCCCAGTGTATATAAGATATGTAGATCATAGGTTGCAAGAAGCTCCAACCACCTTCGCTGCCAATGTTTAAGTCATTCTACGTAAAAAGATATTTCAAAGATTTATGGTCTGTATACAACTCGAACCTCTCACCTTGCAAATGATGTCTCCACATCTTCAACGCAAATACCACCGCTAAAACCAACTCCAACAATTTGGAGTATAGATACTACAAAACGCGAGCTTACAAAATGTAAGCTCACGAATTCTCCAACAGAATTGGGCTTCAAGCACTTATTCAACAAGAGCCTATGCTTCAGGTGCTTATTGAACAAGCACCTGAAGATAGAGCATATATCAAGTGTTATTTTACACGGTTGAGCTCATAATTTACCACAAACTCTCTTTTACATTTTAGTTTTTTATTCACCGAGGCATCAAATTGCCGCCACTACCCATCAAAATTGCTAGACGGACTGTCCATTATACGACCGATGTCAATGCCAAAGCAGCTCATATCAGTCCATATGCTACCATGACTGTAGATTATCTTCGATGATTGCACGAGCTGCCCCCAATGAGGGCACATCAACTTAGTGCAGCGCTAGCGACCCCCAATTATAATTTTAATACATGGTTATTATATGAACATGCCTATGACAGACTATGAATGTTATTGGTTTGCTTAGTTCACCGTTAACGTTTAATAATTATTTGTATATGTTTGCCACATAACTATGAACGGTAGTTGGCATAGGTGCATTACCGAGTATTTTGTCACATTACCTAAGCCGATTAAGGCCAGGCTATATGCATCACCTTTTAATGATTTTTTACATGTTACTACAAATAAAGGCGTCGACTGCCAAGGAAGAACATATCGAAATTCAAGGTGTCAGATGTGAAGAAGGAAGAGCAATCAAGCATTCAGTAAGGATATTGAACTTCAAGCAACCAGGAAGATGTCAAATCTCTATAATCAAAGGTATAAAAAGGAATGCCAACCCTCTATAGTAAAAGATGATGAATACTCAAGAAGATAATAAGCATAGAAGAGATGTCGAGTTCCTAAGGGGCACCGAGCCTCTACAACACAAAGTGTTGTAAAGCATATATAGAGTGCCAACCTGTTAAGAAAAGATGGTATGTCTATACGATCCAAGAGATGGCACTTATCAATAAACCGGAGGATATCAAATATCTACACTATAGAGGATTGCTAATATCAACAATATTAAAGATGCTGATCTACTAAGGATGGCGTATGTCTATAATTTGGAGGACAACATGTGCCTACAATTTAAAGGATTTCGAGTCTCAAAAATCTATAGGGTATCATATATCTACAATATGAAAGATGTTAAATATTTACAATGAGCAATGAAATAATAAGTATCTACAATATATATGGAATGTCAAATAGCTACATCATACAAGGAGATGGTGGATATCTACAATATGTAGTGGGAAAGTAGGTGTCTACAATGTCAAGAGTATCCAACAACTGTCATATGAAAGATTTCGAGAATCCACAATGAAAATGAAGATGTCATATTTCATCAGTGTAACAAACAACACCGTAAATTATCAACATGGTAAGAATGTCATAAATCATCGATATGGCAAGGATGTTGTAAGTCATCAATATGGTAAGGATGTCGTAAATCATCAATAGGGCAGGATGCGACATTTCAACAATATACAGAAGGTTGCCACATATTATCAATGCAATGAATGATGCCAAAACTCAGGGATGACGAAGGACACATGGCGACCAGGCCACCTACCTCCAACCCTATAAATGCAGATCCAGTGGCAACTTGGGAGGGGCAAATTCTTCTTTTCTCTCTTCTTACATTTTAACGTTGCAAACCCTAAATTTAATTGGGGATTTTAGAGTCGATTGTGCTTTGTGAACATTTTGCACAAAAGAACTTGAACAACAAACATTGCATAGCATACTCCAATCGAAATAAAGATACTTTTCCAATTACTTATGACATGCATATGAATTTTTGTACTTGACTATGAACATGCATACTTCATTCTATCGGACTTGGATTTCATCTTGCATACTTCTCTCAAGCTTTGTATAAGGCCACTTAAGCCCTTATTCCGAACTAGACTTGCTTTATCTTGCATATTTGGGGCTAGCAAAGAAATTTGTTAATATTTTGGCGCTAGAAGATAGGCCTGAACCTCCGTCTCCATACTTATTTCGAGAAAGGACTTTCCCTTTCTTGCATATAAAGGATTTCTCAACCTGCATATTTTCTTAAAGGACATTCTATATCTTGTATATCCCAACAAAGAACTTTAGAGACTTTTTCTTCCTATGGAGGACTTATAACATCCGACATAACCTATTAAGTCGCATAATGACTATCTCTGAATAAGGAACTCTTGAGCCTCATTTGGCCAAACCAGTTTACCAAATCACCCACGACTTTTGGTATCACGAGGAATAAGTGTTGAGGTTATTGGCACTGCAAATTATGGAAGAAAACAAACAAGTGGTTCCTTATAATCTTGATAATTTGAGCATAAATCCATTCCATATAGGCTCTACCCTGATCCATAGTTACTATCCTGTCCAGGGAAAGGAGAACCTAAAAAAGGATTGCTTGTTCTTACAAATGAGGAGAGCCACACAATTCCAATCCAAGGGAACTATTTTGAAAAAGAAATAACAAGAGATTTCGAGAAGTTTCCCGAAAGGTGGAGAGGAATAATTGGTCATCCCCCCACAACAATTAAACTCGAGAATCTAAAAAGAGGAAACTTATGGATAATGCTAATGTACCAATCCAGTGCTATAAAAAAGTTAAATGAGAACAAAAAACACAATGCATGAGAAATTCTCGATCTTCTAAGATTAACTCCCTTACCATTTCTTATGAGAATATCTACTTCCTAACTAAGGAGAGGCTAAACTATTGGCCTTCTAAGAAGAGACAACCAAGAAATGAATGGAATCTTAGACATGCTTATTGCCGATATCATTGAACAAATGGGCATGATAATAACCAATGTTGAGCCTTAAAATGAATGATTGAAAGCTTCCTGGGAAAAGGAAAGCTTAACGAGTTTGTAAGCCAAGTTTAAGCAAATCCATAACAAAGTGAAATCCTTCATAAAAAGGAATTATAAAGGAAAAGCCTAAATCATTATATATAAGGTAATAAGAGGCGAAAGAAAAGCATTTGATCCTGCCACAAGGGCCTAGTCAAAGCACCTCTTGGAGGGAGGTCAGAATAAGCCTTTTGTCCCGCCTAGCTAGGATGGCCTGGCCAAAGCACTACAAGCCTTCTGTCCCACCTAAATGCCTGGCTAGAGCACCTCCTAGAGAAAGGATGGAGTAAGTCTTTGGTCCCACCTAATGTGGCCTAACCGAAGAACCAAATAAGTCTTCAGTTTTGCCTATAAGGCCCGACTAGAGCGCCTCTTAAAGAAGGATGGGTAATACTTTGGTTTTGCATAAGATAGCTAACGAAATGCACCAACCAGCTTAAATCATTACCTATAAGGTAATAAGGGACTCAAACATCGCCAAGAAGATGATAAGGAGCAAAAGAGCTCAATCAAAGCTAAATCATCACCTAAGATAGTGATAAGAAGTTCAATCAAAGCCTAAATTATCACCTAAGATGGCGATAAGGGGTTCAATCAAAGACTATATCATTACCTAAGACGGTAATAAGGGAAAAAAGAGGCCAACCAAGCATGTTTAAATTTACTCCAAAAATGGGTCTAAACAATCTTCAGGAGGAAGAAAAGTCAAACACTCTTCTAGAGGAAGAAAAGTCAAACACATTTAGTTCTGCACCAAAATTAAAGCAACCTTCCAAGAAAGGGTCAAAAGCTATCTACTACACAGAATCGAGAATTTTGATAACCGTATTAACATCTGAGAAATTATGACTTATTACTTAAGAATGGTGCTTCATTCTTTCAAATACTAAATTAATTCTTAATCCATGATTCCAAGATCGGAATTCGAATTATCAATTAATGGGAATCTTCGTTAATGATCAGGTTTCTAATTATCAGATAATGGGAGTCTCTATTGATAGTCAAATGTATCCTCTTACCAGATAGAATTTTGGTCATATTATAAGATGGATTTATGATCTTCTTACCGAAAGGAGTTCTGGACTTATTAACAGATGAATTTGTGATTTTCCTATCAAATAGAATTCTAGATTCACTGTCAAAAGGACTCTTAGTCTTCTTACCAGATAGAACTCTGGTCCTATTGTCAGATGTATTTCTGGTTTACTTATTAATTGAGTTTATGATCTTTTTCCAGATAAAGTTCTGTACTTATTATCAAGTGACTTTTTGATTATTCTACTAGATGGATTCTGGTCTTATTATTAAGTAGATCTCTAATTTTCCTACCAAATGAAACTCTGGTTCTATTGTCAGCCAGATTTCTGATTTATGGTCTTTTTACCAAATGAATTTTTGATATTTAAAGCACTGATGATTTCCTATAAAAGAAAGATGAAAAGGCTAAATTGATTTAGCTTATTTAAAGTTTCGTTTATAATCACTCTGAAAAATGAATTTCAAAACCAAACTTCTGGAATTTCAAAAATCAATAGGACAGCTGTTTCATAAATAATCTTTAACATTTACAAAGCAAAATGATCAATTTGAGAAAGGAATAACTTCTTAAAATTATGAAAATATTATCAGTACTTATTCCATGTTTTTCTAGAAAAAAGAAAAAATTAGAAAGTCTGGTCTAAAAGCATTCTACAAAGGAATAAAAAAGAAAGAAAATCTACATTTAATCCAAGATCACAGATTATATAAAATTGGACTAAAGCACCAAAGTAAGTTATAAATCTCAAATAATTCAGCAAATTCAAATGCAAGACAAAAATAAAGAATGAAAATACAAAGTTAGTTCAAAATGTCAATCATTTAGATATGAATTTATTTACCATATTTACATTTGACACATCACATACAAAAATTATAGATAGTAAAGAAAGCTAAATCTTCCTAAGGAGGTGGGGGATGTTGAGGGAGTGGATGATGTTGATTCACCTTTTCTTTGCCTTTTCCCATAACCTCAAGGAGACAAGGGTGGTTTTCACTTGAAGAAGGTCCATCTCTAAGCAAGAGGGGAGGGCCCCTGATGTCTTTGAGGTGATCGGAACACCCGTAAAGAAAGAAACGATGATATCATTTATACCCTTCTCAACCGCTCTACTCAATCCTGAGTTCATATCTAGATAATCAATTTCTAAATCAAAGGAAACTATTACTTCAAACAAAATAATCTACAAGAGAATCCAAGTGAGAGTTCTCAAGCAACATCACTTCGTTATCTATAGCTGAGATTCAAGGACTTGTACTTTCCTAGTCAAAATTTCAATAGCAAAGGAAGGTTGGAAAATATGGCAAATTGCCATGTCCAGGAGTTCTTTAAGCTTCTTTTCTTTCTTTCGAATAATGTTTACATTATCAATAGAGTTGACCTGAATCTTCAATGTATGTTTGAGCATTTTATTGGCTTCCAAAAGGGTTTTGACTTTATTCTCTAATTTCTTAACTACCTGGATTAGGGCACATTTTTCACGATCCAAACCTAAAGGTGGGTTTAACAAAGAGGAGAATTTCCCTTTGGCAGCTAAAGATCGAGACCTAGTCACTCTTGCAGGAGTAGGAGTGGGAAGGATGGATTTACCCCCACTAGCAATAAGTTCCGATGATTGAAAAGATACTCGACTTTTCAGTAAATATACTTCCAGGTCCACTATTCTTTGACACAATCGAGCAAATTTTACATTAGCCTCAATTCTTTGGTCTAAGATATCAAATTGACTCATCACATCTCTGCGCTTCTTCATCTTCTAAATCCCTTCATTTGTCTTTTTAATTTTCTCCTCTATAGCTAAAGTCATATCTTTTACACCACTTAATGATGGTTTTTATTTTATAATACTTGGCATACCATTTCTGAGCTTTTGGGTTGTCTAAAAACAACCTGACTGAAACATCTTTAGAAGAATGTTTCTTCTTGATATTTAACATCAATTCAGTTCTGGCGTTGCCTAGACGGGAAAGAGATCTGGATCACAAGACGCAAGATTTAATTGACTTTCCTATCATAAATAATTAGAGGAAAAAGAAATCAATATAAATGTTATAATCTTCAATCAACTTCTTAACTTCTCTGTTCAATCACAGCACGTCCCACTCACTCTTCTAGTGAAAAATCTGAAAATGATAATATTTCTTAACTAAAAAACTAGAGTTATGGCTAACAAATAAGCATAAGTACTGAAAAGCAGTTAGCTCTACACTTGAACCGTAGAAGCTTGTGAAGAAAGAACCCGAGTTTCCTTCTTATCTAATTCTTTGTCAATGACTCGAGCAGCCTTTGTTGGAGCATCTTCTTGTGAAGCATTCTGAAGATCAAGGAGGTCGGGAAAATCCGTATCATGAGCAGAAGAGCCTAAATACTAACCACCCAATCCACTACCGCCATCTTTTGATCCTTTCATATCCTTACTACCATCACCCCTGTCTTCATCATCATTATCATCATCATTATCATCATCATCTTTATCATCATCCTCCCCTTCATTAGAATCTTAATCTCCTCCAAGTAGTGGATCATCGAAAGATAAAAGCTCCTTTGGATTAACAAATTCTTCTTCAAGGAATTCATCTTAAAGCGATCCTTAAACTCTTCCCAACATAAGATTGAACTTCCTTTTGAATTTGTTATTTAATTCTGGGAGGAAAGGAAAGTCCGAATTGAAACATTTTCCAGTATTGTCATTATAAGCAACAAAAGAGCGTCTTTATAGCATTCCTCTATGATTTTGGTAAGAGCCTAATCCAGGAAGAAGTAAACTTTCTATTTGGCCATTTTTATACTATTGTTATCATAGACCAACATCTTTGGTTTCTAGCTGGCTCTCTAGAGACTTTATCTTCACGGCCATTTCGACCTTCTCTGTCTTTAAAGTCTTAACACACTCTTCAAGTAATAGTTTGGCTTTTTCTCCTCGTCAAGGGAGGAGGCAAGTTTGCTTTTCTCAAGAATAGTCTCAACCATTTCCGCTGCAACATCAACCATTTGGACTAACAAAAGCTCGACTTTAGTCATTAATAAAGAAACTTGCTCCTTAAGTTCTGCAACTTGACCAACGGGTCCCTGAGAGGCCTGTTGAAGGAAAAACATACACTTATTCGCCTAAAACGCATGTCATATATAATTTAAGTAAGGATGTACCAAACTAAAATCTTAATTAGCCAAAATACTAAAAGAAACATACCAATAAGGGCTGCTGATAAAGAACATAAAGATGGTCCGTTGAGAAAGTTGATGGCTGCAGTGGAATAAAAGAAGCCACAGTGGGAGATTGGATAGCTAAACTATTAAGATCATTGAAGCCCATAGAAATAGTTTGAGCCTGGGCCTCTAAAGGGAGAGATTCGATAGAAAAAGGAGTCGGACCTAACTCCTTGAACAAACATTGGAAACTAGAAGCAGAGGTGGGAAGCGAGATGTTTAGTAAAGGATTTGGGGGTGTAAACGTCCTCTGTATGTTCTTTTGTACCATGGTCCGAGGAATTTAAATTAACCATGTCAGGATCATGAATGGCCAAAGTAGCATCCACATTCAATTCCTCAGCAATAATAATGGAATCTAGACTTCCCCAAGCTTAGTCTTTTTACTTGGAGGAGACATTGAAGCGTCAGTTGGAGCACCGGAGCTTGCCTTCCTTTTTATAGCATCGATAACTTTGGTAATAGAACCCCTAACATGGGCAAGCTTAGTTGATTCAGCTAAAGAAGAGACGTGAGCTTTAGCCTTCTTGCACTTAGAAGCAATAACAATGGCAATTGAACCTAAATTAAGGGGAAATTCGTAAAGCACCAACATAAGAAAATTTATTTAAAACATAATATAAACTTACCGGAAAAATCACGCCGAACAGTGGAAGAGTTAGAAAAGGCATTTTGGTTACCAGTCACCAAAAATTGTTTCCCATGAGAATCCTTTTTTACTATGGGAGGTTCCCTAAGCACTTTGTGGCACTCTAGAATCAGGGAGTATTTTTTGAGATTGGCCTCGATGAGAAGTTTATATCTATCTCTTGAAGTCTGCGATGTAGAGTTTAATTCTCCATCCATTTTAGCTACAGAAGAATCGATCCCCTTAGGAACTGGTTCTAAAAGTGAATAAAAATTAGAAGGCAACAACAGAAGGTAGAATAAACAATAAAGGAAAAGCAACCAAGCTTACTAAGAGTAGAGAAAGACCATCCAATTTCGAGGGTAACATAGAAGAATTGATTTTCCCAGTCTCTAGATTTGTTTATCAAGTTGCTAATCAAACTTTTATGAGGTAGAAGGCAATACAAGGTACCCTCTACTGGTTTGCCACCTTAACAGGAGTTCATCTACATTAAGAGACGGAAGGTTAGCTTCCCTAACTAGAATCTTAAGGCAGCTTAAATAGGTATAGAAATTAGGCAGCAGTTGTATCAGAGTGATGCATATATGGTCCATGTATCGAACAAAGAAGTTGAAAAGAGGGAGATAACCAAATTTCCAAATGTGAATTGGAGTAAAGGCAAAGAAATCTTCCAAAGGATTATCTATCCTTCTGGATGGGCCTGCTATTCTGGCCTCAACATCAATAATACCAAATTGGTGAAGGATGGTATTAACTTCATCTGAAAGGTAATAAGAGATGGAATGAGTTTGTACTCTCCTTTCTTGGAAGAAGAAGAAGGTTTGGGCCCTTACCAGATTTTTTACCAGCCATTTATTTATCAAATGATATTTCCAAAGATCAGTAGAGTATTGCACATTTTATAAAAAGCTTAAAATGTTAGGAATAAGTGGGATTCCCAAGATATAGATACAAAGGTGAGTAATTAAGCACTTAACCCGTGAATAAAAAAACTAAAGACTAACTGTTTAGTTCATGCCAAAACCAAGGCTAACTATAGAACTTAAAATAGTTCGAAAAATTCACTAAGAAGTCTATTTAAGGTATCGAACCTATAGCAAGATATCGAATTTGTAAAGGAACAACAACTCATTATGAGTAATTGGGTTTATAACTAATAAAACCATCCCCCGAAATAGTTATTGAACTCCTAAATAGATATCAAACCCCTAACTGGTTGTTGACATCATAAAAAGGCTTTGAATTTCAAATTGGATGTCAAATTTCAAAAGACTAGTCAGCCCAAGGACCAAACAAGTTATCAAGTTTGAAGGGTGTTGAGTTTTTAACAACCAATAGAATTATTAATTGAATGTTGATGTCTTAAAGGGTACTGATTATTATCATTAAAGCTCCGAAAAGATGACTTTCTAGAAGGATTTTGAATTTTAACAACAATTACAAAACTTCAATCAACAAGAGGAAATGCCACAACCTACGCTTGAATGCAAATGTTAAGTTTCAGAGAACCAAAATAGAAATACTACTTAAATAAAACTTATCGAAGCACCCAATTAGTTAAACCCTAATTTTAAAATTGAAAATAGCCACTTTTTTCCTTTATCATGCATCTAAATCAATCAAAGATGAAGGTCAAACCTTAAGATCGAGCTTGAATGTCGAAGAAAGTTGAAATTTTTAAGTAAAAACTAGTTAACTTTTTTGTTTCAAGTTCGATTTGCAGGTAAAAAGTAAAAGAAAGAAGAAGGATGGGTAATTATAGGGAGAAAGAGGAACAATGAGAGCCGTTGATCTCAATTTGAATGAACGAGCAAGATCGGGAAGGAATGCCAATAGGCGACAATGTGATTATCAAAGTGGCAAGCGTTAATATCGAGGTGTTAACTTGAAAAGTTAACATTTCTTCTACACTGGGGGTAAATGTTACTACAAATAAAGGTGTCGAACGCCAAGAAAAAACATATCAAAAGTTCAAAGTGTCTGGTGTGAAGAAGGAAGAGTAATCAAGCATTCAATAGGGGATATCGAACTTCAAGCAATCATGAAGATGTTGAACCTCTATAATCAATGGTATCGAATGTATAAAAAGGAAAGCTGACCCTCTATAGCAAAAGATGATGAATACTCAAGAAGATAACATGCATAGAAGAGATGCCGAGTTCCTAAGGGGTGCAAAGCCTCTACAACACAGTGTTATTGAGCATATAACAGAGGAGAGATGTCACATCACTATAGGTGCCGACCTGTTAAGGCTAGATGGTGTGTATATATGATCCAAGAGATGACGCTTATTAATGAACTGAAAGATATCAGATACCTACACTATAGTGGATTGTGGATATCAAGAATATAAAAGATGTGAATCTACTAAAGATGGCGTATGTCCATAATCTATAGGACGACGTGTGTCTACAATTTAAAGAATATCGAGTCTCAACAATCTAAAGGGTATCGTATACCTACAATATGAAAGATGTTGAATATTTACAATGAGCAATGAAATAATGAATACAGTATATTATGGGATGTCGAATAACTATAACATATAAGGAGATGACAAATATCTACAATATGCCAAGGGATAGCGGCCATCTACAATATCAAGATATCAAACAACTACCATATGAAGGATGCCGAGAATCCACAATGAAAATGAAGATGCCATATTTGATCAGTGTAACAAATAGTGTTGTAAATCATTAATATGACAATGTTATCCCGCTTTTTGGAAAGACCGTGATACCATGGAGTTGGCTAAGTGGATTTTGTGATCATCAAGGCACACTACATGAAAATATATTTTTCGCAGCATGGTTGAGCAGCGTTTTAATAAAATTGCTGCGATTATCTTGGTGATTACTAGAAAAAATAGAAAATAGAATCACTAAAACGCTGCCTAGGTTTACTTGAAATGAAAAGGAGGCAAAATAAAAATATGTCGCGTGCCTCTCTCCCTCTCTCCCACTTACCATGTCCCTAATTTAATTAAAAAAATCAACCCCTCCAACGCACCACTCTGAGCCACAACCCCGCCATCGATCTCCAAGGATACGTGATCTTCAGCAACCCTCCTCCATCCGCAATCTCCAGAATACGCGTATCACTGCTCAACATCGACCTTCTCTCCTTTGGCCAGTTGCTTAGGTGAAAACGTTTTTTTCCCTTTTCATCTATACCTCATGGTTTCTTTTAACCAGAATACACAAATTGAATAAAAATGCAAGGATTTTTCGTTATGTTTAATTTTAGTAATAAACAGGAAAAATCTTGACTGTTTTATTTGTTTGTTATTCTTATCAAAACCGGTTTGTTATTGGTTTTTGCGGATGGACGCGTTGCTCTTGCTAGCATCACAAGATTAGATGATAAGGAAGCCAGTAAGATCCCTCTTCGTTTTGGTACTTTTTCAAGTGTTTAGATTGGTTTTAGGTTTTAATTTCAGTTTCGATTGACGTAATTGATCACGACTATGGTGTCTACATCACAAGATGGGCTGTGTTCTTACTTCCTCAGAATCCCTATGAATGTTTATTCTCATTTTCGTAAGATTTGTCTGACCGTGTGTTACACCTTGATTGCAAACTTTATAACTTATAAGGTTAAAAATAGTAACTTTCCTTTTTTTTAGAGGAGGCATAGAGACACTAAGCATAGTCTGAAACAAGGATGGATTTGGTATTATTCCCTCAATAATAGTTATACTCACATATTCAAATAGCCAGTTCTGTTTTCTCGTTTTCTTTTCTGGAAAAAAATTATGGATGTGTAAAACAATTTAATGACATCTTATTGTTTTCATTTTAGTAACAAAAGAGCGCTAGTTTGCACTTATTATTTCAGCGTAGTCTATCGTGGAGCTAACTCTACAGTAGGGGTCATATTAGGTTCAAAATCATAGCTTTTAAAAATGTTTAATTTTTAATTTTTTTTATACTTAAGGCAATCACCTTCCTCTTCTTTGGCATACAAAGTTTACTATTGTTTTTTCCAAAGAGACATATCTACTGTTCTGTTTTTAGTTTATAGAAATGTTTATTCCAAGTCACTCCAATCTTCAATATTACATCAATGTATTACTTTCATTGTTGGCTTAAGTCACTCTCAGAGATATCACGTATTAATTTCTAATCTTGCATATGTTAATCTAACGTTTGCATCAATAAAAATCAGAACACTTGCTACTTCAATTTCTTCTACTTCTGTCTAATGAAGTACTTAACCTTTATGGTAAAAATTAATAGCAAAAGTACAAAAAAAAATTGTTTATGATTTCCCATGATTATAACTCCAAATTTTATTATTACTTGTATCATGAATAAATTTATAACTTTCAAAATTTATTTTTATTTTGCCTATGCTCAATAACTGTACTTTAGATTTTAGAAAATGAATTAAAAATTAACATTTTTTCCAATATCATCAAAAATTTAATTCAATGGTACACAGTATTTATCAACAAGACTTGCAACCATCGCATACTGAATTTTCGCTGCAATTAGTATCTTTTTTGAACTGACAATTTTCTCGCAATGGTAAAAATTACACATCACTCAGTGTAAAGCGCCTCTTCTACAAAATTTCGAAAAACAATGGAATCATGAATGATAAATCCCTACTGCTTTGCTGCAGTTGTTGGATGTAAATGCAAAGAATCATGTCTACGGCAAAGCAAATATATGCAAGAAAAACAAACGAGGAATATATGCGTGTATCATAGTTCAGTTGGTTGCACTTCCCTTCATGTTTCAAATTTCTTATAGATATAGCATGTAGCAGTTATAACTGGAAGGAGGCGTGCCTGTGTATACACTGATGAAAACTGAAAGCTAGTATAATAGTTTGAATATTTACTGAAAATGACAGTTTTTTCTTTTTCTTCTAAATTGTATCAAAATAAAAGAATTGAGCATAAATTCATACAAAATAAACATAGGTGACTAAATATCATATTTGAGTCAGTTCAAATGAACGAGGAAGTGTCACTATGTACACTATAAATAACTTGTAGAAAATAGGAGTATATGTAGATACAACTAACAAATGTGGTCAATTCACTAACCTGGAATTTCATTTATAGCATCATATCAACTATTTGATCTTCCATCTCCTGAGATGCATACAAGGAATTACATTCAAAGGAAGCCTTAATCAGCTCTTTGATTCACCATTAACTAATTTTGCTTCATCTTTTGAAGCAGCTGGAGTTTTCTTCCGTACAACAGGTTTGTTCACAACCTTATCTGTATTTTTCTCAGAAAATTTGTCTTGAGATGCCGGAATTTTGTTAGAATTAACTGAGATTCTTTTGAAAGGAATTCTGTCTGATGTGGGATTTGCTTTTGGAGGTGTATTTTCTTTTGATCAGCTGCTTGTTTGGGGTTTGGAGTTGTCATCTGCATTTGGTAGCAACGCACGATGGCTTAAACGTAACTGGCCTTTTTCATTTACCTGGATGGTTACAGAATTTATGTAGATGACAAACAACAAATAAAAAGGTGTTAAGCATTATGCTTTTTGATGACCTTAAATAAATGATTATGAAAGATTTGGTTTAGATACCATTAGGCACTCGTTGCAACAAAACCAACTAAAAAAAGATTTATGCTAAATGCCCCCTTAATATGTACTCTATTTTACCCAAATTAATAAGAAAAATAAAATGACAAACCGGTACTTCATATTACTCAATCGCTCAGTAACATACCATCAATCGGTAATGTATAACTGATCAACAATATATTTCGCTCAAAAGGTCAAATCGATTTCGGCGCTATAAAGTCAAAAACCTGTATCAGTATTCAATGTTGGAAAATATAGGAAGAACATCCTAACATTTTATTCTCTCGCTTCAAATCTTTCCATCGCCCGCATTTCAGGTACGCTTTTGCTGTTTCTTTTAGTTTTGTTGAATTCGTTCTTAACATTCACAAATGTTTTAATCTCGATCGGTATTCAACTTTTAAACTAAACCATAGAATTGCATGCACTTTGAAATATAAAATAAATTAAAATAGATATACCTTTATTTATCAAAATGTTCAAACTATAATGTCTCTCTGTGTGTGTATTAAATATGATTTTCAGTTTATTCCGTATGCAAAATGAATAAGTGTACATTGGTGTGCGTCTGTGTATTACATAGGAGTGTGTATATTTGTATAAATTAGTGCGTGCGTTTCCTAGTTATTTTTTTCATGTGCGGCTGTGTATATATATATAGGCGTGTGTATATTTGCATGGATCTGAGTGTGTGTGGAAGAAAGTGCATGCATGTGTTATTCATCAGAGTGTTTTTGTGAGTATGTCTATGCTATTTTGTGTGCTGCTGAGTTGATGTTGAGTGAGTTTGTGTGTGAGGCGTGCGTGATTGACCTGTATGCGTGTGTATGGGTAAGAGTATATGTACATACTATTGTTTATGTGCGCACTGGTATGGGTTCGTGAGTGATGAGTTATATACACACACACACGAGTTTGAACTATGGTTATGACAAAAATCCCTTCATTTAGATGTATGCTATGGGTATAGGAGCGAAGCTCAGTTTCATGGGTTAAAAATAGATAGGAGAATGAGCCATCTTATCATATATTTTTATTTATCTATGTTTTATTTATAGGTCATGTTTTAACTTTATAGCAATACTAGTCTGTAGTATAACCGCAACTGAGTATTGGTTCTTTGGGTAATTTGTTATGAAAACACCCTTTGTTAACTTTGAGTAGGCTAGTAATGATAAATTTATCCAATCTTATTAAATACAATATTGTTAAGATAGAGAAAACGATGTAGGATCCTTTTTCTCTTAACTATGTAACTCTTCACATCTATAACATGTTAGATGTACCAGGCTGTAGTAGTTGTTAATTATGTCGTTAGATTAGATACTGTGTTATGTGCTCATATCTTGAAGGCATTAACTCAACATCTTACGTAGGTCAGTCATCACCCTATGGTAGTTGCATGTCATTGTGAGGGTACATGATGGAAATTTTAGGGAGATAGTAATCTAAAAAGCAAGTTTTGGGGTCGTTCTATTCAACTTGACCCTGTTGGTATACTAACTCTTGAATTTGATGATGGAGAAACTTTTCAGTGGAGTAAGGTAAGAGCATATATAATTGTTTGAACTTTATTTTTTGTATGTGCAAAGCTCAAATTTCCAGGATATTGTATTAGGTAACAACTTCCATTTATAACCTTATACTTGGAAAACTATACTGTGAACACTATGGTACAATGCGCATAGAAGGAAACAGTGAATACTCATGTAAGCTGAAGTTCAAGGAGCAGTCTATAATTGATCGCAATCCTCATCCGGTGAGTTTTATATTTTATCTGCTTAATGTTTATATTTGTTTGTTTTTTATTTGCTTGCTTGGCTATGTTGCTGTCTAAAGCTAAAGATAAACTAATAAAAGAAAGAGAGCCTTGTGTTTTGGAGGTTGAAGAGAGACCATGGGGTTATCAACTTTTGAGTTTCATGTTTGAATTTTATATTGAGTTGGTAGTCTTGAGCTGAAAATTTATGTGGTTGAGCTCCTTTCATATGCATTTTTTTCTTCTTCTGTGATAAGTATATACCAAATGTCAGAAATGGTGGTAATAAATTATCAAATTTGATGGTGTCGTCTGTTGTGTACATTTTGTATAATGGTTTGAAGTTTTTCTTACACATCAAATCGGTTCTTTATAGTGGTTTTAAGTGCTCAACACTTCTTATGGATGAATTACATCAATATTAGCACATTTAATTGCACTGTTACTCGAAGTTTATACACAGTTTGCCTTTTCCAACATCATGCCAATTCTCCCTCCATTTTGCTAAAAAGCGTATATCATTGATGTACTTAAGCTTATCAGAAAAGTATTTGCCTGAAGTATCTCAATAATTTTCATGTATTAGGTACATGAAGTGTGTCAATGACGATGGTGCTGACTGCTGCGTATGTATTTAAGGGTGTGAAAATTTACATACATAGCAAATTAGCTCTTTCTGCAGTTTATGGAGCTAGCTCCACACTTCTTATAGATGAATTAATATCAGTACAGTTAATTGCATTATTGCTATAACTATAACTATAAGCAATACACAATTACTTTACCCAATACAGTGCAGATTCAGAAAAACGTAAATCAATGATGGGCTTAAAATTACAGAAAGTGTAAGGCTGCCTTTACCCTGTTTCTCTTGTTGATTACTTAAAAGAATGCCTTTTTATTGCATAGCTCGAGGAATCAGCACCTTAAGGGTCCTTCTGAATATATTTTAAAAAGCAAAAATTTGCTTTTATAAAAACAAAAATCTAAAAGTTAAATATGATGTGAAACGCAGTAGTCGTTATTGTTACTGCTACTACTACTGAATTTTTGACTAATGGACTTTCTAAAATCAAAATACTTCTTCAGTAAAAGCAAAAGTACTTTTGCTTTTGATTGCCAAACATAATTTGAATATCACAGTTCTTTTTCCATGAATCAGGTACACGGAGGTGTCCATGATAAAAAAGGAAGAACAGTGGCCACCCTTTTTGGGAAATGGGATGAAAGCATGCATTATATCACCGGTGACTATTCAGGGAAAGGCAAAGGGACCGAATCATCTGAACCTCACTTACTATGGAAACGTAGCAAACCTTCTCAATATCCTACTCGATACAACTTAACAAGCTTTGCAATCACACTCAATGAACTCACTCCAGGATTAAAGGTCGGTCAGTTTATGAAAATAGTTCATGTTACAATTTGAGAATTGCTAAAGGTACTTCAAACTTGGTTAGAGGGGCAGTTGTAATCATTAGTTTAATTATTATTTTGGGGAGTTATTATGTGTTTGGTTTCCCCTATCAATTATACTTTAATTCCACTAATACCTTCACTTCTCTAACTGCCTAAACCTTTGTGCGAGGAAAGTAGTTCGAGTTTGGTTTTTTCTTTCTTCGGATTTAAAGTTTTTTCATTGGCTATGTGATTTGATATGAAGTTCAAAATTCAGAGGGGTAACAATATAAGGATGTCAAAGAGGGGTAATTTGTCAACAACTTGAGTACAGTTATATATGATGACTGACGAGTGTTACAGTATGCGCTTCGCACGTGAATTGTTTTCTTTAATAATTGTATATATTTAAAATAGTCAAAAAAATGATTTTTATTTTCAAGCGATATTAAGATTTGTATATTTGTAAATAAGTATTTTGATTCGTAAAGGAAGTTTAATTTTAGATCCTCTTTATAGAAACGTTTTGAATTTGTAAAGCATATTCAATTGTTAGATTCTACTTTTTGGGGCGTTTGAATTTGTAAAAGAAGTTTAATATTATATTCTATTTTCAAATGATCAAGATTTGATAATACATAGAGGGGCGTTTTTGGCCGTTCACGTTGATGCCAAAAAAGTGTCACACCAAAGCTATTACAACTGTTGTTGTTGTTGTTATTATTATTATTATTATAAACACACACACTACATTCAATATTGCAATGCATTCTCTGTTTTTAACTTTACTAACTTTATTTTTTTCACTATAGCAAGATTGATGTGACCATGTATTTAATACTGATTTACGCTGTTCCTATCACATGCGTGCATGGCCGAAAGCAAGTGTATTTGTTGAGGATATCAATGTCACAACATCTTCTCACACAATGAATCGTACTATCTTCACGGTAATGTGCATAATTTATGTTTTAAATATATTAAACATACATTTAGGCAATCTTTTATTTTTTTAAAATAAATTTAAACAGTTTCTTTTGTCGTGTGATAGAGTACAAATTTGAAGTTAAACACCAAATGCAAGTTGATTGGTCTCGATGGAGTTGTAGTGATTGCCGAAGGACGTGTGTCTTCAATTGACTCAAAAGTATTGGTCAATTTTGTTCCACTTGGAGAAAATGTAGTTAAAGTTTAGGTAGACACGATAAAAATTCCAAACACATGTTTGTGGAGACCTACATCTGAGTTTGAAACCATTGAAGATGCAATTGGTTCTACTGTAGCTTGGCCTTTTGCAAATGTTATAGCAGATTCATCTTCTAGTAAGCATGAGATATAATTTATTATGCTTATGTCCACTTAGGAGTATCATATTTCGTTTTTTTCTTTTTTACATTTAATTCAAATAGAAAAATCATAAATAAATGTGCATATTGCTTTTTAATTAATTGTTGTAATTTTTTTTCATATAGGTAATTGTTAAAGCTTCGACACAAACTTTTTGGATAAAGGCTTTCTTTTATATGGGCAACTGCACGATTTGTTTTCCTTCAAATCCGTTTGGGATAATGGTCAAGTGCAGGTACTCTAATTTCTATCCTTTTTGTTGAATATTATTTCATATACTCCATAATATGTGCTTGAATGCATGTTCATCTTGAACGACAATAAAACTACTATGAATGCAGGTAACTTCTGCTGTTGCAAGATTGCTTTTAGATTTTTCTTTCTTTCAGATCCACTTTATTGTGCTAGGAGCGATGGCAAAGTTCTTATTAATCATAAGGACTTTGCTTCCATGTTGACTTTGTCCGATATGAGTAAGTTTCCAACTGGTAGCTTTATATCCAACTCGATAATAGTGGTAACCAAATCCTCCAGATATCATTAACCATTTTCTTTCAAACCAAAAGTCTACATTGTTAACTCCTTTATTTCAGCGACCTAAAACTTTACGACCTAAGAGAAGTTTGCGACCTAACGAAGCTACGACCTAAGAGTAGTTTGCGACCTAACGAAGCTACGACCTAAGTGAAGTTTGCGACCTAACGAAGCTACGACCTAAGTGAAGTTTGCGACCTAACGAAGCTACGACCTAAGAGTAGTTTGCGACCTAACGAAGCTTCGACCTAAGAGAAATTTGCGACCTAACTACTGAAGATGCTTGCGACCTAAAGCTACAGGAAACATTGCGACCTAGCAATGTTGCGACCCAGCAATGTTACGACCTAAAGCCATTTATAGTCCACAACTTATCTTAGGTCGCTTGCGACCTACGACCTAATTAAGGTCGTCCCCGACCTAAAAGCCTAATAACCTAAAGACTTCACAAGGCAAAGAAAGGAGCACGACTTATTCTAAGTCGTTCACGACCTAGCGACTTATAAGATATTGCGACCTAGTGATATCACTACCTAAATAGCTTGTTGCAAGCCTTCGCCTTTCAACGTACCTTAAGTCGAGACCGACCTACCACTTGTTCAAATGAAGCCAAGTGCACCTTCATCAGCTGATTTCTTAAGTTGCAGGCAGACTGCGACCTAGCTTAGGTCGTTCGCGACCTACGACCTAACTTAGGTCGTACGCGACCTAAGACTTGGCAAGAATTCTGCTCAGAAAATCAACTCCTATAAATAGAGCTCCAACTCCAACGAGCAGAGGACTTTTGGGCCGATCATTTCTCAAAGCGCCGTTACTCTGTCGAACTCTCCACTCATTCAGCAATCAAAGATCTTCAAACATTCGAGACGCTACAACAAGCTTCGAGAGGAATTCCTTACATCCAACACGGATTCACCGAGTTTCATAATCGAAGATTGAGCTAGTAGTCGAGATTGTATTCTGTGATCAAATTGTACTGTTTTCATAAGAGATTTGTATCGATTTGTAACCGGATTCAGTAATAAAGAGATTCAAAGTGGACGTAGGCTTAATCTCAAGCCGAACCACTATAAACTGCTGTCTTTTACTGCTTTTCTGCTATTTTTCTGCTTAATTTTTGTTTCCGTCACACGGGTGGTGCTTTCACAATTCTACTACACACATCGGGTGTTAGCGTTCACTTTTCAGCGTTAACATTTTGGTGCTTTCACTGAGAATTGAACTCAGGGCTACCACTCACCATTGCTTCACGGAAGTTTGTTGAAAGAATTTCCTACAAAACCAAAAGTATATCAGACATAATGGCTCCTGGAAGGAAACGAAAGTCTGTTAGAACTGATGATGACCGCGACAATACTGCCACTTCTCTTTCTCTAAATCAGGCAGCTCCAAGCGTCGGTGTGACGCGACAAGAGTTAGATGCTGCTGTATCCGGACTGTACCAGCAGATTGAAACTCAGAATAATCTGATGATGGAAAAGCTAAATGCTCTACTTGGGGCTAATCAAAGACCAGTAAGTAATGAGGAAAACTTTGCTAATGCTACTCCCAATTTCGAAGGGAGAAATATTCCTCAAGGGGGATCAGGTGCTGCTGAAGGGGCACCCCTCCAGGCTGAAGGATCCAGGCCGTCACCAGTTCTCCGTGAGCATTTACCTGGGCAAACCTTCGAAAAGATGGCCGAAGTCTATTCCGCGAAATCTCTAAACAATGAGGAATATCTCTCTAACATGGTTCGGCAAATAATGAAGGAAAGCATGCAAAGAAACGAAGATGAGAATGATTGGAGATTCGCTCCGAGTAAGACTCCATTCACTGAAAGGATCTTGAAAGCTGAGTTTTCGAGAAAATTCGTTCCTCCCACCATTCCTTCCTATCGAGGAACGAGTGATCCAAATCAATTCCTATACAAATATGATTGGCATATGACTGGTGCCAGAGCAACTGACGAGATTAAATGCCGGTATTTCCCGGTATACTTAGAAGGAGTGGCGTTACTTTGGTTCACCAAACTTCCTGTGCGATCTGTCGATCAATTTTCCGATCTGACCCGAAAATTCAAGGAACAATTCAGATTGTACATTTCAAGAGCAAAGGATATGATGTCTCTCTCAAGTCTTGAACAGAATCCTGGAAAGCCCATTAAATCCTTCTTGAATCGCTTTAATTTAGCCCTAGCAGAAGTTGATAATGCGGAACCGCGAATGATCTTAACCTACTTAATGCGGGCTATTGACAAGTCTAGCAAGTTTGGAAAATGGTTAAAAATGAAGGAACCAAACTCGCTCGAGAAATTCTACAAAAAGGCTGATGAGTTCATGCGCTTAGAGAATCTCTCCGCGTCAGCCAAAGTTGTGACAAAAGTGGTGGAAAATAATGCTACAGTTCAAAACAAAGAAAGAATCTGCAAATCAGAAGAGGGAAAGTAATGGTGGAAAGAAGCAGAAAGATCTCAAAAAGCCTCGCTTCCTCAAACCTTTGGATTTTACTCCTCTGACTGATACCCCGGAGAATATTTTCATCGCCACTAAGGATGCTGTTGATTTTCCAAAACCATCAGCAGTAAAAGTTGGGAAAAATGCTGTTCAAAGCGGAAGATTTTGCAAATTTCATAATCAACCAGGCCATGATACCAACGAATGCCGCCACTTGAAAAGCCTAATTGAAGAATTGTTGAGAGAGAATAAGTTGCAGTAGTATGTGAAAAGAAATAGAAAAGACCCGTCTTCATCTAACCAGGGGCAACTACCCCCAGCTCATTCATCTGATTCAGGAGAGAGGCCTGCTGAAAAAGAAAGACCTGTTATCAATGTGATCACAGAAGGACCTCATCCAGCTGGCAGGAGTTGGGGTGAGATGGAAAGGTATGCTAGAGCTTTGAAGTATGCTCCAACTGAAGAAAGTGTCTTGATCTTGGAAGATGCTGCACCTCTAAAACAGCAGAAGACTTTTCATGATGATATTATGTTCAGAACCAGGGATTCTGTTGATGTGGAAGCTCCTACTGAGGACCCTTTGGTTGTCTCTGTCGGTATTGGGCCGGCTATTGTCAGAAGAGTTCTGATTGATAGTGGTGCTTCATGCAACATACTCTTTAAAAAGACATTTGACCAAATGAAAATTCCAATGACAGATGTACAAGCCTCTTCACACAAAATTGCCGGATTTACAGGAGAGCTGAAACAGCCAATTGGAACGGTGAACTTGTTCGTTGAAATGGGCGAAGGGCAGAAGAAGTTGGTTCGGAAGCAAACTTTTGTAATTGTTGATGGATTCTCCGCCTATAATGCTTTCTTGGGTCGGCCTACTCTTGCTGCTTTCATGGCCGTCCTCGCTCCATGGTGCTTAACAATGAAATTTCCTACTGATAATGGGATTGCTGTTATTAAGGGAGATCAGAACGCAGGACGAGAATGTTATCTTGTAGAACTCCGAGAGGCCAGGAAAAGAGAAATGGGGAAAGATGCAGCAGCTCCGCTCCGCATCAAGGAACCAACCCTGTAGCAACTACGGAGTGGCCCCTGTACTGGCGAACACAGCAATGCAAGGAAAGAAATGGATCCCAGGAAAGCCAGTACAGGGGAGAGTAGAGTGGTACCCGTGGAGGTAACGGTACCAATATCTGTTGATTCAAAAGACCCAAACAAAGTACTCAATGTGGGTTCACAGCTAAGCATAACAGTTCAAAACACGCTGATATCATTCTTAAAAGCCAATCTAGATGTGTTCGCTTGGTGTCATGCTGATATGCGTGGGATCTCCCCGGAAATTGCTGTACATACTCTGAACATTGATCCAAAATTCACGCCAGTGAAACAGAAAAGAAGAACTCAAGGCCCAGAAAGGTCGACATCACTAAAGGAAGAAGTCGATCGGCTCATGGAGAACGGCTTTATCAGAAACTCCACTTATCCAAATTGGGTTTCAAATCCAGTATTGGTCAAGAAGGCAAATGGAAAGTGGAGAGTATGCATAGATTTCTCAGATCTAAACAAAGCATGCCCCACAGATTGCTTCCCGCTGCCCAGAATTGATCAATTGGTGGATGGAACAGCTGGGCATGAGTTGTTATCGTTTATGGATGCTTACTCCGGATACAATCAGATTATGATGCATGAGCCGGATCAGGAAGACACAAGCTTTATCACAGATGCGGGTCTCTACTGCTACAAAGTTATGCCTTTCGGATTGAAGAATGCCGGGGCAACCTACCAAAGGCTCGTCAATGCAATGTTCAAACCTCAGATTGGTAGAACCATGGAAGTTTATGTCGATGATATGTTGGTAAAGTCAAAGAAAGTTGTAGATCACCTGGGACACTTGGAGGAAATGTTTGCAATTCTTCGAAAGTACGGAATGAAGCTCAATCCATTGAAATGTTCGTTCGGAGTAGAGTCCGGGAAATTCTTGGGTTTCATTGTGAGCGCCAGGGGCATCGAAGCCAATCCTACTCAAATCACAGCTCTAAGGGAGGTTAAAGCCCTAAAACAAAGAAAGAAATGCAAAGTCTCAATGGAAAAGTCGCTGCTTTGAGTCGCTTCATTTCCAAGGCCACAGACAAATGCATTCCCTTCTTCGACGCTCTAAAGAAAGGAAAGAAATTTTTTGAGTGGACTCCCGAATGCCAGAATGCTTTCGATGAACTAATTCGTCATATGGAAACGCCTCCAGTTCTTTCCAAGCCTACTGATGGTGAAGACCTTTTCATCTATTTAGCAATTTCATCTCACGCCCTCAGTGCAGCACTTGTACGGAAAGATATGAAAGTACAGCGTCCAGTCTATTACATCAGTAAACGGTTCACTGGGGCAGAGATGAATTATTCGAAGATAGAAAAGCTCGCCTATTGCTTCTAGGAAATTGAGACCATACTTTCAAGCTCATCCTATCAAGGTTCTTACTGATCAACCTCTAAAGCAAGTCCTGTTTCGTCCTGAAACTTCGGGCCGTCTCTTGAAATGGAACATTGAACTCAGCCAATATGATATCACTTACCATCCCCGGAGAGCAATCAACGGACAAGCTTTAGCAGATTTCATCGCAGAATCTACTGACAAAGGTGATAGTGAGAATGAAACAACAGATGGCATTCCAATCCAGTGGAAGTTGTATGTCGATGGATCGAGAAATGATTATTGTTCTGGGGCAGGGGTTGTGCTCGAAACCCCCGAAGGACGATCGTTGTGTTATGCATTGAGACTGGAATTTCCTTCAACGAACAATGAAGCGGAGTATGAGGTTCTTATTGCTGGCTTAAAGATTGCCAAGGAACTAAACATCAAAGTATTACAAATCTTCAGCGATTCCCAACTTATTGTTTGCCAGGTAAAGAAAGAGTTTCAGGTTAAAGGTGGAAATCTGCCCGCATACTTGTCAAAGGCATGTGAACTTCTCGAAGATTTCAATCATTACACGATAAGTCATATTCCTCGGGTAGAAAACATGAAAGCAGATTCCCTAGCAAAGTACTCAAGTTCCGGAGAAGCTCAGTTACTGGGGTTAGTTCCTGTAGAAGTTCTGTCAGCTCCAAGCATTGATGAAATGGATGTTGATTGGATTATGGCTACGTCTCAAGAGCATGAATCATGGATGACTCCAATCAAAGAATACCTACTCAGTGGTTCCCTGCCAGAAAGTTCTAAGGAATGTCGAAAACTATTGAGGAAAGCGTCAAGATATATAATTCAAGATGGCCGATTATACAGACGGGGATTTTCAATGCCACTGCTCCGATGTGTAACTAAGGAAGAAGCCAAGACAATTCTAGCCGAGGTACACGGAGGAGAATGTGGAGATCATTCAGCCGGCCAAACTCTAGCCAAGAAAGTCCTCCGATATGGGTATTTCTGGCCGAATATTAATCGAGACGCTGCTATTTACTCCAGAAAGTGCGACAAATGCCAAAGATTTGCAAAAATCCCAAAAGCACCTTCCACCGAACTCACACAAATGGTCAGCCCATGGCCATTCGCCATTTGAGGGATAGATCTAATCGGACCATTACCAGTTGCCAAATCAGGAATCAAATATGCTATTGTTGCCGTTGATTATTTCACCAAATGAGCTGAAGCTGAACCTTTGGCCACCATTACTTCTAAAAAGATGATAAATTTTGTAACGAAGAATGTCATTTGCAGATATGGTGTGCCACAGAAGATAATCACAGACAACGGTACTCAGTTTGAAAGTGAAGAATTCCAGGATTTTTGCAAACGGTTCAGAATTCGGAAAAGCTTCTCAGCAGTGGCTCATCCGCAGGCAAACGGGCAAGTGGAAGCAGTGAATAAAATCATCAAGTCAACCATCAAAAAGCAACTCGAAAGAGCAAAAGGTGGTTGGGTTGATAAGCTTCCATTAGCACTATGGGCATACAGAACCACTCACAAAACTGCGACTGGGTACACTCCATTTTCACTGGCATACGGATCAAAAGCAATGATTCCAGTGGAAGTAGAAGTTCCTTCACATAGAAGAGTTCATTTCAACGAAGCTGAAAATGAAAAGCTGCAACTTGAAGCACTTGATTTTCTTGATGAGAAAAGAGAAGAAGCTAGGCTCAGAGTTTCAGCTTATCAGCAAAGGATAGCCAGGCACTTCAACTCTAAAGTTCGCCAACGCAGCTTTGAGGTCGGAGACTTAGTTTTGAAAAGGATCATGACGGCAACTGGTGTGTTTGGACCAAACTGGGAAGGACCATATGCCATTGGCAGTAAACTTCTTGATGGCACTTTCAAACTCATAACTGTTGAAGGAGATCCAATTCCAAGGGCCTGGAACAGCAACCACTTACGTCCTTATTTTACTTGAAAAAAGCTTTGCTCAAAATTGTAAAATAGTGATGAATGTATCAGTTGTATTGTAAAACATTGTAAATCAGTGTGAATGAATGAAAGCTATAAAGTGGATGTAGGTCCGATTCTTGGCCGAACCACTATAAATCTTGTGTTCTTTACTATTTCATAATGCCTGTTTTATTTTGATATGTAAATACTTTAAATGTATTGCTAAAATGTCGATTCAAAATTGCAGGACATTAAAACAAGGCCTGCTCGTCACAAAGCCAAGCGACCTCTATAAACCACCTATTACGCAAATACCAAGCGACAAAAAAAAAATTCCAAATTCAAATCCTATACAAGGAGAACTTCAAATAAAAGTTGGCGACTCCACTGTGGCAAACCTTTGTTAACTGGTTGAAATTGTCGATATGAACAGACATCCAACTAGATTACTTGCGTTTGTCCCGTGAAGTCGTTCAACAGTGAAGTCCACTTCTTCGGATGAGGCAATTTACTTGAAAAAGGAAAGAAGATGCGCTTGGAAACGATAATAAAAGATCGCTAATGAGCAGATGATGAGAGAACATTGCCAAGCAAACAAAGAAGCAGCCAAAAGGAGGTATGCCTCTCAATAAAAGGGCCGGTAAGAACCACCGAAGGGACACCTTCCCAAGCAGAAGGAACAGGGCCCTTGCTAACTGATCGTGATGCATCCGATCAAGCAGCTTGCGTCCGTCCCGTGGATCTACTCGCCCCTGAGACGCAACCTTCCTGGCACACCAACCAACCAACGCTCCTTCTCAAAGGTCAACAAAGCCCTCTAACGAGGCACGCCAAAAAATGAAAGTACTTCTCTCAATCAAAAAAGATTGGTGGAACCACCGGAGGGGCACCTTCCCAAGCTGAAGGAACAGGGCCCTTGTTAATTGATTGCGATCGTTTGTACAAACGAGCATCCAATCAAGCAACTTGCGTCCGCCCCGTGGATCCACTCAACCATGAGAAAGTAACTTCCAGGCAATTACAAGACCTCTTCGGAGGCAAAAGCCCTTTTCGGAGGCACATTTCACCCGTGTAGAAGTGCAAAATGCTCCTCTTCGGAGGCCCACTTCACCAGAGATGAAATGCCAACAAGCCCTCTTCGGAGGCACATTTCACCAGTGTAGAAGTGCAAAATGCTCCTCTTCGGAGGCCCACTTCACCAGAGATGAAATGCCAACAAGCCCTCTTCGGAGGCACATTTCACCAGTGTAGAAGTGCAAAATGCTCCTCTTCGGAGACCCACTTCACCAGAGATGAAATGCCAAATCGCTTCTCTTCGGAGACCAAAAGACCTCTTTGAAGGCACACTTCACCATGCTTGAAGTACCAGACATAAGCCCTCTTCAGAGGCACAAAAACAAAGCCTTCTTCGGAAGCGCTAAACAAATCAAAAAATTCTTCAGAAAGTTCACTTCACTGCATAGGAAAATTCACTTTTTAACAAATAAAAGTGATCATCCCCAAAAGTTGAAGTGTTCTTCAGAAAGAAAGAGAAAGTAAAAACTTCTCTAAAGACTAGATATACTCTATTAAAAGCAGAATGATTCTTCCCTTAAAAGTGGAGTAATTATTCTCTAAAATAAGAGTATCAGTCTTGAAGAAGCTAGGAATATTGCAATGCACTTACGGTATGGGGGCAATACTATACAATTCAATTATATTAATAAAAGTAACATGCAAGCAACATACCACAAGTTCATTGCAATATCACGAAAAATAGATGTGGAATAAATGCATTTCCAAACACAGACAAAAAAGTTTGTACAAGTAAAAGGAATCGTTTATTCTACACTAAAAAAGAGAAACAGATGCGTTCTCACATACACAAGAATTTGTACAAGTAAAATTACTGTTTTATTTAGTACTATGAAAATTCTTTACATGTGCAGATATCTCAAAAAAGCAAAAGCAGGGACCGGTACCCGCACAATCTCCGGTCTATACATGTAAAAAGCAAAATAAGAAGTAGAAAGTCCAGCTTGTCATTCCTTCTTCCCGCCACCCTTGGAGCCTTTGCTTGGCCTAATAGTTAATTTCGGAATCCGATGTGGGCGGGACGGAGAGGGAGGAGTGGTTGGGTCTTCTTCTGTTTTGTCTTCCCCAGTTGAAGCACTTCTCTTCTTCTTCCTTATGGCACGTTTCCCCTTCCTCTTCGAAGAAGATTCGCTCCCCGGAGTAGCAAGCAATGTTGAAAGCTTCGTGTCATCATCTAGAGACCGCTCCGGGGTCTTCTCGATGTCTTCGAGATCCTCCGCCTTTTGCTCCTGCGAAGTAGCCGGATCATCCAGGTCTAGAAGAGCTTCGATTTTCTCTGCCTGTGATCCCGGTTGGGAAGCAGAAGGAGGAGTAACTTGGGAAGGTGGAGGAGCGGCAACTAAGGGAGTGGAAGCTTGTGCAGTATTCGGTACCTCCGCTGTAGAAGAAAAGAAGTTAAAATTGGTATTCTTCGAGAAAAGAGAAGGTATCGGTTCACCAAAGTTTAAGTAATAAGTAAGGAGGTCGTCAAACTCGGTTAAATCAAATAAATGATTCACTGGATCTGGTTCGACACCAAAATTACCTGGAGAAGTCGGTTTTGACAGGTCAATTTCAAATTTATCAGCCTCAGTGTCTTCTTGGCTCTGCTCCTCGATATGAGTAAGGGGAGATTCGGTTGTGACGGGTTTGGCCTCGACGGTTTTTGCAGGAGAAGAAAAGTGAGAGCTGGAACCAACGATATCGACGTCAGTCGAAGTCGAAGTGTGGACAGGGGCAGTTAAAGATGTTTTCTTCTCTAGATGTTCTTCTGCCACTATCCCAGCTCTGGCTTCAGCAAGTTGCTCTTTTCCCTTGGCAAGAGCAGCATGAGCTTCTTCGTCAAGGTAGCGTGTCTCGAGTTCTGCCTCATCATAGCCGGCCCCGCCAAGCATGTCAACTGCTGCTTCCCATACTTCGGCCAGGGTAACCTCATAGTCAGGACCCAGAAAAGAGAGGCTCCCATGACCCAGAACGCTGTGCAGATAAAAGTCAAATAAGGTGGAGCTGATGCTAGCTTTTGTTGTCTCATGCGATTGCTCGACTGCCTCTTTTTCGGCGACAGCTGCAGCTCGACCAACAACAGCCTCATCACGCTCTTTCTCAGCGTTAGCGAGTTGGGCCTTTAGCAATTCAATCTCCACGTTTTGGGAGCTAACTGTTTCTCGCAATTGAGTGTTATTTTTGCGATACTCCTCAACAACTAACTGCTCAGCCGCAAATTTCATTTCAGCATCCCTCTGAGCAGCGTGCGCATTCCGCACTTGTTTTTGAAATACTTCTTCTTTTTGAGATTATGAAGCAGAAGAAGCGGCGAGATCTTCCTTGAGCTTTTTAACCTCGGACTCAAGTCTCGCATAACCATCAGCAATGCTCGTCATCTCGGCGTCATGTTGTTTGCAAATTTTGTCCCATTCCGCCTTGTCGTTTTCCATGGTCAGCATCGCCTCAAGATTTGCACGATTGACTCTTTGTAGCTCATCGACAAGCTTTTGCCATCCGGACACTCTTTCAATGTCAAGTTTGACGGCCTCTAGGCTACGCAGCATGTCCGATTTATCGATCGGAATTAAATCAAGGTCAAAACGCACCCCTTTTAAGCACCAATTCGGAAATCGGCTTTGAAGAATAGGAGGGCGTCTTTGACCTGATACCGAGGTTTGCTGATAATCGCTTGGATATCAGACTTCTTTAAAGAAGGAGAGCCGGATGGAACATTAGGAGAAATGGGAGCATCGGCCTTTTCAGAAATTGTAGATGCGTCACTTGGCTTGGATCGCTTGCTCGATTCGTCAGCAATGTGAGTCTTTCCCTTGTCATCATAAGACTTTCGCTTATGGGAATTGTCACTTCTGTGAGAAGAATCATATCGCTCAACATCTTTTCTTCTCTGCCGCTGCTCGTAATCCCGCCTTTCTTGAGCCTTCCTTCGAGCCCTTTCCTCATCCGTCTCTCTCTGGTCATCAAGGTATTTCCTAAAGTCATAAGATCCACGGCCTCCATGGCGCTGAAATGAGTCATAGTATGAGCTAGTACGCCCCATCGGAGAATCTGAAAACGGAAAAGAAGTAAAGTTTAGAAATTTCCAGAAAAAAGAGGATAAGTACTTATAAGCGCTGAAAAATCCTAAGTGTGTGCGGCGTGCGAACTACGTGCGTCAAACTACAAACCACGCTTTAGTGTAGGAACAGAGACGACATGTGTAGAAGGCGTCGAAGTTTGTTTCAAAGAGGAAGTCGCTTCAACGACAGGAGAATTCGCTTTTGGAATATTATCCTTGAAAAGCTCTTGAGAAGTTATCATTATATCGCTCAAATCATCAAAAGTATCATCGCCGTAACGCCCAGCAGAACTTTCTTTTTCAATTTCCACATCAGCCGCCTTTTCAAAAATATGAGGATTCTCCTCCTCTTCAATAACTGGAGAGAGCTTTAATTTGCCGGATGACCCCACAATGTCTGTAGGAGTAGAACACTTGACCAATGAAGTCTCAATGGTAAGTCCTTTCGGTGAAAGTTCTCCAGCATGGACTGGGGCATCCGGTGTTTTTTCTGGAGAATTAGGGACTTCATAAGGCTGGGTAGATCGGGAAGAGTGTAAAAGTCCATACTGATGCAAAAATTCGTCTTTCAGTAGAAATTTGGCGCTTCTTTCTTCCGCCGCCACAGCATTTAAGGTTTTAAGAATTGACTTGAGGCTGGGATTTCTGAGCGGGGGAGGAAGTGCTAGAAAAAGAAAAAGATTGAAGTTAAGCATTTGGTAATTTGGGTTTCGAAAAACTCATGAGATGAACAACAAAAGACAATCTTACTTCCGATTCTCCAGACAGCGTAGAATCCTGGAGGACATCGCGCAAAGAAAAATTGGCTCAGAAATCCGTGAGCACTTTCAGGCAAATCCAAAATCAATTTCCGGTTTCTGGCACCTCTCACGAGCACGATTGAAGGATGGTCTTTTTCCTTGAAAAAGTGCAAAGGTAGCAAATTTCGTCAAAGCTCGGGAGACGGTCAAGCGTCCTCCTAAACAGAACGCATAACCCCATCAAAACAGCGTAACCGTTGGGGTGTAGTTGGAAAGGCGAGATAGCTAATCGAAGAAAGAGTTCACGAAGAAATTCATTGAAAGGCGGAATAGCCCCGCTTAAACACATCTGGCGGTTCACCGCGACAAAACCAAGGGGTGGCCTGTCAGCTGTGTCGCTTGCTCCAGGGAATATAGCATCTGACTCGGCAATACCGAATTGGATATATAGTTGTCTAAAAACTTTGCGACTCAGAGTAGTTGGAGTTCTCTCCGGAGGATCAATCAATGGGTTGGCTATCGGAAAAGCTTCTCCGAATGGTCCTGAATCTTCATGTTGAGATGCCATTCTACACAATCAACTGGATGTTCAAATATCAAGGTGCACGTTTCCTAAAAAGTGTGAAGTGTTGTGCAAAACTAAAACGATAACAAGCAAGTATAACAGAAATTGAAATAGTTGACATTTGTCGACTATGAGGTTTCGAGACTTGTTATTTTAAGTTCAAATACAATGTTGTGTTGATGCAAACAAGTTAGCGTAAATTGATTATTTCAGCTTTGCTTTAATACTTCATTTGAATTTATCGCTTCACAACATTTCATTCACAAAAGTCATGTAAGTTAATTGTTCTTTATCGACTAATCTGTCATTCGATGTGGGCAGTCAATGGCAGTATATTCGTCCCATTTTTCTGCAAATGTTGTATTTAACAGGTTGACAGCTTTAAAGGATGATGGTATAATCTGTGAGAAAATACGATTAAGGTCAGCAAAATGCAACACAGGTCAAATTCAAGGATTCAGTCAAATTCTGCTCAAAATTCTAAGTGTTAGGTCGCTCACGACCTAACATAGGTCGCAGCATTCTTAAGTCATGTTGTTCAGATTAAAAGTTCAGAACTGTGAAAAATTGTTTCAAGTGCTAGGTCGCTCAACGACCTATTATAGGTCAAGGTGTCTGTAGGTCGCACAATGCAACTGAATGGATTAAGACGGTGCAATTCTCTCCAAGTCCTAGGTCGCTCACGGCTTGGCATAGGTCATAGATTCTTTAGGTCGTGGAAAAGGTGGTTCAGAATTGTTTAGGTCGCGGATATTCTTAGATCGTGAGGTTTAGGTCGCCAAGAATCCCATCACGACCTAATTTTTTAAGTCGTCCAGATCTGGAAGGTAACTGACTTCCTCTCCAAGCAACACCTAACTGGATCCAATAGCCCAATACCGCCATTTCAGAGGAATTCATCTTCCCCTTCATTCTATCTCAACATACCACCAAATAGCTAGCAAATCGATTGCAAACCCCGCAAATCCATAGTGAAAGTTTCCATACGATCACGAATCACCACAACGCGTCAAACGACAAAAGTCAATCGAAACCACCATTCAGAAAGCATGGTGCATGAAATTAAGCTTAGGACAGGTAACAACGATTCGTGATCGAGCAGTGATCATGGATGAATAAAGATTGATTCACTTACGAATTATGTTGGTGAGGAAGAATCGACAACTGAATGGGTTGAATTTGTCTTTGGAAGCTCGAAAAATCGTCAATGGCGATGGAGGCTCAAAACAGTAAGGTGAGGAAGAAGGAGCGACCTAACCAATTTATATGAGACTGAGAGAGGGAGGCGAACAGGCGTGCAAGTTTTAGGTCGTTCGCGACCTAGCAAGGTTGAGTCGAAGCATACGACTTATGGCATAGTCATATACCTCGAGGGGCAAATGTTAACTCCTTTATTTCAGCGACCTAAAACTTTACGACCTAAGAGAAGTTTGCGACCTAACGAAGCTACGACCTAAGAGTAGTTTGCGATCTAACGAAGCTACGACCTAAGTGAAGTTTGCGACCTAACGAAGCTACGACCTAAGTGAAGTTTGCGACCTAACGAAGCTACGACCTAAGAGTAGTTTGCGACCTAACGAAGCTACGACCTAAGAGAAATTTGTGACCTAACTACTGAAGATGCTTGCGACCTAAAGCTACAGGAAACATTGCGACCTAGCAATGTTGCGACCCAGCAATGTTACGACCTAAAGCCATTTATAGTCCACAACTTATCTTAGGTCGCTTGCGACCTACGACCTAATTAAGGTCGTCCCCGACCTAAAAGCCTAATAACCTAAAGACTTCACAAGGCAAAGAAAGGAGCACGACTTATTCTAAGTCGTTCACGACCTAGCGACTTATAAGATATTGCGACCTAGTGATATCACTACCTAAATAGCTTGTTGCAAGCCTTCGCCTTTCAACGTACCTTAAGTCGAGACCGACCTACCACTTGTTCAAATGAAGCCAAGTGCACCTTCATCAGCTGATTTCTTAAGTTGCAGGCAGACTGCGACCTAGCTTAGGTCGTTCGCGACCTACGACCTAACTTAGGTCGTACGCGACCTAAGACTTGGCAAGAATTCTGCTCAGAAAATCAACTCCTATAAATAGAGCTCCAACTCCAACGAGCAGAGGACTTTTGGGCCGATCATTTCTCAAAGCGCCGTTACTCTGTCGAACTCTCCACTCATTCAGCAATCAAAGATCTTCAAACATTCGAGACGCTACAACAAGCTTCGAGAGAAATTCCTTACATCCAACACGGATTCACCGAGTTTCATCATCGAAGATTGAGCTAGTAGTCGAGATTGTTTTCTGTGATCAAATTGTACTGTTTTCATAAGAGATTTGTATCGATTTGTAACCGGATTCAGTAATAAAGAGATTCAAAGTGGACGTAGGCTTAATCTCAAGCCGAACCACTATAAACTGCTGTCTTTTACTGCTTTTCTGCTATTTTTCTGCTTAATTTCTGTTCCCGTCACACGGGTGGTGCTTTCACAATTCTACTACACACGCCGGGTGTTAGCGTTCACTTTTCAGCGTTAACATACATCTACAGGCTAATGGTATTACCTTTGTATGATACTTGGAGTACTATATTAGAGTCTAATTTTAAAACCTGAAAAGTCTGACAATCTTTTACTAGTACAATACTTAGAAAAGTCCATAAAAGCTTCTGCAATATGCAGTAAAAGTTTACAATACTGCTATGAGCCTACTACTCGTATAGTTCATATGCTCACTACATTTTCTATATTGAGTCCCCTGGCTGATGTCCTATGATAAACCCCTTATATTTGATCATTATGCATTAAACTTTTTTACTTTGCATTTAAATGTTCAGTGCAACAATATTCTCGACTCTGTTTGATGCAGTAGATGACATAATTGATTATTCATTCATTTATACGTTGGCTTATGAACGAACTTAGTCAAGCAATCTATAAAATGTTTATTATTTTATTGATCAATTTACTTACAGTAAGATCACAGGCTCATAATATACCAATATTATAGTAGTAAAACAATTTTAATGGTGAAAAATACCAACAATTTATATAAAATTTGGAGTCCTTAAAGACTCATCTTTTGCATAAAATGTTATCCCGGAGTTCATCCCCCGTACCTAGTCTTAACAGATTCAGGAGTTTCTTCATCCATAATTTCTGAACCAGTAGTGTTCAAAATCAACGTATAGTCGTTATACGGTCACCCAAAAATGTATGATCCAAGAAATTATCATTATCTGCTTCTCTTAAACTTTTTGCTGCCTAAACGCTGTAAGAAAAAGACAATGGAATTTTATTAGATCCAGATTTCATGAGTTTACATCACATGCACATGCATATGTATCTATAACAGTGTGTATAATACCAGTGCCTCAGAAATGCACGGCAAGGTAATATATCATTTCTCCATATCCTATCAATGTTGTATTTTCCGTACTTCTCATTGAACAACGCTTTATCTCCTATCCAAATTATTTTTACAAAAAGACTGTTATATAGGAACGATATCTATTGCTGGTACGTTTATAAAATTTTTTTTTTTTAAAAACTACCGTTGCAACGGACAAATAAGAATTCATCATCCGTGAATTGAGAACACACAACCTTAAAATTAAACAGAAGAAATTTATCAAAATTTGTAAAAACGCGATGATAAAACAAGTAATTAAAGTATAAATTACGGCTGGAGCACTAAATTGTTTCCCTTCTAAATTTTCAACATTGACCTGTAGAGTAAGGACTAAAATTGTTACGCAGTTAGATTAAATTGATTTGGTAACTGGTGTTCAAAAAAAAACAGTTGCAAAAAAAAAACCCAAAATCATACTTACAGCTAAAAATCTGTATTCTTTCTCCCTCTCAATAAATGAAGGAATCTACAAGTAATGTATATATATAACTATAATGAAATTTATCTGAAAATTGTATTATTTTGAGTTATATAAATGATACTTAGAAATGTATTCTTTCACATATATTCAGCTAATAATTTCATGTTGTCTATTTTCGTTATCAAGTTACTAATCAATGTTAATGCTTGCTTACTTTTCTTTTCACATAACAACATTTAACATTTAGTTTTAAACCAACAAGCAACTATGTTAATTTGACTGCTTAGAATTTACCATTAAAAATAAATTACAGTGACAACACAAAGGAGAGTAATTCCAAAGGACCAAATAAACAAACAAAGTGATGTATTGAATCCGCTTTGAATGACAGTCACTATCTGAGTGAATGAAAACTAAACCAACATAGAAAATCAACTCACGAAGGCCCCATAAAAATGATCAGTGAAAAGACCAGAATATAAGGCGTCGCACCTGTCTCTTATTAACAGGTCCCCTTTGAACCGGTAGCTTGTTTAGTGGTATCAAAAACTTATTGAATACATATCACAACTAACCAAAAAAACTACTTCTGTAGTATATCTATTTTAAAATTGTGACACCTATGCGAACATAATTTAAGAGGACGCATCTATCTCCTGCTCAACGTATTGTCGTGTATAGTTTGGGTCAATTTGATAGTGTTTTCAAATCATTGGTCAGTAGCAGTAAACTGTGGATGTGAGCTACAAGTAAATTCTAACCACTGCATCCATGGTGCCTAACTTATTATAACATCAAATGGGTACCCTCCAGCACTCAGCAATTGAAATTGTGGTTCTCATGTAGTGAGCTTCGAGTTAGCATCAACCGCCAATCTGTCTTTTCTTTATGGTTGTGAGCATAAGCTTAAGTGGACTGCCATATTATTAGAAGCGGTGGTACAATATTTTCAAATTGAAAATAAGCTAACATCAAAACTACTGCTAACATAGTTTATTGGGTAAGTGAGTGCACATGGTTCCTATAACTCTAAACTACTGCTAACATCACTTAGTTGTTCATTTCCAAATAACGTCAATACTGTAGCAGTGATTGAATGGACCAAGTCCGTATACATTGTCATGTATGGTAATTAAAATATATGGTATGCACTTGACCGTCGAGCAGTAATATAATATAATTCTAACTCAAAGTCTATACAGAACCGTGAATGAAAACTTGAAGACAAATGTATTGCTTATTTGAATGACAACTCCTTTCCTTTGTCCGCTTCATTATTCTGCCATGTATACATTAACATTACCAGATAAGAATCAATCATATATAAAATAATAAGACGTCAAATGCATCACTAACATATGTTGTGTGTTTCCCTAGTTAACATGCTATTTGCTGAAGAATGCTAGTTTTTTTTCTTGTCCGCTTGTTCGCTTCATTTTTGAACCTGAACTTTATTTCTTCCGCCGTTTATCTTTAATTGTTTTTTCTCTCGTAGGAATATTAGACTTTTGAAGGAGAAGAGTTTGGACTTTCCTTGAATTATATTATGCTCTTTTAACAAACTTTTTTTGTAATATTTATGTCGCTAACATTTGAGTTAAAACACGGTTTTTAAAATTTTGTACATGACTAAATCTTATGGTTAATGAAATTGATGTGTCTTTGATTATGTTTAATCTTTATAGTTGTTTATTATATCACATTATATTTATTACTGTGTTATAAATTGAACAATAGTTTGTTACTGAATACATTAGCTATGACTGATTTAAAACTACTGCAGTAAATGAAAAAAATGAAGCAAAAGTTTGATATACCGCAGCGTTTTTAAAGAGCTGCAAACTAAAATAGCAAAATGCTGCAAAACAACTATCCAAAGCAAAAAAAACGCTACAATTATCAAAAATTTAAGAACAAAAACGCTGCAGTATATATTATTGCAGCATTTCATAAATGATGCTATATTGATGACCTGTTGAATCATGTTTTTTGACTGCGTTCTTCAAAATGTTGCTAAATGAATTTGCATCATTTACAAGACGCTGCACTAACAATTTTTCCAGCGTTTTATAAAAGCTTCAGTATCCATTTTTAGCAACTTTTTAGAAACGCTGCGGTATATTCGTGATTTTCTGCAGCGGCACATAATACAACGTTCTTCGAAACGCTGCGGATGATAATGACAGCAATTCTAAAACGCTGCAAAAGTCCCTTTTTGTTGCAGTGGCAAGAAGTCTGAAGAGATGATTATAAGGATCGAAGATCAGTTATAAACAAGACTTTAGATGATAGTTAAGTGGATTCAAGCGAATAGAATCCTGAAAATGGCTAAGTATGGATTTACACTTCCCCTATGCAGGGGATCAGATCAAATCACTATGGTTATGGATCACTTGGATCGATAGTTCAACTCAACGATGATCGCTCAATAACTCAACAAACACCGCATCGACTCAGGAAACAACTATGGAAACACGAAGAGGGAGTGGAGGGGGACCACCACGACTGATCATGTGTGGCTCCCACCATCGATCGGTCATATAGGCCCAGGTGGGCCCCAAAATTTCTAGATTGGTCCGTCTTAGCCTCGGTCTTCTGCACGTGGATTTTTAGCGGGATATTTGCACGTTTTCTCCTATAAATACAGCATGCATAGCTCAAGGAAAGGGATCTTTGGTCTAGCTCTCTTTTTCTTCTACCTAGGCTATATTCTGCCATTTTTATTCCTGGATTCATGGATTGTAACTGTAATCTACAGCATAAATCAATAAAAGGAAAAACTTTTGGAGTGGACGTAGGTCGAAGTATGTTGAACCACTATAAATCTGCATTTATAACTACTTTCTTACTGTTTTTAATTTTATTTTCTTCATATTTATTTCTCTACATCACTTTGTTCGGTTTCAGATATAAATCTGCGGTGTTATCATATTAATTGAGTGTTTGACCAATTTTGGTGCAAACATTTTGGTATTAGAGCCAGTTATTTGCACCCATAGATTTGGAAAGGATTTGGAGCTTGGACTTGGATCAATGGTCAGACAATCTACAAGGAAAGCATCCGTAGATAGGAGTCACCATGGGGGAAGTCAGGAGGCTTCCTCAGGAGCTAAAGCTAGTCAACCATCCATCTACATCACTAGGAACGAGATGGAGACTATGATGGATGCTATGCAGGAGCAGATGATGAAGAGGCAAGAGGAGATGATGTAGAATTTCCTTAGGCAATTGGACAGGCTGGAGTGGCAGGAGCTTTTGGAAATGTGGATCAACGAGTTGAAGCAGCAGGAGCTGTAGAAAATGAGAAATAGGGATCGAGAAATGAAGCTAACAGACGGAGCTTTTGTAGGAGCAAGCAGCCCGAGTTTCAGACCTAGGATAGGAGAGAAACGGTGTGGAGCAGCCGAGGGCAGTCCCCAGTCAACATGGAGGGATCTGCATCGATCCCCCTAAAGGGATCGACATCGATCGCTTAGAACTTGCGGGCATGCCTCCGGGTCTGGCTGGATTGGTTCACGACGGGCCAGTGGTTGGTGCTGTGTAATTTGGTGCGGATCGGAATGCAGATGCACATCATGAAGAGTATGTTCCGGAGTACCCACGCGGGGTTAGGGCGCAGGCTGGGAATATGGATTGGAGACCACCTATAGATGAGAATGAAAGGATGGCTGAGATGATACGTCGGGTAATGGGTGGCGGATTGCCTAACAGGAATCTAGAGGATGCTAATCGGAGTCCATTCACTCCGAATATCAAGAATGCTAGTAATTGATCGCTTTATGTCCCTGACCGGAGAGTCAGGGACCAGTGTGCAAGAAGTGAGTTACTTTGCCGCAGAACGACAGGATCGACTCACTTATCGCCGTTCTCCCTTTCACCGAAGAATCACTAGATGGGGTTCAACAAGGGTCTGGGGAGACCTAGGAATGCCATGACATCACTTTATGTTCAGGGACCCTGAATCGGAGAGCATAGAGTAATGCTGCTTCGCCAAAGAGTGATAGGATCGACTTACTTGTTGTTGTTCCCCATTCACCGGTAAATGATAGGATGGGGTCCAGTAAGAGCTCGAAGAGGCTATGATTGGTCTAGGGGGATCAAGACATTGCTATACGCCTCAAAAGGGCCGGAGTGCAACGGGTAGGTCGCTTCACCGAAGAGCGATAGGATCGGCTTACTCGTCGTTAAGTTCGGATTGGACTTAGCAAGGGATCGGAGAGACCATCAATCGGTCCGGAGAGACCATGAACATGGATGTCAATTCGAAGAGATTACAGATTGGCTTACTGACTTCCAGGATTTGAAACGACTATGGATTTGGATAATGACCCGGAGAGGTCGTGGATTTGGCCGATGATCCGGTGAGATCAAGGCTTTGGATTTAGATAACTATCTAGAGAGATCGAGGATTTGGTTACCGGCTTTGGATAGATATGGATTCAGTTAAGGATTTGGAATAATTTCAAAATTGACTATCGACTCAAAGCAGTTGCGGATTTTACCAATGATCCAGAAAGGTCGAGGATTTGGCTTGACAAAGGATAGGATTTCAGATTGGAAAATTCGACTATCGATGGATTATGGATTTTGGACTTCGGACTTATGGCAATTCAAAACACATCTTCCTATCACAAGACATGTTTTGGGGGAAAGTTTTATCCCCCCTTTTGGCAAGGCCGTAATACCATGGAGTTGGATAAGTGGATTTCGTGATCATCAAGGCATGAAGCTCGAAGATATGATTATCAGAATCGGAGATCACTTACAAACAAGACTATAGATGATAGTCAAGAGAATTCAAGTGAATAACCACTCGGAAATGGCTAAATATGGATTTACACTTCCTCTAGGTAGGAGATCGGATCAAATCACTATGGCGATGGATACTTAGATTGGCAGTTCAACTCAACGATGATCGCTCAATAACTCGACGAACACTGCATCAACTCAGGAAATAACCATGAAAACACGAAAAGGGAGTGGAGGGAGACCACCATGACTAATGCATGGCACCACGTGGCCTCCAGCACTAATCAGTGCCGAATGGTCATATAGGCCTAAGTGGGCCCCGAACTTTCTGGATCGGTCCATCTTGGCTTTAGTCTTCTGCACACGAATTTTCAACTGGATATTTATACGTCTTCTCCTATAAATACAACATGCATGGCTCAAGGAAAGGGATCTTCGGTCTAACTCTCTTCTTCTTCTACTAGGCTATATTCTGCGTTTTTATTCTTGGATTTCATGAATTGTAACTGTAATCAACAGTATAAATCAATAAAAGGAAAAACCTTTGGAGTGAATGTAGGCCGGAGTACACTGAACCACTATAAATTTGCATCTATACTTACTTTATTACTATTTTTAATTTTATTTTCTTCATCTTTATTTTTCTACATCACTTTGTTTGGTTATCATATTAATTGAGTGTTTGCCAATTTTGCTGCAAACAGGCAAGGATGTCGTAAATCATCAACCTGGCAAGGATGTCGTAAATCATCAATATGGTAAGGATGTCGTAAATCATCAATAAGGCAGGATGTCACATTTTAACAATATACAGAAGGTTGCCGCATATTATCAATGCAATGAATGATGTCGAAAATCAAGGATGCCGAATGATAGTTGGCGGCTAGGCTGCCTACACCCCTATAAATACAGACCCAATGGCAACTTGGGAAGGGTGAATTCTTCTTTTCTCTCTTCTTACATTTTAAAGTTGTAAACCTAAATTAAATTGGGGATTTCAGAGCCGATTGTACTTTGTGAACCTTTTGCACATAAGGACTTGAACAACAAACATTGCATAGCATACTCCAATCAAAATGAAGAAACTTTTCCAATTATTGGACTTATGGCATGTATATGAATTCTTGTACTTGACTATAAACATACATACTTCATTCTATTGGCTTGGATTTTATCTTGCATACTTCACTCAAGCTTTGTATAAGGCCACTTAAGCCCTTATTCCGAACTAGACTTGCTTTATCTTGCATATTTAGGGTTAACAAAGAAATTTGTTAACACTAAAGGTACCTACATTTGCATACGTCGACCATTGTCTAGTAGAGGACCTTAACAAGAGATGGTGGCCTACCACTCATACGTTTCATTTACCATATTTTAAGTTTGGATTGACTTCTTTATATTTTTTTATGCTGACTGGTTTAGAGGTTGGTCGACCAGACCATGCGCCAGTACCGTTTGGTAGTTCTTTTGAGGATTTTGAGTCATATTACGCATATTTACCGGCTTTGGCCTATAATGAGGTTAGAGGAGGTGCTATTACATTCACATGTCTACAACGGTATATAGCAGACAATATGGGAGTTGAGGAGATGCACAATCCATTTATACATGCCTTTTTATTATATCTATTTGGTTCTACATTTTTTTCAAACAATAAAGGTACAATTAGACTTGGATATCTGGCTAGATTTAGAGATGTATGGACTTCATATACGATTACTGTACCGCCTTCCTTGGATATTTGTATGTAGCGTTGGATACCTATACACTATAGTAGTCCTAATATATATATGGTAGTTGGTACATCCTCTCCTTTTGGTACCGCGAGTATACAGCCGACATGCGCTCATGACTTATAAATGAAGTAAACACTACACCATATAATTACTTCCCTAGATTATGTCATTGGGGGATGCTTTGGTTGTGCACCGTGCTCCACAGGGAATGCATAATGGGTTGATGGAGGCCAGACATCAGATGGATATGAAGCGTTGCAGCAACATTATCATTCGTCCTTGACTGGAGTATATTCACTTTATGGAGCTCGATGATGATCATCCCCTCACTTTCTAGTTTTCTCTTTCGAGACGTAGGGTTTCCTTTCATGTTCCTACATGTCCTTTCATATAGTATTTAAGGGAGCGTGTTGGTTACAGTTGTATAGTTTGCATTCCCTTCGATCCGCTTCCCTAGGGTGATATGTATGGATCTATTCATGCTGGCCCGGCTTATATTGCTGCTATGAGGACTATGGGATGGGTAGATGGTAAGCCTTTTTATAGTACCTGGGGATTTCGATGCATATTAGACTCGAGTAGTCCCACGTGCTTACTCCTAACATGATTATATACAGGGTTTGAACTCCAATCATATTGGTCTCATATCTTTTCCGATAGAGTACCATTACCACTATCTACTTTTGAGCTTAAATCATCATAGTACATACAGCCTCCTATGTTTGATCCCCCTCAACATGCATTCATAGCATACACTTTACAAGGTGAGGTCATTGAATATCCACAACAATATCCTGCATATGAGGATGTTCAAGGTATACCTTCTGCTAGTCTATATCATCCGCATCAAGTACGTACGACTTTTAAACTTTCGTATAGTTCACTAGCAATTACATCCACTATATATGTATAATTTTCCTTTCTACATCGTAGTTTTCTTAGTTCATGGACCAGAATCGATGGATGAATTATACTCAACTTATGTATCAGGGTTATCAGACTGCTTATCATCAGTAGAAGACTCGATATAAGGCTCAGATACATGATTAATAGACTCATATTTAATAGCTTTAGTAGTAGCATCAACCGCCACCAGAGCCACATGACTTTGATAACATCAATGATGACAGCAATGACGATGGTAGTGACGACAAGGAGTGGTATTTGGTCACCTCACATAGACTGATGTTGGTTTTATGTTTCATACATGTTTTGTTGTTTCATACATGTATTTCAGACTAGTGTATTTGGGATGTTGATGATGATATTTATGTATGCTTGTGTAAGTATTCTTTTGTTAGTCGTATAATGATGGTTCATATTCTATTTTCATTTTGTACTATATTCAAAGCATAAATAAAAACACTTATGAAGAAATAATTGTGAAGAAACAAACATATTTGTACGCAAGTTTGCAGAAGTTTGCTACGTGGTCGTGCAAATGACACTTGACTCGTATGATGCAGATTATGGACTTTTTATTTAAATGAAAGTTTTGTATTGAAAGTTCACAACACATTCAATGGAAAATGAAAGTTGGACTACACAAGATTATTTAGTACTAATTAAAGCATACATAAAAGCCGGCCGTGGATACATGGAAGAGGAGTTGGATCAAGATTTTTGGGTTACTTTAAACGAAGCATCTAATAATCATCATGATTGTAGATTAATTCGAAGGATTCTGGAAACTCGAAGTACTTATGTCACGTCTACTAGAGCTTGTCGAAGATATAGAAGCATTATAAATACAATGGAGGAAGAAGTCCTATTTCAGTTAACATGATCTACATTTGATTCAAGATATTTGTGGGAGTATCGTACTAATTTTATTGCTACATATGATCTTTGGGTTAGCTATGCTCGACAATTTGAAATGTTTGGGTTTGCTATGTTAGGCAAGTTGTCTTTATTTCGAATTCAAGTTAAGTAAGTTAATTAAGTTATTTACCTTCAACAAGTTCTATTTAATTTCGAATTCAAGTAAGTTAGTTAAGTTATCCACCTTCAGTAAGTTCTATGTACTTTCAAATTTAATTAAGTTAGTTAATTTATTTGAATTAAGATAAGAAACTGACAAATTCAAATAAGTACTTAATATAAGAAACCGATAATTACTTAATTAAAATGGTACAAACAAGACAATAAATAGTGAAATAGAAATGACAACATAGATTGAAAATAAACACATAGACTGATTTGAAAAATCATCTATAACCACTTGATAATTGAATTGAACTCAGTCTCCTATGAAGCGTTTTAATTTATTCTTCAAGTTCAATGACATACGCAACTGCTCGATGAGGTAAAGGATTATCAGCTATTGCCAAAGTTCATGTCCATCCGGAAAATTGCAGCATTTATAGTGATGTCGACCATTGTCATTTCTGTTTCATATCATAGAATATAGAACAGAAACTCCATGGTTATAGTATATTGCTACACAGTCAACCTTTTTATCTGTTTGAAGTACTTGGTGGCGTGTTTCATGCCTTCTTTTCCTTCTTCCATTATGGCTACGCCACACAGATATTTGCCTTCTTCCATCCTCTAAAAGCCCATGCTTTTGTAATTCTCTCTCATGCTCTCTTACATCATCATAGTGCCTTTCCTCCATTTCAACATACCACTTGGTTGGTGGTTGGGGGAAAGGCGTATTCGGTGGGGTATCATGACTTAAAGGACCTTCTGCAAGTATGATGAGGACAAGGACGTATGGTTGTAATCCACCATTTTTTGTATACTAAGAGGATGATAGGATTGCAGAGAAGTATGGAAAATATAATAATATATATAATAGAATACATTAATCATGCTGGCATGTAGAGAAAGTTATGCAACATGGCTACAGTGTTTGATTGTGGTAGGACACCGAGCCACTCTGTCTCCATTAACCATACTGGCATGTGAAGAAAGTTGTGTGCAACATGGCTACAGTGCTTGATTATGACAGGACATTGAGCCACTCTATCTCCATTAACCACACTGGCATGTGCAGAAAGTTGTGTGATGTGGCTATAATGTTTGATTGTGACTAGACACCGAGTCACTGTCTCCATTAACCATGCTGGCATGTGAAGAAAGTTGTGCAACATGGCTATAGTGTTTGGTGTTTGATTGTAACAAGACACTGAGTCACTCTATCTCCATTAACCATGTTAACATACAAACAAAGTTATGCAACGTGGCTACAATGTTTGATTGCGATAGGACACCGAGCCACTCTGTCTCCATTAACCATGCTAGCATGTGAAGAAAGTTGTGCAACATGACAACGCTATTTGATTGTGATAGGACACTGAGCCACTCTATGTAACGACCCAAAATTTAACCACTTCAAAATATAATATTTAAAGTGATTTTAAATATAAAATATAAATTTTTTTATGATTCAAACAATATTAGATAGGATTTGGAGATAGAAATATACATAAAAATAGTAACATTTGCTTATATCGACAAAAGTGACAAAATCCTGATTTTAGAAAAGTAAGTTTAAATGGTTTAATAAATTATTTTAATTTATTTATGAGTGTTTATATTTTTATATAACATTATACAAATTTATTTTTAAATTTGGTTTACATAAATAAATAGTTTAACTAAAACGTCAAAATATGACCGTGGAACATTTTGTTAAAAATCAACGTTTTGTCGATTTGAAGTTGTCGCGACATTTTTGCACCTTTATTTTAATATTCATGTAAACTTATATAAATGTAGTAAGTATTAATTAAGTTGCTAATTAGGTTTACTTTTATTAAAACACAATTAGGAAATTCTAGAATATAATTAGGAAAAGTAAACTAATAAAAACAAAACATGTCAAATCAAAAGAAACATCATTATTACTTTAAGTTTTCTTACTCCTTAAGTGATAAGGACATAAAGTAATGATTTAAAATGTGATGTTAAGTGTTGAAAAGTAAGATTACTTTAAAAGTAAGTAAATGGTATTTTGGTCTTTTGCAATATAATATTTTAATCCAAAGTTTTTTCTATAAATACACACCCACTTTTTCACTTCCTTCCACACTTCTTCTTCTCAAAATTTTAAGCTTCTTCTCACTCTTTTTCATGGCTTCCTATCTTAATAAAATAATGCTAAAATTATTTCAAAAATAATATAAAAAGGAATATGCAACAAACCACCTCAAAACCACTTCAAATCCCCCTCTTTCTCCTCTTCTAACCCACCACCACCCTAGCCGAGCCAACCACCACCCTCTACCCAAGGCCGAGTCCAATCTCCCCTTGAAACTCACGCCCCAAAGCTCCAAAGGCCTCCACAAGTAGAGTCAAGCCACCAAGAAGTCTTAAAACAAGTGTTCGTGAGCTTTTGAGCTGAGTTAGAAAAGCTATTTCAATTTAAAGTTAGTCCAATTCCAAACAAGGTAAGAACTCCTAATTTATATTTATGTATTTGGTTGTGATGTTGTGATATGTTTGTTTGCATGCTTGGTTATGATATTGATTTCCATATGTTGTTTATTGCATGAAAATATTGAAACAAGTCACGATATACACGACATTGATTTACACGGAAAACACTTTCCAAAATAAATTGAAAAGTGATATGGAATCATTTAATACCTTTTAATATGATTAAAAATGGTTTAGAAATGTTTTATAAATATATAAACTTGTTTTAACAAAGTTTGAATGAAAAACTTGACATAAGTCAAAACTAGACGCGTCACGCAACGGTAGTTCGCGATTTCGCGCTGAAAACTTTAAATAAACATACGAAATGGATTATAGCCCGGAATTCTTCGAGATAATAATTTTCCGAACTATTATATCCATATCTTTCAAACAAAGAAAGAAAATAAAGATTTTATTGAGTAGTTTTTAAAATATGTCCAAAACAATTTTCTAGAAAAATCACGCTTTTGTAGTAAAGTGACCAAAGTTTAAAATTGATATTTTAAATGTTTAAAAAAAATATGAAATAAATTCTAAAAATCGTTAAAATGTTTTAAAAGTGATTTAAGCTGAAAAGATGGTTTTCTAAATGATATAAAAGTCGTTTTGAAGAATATAGCTTTTAAAGCACTTTTTGTAACACTTTTTGCAACACCTTTTTGCAACGCTTTTCAATAACTTTTGAAATAAAGGTTGAAACTTAACAATTCTTTCCCAAATCCTTTGTAAATGTTTTTAAGTAAGTAATAAAGTATTTTAAAAGAAATTTGAACAATTTAAAATTATTTCAAAGATGTTTAAATAAATAATTAAGTGATTTAAAAAGAGAAAATGAGTATGTGGAAACGACTAGTACATTTGTCCTGCCTGTGGGAGCTAAACGATAAAAAAATGTGTGTAACTAAGGTTAGGAATGGAGCAAGCAGTGCCCTGAATTTACCTGGCCTTCGCTTTATTTTTTAGACGAGGGGTGGAACAGATCGAAGGGAAAGCCCGAATACTCAACTTGGATTTTATAGAAATAATCTTCTTATACTCATTATTAAAATCCGAAGAGGGAACTTGTCCTATTCGTGGAATTTAAAAGGTGATCTCACCATTATTCCACCCATAGCACTCGTTGAACACGAAAGTTGATATTGAATAAAAGTAGAGTGATTTCTATAATCCTATTTTCTCAAAAGATACTCTTTAAAAATGATTTGAGAAATATTTAAAAGAGAAGTTTAAATAATTCTGTATTTAAAGAAGAATATTTTAAAGATATATATCTCATGAAGATATTTTTGATAAAGAGAAATGAATGAATCGAAAAACAATCATCTAATTACATCATTTTTTTATCGATGATTGGATTTCGAAGGAACCGGGGTCGGATTTGGGCGATTCCTATCCGAAAACCACTTCGAACCAATTTACGTGTTCGAAAAATGAAGCTGTTTGAAGATCGAGATATTGAGACGAATAATAACGAAGGACTACTTGTTGCTTAATTGGGGATAAAATCCCGATTTACTTATTGTAGCAGTGGTCTCTTTGTTGTGAAAAATCTCAGAAAAACAAGGGCTTCTCGCCTAGTAATGGCCGAGGAAAGTACCTTCGGTTTCGTTCAGTCCCAGAACGAACTTGTATGGATGGATGTATGACAGTGCATTTTCTAAGATTATGTACATTGGTTTTTACAAACATACATCTGTGGTGGCGGGGAAGGCAACTTCTCTTAGCTTCACACCCTCCTTGAGACGTACGAGCTCAAGGGTTGTATTTTTGTGGAAGGCAATTAGTAGTCAACGGAAATGGCAATGTGGCATTCAAAGATAATGTGATATGTGAAAAGGTAATCGTTGCCTCAAGCCTCATCAACCGAAAATGACCGAAATAGGGTAGATGCAGCAAGGCTAAGTGGGTCATTCCCATCAGGATATGATCATTCCATTCTAGATAGATTTCTACCCGCCATAAAGTTCGGGTATCTAATCATTGTGGAAAGTATGCTAAGAGACATCTCGGTTAAAGGTCGGTAACGACCGGGGGATGACATATTCGGTACCATCTAGTTATAGAGGTAGGCCGGTCTTGTGTTGGTAGAGGAACTTTGTGATGGTTCCTTGGGACATCCATCTAGAGGTGTACCCACCGAAAGGTAGTCCCTTCACCTGGTCATTTGTATGGAAATCCATTCCCCAATAAGAACTTACGGTTTTGTTTGTAGAACCTAGTATGCTAGAATTTAATCAATGTAACAATTTCAGCTAAGATTAATAAGTTTATTTGCAAATGTTTTCAAAGAATGTCATTAAAAATAATATCCCCAAATTTTACGTAATAAAGATTTTTGGTTATCATAAGGTAAAAACTCATTCCATGTTTATGTGCGGCGTGGTCTTATGAGATACCTTTTTGTTTTCAAAACAATGTACTTTGAGTTCTCACACCAGTCCCATGACTGACCTGGAGTTTGTTTTTCCCTTTAAACTCTGGGTGCCCTATTTTTCGGGCAGCCAAGTAGTCAGGATACCTTAGGAGCCTTTTGGAGCATGTTAAGGAGCATTTTGGAGAAGTATTTTGGAGCTATGAAGATGAAGTACCTTATGTAGATATCTACCCATTTTCCGTTGTGTTATGTAGTATGTATTTTCCAGCATATGTACGGATAGACAGTTATAACTATCCCGCTGGATTTGTATTTGACTCTGATCATTTATGTATAATTAAAATATTGAATGCGATGTGAGATTCTATTATTGTGTTATCTTCTATCTTTAATTTCTTTTACACCCTTGATAATCTGCCTCCTCGGCACTTGGATTTATGGCACGTGAATACCGTGGATGTATTAGTGTCGATTTTTGAGGGTCGAGTAGACGGGTCCTCACACTCTATCTCCATTAACCACGCTGGCATGTGAAGAAAGTTGTGCAACGTAGCTATAGTGTTTGATTACAATAGGACACTGAGCCACTCTGTCTCCATCAACTATGCTGGGATGTGTCTCCATTAATCAAATATTTTGGAAACTATAAATACCCACAATAATCTTGTTCATTCATGCTCATTCAGATCTAATATATTTCCAACTACAAAAATAATGTCAGTTGAAGATCTTGTATTTTTCGATGATAGCAACGATAGCTTTGATGAAATGATGGAAGATCATTTTCGTCGTAAAAGACAATTAATAGCTATGTCTACACTACAAGTTGATCAATCCAGAGGGCAACATAGTGGATCAGTTGTTGGTCATCGATACAAAAATTGCAAACATGCTTGGTATAATGAAAGACCGATGAAAGACTATTTTCTTCCAAATCCTACTTTTGCGAACGGTGATTTTAAAATAAGACTTCAAATGTGACGACCTTTATTTCTTAGGATCTTGCAACATGATAAATACTTCATCTTCAAACCCAATACATCTCATACTCATGGATTGATTGGTCACCAAAAAATGATCATTGCATTGAGAATGCTTACATATGGAGGGCCAGCGGATGCTTAGGATGAGAATTTGCGTCTGGTTGAAAACATGGTACTAAAATCTTTAGACTATTTCTATCTAGCTATCGTGTAACACCCCATATTTTTAGTAACATTATTTAGGATATTTAGTTAGTTAAATTAAAAATAATAATAATGTAAGATGATTAATGGATTGATATTTGTGATTAAATAAGGGGTAGCCGTTCCATGCTAAACAAATGAACTAAAGAATAAAAAGAGAATAAAAGGTTAGGAAATATACAAGGGCAAAACAAGAATAAGGCACATTCTTATACCCTTAACCCCGCAACACTCACGTTCACTTCATTATTCACAAATCAAAAATACAAGCTAAGGCCAGCCACCATTAGCAAGCTCAAGAGAAGATAAACGCTAGGATTTCAAGAAGGATAATCAAATCACTTAATCAAGAACAAATCTCACATCTTTAATCACAAAGCTAAGGTGAATACTGACTACATCTCGTATTTTCTAATTGTTTTTGTCTTAAGGAAAATCCGAATTTTATTTGCAATGTTATGCCATGATTTTGAAGGATAAAATGATTATATATGCTTGTTGATGATTTATGCTTATTCATATAGGTTTTATGATATGTTTTAATGTGAAAACCATATTTAATGACATCTAAATGCCTTGCAATTTTAGATATAGATACTAGAGATGAGTTTCAATTTTCATAATTTTCTGAATTAATGTGGATTTTATATGAATTTTCTAATGAAGAAAATACTATTTTAGATTTATAATTAATTTTGGCCAAATTATATTGGCTTAGGGTCTGAAATTTATATATGTAAGAAAACATATTAAAAATAATTTTTTGGAATTTTTGTAGAATTTTCCTAAGTGTTTTAACGGATATATAAAATTATTTAAGGTATGGGACTTAAATGTTTTATATATTTATAAAAGGAGAAGGGGTATTTTGTAAATAATTCAAATTGTTGTTCCTGAAAATTGGTAGTACTTTTAGAAAAGAAAATTTGCAACCAATCATAATTTGACAAACAAGGCAGGTTAGGTAAAAAGAATTAATTCAAAAACTCCAATCAGTTTATATACATGCTTTTTCCTGTTTCAATGCTTTCGGCACAAGGCTTCCGATTCCTTACCCCCGCCTCCACCTCAATCGAACCCAATGCGCCAGGTATCAATACATTGGTACGTAGTGCATTGGACAAAGGCGGAAGGTATTGGGTTGAAACCAGGGGTTCCGAAGGGATCGAAGTGCTACTTTGCTTTTAAATGAAAATGCGCCCGCTATGCTTTCGGCTGAATATCTTTCGACTTGGTTTGCTTTCGACTGGGTCAATGACTTTAAAAGAATGGTTTTAAGAGGTTGCTCTTTTGTTTTTAAGTAACTACTTTCGACTAGGTCGAAGCCCTTAGCTGCCACTTTTCTACCTTTCGAAGTCAATGGTTTCGGAAGGTATACTTTGTTTTAAAACCCAAACCGCTTCTCCAATGCTTTCAGAAGGTTGGTTTTGACACCATCACTTCTTTATTTAGGAAATGCTTTTGAAAGAGTGCTTTCGACTTGAATGTTTTATGACCCTTTTGCTCTGTTGAAGGTAGAACCCAAAGGTTTCGAAGGAGTTAGTTTTAAATGGTTTCGAAAGGTGTTTCCACATGTTTTAACTTGAACCCAAATGCTTTTGAAAGGTTTACTGTTTACAAAGGTTTTGATGCTTTCGAAAGGTTTAAAGAAGGGATTCTAAGGGGTGGTTCCCTAATGGTTCCGAAAGGTCTAAAAGGAAAGGTTTTCCAACTGCTTCGAAAGGTCTAAAAGGAAAGGTTTTCCAATGGTTTCGAAAGGCAGTGTTTAAAGGTTTTAAAGAAGGATGTCTAAGGTTTTATAGCTTTCGAAGGAAATGTTTTTCAATGGTTTCAAAAGGTTTAAATGAATGGTTTCGGAAGGAGTGTTTTGGCCTTTCGGCCTAGGTGAAAGAAAGGGGTTTTACTTGGTTTCGAAAGGGGTACTTTCGATGGATTCGAAAGGGGTACTTTCAAAGATTTAAATGTTTTCATCAACAAAGATTTGAGTAAAGTATATATAACATGGCAAGGTGATTTTTAGTAAAGCATAAAGTATATATTTTCCTTGTTTAAGTTTGATTTAAAGGTTTTAAATCAATTTGAGAAGAACAGGTTTTCAAGGAAAATTTAGTAAAATGACTCAGATATTAGAATACCAGATGAGGCCGGTATAGGGTCGCGCCCTATACATTAGCTATTAGCCCCTGGCTAATTTGGTCCAAAATTCCAGTGTGCAAGGCTTTGTCACAGGTAAGACTAAAATTATGGTACACACAAAAAGTATATATTTGTACAGTGTAGGTTATTGGTGAGCCTGCAAAACCATTAGGATCAGTGGACCCTGGGAGGAGTATGTTAGGGACAGACCGTCCAGAAGACTTGTCTAACAGATGTTAGATCATTTTTATGTTTTTCTGATAGCCCCGAGTCAGCCAAAGGTTAGTAGTTAGCCAAATAAAACTATAGTAATCAGACAGATAGTCCATTTGTTACCTGATATGTATGTTTACATAAAATGCTTTACAGTATTAACCAGTTTTAGTTGTAGAATTAAGATTTGCAAAAGAAATGTTTTAAAAGAATATTAGTGAGGGGAAACCTGTTCCGCTAAGCAGTGTGGTCTCACTTAATATCAGATAACCAAGATGTATAGTATTATTCATGGCAGGCTTTATGTCTGACTCGAAGTTTATGTTTTCCCCTTAAACTCTCGGGTGCTCAAAATTGATTTGAGTAGGCTGAGGGTTGAGGTTTACAGGTTATTAGTAGGTTGACGAATATAGCTTCCGGAGACGAGCAGGTGGCTGACGGATAGCTATTTACGAGTTGCTGTTTTATTTTGATGTATTTCCGCTGTGTTTGTATTAAGTCAGTTATGACTATATAGTACTCTGGTCAACCAAGGGGGCATCATCATATGTCGCTCTTGGTGTATTTATGTAATAATTATATTCTGTCTGAACTTAGGAAAGCAATTGGATTATGTAATCTGAATATGGATCATGTTTTGAAAATGTGATTTCAAAAAGTTGTTTTAAAATCCATGATTTTGTTTCATATTCATGTGATGATGATATTATGAATACCATTAACATTATCGTATTTGATCATCGGAAGTTAATACTATGGATGACTGCAGCATCTGTAGCGCTTAGCTTCGGGCCTCCAGATAGGTGATGTTACAACTTGGTATCAGAGCATGGTTTATGAAAAACCTTAACTAAAAACGATTTTTGAAAAAAAACATAATCCTGAGGAATTAGAGATAAGATTGGGGTAAGGGATAATGCTATAGTAACGTACTTGCATTTCCTATATATAAGTATGTGCTTTATCTCTAGTCTTCTATCTCTATTAGGTTATTTTTCTGTATCTCACGAAGATTCGAATGCAGATATGTATTCTTGAAGAACTAATGTTGGAGGAGGAAGCACCACTGCAGATGGAAATGCCAGACCTAATACTAGAAGGAACCAAGGTTAGGCATGAGCTGGAAATATTGGTGCTGAGGTCTCACAAGTTGACATGGGAGTCATGTATCAGTTTTTCGTGAATATGGTGCAAGGAGGGGTTGCTGCTGGAGTAGTTGGAGGAGGAGCCGAAGAAGCTCCAGTAGTCAACAATTATGCTGCTTTGAGTAGGGACTATGCTAGGTTGGGAGGAAAACCATTCATTGGGACTGAAGACGCCATAGAAGTGGAGAACTGGTTACTACATTGTGAGAGGATTTTTGCAGATTTAGGGCTCAGTAATGAGCATAAAAGAAGCTTGCTTCGAGACAGCTTCAAGGAGCAACTTTATACTGGTGGAATAGTGTGACGGTTGGAGTGAATGAAGGAACGATGACATGGGCTGTGTTTAAGAAGAGGATCGAGGAGAGATTCATGTCTATGATGGTGAAGTCTACCTTGCTCAGAAAGTTTGCTAAGTTGGAGCAGGGAGAGATGACTGTGCTAGAGTATGCTACAAGGTTTGAGGAGTTGGTAAGATATGGTTATGCCACTGTGGATACTGTGATTAAGAGAAACGAGAAGTTCATTATGGGGTTGAAACCTGAATTGGCCAGGCTACATTACCTTATATCAGGGATTCTTGTGATGTTGTAGTAGAGATGGCTCTAAGACACGAGGAAATGATTGCTTCTATGGAGAAGAATAAGGCGAAGGAGGTCCAGCTGGGGCAGATTCAGAAAAGGAAGTTGTAACATCCCGCTTCCGGAGGCTCAAAACTAACTGCTGCTACGGATGCTGCAGTCATCCATAGGTGTTATTTCTGAATGACCGAAATCAGAATCTTGAAATTATTGGCAACATAGAAACACAAGAATATGAAAAATTCTAAACTTCAGCAAAACATAATTTCTCATTTCTTATGAATTTCAATTTAAAATTTAATTACATAATCCCAAACGTTAATCACGTTTAGATAAAATATACATGTACAAAATACGATAAAAGCAACATATAAAGATGTCCCCTTATGATGATCAGAGAATTAATAAATATGAACTTTACAGTTCTTAGTACATCACAATGGAAAACACAACCTATATGGCTAACACTGCCTCATGCACGTCTCCGAAAGCTTATTCGTCCAAAAACCTGAAAGTCTCGCACTCTCAGACTACTCAAATTAATTTTGAGTACCCGAGAGTTTGTGGAGAAACATAAACTTCGAGTCAGATAATAAGTCTGGTTTGAATAATGCCTTACAATCTCTTATCGTAAATAGATGTCTAGTGAGACCACATCGCTTAGCGGAATGGGTTTTTCCCACACTAGTATCCAAAATAAAACATGCAAATCATTTACTATGCTCTAGCACCCAAAATGATCAGTCTTAACATGATATGAAATAAAGCCATAAATCATATATATTGGATATCCCATCCACCCGTTCATTAGATATCCCATCTAAAAGCAATTTATTAGATTTCTCATCTAAAATCCATTTATTAGAGTTCCCCTCTAAAATCTTTAAAATGACTATATGTCAAAACTTAAATAGGACTATCCGCCCCAAATTCATCAAAATAAATGCAGATTATCCACCATACATTGTTTTATAAAAGTTGGTGTGGGCTATCCACCGCACACTCCATAGTTTTCCTAGGATGACTATGAACGCTTGGGTGCCAAATCTCAAGGCTAACCACCTCTGGCAAAAATTCTTTACTTTAGAAATTTGATGTGGGCTATCCATCGCACATTCCATGGTTTTCCTAGGTTAACCAAGAACCCAACACTTGGCCAATTAAAATATCATGATCCCCATGATTATGTATAAAAATTCATGATCCCCATGATTATTTATTTTCCCCAGGTATACCACCTGTTTAACCTATTCTCATTGGTAGCCCCAATTAGGTTAAATTAAATAAAAATACATTGATAGCCCCAATGTATATTTTCGAAAGCATATTTCTGTTTGTAACCCCAAACTATGTATAGAAAACATTAAACCCACCCTGGTGTCCCTAAGGTTTAATAACATTCAATTTATATAAGGATCCCCCATACATATTCAAACAAAGGTAAGTGTTTTATCCTATAACCCTTCGAAGTAACCTCTTCGAATTAGTAAAACTTTAATTAAGAAAATGGCTAAAACAGCCCTTTAAACCCCTTCGAATGCAGCCCCATTCGAAAGCAAAAAAACATCTGAAGTTAGCCCCTTCGGAAGCCTTCCTTTTGAAAGCATCATAAAATCATACCTTTCGATCTTGTCGAAAGGTCCTACCTTTCGACCTTGTCGGAAGGTTTCTTTTCGACCTAGTCGAAAGGTTCTACCTTTTGACTTTGTCGAAAGCCTGGGGTATCCCCCTTTATAAAACCATTTATAAACCTTTCGAAAGCAATGAAACTCAAAATGTGACGCCCCACCTCTATGCTCACAATAACAAAGGTTATTATAAGGAATAACATCTGCTATTGCGAAGAATAAGGCTGGTTAGAAGCGACCATCCGTAAGTTATGCCTTAGATGAGTATTGATTACATCGATAGGAGTGGTGTAAATTACCCCCAACGATATACATTCAACCCAAATCTAAAACGAAACTACGGTGGCTTAAGAAAAATTCAGAACAACTCATAATAATTACAACACAGATAAGTATAATCACATCAGAACAGAAATATCAGATATATAGCGGAAGACAAGTCTGGATACATGCTACAACAAACGATGGTTCACATGAACCAAATGTACATATACATAGCCCTCAATACATACATGAGATGAGAGTCAATACACCAAAAGTAACACCTCGAAGACTAGACAAAAGATGAAGTGAAATCCCAAAAGCTGAAGCTGCAACTGAATCAGAGATAGCGATTATCCTGAAATAACTCGGTCTGACCCGAGTATTATTTAAAAGAAAATAATAAACGGATCAGTCTAATTTAAACTTAGAAGTGAATGCATCATAAACAACATCAAAGCAATTAATCATAGTCTCGAGTGAGACTATTCAACATAAGTAATCAACCTAGTTTAAATGAAGAAATCTCATTAAACTCCATTAAAATCAACTTTCAAATTCATAATTGAATTCAAAACAGCAATTCACAAAATCTAGAAATCAAAATAAGATAACTAGAAAAATCAGCATAAAAGTGGATCGATTCCAGCAGATGGCAAGTTTAAACTACGTTGCACATGCATCAAAAATATGGCCGAAGCCTACCAAGTACTGTCATCATAATTTTTGGCGCCCAACAAATGACCCGAAGATCCAACATATGACCAGAAGGTCTAGTACTGGTAATTGACCTGAAGGTCCATCAGATGACCCGAAGGTCCAACAGAGTGGCTCGAAAGCCCAATAAAATCATCAAAATCTTCAAACAGCAAATCCTCAGCAATTATTTCAATTAATGAGTCCGGAATTAACCGAATTAGTAAAAGTGTGGTTCCATACTCCGCACTTTTGCTAAATCGTTTAATTCTCTTCATCGTTTCCTTGAAAGTGTAAAAATTGTGTATTTTATATAAATAACATTTTACGTTCTCAAACGGACAAGTTCGGAATTACCCGAATCAGTAAAAGTAAGGGTTCATAGTCCTTAATTTTGCTGAAGTGTTTAAATCGATTCCTCATTATTTTGAAAGCGTAAACTGTGAAATTTTTGAAAACAATTTTATTTTAAAATGATTTTCAAAACATGTGATTAAAACAGCAACATCTGTAGCAATTTCGACAAGGAAATTGCGCTTCATAAAACACCGTAAAAACGGATCTCAAATCAGCGTTGCATGATAACCGCTTGAAAATTCACTTTAAGATTGACGGTTACTGAAGTCAAAACAACAGTAATTTTTATTCGTCAAAAATGTCATCAAAACAACACGCTTCAAAAATTTAACACCGGAGTAAAAATTCCGTTATAAAAATAACGGCAACAAAATACGTTTTGAAACCAAACACCGGTTCACGTAAATTAAATAGTACACCGCACTACTATATTTATTCACCAAATGTTGCACTGCCTGAAACTTGATTTCTATGCAATGCAACTTGCACAATACTTGTTCACAGTAATCAAGAAAAAAAAACTAACTTGGCCAATATACTTTCGTGCAACATGTATTAACACACGCAAATGATGAAATTAACAAAAATATTTGACTTGGAACTCATTTTCCACACAACACAAGAAGGATAGTTTGGGCTTGATTTTTTTTCCACGCATACACGTAGATGATGGACTTAGCACTTCGTGATTTACATGTAAAAATGATGGCCAGGCACGAATTACGTTTTTTTTAAACGAGATGCAATGTTTCAAAACATTTTGTCCAATGCTTTCGTGCTTTATAACCTGGGCAATATACTTATACACGCACGTACAAATAAAACTATTGTAAGTAGACATGCCTGGTTTATCTCCTTACACATATATATCATCACGTATATAAGGGAGTGGAAAATTTTCTTTTGCGCATGGATACACAAATGTATGTGAGTTTAATGAAGTAGCTGGCAGTGAAACATGAGCACGTACAAGCACTCATATTGGAAGTGCAAATTGCAAGCCTCGTGTTTGGGCACATGCATGAAATGAATTACAAAAGCAAAGCAACCTGGGTGGCTACAATTTATGGACACACGCATGGTTTGAAATGCACACACCTGAACACTACATAATATAAATGCATGTACAATCTTAAAAAAAAGGCTTGAGCACTATTTTACACGCAAATACTGAAGTGGACCAAAATATTCCTGACCTTAGCTTTGTGTATTACTTGAATACAAAAAAAATGAATTACATAAATAATGGCCTGGGAATGAAACTTTTCTTTGAAACAAAAATATCTGGACACAAAGATTATAAATTAGAAATGTGAGTTACACTCACCTTTAATTCGTTTCAAAAGCAACCAGCAAGAAGAATCCAAAAGAGAGTAAAAATGTTTGAGCGGTCATTAAAGCTTTGTTTGCAGAGCTTCACCAAAACGAGCGAAAAAAAGAAATGAAGTCTACTGGAATATTTTTAAACAAACTGAAATGATGAAAGCTACTTTACTATATTTCCAAAAGTGCACAGGTCAAAGAAATGAATATGTGCTGGCAACATTGTACACTTGTATTAAAGAGTAAAATGTGCTTCAGAGAAGTAAAGGTACACACTGCATAGAAATGATGATGGCAAAGAAAAGTTTTCAAACTTTGGTTTTATAAATAAGTGACAGCAAACGAAGTGTTCACTACTTTTGAATTTGACCCATACTTTCTCTCACACGTGAAGGTTTATATGACATTCATTTCAAATGGCTACCCCTTGAAAGTTCAACTGACTATAAAATGGTTTGCATTGCAATTTTTCAAATCTTAAATTAAAATTTCCACTTTAAATTTTTATTTCAACTGTAGTTAAAAATCACGGTTGTTACAAACTCCCCCCTTATAAAAATTGCATCCCCGCAATTTTCATACTAGAAGTTGTTTATAACACAAATAATTCATCACAACAAAGATTAAAATAGAAAAGATGAATTAAGAAGCTCACCCCCACCCAAAGAGGAGAGAAAACCCAGATAAGAACACTCCATAAATTCTTTGGTTTCCCAAGTGCAATCTTTAGGGTTTGCGGACCATTGAATTTTCACAAGCGGAACTTCTTTATTCCGAAGGCGTTTAACCTCCGAAGCTAGCACACGAATAGGATTTTGCACAATAGACAAGTCGGGTGAGATCTCAAGATCTTGCAACACATGAGGATCAATAATAGAATCTGAATCTCGAAGGCATCGACGAAGCTGGGATACATGAAATACGTCATGAATTCCCGAAAACTGAATAGGTAGCGATACACGATAAGAAACAGGGCCAATGTGTTCCGTAATAGGAAATGGTCCAACATATCGGGGAGTCAATTTCCCGGAGCTACTAAAACACACCACACCCTTCATCGGAGAAACACGAATGAATACGTGATCGCCAACAGAAAATTCCAAAGGCTTCCTACGATGATCGGCATAAGATTTATGCCTATTCTGAGCCTCTTTCATTCTCTGTCTGATAATATTAATCTTCTCAGAAGATTCACGAATATAATCGGGGCCGAGAACTAACTTTTCCCCGGATTCCAACCAACAAGATGGTGATCGACATGGTCTTCCGTAAAGAGCTTCGAAAGGAGCCATACCGATACTAGATTGAAAACTGTTGTTATAAGAGAACTCAACAAGAGATAAGTGGTCTTCCCAACTACCACCAAAATCAAGAATGCAAGCGCGAAGGAGATCTTCCAAGACTTGATTCACCCTTTCAGTCTGACCATCAGACTGTGGATGATAAGCTGTACTGAGATTGAGCCTAGTGCCCAAAGCTTTCTGAAGGCTCTGCGGAAACCACTAGTAAAAAGCGGATCTCTGTCACTAACAATAGAACTAGGAACTCCATGAAGTCGAACGACTTCTTTAATAAAAAGCTTAGCCAACAAAGGGGCAGTCCGATTGGACTTGATAGGAATAAAATGGGCTGATTTGGTCAATCTGTCAAAAATCACCGAAATACTAGTATGGCCCGACCTCGAACGAGGTAGACCATCAATGAAGTCCATGGAAATTTGATCCCATTTCCATAATGGAATCTCAAGAGGCTGCAAAACACCACTAGGACGATGATGTTCTGCTTTAATAAGTTGACAAGTCATGCAACGACTCACATAACTTGCAACATCACGCTTCATACCTTCCCAAAAGTATAAGCGTTTCATATCAGCATACATCTTACTACTGCCTGGATGGATAGTATACTTAGAACAATGACAGTCCTCAAGAATGTCATTTTTAAGATTAGGAACATTAGGCACGATCAACCTTCCCTTCTTCCTGACACAACCATGAATATCAATATCGAAATCCTTTATATCATCACTTCGGGATTCCGATTTACAACTCTGAATAAGATAAGAGATATCTGGATCTTGTTTTTGGGCATCGGCAACACAATCCAACAAACTAGGACGAGCTTCCATGCTAAATAAAAGCACGGGAGAATCAGAAATTGAAGGACGGTCTCTAATATCACAAAGAGATAAAGCTTCCAATATATTCCACTCTTCTAGCATCATGGAAACAACAACCCGCTGCTTGCGACTAAGCGCATCAGCAACTCAATTACCCTTACCAGGGGTATACTGAATATCGAAATCATATGAAGTAAGAAATTCGAACCAACGCTGTTGCCTCATATTAAGTTCCTTCTGAGTGAATAGATACTTCAGAGATTTGTAATCAGTGAAGAGAATAAAATGCTCGCCCAATAAATAATGTCGCCAAATCTTTAGACCAAAGACTATAGCGGCTAACTCCAAATCATGGGTAGCATAACGAATCTCGTTAGGCTTTAGTTGTCTAGAAGCATAGGCAACTACTCTATCTTTTTGCATGAGAACAACACCGAGTCCATAACCACTGGCATCAGTATAAACAACAAGATCATGATTCCCTTCGGGAACCACTAAGATAGGAGCATGAGTAAGGAGATCTTTTAACTTCAAGAAAGAATTCTCACACTTATCAGACCAAATAAAAGGAACAACTTTTCTCGTGAGAGTGGTAAGCGGTAAAGCAATACGAGAAAAGTCCTTAATGAACCGGCGATAATATCCCGCCAATCCAAGGAAACTACGGATCTCAGTAACGGTCTCGGGCCTCTTCCAATTCTGAATAGATTCGATCTTGGAAGGATCGACAGAAATACCATCGGAAGAAACAATATGACCGAGAAACTTCACCTTATTCTCCCAGAAGTGAGACTTGGAGAATTTGGCATAAAGCTGATGCTGACGAAGAGTGCTCAAAACAATCTCCAAATGTAGAATATGATCGGCTTCAGATTTGGAATAAATAAGAATATCATCAATGAAAACCAAGACGAACTTATCGAGATATTCACGGAATATCCGATTCATAAGATCAACAAAGTACGCCGGAGCGTTCGTCAAACCGAACGACATAACAAGCCATTCGTAAGAACCATAACGAGTACAGAATGCGGTAAGAGGAATGCTATCTTCCGCAACTCGTAACTGATGAAATCCGGTAGCAAGATCGAGTTGGGAGAAAATCTTAGCACCACTTAACTGATCGAACATGTCGTCGATCCTAGGTAATGGATACCTATTTTCGATAGTGAACTCGTTAAGCTTGCGATAACCAATGCAAAGCCTAAGAGTACCATCTGGGTTCTTAACAAAGACAACGGCGGCGACCCAAGGAGATGAGCTAGAATGAATAAATCGCTTGGCTTCCAATTCAGATAATAGTTGCTTGAGTTCCTCATTTTCCCTAGCAGACATCCTCGTGGGAGGACGACTGTTAGCACCAAAATTGGTCACTAACCTCGTTGAGAAAGATTGTGTAGAGATATAAGTGATGAAGATAAATTAAACAAGGAAGAATATGCTACTTTAAATGCAGAAAGTAAGAACACCGGATTTATAGTGGTTCAACGTAATTGCCTACGTCCACTTTGAGGTTAAACTTTATTTCTCTTCTTAATGATTGATTACAGATACAATCCGTAGATCAAATGCTTGAATACAATTGTTAAGTAAAGAAGATGAGTCTTGAAAATGGTAGAGTCTCCCCAGTGTTCCCGAAAAAAGGTCCCTCTTCACTGTGCCCCTGCCCCTCTATTTATAGACAAAGATGGGTTGAACTTCCCAGGTGGGCTTGGCAGCCGCACACCTTGGCCCAAATGGAGTGGTCGCTGTATGCCGAACCAAACAGGCCGAACGGTTGGATGCCGAACCACTCTCTCCATGCCGAACGAGGCGTTTTGTTGTGTGGGATGCCGAACCACTCTCTCCATGCCGAACGAGGTGCTTGTTGTGCGGGAAGAGTAGATCGAATAGCAATCGAAGCCGAACGTGCCTCTGGCCGAACGAAGCATTTGGCCGAACGCTACCCTTGGCCGAATGAAGCCCTTAACCGAACGATGTCTCTGGTCGAACGATGGCTCCGGCCGAACGTTGCCTTTAGCCGAACGATGCCTCTGGGCGAACGAAGTATCTGGCCGACCAATAGCTTATGACGGACAATTCAGCCATGCCGAACACTTGTACACGCCGAACGTCTCCTGATGCCGAGCGCTCCTTGGATGCCGAGCGCTCCTAGATGCGGAGTGCTCCTTGGATGCGGAGCGCTCCTGGATGCCGAGTACTGCTAGATGCCGAGTACTCCTGGATGCCGAGTACTACTGGATGCCGAGTACTACTGGATGCCGAGTACCTAGTTGCCTGGTCAAATCTCCAGGAAACACTTGCCCCCCAAAGTGTATTACGTGACTGAATCGTGATACGCTTTGAATTGCATATCCCCCGTACTTCGCTTCGAATCTAGGTTAACTCTCCTTGGAGATGCCTTCTTGAGAATATCAGTGGTGGAGGTGTGTGACGAGCGTGGTATAGATGCCGAACGATACGTTCGAAGTCGAACGTTCTTCATGTGCCGAGTGACTATACGTTTCGAAGTCGAACGCTACAGCCTTGACCGGTTCTATCGGATATAGCCTTTTCGACTTCTACTTTCTCCCTATAAAACCAGGCATCCTTCCTCTTCTTTCCTTTTACACTTTTATTTCTGTCACTCCCTAAAGACTTGCAATCCTCGCCAGCCAATCAGACTTAAAGCCTAATCAATCCTTCCTCAGCTTCGATCTACGAACTAGGTATTATCCCTTCTACGATTAAATAGTTTCAACACGAGACTTAGGTTTGTGCGAAACTGAGAGGGTCATGTGGAAAACTTTTGATTAGGTCATCTTTATTGCTGAACGATGCGAGGCGAGGAGAAATGACCAGGGGTGATCGCACATAAGACAATTGGGTGACTAGTTTCTTCGTGCCGAATCGAAACTAAAGGAGAAGAAATAATAGTGGATGTGTTGGAGGTGGTAAGGGTGTCGAACGACATAACTCTGGTTCGGCGTATGTTATCATACGACGGACGGGGAAATGGAAGGCTAAGGTAAAGGCATGAATTAGTGGGGATGTCGAACGATTACGAATGCCGAACAATATTTCAGCCGAACAAACCCAAATGCCGAACCATGTCGAGGCCGAACACTACTTATATGCCAAACAGTATCCCAGCGGAACAAACTTAAATGCTGAACAGTGTCAAGGTCGAACACTACTCAACTGCCGAACCATATCAAGGCCGAACATTACTTAACTGCCGAACCATATCAAGGCCGAACATTACTCGAATGCCGAACTATACGCATGTCGAACAATAATAAGTGCCGAACAGCATAAATGCCGAACCACACTTAACAAAACAAAGACAAGGACCCGGGCGTGCTAGCATATGAAACTGACCCGGATCATTAACTCCCTAGCTTTAGTAGACATAAATCTGAACTTAGATCAACATATGTTTTCTGAATCTGAAACTGTAATCACCACAAGGCGGGCTTTTTGAGACGGTCAGCGATGATGGTCTTCGAAGGCGACGATTCGAAGCTCATTTTTATATCTTCGTAACCTTCAGATTCTCAATGCTTATACACGGTTGCTTGCACTAGTTTACACACCATGTGGGGGGAATATTCATGTTGTTAATTCTAACGTTGAACATCTTTCAAGTATAGTTTTCACAGGCGCTTAGACAGATTCACTATTTATTGGGGATGTCTAAAAAATCTTGCTCCGCTACTATATCTGATAGGCCTGGGCCGTCATCAAGGCAAGAAGTCATGGACACTTCAAATCCGTCGACTTCCCCTGCTCATAACTTAGCTCCTGATGCCATGGAGGCAACGATTATCTTGGACAATCCGATCGACTAACAGGCTTCGAAGATCAACAAAGTCGCGCTTCGACGAATATGCTCCATCCATGGAATCCCTTTTGCCGATGTGCTGGTCCCGTCGAGACATGATCGTCCTCACCTGCCCCCAGTCGGATATACTGCTTGTAACAAGTTCATGTGCTGGATGGGCAGCGTGCCTCCATTCAATTTATTTCTTCGGGACGTGTTGCAGTATATAGACATCGCCCCGTCGCAGCTGCATCCAAACGGTCACGCGTTTATATACGGGACCTACCTACTCTTCATGGCCATCTTCTCTAGGCCTCCAACTTCTGACGACATCAGATATATTTATATGATCAAGAAGCGGAAAGATAGCCCCTCTTTTATGTTCCTCGAGCCATACCACAAGTGCCAGATTTTAACCGGGGCGTGTAGCAAATTTGCCCTGTACAAACAGGAATGGTTCTATGTACGTTGCCCCTGGTTTCGCTAGGAGATGGGTCGAAGGCAGTAAGTCTCTTCCCTGAGCCATCATTTGCGCTCAATCGGAGCTACACTTTTTCTAACTTCTCGTTTTATCTTTTCAGGTATTAACCCGCGTCTTGAGGGCCGAGGATATTCTGAGGCCGTCGAAGCCATTAGAGCTCTTCCAACCGAGGATCGGGACATCCGTGCCATCATTTCAAATGAATCATTGTCGAGGTTCGGTCTGTTAGCCCCAAGTCGCCGGATTAGCCTTCCGGAGGGCGTTTCCATCCCCAAATCTGCTCCCGCTAAAGGGAAAAAACAAGCTGGAGCATCATCACGCCATACACCCGATGCACACGAAGAGGGTGAACACAAGGAGGATGAAGCTCCTGAGACTCAAGGCGAGAATGTGGGTCCTGCTTGGAACCCGACGGTCGAAGTGCACGATATTGAAACGTCATCTTCCCCTTCGAAGGGAAAGAAGAAATTGACGTACAAGATATGGAAGGAGAAAGTTGGCAGAACTTCAAAAGTTACGCTCATCCCGTCAGAGAAAGAGGCTTCTTCACAACATATGGAAAGTTCTTTAAAGGGTCTGTCGAACCTTACCATCCCCGACGATATACTCAATTATGGTTTCGACGATCCGGAAGCCTTTAAGTTTCATTCGCTCGCTAGAGGCAATGCGGGAGTTCAACCCCCAGTCCAGGGAGATAACACTCCAATCAGAAAAGATAAAGGAACCGGTCCGTCGGGGGGAACACTAGGACACACACGCACTTCATCATACACTTCAAGTTTTTTCATTACCCTGATTTTTCTTAACTCTTTGTTATTTTTATCCTTTGCAAGTTACATGGGGCGCTCCCACGGACTCGATCGTCTCCACGGCTCTTCTATATTTCACCATCCCAGACGGGATTCAGGCTCGAGAAGACGCAGGGATAGAGACGATTACGAGGATCGAGACAACCGTCCTCGTGATTCGTCTTATCGAAAGAAAACATATTCCCAATCTTCACATTCCCGTGATTCTCTTCCTCAAACTGAGCCAGATAGAGAGAAGCTTTCGTAGAAGGGGTCCCAACCCGATGCCTCCCGAGAACAACATTCTGATTCGTCGAGCACAAGGCAAACTCGGGAGCATCGAAAAAGAGCAGAACTTTCAAAGCCTCCTCCCCCTATTCCTGCGGCTGACCCAACTATAGCAGAGAAGATGGTCGATCTTAAGGCCAAATTCCCAAAAATATGCTTTGATGGCCTGAAATTCCTTCCAGCTATTCATCATATCCCAGGGCACGTGAAGCAGAGCACCATTGCCTGCAACAACGACGTCTATGTTCAACATGACGCGTTTGTACACCTGGTCGAAAAAGTCTCGGAGGTAACTCTTGAGCGACAACATGAAATTGATCGTTTGAAATTGGAAGCTGGCTGTGACAAGGACATTATCAAGCATCAAGATGAAGAGCTCGCTTCGTATAAGTCGAAGCTTGAAGCCGCAGAGCAAAGTGCAAAAGACAGTGCCGAGGCCGTCACTCGTTTGGAGATGACCCATAAGAAAGAACTCGATGAAGCAGTCCAGCGCAGCGGAGCCCTTGCCTTAGAAAAAGATTCTATCCAGAAAGAAAGGGACACGCTTGCCCTACAAGTCAGAGAGTTGAAAGAATTGCTCTCTAAAGAGAAAGAGGAGAAAACAGCCGCTCAAGAAGAGTCCCAACGATACAGTGACGAAATCGTTGCTACGCGGCTCTTGAAAACGAAGCTTGATGACGAACTTGCTAGGGTTGAGATAGTGAAAAACGAAGCTCGCGAGGAGGGCAAGAGAAAAGCTTCTGAGGAGATTAACTCTCGCCTCGAAGCAGTTGTAGAGGCCGGCAGGGAAGAGGTCAAGTGCATGTTTGGCCCGCTGATTGCCGAGTACGACACCCGCGTCATTATGCGTCGCGACCTGACATTCCTAGGCGAGGGCTATCTTGAATCCCTAGCCGAGGCTTGGGAAACTTTAGTAAAGATCAGAAAAATCGAGTCGGGCTCTGAGGAAATCGATGAGGATGCTCTGGTGAAGGAATTTCTTAGGGGAAACGAGCCATCGGACTTATCTGCAGCTTTGGTGCTTTATAGCAAAGGCTCTCCCCTACCAAAAGAGAAAAATGACGAAGCTGGTCCATCTGGGGCTAAGACGGTAGGTCCTCATTCTACTGCTCCTCCCTCTGCTCAGTCGGCCGGTCGGCCAACACTTGACCCATTCGAGCAGCATGCAGGCTACGATCCAGAAGATCCCGGGCTTGGCGTTCATGTGCTATCCCCTATTCTAGAGGGTGAAACTCCACGCGCAACTGATAGCCAGCCAGAACCCGATACAAAATTCTCCTTTTAGAAGTTAAAAGATCTGTCACTTTCTGGTAGCGGTTATTTGTCCTAATGTTTATTCTTTATGTTTTCATGCAGGCTGCTCTGATCCTGAGCCAACTCCGAGGAGCGACGATGCCAAGGAGGAGGCAGAGAAAATAAGCGATGTTGCTCATGCGGGAGTAACCCCTGGCCCTGACGCTCAAGTGATCGGGGCGCTAGATGATGATAAGTCTGACACTTCATCTCCCGTCGGAGGGAGTGATGAAATCGAGATTACTGGCGCCTCCGAACATACTTCGAAGATGAGCATGAAAGAGCGACTTGCCGAGGAGGAGAAAAAAAAGGTCGAGATCAAAGTTGAGCCTGAAGTACTGGAACTTACCGACCCGCGGAATAGACCTTTGAGTATCATTCTCCCCGGCAAATCCAAACCGCTGGATGTTCCTTCTCCGGCTCCTGACTCTGCTTCTTTGGTAAGCAAAAAATCCAAGAAGAAACGCGAAGGAGAGGAGACATCGGAGAAAACATAAGAAGACAAGAAGAAGAAACCGAAAAAATAGTTGCTATACTCGTTCAACAAGATTTTGCTTAGTCTTGAAACTACTTTTATCTTTCGTTTCCGTAGTTTGTGTAGTTAGGTTTTTGACTCCAAGCTTTGGAGGAATAACTATGTAACCCCATTTTGGACTGTCAAATAAAGTTTAGTTCCTTAGTCATTCGAACGACTCTTTTGCTTCTTTAGCTTTCTGAATAACTGCGGTCAAAACTCAAGTTCTTATGAGTTGTATAATTTCCCAATCCATTCTTACGTTGTTTGAACATTCTTTGGAGTGGCATATTTCTTGTTCCACTTTTTTGAGTACATAGAATTCTTTCTAAACCCACGCTCCAGGGATTTAGGGTAATTCGATCCGCATTTAGGGGATCCGGAGGTCCGAGTTGCCAATATTCTAGCCCGCATTCCGGGGACTTAGAATACTCCGGTCCACGCTCAGGGGACATGGAGATGAGAGTCGTTTATACTATAGTCCACGCTCTGGGGACTTAGAGCACTCCGGTCCGCACTCAGGGGACTCGGAGACTGAAGTCGTTTATACTAGTCCGCGCTCTGGGGACGTAGAGTACTCCGGTCCGCACTCAGGGGACTCGGAGATTGAAGTCGTTTATACTCTATTCCGCGCTATGGGGACTTAGAGTACTTCGGTCCGCACTCAGGGGACTCGGAAACTGAAGTCGTTTATACTCTAGTCCGTGCTCTGGGGACTTAGAGTACTCCGTTCCGCACTCAGGGGACTCGGAGACTGAAGTCGTTTATACTATAGTCCGTGCTCTGGGGACTTAGAGTACTCCGGTCCGCACTTAGGGGACTCGGAGATTTAAGTCGTTTATACTCTAGTCTGCGCTCTGGGGACTTAGAGTATTCCGGTCCGCACTCAGGGGACTCGGAAACTGAAGTCATTTATACTCTAGTCCACGCTCTGGGGACTTAGAGTATTCCGGTCCGCACTCAGGGGACTCGAAAATTGAAGTCGTTTATACTCTAGTCCGTGCTCTGGGGACTTAGAGTACTCCGGTCTGCACTCAGGGGACTCGGAGACTGAAGTCGTTTATACTCTAGTCCATGCTCTGGGGACTTAGAGTACTCCGGTTCGCACTCAGGGGACTCGGAGATTGAAGTCGTTTATACTCTAGTCCGCGCCCTGGGGACTTAGAGTATTCCGGTCCGCACTCAGGGGACTCGGAGATTGAAGTAGTTTATATGAGTTCGTACGTCATACAAAATAATGTAACTCCAACAATACTTCACTCGAATGTGAGATATTGAAACATTAGTAATTTATGGGAAAGACGGCTTCAAGCCTTTATTAATGAAAACCAACTAAATTTCCTGATTACATGGTCAAAAGAAACTAAGTGATAACGGAACGAAAACATAAAGGAAATAACTGTGCCTAAAACAAGAAAGAAACATGCTAAATGTAATAATGTCGCAAATGTTCACTGTTCCATGCTCAGGGGAGCATCACGCCATCAACGATCGCTAGCTTGAATGTTCCCTCTCCAAGCTTCCGTTCAACGACGTATAGACCTTCCCAATTGGGATTCATACGTGATGGTACCGGGAAAACTCGTGTCAAAACGAGATCACCCACATCAAAAATCCTTGGGCGGACTCTGCCGTCGTAATAACGCTTGACTCGGTGCCTATGTGCTACCGCCCTTAATTCAGCCTCTTCACGTTTTTCATCGATGCAGTCCAGTGATTCCAATAAGAGATCTTGATTCGTCTTGGGATCATAATACGTCACTCGATGTGATGGAACTTCAGGTTCCACGGGTATAACGGCTTTCGAGCCGTATGCCAAGGCGAATGGAGTGTGGCCGGTCGCGGACTTGTGGGTAATTCTATAAGCCCATAATGCTGTCGGGAGTTCATCTACCCACTTGCCTCCGACTTTCTCCAAACGCTTCTTCAGTATGGACTTGATTATTTTGTTTACGGCCTCGACTTGTCCGTTAGCTTTTGGATGCGCAACGGCGGCGAACTTCTTCTCAATGCCATACTTTAAACAGAACTCTTTGAACTCTTTGCTTTCGAATTGCGTTCCGTTGTCCGTAATGATGGTTCGAGGGGGGCCAAAGCGGCATATAATGTTTCGTACAACGAAATTAATGACCTTCTTAGAGGTGATTGTGGCTAAAGGTTCTGCCTCGGCCCATTTTGTGAAATAATCGACTGCAACTATCGCGTATTTCGCACCACCTTTGGATATGGGCAAAGAGCCGATTATGTCGATTCCCCAGATTGCAAATGGCCAGGGACTAACCATTTGTGTGAGTTCTGTTGGTGGAGTCCTCGGGATTTTCGCATATCTTTGACACTTGTCACATTTCCTTGCATAGTCTGCAGCGTCCCGATTTACGATTGGCCAATAGTATCCATAGCGGAGGATCTTTTTTGCTAGTGTCTGCCCCAAGTATGGTCGCCACATTCTCCTTCGTGAACCTCCCTCAAGACCCGCTTTGTCTCATCATGAGCGATGCATCGTAATAAGGGGACCGAGAACCCCTTTCGATACATTAGTCCATCCTGCATCACATATCGCACGGCCTTTCGAAGGACCTGTCGTCTTTCGCTCCTTTTTTCTGGTAAAGTCCCGGTCGTCAGGTACAGTTTGAATGGGGTTATCCACGATTCCCTCTCGATTCCTGTTTCCAACACAAATTCAATTTTCATCGTATCTATGCTTGGAGCATGCAAGGCCTCAACGGGAAACAATCCCATTTGCTGTGCATCGCCAGTGCTTGCGAATTTAGCCAATGAGTCGGCTTCTTTGTATAGTTCACGCGGGACATGCGAAATGTCATAACGCTCAAGGTTCGACAGTAGTTCTTGAACCAGAACAAGGTACGAAGCAAGCTTCTGTCCCTTCGCTTGGTAATCTCCCCGCACTTGGTAGACCACCAATTGCGAGTCACAAAAGATTTCAACCGATTTGACCCCGAGTTCTCCAATGAGTTTTAAGCCAGCAATCAGTGCTTCATATTCTGCTTCATTATTCGTGGCCGGGAAATCGAGCTTCAAAGCATAACAAATCGATCGATTTTCCGGAGTTACAAGAACTACGCCCGCGCCGGAGCAATGGTCGTTTGATGCCCCATCGGTGTACAATTTCCATTGAACGGGGGGAATGACATTGTGATTATCTGATTAGTCAGGTACAGTAAACTCCGTGATGAAATCTGCTAATGCTTGCCCTTGTATGGCTCTCCGTGGAAAGTAGGTGACATCGAACTGGCTCAACTCGATATTCCATTTTAACAACCTCCCAGAAGTTTCTGGTCGTTGGAGTACCTGCCGTAGGGGCTGATCTGTATAGACACTGACTGATTGTGCTTGAAAGTATGGGCACAGCTTACGTGATGCAATCACCAAGCAATAGGCCAATTTCTCAATTTTAGGGTAATTTCTTTCTGCCCTCGTTAAACGCTTACTAACGTAATACACCGGCTTTTGGACCCGGTCTTCCTCGCGGACCAAAGCCGCACTTATAGCATGTGGGGATATGGCCAAGTATACGTATAGCATCTCATGGTCTACTGGTTTTGACAACACTGGAGGACTCTCCAGATGCCTCACCAGATCCCGGAATGCTTCCTCACAGTTAGATGTCCACTTGAAATTCCTCTTCCCTTTCTTTATTATATCAAAGAAAGGGATGCACTTGTCTGTGGCTTTGGATATGAATCGACTCAGCGCAGCCACTTTTCCATTCAAGCTCTGCACCTGTTTTATAGTTCTGGGCACTTGCACATCTCGAATAGCTTGAATCTTTTCTGGGTTAGCTTCAATTCCCCTAGCATTGACGATGAACCCCAAAAACTTCCCTGACGCAACGCCGAAGGAACACTTCAGAGGGTTGATCTTCATCCCATAATATCTGAGTATATCGAACATCTCTACCAAGTCTCGAATGTGGTCGTTTGATTGTCGTGACTTCACGAGCATGTCATCCACATAGACTTCCATCGTTCTACCAAGCTGGTCTTTGAACATCCGATTTACCAAACGCTGATAAGTTGCTCCTGCGTTTTTCAATTCGAAGGGCATTACTACATAGCAATACAGCCCGACGTTTGTGACGAAACTGGTGTGTTCTTGGTCCAGAATATGCATCGGGATTTGATTGTAGCCCGAGTATGCATCCATGAATGATAACAGCTCGTGTCCTGCAGTGTAGTCAACCAACTGATCAATCCTAGGCAACGTGAAACTGTCCTTGGGGGCATGCCTTGTTCAAATCGAAGTAGTCTACGCAAGTTCTCCATTTCCCATTCGCCTTTTTCACCAACACGGGGTTCGATACCCATTTAGGGTAGAGGGCGTCGCGGATGAACCCGTTGGCTTTGAGTTTGTCCACCTCCTCTCTGAGAGCAGCGGACCTCTCTGGGTCCATTCCTCTCCTCTTTTGTTTAACCGGGACGTATTTCGGGTCTATGTTCAACATATGACTCGTAATGGCAGGAGAAATCCCGCACATATCAGAATGCGTCCAGGCGAAAACATCGAGATTCTCCTGGAGGAAATCACTAAGGTCTTCAGTCATTGCGGGGCCGAGTTGTGATCCGATCTTCAGTGTTCGCGATGGGTCGTCTCGACTGACTGAAATGTCAACTGTTAATTCAGCCGGCGCTGCCTTTTCTTCCCTGGGTTTCTCATCGTCGTCTCTCGGATCTATGTCTCTGAAGATCCGAGAATTATGCCCGAGCCAGGGCTCGGGAACTACTTGTCAATTATCCGTATTAAGGATGCGGATGGAATTGTCCGCAACCTTTCCTTTCTCTCTCTGATGGGCCTCTCGGAGCTCAGCCACATAACAGGCACGACCAGTTGCCTGGTCGCCATGAACAACACCTACTCCTTTGTCAGTTGGGAACTTCAAAGTTAAGCACCACGAGGCCAATGCTGCCCTAAACTCTGCCAGGGCCGGTCGGCCCAAGAACACGTTGTACGGAGAATCCACATCCAAAACTACGAAGGGTAGGATCCGCACCCTCCGTCGTTCGCCTTGTCCCAGTTCAACTGGTAACTCAACATACCCCACTGCATCGGTTGCTGCGCCATTAAGCCGTGTATACGAGCTTTAGACGGTTTCAAATCCTTTGTTTCCATCTTCATCTGGTCATAAGCCTTCTTGAAGATGATGTTGAAAGAACTTCCACAGTCAATCAAAATTCTCTTCACATAAGCCGGTCCGATCGTCGCAGATATGACCATCGGGTCGATGGTCGGAGCCTCCACTTGGTCAGCATCTCTGTTTCTGAACACTATATCGTCTGTCATTACGCGCTGCTGCTTAGCAGGGGTCCCATCCTCCACGTTTGAACAACACTCAAAATCTGCATGCTTCAGGGAACTCGCATACCGCTCCATCTCTTGCCAATTCTTATCCGCGGGGTGAGGCCCGCCGATGATCGTGTTTATGACTAGTCTACCCACAGTTCGGGCAGGCTCCTCGGGATGACGCGGAGCTGGTGCACGACCTGGGTTGGATGTTCCCTGTCCTCCTCCCTATGGATCCTTCACAAACTCTGGTAACTTCTTCTGCCTGATCAACTTCTCTATAGCGTCGTGTAGGTGTCTACACTCTTCCGTATTGTGCCCGTAAGTCTCATGGAAGCGGCAGTATTTCCCAGTCCACTTCTGTTCCTCGGTTGACTCCTTTGGTCGTGGCTTTCTATACTGAAAGGTATTGTAGGTTGATAGGTAAATGTTCTCAAGGGACGCATTCAGCGGGGTATACTCGTTGTAGCTTGGAATTCTCGGCTTCCACTTCCCCGCTTCTCTCTTCTTCCCTTGACTTCTTCCTCCGGATTCTTTAGGTTGCCCGGGCTTGTTCTAGACATTGACTTGTACTTTTCCCGAGTTGTCCCCGGACTGCTTCACTGCAATGTTGCTTTTCACGGACTCCTGGACAGGTCCCGGTGCCTTATCTCGCCTTACCCACCTAGCTTCCTCTCTTCTTATGAACTGGTGTGCCTTTGAGTAAAAACGTTCTAGCGTAGTCGGAGGTTTTCCTGCCAGCCAGTCTCCAAACTCAGAATCCGGATCCACACCTCGCATTACAGCCATTAAAATTGCATGATCATTGGGGTTACTGACTTCAGTCACCGCAACATGGAATCTTTGTAAATACTCCTTCAATGACTCGCCAGGAGTTTGGATTACACTTGATAGAGACATCACGTCCTTTGGACGAGTAGTGTGTATCCTGAACTATTCTATAAACTTCTTCGCCAACTCCTCGAAACTGGATACGGACCGCGGAGGAAGTCGGGTGAACCACATAGTAGCGATCCCAGATAGGGTAATTGGAAAGCATCTACACTTGGTTGCATCATTTGTTCTAGCCGAATCCATCATCCACTCGTACCTCATGACATGCTGTCTGGGATCAGTTTTTCCTTCATATGCCGGGATAGTTGGCATACTAAATTTTCTGGGGTACGCTGCCTGCAGTACAATGTCTGTGAACGGAGTATGACTTCTTGACACTCCCCAATCGTCATTCAATAAGCCTTGATTCTCTCTCATCAATTGCCTGACCATGGCTGTCAGATCTGGTGTTTGTATGGAAGGCGGAAGGTTAGAGTCTGTTCTACGTGATTGTCCATGCTGATGCCTCCTCTCCTGGCGATCTGCCAAACGTGCATCTTGAGTTTCGACATCGTTAGCGTTTTGATGGTCTGGGCCTCCGGCCTCCACCTGCACCCCAATTCCTAAGTTTCTGACTTGGTCACGGTCTCCAGCTGTTCGAACAGCAGCGCCTGCCCGTGCAGTTTCAGTCTTACGACGTCTATGCCTGGGAGGTTCATCGGAGGAAGTTGAGCTGTCGGATGAGGAATAAGGAGCGGAATTGCCCCCTGCATTCTGTTGCTGTTGAGTGAGTTGTGCCATCAGGTTGGCATTGGCTTGCATCTGCTCTCCTAGTTGTCTCCTGCTTTCCCTGAGTTCTCTCATCAAGTCATTGAACTCTATTCTGGTGACAACTGGCATTTGGTCCTGGGCGGCAGTCCCTGCACCTGGAATCGCTTGCTGATTTCTAGGTCCTACTTGTTGCACGCTAGCAGTCTCATGGGCGTCCGCATTATAAGAAGCTGACCTGGTACGTGGTCTTGCCATTGTAGATTTATTGGTATGAACTCTGAGTAGAATCAACGGACGTCCTATCAATGAGTCGGATCTTCTTTGGGGGATTTGTTCAATCCAGTAGCTTCAAAGCAGATCCTTGAGGTCTGAGAATTCGATTCTCAGTGGAAGCACCAAAGTGTTAGCACCAAAATTGGTCACTAACCTCATTGAGAAAGATTGTGTAGAGATATAAGTGATGAAGATAAATTAAACAAGGAAGAATATGCTACTTTAAATGCAGAAAGTAAGAACACCAGATTTATAGTGGTACAGCATAATTGCCTACGTCCACTTTGAGGTTAAACTTTATTGCTCTTCTTAATGATTAATTACAGATACAATCCGTAGATCAAATGCTTGAATACAATTGTTAAGTAAAGAAAATGAGTCTTGAAAATGGCAGAGTCTCCCTAGTGTTCCCGAAAAATGGTCCCTCTTCACTGTGCCCCTGCCCCTCTATTTATAGACAAAGATGGGTTGGACTTCCCAAGTGGGCTTGGCAGCCGCACACCTTGGCCCAAATGGAGTGTCGCTGTATGCCGAACCAAACAGGCCGAACGATTGGATGCCGAACCACTCTCTCCATGCCGAACGAGGCATTTTGTTGTGTGGGATGCCGAACCACTCTCTCCATGCCGAACGAGGCGCTTGTTGTGCAGGAAGAGTAGATCGAATAGCAATCGAAGCCGAACATGCCTCTGGCCGAACGAAGCATTTGGTCGAACGCTACCCTTGGTCGAATGAAGCCCTTAACCGAATGATGTCTCGAACGATGGCTCCGGCCGAACGTTGCCTTTAGCCGAACGATGCCTCCGGGCGAACGAAGTATCTGGCCGACCAATAACTTATGACGGACAATTCAGCCATGCCGAACACTTGTACACGCCGAACGTCTCCTGATGCCGAGCGCTCCTTGGATGCCGAGCGCTCCTGGATGTCGAGTACTCCTGGATGCCGAGCGCTCCTTGGATACCTAGTTGTCTGGTCAAATCTCCAGGAAACAACGACTGACAGGATGAGCACCAGAGATAAGATCAATACGGAACTCAATTGCCCTCTTCGGCGGCAAACAAGAAATAGGCTCGAAGACATCAGAAAAATCACAAACAACCGGAATATTAGCTATGACATTCTCCGATTCAAAGGAAGAAATAAGAGCATTCGAAGTATGATCCATGCTCTGAAATACAATAGATAACTGCTCGATAGCATCGGGATGCTTTAGATATAAAGTTCTTTTGGAACATAGGATTTGAACTTCATAACGGACGAGCCAATCCATACCCAAAATCATATCAAAACCAAGATGATCCATAACATGCAGATTCGCATGAAAGGAAAAACCACAAAGAATAATCTCAACATCAACACATAACAAACCAAGAGTAGCGGATCCACCAATAGGATTCGCAATCCTCAAAGGGTCGCAAAGAGTAACAGCATCCAAAGGAATAAAATCAACAAGATCCTTTGATACGAATGAATGCGATGCACCCGTATCAAAAAGAACTCTAATAGAACGACCATGAAATAAAATAAAACCTTCCAAAAGAGAAGGAGTAATACCTTTGGGTTGAGAAGAATCACCAGAAGCTTTAGCAATATTAAGCTTCCTAAATTTGAGACCCTTAGAAGCAGTAGGAGAATCAGAAATCCAATGACCCTCTTTCTTGCAATAACGGCCAATGCGAGGCTTATGACAATTACGAAGAAGATGATCCAGAGAACCACAATTATAGCACGCCCTCTGATTAGAAGGTGCACTACTAGGCTGAGAACTAGAGGTAGCTTGCTTCTTCTTCTTGTTGGAAGAATTAGGCTTATGAAATGGAAACCTCTTCTTGTTGGGGTTCTTAGAAACCTCAACCTCATCACCACTATCACGTTCCTTTTCAACAGCTTCAAGGCAAAGAGCCGAATCAACAAGCTCCTCAAAAGAGAGCTTAAGCTGAAGCAAAATAACTTTCTTCAAATACTTCTTCAAACCATCAACAAAACAAAGATTCTTCTTACGCGGAGTGTTAATGAACTCAACTCCGTATTTGGATAAGGCCTCGAAAGATGCAACATAATCAGAAACAGAGGACTTTCCTTGTTTCAACTCAAGGAAACTACGAGCAAGATTAGCCTTTTCTGATTCAGGAACAAACTTAAGTTCGAATCGTTCCTTAAACTGATTCCACGAGAGAGAGGACTCATCAACTTCTGCAATAAAAAGCTCATACCAATCAAGCGCACGCTCTTGCAACATGCTAGATGCCACGAAAACACGATGATGATCAGAAAGATCCATCTGAGAAAATATGCGCTCACAAGCGCGCAACCAAGTCTGAACCTCCAATACACTTTCTGATCCCTTGTAAGGCTGGCCTCTAAGGTGGGAATAATCACTACACATGCGGGCAAAGGTAGACTTTTGAGTAGGAGCTGAAGGAGTAGCAACATAAGGCTGTGTAACCCGAAATAGCTCCATAAACTGATCAGCTGACATATAGACTCCGTCCGAATGAGAATCACTAGACGGACCTACAGTAGAACGCTTCCCTCTACCTCTTCCAGCCATAGGCTGAGAGACAAGAGAAGGTAAAGATTAGTTAAAACAATACACAATTGATAAGAAATTTAACAAATGGAATACTACGGAAATATGAGATTCATTCCTAGACATATTCCAACATGTTAAAATGGAAGGAATAGATTAGAAAGACACGAATAAAACCCTCGAACAGTTGTAAAGCATGTTCCATTCTGCTTCTGTTCTGTGTTTATTATAGTTTGTTCTGAATCTCAGCTCTGATACCAACTGTGACGCCCCACCTCTATGCTCACAATAACAAAGGTTATTATAAGGAATAACGTCTGCTATTGCAAAGAATACGGCTTGTTAGAAGCGACCATCCGTAAGTTATTCCTTAGACGAGTATTGATTACATCGATAGGAGTTGTGTAAATTACCCCCAACGATATACATTTAATCCAAATCTAAAACGAAACTACGGTGGCTTAAGAAAAATTCAGGACAACTCATAATAATTACAACACAGATAAGTATAATCACATCAGAACATAAATATCAGATATATAGCGGAAGACAAGTCTGGATACATGCTACAACAAACGATGGTTCACATGAACCAAATGTACATATACATAGCCCTCAATACATACATGAGATGAGAGTCAATACACCAAAAGTAACACCTCGAAGGCTAGACAAAAGATGAAGTGAAATCCCAAAAGCTGAAGCTGCAACTGAATCAGAGATAGCGATTATCCTGAAATAACTCGGTCTGACCCGAGTATTATTTAAAAGAAAATAATAAACGGATCGGTCTAATTTAAACTTAGAAGTGAATGCATCATAAACAACATCAAAGCAATTAATCATAGTCTCGAGTGAGACTATTCAACATAAGTAATCAACCTAGTTTAAATGAAGAAATCTCATTAAACTCCATTAAAATCAACTTTCATATTCATAATTGAATTCAAAACAGCAATTCACAAAATCTAGAAATCAAAATAAGATAACTAGAAAAATCAGCATAAAAGTGGATCGATCCCAGCAGATGGCGAGTCTAAGCTACGCTTCACGTGCATCAACATATGGCCGAAGCCTACCAAGTACTGTCATCATAATTTTTGGTGCCCAACAAATGACCTAAAGGTCCAACATATGACTCGAAGGTCTAGTACTGGTAATTGACCTGAAGGTCCATCAGATGACCCGAAGGTCCAGCAGAGTGGCTCGAAAGCCCAATAAAATCATCAAAATCTTCAAACAGCAAATCCTCAGCGATTATTTCAATTAACGAGTCCGGAATTAACCGAATTAGTAAAAGTGTGGTTACATACTCCGCACTTTTGCTAAATCATTTAATTCTCTTCATCGTTTCCTTGAAAGTGTAAAAATTGTGTATTTTATATAAATAACATTTTACGTTCTCAAACGGACAAGTTCGGAATTAACCGAATCAGTAAAAGTAAGGGTTCATAGTCCTTAATTTTGCTGAAGCGTTTAAATCGATTCCTCATTCTTTTGAAAGCGTAAACTGTGAAATTTTTGAAAACAATTTTATTTAAAACGATTTTAAAAACACGTGATTAAAAGAGCAACATCTGTAGCAATTTCGACAAGGAAATTGCGCTTCATAAAACACCGTAAAAACGAATCTCAAATCAGCGTTGCGTGATAACCGCTTGAAAATTCACTTTAAGATTGACGGTTACTGAAGTCAAAACAACAGTAATTTTTATTCGTCAAAAATGTCATCAAAACAACACGCTTCAAAAATTTAACACCGGAGTAAAAAAATTCCGTTATAAAAATAACGGCAACAAAATACGTTTTGAAACCAAACACCGGTTCACGTAAATTAAATAGTACACCGCACTACTATATTTATTTACCAAATGTTGCACTGCCTGAAACTTGATTTCTATGCAATGCAACTTGCACAATACTTGTTCACAGTAATCAAGAAAAAAAATAAACTAACTTGGCCAATATACTTTCGTGCAACAGGTATTAACACACGCAAATGATGAAATTAAAAAAAATATTTGACTTGGAACTCATTTTCCACGCAAGAAGGATAGTTTGGGCTTGGTTTTTTTTCCACGCATACACGTAGATGATGGACTTAGCGCTTCGTGCTTTACATGTAAAAATGATGGCCAGGCACGAATTACATTTTTTTTTAAAACGAGATGTAATGTTTCAAAACATTTTGTCCAATGCTTTCGTGCTTTATAACCTGGGCAATATACTTATACACGCACGTACAAATAAAACTATTGTAAGTAGACAAGCCTGGTTTATCTCCTTACACATATATATCATCACGTATATAAGGGAGAGGAAAAATTTCTTTTGCGCATGGATACACAAATGTGTGTGAGTTTAATGAAGTAGCTGGCAGTGAAACATGAGCACGTACAAGCACTCATATTGGAAGTGCAAATTGCAAGCCTCGTGTTTGGGCACATGCATGAAATGAATTACAAAAGTAAAGCAACCTGGGTGGCTACAATTTATGGACACACGCATGGTTTGAAATGCACACACCTGGACACTACATAATATAAATGCACCTACAATCTTAAAAAAAGGCTTGAGCACTATTTTCACGCAAATACTGAAGTGGACCAAAATATTCCTGACCTTAGCTTTGTGTATTACTTGAATACAAAAAAAATTAATTACATAAATAATGGCCTGGGAATGAAACTTTTCTTTGAAACAAAAATATCTGGACACAAAGATTATAAATTAGAAATGTGAGTTACACTCACCTTTAATTCGTTTCAAAAGCAACCAGCAAGAAGAATCCAAAAGAGAGTAAAAATGTTTGAGCGGCCATTAAAGCTTTGTTTGCAGAGCTTCACCAAAACGAGCAAAAAAAAGAAATGAAGGCTACTGGAATATTTTTAAACAAACTGAAATGATGAAAGCTACTTTACTATATTTCCAAAAGTGCACAAGTCAAAGAAATGAATATGTGCCGGCAACATTGTACACTTGCATTAAAGAGTAAAACGTGCTTCAGAGAAGTAAAGGTACACACTGCATAGAAATGATGATGGCAAAGCAAAGTTTTCAAACTTTGGTTTTATAAATAAGTGACAGCAACTGAAGTGTTCACTACTTTTGAATTTGCCCCATACTTTCTCTCACACGTGAAGGTTTATATGACATTCATTTCAGATGGCTACCCCTTGAAAGTTCAACTGACTATAAAATGGTTTGCATTGCAATTTTTCAAATCTTAAACTAAAATTTCCACTTTAAATTTTTATTTCGACTGTAGTCAAAAATCACGGTTGTTACACAAAACCTTTCAAAATCATTGGAACTCCAAACCTTTCGAAATCATTGAAGGCAACCCCTTCGAAACCTTTCGAAATCAAACCTTTCGAAATCAAAACCTTTTGAAACCAAAACCTTTCGAAATCAAAACCTTTCGAAGTCAAAACCTTTCTAAGTCAAAACCCTTCGAAACCATTCTAAAACAGTGAAGTGTTGTTGTTGGAACCAACCTTTCGAAATCAATGGAGAAAGGCGACAAGTTTTATAAAACAAAAGATAACCTTTGACTTCATCTGGGTTGAAAGGTTTGGAAGCAGCAACTATGCTTCCGACCCTGTCGAAAGCTAACCTTTCGACTTTGTCAAAAATTTTCATTTAAAACAAGAAAGCAAATTAGTTGAAACTTTTTTCTTTTAAACCATCTGACAACGTCGAAAGCTCTTTGTCGAAAGCTAGCAAGTGTATTTTCTTTAAAACCAAAATAAAGTTTCATCTCCTTCGAAAGCTTTAACCTCTCGTCCCTAAACCTTTCGACCCCTTTCAATTCACTACGTACCAGTCGCCTGATACCATGTGCATTGATTTTTGACCTAGTCGAAAGGTTTGATACCTTTCAACCTTATCGAAAGGTTTCGAGTGGAGGCGGAAGCTCTTACCGAAAGAGTTGAAATAGTGAAAATTGTACTTTAAACTGTTCTTTTGTACCCCACCTGCCTTGTTTGTCTAAATCTTATTGGTTACCAGAATTTTATATTCAAAAATTACTACCGACTTACCTTATTTGGAATTTTGAATAAATTAAAAAAAGCCCCTTTCTTCTTTATAATTATACAAAATATTTAAGTCCCATTCCTTAAACAATTTTATATAACTATTAAAACATCATGAAAAATTCTGGAAAAATTGCAGAAAATTGATTAATATGTTCTCTTCAACATATTAAATTTTCAAAGCATATGAAGATCAAAACAACTCTAAATTTAGCCAAAACCGAATAAAAACATGTTAATTAGCCCATTAACATTTAAAACACATATGTCTTATCCAAACAAAGATTTAATTGGTTATATCGTAACCAAAACGCAAACATGAATCGGGTATAACCCATAGCCAATCCAAACGGAGAAAATGAGATGATAAACATGATTATTCACCTTGATTAGTTGATTGGAGAATGAGATAATTTCCTAGCTTTAATTCATTAGCTTTTATCTTTAATTTATTATTCCTGGAGCTTTCAATGGCCGGTCGAAAGTTTGTGAGGAGTTATGAATAAGAAAGTGGAAGTTTATTAAGGTGGAGGAAGAGATATATACTAAGAAATGTAGCCCCATTTCCAAGTTTACCTCTTAGGAAAATTCCTCCTTCTAAATTTAGTCAAGTCTTATTTTAGTTCATTCATTAAGACACGGCCATTGGATTTATTAATCTCATCTCCCTAATTATTCACATTATTCTATTTAATATATCCAATTAAATATCCTGAATAATGTTAATTAAAATTCAGGGGCATTACAGAAGTTCTTTCCTAAGAAGGGAGCCTAGAAGGGTGGAGCCGTGAAGAAGGGAAAGTCCGAAGTTGTCTGTTTTAAGTGCGATAAGAAAGGGCATTTTGCGAATGAATGTCATTCTAGAGAGGCAAAGAAGGTGACCGAGAAGAAGAACATCAAGTGCTTCTACTACGATCAGATTGGCCACAATAAGAACTAGTGCAAAGAGCCTGCTAAGGAAGGGAGAGGAAAAGTATTTGCATTAGAACCAGCAACCTCGAGGCCAACGGCAGGGGAAAAAGGGAAACCAGTGTTAGGAGGTACGCTTATGATTCTTGGTATGGCAGTTAGTGTTCTATTTGATACTGGTGCATCACATTCTTTTACACCTCGATGTTTGGTAGTTAAGCTTAACCAAGAACCCTCATACTTAGTTACTTCCTTAAGGGTTGCAAATCCAATCGGAGGGTATGCAACACTTGGGATGAGATGTGACCACCTAGAGTTTGACTTGTTAGGTCATACCTTTGTTTGCAGTTTGCATGTATTTGATTTCGTAGCGTTCAGAATTATTCTATGGATGATTGTTTAAGTAAATACGATGCTAGGATATTTTTCCATGATAGGAAAATATTGCTTAGACACCTAGACTGTAAGGAGCGGATTGTATATACCATAGAAAACCCTAGTTGTGAGGTGAATGCTTATTTGGGTGTTGTGGAGGTAAAAGACGAGCTGAAATGTGCCATTGAGTTTCTGATAGATTTGGTGCCCGAAGCAGAACCAGTGAGTAGCCCACCAAGCAGGATAACACCTACAGAAATGAGAGAGCTGAAGGTGCAGCTGGTGGATTTGGAAGGCAAGAGTCTTATTGGACCTAGTAGTTCACCTTGGGGAGCAGCCACAGTGTTTGCTAAGAAGCCGAATGAATCGTTAAGGTTATGTATCGATTATCATAAGTTGAATGAGAAAACAATAAAGAATCGATATCCGTTGCCTAGGATTGACAATTTGTTCGATCAGTTGAGTGGAGCCATGATATTTTCGCAGTTGGATTTAGTAACAGGTTCCCATCAGCTTAGAGTGGTAGAGAATAATATCCCTTTGATGACGTTTAGGACCGGATATGGATCGTACAAATGGTTAGTGATGTCGTTCGGACTAATTAATGCGCTAGGTTTCTTTGTAGATTTGATAAACCAGATTTTCTGAGAGCACCTGTATAGGTTCATATTGGTTTTCATAGATGATATTTTGGTTTACTCTAAGGATGAAAGAGAGCATGAAGTTCATCTTAGAGTAGTGCTTGAAATGCTGAGGCAGCATCAGCTAAAGGCGAAGTTCTCAAAGTGTCATTTCTAGAAGAAGGAAGTGAAGTTTCTTGGCCATGTAGTTTCGGAGAAAGGGTTATCAGTGGATCCAGCTAAGATTGAGGCCATGAATAGTTGGAAGAGACCAGAAACTGTGACTGAGATAAGAAGTTTTCTGGGATTGGCTGGTTACTATCGAAGGTTTATTAAGGATTTTTAGCGGATAGCGGCACCAATGACCAAGCTAACTCGAAAGGATGTGAAGTTCGTTTGGACCAATAAGTGTGAGGAGGTATTCCAGAAGCTGAAACACTTATTGACTAATGCACCTGTGTTGGTTGTTCCAGAGGGAAATCAAGATTTGGTGGTGTACACGGTGCATGTGGAACTGGATTAGGAGCTGTGTTAATGCAGAGAGGTAAAGTGATTGCCTATGCTTCTAGACAGCTCAGACCACATGAGGTTAGATATCCGAGCCATGATTTGGAATTAGCTGCAGTAATTTTTTCTTTAATGGTGTGGAGACATTACCTTTTGAGAGAGAGATTCGAGTTGTTTATAGATCATAAGTCATTGAAGTACTTATTCTCTCAGAAGGAGATGAACATGAGACAGCAGAGATGGTTAGAGTTTACTGCTAATTAGGATATTGGAATTAAGTATACATCGGGGAAAGGCAACTAGGTTGCAGATGCGCTTAGCACGAAGCATCAGAATGTAGTGTTGGCGATGATAGCAGAGTGGAAAGATTTGGAAGAGTTGTTGACTTGCAGAGTGCAATGGAGATCAGAACCAGGATCTAGTGGAGAATCTGTTATGTTATCTTGTTTAGAAGTTCGACCAGTAATGATCGAAAAGATTTCCTCTAAACAGGAGGAGGATCCAGTGCTGGTTGAAAGGATAAGAAGGTTAAGAGATGGAACAGAGAGTGATGACTTAAAGGATTTCAGTCTTGACCAAAATGGGTGGTTGTGAAAGAAAGGAAGATTTTGTGTTCCAAATGAGGAAGACATAAGGAAAGCGGTTTTGGAGGAATAACATCGTTCGAGGTTCACTATTCCTCCAGGAGGAACTAAGATGTATCATGACATGAAGAGAAGTTTCTTCTGGGAAGGAATGAAGAGGGATATATGCTTATGGGTGAAACAGTGTTTGAACTATCAGTAGGTGAAAGCTGAACATCAGAAGCCAAGTGGGTTGCTTCAGCCATTGGATATTCCAGTGTGGAAGTAGGATTCTATTTTATAGATTTCATTGACGGGTTGCCAAGGTCTAATAGATGAAATGAAAGCATATGGGTCATTGTGGATAGGTTGACCAAGGGTGCCCATTTCATTCCAATTAAGTCAACCAGAATGACACCTGTGTTAGCGAAGTTGTTTATGAAGAATGTGGTTAGACCGCACGGAATTCCTAGTAGTATAGTGAGTGATAAAGATTGTTTATTCACTAGCGAGTTCTGGAAGAGTCTACATGATATCTTAGGTACCAAGCTCAAGATAAGTACTGCTTACCACCCACAGACTGATAGGAAAATGGAAAGAGTTAACACAGTGTGGAGGATCATGGGAAGACCATCTACACTTAGTCGAGTTTTTGTATAACAATAGTTATCAGGATAGATTAGTACTTGGTCCGGATTTGGTTAGAGAAGCTTCAGAAAAGATTGAGTTGATTCAAGCTAGAATAAAGGAAGCTCAATCTAGGTAGAAGAGCTATGAAGATAGAAGATGGAAAGATTTAGATTTCTCTGTTGGAGATCAGGTTTTTGTCAAAGTGTCACCGATGAAAGGTATTATTAGGTTCGGGAAGATAGGGAAGTTAACACCAAGATTCATAGGACCATTTCCAATTATTGAGAGGATCGAGAAACTCGCGTATAAAGTAGAGTTACCGAATAGTTTGGCAGGAGTCAATGATGTTTTCCATGTATCTCATCTTAGAAAGTGTGTAAGAGATCCAGACACTACTGTAGCACCGACTGTGTTAGAGGATTTAGAAGTGGAACCAGACTTGACTATAGTTAGGAAGCATGTCCGTATAGTCACGAGAGATGAGAAGAAGTTGAGGAACAAGACAGTCAGATTACTTAAAGTCCAATGTAGTGAGGATGAGAGAGATTGTACTTGGGAGACTAAGAACAGAATGAGAGATGCTTATCATGATTTGTTTGATGGTATGTTTCAACTTTGATTGTTACGATGTGTACCTTATCGTAATTTCAAGAACGAAATTATTTAAGGAGAGGAGTCTGTAATACCCCATATTTTTAGTAACATTATTTAGGATATTTAGTTAGTTAAAGTAAAAAAAATGTAAGATGATTAATGGATTGAGATTTATGATTAAATAAGGGGTAGCCGTGCCATGTTAAATAAGTGAACTAAAGAATAAAAAGAGAACAAAAGGTCGGGAAATTTACAAGGGCAAAATAGGAATAAGGCACATCCTTATACCCTAAACCCTTAACCCCGCAACACTCACGTTCACTTCATCATTCACAAATCAAAAATACAAGCTAAGGCCGGCCACCATTAGCAACCTCAAGAGAAGATAAAAGCTAGGATTCCAAGAGGGAGAATCAAATCACTTAATCAAGAACAAATCTCACATCTTTAATCACAAAGCTATGGTGAATAATGACTACATCTCATATTTTCTAATTGTTTTCGGTTTTAAGGAAAATCCAAATTTGATTTGCAATGTTATGCCATAATTTTGAAGGATAAAATGATTATATATGCTTGTTGATGATTTATGCTTATTCATATAGGTTTTATGATATGTTTTAATGTGAAAACCCTATTTAATGACATCCAAATGCCTTGCAATTTTAGATATAGATCAAAAATGATATTTTAGAGATGGATTTCAATTTTCATAATTTTCTGAATTAATGTGGATTTTATATGAATTTTCTAGTGAAGAAAATGCTATTTTAAGTTTAAAATTAATTACGGCCAAATTATATTGGCTTAGGGTTTGAAATTTATGTATGTCAGAAAACATATTAAAAATGATTTTTTGGAATTTTTGTAGAATTTCCTAAGTGTTTTAATGGATATATAAAATTATTTAAGGTATGAGACTTAAATGTTTTATATATTTATAAAAGAAGGGGTATTTTGTAAATAATTCAAATTTTTATTCCTGAAAATTGGCCGTACTTTTAGAAAAGAAAATTTGCAACCAATCATAATTTGACAAACAAGGCAGATTAGGTAAAAAGAATTAATTTAAAAAGTCAAATCAGTTCATATACATGCTTTTTCCCATTTCAATGCTTTCGGCACAAGGCTTCTGACTCCTTACCGCCGCCTCCACCTCAGTCGAAACCAATGTGTTAGGTATCAATACATTGGTACGTAGCGCATTGGACAAAGGTAGAAGGTATTGGGTCAAAACCAGGGGTTCCGAAGGGGTCGAAGCGCTACTTTGCTTTTAAATGAAAATGCACCTGCTATGCTTTCGACTGAATAGCTTTCGACTTAGTCAATGACTTTAAAAGAATGGTTTTAAGAGGTTGCGCTTTTGTTTTTAAGTAACTACTTTCAACTAGGTCAAAGCCCTTAACTGTTGCTTTTCTACCTTTCGAAGTCAATGGTTTTGGAAGGTATACTTTGTTTTAAAACCCAAACCGCTTCTCCAATGCATTCAGAAGGTTGGTCTCGACACCATCACTTCTTTATTTAGGAAATGCTTTCGAAAGAGTGCTTTCGACTTGAATGTTTTATGACCTTTTTGCTCTATTGAAGGTAGAACCCAAAAGTTTCGAAGGATTTAGTTTTAAATGGTTTCGAAAGGTGTTTTCGCATGTTTTAACTTGAACCCAAATGCTTTACAAAGGTTTGTTTTTTACAAAGGTTTTGATGCTTTCGAAAGGTTTAAAGAAAGGTCTCTAAGGGGTTGTTCCCCTATGGTTTCGAAAGGTCTAAAGGAAAGGTTTTCAACTGCTTCAAAAGGTCTAAAAGGAAAGGTTTTCCAATGGTTTCGAAAGGCAATGTTTAAAGGTTTTAAAGAAGGATGTCCAAAGTTTTATAGCTTTCGAAGGAAAGGTTTTTCAACGGTTTCGAAAGGTTTAAATGAATGGTTTCAAAAGGAGTGTTTTGGCCTTTCGGCCTAGGTGAAAGAACGGGGTTTTACTTGGTTTCGAAAGGGGTACTTTCGATGGATTTGAAAGGGGCACTTTCAAAGGTGCAAATGTTTTCATCGACAAAAATTTGAGTAAAGTATATATAACATGGCAAGGTGATTTTGAGTAAAGCATAGAGTATATATTTTCCTTGTTTACGTTTGATTTAAAGGTTTTAAATCAATTTGAGAAGAAAAGGTTTTCAAGGAAAATTTAAGTAAAATGACTCAGATATTAGAATACCAGATGAGACTAGTATATGGTCACGCCCTATACATTAGCTATTAGCCCATAGCAAATTTAGTGCAAAATTCCAGTGTGTAAGGCTTTGTCATAGGTAAGACTAAGATTATCGTACACACGGAAAGGTATATATTTGTACAGTGTAGGTTATTGGTGAGCCTACAAAACCATTAGGATCAGTGGACCCAAGGAGGAGTATGTTAAGGACAGACCGTCCAGAAGACTTGTCTAACAAATGTTAGATCATTTTTACGTTTTTCTGGTAGGCCCAAGTCAGCCAAAGGTTAGTAGTTAGCCAAACAAAATTATAGCGATCAGATTGATAGTCCATTTGTTACCTGATATGTATGTTTACATAAAATGCTTTACTGTTTTAAACCGGTTTTGGTTGCAAGATTATGATTTGCAAAAGATATGTTATAAAAGAATATTAGTGAGGGGAAACCCGTTCCTCTAAGCGGTGTTGTCTGACTTAATATCAGATAACCAAGATGTATAGTATTATTCACACCAGGCTATATGTCTGACTCGAAGTTTATGTTTTCCCCTTAAACTCTTGGGTGCTCAAAATTGATTTGAGTAGGCTGAGGGTTGAGGTCTACAGGTTATTAGTAGGTTGACGAATAAAGCTTTCGGAAACGAGCATGTGGCTGACAGATATCTATTTAGGAGTTGTTTTATTTTTGACATATTTCCGTTGTGTTTGTATTAAGTCAGTTATAACTATATAGTGCCCTGGTCAACCAAGGGGGCATCATCATACATCTCTCTTGGAGTATTTATAGTAGGAGTTGTCAGTAGTGGGCCGAGGTACTTTGCTCCTAGGCCTGAGAAGGAAGTCCGGCCTATCTTCGCCTATAAATAGAGGAGCAGGGGTACAGATGAAGGGACCTTCTTTTGGGGAGAACTCTAGGGAAACTCTGCCATTTTTTATACTCTCCTCTTTTAATTCAAACTGGTATTCCAGTGATTGGTTAACAGATTGTATCTATTTTCAAGTGATAGGAAAAGTAATAAAGATCATATTCAAAATGGACGTTGGCAATTACGCCGAACCACTATAAATCTGGTGTTCTCGTTTTTGCTGTTCTTTTTGCACTCAATTGCGTGATTTTTCTGTTTTAATTTACTTTATTCATTAATCTCTCTACATAACTCTATTCAAGGGTGTTAGTGACCAATTTTGATGCTAACATTTTGGTGCTTTCACTGAGAACTGAATTCTCAGCTTGATTGGATCTTATCGTCTACTAGTGGATTTCCCTATTCGCGAGATAGATCCAGTTGTTTACCAGCAAACTTCCTATTCTACTCAGATTTGAAAGAAATCTAAAGGAAGTTGATAGCCATTGTCAGGGAAACCAAGTCTATTGCCCCCTGCTTTTGGAAGATTTGATTATGCTAAGTTTCTTATTTAGAGTTAAGCAAGTGCTTATGCTCATGTGAATGGGTTGGATTCACTGATGTACGCAAGATTTGGGGATTGGATGTTGAGGTTTGCACTCAAGTTGAATGAAGGCCGACCCCCACCCCTTTGAAGGCAATTCAGCCGATCTCTCATATGGCCGAACCCTCACCAAGGCGAGCACACATATGCCGATCGCTCCAAAACCTCTATATACCGATCGGTCCAAAACTGTTGTATACCGATCGCTTCAAAACCACTATACGCCGACCGACCCAGTGTATGTCGAACGAGAAATGCCAATAGAGAGATGCCGAGCGACAACCCCTTAGCTAAAGGTTAAGTGCTAAACATCCCTTCAAACTTGAATGTCATTCAGGCTGAACCGAAATGCCTAGGCCGAATCACACATCTATGCCGAGCGAGGCCTGTATGCTGAGCGATGTGTTTATGCCGAACGAGGCCTCTATGTCGAGCGAGGCATTTACCGAGTGAGGCCCCTATGCCGAGCGAGGCATCTATGCCGAGTGAACGAGGCATCTATGCCGAGCGAAGCCTCTATGCCGAGCGAGGCATCTATGCCGAGCGATGCCTCTATGCCGAACGAGGCCTCTATGCCGAGCGAGGCCTCTATGCCGAGCCACTCCAGGCCAAACCACTCCAGCTCCATGCCGAGCCACTCCAGGCCGAGCCACTCCAGGCCGAGCCACTCCAGGTCAATCCACTCCATGCCAAACCGCCTTGGCCGAGCCACTCTTGGTCGAACCGCCTTGGCCGAGCCACCCTTGGCCGATGCCGATCCAAACCTAAGTTACACCGATCTCTTATACGACCCTTATTTTAAAAAAAATAAATTCGGGTACGACCCAAATTTTCGAACCCTAGCCGCAGCGCAGGGCCTCCGGATAGTGAATTCAAAACTCAACTTAATAAAGGAACATTCTATCCACTTCCCTGACATCCCATGATCGACCAGGGCATAGAGGATCTAGCGGCAGCTTATGATCAACAACAAGGGAATGGACAATCAACCGCTATTCAAACGGTACTCCCAAAGGTTGGAGAACATAGATGATATGACTCTAGCAAATGCCAAGATGACTCCAAGCACTATTCTTCGCTGACCCAACACTTTAAATTTAGTGACTCCAAGCAAACCAATGTTTGGCTCAAAGCAATTTATTCTAATACTAACAAGGATATCATACTGATCGCGTTTGAGGAGAGTCGACCTCCATATATATTTTGGCAGCTAGTTAGCTGAAGAGCCTCCTAGACTATGGATCATTTCTTTTACAAAATGAATCAGAACCAAAGTGAGGAGGAGTGGAGCAGACTAGGAAAAATAACAATGCAGGCCCGTCGGCTAAGGACACTGATTCTAGTAGACAAAAACAAGATCTCAAAATTCGACTCATATGCTTTTTGGTAGATTCAATCGATAGCCTCTACTTGGAAGCTCATGACTTAGAGTGGTACTGAAAACCAACCTCGAGAGAGTCCACCAAAGTCCAGAGAAAATCAAGGGAATGTTGTATATTCCAAGATGCACACTGATCCTAACACTGGCGATTACAAACACCTCCGAGGTGTGATCAAAAAGCTTTTTCGGAAAGGAAAGCTTCAATAGTGACCAAGTACTCAGAGTTGGCCGCCAACCAAACCACGCAAACCTTAATCGGATTTGTGGAGTTTCATCAAGTCGAGCATGATTCGACCGCTCATCATCAACCATATGCCTTTGATTTTAGGCCATGGACTGGAGATGGAAAAGCTCGTCACGGTCAGAGCCTTATACAAATCATTCATAATTGACCGTCCATTCGTCGACCTCTATATTTGATTTGGTGGCATAAGCAAGGCTTGGGATGAATGTGGCCCGATCATCCATTCCTCGTGTCATAAAGTAAAGTTCGATAAAATACATATATCTCTCCTGAAGCTCAGTGATGATGGGACCTAACTAGAGCGGACATGATTTGATTATCTACACATCAAATCTTACCTTGAACACAAAAGGTGGTTCGAAAGCCTGTTCGGACGGCTAAATGTTTATCGAGTTAGAAAATAGCCGAACGAATTTTGAAATAAAATTTTACCGCAAGCGCACGGTGTACACTTGTAGTACGTGGCGAATACGGGTCAATCCGTAGGGAATTGATGATTTTAAAAATCTATTCAATCAAATTAAACCAAAGTCGAGTGATAGTTAAGCTAGAGAATTAGAAAATTAGCTAACTAACTAAAAGAAAAGAGATGCAAATATAAGAGTTAAATGACAATTTAGAGAATAAATCTACTCTCCAGATCATGTAGTTCAGCACATATGAAATCATAATCTCTCTTTTATGGTCATTAGTGCTTTAATTGATGTGCCTATCATAAGTATGGCATATTTGTGCTATTAGTTAGCCAACATAATCCATCAAACTTTGACACACCCCTTAAACCACTTACTAACTTTCATGAAACTTGACAATGAAAATGAAATCTATTTTAAGTATGGCCTATTAACTATTGATTAGAAATATAGACCATCAAATTTTAAATTCAAATCACTTTCTTATGCCCTAATCATATTTTGATAAAGAGGCATTTGTGTTAGTGATTGTTTAAGCATAGCCTATTTGGTGTCAACAATATAGGCTATCAAATTCATAGCAAGAACAACAAATTCAACACTTCATTGATCATCATTAAGCACAAAAAGAGAGCATGAATTAACAAATAGTTGAAGCTACATAATTAGAGAGCTTTATTACCCCTAAATTGAAGGGGTTTAGCCTCTCATATTTGTCATTTGATTAACAAATGTAGCTAGTAACATGAAAGCAAGAAGAAAGGAAAATGAAAACTAATGAAAAAGAGAACTAATCTAATTGCATAAAAGAAAATCTACACTACTTGCATAAATAAACAAATCTACACTACAACATGAAAGGAAATAAATAAGAAAAGAAAAAGAACATGTATTAAATTGCATAAAAAAAGGAATTACATAAGAGAAGAAATGGCTAAGTAGCCATGAAAGGAAAGAGAGCTTTGATTTATTTTCTAAGCAAAAAACTAACTAAGAGGAACTAAGAAGAAGAGGGTTACATGAAACATATGGGGTATTTATACATGTGTTAAACCCTAATTCATATTTTTGGGGAATGTCCAAACTACCCTCTTAGGAAGTGTGGAGGCCAAGTAATCATTAGCTTCAAATAATCCTCATTTAGATGTGCATGAAGCTTTAAAATCTATTAGCATGTGCATTAGCCTCTAATTTGTACATGAAGGTATGTGGGTAGGTGGGGTCATCCATTATCTTCACTTTGAATTATTTCCATCTTCATTTGTTCTCTTCACTCTTGTGCATGCATATATCATCATGAAACCACTTCAAATTCCTACAAAACAATATAGAAATTTTCAATTAAATTTTAGAAAATTAATATATGCACAAAAATGACCATTTTTCCCTTGGATGAAGATGAATATGTGACAATTTGAAATAATTTGAATTTTGGTTTAAACAAGTTATAATACCCGATATGATCATTTATTTAATTTAAATTGATTAAATATGGTAGTAAAAATATGCACATTTACGTGCACATCAAATACCCCCACACTTATCTTTTTATTCGTCCTCGAATAAAAAAACTAAGATAAATCCGTTTTCGTAGGGAGCACGATTGCATTGAGCATATGCAACAAACCGTTAAACCTCTGGGTGTCCCCAGTAGGACGAGTGTTGTCTCGTGAGGGTTTTCAGCGGATACTACCCACAAAATCCGAATGCGATATGAAAATATTTACGAATGAAGGATTTACTTTTAAATTAATGCAAATAAGTTAAATATAGGTTTGGTTATTATCTTGAAAATTTAAGTCATTTACTCGTCAGAATTTCCAACAAAAATGAAGTTATCAATGCAAATATACTATTGTTTAACTCGTTGTTTCGGTTGATAACAAAGTGTAATTATAAAATGGATCCTTAGTTGATTATCAAAGTTTATCAAAGTGGTATATTCATTTCTTTTCAATAACAAGTCAAATCAAATAAGTTAAAAATAGTGCTAGGATTTCAATTGCTTACTCTCTCTAATTTTTTTATCTGAAAATTTTATTTATATTAACAATATTTACATATGCCTAACTCAGATAAACTGAGGCCAGATATATTACCCATGCACTGCCTTGCGGACTGATGTGAGGGGAATACAGAGCGTGACGAGTGAACACACAAGTGTGAACACTAATCGACTGTAGGCGTTATTAATAAAAGAATTTTTATATACATACACCTAACTCAGGTAAACTGAGGCCAGTTATACCGATCGTGCACTGCCTTTCGGGCTTACGTGAGAAGGGTACAGAGCATGGCGAGTGAACACACGAGTGTGAACACATGACTCTAGGTGTGTATTAAAAATATATACATATATACAAGAAATATATATATATATATACATATATATTTTGTTTTTTGTTTTTTTAGAGAGATAGTTTCGCAAAATCATCTTAGCACAATTTAACTTAGAAGACAAAAAAATGTTATATCCTTTACTTTAAATTCACCACTTTTTAAAACAAAGATTTTCAATTAGGATTTACTTCATAATTATCACCATGAAATTTCTTATATACTAGTTAAACCATCGTTATTTGTAATCAAACCTTATTTTTATTTTTGTTAAGACAAATAAATTTTCCAAAAAGTTCAATTTAATAAACCAAAACCATATATTTATCTTATAATGTTTCTTTAAAAATAAATCAAAATGCTTAAAAAAGTTTTTTTTTGAGTTTGGAAGAAAAAATGAAAAATTAATCTCGAAAAATCAAAAAGAAGATGAGTCTCCCCCCACACTTGATTTTGACTGTGTCCCCACAGTCAACCCAAGTGGAAGGAGAAAAATAAAAATGAAAACATGACCTTTATTTAAATGAAAATTAACGGTATTTACACGAGATCAGAAAGTATATCGTTAAAAAGTAAATGAAACGGTCTTCTAAAGACCGATTCATTTGTCTCGTCAAATGTGCGAGACACAGCTTAAGCACGAAAAACCAAATCATAAAAGATTTCGAAGTTGATTGTTGATTTGGAGAAACGAATTTTGTTTTATTAAAAATTGAACGAGTTGTTTTGTTTTCAATGATTTTTGGGGTTGATAAAACAATTGATTGAAATTCACGGTTATTTTCCCCAAATTGAAATTCAAGTTTATCATTGAAAAATTCTTTCAAATTATCGATTTCAAAGTCAAAATGGTGATCGAAATCTTCCCCATCAGAATTTAATGACTCATTTTCGAAAAGTCCATAAAACTCGTGGTCGTTAAATTCATCTTCCTTCGTTGGATTACAACAACTTCATCGCATATATCCATTTCAAAATCTAAAGTTGTTGTATTCAAATTTTCAGAAAAAGGAAGATCGAAATTTAAATCGAGTTTCTCATCCTCAAAAGAATTGAAATCTAACTCAATTACCAAATTTTCAACAACTTCGTTAAGATTTTCGTTTTCAATTTCAAAAGTTGGTATTTGAAAATCGTCGATTTGGGTAAAAGGTGGATTATCACTTGACTCATCACACAATGGGATTTGATTTTTCTTATCACGTTGTTTCATATATGTTTCAAACAACGAATCCTGTGAGCGTAGTAAATTTCGTTCATTTGCTCAACAAAATCCAATTTATAATTATTAACATGATGATTTTCACTTTGAAATTGTTGAGAACAAAGATTTTCAATCGTAACGTGGTTAAGATTATTCCCATTGCCAAATTCGTTTGAAAAGTTGTTTCCATTTTCATTTTGAGTTTGAAATTCATTTTGGAGTTCGAAATTTAATTGGCATGGGTTATAATCGAGATCGTTTGAATTTTGAATTGAATTCAAATTTTGAAATCCTTGACTCGAGTTATTACAAAAATATGAATTACACAAATCATTTATACTTTGATTTTGTTGTGTAGAGATTTCAAGTAGAGATGAAATGCTATTTTCGAGATTCGAGGGTTGGTCATTGTTTTGAAAACTTTGTTGTTCAAAATTTGAATTTTTTAAAGAATAGTTGCCGTTAAAATATCCATACGAATTTGGAGTGAAACCATATGGATTATATTGATTTTCACAACTATTGTAAAATTCAAGTGAGTGGGGAAACTCGGACATTTTCAAGAATGTTTTTGTTTGTTTTTTTAAAGGAAAAACTATTTACAAATGAAATTTATTTTTCAAAAGGGAAATTGATTTTTTGTTTTGTTTTTTTTTTGGTTTTTCAATTTTTTTTGTTTTTGAAAAGGTTTTATAATTTTTTTTTGAATATTTGGTTTTTCTAAAATTTTTTTTTGGACTTTTGAAATTTCAAAGAAAATGGATTTAAAATTTTCAAAGAAAAAGGAATATATACAATTTTTTTAGTTTTGGAATTTGAAAGTTTTTTTTAAATATGCATGAACTAATGCAACTAAATGAATGCAAGGGTTAATTACAAATGATTTATCCTAAGTTAACCCAAAATTGTATAATCACACATTGTCTTAGATCAACAAGATAGTTCTCAGCCAGGTAACGGACAGGATTTATCGGTGCACCACAAATCACCGTAGCAATGTAGCCGAAGGTTTAAGTACCTTCAGAGGAACAACCACTATAATATTTACGAATCACCGTAATATTGATAAATGGTTATTACTCTACCGTAGCCTAGACACCAAGAAATTAAATTGTTCAAAGAAGACAACTTGTAAATACACAATTTAGTGTTATCGATGACTAAATGTTATTATTAATCAAAAATGAGATGCAAAACTGAAATTAAATGTGTATTAACAATGCAACTACGAATGAATTTTTGTTTTTGGGTTTTTGAAATTTTTTGATTTTTTTTAAATGCAAGCAATCAATAATGCAAAGCAATAAAACAATAGATAAGGGTGCAAAATTTTTTTCATAAGCAAGCAAGTAGTTTTTTTTCTTTTTTTGCCAAGCTTAGCAGCGCAATCCCCTTATTCTTCCTTATCGGCTTTTGCAACCTGAAAATAAAAACACGATATATACAAATTTATTATATATATATATATATATCAAAGAAAAATGAAAAACTAGAACAAACTAAATGAAAATAAATTCAAAACAACCCTTTTTTTGAAATTGTAAAATATTTTCTTGTTTTTGAAAAGGAAACTTAAAAGTAAACAAAAAATTGAATGTTTTTGTTTTAAGACCAGGTAAACAAAACAAATCAATTGAAATCACATGAAACCAAACAGAACAATTGAAAACAAAACAAATTGAAAGTTTTTTTATTGATTTTTTTAAGAAGAACAAGCTAAAGAGCTTTAAACAAAATAAAAAAAACAAACAAAAGCAAACTATCTCCAACCCGAACCCATTAAGGAACAAACAATAGCAACTCTTTTTTTTATTCGTTCAATTAAAAGACTTCAAACAAAATTCAACTGTGAAACTTCGAACCAAATTAGCACTTCTTCCCAAATCGAAATCCTCAAAACAATTTTGAACTTCAAACCAAATCAAAAACGAATTGTTTAATTCGGCTGTGAATTAGGTGGCGGCCGGAGTTTGTTCGATTTCAGACGATCGCGGTTCGGGGTGGCGGCTACAACGTTTGAAGTTGTAAAGGATGAGGGGGAGCTCGACTGTCGCTTTGTTCGATTGTGGACAGATGCTTGATGTGGTGTGAAGCAGGAGGTGGTTAAGGTACGGTAGTGGGATGGTGAACTGGAAGGCAGTTAGCAGTGTTTTAAATCTCGGATTTTGGCCAATATCTCGGGAAAATATCTCGGCTATCTCGGGCGATATTTAAAACACTTATAACTAAATAGGCTGCCAAATCTCGGATTTTGGCTGATATCTCGGATTTTTCATCTCGGCCATCTCGGGGAGATTTAAAAGCCTGGCAGTTAGGTGATCGGGGAAATGCAGGGAGGAACAGCAGCTGTTTTGTTGGTCAGTAAGTGAACTGGAAGAGGGTTTGAGTATGGTTTGTGCGATTGTGGTGATTTGGAAATTGGGTGGTCGAGTGATGTCAGTTGCGAGTTCAAGGAGGGCTTTTTGGCTACTGCTGGGTTGATTAAGCTATTACAGTGATGATCGATGAGGTTGTGGCAAAGGCTTGTGGAGTGGTTAAAGGAGATTCTGGTGAATTGAAAATACTGTGTGGTGTCGGTTATTTGGATAAGGTAGTGGAGATGTTTACAGAGGAAGACGAGGAGGAAAAGTAGGCATTGGTGAGGGTGTGCTGCTGTTATAATTGCAGTCAATTTGGTGAAGGATGGCAGTGTGGTACAAGCAGGCGGGGGAAGCGACAGGTATGAAATGATGTGGTGAGAGGTGTTATTACAGTTTTTTTTGGTTGTTTGTCGTGATATGATAGGGATGTATGTGGCTGTCAGTGAGGAAGTTGCAATGGTCTTGAGTGGATGGATGCTGCTGATCAGAGATGGATGGTGGTTGATGGTTATAGGAAGTGAAAGCAGAAAGACAGGTTGATGGTTTGTGATGAGGGAATGGTGCACAGGGAATGAAGATGTGCAGTAAGCTATTCAGAGTTGTATAAGCATAGTTTTTTTAGGCTTGTTGATGAGTTTATGGGGAGGTGGAGGGCAGAGAAGTGGAATTGCAGGAGGGAATGAGCAATGATTTGAATGGAAATGAATGCAATTTGAAGTGCAGAAGTCTGATGCAACAAGAGATGGTTAGGCAAGTAGGTTTGTATGGTGGTCAGTTGAAGTAAAGATATGAGTAGAGTGACAGAGTGATAGAGTTACACTGTGAAATAGATATGACAGTGGTTGAAGTAAAGAAGTGTGCACTGAAATGGCAAAGAAATGTACACAGTGGTATTTAAATCAATGCAGTGTCTGTTGTTGAACTTGGTCACTTGCTTGATGATATCAGGTGTGGATGGTTTGGTCTAGTTTTAAGGTGATTGAAGGAGGAGGGAAATGTTGCTGGACAGAGGAACAGTTTGCAGTGGTGAAGAAAGATTGTGAAATGGTTTAAGCGAGACGGAATGGACGATGAAAATGGAAGTAGCAGTAGTTTTTAATGTGGAGGCAGAGGTGGCTGGAAGTATGGTTGTCGATGTTATTTATGGTGGAGTTTTGTTGTCAGATGGTAGTAGATGTGAAGAAGGCAATGTTGGCAGTTTTGAAATGGACAAAGGACATAAATTTGCACAGAATTTAAAATGAGGCTGAGATAGCAGTGATATATGCAAATGTATGTACAGGCAGAGATAAATGTAATTGATGTTATAAATATGAAATTGTAAATGTAAATATAGTTGAAAATGATTTTTTTTTGTTTTGAAATTGTATGTTTTTTTTTAAATAGAAAATATGCAAATGCAATAAAAACGACAAGAAAACAAGCACACAAAAATCAAACACAAACACAATTTAATGCAAACACACACAAAATAAACACACAAAAATAATTCGAAAAATAGAAAATCAAAATCAAATCAACTCCCCGGAAACGGCGCCAAAAACTTGTTCGGATGGCTAAATGTTTATCGAGTTAGAAAATAGCCGAACGAATTTTGAAATAAAATTTTACCGCAAGCGCACGGCGTACACTTGTAGTACGTGGCGAATACGGGTCGATCCGTAGGGAATTGATGATTTTAAAAATCTGTTCAATCAAATTAAACCAAAGTCGAGTGAAAGTTAAGCTAGAGAATTAGAAAATTAGCTAACTAACTAAAAGAAAACAGATGGAAATATAAGAGTTAAATGATAATTTAGAGAATAAATCCACTCTCTAGATCATGTAGTTCAACACATATGAAATCATAATCTCTCTTTTATGGTCATTAGTGCTTTAATTGATGTGCCTATCATAAGTATGGCATATTTGTAGCTGTGATAGACTGCCTACTCGTTAACCATCGCTCTCAATACATGGACGCAAATGCACCTTGAAACATATACAACTTACTTTGTCTACTCAGTAATCCATTATCCTCGTTTTCTAGAAAGAGATACGAAGCAGATTATGCAAGACTTGATTATCCAACCCCAGCATGGATGTGATCTAACCATCTATCATATACCTCCTTCCTTGACTTGATTGGAAGAGCTATAATCACCAAACGGACGAGAATCGACCGTCCATTTTTAAAGTTTTATCCTTGATGCTGGGGGCAGAGTCCTATTCCATGAGCAAACGTGGTTCGATCGTTCATTTGACAACATTGGCCTCAATACGGTAAATGAAATACAAATCAAACGGGTGGAAATACGACTGCTCTCCACAAAAATCTCTAAGTCCCTGAAGCGGACTAGAGTACTCCGAGTCCCCAGAGCGCGGACTAGAGTATAAAAGACTTCAGAAAAATCTCTAAGTCCCTGAAGCTGTCTAGAGTACTCTGAGTCCCCAGAGCGCGGACTAGAGTATAAACGACTTCAGAAGAATCTCTAAGTCCCTGAAGTATACTAGATTACTCTGAGTCCCCAGAGCACGGACTAGAGTATAAACGACTTCGGAAAAATCTCTAAGTCCCTGAAGCGGACTAGAGTACTCTGAGTCCCTAGAGCGCGGACTAGAGTATAAACGACTTCAGAAAAATCTCTTAAGTCCCTGAAGCGGACTAGAGTACTCTGAGTCCCCAGAGCGCGGACTAGAGTATAAACGACTTCGAAAAAATCTCTAAGTCCCTGAAGCGGACTAGAGTACTCTGAGTCCCTAGAGCGCGGACTACAGTATAATCGACTTCAGAAAAATCTCTAAGTCCCTGAAGCGGACTAGAGTACTCTGAGTCCCCAGAGCGTGGACTAGAGTATAAATGACTTGACGAAAATCTCTATGTCCCAAATTGTGGACTAGAGCATAAACCATTCGACAAATCTCTAAATTCCTAGAGCGTGGGCCAAAGCATGAACACAAATTGGGCGCGAGTCGACCGAGGAAAGAATAACTCTAAGTCACCAGAATGTGGAGTGGCGTATAAACACCGATAAATAGATGAGTGGATTCTGACCGTTCTCTATTCCGCAAACTTCGGCCGAAAATCAACAGGAGGAATATTAACTTGCTAATGATGGAGTTCGACCATCCGACTTGTGGCCTGGCCAAATCAATGCTGGGAGCAGGAGTACAAATCACTAAAAGCTGAATACGATAACCAATTATAGCTCTAGCCTGGCGTTCTTTACAACTTAAGGCAACGACTGCAAGGAGGCCTCAACACAGAATCGATCGAAACGACATTCAAAGCTACGGGCGACCGACTATATCGTACCTCAGATCGAGAGTAAATATCGATCTGCACCAAGCACATACGAATGTGACCTGAATGTCCCTTGAAAACTATGACCACCAGAGTGTGGAAAGGAGAGTAAACCACGAAGACTTGGTCATTAATTCTCAAGCACCCTCCTTCGATCCGTCAGGAGAAGTATGAAACTGGATGAGCATGACCAGACTGCATTTGAGCCAACTTTACCCCGAGATCTGATTACAGAACATGAACCAAAGTGGATGTGGCTGACCATTCAACACCCAACTTATGCCTAGAAACTGACGAGGCATCGAAGTATTCCCCTTGGAATGAACAACCATAATACAATCCATGATAGGAAAGACTCAGCCTCCCATCAAATGACCTGATCCCACGATTCAACTGGAAAGGAAGTAAAGCTAAAGTGGGCATGGCTGGCCTTCGTACTTATCGGTATATGCCCTAGACTTGGGGGCACGAGTGAGAAGTAGGATGAATGTGAACCGATTATTTACTGATCGACTCTATGTCTTTGGAGTTTAGGTGGGAGTATAAACATAGCTAGGACGAGACTTAACTATCCACATAGTACATTTATCAACCCGAGACTGGGAGCAGAAGCGTGATCATCCAAATACTGGCTACGATAGCTCAATATTGAAACTTATATATAGTGTTTACAACTATTCAAGGCTACGACCGGAAGGATGCCTAGCGATAGAATCATTAAATCGATGCCTAAGCTCATTGGCAACTGACTATCGACCCGAAGGACGGATAGAAGGTCATGAAAGCGTTGAATGGAAAGAGTGTTACTCGAATATACAAGAAACTCTAAACACAAAGCAAGATCCAACTATGTAGCTTCATGAAACTCGAGGCTGACCCCTACTCGACATTTTCTTCAACGTGCTTCTAAGCCTGATCTTTGGCTATTTTCACATAATCAATCAGAGCATTCAGAGCCCTTCACTATCAGACTTAATAACTTATGACAAGACTCTAGGATTCGACCAGAGTAACCATCAACATTGACCATTCCAACAATATTTCACTTTGAATGTTACGTAAAATAGTTATATCTGAACTCAAAGAATCCGAGATTGCACCCGCTAAGCTGACAATCAACATTACAGCCAGCCATGGCGACCCTTTCTGGGTGCTGAATATCGGATCACAGCTCAGTGCAATGATGGTAAAAGAATTAGTTGGATTTCTCTGAATAAATGATGATATGTTCCCTTGGACCCATTCTTACATGCATTTGTGATTTCACCGACTATCCTAATCCATGCATTGAAAATCAACCCGAAGCTACAAAATCTAGCATCATACAACGACCTGAGACGTCTGAAAGACTACTTAAATAGAATATCGAAATAAGCCAATTCGATATCACTTATTTCCCTCGAAGGGCTATCCAAGGATGGAAATTATTAGACCTCATATTTGAATTCACTTCATCAGATGACTACTCGAAGAGTAGTGGAGAACCAACCAGTAGATGGAAAATGTACGCGGATGAAGCATCCAATGATCAGTGTTATTGGCACAGGATTTGTGTTAATGACTCCTGAGGAACGATCGATCTGCTATGTCCTAAAACTCGGTTCCCGTGTAACAAACAACGATGCTCAGTATGAAGCCTCGACCGCCAGCCTCAAACTTGCTAGAGAACTTAGAGTGGAAACTTTACATATCTTTTGTGATTCCTGTTTGGTAGCATGCAAAGTTAGGAATTTAATCTTGCCAAGGGGCATTGTCTTGCTCCTTATCTCGGCTAGTTCCAAGAGCTACTAGCCAACTTCACATATTACATCATTACACACATCCTCAGCGAACGAAATGAAAAGAGTCAAGTCACTGGCCAGGTTGGCTAGTTTCAGGGACGCGCAATGGACATACTTTGTTCCGGTTGAAATACTTAATATTCCAAGTATTGGTGGATGGAGATCGACTAGATCTTGGAGACAGAGCTGGAAAAGTGGTCACGGTCGACTCCTATCAAAGACTATCTACAATGAGGAGTTCTTACTGTACGGGGGAATGGAAAGCGACAGATCCTCCTCAAAGCTTCACTCCAAATCATCCCAGAAGAAGTCTTGTGTAGAAAGGGGTTTATCCATTCCTATGCCTCGATGTATCATCCATGATGAAATCAAACAAGTCTTCAAAGAAGTTCATGAAGAAAACTGCAGCGATCACACCAAAGGGCAAACCCTGACAAAGAAAATACTCCGTTATGGGTATTACTAGCCAACTGTCAATCGAGATGCAACTGATCATGCTAGACAATGTGACGAGTGCATGATGTTTGCAAAAATTTCGAGAGCCCCACTGATGGAAATTAATCAAATGGCTAATACATAGCCATTTGGCACTTAGAGGCATTGACATCATCATCTTCTTGCCAATCCTAAAGGTGGTGTGAAATACATCATCGTAGCAGTTGATTAATTAACCAAATGGGCAGATGCAGAACTTTTAACCAATACCAAGACTTAGAAAATAATCAACTTCACTGTCTAGTACGTCATCTGTCATTAGGACCTTCCACAAACTGTTTTAACCGATCATGAAGCTCTATTCAACAATGCTAAATTTGAAAACTTCTACCATCGGCATCATATTGAAAAGAGATTTGCGGTATTTGCTCACCCTCAAGCAAATGGACAAGTTAAAGCTGTGAACAAAATCATAAAGTCTATTCTGAAGAGAGGTTTGGAAAAGGCTATAGGTAAATGGGTGAATGAGCTCCCAATAGCTTTATGGGATTGCAGAATTACCCGAGAGTTCGCGACTGGCCATACTCCATTCGCCCTACTTACGGCTCCGAGGCCATCATCTACGTAGAACTTGAAGTCCCTCTCATCAAGTGACTCATTACAACCCTTATTTCACAAAAAATACAAATAAGGAATTGCAATTGAATTGCAATTAAACTAGATGGAATTGGTGACGACTTATGAGCATATAAAATGCATCCGAGAGCCAATGGTAAGAACGTGTACTCGAGCATGCATGTGTATATTTGAAAAAGTTCAACTTCTTGAAATCAACAAAAATTGAATTCTCACTTAGGGTTATCAAGAAAAGACTGGATCAGATAGCAGAAGCTTACTGGCCCTGTAGAACCGGACACTGATGGCCACTAATGAACTACAACCCTAAATTTATACTATTGGGAATCGACCAAGCGTCATAACGACCAAAGAAGGATATGACACCTTGGGAGGATAAAATTGAAGGATAATGACTAATCAGGAAATATGATGGATTTCTTCCTGGGAACAAGGACTGATTACTGGTTCAAAGCGCGTCATGCTGGTTCACACGACGCACTTTGGGGGGCAAATGTTATCCGGTCACTTGGCCCGGCTACAAGGTGATAATTACAAAGGCCTTGATTGAGTCTGGATAAGACTCGAGCAAGAAGAAATTGGAGATACAATGGTTGAATGCATTCAATATGTTTTGGAGTTTATGTATGGCTCAGTCTGGCGTGTAGGAGTTGTCGGTAGTGGGCCGAGGTACTTTGCTCCTAGGCCTGAGAAGGAAGTCCGGCCTATCTTCGCCTATAAATAAAGGAGCAGGGGTACAGATGAAGGGACCTTCTTTTGGGGAGAACTCTAGGGAAACTCTGCCATTTTTTATACTCTCCTCTTTTAATTCAAACTGGTATTCCAGTGATTGGTTAACAGATTGTATCCGTATTCAAGTGATAGGAAAAGTAATAAAGATCATATTCAAAGTGGGCGTAGGCAATTACGCCGAACCACTATAAATCTGGTGTTCTCGTTTCTGCTGTTCTTTTTGCACTCAATTGCGTGATGTTTCTGTTTTAATTTACTTTCTTCATTAATCTCTCTACATAACTCTATTCAAGGGTGTTAGTGACCAATTTTTCTGCTAACACCAGGTTATAACAATGACATAAACGTAGTCAAACGATCTACTTTGGTCGATGATTGAGCTAATGGATGATCAACTCCATGTTCCTTTAGTTTATGAGGTAACACATACGATCATGGATATTATCTTGGCGATGGTATATACCCTAAATGGAGTACCATTGTCAAGACAATTCCTAACATGTTAAACAATAAACAATCAAAGTTTGTGGCAATGCAAGAAGGCCAGAGAAAGGATGTTGAAAGAGCATTTGGTGTTCTTTAATCAAGATTTTCCATAGTCAGCAATCCATGTAGACTTTGGTAAGCACTTAAAATGATAAAAATAATGTACACTTGTGCTATTTTATGCAATATGATTATTAAGGACAAAAGAGAAATGGAAGAAGGCTTTGTATACGAGGGTGCTCCAACAACACTAGATGTATGGAGGAATGATATGATTGGAAGCGCAATGGAACTTGAGTTTCATGTTTCTAGCCAAATGTCATTGCGTAGTGTTTAACTCCACCAATGACTACAAAATGATCTAATAAATCATCTTTAGAGCTTTTGTGGCAATCGGTAAAAGTTTATTATTGTTGTTAACTTTGTTGTTGTTCTTCTTAGTGTTGTTTTATTGTAGTTATGTTGCATTTCATATCAAGTAATGTATAATAATTTGGTATTGTTGAAAAGTAATGTATTGCAATTTCATTTCATACCAAGTAATGTAATGCAATCTCATTAGGTTGTACTTCTAAAATTACTAGATTAAGTTCAAATCAGTATATCAACTAAAAATTCAAAGATACAATAGTTCTAGAAGTACAAATACAACTATTTCCCCTCTTAACGCCTACGTCTTATAATTTCTCTCCTCCTACATTCCATATACTCTCATTGTTCTTCATACATATTCGACGTATCCACAAACATTACCGCATCTTTATCTCTTTGTCTATTTCTAACAAGAAGTCGATTCAACATTTTTCTTGGTGTTGAGCAGCCCGAAACTCCATTGCACAATTATACCAATCTTGGATTCCAATAAGTTTTTTTTTATTTCTACTTGATCAGCCGCAGTAGCCTACTTCTTTTTGGCTGCTTTGGCTCCGTGAGGCCTAACAAAATCGTCTTCGGTAGGAGTTAGGTGCTCTTCCAACCCCATACCATGAATTCCTAGTGATTCACCTAGGCTGGAGCTTTCTCCAACTCTTGGTGCCTTACACGGGTGCTATTTGATTGGACGTCATGAATGATTTTCTGAAGAGAGGATTTCCATTTTACATGCTCCACTAACAGGTCATAAATGTGCATGAACTGATAAAAATGAGGTGCTTGTTTATTCTTAGGTCTGTTGATTTTTTTAAACAATTTATTTGCTTCCATCCTCTATAAAAAAATCACTTAAATAATTAGAGAACTGTAAAAAATGTAGACATATGAAAAATTAGGAAACCTTACCAAATGCGTTTCATTTTCAAACCCAGTAGGATTCGTTTGCTTCAATTTGAACATTTGTGAATCAAATGTTTGCGTTTGATGGTTAATTTTTCCAAAACAACCTTTAATCGAAGAAAGCAATCTTTTGCGATCAACATTCTTCCGATCGTAGTAATTTGTAATTCTGTCCTAAAATGTCTCACCACTTTGGTTGGCACCTCGGGTCGGATCACTTAAGAGTACACACCAAATGTAACATAAACTATAGTCTTCCACCGAAGTCCAACTACCAGTAGTTAACACTACACCAATCGAAGCAATATTGTCTTCTAAATCGAATCCTTCAAAAATGCATCTTACGGCATCGATGTCAATATCAGAAAACATTATGAGATGAAAGAAGTGAGAGTAGAATGTTTGTTGATGTTGTAGAGTGTTGTGTGGTAGGAGAAGAGATGAAGTTGGATGGTATTTGTGGAGGGGTAGAAAATAGCCGATGGAATTGAGCCATTGTGTGGCCGTTGGAGGAAAATAAAGCTGGGCGCCTACTGAACAGACGCCAAATACCTAGGCGCCTATTCAACAAGCACCCAAGTATATTACACATTCCAAACCCAAGAAATCAAATTTGTAACCGATCAAATATGTACACTCTATTGCAAATGGATTCTATAAGATGTAATCTTATGCTGGAGATGCTCTAACAACTCTAAGTCATGAGTTGGATACCTCGCTTCATGGTTTTGAGCTGCCGACTTGCATAAGTGATCACCCATCAGTGCTGCATCAACACAACACCTAAACCTATTCCACAAGCATCAGTGAAAACAATCAAACCCTCGCCTGCATCTTGTACAGTAAGAACAGGAGCACTCGCCAACTTTTCCTTTAAATTTACGAATGCTTGCTCGCATTTATCCATCCATGAAAATTTGACGTCTTTCTTTGTTAAATTCATTAAGCGAGAGGCAATCTTCGAGAAATCCTATATGAATCTCATATAATAACCCGCTAGACCCAAAAAGCTCATAATATAAGTAGCGCTTTCTGGCTTCTTCTAGTCCTAAATGGCCATAACTTTAGCGGGATCAATAGAATTACCCTTAGTTGAAACAACATGACCTAAGAATCTAACTTATGAACGCCAAAAGCGACACTTCAAGAACTTAGCCTTCTACACATGCTCTCTTAGTGTTTCTAATACAATCCTTAGATAGCACGAATGTTCCTCCTTGGTCTTGGAATGGACCAAAATATCATTAATAAATACAAGGACTAACTTATTCAGCATGTCTCGGAAAACCCGATTCATCAGGTTCAAGAAATATGCTGGAGCATTAGTTAGCCGAACGACATACTAACCACTCATAATACTGATCGGATCTAAAAGCTGTCAAAGGCACACTCTCCTTTTCCACCCTCAACTGATGGAACCCTATAGCAAGATCAAATTGAGAAAATACTCGAGCTCCATGAATTTGATCGAACTAGTCATCTATCCTAGGAAAAGGATACTTATTCTGAACGGTCCGCTTGTTGAGATCGCAATAATCTATAGATGGTCTTAAGGAACCATCTACCTTCGTAGAAAAGATGATGGGAGCACCCCAACTCGAACGGCTCGGTCTGATCAAACCTTTCTGTAACATATCACTAACTTGATTAGATAGATCCAACATCTCCTTTGGTGCTAGTCTACGAGTAGGTAACACGATAGGCTTTAACCTAACCAATGCGAAATTCTATCTCCTAATGAGGTGGTAAACCCGACAGCTCTTCGAAGACATCTGCAAATTCCCGAACAATAGAGATCGAACCCAACTACTCCTCTGCCATATAAAGAGAATAAAGAAAACTAGTTATAAGCGAGCTAGGCTCTTTACAAGATATTAGCATCAACTTTCTTCATTTCCTCGTCAATAACACAGTCCGCTCAACACAATCCAGGACAACATGGTTTCGAGATAACCAATCCATCCCAAGAAGAACATCAAAACCTATAAATCACAAAACATACATATCGCAGGGGAAGAGCTGGTCAAAATAATAAATCAGAATTCCTAAATAGATCATACAAAAATTGGTTGTGCCCCTAATACGGTCCAACACACAAATAGAATCTAAAGCCATAGCTGGCTCAAGTTTCAATCTATCAACAACGATACTAGATATGAAACTAAGAGAAGCATTAGTATCAAATAAGACATGAACTGGAATGCCAAAAATAGATAGAATACCTTCCGGAACATGCTCCCTTTTGTAGTGGCAGAAGTAGAAGGTGCTGAAGCTAAAGATAAAAATCAAGGCTACTACCCCTTCCGGAGCATCGGATAGTCTCTAGCAAAATGACTTGTCTTATGGAAGTTACAGAAACACTAACTCGAAGCAAATTATGGTTTGGTCGTCTGTGGCTCTAGCTTTGGTACCTTAGCCATAGATGCCCTAATTAACGGCGCTTTAACCACCCGTCCTCGACCAACCAATGTACAGTTCCGAACAAGATGCTCCTTCTTCCCATATTTGTAACAAGCCAAAACAAAAACATCTCTCGACAACTAAAACTTCCGCTTGTTGTCCCCAGATTGTGCAAAAATAGAGGGCTTCGGTGCTAAGCTTTCAAATCTCAAAGCCGCATTCACCAAGGCCACAAAAGACCCCATGATGTGATTAGTCATGTGCCATTGAAACTCGAGGAACATACCTTCTACAAACATCTCATTCTTCTTGAAAGGCGTATCTACTAACCCCAACCCAAAACGAGATAAAGTAATGAACTGGTTCTCATCCTCCACTACAATCATGGCCCCCCACTTTAGATCCAAGGAGCTTCTAAACAACAAAGTCTTCCTGGCTTCCTGGACAAACTTTATTTCAAAACCTCCTTAAATTAGGCCCAAGAGAAGTCTCTCTCTTGGACATAAGCTGTAATAGAACTCTACCAATTCATAGCTACATCTATCAGATGTCGCGACACCAACTGACATCTCATTGCATTATCCAGCTCCATTTTCGAATATACGATCACACAATCTAAGCCAAGGCTGAACCTCTATGATTGTATCCAAGCTACTAAACTTCTTACCCCCTATGCCTCTTATAATCATGACAAAGCAAAGCAAAGCAAAACTCATCAGAGGCCTGACTTGCATGACCTCCTCTATAATATCCACCCTCGGCTCCTCGACAGGAGCAACATTTCTCGATGCTCGACTTCCACCATTCATGACAGTACTACCCCAACCACCTCTACCTCCTCGAGAATTGGCGGTTCTAGCACTCATGGTTTGTACTACCTGAATATAGCAGAATATATTTAGGATATGAAAGGATAGAGTTATTTCAAAGAAAGAGTTTATTCCTAAGGAAAATTTGAAAAAGGGTATAAGTTTATAGAAAAATACAAATACGCTTTCGTATATATAATACACTCGACTCATTCTAGGGTGTCGCTTACCCTATCTTTAATGAGCCATACCCAACCAAATCCAAGATGTTCGCTCAAAATCGAGCTCTGATACCGAATGTAATGACCCGACTTTTCGATCCTCGAATGTCAACACTAATGATGTGCACGTAAATTTGCATATTTTTACTACCATATTTTATCGAATTAAACTAAATATATGATCATATTGGGTATTTTAACACGTTTAAACCAAAATTCAAATTATTTTCAAATCATCATTTATTCATCTTCATTTAGAGGCAAAATGGACATTTTTGTGTGTTAAGTAATTTGAGACAATTCACTTATGCATTTTATTTTTATTTATAGGAAAATGATGGAAATTAGAAGAGGCTTAATGTTTTAATGCATGCACACAAGAGAAGGAAGCAAATGAAGATGGAAATGATTCATTTCATGCATCATGGAGGACCCCACCTACCCACTTACCATGATCCCCTCTTAAGAGCTAATACACATGATTAAAGCTACATGCACATTTAAATGGAGGGTTATGCTAATGCTAATGATTACTTGGAGGTTACATTTCCTAAGAGGGTAGTTTGAGTAGTTCCCAAAAAAATGGATTAGGGTTTTAAACTTGTATAAATACCCCTTATGTTTCATGTAAAGCTCTCTCTTCTTTAGCCTCTTAGTTTAGGAAAATAAAAGAAAGCTCTCTTTCTCTTTTCATGGCTACTTAGCCATTTTCTTTTTATGCAATTTAATACATGCTCTCTTCTTTTACATGCTTATTTACTTTCATGTTAGTAGTGTAGATCTACATTTTATGCAAGTAGATTAGTTTGCTTTCCTTTTGCTCTCTTTTTTCTCTCTTTTTCCTCTTGTTTGTTTAATGCTGTTTTATACATTTGTTGATTTGATAACAAATATGAGAGGTTAATCCTTTCAATTTAGGGGTAATGAAGCTCTCTAGTATGTAGATCCAACATTTTGATGTTTATGCTCTCTTTTGTGCTTAAATGAAATGTTTGGAAGTGGTTAAATTTTTTTGTCTAGATTTGAATTTGATAGCCTATGTTGTTGACACCAAATAGGCTATGCTTAAACAATCACAAACAAATTGCCTCTTCATCTAAATATGATTATGGCAAAGAAGTGAATGTTGAAATTGAAATTTGATGGCCTATATTTCTAAATAATAGTTAATAGGCCATGCTTAAAATAGATTTTGCTTTCAACTTTGTTGTCATATTTGATGAAAGATAAAAGTGTATTAGTGGTTGTGTTATAGTTTGATGACTTATGTTGGGCTAATTAATAGCACAATTATGCCATACTTATGATAAGCACATCAAATAATTACACTAATGACAAGAAAAGAGAGGTCATAACTTCATTTTGTTGATTTATGTGATCTAGAGAGTGGAAATTGCCTCTAAATTGCCTTCACACTCTCATATTTTTGTCACTTTCTTTTTGTCAATATTCTCATTTACTAGCTTAAACAACTCTCAACTTTGGTTAGTTTGATTGAATATGAAATTTAAATCAACAATTCTCTACGGATCGACCCGTACTCGCTACGAACTACGATAGTATGCCGTGCGCTTGCGGTAATTTAATTTAAAATTCGTTCGACGGTTTTCTTAACCGATAGAATTTTCGTCTACGGACAAGTTTTTGGCGCCGTTGCTGGGGAATTGTCTTGATTTTAATTTTCTATTCTTCGAATTATTTTTCTTTGATTTTTGTGTGTTTGCATTTAAAAAAAATTGTGTTTGTTTGATTTTTGTTTGCATTTTGTTGTGTGCTTGTTTTCTAGATTAATTTGCTTTTGCATTTCTGTTAAAAAAACATAGACAAGATCGTTTCAGAAAAAAATATTCATTTTTGCTTTTGTGTTATTACTATTTTCTATCTTCTTACGGTGCATTACATAATCTCTGTTGTTTACTTCATAATCACAACAACCTTATTTCTCTGTTGCATTTGTGCATTACATTTGAGGCATTTGTGTTGTTTCCCCTGTCATTCACTTCATCACATTCTCTGCAATTCACCCCTTCCCCCTGTCACATTTCAACAACAATCAGAAAACAACTTTCACATTCTCTAGTCCCCCATTCCACTGCTCCGCTTCGTCGAACATCATAATCGCACAACCCAAAAACCTAACTTCACAGATCATTCAGTCACCGTCCTCTTATAACTGTGCACCTTGGATACACATCACACCTCTGTGCAAACCACTTCAGATACACCATCCACGAATACTTCATATTTCCTTCATCTCCAACAATCACCTTCAGCTGCCACCTGAACAGCAACTTACCCTCGACCTACCAAAAGCAACCACTGCTTCCTACACGCAACTGCCTATTCCTGCTCCGACCACCTTCAACACTAACTGCAGTCAGTACCACCACCCTGAACAATACAAAACTGACCAACACATTCAACATTCACCAATTCACTCACTTGCATACTTGCGGCCTATGCTCCACCCCAACTACAACTTGCAACTGTCTTAACCTCCTCTGGCAACCCTGCAACTACCATACTTCACTACATCAAATTACTCTTCACATACATCAAATTCACTACATCAATACTTCACTATATCAAATTCGCCGAAACTGTCATATACATCTGTTGCCTCTTCACATACAGCCTGACATCGGTTGCTACTTACATACTTGCCATCAACACCACTGACTACCCACCTTATCCCCTCCACTATCTGGCCAACAACATTTCCATCTGCCCATTCAAACTTCACCACCTCTGCCTTGTACGCAATCGCGATAGTCAAACCACCTTCTCCCCTTCACCCAAATACTGCAAACACCATCAACTCTCTGCAACCACATCGCCTGGCCACACTGCATGTACCTCACTTCAAAATCGACCACAACCGCAACCCAAAATTCCAACTTCCTTAATTTGCCCTTCGCGACTTCAATCAAGCTACCCCAATTTCCTTAGCATCGTGACCTACAAACCATAAATCGCTACCTGATACTCCAACTTCCATGCTGTTACACTCTCCTCAACCAGTCGACTCCCATCAGCGATACTTCTTCAAAAATTCATAATCGAAATCCCCAATTCGACTTAATCCAAACCAGCGTTACCTCCTTCTGAATTGCACTCCTACTCGCCAATTCAATCGCGAAACCAGAGCAACCTATCGCCACCGCCTTCGAATCACTCCATTAACCACCACGACATCGATTTCAATGATCGTGACTTCACGAAAAAAAACACGCGACTTTTCGTTAAGATGGGATTGAGAAATTGAGATTGGAGAATTCAGTGCTTTTCTGTTGAAATCACGATTTCGAAATGAGAATTTGTTTATGTGAATGATGAATTGTGAGGTGCGGTATTATTTTGGTGAAATTGTGAAAGTTCATATTTAAATTGTGAGGTAGATGTTTAAATTTTTATCTGTGATTTAGAGGTTAAAAGTGTGAATTTTTTTTTTAATTTGGGTCGGGCTTGTCCATGTGTTTACTTGTGAGTTAGTTTAAAACAAAAAATAACAAAGAAAAAACAGAAACACAAAAAAATTAAATTAAGTTTTGTTTTAGTTTTAGTTTTGTTTGTTTAGTTTTGTTTTTCTTTAGTTTTGTTTTGCTTTATCCTTAGAGAAAAAAAAATTAATTTTGTTTTCTTTTGTTTCAATTGTTTTTAGTTCCATCCAAACTAAAAAAAAACAAGTTTCAATTTGTTTTGTTTGTTTTATTTTCACTTGTTTGTTTTGTTTTGATTTGATTTCTACTTTATATATATATATAACAAAAAAACAATTGTATATATCTTGTTCTTAATTTCATGTTGCCAAAGCAGATTGGAAAAGTTGCTTTCTTCGCTCAACTGTTGCCAAAAAAAATTTGCTTGCTTATAAAATATTTGTTGCTTCCAACCCTATCTATTGTTTTTATTTATCTTGCATTGTTGTTTGCTTAAATTTTATAAAAAAAACCAAAAAACAAAAAAAAATCATTTGTAGTTGCATTGTTAATACACGTTTAATTTCTGCTTTGCATTTCATCTTAGATTTTAATTAATTATAACGGTTAGAAATCAATAACACTTAATTATATATTGATAATTTGTCCTTTTTCGACAATTTAATTTCTTAGTGTCTAGGCTACGATAGAGCAATAATCAATTACAGATATTACGATGATTCGTAAATATTATACCGAATTATTTCTCTGAAGGTACTTAAACCTTCGGCTGCATTGCTACGATGATTCGTGATGTACCGATAACCTCTGTCCGTTACCTGGCCGAGAACTATCTTGTTGATTTAAGACAAAGTGTGATTATACAATTTTAGGTTAGGAGCTAATTTGTAATTAAACCCTTGCATTCATTTAGTTGTATTAGTTCATGCATATTTTAAAAAATAAAATTCAAAATCAAGAAACAAAACAAAAATTCGTAAATATTTCTTAACTTAGTTTTAAAATACTTTGAATTTTTTTTTTCAAACAAATCAAAAATCCAAAAAAAAATTTACTTTTAGAAAAAAATCTTTTCAAAAGCAAAAAAAAATTGAAAACCCCAAATACAAAACAAAATAAACAATTTTCCATTTTGAAAAATAAATTCTATTTGATAATATTTTTCCTTTATAAAAATAAATAAATAAACATTCATGAAAATGTCTCTATTTCCCTACTCACTTGAATTTTACAATAGTTGTGAAAATCAATATAATCCATATGATTTCACACAAAACTCTTATGGATATTTCAACAACAATTATTGTTTAAACGATTCGAATTTTGAACCACAAAATTTTCAAAATAATGGTCAATCCTCAACTCTTGAAAAGTGTATTGAAACTACTGAATCTTTACTTGAACAACAAAATCAAATGAATGGGCTGTGTAATTCATATTGCAATAACTCGAGTCAAGGATTTCAAAAGTTGAATTCAATTCAAAATTCAAATGATTTTGATTATAATCCATGCCAATACAACTTCGAACTCCAAAATGAATTTCATAATCACAATGGAAATGTGAATCACTTTTCAAATGATTTTGGCAATGGGAATAGTTTCAATTTTGGTGCAATTGACAATCCTTGTTCTCAACAAGTCCAAATCGAAAATCCTCAAGTTAATAATTATAAATTGGATTTTGTTGAACAAATGAACGAAATTTACAATGATCACATGGATTTATTGTTCAAAACATATATGAAACAACGTGAAAAACAAAACCAAATCCCAACGTGTGACGAGTCGAGTAATAATCCATCTTTCACCACAATTGGGGATTTTCAAATAACAACTTTTGAAATTGAAAATGACAACCTTAATGAAGTTGTTGAAAATACGATAATTGAGCTGGATTTCAATTCTTTTGAGGGTGAGAAACTCGATTTGAGATTCAATCTTCCTTTCTCCGATTTTGAAAATTTGAATACAACAACTTCGAATTTTGAACAAGATATACGCAATGAAATTGTTGGTAATATAACAAAGGAAGACGAATTTAATGAATATGAATTTTATGGACTTTTCAAAGACGAGTTATTGAAATCCGAAGGGGAAGATTTAAATCACCATTTTGATTTTGAAAATCGATAATTCTGAAGAAGTTTTCAATGATAAGCTTGAATTTCAATTTGGTGAAAATAAACTTGAACTTCAAACAATCATTTTATCTACCCCAAAAATTATCGAAAACAAAACAACTCGTACGATTTTTAATAAAACGACATTCGTTTTTCCAAATCAACATTCAACTTTGAAATCTTTTATGGTTTGGTTTTTCGAGCTTAAGCTGTGTCTCACATTCTTGACGAGACAAATGAATCGGTCTTTGGAAGACCGTTTCATTTACTATTTGACAATATACTTTCTGAACTCTTAAAAATAATAATCTTTTCGTTTTTATGTAAATATAGGTCATCTTTTTATTTTTATTTTATTTTTCTCCTTTCACTTGGTTTGACTGTGGGGACACAGTCAAATCAAGTGTGGGGGGAGTCTCATCATTTTCATTTTCAATTTTTCATGGTTTAATTTTGCATTCTCTTTCCAAAACAAAAGAAAAAACTCAAAAAATTAAGAAAAAAAAACACAAAAAAATTTAAGCATTTTGATTTATTTTTAAAGAAACACTATAGGATAAGTATAAGATTTTGGTTATTAAATTGAAATTTTTAAAAATTTATTTGTCTCAACAACAATAAAAATAAAGTTTGATTACAAATAACGATGATTTAACTGGTATATAGGTAGGTTCATGGTGATAATTACGAAGTATATCCTAATTGAAAATCTTTGTTTAATAAAAGTAGTGAATTTTAAGTATAGGATATAACATTTTTTGTCTTCTAAGTTAAATGGTGCGAAGATGATTTTGAAAAACTCTCTTTTTAAAAATATATATATATATATATATATATTTGTATATATGTATATACTTTTTATTAACACCTAGAGTCATGTGTTCACACTCGTGTGTTCACACTCGTGTGTTCACACACCATGCTCTGTACCCTTCTCATGTAAGCCCGAAAGGCAGTGCATGATCGGTATATCTAGCCTTAGTTTATCTGAGTTAGGTGTGTGTATATAAAAAAATTCTTTTATTAATAACGCCCACAGTCGATAAGTGCTTACACTTGTGTGTTCACTCGCCACGCTCTGTATTCTCCTCACATAAGTCCACAAGGCAGTGCACGGGTAATATATCTGGCCTTAGTTTATCTAAGTTAGGCATATGTAAATATTGTAAATATCAATAAAATTTTCAAAAAAATAGTGAGAGTAAGCAAATGAAATCCAAGCACTATTTTAACTTGTTTGATTTAACTTGTTATTGAAAAGAAATGAAAATACCACTTTGATAAACTTTGATAATCAACTAAGAATCCATTTCATAGTTACACTGTGTTATCAACCGAAACAACGAGTTAAACTATAGTCTATTTGTTATGATAACTTGATTTTTGTTGGATGTTTTGACGAGTAAATGACTTAAATTTTCATGATAATGACCAAAACCTATATTTAACTTATATGTTTCGATTTAAAAGTAAATCCTTCATTTGTAAACATTTTCAAAGACTTACATTCATCTCTTTGTAAATAAATCTTGCATTTTGTAAATATTTTCATATCGCATTTGGATTTTGTGGGTAGTATCCGCTGAAATCCCTCACGAGACAACACTCATCCTACTGGGGACACCCAGAGGATTAACGACTTGTTGCATATGCTCAATGCAATCGTGCTCCATACGAAAACGGATTTATCATAGTTTTTAGTTTATTCGAGGACGAATAAAAAGATAAGTGTGGGGGTATTTGATGTGCACGTAAATGTGCATATTTTTACTACCATATTTTATCGAATTAAATTAAATAAATGATCATATTGGGTATTTTAACATGTTTAAATCAAAATTCAAATTATTTTCAAATCATCATTTATTCATCTTCATTTAGAGGCAAAATGGTCATTTTTGTGTGTTATGTAATTTGAGACAATTCACTTACACATTTTATTTTTATTTATAGGAAAATTGATGGAAATTAGAAGAGGCTTAATGTATTCATGCATGCACACAAGATAAGGAAGCAAATGAAGATGGAAATAATTCATTTCATGCATCATGGAGGACCCCACCTACCCACTTACCATGATCCCCTCTTAAGAGATAATACACATGATTAAAGCTACATGCACATTTAAATGGAGGGTTATGCTAATGCTAATGATTACTTGGAGGTTATATTTCCTAAGAGGGTAGTTTGGGTAGTTCCTAAAAAAATGGATTAGAGTTTTAAACTTGTATAAATACCCCTTATGTTTCATGTAAGGCTCTCTTCTTTAGCATCTTAGTTTAGGAAAATAAAAGAAAGCTCTCTTTCTCTTTTCATGGCTACTAGCCATTTTCTTTTTATGCAATTTAATACATGCTCTCTTCTTTTACATGCTTATTTACTTTCATGTAAGTAGTGTAGATTAACATTTTATGCAAGTAGATTAGTTTTTTACTTTCTTTTTGATCTCATTTTCCTCTTGTTTGTTTAATGTTGCTTTCTACATTTTTTGATTTACTAACAAATATGAGAGGCTAATTCCTTCAATTTAGGGGTAATGAAGCTCTCTAGTATGTAGATCCAACATTTTGATGTTTATGCTCTCTTTTGTGCTTAAATGAAATGTTTGAAATTGGTTAAGTTTTGTTGTTTAGATTTGAATTTGATAGCCTATGTTGTTGACACCAAATAGGCTACGCTTAAACAATCACAAACAAATTGCATCTTCATCTAAATATGATTATGGCAAAGAAGTGAATGTTGAAATTTAAATTTGATAGCCTATATTTCAAAACAATAGTTAATAGGCCATGCTTAAAATAGATTTCGCTTTCAACTTTGTTGACATATTTCATGAAAGATAAAAGTGTATTAGTGGTTTTGTTATAGTTTGATGTCTTATGTTAGGCTAATTAATAGCACAAATATGTCATACTTATGATAAGCACATCAAATAATTACACTAATGACAAGAAAAGAGAGATCATAACTTGATTCTGTTGATTTATGTGATCTAGAGAGTGTAAATTACCTCTAAATTGCCTTCACACTCTCACATTTTTGTCACTTTCCTTTTGTCAATTTTCTCATTTTCTAGCTTAAACAACTCTCAACTTTGGTTAATTTGATTGAATAGGAAATTTAAATCAACAATTCCCTACGGATCGACCCGTACTTGCTACGTACTACGATAGTATGCCTTGCGCTTGCGTTAATTTAATTTAAAATTCATTTGATGGTTTTCTAAACCAATAGAATTTCCGTCGACGAACAACTAAATACATCCACGGTATTCATGCCGCGCTCCCATGCTGAAAAGATAGATAGCTAGGGTAAAATAAAAAAAAAGGAATATAACAAGAAAGAAAGAACACTGCATCAGAATCTAATAGCATAACGATAATATATAATATCAAAAGAACGGTACAAAAGATTGCTCCAAATACAGAAATTTTAGGGTTACAAAACCTAAGTACCATCATCAGCCTGGATAGTTATAACTGCCTATCCTCATAATGCTTATATGTACATACATAATACAGTGCAACAGAAATAGAAATAGACAGATAAAAGAAGCTACCAGCCCGCCTCCTGAACTCTAAAGCACCCAAAGTAAAACCTGCTTTACTAAGCCTATTCGAAAGAGTACGTGAGGAATTTAGGGAAAATAAAAACCATGCGTCAGAAGTAAGTCTGGCATAAGAAAACTCAATATACATAAATTCACGTAACAGTAATAAATGAGACCATATGGATTCCTATAATGGTTTTCCCTTCAAAAGAAACCAACTATTCATCAAGTTTAATATAGTGATATAATAGATCATGTCTAGAGTGAAGAATATAAATCATACCAAATAGCTATTAATGCTTACAATGATCACACCACAACATATTGAGGGTACAATCAAAATCGCTAAAGTACATTCACATATGGATTTTTCCATGGAGATCTCTCGTTCAAGCTGAATTCTATCACCTTCATAAGGGTCAAGGACTACCTCTGAGCATCGTATATCTCTTGATAAAATATAACTCTAGGTAAACATAGATGGTTCATGCCCTAACACGTGATCCCACATATATCAACTCCCGGTACCAACATCGATATGCATACTCTAGATTTGGAGTTGATATATCCTATCGCGAGTTAGATAAACCCTAGGCTATGAGGCCTACTCTATTTTTTGTCATTTCCAATGTCGAGGTTACGTTCGAAACCTTACACATGAGTCTTCATCACTCGAATAGAACATGAATCCAAAATGGATTCCAGCATCTTGAACAGATCATGAATCCTTACATGGATCCGAGCATCTTGAACAGATCTTAAATCTTCAATAAATTCCATCATAAGTCCTCCAATGAATGCTAATGCTAACCTCTCCTTTGGACTTAACATTAGGATAAACAGTTTAACTCTGTAACATTCCACCTTACAACCGCTTCCAAAATGTAGACTCATATACTAGTTTTGAAGTGGTATTCGGTAAGTAAAACACTTACTGATCTCGGTCTCTTCAAGTCTAATTCGATGATTTTTTGGTAAAATCAATTTTGATTCTTTCAGAAGTAAACAAACTATATAAAGAGGAGTCTTCTCCGAGGGATCTCGTTTATATAAGTTCTTAAAGCTAGAGATGTGTCATACCAATGCTCCTCATGAGAGTTCTCAAAGGGTATGAAGCCGATGAAGCTCTTAGATACTTCTTAAGTTATGTTTGGTCAACTTCGACAGTCGACTATCTAGTAAAAACAATCGCTTATACAAATCAAGGTCTGTACACTTAACACATTCCGACATTCCAATTTATACAATCCCTTGGTTAAGAGTGAAGCCATGTAAGTTAGACCACTGGTTGCATATTAAAGCCTTGCCTATACACTTCATTTTTGACTCTCGCAGATAGACAAATTTACCTTGTGGGCATTTAGTGTTAATTATAGTACTAATGAATTCCATAAACGAGTAAGTAATCAACAAGATTAACATGTTTCCGACATTCCAACTTAACTATTCCTCTGTCAAGAAGGAAGTCAGTAGGTTACAACATTATTGCTTCCATCCCTACTTAGACATCAATCTTAACTCTCATAAGTAGAGAAGTCTATCTCATTGTATTTTAGTATCAATCATAGTTAATTACTTTTCAAACAAATAACAAAACATGATTTAGCCACTAAGTAATTCCTAAGCCTTTTTGAAATCATTTATTTATACTTTTAAAAATGCTTTAAAATACTTTAGAATACTTATTATAGGTTTTAAAACATTTTCTCAAAATATTACTTTAAGATAACAAGTTTACAAAACACTTTAATACTTTGGAAAACCATGTTTTCCTTATATTTTAAAAGTAAACCCTCTTCTTTAAAAATTCATAATTAATTCTTAAAAATACTTTAAAATTCAAAACCACTTATAAAATTTTCTAATCTGAGTTAGTAAACACTTTTAAAAAGAATTAAACAAAATACTTAAATTTAATATATTTTCAAATATTTAAAATCCAAAACAAAGGCTAAAACAGGGCATTTTTGCTCAAGTGTAAGTTTGGCCACTTTTCGATATGTTACTCAACTTTTTGACATTCAAAATTTTTATGCAAGCAATCATACATATAAAACATCACAAATATGGCAAGAAACCCCTTAGATCTCTCTACAAAGTTCCATAGAAATTTCTGAACAAAAGGAAATTCTTAAATGCATCTATAGCGACTATCGCTATAAGAGCACTTCCAAATCCAAGTCTAATTCAAACTTATATTCAACGAAAACCTATGTGCTTTGTTTCAAGGCTATGCTACAAGTCCAAAAGTCCATACATATGGATTATATATGCTAGTTTCTTTCAAAGCAAGAATAAAATGAATATTACAAACATATACCAATATCACAACATATATTACTATCCATTCACGCATCATATATATTCAAACACAAGCATATATTGTTAACCCAAATAGTGGATCAACACCCTAGATTGAGCGTGAAAGCACCAGCCTTGTTCTTACAAAGCAATAATATAGAGAATAAATATAGAAGAAGCAGAAATTGAAAGGAGACAAGAAGATTTTTATAGTGGTTCGGCTGTTAATGAAGCCTACGTCCACTTTATAGTTTTTATTATTGACTGATTGCTGCTACAATGTGAATTGGATTACAAAATTGTTGAATATCCTTGATTAGACTAAGTCCTCAATGCTGAAGTTTACTGGAGAATCACAGTAAACTCCTTGGATGACTGTTGTGAAGGAGGAGAAGTGTAAAGAAGGTTTCCTGCAGAGCTTCAGCAGCCAGTCCCCCGGATCCTTTTTATGTTGCAGGTAGGAGAGTATTCATAGAGGTTGGAGAGCTACCGGGCCAAGCCTTTTTGCCAGATGATTTCAAATGACCATAGGAAGGCATACTACGAATTACATCGCGAACCGAGCTAAACCGATGGATCACTAGCGATCCATAGCTCTTGGTTCGATTGTAACTCAACAACTTGGGCCACTTCCCTTCGCCTTGTTCCTTAAAGACCATAGCAACCTGGTGAGAATGCCTGGCTCGTTGGCGATCCATAGTATATGGAACGCTAGTGGTCCATATACTTAGCCAGTTTCTGGACTTTGTCTTCTGGGTAGCATTTGTTGTCTCGTGTTGGTGTTGTCCATGTAGTTTTGTAGCATGTTGCCTTGCCTTGACAACGGTCTGCTTACTAGTTTCATTAACCTGTTGATTGAATTGATGGATGTTTGCCTCTTGATTTAACTATCTTGAAACCCCATCAAACTTAGCCATTGTTCTTAGAACACACATTGGATCATGATGCGAGAAAATCGATGGACCCATGAGCAAATACCATGGATCTCTAGCAATCCATGGGCTATGGATCGCTAGCGATTCATATCCTTAGTGTATTTTTGCTTTTTTACTTTTCTGACTTCTCTTGGCTTGCTGTACTAGTCCTTTTGGTTGGGTCTTGAGCAATTTTTACTCAACCAAGTTGTTCCGACTTCCTTTGGATTCTGCTGGGTTAAAAACCCGTACAACATTTGCCCCCCAGAGTATGTCTTCGTTGAAAACAAGGCATGCTCTAGAAGTAATTGCTTTCTAGTTTCTGCTTGTCGAGTTTTAAGTAATCGTGTTAGGGCCACACGAATTTGACTTTGGCTTTTTTGTTGCTTGCCAAGTTTTGGCCTGAACTATCGCTGCTTGCCATAATAGACCAAGTAACTTCTAGAATGCCTCGAAGCGGAACATGGATCTTGCTAGATATGTTCGAGACTGATCGTATGAGATTCGATGGATCGCTAGTGATCCATTGCCGATGGATCACTAGCAATCCAATGACTTAGTCATTTTTCTCTCACGTAATCCCCTATTTAACAACCTCGAGCCGACCTATCTCTCTTCTTTCACTGCAACCCAAGCTTTCTTCCTGCGATTCGAGCTGTCTCCTATGACTCGACCCAACCTTAGACCAAGCCCTAAATTCATCTGATCTATCAATGCTGTCGATCATCCTTCACCAGAGCCCTTTGCCGTTGATTGTCCTGAACCTCGCCACCGCCTTGATTTCAGCCAAGCTTCTTTTAGGTCACCGTCGACCAAACCCTAACTCCATCATTTTCTTCCTTGGATCACCACCAATCCACCGTGGTTGGATCGCTAACTTGAAAACTCCGACTATCTTTTCCTTTTTATCCTTGATTCGAGGTGGGTGATGCTGATTTTGACGTTCATTTAGTGATTCGACGACATAGTGTATTGGTGATGATTATAGCAAAGAGTTCAAGTTAATTGTGATTTAATATAGGAAGAAAGTAAATCGAGTCTTGAGTTCTTCACGAAACGACATTCGGGCCTTGCCCTGGTGCATGACATGTTTTACTGTCTTCATCCATTGAACCAAAAATGACTTGCACCAAGTTACATTGCCGACATAGCACGATGCATCGCGAATTGGTCTTAGCCTTCCAAAGAATTCAGATTGGTCTTGTTTTTTTTGCATGCTCGGTGTACCTGTGCTGGGAAGAACTTTCCTCATTGCTTCGGACAACGGATCCATTATCGATCATTGATTGATAATGGGTAAGTGTAGCAGAAGTAATTCCAAAAAACAATATGAAAAGTTCTTTTCCCTCTCCACTACGAGTGAGCTATCTACACGGAATAGAGCGTTTGTAGTATTTAGAGGCACCGAGTTCACCCCCCATAGATAACACACTACACTTGCCCCGGTATACACTTGAAATTCGACATGTCAGCGTGAATCGGTATCTTTTCAAAATTCAAGTGTTATAGGGGATTTTTTAGTTAAAGATAGAATTACCTGACTGCTTTGGGTGCAAGTCTTTTTGTTTAGAATGAAGTACCATATTATCATCGTAAGTCCAGCGGAGGAAGCCCAGCACTTTCAGAAGCTCAATCATCATCTGTCGCCCCTTCCTCTTCTGCTTCACGACCTGAATACGGTTAGCTAGTCCCAATTGGTCTGGTCGTGGACTGAACTCCGCTGAATTTCAGAATTCTTCTTAACTAGACGGAGAGAGCTTCTTCCGTAATCTCCACCAAGGTTTTGAATAACATCTGCTTACAACACGGCATTTCGGAGGATGACGTGCGCCTCTCGAAGAAGGATGAATTCGCTCATATGCCGCCTCCAGGATATACTCCTTGCCATTGATATATGTGCTTGAACGAAGCAGTGCCCCCTTTCAATGACTTCTTGAGAGAAACCCTTTCGAACTTGGGAATTGCCCCATTCTAGATTCATAACGGCTATGCTACCTTAAATTGCCTGCATGTTCTGTTTATGCGGACATTCAACCATGCTCCGAGTTTTGACGGGATCAGATATTTTCTCTCTTTTAAAAGGAGAGATGAGTGCCCTTCTCTAGTCGTGCTTGAGGCTTAGAGGAATCGCAAAATCATGTTGCAGCTGTAGAGCAATTTATCTCAATTCAAGACTCAGTACTTCTTCGCTAGATGTCCCAAGGGTTCAATCGCCTTTGGACAACGGGGGTAAGTTCTCTTCCTTACTTATTGAGTTTCAATATGTTGCTATGCGATTTCTGACAAGTCAAAATCTTCCTGCAGTTATTCCAAAACCAAATAAAGACCCATCGCTTGACCAAACTTTCCATACCCTGAAGCCTGTAGATGCCGAGGAAAGATCGGTTAAGTTCTTGCCAACGGATGAAAAATTGCTTCGGTATGGACTGTTGCACTCAGGGAGATCTACCATAGTGGTTGAGGTCCCGTCTCCTTCTCGTTCTAGAATACGAATGTGCTCTACTTCTTCATCCCACGGTTCTGAGGAGGGCGTTTTTCTGGAAAAGGAAGGCTTGTCTGGTGAATCGTTTGAAGAGACTCATGGGGGAAGAGATGTCTTGACCGAAGCGAGCCATTCGGCCAGAATACCCCCGATTCCGGAGGAAGGGGAAGAAGAGTTCAAATAACGAGAAGGCAAGGCTATAATGGTAATGGAAAAAGAGGAGGGTGAAGTTGAGAGTAGCAATAGCTATGATTCCTCCTCTAGTGATGATGATTTTGACGCGGGTTCTAGTGACGAAGACTCTGAATCATGTATCGAGACTCTGAGGATGAGTCCCGTTATTCAGAACTGGCCCCCTCAAGAGACCTCCAATAAAGATGCTGCCCCAGAAGTCAAGCGACGTCGGGATTCCCCGATTAAAGATGCCGGCATGGACTTTGGGGGTTTGAGCAACGTATACATCGATTTTGATGAACTTATAGGGGAGGATTTCAGATTCGAAGAAACATCTCCTCGTCTAGGCCATGTTATGCCCGAAACCAGTCCAATTTCTACCAAAATGGCTGCCCAATCCAGTTTGTGACGTCATTTCAGGCCCCTCCAGACACATTACACGTTTCACTAGGGTCACACTCACTTATACACAATTATTCAAGCCTATTGTCTGTTCCTAAATCTCTTTATCTATTCTTCATGTCAAGCACCATGAGAGGACGCGGTCTTTATGATGATCTTGAGGAGTTCACTGATTCACAACGCTGTCGAAATGATCCTCCAGCCGTTATCAGCCTCGTGAAACATAGGATGAATGGAGAAGACGGAAGGATTCAGAGGCTGAAGCTCGTTGCCGAGATGAGAGGGAACAAAGTCGAATGTACAAAGGCGGTTACGAGAAAAGAAATACTTTTGATAAGCGAGAGGAACCGTCCAAAATGTCAAAGGTCGATTGCAGTTCTCATTCTTTAAAGCAATAGGCCTTCGCCCTAGCCCTCGCTTTAGTTGGTCTCGAAGTTCCAGTTGCTCCTGTTCATATTCCATCTTCATCTCAAGTTCCATCATCCAATGTGGTGCTTGCCCCTGGTTCTTTACGCCCTCACCGGAGATCGGCCTATGTTCTTCCGTCTGGTCCTCCTAAGCTTGAAGCAGCGCTCCCATGATGGTTTTTAAGAGGGGTTAAATTTGATCGCGATCTTTGTCCAGTTCGTAAAGATTCATATATGCCCAACCTTTAAGCAATCCAGAGTGATTTGGAGCAAACCGAGGGATGGGAAAAACTATGCAAATAGCTGGCGGATACAAATGCAATAACTACCAAGAAATCATCTCCTTTAAATCGGAGAAGGATGACTTCGAGAAAGCGTTGGTGGAACGCGATGCCAGAATTGAACGACTGGTAGAAAAGGGATGCAATGCTTCGGGAGAGTAAAAATAGTGTCGGCTTGCTGAAAGAGGTGAAGGAGGCTAATGAGAAAATAGAGATCGTCTATCGGGATGAAATTAAGAAGGCCTATGTAAAGGAAATTAAGTTGAAAGAGGAGCTCGAAGCTCGCAACACGATTATCGAAGCCCAAAAGAAGACTATCATTGACCACGACAAGATTGTTGAAGGGCATAACAAGGCAATGGTGGAGTATGAAGGGATTGTGCTATCTCATGATAAGACTATCTGATCAAGCCCAGACGATTGCCCTACTCCAAGAAAGAGTTGCACAGCTTAGCACCGATAAAACTCATGTTGAGGTTGAAAAGGCCGCCATTACGGCGAATTATTTGGAGCGACAAGATACCTTCGAGAGGAAAATGGAAAAGATGGATGATACCATCTTAAACTTCTACGTCAACTCCCTGTTGCATTAGGGGAGTCTCAGTTACTTGGGACTCAAGTTCCCGCACACTTTCGTCGTGGTTTGGGAGGAAATTTTAACCCGTTTCTGAGATAGCGGGGTTGTCTACAATGAGCGGGAGCTAGAGAACGCCTATGTTAATAAGGAATCAAAGTAAGCATTGATAGAAGGCTCGGAAATTCTATGAATTTAAAGGGAATAGGAAGTTGCTGATGTTGCTACTGCAGCAACTGTCAAAACATAGTCGGAGCCCCTTGTTTCCAGACCTGGCAAATCATCGAGGCATCATCGCGATCCATTGGCAAGTTCTGGGCCTGAAGCTTCTCCGCAGATTGTGCAACCGTCTAAGGAAGGAGAAGGCGGTGGATATGAGATCAACATTCTCGATCACTCCTCTAGTGCAGGTAACCTTCTTGTTTCTCCCGAGTTCGAGAATTTTTAACTTACGCCGCAAGAGCAAGATGAACTTAATGCTTTCATTTTTGATCTTATAGGTCCGTCCTCCTTACCCGTTGATCCACCTACTTCCTCAATTCCCGGCCCTATCACTATTTCAACCACTTTCGTACTTGTCTCCATAGTAGCTATGGTTGTTGTGTCTATGTCCAACTCACAACCGGGGCCGGAGTCTGAGAAAATTGCTGCATTACATTGTTTGGATGAGTCTTCTGTATCTTTGGAGGGCGACGTCATGGTAGCCGAAGCTCAGGAGCAGGAGGTACAGATTGAGTAGCCGCGTAAATCCGAACAGCAACTGGTTGCCGCCAAGAAAGAAAAAGTTGAAGCGATAAAGTCCTCGAAGAGCCCTTGCAAATATCAGAAGCGTAAAGCAGAAGGGGAGTCCTCTGAGAAAGTTGGAGAGCAGGGAGGAGATGTTGGCACTGAGGAGGTAGTTGACATCACTGGTAGCGACACTACCCCTGGTCGGGATCCTGAATATAAGCCAAAACTTCCAACTAAAGGCGGGAAAGGGAGCGACGAAAAGAGGCGTTGAGACGTCCGGATGACAGTGGAGCTGACTTTGGAGGCATTTTGTTTGTTTCATTCAATTGCAGAGTCTACACTTACTGCTTTTGTTATAGCATCTAAACTTTTCTTTTTTTGGCCGGTATTGTGTGGGAACGGCCCCCACATTTTAACCTTGTACAAACAAAAAAGTTATAAGTAACACATTGCGGACATTTTGATTGTAACTGAAACACCCCATACCCCTTAATATACCCAAAAGGATACATTAAAAGACGTGGTGCGTTGTAGGTATAACTAAAGCTAACAGAGACACAAGATAAAAATAGATAAAAACAACGGAAACTTAAAATAATAACTTAATTAAAACATAACTTCATAGTTGCTTCATAAATAAGTCAAATACTAAGTACCACATACATGTCTAAAAATCCAATATGTCTCATGAAACAAAAACTCATAGTCTCAAAAATCAAAGTACATAATATCCCTCATAATAAGCCAGTACATAGAAAGAACAAAAGCTGAAAGAAAAGAAATACATGGTAGCAAACTCCTCCAAGAAATCTCCATGCAACTGCATTCTACTGTCCTCTCCCTTGATTGCTTAAGGTGGGGGAGGGGAAAATAGAGGAGTGGGTCAAACTAAAAGTTTGGTAAATTAAAGCAATTACTAGAGTCTTTAAGTAAAGTAAAAGTAATAGACTCTACAACAGTTCTAGTATATATATAAGAAACAAAGGAAATAGGAAAGAGATAACCTGGAAATAAATACAATTAACTATAAGATAGGTTAACTTTGATTGTTTGCATTTGTTCTTGATAGCTGCTTTGATTAGGATGAATTCCTAATCCTATAATTAGGCTGAATGTCTAATTCTATCCTTCGATCAGCCTGCTACTCCATAGACTTTACTGCGGACCAGAGACTAGGTAACTCCCTACACAGCAGCAAATGATATCTACGAAAGATGCACAAATCAACCACCACTGTGGTCCAGATGATACATAGCTCCCTACATAGAAGGCAGTGGTGTCTACGAAAGACACACATACTAAGCGCTTGGAACTCATAGTGATTACTGAGCACCAAAATGGAAGTCGCATGCATAACTGCCACCATGCCCATGCTACCTTTTGCTCCACCTATTGGGTCTTCTTATTACCTCAAACTCCAGCATAAGCGTGCCCCTCGTCTCACTTCAGGCTAATGTTAGACCACCATGTGTCCTTAGAAAATAGGGGAAATGCTGTTGGTATTGTCCCATCATCCAAACAATATCTAGTTGCACCTCTTATCCAAATCACCCGTGATTTGGAATTCTAATTGACCAATCACTACCATTTTTAGCATAAGCGTGCCCTTGTCTCACTTCAGGTTAATGTGAGACCACCATTTTGTCTAATAGGGAATGCTATTTGGTACAGGTCCTACTTTCAACTTTGCTTATTAACTTAGGTAAATTATTTAAATAAGCCTTTCCACTTTTCTCTACTATCTGTGCTTATTAATTTATCCTAAGTCTTAAAATAAGCCTTATTCTGTTCTTTTTCTTATTATAACCTAAGTTATAATCATGCTTATTACTTAACCCAAGGTCTAAGTGTGAAAATAAGCCTCTTTCATCTTTTACTCTTTTTAGTTATAATTCTAAGTTATAACTAGGCCAATCTTTTTAATTTAGTTTAATTAATGTCATAATTAGGCATAATTTTAGTCCAATTAAGCATAATTTCATTCCAATTCCATTTATATTACAGTCTTTGAAATTTACATTTTATATTCCATTATTTCAGTTTTCTTACAATTTACTCCATATTTGCGTTAATCCTATCCTAATCCATACACGAAGAAGAAGGAGGAATAAAAGAAAACTGAAAATAGAAGAAAATCCAAAGCGTAGAAAGAAGATGTAAATAACGTATAAATAACAGTAAATAAACTAAAATACTATAAATAAACTGTAAATAAACGGAAAAGCTATAGTTAACAGAAATAAACTAAAATTACTAAAAAGAATAGCTGAAAGGAAATAGACTGAAAATAATTCAAAAAACTGTAAATAAACTACTGAAAAGGCTATTCCAAAAATCGTAGTAAAACTACAACTATTGGAAACCCTATTATTTTAAATTACTTAAAAGAAATCTAAAATAATTACAATCACTCACCTCCGGTTCTAAGCTCTTCCTTTTGTCTTCCCAGATCTACTTGGAGTTGTAAAATAATTTAATTTATAACGATTTTCTCCTTGGAAAAATTATTCCGTTTAGGGTCCTTCCGAGAAAGGGGAACCCAATTGGAGAAAACCTAGAGTGAGAAAAAGTGTTAGGTCTAGGGGTCTATTTATAGAGGTAGAAGTGGATCTCAGACCATTGAATTTGGGGATTGAATAGGATGCAACCGCGTCATAGGCTGAATAGATGGACCAGATTGGTCAGAAGAATGCAAAATACGTCATCAATAACCTCTGGAACGTTCGAATGAACGAACGTTCGTTCATTCGTAATTAGCGAGGCAGGTCAATCGGGCGGTTGACCGCCTTGGTGCCCAGGTCGACCGGCCGGTTTATCCGCCCTTTATTTTTTTTCTTTTCCTTCTCGATTTTTGTTTAATTTGTTTCTCGTTCATATTAGCTCGGTTTCTGATGTTCTATATATGGAAATTGACCAAAAAATTACCTCGGACACAACGGTGCAATTCTCATGGCTCAATTCTAATAATTTCACAAACTTATTTTATTATTTAATTAATTAACGAATTAATTATTATGGGTTAAATTTCGGGTTGTTACATTCTCCCCTCCTTAAGGGATTTCATTCTCGAAATCTCTACGGATAAAAGAATGTACTAAATGTTTTCATCCAATTATACAATCAACTACTCAATCATCAACCATTCGTCCATAATCCTTAAGTTTTTCTAATGCAATTTATGATACTTATGCAATTAGTGTAGTGTAAGTGTTCCTAACTAATGCAAAAGATTAGGTGGACCACTGATTCAGTTGACCTCCTTTTATGCAATCATGTCCATGCCATGTATCCAAATAAATGCAAAAATTTCCTAATGATAACTGATAATTCTATATGCGTGCTACAAACATCATCCAAATGCAACAATCATGTGATAAACATCCATTTATAGCAACTATGAAAATAAAATAAAAATGCGCACACATCCATATACATATGCTCTAGTGTCCTAGTTAGGCCGATCCCTAAAGAATAATATTGCCTAGTGTACCTATATGCGTCCATAGCATCCACTAGCAAACACTTGCAGCCACTAGCATACATCATTCATAACATGTTCTATTAACATGTTTACATCAAATCCTACCACCCATTGGTTAAATCCTAAGTTCTACCCTCCCAAAGGATAATAAAGGAAAGAATCTATTCAAAAATAGAAATGGAAAATAGGAAATTCGAAATCTTATTATCAAAGGAATGTGGATACGAAATACGAATTTTCTCCCAATCGGACCAATCCTCCCCGAAGTCTTCTTAACTATGTCGGAACCAAGACAATCCCTCTGTAGACCCTATCCAAAGCGAAGGCGACTTGCACGGTCTTTCATAAAGAGCTTCGAAAGGTGCCACTCTAATGCTAGCTTGAGAACTACTACCTTACGTGAATTCCACTAAAGAAAGATGCTTTTCCCAAGTTCCTCCAAAATCAAGAATATCCATTCTTTACCATGTGTGCCTTACTACCTTACTCATTTCACTTTACTATCTTCTTTAGTCCGCACACATGAATCAACATTCCTAGGTTCTTACTAGTGTCCTATATATTCCACGGGAACTTCTATCATTACTTCCAAAAGTAATCACTATTATCCCTTATATGGTCTTGCACTTTTTCCATTACACCAAGGAAATGATTTCTCTATACTCCATATTTATAAGAGTTTGGTTGGGTATTTATCGTTTAAAAAACTAAGACTTCTAAATTTTCAAAAAATCAAATCCCATATTTTTTTTCTTTTCTTTAAAAAGTGTTATTTTTGAGTTTCTATTAAATTCAAAAATACTTGGTTACTTAACATTATTTCCCAACCTAAAGGGAAAAACTTTCAAATTCTAAGTCCAAAACTTATTCCTCATTTTATTTTAAAGACCATTTCAATTTTCTATAAAATTTGAATTTTCAAACTCTACTTTTATTAAAAACTTACTTACTTTTTCACCAAACCATTTTAAAATATCTTTAAAATATTCTTATGTGTTTTCAAAACATCTTCTTATTACACCTAATGGTCTCATACCTTAATGTATTAGAACTACTTTCTCCTATGAGAAATTATTAACGCCAAAATCTTATATGAACCTTTTAAAAGAGGATTTCATGTTTATGTGAAACTACAAGGAACTTATTTTATATTTTTTGAAATAGGCTATACAAAATATGGTGTTTCCCATACCTTGTATATCTCTTTTGCATATTCCATATAACTTGCACAAAACATTTTTATTGGTTTCATAGAAAATTATACCATTATTCTTTTCATTCCAATAGATTAAAATATGTTTAACTTATATATTAATTTTCTAATATCTAACTTTCGTTTCAGAAAAACTCATTTTCAAAGCTATTTTAATATTTCCATAACTACAAAAACACTTCCATATACTTATTAAAAATAATACGTGTACTTTACAAACCATTTTGTTTCTATACTTAGAAATTACCTTTTAAAATACTTTTTTATTTGGGTTAAAATGGATGTTGCGTAAAACACCGTTACTACAACCCAAAAAAAATACTAGTGTATAGATTCAATTAAATAAATACCAATAAATCTCATATACCTATGTAAAAATATTTCTCTTGGGAGTCACTTACTATAACTATAGTGTTATAGCTTATGCTCCTCTTATTTTTCACGAAAACATTTATTACAACAATAAAAGTTGTAATCTACGTTTTTGATACTTGATACACTCTAGGTTTTTATATTAAAAATCTTTGTTTACTTACAAAGAAACCAGTGAGTTGTATATATACTCCATAATTCTTCAAAAAGAATTTAATTTTTCATTATATAAAAACCAACTTAAATTTCATACCATTCTTCAAAAACCCCAATTTTATTTTCTAAAAGTAATAATGAAAATTTTCAGTTCTAACAATTACATTTTTTTCAACTTTTTAAATTTCAAAATTTTCATTATATTAGGCTTGGCATAAAGTGGATTTTGACCTTACTAACCTAGGAGTACTTTTCTTAAACCTTGGAAATCCCATTTCCTTACTAAAGTCTTTTCGTTAGATTTATTCCAATGTACCACCGTTAAATCCACTTATATGAAACAATTACAATTTCTGCAATTATCTACACATGGACTTTCTTCTTTGCTTATATACTGAATTTTATTGTACATCTTTAACCTTTGCCTACCTCTCTTTGGATTTCCATAATCCAAATCCTAAATTTACAAAACCATTTCTTAAATTCCTACCACGTGTAGACATTCTCTATGCCCCAAGAAATGCACTTCCTTATGCCAAAAGTGATACTCCAAGAACTCTGTCTCCTACTGACGAACACGAAGCATACAAAGAACCTCCTTTAGACAAATAACATGCTCTTCCATACTTCTTGGAAAATACCAAAATGTCGACCATGAATACCACCACGAACTTTATTTTAGGACATCTCTAAAAACATGGTTCATCAAATCTATAGAATAGGCTGGGACATTGGTTAGCCCAAAAGACATAACCAACCACTCAAAGAATCAGTTGTGTGTCCTAAATGCGGTCTTAGCAATGCTGTCATCAGCTACCCTAAGCTGATGAAATCCAATGGCCAGACCAAGCTAAGAAAATACTAAAGAGCCAACTAACTGGTCGAAAAGATCATCTATCTTAGGCAGTGGATAATGGTGAGCTTATTCAATTCTCTATAGTCAATGCAAAGTCGAAGAGAACCACCTGCTTTGGTAGCGAAGACGACTGGCGCTCCCTATTCTGATATGTTTCTTCTGATGAAACCTTTCTCCAAAGCTCACGGATCTGCTTGCTCAATCCCTTCCTTTCCCTTGGTGCCATATGCCCTACGGGTAATGCTACTGGCTAGAAAAATAAATCCTGAAGTCAATCTCTCTCTTAGGGGGGGTAGTCCACTAAATTCCTCAAAGATGTCTGGAAAATCTCTGACGTCAGGAACCGAATCTAACTCTGATGATGATGAATCGAGGGAATAAATGAAGCATAACACAACTGACCCTTGCGGGTCGCAAGAAATCTTGAGAGTCCTACTGATGCATATCTCTAGTCTAACGACTCTCCTCTCGCAATCTAATATAGCTCCATATGTAGATTGCCAATCCATTCCCAAAACCATCCCATACACCGAAAATCCCAAAACATAGGCATCACAGTCAAATTCTACGCCTAGGATAAAAATTTTCAAACCCCTACAAACCATAGATAAGTGTGTCGATCCTCTTATGGGGTTTGAAACAATAATGAGGTCTACTACGAATGATATGTCCAAGTGCAAATAATCTACTAGAGAGCTGGAGATAAAGAAGTGTGATGCTCCAAAATCAAATAAAGTCCGAATGGGAAAATCAGATATAGAAATCAAACATTCAACTGTGACTTTCCTACCTCTATCCGGAATGCTACTGGAAGGTGCTACGTCTAATGCCTGAATCTGCGCAACTGGTGCACTCGCTCCCTGACCAGCTCCCTGGGGACAACTCCTACTCATATGACCGAGCTTCCCGCAAGTATAGTACTTACCTTCATCTTCTCCTTCCTGCAATCTTTGGCAATATGTCCAATATTCCCTCTACTACGGCACTTTATTCCTTTCTTAATCTGCTTCTGAGGACCAACACCTTTCTTCTTCTTCTTATTGTTGTCCTACCACTTCTTCTTTGAACTTTTTGACTTAACCACCTCTTTAGACTCTCCTTCCTTGACTGCATCTTACATTAGCGCCATCTCCACCAAAGACTCATAAGTAGCTCCCATTGGCACGTGAGTCAGCAATAATCCCTGAAGGGGTTGATTCAATCCCTTCGCAAACTTCATAGCTTTCTTATGCTGCGTGTTCACCAAATCCATACCAAACCGCAACAGCTCATTGAATTGATTGATGTATTCCTAAACAGACAGACTCCCTTACTTTGAATTGATAAATGTCTCCAACTTAACACTCTCTTCCTCCCGAGACAGAAACTTCCTATCGAATCGCTCCCGGAATCCATCCCAAGTAATATTCCTTCCCTCCAACTCGATCACCTCCCACCAATAAGATGCCTCCTCCTTCAGCTGCCAAGAGGCTAGCTGAACTCGCTACTGATCATCCAGTCCCAAAAGACCAAAAATCCTCTCCGTGTCCCTAAGCCTTGCTCTCGCCTCCACAAAAGTCTCCTTGCCAGAAAAAGTCTTCCCGCCCAAACTCGCAAAATCTTTACAAAGCTTAGAGAAATTGATGGCGGCAGGTGGGTTGATGGGATTCCCACCCGCTGGTGCAGGATTGGGCGCAGGCCCGTGCACCTCTGGAGTCGTGGCTTGTAAGTACCTACGAAACCAGGCTGGGACTGGAATGCCCTCGGGAAGGTTCGGGGAATCAGTCATTCTATGAAACGAAAATGATAGTTTAGGAAAGAGTCAAAGGGAGATTGAACTGGACTTATGAAGGGATTTTTATAAAAACTCTTTTATACTTAAAATCATTTCTAAAAGTTCTTTTCTGAAAAATACTTTTAAAACAAGTTATTTTGAAAAATATTTTACTTTTAAAAATAAATTTTTTAGGAATCCTGTAACCTTAGGCTCTGATACCAAGTGAAACACCCCACACCCCTTAATATACCCAAAAGGACACATTAAAAGGCGTGGTGCGTTGTAGGTATAACTAAAGCTAATAGAGACTAAGATTCACAAGAAAAAAATAGATAAAAACAACAGAAACTTAAAATAATAACTTAATTAAAACAAAACTTCATAGTTGCTTCATAATTAAGTCAAATACCAAATACCATGTAAATGTCTAACAATCCAATATGTCTCAATAAACAAAAACTCATAGTCTCAAAAATCAGAGTACATAATATCCCTTATAATAAGCTAGTACATAGAAAGAACAAAAGCTGAAAAGAAATACATGGTAGCAAACTATTCCAAGAAATCTCCAAGCAACTGCAATCTACCGTCCTCTCCCTTGATTGCCTAAGGGGGTAAATAGGGGAAAATAGAGGAGTGGGTCAGACTAAAAGTCTGGTGAATGATAGTAATTACTAGAGTCTTTAAGCAAAGTAAAAGTAATAGACTCTACAACAGTTCTAGTATATAAAGAGGAAACACAGGAAATAGGAAAGAGATAAATTTGAAATAAATACGATTAACTATAAGATAGGTTAACTTTGATTGTTTGCACTTGTTCTTGATAGCTGCTTTGATTAGGCTGAATTCCTAATCCTATAATTAGGCTATATTCCTTATTCTACCCTTCGATTGGCCTGCTACTCCATAGACCTTACTGTGGACCAGAGACTAGGTAACTCCCTACACACCAGCCAATGGTATCTATGAAAGATGCACAAAGCAACAACTGTGGATCCAGACGATAAATAGCTCCCTACACAGAAGGCGATGGTGTCTACGAAAGACACATACTAAGCGCTTGGAACTCATAGTGATTACTGAGCACCAGAATGGAAGTCGCACACCTAACTGCCACCATGCCCATGTTACCTTTTGCTCCACCTATTGGGTCTTCTTATTACCTCAAACTCCAGCATAAGCGTGCCCCTTGTCTCACTTCAGGCTAATGTGAGACCATTGTGTGTCCTTAGAAAATAGGGGAAATGTTGTTGGTACTGGTCCGTCATCCAAACAATATCTAGTTGCGCCCCTTATCCAAATCACCCGTGATTTGGACTTCTAATTGACCAATTACTACCATTTTTAGCATAAGCGTGCCCTCGTCTCACTTCAGGCTAATGTGAGACCACCGTTTTATCTAATAGGGAATGCTATTTGGTACATGTCCTACTTTCATCTTTGCTTATTAACTTAGATAAATTATTTAAATAAGCCTTTACACTTTTCTCTACCATCTGTGCTTATTAATTTATCCTAAGTCTTAAAATAAGCCTTATTATGTTCTTTTTCTTATTATAACCCACATTATAATCATGCTTATTACTTAACCTAAGGTCTAAGTGTGAAAATAAGCCTCTTTTATCTTTTACTCCTTTTTATAATTCTAAGTTATAACTAGGCCAATCTTTTTAATTTAGTCCAATTAATGTCATAATTAGGCATAATTTCAGTCCAATTAGGCATTATTTCATTCTAATTCCATTTATATTATAGTCTTTGTAATTTACATCTTATATTCCATTATTTCAGTTTTCTTACAATTTAATCCATATTCACGTTAATTCTATCCTAATCCATACGCGAAGAAGAAGGAGGAATAAAAGAAAACTGAAAATAGAAGAAAATCCAAAGCGTAGAAAGAAGATGTAAATAACATATAAATAACAGTAAATAAACTAAAATACTGTAAATAAAATGTAAATAAACGGAAAAGCTATAACTAACAGAAATAAACTAAAATTACTAAAAAGAATAGCTGAAAGGAAATAGACTAAAAATAATTCAAAAAACTGTAAATAAACTACTGAAAAGGCTATTCCAAAAATCGTAGTAAAACTACAACTATTGGAAAACCTATTATTTTAAATTACTTAAAGAAATCTAAAATAATTACAATCACTCACCTCCGGTCCTAAGCTCTTCCTTTTGTCTTCCCAGATCCACTTGGAGTTGTAAAATAATTTAATTTATAACGATTTTCTCCTTGGAAAAATTATTCCGTTTAGGGTCCTTCCGAGAAAGGTGAACCCAATTGGAGAAAACCTAGAGTGAGAAAAAGTGTTAGGTCTAGGGGTCTATTTATAGAGGTAGAAGTGGATCTCGGACCATTGAATTTGGGGATTGAATAGGATGCAACCGCGTCATAGGCTGAATAGGAGCCATCGGATGCAAAAATAGATGGACCGGATTGGTCAGAAGAATGCAAAACACATCATCAATAACCTTTGGAACATTCGAACGAATGAATGTTCGTTCATTCGTAATTAGCAAGGCGGGTCGATCGGGCAGTCGACCGCCTTGGTGCCCAGGTTTATTGCTCTTGGCTCGATTGTGGCTGAATGACTTGGACCACTTCCCTTCGCCTTGTTCCTTAAAGACCATAGCAACCTAGTGAGAATGCATGGGTCGCTAGCGATCCATAGTATATGGATCGTTAGCGATCCATAGTATATGGATCGTTAGCGATCCATATACTTAGCCAGTTTCTGAACTTTGTCTTTTGGGTAGCATTTGTTGTCTCGAGTTGATGCTGTCCATGTAGTTTCATAGCATATTGCCTTGCCTTGACGATGGTCTGCTTACTGGTTTCATTAGACTGATGATTGAATTGGACGTATGTTTGCCTCTTGATTTAACTAGCTCGAAATCCCATCAAACTTAGCCATTGTTCTTAGAACACACATTGGATCATGATGCGAGAAGATCGATGGACCCATGAGTAAATACCATGGATCTCTAGCGATCCATGGGCTATGGATCACTAGCGATCCATATCCTTAGCATGTTTTTTCTTTCTACTTTTTCGACTTCACTTGGCTTGCTGTTCTAGTCCTTTTGGTTGGCTCTTGAGCTATTCTGACTCGACCAAGTTGTTCCGACTTCCTTTGGATTCTGCTGGGTTAAAAATTCGAACAACACACACACACAGAGATATAAATATATATATAGGTTGTGAGTCAGCTCAATCTTAAGCAAGTGAATAAGCAGGTCTAAGCAACCACTTCCCACATCTTCCTTGCAACACCTAACTTCCTACATTCTTTCTAGCCTTGCACTTGAATCTAGGCTAGTTATAGCCCTTTTATCCTCACGGCTATGCTTTGAGGGGGAGTTGTGCTTTGTTTCTTCCAAATCCAAGTAGTTAGGAGTTGTTGAGATGTTGTCCTAAGCTTCTTGTCCGAGGTTGAGTTGAATTGGAGTAGTTTTGAAATTATTTTCTTTTAGGAATTTATAAAGAGAAAGAGTGAAAGGATGTTAACTATTTGGATAAAAATTGTGAAATGGATTCAAGAGGTGTGCCCCTCCTTTTATAGGCTTCAAAGTGTATTTTAACCTTGATCTCAACCCCACATTATGCCATGGAAGGCTCACCCCTCCACATGCCTATCACTTCTCATTTACACCTCTTACCATTAATAAAAGACTAAACTGTCCCTTTCATTTAAATATCTTTATCAATTAGAAACTTCTAGAATGTTCCAATTGCTTTATGAAGCACTATGTGTTAGTTAGTTCCTAATGCCTTCATATGTTCATTAGCTAAGTGCCAAAGAGTTCGAACAACTTATTTCAATTGAAAAGTTGTTTATCGATAAACTGATTTGTCAGTCACATTATCGATATTTCTTTGAAGAATATATTTTTGTAAGAATATATTTTTGTAAACAAATTTCAAAAACATTTTTCTTATAATTATTTTTTTAATTAAAAGATGTTTAACAAGGTTATAAAATCATATTTATAACACTTAACTATATTTCAAAATGTTACAATATTCGAAGACGAAGTGTTCGAACTACAGGCCACTACAAAGAGTATTGGGATTGTCCCAACCCATAAAAATAGATATCATGTTGAAAAGGTTCGATATGGAGAATTCCAAGCATGTAAATGTTTCAACACAATCCAAAATTCACCCTTTCTAAGAAGGATGCTCCTCAGATTGATAAGGCAAAAGAGCATATGAAGAGGATACCATATGCTTCGACAATTAGTTCTATATTATATGCTATGCTATATACTAGACCAGATGTGGCATAAGCTTTAGGAAGCATAAGCCGATATCAGTCTACTCCCTTAGAAAAGCATTGGATGGCTGTAAAATACATACTGAAGTATTAGAGAAATACTAGGGAATTATTCATAATATATTGGAATGAAGATCTCTTTACGAAGGGGTATACTGATTCAAGCTTTCAGAGTAATATTTACCATAGTAAGTCAGTGTTAGCTTATGTTTTTACTATCAGCGGTTGGGCCATCAATTGGAAAAGTTCCAAACAGGAAATTTTTACTATGAAGCATCTAAAGAAGTGGTTTTGGATGTGCAAATTTTTAAGTGATCTCGGAGTGCTTCCCAACATAGAGAATCCATTGGAATTGTTTTGTGACAACAATACAGCAATGCAGATTGCAAAGGAGCCTATAGCACATAAGAAATCATGACATATTCTTCGAAAATTCTACCTCATCAGAGAATTCGTTGAGAAGAAAGAAGTTGTGATATAAAGGGTAGATATCAAGGACAACATAGTAGATCCATTCATAAAGGGTCTACCTCGATCGGTTTTGTCAAGTTGATCGAAGGGATGTGACTGAGATTTCATAATTGGTCTCAAGTGCAAGTAGGATATTGATAGAGTTAAGGGTATTCCCTAAGGGTAATTCCATATTTTTTGTAAATTAATAACTCTTTAGTAACTTTTGAAATAAAAGGTGTTTTTCTATATGTTACATACTTATTGTAATATGGTATAATTAATTAATTAATTTAAGTAAAATGGTTTTTTTGTGATAGTAATTACAATTGTTGTAACCATGAGTAATTTATCACAATATAATAAACACATCATTTTAAATATTCCCAGTCAAGATATATTAAGACTGGATATCGATGCATCCGTCGAGACTAGATTAAGTAACACTCTCCAAAGGTTGGGTGCCCCATTACTCTTGACTGATGGGGGCACCAAGGGTTACATATTGATAGTTATTGGATATCCATGGAATGACCCACTCGATAGTTTTCTGTTTTTTTATATAACTAAGGTCAAACAGAAATATCAATGCGACAACATTACACTATTCTCTTGACTTGAGAATATTGTTAAGCTTCAATGCAGAAACTCTACTTTGATTGTAGTTAAATCATGGCACACGTCCATTGAATGACTATAGTTGGCTCAAAGGGAAGCATTGAAAGTGAAACACTATTCAATAGAGGATTCATCTTCTTAACTATATTGATTAGTATCACAGTCAACGAAATCACCTCAATGACAAAATATCTAACCAGAGTAGTTCAATTAATAATAATTGTTATTATTGAACAAAGGACTTTGTTCTTGGACTATAAACTTGAATTTGGACGATATTGGAATTTTGACCATTACCAAATTTCATGTCCTAATATGATATAGTTTTGAAAAAGAGAAATGATGTGAATAATTTTCATTACTAGGCAACGCTTAGAATAAGTAAAATTGGATTTTATCGAAGCTATATAAGTGATAAATTTAGCCATAATGTCACAACACTAGCAAAGGTGACATGTAGACATTAATATTCAAATTGTCCAATACTAATCAATAACCGAATTTACAAATAAGAGTCGCACAACCGAAACGTTGAATACTCCTACTACCACCTAATTTAAATAAATGTTATAAATTAATTAAATCAATTAATATTTATGAAATATTAATTATAAATTTTTATTTGATCTGTGTTGATCAATAGTATAATAATGCAAATATAAAAGTTGTATACACAGGTATCGATATGCGTTTGAATTAGATTTAAATGAATATTTATTTGGTCGAGCTTGAGGCACTTTGGAGGCCTAAATATGTATTATGATGATCGGTCATGTGGGTGTAAAAAGGGTTGAATGTTGATCCAAAAGATGTGAAATAGGAAGGGGAAAATGTGGATCTGGATTCTGGATGCACTTTTTTACTTCTCTATATCTCCAATATAAACAGCTTAAACCCCACATTTTCCACTTCTAATTTTAGCCTCCGCCTTCATCATTTTTGGCTGGCTCCCTTTTAGCCTTCTTCATAGTTTCAAGCAAATTAAAAAAATATTTAAATTCAAATAATATATTGGTGGTTGGGGCTTTTAATTTGGTAGCTCTTTTTGGAAGTTCTAGGTACATATTCAAGCAGTTCATTCATTCAACATTTCAACGTGTTTCAACTAGGCTTTAGTAAAAATTAATCTTATATCTACACTTATACATATAATTGTTCATTATGTCATTTATGTGCCTTAGATAGTATATAAATTATCTTGAATCCACATATATCTGTGTTGCCTTCATTGGATGAATGTATATGTTTGTACCAAAATTGGGCACAACACTCTTCGGAAGTTTTTGAAGAGATAAAATGAAGAAATTAAATGGAAAAAGAAGATTATCTAAAAAAAATCCATACTTTAGAAACGAGAATGATTAAAATGCACAGAGACACAAGAATTTAGAGTGGTTCGGCGTGTTGCCTACGTCCACTATGAAGTTGAATGCTTTATTGATGTTTTTGCTGATGATTACAAGTGAATTCAACGAATTATAGCAGTTAATGATGATTTACAGCAGTGAATTTTGTTATAGACAGCAGTAATGGAGTTTAGATCTGGATCCGGCAGAGTCTGGGCGTTGGAGAATTCAAAAAAGAAGAAGCCCCTTTTCTGTATGCCCTGGGGCTCTATTTATAGGTGTAGGAGGCTGGTATTTCGCTAAGATCTCGGGAGACCCTCTCTGGCACGTGACCAGGCCCGCGCGCCCAAGCCCGTGAAGTTTCGGCCCGATCCGTGATCGATACGAAAGGATTTCGTATCGATCAAGATTGCGTCCGATGGAGTCGAAATTTGGTGTGGACATTCTTTATGTTGTACAGAAGCTTCTGTGAAAATTTCATAGCATTTGGACTTGTAGGTCAGGAGATATGATCGATGCAAGTTGGAGTTTTTCCATCCACGATCGATACGAACGAATTTCGACTTGGTCAAAACTTGCTCCGATCGAGTCGAAATTTCGCAGGAACATTCTTCATGTTGTACTTAAGTTGTTGTGAAAATTTCATAGCATTTGAACTTGTAGATCTCGAGATATGATCGATGCAAGTTGGAGTTTTTCCATCCGCGATCGATACGAACGAATTTCAACTCGGTCAAGACTTGCTTCGATTGAGTCGAAATTTGGCAGGAACATTCTTCATGTTGTACTCAAGCAGCTGTGAAAATTTCATAGCATTTGGACTTGCAGGTCATGAGATATGATCGATGCAAGTTGGAGTTTTTCCATCCGCGATCGATACGAACGAATTTCGGCTCGGTCAAGACTTGCTCTGATTGAGTCGAAATTTGGCAGGAACATTCTTCATGTTGTACTTAAGCTGCTGTGAAAATTTCATAGCATTTGGACTTGTAGATCTCGAGATATGATCGATGCAAGTCGGAGTTTTTCCATTCGCGATCGATACGAACGAATTTCGACTCGGTCAAGACTTGCTCCGATTGAGTCGAAATTTGGCAGGAACATTCTTCATGTTGTACTTAAGCTGCTGTGAAAATTTCTTAGCATTTGGACTTGTAGATCTCAAGATATGATCGATGCAAGTTGGAGTTTTTTCATCCGCGATCGATACAAACGAATTTCGACTCGGTCAAGACTTGCTCCGATTGAGTCAAAATTTGGCAGGAACATTCCTTATGTCATACTTAAGCTCCTGTTAAAATTTGGTGGCATTTGGACTTGTAGATCTCGAGTTATGATCAATGCAAGTTTGGATTTTTCAACCGTGATCGATCAAGATCTTGAGCATACGAACTCCGATTGACTTGAAATTTGGAACGTTGGCTCTCATAGCTTTGCTTGTCATGTCATATCAATTTTAGATCGATGCAGGCTTGAAAAAAAATTTCGTCGACATCCATAGTGAGCCTGCATACAACCGATCTCTAGGGTGAACTGCCTTTGGTTTTTAGTCAATTTCTTGGTGTCACGGCCTTGCCAAAAGGCGGGATAGCAGTATATATGTACATATAATACTAATAAAAAAATTATTACCCCATGGAGCCATACGATGGATAAGGCTAAGGAGTGGATTCTTTCTATTCGAGTATGGGCTCACTTCAGTCACATTCCTTCTGTATTGCAACCTATGATTGAGCTAAATTGGTTACCTAGTATTGTTGAGAAGCTCAAATGTTTTGATATGAATACTGTTGCTTGTAGTAGGCTCGTGTATGCTAAGGCACTTATTGAAGTTACTCCTGACAAGCCTTTACCATCCAGGATTCATGTTCGTATTACTGAGGGGCATTTCTCTATTATTGATGTCCGCTATGGTTGGAAACCAGATATTTGTACATCCTATCACTCTTTCGATCACCTTTTGGAAGCTTGTTCTGTTCATCCACAACTGCTCCTATTTCGCTTTCTGGCAGGATCCTTCTTCCTTGACCTCCTGTCATGAAGTGGCTTTCGAAGACTATTCTCTGCCCTATTATTGTTGCCTCTTCATCTGAGTTTATTCCTACACTCATTGTTTTGGCCCTTCTATGGGTATTATTGATGCAACTGTCACTGCTCCTGTCGCGTTTACTCCTTCCTCTGGCATCTCATAGGATCCATCTGACCTGGCTTAGCTTCATGGCCTATCTGAATTGCGACTTGATCCGAAAGATGGAATTTTTATAAGTTTGTTGGTGGTTTTTATTATCCAACCTTTTGGCCTAGCTATATTCGAACTGACTAGACAAGTTAGACTCGACTATCATCGGAACAACAAGTCGGATTAATAATCACAAAGCCTGGAGATCAAGCATAGATAATAATATGAAGTAGTGGCAAAGTGAAAGCAGAAGACAGACTCAATAGAATGCTAAAAATATGAAAATATATCATTTACTAAAAATGGATCGGGTATGATCCATATTCACCAATTAAGGATCGTACCATATCGATATTATAGTTCAACTGGGTAGAAAATGGGCGATATCTCAAATCTACAAGTCGAATACATACGAAACTTTAGAAACATCAATATACTGAAGGGTGGAGCCCACCATATCGATCGCATGCCAAAAGGAGCCAATAAAATAATCGATGCCAATCATTATTACAAGTTATGTGGAATTCACGATCGATACTGTGACTTCTTCTGGATCTGGAGACTCCGCTGCCAAAATTTCAGGAAGATATTTCACCATCTTCCCCTATAAATAGAAACTCGATTATTCCTTTTCAGGATCTAGAGGCTGCTTGTTGCTTTGTACTCTTTGTAACAAAGGATTCTAATCCCATCTTTATTGTACTTAGTTCACAAAGTGATTAATAAAGCTATCTCTTCAAAGTGGATGTAGGCAAACAATGACGAACCACTATAAATTGCCGAGTCTCTTTTATTAACTTGTTTCTAATTACTTTACTACTATATTCTCTCTGTTTACATTTATTGTTCTTCATTTATTCCTCTACAAAATCTTTATTGGGTGTTTGTGCCAATTTTTGGTGTAAACATTTTGTTGCTTTCATTGAGAGGGACGAATTCTCAGCTCAACTGGATCTCATCATCTACTTATGGATTCCCATATTTGCAAGATAGATCCATCTTCCTACCAACAAGCTTCCGTTTCAAATTAGATTTGAAAAAGAGATCTATAAGGAGACTATCAGCCATGGTTAGGAACATCAGATCTACCACTCAAAACGCAAAAGGAAATAAGAATGCCAGCATCCAGCAAGGAGGCCAGAGCAATCTACTAGTAGATGTTAATGCTCCGAAATAGGTTGATGTTTAGAATCCAGCCGATTCCATCACAAAAGTTGATTTCCAAAACCTGATGAGAGAGCTCATGGATAGCCATCGATAATTGAACTAGTAGATTTAAGCCAATATTGATCTAATGAATCAACTTAGGGATCAACAACGCGGGAAAACTAGGAGGTAGCCAACTCCCTATTCTGCATCGGAGAGATCAACTTCATCAGATGACCATTATAGGTGCAGACGTCGCAGAACTGACAGATATCATGTAGAATCATCAAGACATCAACACACAACTAATCCTAGGCTACCATAACCGATTGGGCCCGATCCTTCTATAGGGATCAGAGTCGATTCCTCCTTTAGGGGAGGAGCCTTACCTTTTTCTGATGGAACTCGAATTGGAGTCGCTGCGGTTGATTTGGATGCTAGAGTTAGTGTAGATCAATTACCTCTCTAGAATGAAGATGGTGTGAATGCACATCAAGAGGATGTTGAGCCAAGAAGGCATGGAATGGCCCATAGACATCGATTGGACCATTCATGTGAGGTGGAGCATGACCACCGCTTGGCTCCAACTATCCAAACGTCGGACTTGACGGCTATGATCAAGCAGCTAGTAAGGGAGAGCCAAGGCTTGACCAATGATGATTGGGGCTGTGTAGTTAATGCCCTGCAATTACCCCGCTATTACCTCGCTATAACCATGCTATATCCCATTGTGGATTTCTACCTCTACGATTTTCCAAATAGCCTTAAAAATAGCCTTTCCGCTTTAAGCCTCGCTATTTCCGCTATATCCCGTAATTCCCGCTATATTTCGCTATTCCGCTATATCTTCTTTAAAAGAAATGAACTGAAAAATGATACTTAGACATTATACAAATTCTAAATTAATTTTTTTAATTGATTTTTTTAACATATTTTGAAAATCAAAAATACTCAAATATTCTATTAAATTTAATTATGTTAAATAACATTTTACGTTTATTTACAATATATTTACACATGTTTTTATTTAAAATTAAATATGTATTAATTATAGTTAAATTGAATGTTAATTTTTCATTTAATTACCGTTTATATATTTGTAAAAACATTAAGCATGAGTTTTATATGCCGTTTTAGACTCATCCGCTATATCCCTGCTATATCCTCGCTATATCCCTGCCATGACTTTTTGCACCTTCGCCGCATTAAATCTGCTGAGCACTTTAACTGCACAAGATTGGGGGATCTTAAGAAGCCATACTCCGTTCATAGAAAATATTTTACATGCAGAATATTCGAGGAGATTTAGTGATGCCTACCTACGAGGGAAAAACCGACCATAGGCAGCACATCATGAGATACGAATGGCTGATGAACTCCACACAAGCGGATGATGCCATAAAATGCAGATGTTTTCCCATCACTCTTTTTGGCATAGCAACGATGTGGTTCACGAGCTTACCCCAAGGTCAATCCCTAGATTTGATGATTCAGCAACAAAATTTGTGGAGTAGCTCCATATGCATGCAACTCACCCTAAAGATGAAATGTCCCTATCAAGTGTGATCCAGGCTTCGGAAGAATTGCTAAAAGACTATCTGGAGAGATTTTATACAACCATCACAGACGTTAGTATTCCTAATGACCATTCAATATTAATAGCGGTAATAAGAGGGATTGGCCCAGAATCTAACTTTGGCGATTGGTTAGCTGGACCACCCATGATGTTAGAGCGTTTCTATGCAAAAGCAGCTTAGTATTTGAAGTAAAAGGAAGCTAGAAGCTCTAGGAAGAAGAATGTTGTGGGACTGAGTGGAAAGGGAGTGCAGAGTTACATTGAAGTGAAACAGTTTGGAGAGAGTTCCGGAAAGGTTCAAGTAAATGTCCAAAATAATCCGAATCAACAAAAGAAAGGCGGTGATAGGAACAATGAAAGAGGGATTCTGGAAGTGGAAAGTCTAGGTTCCAATGTATGATACCTACACACCACTGAATACATCTATAGAGAACGTCTACTTATCTACATGCAATAACATGCAGCATAGGAAGCCTCCTAAGAAAGAATCGATGGAGAGAGAAAACCAAATAGAAAAATAATGTCAGTCTCTCGAATGCTATGCTCACAAGCTGAGTGAATGTAGGCATCTCCAGGATGTTATCGAGAAACTGATTCGGGAAAGAACAATACAGCGGTTTGTTAAAGGCCCATAGGATGGCGGGCAGGGAACATCCGACCCCAACAGAGGATAAGCGTCACATAGGGCTAGGGTGAGGAGATTGCGCGGACTGGTGATGATTAGTGATCAATACGATAGTTTGAGGACCATATCCAGCTGATAAGAGCTGGCATGAGATGAAGTGCTATGCAAGCGCAATCAAGTATATGAATTTTTAGTGTTGTTAAAATACTAAAGATGGGGCTCCGGCCAAATAGCAGCGTACAATTACAGACGACATTATATTCAAAAATAGAGATGCAGATAAGGTAGAAGCACCAACGATCGACCCGATGGTCATTTTGGCTATGATCGGCCCTGCCTTAGTGAGGAAGATCTTGATTGACTATATCCGTTCCATGAATATAATTTTCAAAAAGGCTTACGATCAAATGAGGATGGAAGCTAAGGACTTGAAACCATCTAAAGCCCGTATTCCTTGCTTTGATAGTGCTACAACCGAAGCTATCAGTTATGTTGAATTGCTTATGGAATTGGGAGAAGGCGACCGCAGCAGAGTGCAGATGTTTCCATTTGTTTTCTTGGATGTTGACTCTCCATATAATTCTTTTCTGGACCGACCGACCCTAGCTAAATTCTGGGCAGCTCTTGCCTAATGGAGTTTGACTTTAAAGTTCCCAACTGATAACGGTGTTGGAGTTGTGCATGGTAATCAGGCAGCTAGATGTGCCTGCTAAGTAATTGAGCTGAGAGAGGCCCAACGAAGAGAGAAAGGTAAGGGTATGGACAAGTCTCTCTACATCAAAGCCACCAAAGGTTGACAACCAGCGCTTGGGCCTTGGTTCGGGTGCCATAGTCGGTTCTATAAAGACAAAGATCCGGGGGATGATGATGGTAAGCCTAAAGAAACCAAGGCAGCGTCGACTGAGCTAATGATTGACATCAAAGTCAGCCACGATGACCCATCACGGTTCCTAAAGATTGGATCACAGCTCAGCCCACTGATGATGAAAGAACTTGCTGGTTTTCTTTGAGCGAAACTCAATGTGTTCGCTTGGACTCATTCTGATATGTATGGTATCTCTCCCTTTCCATTGCGAACCATGCATTAAATATCGACTCGGGGCATGTCCCGGTGAAATAGAAAAGGCGTGGCATAGATCCAAAGAGATCCGCCGCCCTTAAAGAGGAGGTGGATAGGCTTAAATGCAATTGGTTTATTTGTGACACCCTCTACCCATAATGGGTATCAAATCCTGTACTTTGAAAAAGGCGAATGGGAAGTCGTAAACGTGCATTGACTATTCTGACTTAAATAAGGCGTGTTCTAAAGACAGTTTTCCCCTTCCAAGGATAGACCAGCCGGTAGACTCAACCGCATGACACGAGTTGCTATCTTGCATGGATGCGTACTCTGGATATAATCAAATCCCGATGCACATCCCCGACCAGGAGCACATTAGCTTTATTACCGCTATGGGATTATATTGCTATATGGTAGTGTTATTTGGAATGCTAGAGCAACTTATCAGCGCTTGGTCTTGGAAAGACGATGGAGGTATATGTGGATGATATGCTCATGAAGTCATGACGTCAAGTGACCCATTAGAGACTTAACAGAAATGTTCGATATCCTTTGATGTTACAAAATAAAGATCAACCCTCTAAAATGTTCTTTTGGCTTACATTAGGAAAATTATTGGGTTTCATTATCAATGCTCGTGGAATCAAAGCTAAACCTAAGAAGATTTGAGCAATTCGCAACATCCAAGCGCCAAAGACTATCAAACAAGTACAGAGCATAAATGGGAAGGTTGCCACCCTAAGCTGGTTTATTTCCGAAGCCACTGATAAATGTATTCCTTTCTTCGACCTGGTAAGAAGAGGGAGGAGGAACTTTGAATGGACATAGGAGTGTGAAGATGCTTTCCAAGCATTGGTGAACCACTTAGAGAGACCTCCCATCTTGTCAAAGCCGGTGGATCATGAAGACTTATATATCAACTTGGCCATGTCGGTACACGCTATAAGTGCCGCACTGCTTTGCGAGAAGAATCAAATCCAAAGACCAGTCTATTATGTTAGCAAGCGATTAACAGGAGCTAAAAGGAACTATCCAAAGATAGAAAAATTGGCATACTACTTGTTGATTGCTTCATGAAAGCTCTGCCCCTATTTTCAGGATTATCCCATCAACGTTTACACCAATCAGCCATTACGACAGGTCTTATAGCGAGACATCTAGAAGGTTACTAAAGTGGAACATCGAACTGAGCCAATTTGACATCACTTATCTCCCTCGAAGAGCCATCTAGGGAAAGATAGTAGCAGACTTTATAGTAGAATTCAGTGCACAAGATGATCTCCCAGAGAGCGGTTGAGCCCCTACCATTCGACGGTAAATGTATATGGATGGAGCATCCAATTCGTTGTTCTGGAGCCGGAGTTGTGCCAGTAACTCCAAATGATCGATCAATTTGCTACACTTTGAAGCTTGACTTCCCTACAATGAACAACAAAACTGAGTATGAAGCTCAGATTGTTGGACTCAAACTTGCCAGAGAACTGAGAATAAAATCTCTTGAAATCTATTGCGATTCCCAGTTGGTGGTATACCAAGTCAGAGGAGATTACTAGGCTAAAGGACAACAACTCGCTCCATACCTTATCCAAGTCCAAGAGCTATTGACCGACTTTGAGTATTATGACATCACGCGTATTACCCGGGATCAAAACAAAGAGGCCGACTCATTGGCAAAGTTTGCTAGCATTGGGGATGCACAACAAATAGGCTTGGTTCTAGTTGAAGTACTAGATGCTCCAAGCATAAACCAGATAGAAATCGACTGGGTACTAGAGACGGAGCCTAAGAAGGAGTCGTGGATGACTCTGATTAAAGATTATTTGCTAGAAGGAGTCCTTCTCGAATGGAGGACTGAAAGATGACAAATCCTCCATAATGTTTTACGATATATCATTCAGGAAGGAGTCATGTATGGAAGGGTTTTTCTGTTCCCCAGCTATGGTGTATCATGATGATGAAATAAAACGAGTCATAAGGGAAGTTCATGAAGGGAAATATGGCAATCACACCGAGGGGCAAACTCTAGTAAAGAAAATACTCCGTTGTGGGTATTACCGGCCAACTATCAACCGAGATGCTGCTGATTATGCTAAGCAATGCGACAAATGCCAGATATATGAAATAGTTCTGAGAGCTCCGCTAATGAAAATTACAAAAATTGCCAGTCCATGGCTGTTTGCCACATGGGGCATAGATATTATCGGTTCCTTATCGATCTCTAAAGGTGGTGTGAAGTACGCCATCATAGCAGTTGATTACTTCACCAATTTGGCCGAAGCAGAACCTGTAACCATGATCATGATGAAGAAAGTAATCAAGTTCATTGTCCAAAACATCATCTGTTATTTTGGCCTTCCACGAACCATTGTAACTAATAATGGAACCTAATTCAATAGCACTGAATTTAAAGAATTCTGCCATCGGCATCATAATGATAAGAGATTTGGAGCAGTTGCTCAACCTAAATCAATTTACACGTTGAAGCTGTGAACAAAATCATGAATTCCATTCTGAAGAAACGTTTGAAAAAGGCTAGAGGCAAGTAGGTGGATGAAGTCATAACCATATTATGAGCTTACAGAACTACCCACAAGTCCGCAATTGGCCATACTTAATTCACCCTTGCATATGGCTCTGAAGCCGTCATTCCTGTTGAACTCGAATTCCCTTCTCATCGAGTGACCTACTACAACCCCAGAATGAATAGGGATCTCCTTTTAGAATCTCTAGACTTGGTAGATGAGAAGCGCGAAGAAGCTGATTTGAGGGTAGTTGCACATCAATATTGAGTTACCTGATACTACAACACTAAAGTCTGACCTAGGACCTTTGAAATCAGAGATCTCATCTTGAAATGGGTTTTTCCTATCCCATCACACATGAATCCTACTTGGGAGAGACCGTACGTCATTGAACAAAGGCTTGGAGAAGGAACTTTCAAGTTAGCGACTATTGATGGGGTCACATTCCTAAGGGCGTGGAATAGCTAGCATTTATGCGCTATTTCACTTAGTTTATTCTTTTGCATTCAGTTGTATTTAATTTCTGAATAAATTTTTGCATTTTATTTTCCAAATATGTAATAAGACAAATTATGTCATTTCTTTCCATTTGGCCAATAAATTTTGAAATTTCCTTCATATTTGTGATGTTGTAGCAATACATATTAGTTATGATACCCGACTAACTAAAACTGGCATGTACGAGTAGGTTCCCAGAGTTTGGAGCCAACCAATTACACTAGTTCATGATTGGACTAAAAAAATGAACGTGGTCTAACCTTTCATTTGGTGATTCTCGCTCACAACCTGATAGGCAGAGTACCTAACGAGAAATGGATGTGAGTTGACCATTCGATAATCAAATTAATCCCATCAAGCAATGTGATAGAAGTGAATCAAAAAGCGATCGTAGCACGAACGATTGCTCTCCAAGTTAAACCCCGCTTGGGGGAAAGTGAATCAATCAAGATTAATATTGTTCGACTATTTTTTGAAATAAATCTTCGTCTCTAGAGTGTGGACGGAGTATAAATACAAATTGGGTGTTATTCGACTATCTGCCAACGAACCCTTACCTTTAGAGTGTGGATATGAGTATAAACAAATATATGAGTGTAATTCGACCACTCACTATACCATTAACTCTGACTTAAAATCGACAGGAGGAGTATTAATTTGCTAAAGAAGGAATTTGACCATCCACTATGTAACTCCTTTAACTCGAGAATTGGCGACAGGAGTATAATCACTTAAACCGCTGAATCCGACTACGTAACACTAGGGCTTGAGCTCTGTGTCTAGTACGACTTGAAGCCATGACCATATGGAGGCCTTGGGATAAAATTAACGGATTATCATTTGAATCAATAAGCGATGAATCACAAGTACATTGAATGGAAAATGTAATGGCTCAACTACTTAAGAAAATTCACGCAAAAGTTTGACGAAAGTAAAATAACTTTATTTACATAAGCTCGAAAAGTCAAGTACAAGTATTCATAGCAAAAGCATCAAAAAATGAGAGCCGATCCTGTAGAAATTCAACCAATAAAACCCAAAAGACTTGGGAGCATGAGTACATGCAAAGAATCACTTCCTCCTCAACTTCCTATTCTTCTTCTTGGTATCGGGAGAGATTTCACTCGAACTTTCCCCACTTCTCTTCTCTCTTCACTTCCCACTTCCTTGGCCTTTCACCGGAGTGTTTTGCGTTGACCCAATAGGTACATTTTGAGCAGGTATGGTTGAGGAGTGGAATCATACACAGTTTCTCTAGGCAAAATAATGGAGATGGGAGGGGGAACGAGCTCCATTTTCTCCTGCTTGACTTTCGTCTTAGGGGCAATGTCCGCCCAGAGTTTCTGTGCCATTTCTTGCATAGAGGAGTCTGACAAGGATTAGGAAGCTCCAATAATCATAACGTTGTCATCAAGAAGAATCTCTTGACACAGAACGCTTTCTTCTCTCAACAAAGCATCCACCAAGTACTCGTCGATCATAAAAGCTTCCTCTTTCGGGATATCTTGGGTTGTTACCAAAGCCGTGACAGCAATGAACTCGTCCCAGACACCTGAGGTCCTGATTGAGATTCTTGAGGAAGAGGTGGAACTGCAGTCGCAGACCTAAAGTTGAGGAAACATAACTAAAGAGATTAGATATATCGACCGGGGACACTCCAGCTTTCTTAAGGACAGGTGAAGTTAATGAAAAACCTTCTCCAGATTGGTCCACCATGTGAGCCGGAGTGCCACCGAAACGTCCTTCCATAATCGGGGAGAGACCACGAAGGGTATCACTATGAGGCTTATCTGGATTATAACTAGGCTCGATAGAAGAATCCACAGTGGTGCTAGGAATAGCTTGGGTCGCCATATTTTGGACATCCATGACATTATATGACACAGATCCTGAACCTTCACCAGCTTCATGTTGAGAGGTTGTGGCGTGCTCTTTTTGGAGTATAAGTTGGGTTTCATGTAGAACCTTGGGTTCATCACCTAAAAGAATTTCGCCTTCCAGCCTCATCAGATTGATTTCTTCAGTGCCGAGAGCCTTTTCTCCTCCTGAACAAAATACTCCCAAGCACGTACAAGATGGTAATGGTAGTCACCCCTGAGCCACTCTAAGTTCTGTGCTTCAGGACGTTGGCAATGTAAAGAATAATGTAACATCCCCCTACTTGGAGGCCCAAAACTAATGGCTACGGATGCTCCAGTCATCCATATTTATTAATCCTCGGCCACCAAATAAGGCGGTGTTAGATTCATTGATACACAGAAACACACGAATATGGAAAATTTTAAACTTTAGACAAATTCACATTTCATTTCAAAATATTTCCAATTAATTACATAATCCCACAATCTCAATCCACGTTTAGAGAAAATATATTTATTACAACATACGCCAAGAGCGACATATGAAGATGCCCCTTGGATGATCAGAGTATATACATGCAATATAACAACTTTGCCATTACAAACAACACAGCGGAGTCCAAAGAAAAGAGAACTCTAAATAACTATCATGCCTCTTGCACGTCTTCGGAAGCTTATTCGGCTTAAGAGGTACTTGAAAACCTCAACTCTCAAACTACTCAAAATCAATTGAGTACCCGAGAGTTTAATGGGAAAACATAAACTTCGAGTCAAACGTAAAGTCTGGTATAAATAATAATCTACCATCTCAAATCATTTAGATATCTAGTGAGACCACGCCACTTAGCGGAAATGGTTTTCCCCTCACTAATATCCTAAAACCTTTATAAAACCATATACTGTGCTCCTTCATCCACAATGGTAAAAACAATTCAAAACGGTATAATATGATGATATGCAAAACAAATGAATCAATTCTGGATTACACATCCCTATTCATTTTTTGACTATCTGTCTCAAATATAGTTTCTAGGATTACTATTAAACTATTAGTTTTCATGGGCTGACTAACAACCAGTAAAATATTTAAGGACTCTCTGTCCAATTACATAGTTTTCATGGGATTACTAAGAACCTATTGGTAACTCCAATATCTTTACTCTTATCCTTGTTTTCATGGGTTAACTAGGAACCTATTGGTGACCCAAATATCCTTTCTTCTTACCCTAGTTTTCATGGGCTGACTAGAACCAATTGACATCTGTCAATATCTTAATTCAGATATAGTTTTCATGAGCTAACTACTAACCTACTAGCCCCTGCAAGAATTAAATCATAGTTTTCATGGGCTTATTGTGAACCTATCTTTCTAACATCTTCCTTTATACATAGTTTTCATGGACTAACTATGAACTTATCGGCCCGTGCCAATATCTTTTCCTATACACGGTTTTCATGGGCTTACTGAGAACCTATTGGCCCCTGCCAATATCTTTCTTTTATATTTTAGCATCCTATATTCTGGTCTTCCTGACCTCATGGATGCAATTCTACTCATTATGGAGTTTAATCAATTTATATTCACTACTGAGTTAACCTAACTGTTTCTTCTACCCTTTATCCCTAAATTGCAGTTATGGGTCCATTATAAAGTGAATATATTTATAATTGAAGAAACATACAAAACAATATAGCAATACCACTCCTGTGGGTTTAATATAAAACATGGTTAATCTCTTTAATCTATTATTTTATCAAAGAAAGGTTCTTCTCAAAACCATTACAAAAACTCCTTTAATTTAGCCATGGGTTTTTCCAAAAAAAATTGAGTTTGGGTTACAAAATCTTTCGACACCTACGAAACCTTACTTTCGATTTTAGAGGATGACCTCCTTCGAAAGCATTAAAATCTACCTTTAAAACATTAGGCTCCTGCCTTTATAATACTTCAAAACCATCCTTTTGAAACCTTTTGATTGTATTGAAGTATTAACATTTCACTTTAGAAGTGTAACTTCGAAACCAGTTGAAAGTCCCCCTTTCGACACCATTGGAAGCAACCCTTCCGAAATCATTGAAAGTCCCCCTTTCGGAACCATTGGGTTTATACTTAAAACATTATTTGGGTCAAAGTGAATATAGGTGAAAGCAACTCTTTCGAAACCATTCTTTTTCACACATAAAAATATTGGGGAAACATGATGGCATCGGTACCATCCTTTCGAAAGCATAAAACATCTGGGTAAAATAATGGAAGGTTGGTGTCGAAATCCCTTTCGAAACCTTTACTTTCGAAACCCCTAACCCCTTTCGAAAGCTACAGGAAGTGGCTTAAACTTATAAAACAAAGTACCTTTCGACAGCATTGATATCTTCAATACCATCGAAAGGAAAAAGAACGACAACAGGGTTTCGACTAGGTCGGAACCCCTTCTTTCCATACATTCTTTCATAAGTTAAGGAACCCAGTCGAAAGCAAACTTAAGTTAATGGCAACCCTTTCAAACCATTTTAAAAACTCTTTCGAAACCATATGCTTCGACTCCTTCAAAGGCTAAAACAAAACAAAGGCAGGAGCTTCACTTTTAAAAAAAAAATAACAAACCAAGGTAGCGACTTTTTCGGAAGCCGTGCTTTCGACACTTAACCTTTCGCCTGTCTCCAATACACCGCATACCATCTTTCGTGATACCTTGTGTACTGGTTTCGGCATTGTATGTTTCGACTAGGTTGAAGGCGAAAGCTTCTGAGTCGAAAGGTACTTCCCAAAGTAGGCGGAACCTTCTTTTCTGAGTTAACCAGGTTTAATACTACTTAAAGTAAATCTTTTCTAACTAACCTGCCACGTGTCAACTCCAGATTGGTTGCCTTAACTTTTTCAAATTCTTTACCAAATAACTACCGCTAATTTCAGATCTTAACCATGGTTAAGTTAATCAATTAAGTCCTTCCATTAAGCAAAACCAGTTTTGCAAAGAAGTCCCTCTTCTAAAATAATTTAATTTTCATAGCAAATCACTTTGGAAAAATCCTCAAAAATTCCAGAAATTCACTTTAATCATGTTATCTAACATATAAAAATTCCAGACCCAAATTCTCAATATATTTTCTAAAATAAATTTATAAACCAAAATAACCATATTTTCCTCTGAAAATTCATAATAATCTTTCTATAGCTTGGAAGATTATCAAAATTGAAACCCAACTCCAAAATCATATTTCTCATAACATAAATTTTCCCATGACATTCATTAAATCTCGGGTTTACCCTAAAACCGTGCATAACCTCTTTTAAACAATCTTGTTTAAACCATATAAATTATAAATCAATCATATTATCATCCAATATATCATAAAAATGAATTTATCCTCAAATCCGAAAATGTATGATTCAAAACCAAAAATAAAGATGGAATTATTATTCACCTTGATTAAAATAAGGAGATTGGATTGAGATTGATTTCCCCTAAGCTTGATTCTCTAGCTTTTAATTTGTATTCCAGTTATTAATGGTCGACCTCTCCTTCTTGCGTTTACTTTTCAAAATGACGTGAATAATGAATGAAATGGTAGGAACGAAATATATATATATGGGTAAGGGTTATGGGCGGCAATTCCTAATACACCCTTATGTAATTTGATTAAACCAAAAACCATTCTTAAGCCCATTAATTATTATATCAGGCTCGGCCTTAATTAAATTAATTCATGTCTCAATCCACTTATCACTTAACATGTACATTATTTTATTTTATTTATCTAATTAAATCTCTTGAATAATGTTATCAAAAATTAGGAGTGTTACAGCCTCCTCTCCTTAAAGAATTTCATCCTCGAAATTAAGTAAGGACTAAATGCTAAACATAGCAATCATCTGTAATGACTCCTAACAACCATACTAGTCTATCTGACTAGGAATTATCTATATAAATCTAATATAGACATGCCCTCAAAGCAGATCAGGATAAGTATCTCGAATCTTGTCCTCTGTCTCCCAAGTACAGTCCTTCTCGTTGTCGCTCCAATGAACTTTCACCAACTTGACTGTCTTGTTCCTCAATCTATTCTCATCTCTCGCTACAACCCAAACTGGTTGTCTAATAAAAGTCAAATTAGGCTCTACTACTAGATCTTCCAACCCTGTCGGAGGAATAGTAGCCTCTAGATCATGCACATACTTGCAAAGATAAGACACATGAAATACATTATGGGAACCTGCCATACTGCTTGGCAAGTCTACTCGGTATGAGAGCTTTCCAATCCTTTTTATAATCTGGAATGGACCAACATATCTCGGTGCCAGTTACCCTGACTTTCCAAACCATACCATACCCTTCATTGGTGATACTGTTAGGAAAATCTTGTCTCCCACTGAGAACTCTAGGTCTTTACGCCTCTTATCTGCGTAACTCTTCTATCTGGATTGAGATTCCTTCATCCGTTCTCGGATCAACTCAATCTTCTCTAATGCCTCTCTTACCAAATCTAGACCTAAGACCAATCTATCTCTAGTGACCAACCAACATACAGGGGATTTGCATGGCCATCCATACAAAGCTTCAAAAGGTGCCATTTCTATACTAGTCTGATAACTATTATTATAGGAAAATTCAACCAAATGTAGGTGATCTTCCCAAGATCCACCAAAATCCAATACACAAGCTCTCAACAAATCCTCGAGTACCTTATTGACTCTCTCTGTTTGCCCATCCGTCTGTGGGTGATATGTAGTACACATCTTAAGCTTAGTGCCTAACACATCCTGTAGACTCTTCCAGAATTCACTAGTGAATAAAGCATCTCTGTCGCTGACTATGATACTAGGAACTCCATGAAGTCTAACTATGTTCTTCATGAACAACTTTGCCAAAACAGGTGCCGTCCTGGTCGATTTTACTGGAATGAAATGGGCACTCTTGGTCAACCGGTCTACAATAACCGATATACTCTAATTTCCTCTGCTTGACCTTGGTAATCCATCTATATAATCCATAGATATCGAATCCCATTTCTAAACTGGAATCTCTAGAGGCTGAAGTAACCCACTCGGCTTCTGATGTTCGGCTTTCACTTGTTGACAGTTTACACAGTGCCTAACCCACAAGCCAACATCCCTCTTCATTCCTTTCTAGTAGAAGCTCTTCTTCATATCTTGATACATCTTGGTCCCTCTAGGATGAATCATAAACTTGGATCGATGACATTTCCCAAGAACTTCTTTTCTCAAGTTCTCAACAGCTGGGACGCATAATCGCCCCTTCTTTCTTAACCATCCTCTCTGGTCAAGACAAAAATCTTTCAAATCATTGACCTCAATTCCAACCTCGAGCCTTCTGATCCTATCGACTAATAATAGATCCTCCATCTGCTTAGAAGCAATTCTCTCGATCAACCATGGTCGAATTTCTAAACAGCACAACGTGACAGTACTCTGACTAGAACTAGCAGTCGATCTTAACTGCACACCACAACTGGCCAAAGCTTCTAGATCTTTCCATTCTGCCAACATAGCTAACACCACATTTTGATATCTTCTGCTAAGAGCATCAGCCACTTTATTACCTTTCCCTGGGGTATATTCTATACCAAAATCATAAGCAACCAAAAACTCCAGCCATCTCTGCTGTCTCATATTCAACTCCTTCTGAGAGAATAAATATCTGAAAGACATATGATCGGTATACAGCTCAAATCTCTCCTCCAAGAGATAATGCCTCCAAATCTTCAAGGCAAAAATTACCGCATCCAAATCCAAGTCATGAGTAGGATATCTCACTTTATGTGGTCTAAGCTGCTTAGATGCATAGGCAATAACTTTGCCTTTCTACATCAACACTGCTCCCAATCCAGTCCCACATGCATCAGTGTATACTACCAACCCTTGGTTTCCATCTGGAACTACTAACACTGGAGCATTGGTCAACAAATGATTTAACTTAAGGAATGCTTCCTCACATTTGTCAGATCAAACAAACTTCACTTCCTTCCTAGTAAGCTTAGTTAAAGGCGTTGCTATCCACGAGAAATCCTTGATGAATCTCTGGTAATAGCCAGCAAGTCCAAGAAAACTTTTGATCTTAGTCATCATCTCTGGTCTCTTCCAATTGTTCACAGCTTCGATCTTATCTGGATCGACTGACAATCCTTTCTCTAAAACCACATGACCAATAAACTTAACCTCTTTCTTCCAAAAATGACACATGGAAAACTTTGCCTTTAGCTAATTCTGCCTCAACGCCTCTAGCACGGCACTAAGATGACCTTCATGCTCTCCTATCCTTAGAGTATACCAAAATGTCATCTATAAACACCAACACGAATCTATCTGAATATTGTCGAAAGACTTGGTTTATCAAATCCACAAAGAAAGCAGGTGCATACGTCAACCCAAATGGCATTACTAACCACTCATACGAACCATATCTAGTTCGAACTGTCGTCAAAGGAATACTGTCCTCTGCCACTCTCAACTGATGGAACCCTGTCGCCAAGTCCAATTGGGAAACCACTCTGGCTCCACTCAACAGATCAAATAGATCATCAATTCTCAGCAACGGATACTTATTCTTTATCGTCCTTTCGTTTAACTTACGATAGTCGATACACATTCTTAACAACCTATCTGGTTTCTTCACGAACACTACGGTCGCTCTCGAAGGCGAACAGCTTGGTCTAATAAAATTCCTTCCTTCTAGATCCACTAGTTGCACCTTCAATTCCTTCATCTTAGTTGGTTCATCCTGCTAGATGGTCTACTTACAGGTTCAGCTCCTGGCATAAGCTCTATCTGAATCTCAACAGCTCGTTTCGGTGGAAGTCCTGTGACTAGATCAAAGACATCTACAAAATCTTTTGCTACTCGAACCTGACTTAGCTCTTCTCCCACTTCCATTGCACTTAACAAAGCCCAACTGCTCCGGTCGGAATTCTCTATTAAGAATATAATTCGGTTATGACTATCAGGGCGTCTCAAAGATATCTCCCCATCCTGGCAAAATATCCTAGCCTCATACCTTCTCAACCAATCCATACTCAAAATGATTTCAAAATCTATGAAATCGTAAACATACAAACTGCATGCAAACTTATGACCTAACAAATCAAGTTCTAACTAGTCACATACCATCCCTAGAGTTGCATACCCTTCTATTGGATTCACATCCCTTAAGGAAGTAACAAGGTATGTGGGTTCTAAGTATAACCTATCAACCAAATACTGGGATATAAATGAATGTGATGCACCGATATCAAATAGTATCCTAACTGGTATACTCTGAATCAAAAACTTACCTTCCATCACAGTCTTTCCTTTGTCAGCTGTAGTAGGTCTAGCTGATGATCCAACAACAAAAACTTCCCCTTGTCCGCCCTGACTGGCTCTGGACAATGGTTCTTGTAATGCCCAACTTGATCACAGTTAAAGCATTTCACATTCTTCTTGTCTGCAGCCTTCTTTCCTTTTCCTAACCAACACTCACTTGCATAATTACCCTTCTTGTTACATTTTTAGCATACCAAATCAGCCTTTGCTTGGTAGCATCCTCTTTCTAGGCTCGCTTCTTCTTAAAAAACTTCCTCTTCTTTCCCTGAGGACCCTGGGGTTCAACTCGCTTCTCTCTAGCAGAAACAACAAGCATCTCTTCATGGCGAATGGCCATCTCCACTACCACATTACAAGGTTCTCAGATATGGGTCACGGTAATTCTAGCAAGCTCGGGTCTCAGTCCTCGAATAAACCTCTCATTCCTTTTGACTTCAGTGTCAACAATAGCATATCCATATTGAGACAGTTCATCAAATTTAGCAGCGTACTCGATTACTGACATCTCTCCTTGAACTAGATCCATGAACTTCCTCATTAATGCCGACTTAGGAACCTCGGACAAAAACCTCTGCTCAAACCTTCTTCTGAAATCAGCCCATGTTAGCTCTTCCTCTGGTACCTCGACAGTAACACCATTCCACCAGTGAAGCGCTGCCCCTTGCAACTGCCTAGAGGCTAGCCTCCTCTCTTGCCCATCATCCAAGCCTAGATCAGTAAAGATCATTTCACAGTGCAATAGCCAATTCTCAACTTCAACAGCATCCTTCGTTCCAACAAACGGCTTTCCACCCAGACTGGTGTAGTCTCTGCTCAACTTAGCATAGTTATTCCCAACGGGAGCCATAGGATTAGCTCCTCCAACATTACCAGCAACTCCAACTTGCAAAATATTGGCCAACAACTAATACACCACCCCCGCATCTACTGGCGGATTTCCAGCATCGACATTGGCTTCAGCATTTGGATTAGCATTAGCCTGTCGTCCTTGGTTCCTCCTAGTATTAAGTCGAGCATTTCCGTTGGTTGTGGTGATTCCTCCACCTAGATTTCCTCCACTTTTTCCTGCTTCCATATCTTCTTTCTCGTAAATCTGCATACGAGCCTTAGTAAGATACAAAAGAATGGTCTAAGAGAGAGGGGAACACGTACTTATATATATATATATATATATATATATATCAAATACAAGTACATTACTATAGCATTAACCCAAACCCCAATCATATTTTTAAACTCATTGGACTATGTTTGAAAATATTTTAGGTTTAACTTTCTTTTACAGTTTCATAAACTTATGCTCAGATACCAACTTGTAACATCCCCCTACTTGGAGGTCCAAAACTAATGGCTATAGATGCTACAGTCATCTATAGTTATTAATCCTCGATGATCAAATACGACGGTGTTAGATTCATTGATACACAAAAACACATGTATATGGACAAAATTTAAACTTCAGACAAACTCACATTTCATTTGAAATATTTCCAATTCATTACATAATCCCACAATCGTAATTCGTTCAGAGAAAATATATTTATTACAACATACGCCAAAAGCAACATATGAAGATGCCCCCTTGGATGATCAGAGTATATACAGGCAATATAACAACTTTTCCATTACAAACAACACAGCGGAATCAAAAGAAAAGAGAACTCAAAATAGCTATCATGCCTCTTGCACGTCTCCGGAAGCTTATTCGTCTTAAGAGATACCTGAAAACCTCAACTCTCAAACTACTTAAAATCAATTGAGTACCCGAGAGTTTAAGGGAAAAACATAAACTTCGAGTCAGACATAAAGCCTGTTATGAATAATAATCTACCATCTCAAATCATTTACATACCTAGTGAGACTACGCCGCTTAGCGGAACGGGTTTTCCCCTCACTAGTATCCTAAAACCTTTATAAAACCTTATACCGTGATTCTGCATCCACAATGGTTAAAGCAATTCAAAACAGTATAATATGATGATATGCAAAACAAATGAATCAATTCTGGATTACCCATCCCTATACTTTTTTTGACTATCTGTCTTAATTATAGTTTCTAGGATTACTATTAACCTATTAGTTTTCATGGGTTGACTAATAATCGGTAAAATATTTAAGGACTCCCTATCCAATTACATATTTTTCATGGGATTACTAAGAACCTATTGGTAACTCTAATATCTTTACTCTTATCCTAGTTTTCATAGGTTAACTAGGAACCTATTGGTGACCTCAATATCCTTTCTTCTTAACCTAGTTTTCATGGGCTGACTAGGAACCTATTGACATATGTCAATATCTTTATTCGGATATAGTTTTTATGGGCTTACTAGGAACCTGTCTTTCTGACATCTTCCTTTATACATAGTTTTCATGGGCTAACTATGAACCTATTGGCCCCTGCCAATATCTTTTCCCATACACAGTTTTCATGGGCTTACTAAGAACCTATTGGCCCCTGCCAATATCTTTCTTTTATATTTTAGCATCCTATATTCTGGTCTTCCTGACCTCCTAGATGCAATTCTACTCATTCGGGAGTTTAATCAATTTATATTCACTACCGGGTTAACCTAGCTGGTTCTTCTACCCTTTACCAAATTGCAGTTATGGGTCCATATAAAGTGACTATATTTATATTTGAAGAGGCAAACATAACAACATAGCAATACCACTTCTGTGGGTTTAATATAAAACATGGTTAATCTCTTTAACTTATTAGTTTACCAAAGAAAGCTTCTTCTCAAAACCATTACAAAAACTCCTATAATTTAGCCATGGGTTTTTCCTTTAAAAATTTGAGTTTGGGTTACAAAACCTTTCGACACCTTCGAAACCTTGCTTTAGACTTCATAGGATGACCTCCTTCTAAAGCATTAAAATCTACCTTTGAAACATTAGGCTTCTGCCTTTATAATACTTCAAAACCTTCCTTTCGAAACCTTTCGATTGTATTAAAGTATTAACATTTAACTTTAGAAGTATAACTTCGAAACCAGTTGAAAGTACCCCTTTCGACACCATTGGAAGTAACCCTTCCGAAATCATTGAAAGTTCCCTTTTCGAAACCATTGGGTTTATACTTAAAACATTATTTGGGTCAAAGTGAATATAGGCGAAAGCAACTCTTTCGAAACCATCTTTTTTCATACTTAAAAATATTAGGGAGACATGATGGTGTTGGCACCATTCTTTCGAAAGCATAAAACATCTAGGTAAAATAGTGGAAGGTTGGTGTCGAAACCCCTTTCGAAACCATTACCTTCGAAACCCCTAACCTTTTCGAAAGCTACAGGAAGTGGCTTAAACTTATAAAACAAAGTACCTTTCGACAACATTGATATCTTCAATACCATTGAAAAGTTAAAGAACAGCAGCAGTGTTTCGACTAGGTCGGAACCCCTTCTTTCAAAACATTCTTTCATAAGTAAAGGAACCCATTCGAAAGCAAACTTAAGTTAATGGCAACCCTTTCGAAACCTTTTAAAAACTCTTTCGAAACCATATGCTTCGACTCCTTCGAAGGCTAAAAAAACAAAGGTAGACGCTTCTCTTTTTTTTAAAAACAAACCAAGTTAGCGACTTCTTCGGAAGCCATGCTTTTGACACTTAACCTTTCGCCTGTCTCTATTCCACTACATGCCATCTTCCATGATACCTTGTGTATTGTTTCAACATTGTAGGTTTCGACTAGGTTGAAGGCGGAAGCTTCTGTGTTGAAAGGTACTTCCCAAAATAGGCAGAACCCTCTTTTCTGAGTAAACCAGGTTTAATACTACTTAAAGTAAATCTTTTTCTAACTAACATGCCACGTGTCAACTCCAGATTGGTTGCCTTAACCTTTTCAAATTCTTTACCGAATAACTGCCGCAAATTACAGATCTAAACCATGGTTAAGTTAATCAATTAAGCCCTTCCATTAAGCAAAACCAATTTCGCAAAGAAGTCCCTCTTCTAAAATAATCTAATTTGCATAGCAAATCACTGTGGAAAAATCCACAAAAATTCCAAAATTTCACTTTTATCATGTTATCTAACATTTCAGAATTCCAGATCCAAATTCTCAATATATTTTCCAAAATAAATTTATAAACCAAAATAACCATATTTTTTTTAAAAATTCATAATAATCTTTCCATAGCTTGGAAAATTATCAAAATTGAAACCTAACTCTAAAATCATGTTTATCATAACATAAAATTTTCCTATGGCATTTAAACATCATTAAATCTCGATTTTGCCCTAAAACCGTGCATAACCTCTTTTAGACAATCTTGTTTAAGCCATATAAATTATAAATCAAGCATATCATCATCCAATATATCATAAAAACGAATTTACCCTTAAATCCGAAAATTTATGATTCAAAACCAAAAATAGAGATGGAATTATTATTCACCTTGATTAAGATAAGAAAATTGGATTGAGATTGATTTCCCCTAAGCTTAATTCTCTAGCTTTTAATTTGTATTCCTCTTGTTAATGGTCGACCTCACCTTCTTGTGTTTAGTTTTCAAAATGATGTGAATAATGAATGAAATGGTAGGAACGAAATATATATATATATAGGTAAGGTTTTTGGGCGGCAATTCCTAGTATACCCTTATGTAATTTGATTAACCCAAAAACCATTCTTAAGCCCATTAATTATTATATTAGGCTTGGCTTTAATTAAATTCATTCAAGTCTCAATCCCCTTAGCACTTAACACTTTCATTATTCTATTTCATTTATCTAATTAAATCTCCTGAATAATGTTATCAAAGGTATCACGGAAGGCATCAATAACCTCCTCCTTGGCCTTTTCTTTCACGGTCTCTACTTCTCATTTAACGAAGGCATCAATGTCTTTGGCATTTTCAACAGCCAGTCTCTTTGAAGCCTGATGGTAACTAATTCATCACAAGCATCCTAGCCAACTTTCAACACTTCCTCTTTATCTTTGGAATTGCGCTCAAACTTAGTTTTGTATTCAACTGCACTTCTTTGGCCCGTATCACTATCTAACACCATTTTATGGTTCTGATAATGAAGCACTTCAACCTCGGACAAGTGCCTAGCTTTCTCATCCTCAAGTGCCATGATGGTCGTTTCTGCTTTTTTCTCGGCTTGTGCCTGTGAGCTCCTTGAGGATTCTGACTCATGGGTTGGAGTTTCAATGATCCGCTTGTTTTAGGCCTTTTGGCGTTTCGATTTCTCAATCTCTACCACTCTCTCCCAAGATACTTTAAAAATCCTCTCCATTGCTCCCATCCACTCATTATACTACTTGTGGATATCATTCACACAATCTGTATTAATTTGCTGGACATTTTCAGGAACTTTCTTAACATTAGGTACAAAGAAAAATCCATCGAGACATACATTTGGAAAATCTGACTTAAGTTGCGCAATACAAGTGACGACATCGATTTGTTGAGCTTCAATGACAACCTGGGTGTCAGTGCTTTCTTTTCCCGGCCTTTGTTCGTGAACATCATGCTCACTATGATGCCGATGATCGCTGGGTCGCTAAGGATGAGATGGAACAACAGACTGTGAAGAAACTAAGGTGGAAAGGGGACCACTAGAGGTGTCAATAGGAGGAATATCGTCATCGCGATCTTGTTGCCTTTAAGAACTTTTAGAAGGAGGAGACCTAAACTTGGATCGATGTTTATCATGGGAAGACCCGTGTTTGTCACCTCTATTCTTGTAATCCCGATCCCAGTTGAAGCGATAGCTAGGGTCATATTCACGACCACTACCTTAGCGATATGGGCCCGAACGAGAACCAAGATTCTAGCATGATATTTCCTGTAGAGACTGAAACATGTACTTCTTCCTAACCATTATTTTTTCAAAGAAAAACAAAGAATGAATCAGCTCTAAGTATTGAAGGACACGAGATAAGTGAAATGCAATATTGTGAAGTGTGTGTGAATGTACGTGCTCTTATGTCCCCCCAATGGACAAGTTATTAAATCTTTACTGGCGGGAGTAACTTCTCCATTAGTGGTAGAAGGGATTCTAACCCCAGTTCTAGAAGGAGATTTTGATCCGCCGACACTCATGTCAGTAAAATGAAAGGTATCAATGCCATCCGCTATCGGAAGATCAGAAAATATCTCAAATGTTTCGTCAAAGTGCTCTGAAGGTTGAGAAGCGGACTGGTTTGGAATAACCTGAGGAGTGATGGATAACTTAGGCTATTTGAAGAGGAGACTCTTAGGGAACGTACAAGCGAGTTTCTTCCTTTCTCCTTCTTTGAGAGCGAAGGGTTGTGGGGTTTACGAGGATCCGACCGTAGCCCCAAAAACTAGAAAACGCGTCATCGCCACCAGGGTCGTCACTCTCATTTCCTGCTACATCTTTATCGGTAACTTCCCGAGCCCCTTCAAATGGGGGCATGACAGGATTAGCTTGATGGCCTTCATCATCATCCGCATCCCGCTGCTCGGTTACTGTAACTCTAGCAGTGATCGGTAGCTCTATGCTACGACCCTCTTCCATCAGGCAGTAAGTAATAAGGCATTCATCAGTAAAGAGATTCTCAATGTCTCTGTCTTCTGATGGAACCCTTTTGAGCGCCAAGATTGCGTATGTGCATTGTTTTCCATCGGGTCATGGATAAGAGCCTGCAAAAACTAGAAAAGTTGCTTAGTTCAAGATATGACCTGGATACAAGCACTCAAGAAATTAAGCAAGGAGTAATACTTACATCCTTCTAACCACTGTCTGGCAAAGATGGGCAAGTAGTGAATACAGAACCCCTCTCTTATGAAAGCGCTTAACTTGTTCCAAGTACCAGTCAGGATCTGACACTTCTTGGTTTACTCGAGACTGTAAACGATAGGTTTCCCTTTTGTCGCTTGAAGGTTAAAAGAAATCGAATGTCTTCAGGAGTTGGAGGATGGAATAAAAACTCCATGAATGCCATGTAGGTACAGTTAAGCTAGGCATAGCCATTTGGATGCAGTTATGCAAGTGCTAACCTCATATTATGTAGCATCTCTCGGATAAATGAATTGAAGGGTATGATGCATCCTGCCCAACACATGAACTTGCTGCATGTAGTGCATAAGAGCTTTGTCATTTCGAGTTGGGACTCGCACGTCATCAAATGGAATTCCGCGTCTGGCACAAATTCTGCGAAGAGAGGCTTGATTAATTTTCAAAGCCATAGAATCTTCCGGATCTCCAAAAATATCGCGTCTTCTAGAGTGTCGAGAGCAAGGTCTATTACTTCTATTAGAAGGATAGGAATGGCAGAGAAAAGGTCGAATAATGGACCAGAAGTTCCATGTGATGAAGGCAGTTTATCAATGTCGGAAAGATGTTGGCTGATAGAGTAGATTACAATACAATATAACAAAATTGTTCACTATGGGACTAACACAATCAGTTCTAAATAGATCAAAGGAAGGGGATTAAGATACCATAATTGACCCCAAGTGCAAGTGGGAGATTAAAAGAGTAAGTGGTATGACCTAGGGGCAATTATGCAGTTTGTTACATATATCTAACTATATAGTTAATCTTGTTTGTAGTCACGGTGTTTGCTTATTTATATACATTGATATAATAATTAAGTAATTATTTTAATAAATAGAATAAGAAAATCCTTAAATAAAATGTTATTTGATTATAATTGCAATCGTGAGTAATTAATCGCAAAATGAATTAACATTTTGTTTTATATATTCCTGGTCAAGATGTTTCAAGAAGGGATATCGCTACATCCATTGAGACCAGAGTTCTCTAAATGTTAGGTAGTGTATTACTTTTGACTGCTAAGGCACCAAGGGGTTGCATATTCGTAGTTATTGGATAAATATGGAATGACTTGTCCAAGAGTTTCTTGTTGGTTAATAACAACTAAGCCAAATAAGAAATCTTAGGGTGACGATGTCACAAAGTTCCCTCGACTTGAGAGTACTACGGAGCTTCAATGTGAATACTCCACTTTAATTATAGCTAAATCATAGCATGGTGATCCATCAAGTGATTATAGTTAGGTCTTAAGGCGATTGTAGTCAATTCAAAGTCAAAATATATGGCCATAGTCATACGGTTAATAATAAATGCTATTATTGAACCAAGAACTTTGTTTTTGGACAAACCCAGTTGAATGTGTATAATATTGGAATTTTGACTAATACTAAATTCCATATATCCTAAAGTGATATAGTTTTGACGAAGAGAACATATGCAAATTATTGTTACTAAATACCGATAAGGCTATAAGCGATGAATTTGGCCAAAATGTAACACCGCTAGCTAAGGTGGCATGTGAACATTAATATTTGAATTGTTCAATATTAATCGTTGACCGAATCCATACTTCCTAGTCACACAACTGCATTTGTAAATTCTCTTAAAAACCATATGATTTAGGCAGTCTATAAAGTGTATTCATTAATTAATTAATATTTATGAAATATTTAGGTTCAAATTATATTTTATATTATTCATTCATGATGTTCAACCTTGACCCAAAATTCATGAATATGTAAATATTATATTGTTACTTATTATATTTGATTAAAAATTGTTTTGGTATTGCCATTTATAAAACAGGAAACCAATTCATTCTACATGTTCAACATATATAGAATGTTAATGTATATTTGCATTGATTGCAATAAAATATGCATATATGTATTTCATAAATTTAATTTTTTTAATAATGAATTTTATATTCAAGCGTTTGTATTTCATATAAGCATCTTTGTGTTGTTGTAATAGTGAAACATCTTGAATCATATTATTTGGTTAATTTAATTTCGATTTCAAACAAAATAATTTTATGTTTTCATTTTTCAATCATATATTTTGAAATTTAAATTTAAGTTAATTTTGGTATATAATACACACACACACGTGTATTGAATTTTTTGATTATTCAGTTCTTATTGCAATCTTAATTATGACAACGTTTTAAATTTGATTTTTTTTGTATGTATTTATGTGTTACTTTAGATTTCAAATTTTAATGCTAAAATTAATTACATATAACTCTGTAGTTACCTTCCCTTTTTAGAGATTAGATCTAGATTTAATTGGAAACTAGTAAAAGAGAAAAGGTTGAATTATTTAAATATTTTACCATCTCCTCTTTCCTTTTAGACACTCATTTGATTATACCCAAATCTAGTATTTACATATTTCTAATTCCCTTTAACATCATGCCCTCATCTATATGTTTGTATGTATTTTCTTTTAACTGTATAGATTTGTTTCAAACACAAACATATATTTAAATAAATAAGAGGCAATATATATATGTGTATGTATGTATGTATGTTTGTATGTATATGTTACATATATATGGTACTATTAATATGTGTAAAAACCATATACATATAATATAGTATACTTAAACATATGTATATACTATGGCATTTATATCCCCGATATGCATGAAATTTTGTCACATGCAGATGTAAGTATAATATTTATGTGTATACAATGGATATAAATCCCAATATCCATATTTATTTATATATAATTATACACATGTTTATATATCTTTAAGCCATCATGTGAGGGTTTGAATATGTATATGACATATTCAAATAACCATGCAATCAAATTAACTAATATGATCAATTAATAAATATGAAATAATTTTAAATAAAATACGATTTTATTTAATAATTGGATTGGATATAATGCTTTAATAAACTTTATAGGCCCATTTAGATCCAAATTGAATTTTTTTTATGAAATTTACCCTTTCGCCCGATACGAAATGGACCGGGTTCCTTCAAAAACAACATATGTGATAATTCAATTAATCACATATTATATCCATCCAAAACATTATATTTACAACCATTATTTTCTCTTAAACATAAAACCACTTTATAATTGTTTATTATAAAAACCACCTTTGTTTATCCATCTTAAAACAATAAGAAAATTTCAAAAATGATAATACACTAAAAAAATCCTTTATTGTATTTTTATTTGTTCAAATACCTTGAAACATCGTATTTTAACCAGAACTAAAAATTTACATCGAATTACTTTTCAAAATAATAACATTATTATTTCATGTCAAAATAACAATATATTAAAACCACTTTAATATTTTCCAAACGTCGATTTATTACTATTTTTCTCAAAATAATAATATTCAACATTAAATATCAAAACTCCTTTTTATCGATATTTGTCTCAAAATAGTAATAATTTAACTTAAAGTACTTTTGGAAACATATCTTTAATATTATTATTACTCCAAAAATATTTTTTATTTTATTACTCAAATTACAACAACAAAAACAATAATATCTTCTACTTAAACACCGTAAAATAAATTATATAACCGTTTACCGAAAATAATATAATTTTACAAAAACCAACTATTATTTTCAAAATCTTGTCGTATTTATAAATAGTGAGAAACTCCTCAATTTAAATTAAAAATAGATTTTTTATTAATATTTATTTATTTGTCTATATTTTCAAAAAATACATAATTTTATCCACTTTTATATCAATTAATTATTTTCTATTTTAAATCCAACATTAGATATAATTAAACATCTAAAAATATAGCAGTCAATAATAAGCAACCCAACCAAGGCACAATATATCCATAACATCACAATGACCAAACAACCATCAATGGAATTTAACATATATCAACAAATAAAAAAATTCATCAATGGATATGAATTTAATATTATAAAATTTAATTAATTAAATTAAATAACCATACCAATGTGCTTCTGCAAATAACTCCAAAACTCAACAAAGCACACGCAATTTATCCGAAATTTTGCCATGAGTTCAATGGAAGAAACCGTGCGTGAAATAGAGTTTGTATGCAATAGTTATTCAAATATAAAGTTCAATGGTAGTAATTGTAAATAAATAAAGTTGTCCACAATTAAATGTTAATTGTTTGTCGCCTCTAATACTTCTTTAAATAATTATGGAAAATTTGGGTCGATTTAAAACCATCGACCACCGTGGATGCATTACTTTCATCTCCTCTAAGCATTGGTACCCTTTGATCGTAGATTTGTCATAGTTTCACCATCGAATAAAATGCTCTAGAATAGACGGTTCTTGGTTTTTCGATGATTAATTATCTTCTATTAAACGTTAATGCCAAATGTAATAAAATCTTGAAAAATGAACTTCACCACTACATTTTTGTTGTCATGCTATATGAAACGGCATATTAAAAGGTATACTTTAGAGTTGATTTGTGACTTATCTTATTTTGTATTTTGTAATTAGTGAAGATAATTAGAAATAATCACCATTAAAAGGAGATTAGAGAGGACTTTAGGATTAGGGTTGAAAAATGAAAATAAAGAAGATGGTAGGATTCTTTAACTTCATATTTATAGGCAAGAAGGGTCGTATTGGGCCAAAGCAGTCATAAAGGCCCGAAAAACTCATTTTTCGAACATCAACAAAACTATATCATACCATATATTGAAATATAGGTTTTCAATATTTCTAAACTCACTAGAAGGATCAAAATCACCAAAAAGATAACCCTGCTCAAAATTTCTTTTTATTTCGTATTAAATTTAATTAGCTATTTAAAATTAATTAATAATTAATATGTCGAATTTGTTGGTCATTACATTCTTCTCCCCTTAAAGAATTGCTCCCTTGCAATTTCGCAAATATAACATTCAACCAAATCAACAAAAGTATCACCATGGGTTTAATTAGAAAATATGTGGAAGTATATCAATCATAAACTATTTCTCTACAAAATGGTATACGATAATCACACAACACAATTAATTGTGACATAGTAAAATCCATTCACAATAATGAATTCAACACACATACTATAGTAACACATATTTTCCTCAATTACGCAGTCCAAACTATATTATGTAAAAATAACACTTCATCAACGAAGGGTGAAACATTCTCAACCATAGATCAACTTTTTCTGTAAATCATATCATCCATCCTAGCAATCCAACCATTTGCCTATCACAAAAGTAACAACAAAAATTTAAGTTGGTACAAACATGCATGCACAAATAAAGTTATATAAATCAATAACCAGCATAGGTCATCAAAATAAACACATATATTCAAAATAACATGGTATCATCACCACAGTATCCTACTAACAAAAACACATGTATATTAATCCATATGCTGACCACACATCCATCATAATATGTGTATCTTCAAATTTGTCAATGATCTTCGTCGCAGTCTCATCCTCAAATTAATCGGAGTACCATCCATTTTTATTCTGGCTATTTTTTTATGAATCCAACTATACAAATCGGATTAGCATGTTACCAAATATCATTGGTTTGAATTTGGTCTTGCTCCAAGGTCATCTGGTCTTCAAATAAGGGGTTTTAGTCCGAATATTGACGAACGACTATTAAAATTCAAGATCGGCACTCTACAATTATTTATTTTTTCATTATCTTCTAGAAAAGAGTCAAGTATACTTTAGATCGACATAAGATCTAATAAATTTAATTTCCCATCAATTATTTTATTTTATATAATTTTATTATGCTAAATACAGTTAAAAATTCATAATTAATTACCCAACGGCTTAAAAAATTATTTTAATTCGTAAAATTGTTACATTAAATCAACTTTATCAAAGTTGATCAACATACTAACTAAAAGTCGCATAGATTGGTTATGGAAGTTAAATTTTCAATAATTTTAAATATTCAAATTACACGAAGAAAGATCAATGAAAATACTAATTTAACCGATCAGAATAATCATTACGTTGAATGGTTGTGCTAAAATATCTTGTTTATTTTTTAGGAATTAAATTAGTATTTTTAAATATTTTTTTAAAACCTAGAATGAATAAGGAAAAAAACAAATTCAAATGTCGTCGCTAGTCGTCGCTAACCGATGGCATGTCGAGTATATAGAAAGAAAATTACATGACTTTTCCTTCTTTCTTCTGTTCTAACCAAATTTTCAGAAGTGAAAAAAACACTTGACCGCCGCCGACTCCCCCTCGACCGCCGCATCCTCTTGTCAAGTTCGCCTAAGGCCGCCACAACTCGTCGGAATCACTAATCTCTCTAATTTCATTTTAATTTAGACAAAATTTTAAACCTAATTTTGGATTTAGGGCTAATTGGTATGATTATGGGTTTGAAATTGACGATTATTGCATATTATTTGGTGATAATAGTGTATTACTTCATTTGGGGATATTAATTAGTGTTATGATTATTTAATTTATAAATAAAAATTTGGATTGATTTAAAATACAAAAATTAGTGTATAATGACTAATATGTATATTGATTAGTTTACGCGATTGTTTGTTATGGTTTAGAATAATTTTGGGACTAATATGTATGGTTGAATAGTGAATATGTTAAATATAAAGGTTACGGTTAAACAGAATTAATTTATTTTAATTAATTAGTGTGTGTTAATTATAAGTATTAGTGGCAAGTATAAAATAAAGTTATTTTAATTTATTATAAGTGCAAACTTCAAATTTTAGTTTACAAAATAGTTAAATTATAAATTTAAACAGTTAAATGAATTATAAAATATGTTTTAAAATTTCAAATTTAGTTAATAATTTATTTAAATAGTTGAATGAATTATAAAATATGTTAATTATAAGTGTTAGTGGTAAATATAAAATAAAGTTATTTTAATTTATTATTAGTGCAAACTTCAAATTTTAGTTTACAAAATAGTTAAATTATAAATTTAAATAGTTGATGAATTATAAAATATGTTTTAAAATTTCAAATTTAGTTATAAATTATTTAAATGGTTGAATGAATTATAAAATATGTTAATTATAAGTGTTAATGGTAAGTATAAAATAAAATTATTTTAATTTATTATAAGTGCAAACTTCTATTTTTAGTTTACAAAATAGTTAAATTAAAAATTTAAATAATTAATTAATTATTAAATATGTTTTGGAATTTCAAATTTAGTTAATAAAATATTTAAATAGTTGAATGAATTATAAAATATGGTTTATTAATTTGTAGTTAATAAAATAGTAAGTTGTATATTTTTGGAAGTAGTTTTAAATAATAAACTCTTGTGAAACAAATATTCTAATAAAATCGATTTGGAAAAATTAAGAAATGAATATAATTAATGTTTATTTGAAAATTAGCATTAAATATTATTTTAATAAATACAACAACAAACTAAAGTCTTTAGTCCCAAAAGGCTTTAATTTATTTAAAAAAATACAACAATAAGAACACACCCCTTGGATGCATAGTTATGCGTACAAGAGAAGGAAGTGAAGTGCTATCGAAATTAAAGCACTAGTCCCAAAAGGCTTTATTTTTGTTTTAGAAAGAAGTGAAGTGTTGTTGAAATTTCTAACACATAATTTTAAATTAGGAAAAATGTTCGATTATTTTCTCGACTGTACTTGGATGTATGAAGTCAGAACTGGTTTGAAAGGTTCAGTGAAGGAAAATTTCTAAAATGGTGTACATGAATTTATTAGGTTCGCTATATCTAATAATTGAAATGACGAAGAAATTTTTTGTCCTTGTGGTAAGTGCAAACATTTGAAGCATTGGAAAACAGATGTTGTTATAGTACATTTGTGTCAAGCTGGTTTTGTGCCAAATTATTACTTATGGGATCATCATGGAGAACTAGTTTCACCTACACCTAATCCAATAGTGTTAGAGGATGATGTGAGTAACGATTATGTTATGGTGAATCCAATATAAGATATGGTGAAAAATGCAGTACGGTCAACGTCCCCTACCATTAATGTTGACGATGAAGACGTGTATGTTGAAGAAGAACCGGTTGTGGGAGCAAAAGTATCTATATTTATTAGATGCTGATAAGAGGCCGTTGGGGATGGTTGTAAAAGCGGAACCGAACTATCAATGACTGCCAAATACATTACTACGAAATCAGAATTAACCTTTACAGAAGTTGGATTTACAACAGTTGTACAAGCTGCAAAACGACATATTCCATCCAATAATCTGATGTGCGATAGTCATTATGAAGTGAAAAAACTTATGTCCCCTTATGTTCTACCGTACCAAAACATAGATACATGTATAAAAGGTTGCGTGTTATATTTTAAAGATGACATTAACCTTAGAAAACGCAAAATATGTAACGAGGAAAGATACAAACCAAGAAAAAAGAAAGGAAAAGAAGTTCCACAGAAGAGAATGCACTATTTACCCATTACTCCTAGACTCCAAAGGTTATATGCGCCTTTTGCTAATGCATGTCATATGCGATAATACAGTGTTAGAATACAGGAAGATGGAACTTTAACACATCCATCTGATGGGGAAGCATGGAAACATTTCGATAAGACCTATCCCACGTTTGCTGCAGAGAGCCGTAATGTCAAACTTTGTTTATGTATGGATGGATTTTCACCATTGTCTCAATTTGGTAGTAAATATTCATCTTGGTCTATTATCTTTACACCTTATAATTTAGCTCTATGAATATGTATGAAAACTCCATATATTTGTCTCATTATTGTTGTCCCTAGCTCTGATGATCCGACAGAAGGAATCGATGTTTATTAACAACCATCGATTGAAGAGTTGAAAACACGGTGGCACGAAGGAGTTGAAACATACGACAATTAAAAAAGAATTTTCGTATGTTCACTTCTTTTTATGGACTATTAGTGATTTTACCGTGTATGCAATGCTTTTAGGTTGGAGTACTGCAAATCGTCAAACTTGTCCTCATTGCATGGAAGAAACATGAGCATTTTCTTTACCGCATGGGAAGAAAATTTCATGGTTTGATTGTCGTTGGTGTTTTCTCCATATTAATCATCCATTTAGAGGAGATAAAAAACTTTATAGCTAATAGAGCAGAGACTATGCAACCACCAATGATTTGGTCAAACAAGAAATATATGAAATTGTAAAAGATTATCCAGAGATACATGAAACAGGAGTACAGCCTGAAATTCCAGGTAAATCAATAATTCATAGTTGACGCAACCAAAGTATATATTGGAAGTTACCTTACTAGAAAGATCTCTTACTTCGAAATAATATTAACGTGATGCACAATGAATTTTTTTTATTTAATAACGTGTTTAATACAACTATGAATGTTAAGAGGAAAATTAAGGATGATTTGAATTCAAGATGTGATATAGAACAATTATGTAAACGTTTTGAACTTCATATGAAGCCCAATGAGTAAAAAAACCCGAAAGTATGCTATGAGCTAGACAGCAAGTAAAACTCATGATAAAATGGGTGGAAGGACTAAGATGTCCTGATGGGATTTCTTCTAATCTCCATAGATATGTTGACTTCAAAAACAATAAATTGAGTGGGATGAAAAGTTACGATTGCCATATCATGATGGAAAATTTATTACCCATGGTTTTCAAAATACTTTTGCCCATAAAAGTATGGAGTGTTATAATAGAATTAAGTTTGTTTTATAATGAGCTTTGTTTGATGACGTAAAAAGTTGACAGTATACATAAACTTGAAAATAATATACATATACTGCTCTGCAATCTAGAGAAAATATTTTCTCTAGGTTTCTTTAATGTAATAGAGCATTTACTTGTTCATCTTCCATCTGAAGCACTTCTTCGAGGTCTTGTACAATATGAATGGATGTATCCATTTGAAAGGTAATATTAAACATCTGTAATATTAATTTTAATTTAAAATTCATATTTACATAAGTAAATTTAAATTGAATTAACTTTGTAATTGGTACTTGAATCATTTGAAGAAAAAAGTTAGACAAAAAGCACGAGTTAAAGATTAGATTTACAAATCATATCTTGAAGAAGAAGCTTCATTCTTTTTCTCTCTTTACTTCAGTGACCATATGAACTTATCATTTGTAACTGTTCCTCGTAATGATGAAGCCATTTAACAAGATTCTTCTCAAACAATGTTATCTATTTTTAGATAATATGGCCGACCTATTGGAAAATGTGTGGAAATATGGTTAGACGATAGATATTACATGTAGCACACACATATGTTCTTCTTAATTATGTTGGAATTGCTCCATTTGTTAGGTAATAATAAATTCATATTTATCAGTTATACTTACATATTAATTATAATGAAACATATTATCTATATGTGCAGTATTTATGAATCACAAGATCAACTTGGCGATCTCAGTAAAGAATTTGCTAATTGGTTTTCGTACTACGTTTATGATCCAAGAAATTGTGTCATTGATGAAGGACCAAAACACCTTACGCTAGGACAAGAAAGAAATGTTAAGATTTATCCAATATTCTTCATCCATGGATTTAAATTCAACACCAAGGAATATGGTGTCGAAAAATTAACATATAACAGTGATGTATTTGTCAAAAGTAGCAATGATCCAGACGAGCATATAAAAGATTTTTACGGCGTCTTAACATAGGTTTGAAATTGACATATTTTATATGACCTGCAAAAAATGTTTTTTTATTCAAATGCAATTGGTTTGATAATGTTCCTGGTTTTGGGATCAATGTGCACAAAGATTATGAACTTATTAAAATAAAGCATGCCTCGCATTACTATAAGTATGATCCTTACGTATTATCCAAGCAAGCATTATAAGTTTATTTTGCTGCGTATCCATCTCTAAAATGAGATAAAGGGGATTGGTCAGTTGTTTTTAAAACAAAGGCAGGATTTACGTTTGATGGAAATAACATTCCGGATGAAGCAGCATATCAAGCGGATCTTGAGCAAAATAATGAAATAATAATAATTGATGATCATACTGATTTAGGGCCTTTGAAAGATGAATCAAATGTTTAACAAAAGCATTTGAGAGTACAGAAGAAAATGATATAAAGTACGAGACCGAGTCTGAATCAGAAGATGAGAAAACTGATTATTAATTGTAACACCCCGCATTTATATATAATTAAATAATCAAATAACGATGAATAGTGAAAATAAACATTTTTGTTATTGTCATAATATGACCTTGAAACTTATACCATTATGTTCGTGGTGATTTTCTGATCAATTTACATATACAATATGTCTCGAACGGAGTTCGTATGAAAAAGTTATTGACCTTCGAAGTTTTGTATTGAGAAATAATTATACATGTAAATGTACGTAAATATATTTGTGATAAATAAATATACGTGCGTATGAAATTTCAGAAATAACGCGCATTTGAATTTTAAAATATATGTGCACCAAAAAGATAATTAATTAACATTGTCATCATAAAGGAAATTAATGGATATTAGTAATTAAAGTTAATTAATTAACATCAGCAAGCAATGTAATCAAATCAGCTATTGAAGGAAATTAATTTACATTAATTGGCCACATGGAAATTTTATAAATTATAAACATTTGCAATTAATTCATAGGATATTTATAAAAGTAGTAACAAATTTATTATGTTTGTAATGAATATAAATTATTAAAAGAATTAGATGTAAGAGAGACAAAAAAATGTATGCGGGGAATAAATTAAATAATAATATACATATATTAATTTATAATTGATGCAATCAATTAATTAAAAAATTAATTAAAGACATTAAGTAAGCGTCAATTAATAAAAGAGGGAAACTTATATGTCAATTAATTGGGTAAAGAATTGGTGGTTTAAATACGTATAACTAATAAATGTGTGATTTACTTGCGCATAAAAATTAATTTGGATATCAATTAAGATGGGAAAACGTGTCAATTAATTAATTGGCAATTAATTGACCGTTTTAAAAAGGGTGTCAATTAATCAAAGAATATGCCATTGTTACAATAGCGACTAATGCAAATTAATTAGCTAGAAGAAAACGCCAGTTATAGGATTATTTGTTTCCAAGTTAAAAAGAAAAAAAAAAGAATTGGAATGCGTACAAACATCAAACGGAGTAATTAGGTTTATGATGACGGTAAGTTAATAAGAATAAATTAAAAAGTATAACTTTTATATGCATTCAATTAATAGAGGTATTAATTGACGAGTTCAAATAGGTAAGAAATTATAACGTATAAGAATCAATTAATATAGGATATACATACATACATACATACATACATACATACATACATATATATATATGATCTAATTAATTGGATAATTAATGGGAGAATCTTATTTAGAAGGAAACGTGAATTAATAGGGTCGTATAACAAAGGAATAAACGAATAACATTGGAGATTATACGTTATAAGTTAACGTAAACAAATCAATAAATGATGGTGAGGATTGTTTTTAGAGTTAATCGGATGGTTCATAGTTGTTCACTACACCTATAAATTAAACGTAACTTAACCCTAGCCCACACTATTTTCTCTGAATCAGCTGCTATCATTCACAGTAAACTCCTCTTTTCTTCTCCCTCTTCCTTTCTCCTCTGTCAATCAAATCTTTCCCCAAACTAAAAACAATTAAGCAAGGAAATACATACAAGCAAATCAGATAATTGTGCAAACAAATTGTAACGACCCGCAAATTTTAACGGTTTTTATAATGTAATTAACTGAATTTTTGTGAAATTTAAAACTATAAAATTTTGCAATGAAAAATCGATATTTGAGATGCGCCTATTAAAACATATCAAATGTCAAATTTTCGTTGGAAAAGATAAAAGTTAGTTCTGTTGTGTAATTTCAATTTCAATATTAAATTAGTTAAATTTGATGATAATAAAATATTTTCAAAATCTGAATATTTTTATGCAACAAAAATGTAATCCATTTTCTGAGTGAGTCGTCATATTTCATTTCGTCAAATTTGGACTCCTCCAGCCTCGTTTATCTTATTTTTAGCGAATTAGCGGCAGTTTGTCAGCGAATATCGACTTTTGATAGAATAGTCATATCGCTGATATCTGGTACCTTCTGTTCGTCTCGTCGGGCTGATCTCCGCAGTATATTCAATTGTCAATTTTGATGTCCGGTGTACGGCGGAATCTGTGAAACAATTAACGGTATCGGTTTCGCATTTGAGCCATTTGGGCTTTCTTTGTCTTTTCGTTTGCTCATCTGGTATAGTTAATAGCCAGTAGCTCTTTATATTCCAGAATTTAATTTTTGACGGTCTCAAATTCCTATGGTTATTATACAGGCTATTCGATTTCTCTACCTTTCATTTACTTTTGGATTCTATTCGTTCTAACTTATAAAAAATATATGTATATATTGCATCTTCATTCTCAAACCCTTCTTCTTCTTGGCATTAGCCGCACGTCTTTGCTCTGGAACTTTCATGGCCGAAATATTGCTTCCCCTTCCTTTCTAAAAAAAGAAGTATTGTTGCTTATATATCTAGAAGCATGCGTCACCTTCAAATTGATACCCAACACCATAGCTCGCGCCATGCAACCCAACCTCCCTTCCTTCGGCCACCATCCCACTTCCATCTCCGCCTGCCACGTTAGATCCCTCTGCCCCCTTCTCTCTCTCTCCAGTTGTGCCTCCTCTCTCCACCGATCCTCTGCCCATGCTCTAGCACCCTAACTTTTTGCAAACTCCCCTACTGCCGACCATCTCCATGCCAACAACCCCACCACATCTTAGCATGGCCCTCCGAATCCAAGCAACCCACACACTTGACCACCGCAAGAAACCCACCCTCGTCTCCTCTTCACCAAAACTCCATTCTCATCCACCCTCACATGCCACAGCGACCACATAGCTTCCTCTATTTATAAGCTTATATATTTAAAGGATATGTCATATATATATATATGCGTTTGTACTTATTTTCTCGCAGCTGTTATATAAGGTATGTTTGCAAATTAATGTTTATTTATATATATAATAATAATAATATGTAAGTTGTATACATGTGTTTTTCAAAGGCTTGCATAATGGCTGTCGTGCTTTATATATATATATTATAGTAATTTTGATTTTTAGAGTAGTTATATATGTTATGTGTTATATTCTATGAAAAAGGTATATATAATATGTTATATGCTTATATTTGATTTCTAGTATATATATATGTTTCAATATTATTTTGTATAGTGTTTATATATATATTTATTTATGATAGTACTGTTATTTTTAAAGTATATATGTGAGTGACAGCCTATATATATGTGTTGTACATATATTATAGAGAAGTCTGTCTATGCTATATATTTTATACATATAATATACTAGTTTTAAGTATTGATTTCATTAGTACTCATATAGTATGTAATTCGTGTAGTATACATACTAATCTTGGTATTAATTTAAATATGAATATATACAACGATGTTGATTTAAGGTGTTTCAAATTAAATGTTGATTTTTTTACTATAATATATGGGAATCTTGATTTAATATGTGTCGAAATCAAATATTGATCTTATGAAGAAAAAAATGTATGTTTTGATTTTTTTTATTTAAAATACATGTATAGAGTTTTATTTTAAATATGATTTTTATTTATATATATTTTATTTTAACATTTGTCTTAAATTAAAACATTGATTTTAATAAAATAATAATAATAATAATATATTTTCTGTATATATCAAGCTGATGTGATTTGTTCTAATCGATTCCTATTTATCAGTTTGTTCCATCAATATATAGCTATTGATTTGTTTTCATCAATTTCATGTTATTCCAGCCTTGCTTTGATCGTCGAATTCGTATTCATTGTGTCGTGCTTTGGAAATGTGTGCTTGGATTGTCGCATCTTGTTCTTGTCTGTTTCTCTAACCTCGAAAGGTGAGCAATCACTCACGATTAACATTCTTATATTTAGTAAATTTGATTTCACTTGGAACGATAATTGAAATATGCTGTTAAAATTGAACTGCTAGTTATTTAATTGTTAAATATGATATGCCATTATCTGCAATTGTTCACATGTGATATATGACACCATATCCTGTTGTATATATTTTATTTTATTTATCACTAATGATATATGCCTGTTATTGATATGTTATATTTTATCATATTTGTTCTCACTCTGTAAGTTCCCTCTTAATTTAGAAATCTCTATGTGTTGAAATGATACATACCCGAACGATTTTGTAGAATAAGGAAAAATAGTTATGGGTTGAAATGATAAATCCAAGCAATTTTCATTGATTTTGAATTTTTAGTATTGCGGGTTGAATGATATATACCCGTAAATATTTAAATTACGGATTGAAATGATAAATATCCGTATCACTTGACCATAGGATAGAAAATTATATACGGACACCGTTGGTCTATATTTTGAAAATGATTTCCAAAGTTTTGAAAGGAAATATATGGTTTTTATAAATATTGATTTTTAAAATATAATATATAAATGTTATTTTTATATATGTCTATATTTTATATTTTTAAAATTATATGTTTTGGAAATTTTAAATTTATAAGTTAGTTTTAAAAATATATTTTTTAAGATTTTTCTTATAATTTTACTATTTTTAAATTATAAAAAAATAGATTTAATATAAAATAAACTTAATAATAAGATTTAATTTAATAAAATCTAATTTAATTAGTATATAATATGTTTAAGTATTTATTTAAATGTATATTAATAATTTAAAAATAATTTTTTATAACTTTATTAATAGAGGTTGGGAAGAGAAATTAATGTTGACATGGAATTTAAATGGGTTATTAATTGAATTTGAATAAGAATTTATTTGAACTTATTGATTTTGAGATTTTGAAAAAAATAATTTATAACTTGATTTGAAACAAGTGATTAAATGAACATTCTCAATTTTAAACAAAATTGAGATTGAATATTTAATGTTGATTTAAATGTATAAATTTGGATTTAAATAAATTGTTATTAAAAATGATAAAGTGAATATTTTCCAATTTGAATAAAATTTAAGTCAAATGTTGAAATATAAAAGAAATTTATATTGTAACTGTTTGAATATTTAAACTTGAATCGTATTGGGATTTAAGTGATAGTTCAAACCTGGATTTGAAATCGATTTATTTAGAATTTGAATTGAATCTTTGACCTTTAAATCGAAATGGTTAAACTGGAATTGATTTAAAGTGAATTTTGGAATTTAAGCTGATTTGAATCGATTTGTGAAATTTGAGGAACTATTTTATTATATAAAGTATTTTTAATATATATATATATAAACTATTTTAATATATAAATTATTTTAATATATAAACTAATTTAATTTATAATTATTTTAATATATATACTATTTTCAATATCTAAACTGTTTAAGTCGAAAATGTTATGATTCTAAAGTGTTATGATTTCAAAAGTGTTATGATCTCAAAAGTGTTATGATTTCAAAAGTGCTATAGTTTCGGAAGTGTTATAATTTTGGAAGTGTTATGATTCTGGAAATGAATATTATTTAAAGTGAATAATGATATCCAATTGATATGGTTTTGAATGAATATGATATTTTGATATGAAGTATAAATTATTTGAAATGAAATGACCACGGTGTGAAATAAGCAGTTGGTTGTTAAAGAGACCGTGATCGGATATTGTCATACTCTTTGCCAATACCGAAAACCACTTTAACAACTGTGTACATGGTGGAGATTCCAAAACGAAGTAGGATGGTTTGGCGACGATTCTTTATGGTATTTACGTAGCCCTGACTCCCGTAAGTCAGCTTGATGTGGCTAAAACATGAGCTATACTGGGCCAAGTGAGGTCATTCCTCCGATCGGCCACATTTCTTCGATACCATTCTATTGCTTTTGTGATTTGATTGGGTGCACCCTTTGATTTGGGAGTGTGTCATGAGGTGGGTGGTAGTAGCTGTTGTGCGTTACCACCAGTCTGGGAGTGCAAATGGTTTATCTACCCTGGCATTGCCTCGAGTGCCTTGTCGCATGCCCTATCGCACCTTCTACGAGTTTGTTTTGTACTGTACCTATGTGGTGTCCTCTGGGTAAACCACCGATTTGGTGGAGCGTACGGCATTGGATAGACTACGGGAATATATATAATGTGTTAGGGGGGATATGGGTAACGCCTTAACGCTATTTTAATACTTTTACTTTACTGTACTACATAGTAGATAGTTCCATGGATCCTTAGAGGATGGGAATCCCAAACATCCTTTAAGTTATTTGTATTTCAGTTGACATTTCACTTGGGTTGAATTTACTATATAAGAATGTTAATCCTGACTTGAGTGTTTTGTGTTTTGCTTTATGCTTGGGTCAGACTGAATGTCACAGCATTTGAGACTCACCTCTAGAGATTGGAGCTTTGTTTGAGGATCTATCTATCCAGCTTTCTATTATTTCAATTTATCCCAGTCATTTATGTTCAGACTCATCAGTTGCTTATGTAATTGAGATTCATTTGTATTTGAGATTCTGTTGTATTTATTTCAGACTCTGATGTTTTATAGTAGCTTCATGAACTACTATTTATCTATTCCGTTGCTTACTGTTGTAATACTCTGTGTTTGTGATTCTGTGATTGATTTATTTATTGTATATGCTGAGTTTTGCCAAATATAAAATTTACAATCTGTTGTTTTGAGCAATTCAAGTCTAACATGTGTGGATGCGAATGGTTCGAAATACCAGGTCGTTACACAAATCGGAGAATTTATAGCGAAAGAAAAAAGGGGAAAAAGCGGAGAAAAGCGTAGCAAATTAAAAGAGAAAGAGATTGAAGCTAAGGACAACATGTGAGTGGATTTAATTATATATCTTTTACGTTTATGATATATTATCGTAAGATTCCCGTTAAATAATTTTATTCAGTATTTCAGTAATTAATTCTTCCAATTAGTTATGCTAAAACTGTAAGAAATTTACAACTATTTACATCTATTTTAAAGTTAAAATTTAGCCTAAATGCTAGCTTCTTTTTATTCCCTTTTTACGTGAATGATATAGCTAAAAAAGAGAGAATTCGCAATTATGGATTAAAATGGGAAAATACTAGATTTTTGGAAATTAGATGTAAAATAAGAAAAGCTGGAATAAAGCAAGAAAAATAAGAATTCTGCAATAAATTATGCTAAAACAAGAGTAATAAATTAGAGAAAAATCTAATAAATTGATTTGGGAGTAAGTGATAGATTAATTGGTTGGTTTAGAAAATAGGATACATTTCTATAGTTTAATATTTAAAAAGATAACAATAAATGTAACTACAAGAATAAAAGAAAGAAAAAGGAAATTAGTGTAAAATAGAGAAATCACTGTATTTTACACTATACAAGGTAGACCTTGTTGGTGGGTTTCGGGGAGTAGACAGAACGATTACGTATAGTCCTCAAGGTATACACTGGGTGGTACATCGTGGATATCCGAGCATTAGTATAGACTAGTGCGGACACAATTTTACGTTTTCATAGTAAACGATGGAACATCTATATTGTAGGCCTCATAGGGCGGTCCTTTATAGATGTAGTCATAGAATGCCATGGAACCAAGACGATGGAGTCCTTTGCGAGGAGGATACAGAAGGTACTATGGGTAGTATCTAGGATCAATATGGTCATTGGGCATATAGCTACATATATATCAGTATTAGGTTTCAATCTACTAAGGAGTAGATGGGTACGATTCATGCATAGAGGCGAGAGTATTATAAACCTAATGAACCTAATATAACAGTAAATGGAAATAAAATGGTATATGTAGAATTAAGCTTTGAAGTGCATAATTTATACATTCACCAGAACTTTAGTTTTGACCCCCTCCTCATAACATCCTACAGGTTAAGTAGATGGCAGAGACTTCCCAGCTTTAAGACACTTGTTTAGAAAGTGTTATTATATTTGTGAGTATTTACTTACTATTATATTTTAGTCAATTCCGTTGTGAGATATTTAATTGAGCTCTGATATATTTGTCTTTGCCTATTTACAGGATACTAGATACCCAACTCGGGCTTCAGTGGGCTTGGGTTTTAGCATTTTTGCAAAAAATCCAGACCCACTGGAATTCGGGTGGTTACATAATTACTGATGATATAATGTATTTATGATGAATATTTGTATCGCTTGTTGTATAATTTATATTTTGAGTTTTCGCTATTATTAATGATGATGACTGTATTGTGAGTTATGTGTTATTCTTTTTATTAATTCTATGTATTTAGGAGATCTTGTTCCATTTTTATAGTTTTACTAGAATTTTTATATGATTATTAATTAGACGTGTTTTCTGACAATAAAATGATATGTTTTTGTATTTTATGAAATGTGTTTCTTGCAGATATTATATATGTCTCATAGGAGATCTTCCAAATCGCATGATTATGCTTCTTCTTTTACTTGCGAGGGTGCCAGTGGCATGGCTGATTTATGCCTAAGGGCGGTTATGATTCCAAAGAGTGGAGGGTAAGTATCAAATTGATTGTAATGTAATTAATATTTATAGAGTGCATGTATATTATTTAAAATTTATTAAATGTCTACATCAAAATTAAGACAGGGGTTTTGAGCAGAAGCCTTCCGACTATATTCTAGCCATCTCTAAGAAGGCGTACATGAGTCGGATGTCAGGGTGTTGGCCTCAATGTGATGATATCCCACTGCATATTAAGAATGCTATATGGGCTGACGTGATGGTAAGTATAAATTTATAATTCATTTAAAAATGACATATTTGATATTTGAAAATTAATACACTGTATATAATTCATTTTAATTTCAATGTGTAGGCTGCAGTAGTTGTTGAAGAGCAAGATAAAGATACTTTTAGGAATCATTGGAACCAGAAGCTAAGAAAAAATTAAAGGGACACCCTCTCAGGTGCAAAAAAAAGAATAAAAAATCCAATTGGATGAGCGCTAGTATTTGGACGAAATTTCAACAGCACTGGAAAACTCCCACCGTGAAAGTAATTTTCTAATTTCATATTGTTGTTATAATTTTTTTTACAGTTCATATAATAATTGCATTAATTTTTTCATTCATATATTTAAGTTTACAGGAAATTTCCGAGTGAACACGGTAAACATAAATAAAAATCCCGTTGTACACCGCGGCAGCTCAAAGTCCTTCCAACAATATCGGAAGGAATTGGTAAATTTATAAATTGCGATTATAAAATAGTTATAACATTATTTAATCATATATATACCTTGTTTATTCATATATAGTTTCAGGCTAAGGAGAAGGGCCATGAGCTTACATATGCGGAGGTCTTCATATGGACTCATGCCATCGAGCACACCAATGATGATGGCTTAGTTTCGTTTACTTGGATGAACCCTAAATCTCAAGCCGTAATGGTTAACATGCTTAATTTTTTTCTTTTATTTCACATTACATAAGTTGGAAATTGAATATTTATTATGGAAAAATTCTATTTATAATCACAGGAAAGATTTGAAATGAAGTGAGCTTAAATGCTATAGTTCATCGGTTGAAAGGAGTTGACTGCTGAGGAGGACAATGGGATTTTCGATGGTGGGATGGACAACCCCATGTGAAATAGGCAATATGGGTATGGCAATCAGGATGTAATGTTTATTGAGTTCAACTACTTCATTAACTAATATATAAATTTTATTTGATATTGAGCATAAATTATAACTAGCTATTAACTAATTTACAGGCGAGGATGTCCCAGGCCGATTATAGGAAATCATACGCCGAAGAGGAGCTCAAACAGCAGATAGCAAAGTTGAATGATTGGTGGAACAATAGAGGATTGGCTACGCTGCTAGATGAGTGGATTGCGGCATATATGGAAAAGCACAGAACATTTCCTGGGCATGGATCAGGAAATGATGATGAGTAGGAATGGTTGTATTTCTGATGGATTTTGACTGTTTTGTTTTGTACTTATTTGACATGTATTGCTGGATTTTATACTTGTTTAATGGTTGTGTTGTTTGTGGATGTTTGATGCATTTGCGGATGTTTGATGTTTGTTTTGTTTGATGGACATGAGGATTTGTAGGTATGGTTGGGTTTGTTTGGTGGAATATTGATGTAAATATTGATTTTTGTGATATAAACCTGGTTATGTGTGACATGAATGAGATTATGCGATGTATGCAATGGTTGTAAATGTGAAATTGGGCTTATATGTGCTATATATGAGTGGATAGAGAGATGAATATATATGTGTGTTTGGATGGCTTAAATAGCAGTTGTTTTGTAAAACAGAATACCCAAGCTGGCGATGGCCTATTGGCATAGGCTTGTGACGGCTAATGACACACATTGGCATATACATTCATGCCACGTGTCCATCAACCTTCATCGGCTAATGACGACAAAGCCGTCCCTAGCCATCGATAAATAAATGACGAAGCCATCGCTAATATGTGTTACCTTTTCTTCGATCGACGACTTAAAAAGCGAAGGCATTTATCGTCGGTAAGCAATGGTCGCCGATGGCTTTTTGTCCTCGCTAAACACAGTATACCCTTGCAGTGTAATAAAAAAAATTCATCAATGGATATGAATTTAATATTTTAAAATTTAATTAATTAAAACTAAATAATCATACCAATGCACTTCTACAAATAACTCCAAAACTCAACAAACCACAGGCAAGTTTATCCGTAATTTTGCCACGAGTTCAATGGAAGAAACTGTGTGTGAAACAAAGTTTGTATGCAATAGTTATTCAAAATATAAAATAAAGTCGTAGTAATTGTAAATAAATAAAGTTGTCCACAATTAAATATTAATAAAAATATTATTTGTTTGTCACTTCTAATACTTCTTTAAATAATTCTAGCGAATCGAGGTCAATCTGAAACAATCGACCACCGTGGATGCATTCCTTTTATTTCCCTCTACGTAATGGTACCCTTTGATCGTCGATTGGTCATTGTTCACCATTGAATAAAAATCTCTAGAATCAACGGTTCTTGGTTTTTCGACGATTTATTATCTTCTATCGAACGTGCAAGCCAAATGTAATAGAATCCGAAAAAATGAACTTCACCACTACATTTGTGTCGACATGCCATAAAACGACACATTATAAGGTATACTTTGATATTGATTTGTGATTTATCTTATTTTGTATTTTGTAATTAGTGAAGATAATTAGAAATAATCACAATTAGAAGGAGATAAGAGAGGATTTTATGATTAGGGTTGAAAAATTAAAATAAAGAAGATGTTAGGGTTCTTTAACTTCATATTTATAGGCGAGAAGGGTCGTGTTAGGCCAAAGCGGTCGTAAAGGCCCAAAAAGCCCATTTTCGAACATCAACAAAACTATATCATACCTTATATCAAAATATAGGTTTTCAATATTTCTAAACACAATGGAAGGATCAAAATTTCCAAAATGATAACCCTGCTCAAAATTATCTCTTATTACCTATTGAATTTAGTTAGCTATTTAAAATTAATTAATAATTAATGTGTCGAATTTGTAGTCGTTACATTCTTCTCCCCTTAAAGAATTGCTCCCTTGCAATTCCGTATATATAACATTCAACCAAATCAACAAAAACATAATCATGTGTTTAATTACAAAATATGTGGAAGAATACAAAAACATAATCATGTGTTTAATTACAAAACATAATCATTTCCAAATCAAAGCTTCCTTGTTCTTTTTAAACCAAAATCCTCTCTCGAAATATCATTATCATTTTATAAATATATTTTTTCAAAATATTATCGTCATCCTTCAAAATCTACTTAAAATAATTTTTGAAAACATTTTATAGAAAATTTTCAAACTGTATGAACACTTCCAAAAATCAAAATAAGAGCCCTTACAAAATTGAAAAAAATTACGGAAGCTGGTAATTAATCGTATAAATATAGATCTCAAAACATATATATTTGGTAAAAACTCCAAATTTCTAATAATGATGAAGAGAACCACCCACCATTGCTTTGATTCCCCAGTGGTGTCCACAAAACCTTCTGGTCACCAAAACACTTCAGCTGCTATTACTTATCTTCAAGGAACATCAACAAATCTCTTAGCCATTTAAATATCTAGTCTTCTTCTGTCTAGGAAACTATGTCACTACACTATTAATAAACCAAATATGTCTCTTATCAACTTACTACCTTCTCCAATGTACACCCTACTAAAAGTCAACATTGGATAATGACCTTATCGTGAAATATTAAGAAATAATAGGAAATATATCCTAGTATACAATATAGGGATCACAACATGGTAAACCACAAGCAATGAAACAAATAAACAAGCAAACAATTAAAACAGTCACAGCAAAACAAACAATCAACCAAAATACAACGCAGGTAAAAAGGGTTAATTCAAACATGCGTAACATAAATGAGAGAACGAACATTATCAAACAAGTAAACAATAATAATACACTACAAATAGAATAATTTAATCCAAACAAACATGTCATGGACCATGAAGCAAACACGGTCAAAAGAAATAGTCAAATTAATATAACTAATTACTTAACAAACAGTGGAATGGCACAACCAATTCAACCAAAGCAAACAAATACACACAGAGTAAAATGTCACTATCTCAGACGTCAAAATGGATAATCATAACCTCGTATCCTTACTCTTCGTCTTAAAGGGAATGACTAGAGATCCCTATAACACATTAGGGAAGCTACACATAATAGGCACACAGTTACATCATCATAATGGAAGGTAAACAAACTTGAAACTCACATCACCTAATCTTCTCATATCTCATGCCACTTAGTCTAGTCTTATAGTTCTTAAAATGTTCTTTTGATAAATATTTTTCTCAATAAAATACTTTTAACAAACGTCTATTTTACTTTTCAACTATTTACTTTAGAATCAAATCATTTCCATCCTTGTAAAATATTTTCCCAAAATATTTTAAAATCAGATATTTCATAATACACCCTTTTCCAACAAAAATACTTTCAACATATTCACAATAAAATATTTTTTAAAAATTGGGTATTTTCCAAGCAAAACCCTCCAAAAAGAATATTTTTCCTTTTAATACATTGTTTATCAAGAGTACCCTTTAAATAAAAGTGTTTACAACCAAAATCATCTTTTAAACAAAAAAAATTTCGAAAATCAAAACACTCTTCGAATAAAACACCATTCTCAAATAAAGAAGCTTCCATATACTTTACTAAAAAGATATTTCTTGTAACATCCCCCTACTTGGAGGCCCAAAACTAATGGCTACGGATATTGCAGTCATTCATAGTTATTAATGCTCGGCGACCAAATTTGGCAGTGTTAGATTCATTGATATAAGATCAAACAAGATCACATTCCATTTTAAAACATTTCCAATTCATTACATAATCCTACAATCGTTAACCACGTCCAGAGAAAATATATTTATTACAATATATGCTAAGAGCGACATATGAAGATGCCCCTTTGGATGATCAGAGTATATGTAGGCAATTTAACAACTTTTCCATTACAAACAACACAGAGAAATCAAAATAAAATAACACTCTAGATAGCTATCATGCCTCTTGCACGTCTCTGGAAGCTTTATTCGTCTAATGAGGTACCTAAAAACCTCAACTCTCAGACTACTCAAAATCAATTGAGCACCCGAGAGTTTAAGGGAAAAATATAAAATTCGAGTTAGACATAAAGCCTGGTATAAATTATAATCTACTGTCTCAAACCATTTAGATATCTAGTGAGACCATGCCACTTAGCTGAATGGGTATTCCCCTCTTTAATATCCTAAAACATTTATAAAACCATATACTATGCTCCTACATTCACAATAGTTAAAACAATTCAAAACCGTATGATATGATGATATGCAAAACAAGTGAATGAATTCTGGATTATCCATCCCCATTAATTTTGACTATATGTCTCAGTTATAGTTTCTAGGATTACTATTAACCTAATTGTTTTCATAGGCTGACTAATAACAGGTAAAATGGTTAAGGACTCCCTGTCAAAATACATAGTTTTCATGGGATTACTATGAACCTATTGGTAACTCCAATATCTTTACACTTATCCTAGTTTTCATTGGTTGACTAGGAACCTATTGGTAACTCCAATATCTTCCCTTCTTATCCTAGTTTTCATGGGCTGACTAGGAACCTTTTGACATCTGTCAATATCTTAATCCGGATATATTTTTCATGGGTTCACTCTAAACTTATCTTTCTGACACCTTCATTTATACATAGTTTTTGTGGGCTTACAATGAACCTATCGGGCCCTACCATTATATTTTACTACACACAGTTGTCATAGTCTTATTGAGAACCTATCGGCCCCTGCTAATATCTTCCTTTAATATTTTGGCATCCTATATTAGTCTTCCTGACCTCCTGGATGCAATCTACTCATTCGAGAGTTAACTTACTTTATATTAACTACTGGGTCAACCTAACTGGTTATTCTGCTCTTTCCCAAATTACAGTTATGGGTCCATTACAATGTGAATATATACGTACATATATGAAGAAGCAAACACAATAACTTGGTTAATCCCTTTAACCCTTTAATCGAGTAAAACTTCTTCAAAAACTCTTTTTCAAAACACTATTTATTTATGCCATGGTTTCCTTTTAAAATGAGATTGGGTTGTTTGTTTTGAAAAACTAAGGCTTTCGAAACCTTCAAAACTTTGCTTTCGACCTCACTGGATAACCTCCTTCGAAAGCATATAAATTTCTTTTCAAAACTTCAGGCCCCTGCCTTTCAAAACACTTTAAAACTTCTCTTTCGAAACCTTTCGAATGTAATAAAGTATTAATTATTATCCTTTAGAAGCATAGCTTCGAAGCCATTGAAAGTACCCCTTTTGAAACCTTTGGAAGTATCCCTTCCGAAATCATTGAAAGTTTCCCTTTCGAAACTATTGGGTTTATATAAAAATATCATTTGGGTTAAAGTGAATCCAAATGAAAGTATCTCTTTTGAAACCATTCTTTATCATATAAAAGTATTGGGGAAAACTTGATGGCATTGGCACCATCCCTTTCGAAAGCTTCAAATCATTTAAACAAAGACATTGAAGGATAGCGTCGAAACCCCCTTTCGAAGCCATTGCCTTCGAAACCTGATGTGCACGTAAATGTGCATATTTTTACCACCATATTTATTATATTTAAATTAAATAAATGATCATATCAGGTATTTTAACTTGTTTAAACCAAAATTCAAATTATTTCAAATTGTCACATATTCATCTTCATCCAAGGGCAAAATGGTCATTTTTGTGCATATATTAATTCTCTAAAATTTAATTGAAAATTTCTATATTATTTTGTAGGAATTTAAATTCATATACAAGTGGTTTCATGATGATATATGCATGCACAAGAGTGAAGAGAACAAATGAAGATGGAAATAATTCAAAGTGAAGATAATGGAGGACCCCACCTACCCACCTTCCTTCATGTACAAATTAGAAGCTAATCCACATGCTAATGGTCATCAAATCTTCATGCACACTTAAATGGATGATTATGGGAGGCTAATGATTACTTGGCCACCACACTACCTCAAGGGAAATTTGGGCATTCCCCAAAAATATGAATTAGGGTTTAACACTTGTATAAATACCCCATATCTTCATGTAACTTTCTCTCCTCTCTTAGTCTCTCTTTAGTTTAGTTTTAGGCTCAAAATAAAAGAAAGCTCTCTTTCTCTTTTCATGGCTACTTAGCCATTTTCTTTTCATGTAACTTTTTTGTGCAATTTAATACATGTTCTTTTCCTTTTCTTGTTTATTTCTCTTCATGTTGTAGTGTAGATTTCTTTTATTTTTCATGCAAGTAGAATAGTAGTTCTCTTTTCCATTAGCTTTCATTTTCCTTTCATTTTGCTTTCATGTTGCTAGCTACATTTGTTGTTTTGATAACAAATATGAGAGGCTAATCCCTTCAATTTAGGGGTAATGAAGCCTCTAATCATGTAGCTTTAACATTTTGATAATTATAGCTCTCTTTTTGTGCTTAATGACAATGCTTGAAGTGGTTTATTTTGTTGTTTTTGCTTTGAATTTGATAGCTTATATTGTTGACATCAAATAGGCTATGCTTAAACAATCACTAACACAAATGCCTCTTCATCAAAATATGATTATGGCATAAGAAAGTGATTTGAAATTAAAATTTGATGGTCTATATTTCTAATCAATAGTTAATAGGCCTTACATAAAATAGATTTCATTGTCATTTTCATGAAAGTTAGTAAGTGGTTTAAAGGGGTGTGTTATAGTTTGATGGCTTATGTTGGCTAATCAATAGCACAAATGAGCCATACTTATGATAAACACATCATTTAAACTCACTTATGACCAAAAAAAGATCATAATTTCATTAATTGTTGAATTATATGATCTAGAGTGTGGATTTATCTCTAAATTGTCATTTAACTCTCATATTGTTATCTATTTTTCTTGTGCTAGTTTTTGTTAGTTGCTTACATTTTTAGCAAATCACACTTTCAACTTTGGTTAATTTGATTGAATAGATTTTTAAAATCATCAATTCCCTGTGGATCGACCCGTATTCGCCACGTACTACAAGTGTACGCCGTGCGCTTGCGGTTATATTTTTAATTTAAATTTGTTCGATGGTTTTCTTAACCGATAGAATTTCGGTCGACGAACAAAACCCTTGGACCCTTTCGAAATCATTTATGAAGTGGCTTAAAACATCTTTAAAATAAAACTACCATTCGAAGGCATTGACGATTTCAATATATTCGAAAGGCAAAAGAACGGTAGCAGGGCTTCGACTTGGTCGGAACCCTTACTTTCGAAAGCATTATTTTTATAAGTAAAGAAACCCATTCGAAAGCTTATTCTTTAAAATGTAAGATGGGAACCCCTTCGAAAGCCTTTAGAAAACCTCTGTCGAAGACATATGTTTGATTCCTTCGAAGGCTTTAATAAAACAAAGGCAGGCGTTTCTCTTTTTTAAAACAAACAAAGGTATCAACCCCATCAGAAGCAATGCTTTCGACACCATGCCTTCCGCCTTTACTCTAATCCACTACGTACCATCTAAGTGATACCTTGTATATTGGTTTTGGCTTAGTGGGGATTCGACTTGATTGAAGGCGGAAGCTCTGAGTCGAAAGGTACTTCTATTAGAGGCGGAACCTTCTTTTCTGTGTAAACCTGATTTAATACTAATTAATGCAAACACTTTCTAAATAACCTACCACATGTAAACTTATGATTGGTTGCCTTAACATTTCAAATTCTTTACTAAAATAATTGCCGCTAATTTTAGATCTAAACCACGGTTAAGTTTGCAAATAAGCCCTTCCATTAAGCAAAACCAATATTGCAAATAAGTCCTTCTAAAATAATTAAATTTGTATAGCAAATCACTTAGGAAAAATCCCTAAAAATTTCAGACCAAAATTCTCAAGATAATTTCCGAAATAAATTTATAACCCTTATTAACCAAATTTTCCTTTGAAAATTCATAGTAATCTTTGCATAGCTTGGAAAATTATCACTATTAAAATCCAACTCCAAAATATGTTTTATACAACATAAAATTTCTCCATGGCATTTAAACATCAATATAAATCGGTTTTTCCCTAAAACCGCATAGAAACTTATTGAAAAATACTTTTTTAAATCAAACAAATTGTAATTCAAGCATATCATCATCCAAATCATCATAAAAATGAATTTACCCTTAAATTTGAAAGCATGTGATTATAAAACAAAATAGAGAATGGAATGAATTATTATTCACCTTGTTTAAGATAAGGAGAATGGATTGAGATTGAGATTTATTCCCCTTGCTTTAATTCTTAGCTTGATTTGAATTCTCTTTTCTTCTTAGCTATGGCCGGCTCCTCCTTGATTTATATTTATGTTTTTGTTTTTAAAATGACGTGAATGGGAAATGAAATGGTAAGGAACGAGAATATGTAAGGGTAAGAGGTTATGTGCAGCTAATTCTGAATATACCCTTATGTAAATTAATTAAAGCATATTTAATTAATTAAATTGAGCACGGCCTTAATTATATTTATTCAAATCTCAACCCCCTTATCAATTAACATTTATGTTATTCTATTTAATTTATCTAATTAAATCTCCTGAATAATGTTATTAAAAATTAGAGGTGTTACAGGCTCCCCTCATTAAAGAATTTCGTTCTCGAAATTCAGTAGGACTAAATACTAAACATCTGTAACGATTCCTAACAACCATACTAGTCTACCTGACTAGCTAATATCTATAAAAATTTAATATAGACATACCCTCAAAGCAGATCAGGAAAAGTATCTCGAATCCTGTCCTCTATCTCCCAAGTACAGTTCTTCTCATTGTCGCTCCACCGAACTTTCACCAATTTGACTGTCTTGTTCCTAAATCATTTCTCATCTCTTACTACAACCCAAACTGTTTGTCTAACAAAAGTCAAATTAGTCTCTACTACTAGATCTTCCAACCCTATCGGAGGAATAGTAGCCTCTAGATCATACACATTCTTTCGAAGATGAGCCGCATGAAATACATTATGGACACCTGCCATACTGCTTGACAACTCTACTTTGTACGCAAGCTTTCCAATCCTCTCTATAATCTAGAATGGACCAACATATCTCGGTGCCAGTTTTCTCGACTTCCCGAACCGTACCACACCGTTCATCGGTAATACCTTAATGAAAACCATGTCTCCAACTGAGAACTCTAGGTCTTTACGCCTCTTATCTGCTTAACTCTTTTGTCTGGATTGAGCTTCCTTCATCCTTTCCCAGATCAACTCAATCTTCTCTGATGCATCTCTAACCAAATCTGGACTTAAATCAATTTGTCTCCGGTCTCCAACCAACATGTTGGTGATTTGCATGACCTTCCATACAAAGCTTCAAAAGGCTCCATTCCTATATTAGTCCGATAACTATTATTATAGGAAAACTCAACCAAATGTAGGTGATCTTCCCATGATCCACCAAAGTCCAATACACAAGCCTTCAACAAATCCTCGAGTACCTTATTGACTCTCTCTGTCTGCCCATCCGTTTGAGGGTGATATGCGGTACTCACTTGAGCTTAGTGCCTAACACATCTTGTAGACTCTTCCAAAATTCACTAGTGAACAAAGCATCTCTGTCACTGAATATGCTGCTAGGAACTCCATGTAGTCTAATTCTGTTCTTCATGAACAACTGAGCTAAAACAGGTGCCGTCGTGTTTGACTTAACTGGAATGAAATAGGCACTCTTGGTCAATCTGTCCACTATGACCCATATACTTTCATTTCCTCTATTTGACCTTGGCAACCCGTCAATAAAATCTATGGATATTAAATCCCATTTCCAAACTGGAATCTCTAGAGGTTGAAGCAATCCACTCAGCTTCTGATGTTCGGCTTTCACTTGTTGATAGTTTGCACACTGCCTAACCCATAAGCCAACATCCCTCTTTATACCTTCCCAATAAAAGCTGCTCTTCATATCCTGATACATCTTAGTCCCTCCAGGATGGATCGTAACCTTGGATCAATGACATTTTTCAATAACTTCTTTCCTCAAGTTCTCAACATCTGAAACACATAATCGTCCCTTCTTTCTCAACCATCCTCCCTAGTCAAGACAAAAATATTTTAGATCATCGATATCAGTTCCAACCTCAACCCTTCTAATCTTCTCGGCTAATAATGGATCCTCTTTATAATTAGAAGCAATTCTCTTGATCAACACTAGTCGAACTTCTAAACTAGACAACACGGCAATACTCTGACTAGAACTAGCAGCGATCTTAACTACACACCACAAGTAGTCAAAGCTTCTAAATCCTTCCATTCTGCCAACATAGCTAACACCACATTCTGATGTCTTCTGCAAGGAGCATTCGCTACTTTATTACCTTTCCCCGGTGTATATTCTATACCAAAATCATAAGCAGCCAAAAACTCTAGCCACCTCTGAGGTCTCATATTCAACTTCTTTTGAGAGAATAAGTATTTTAAAGACTTATGATCTATGTATAGCTCAAATCTCTCCCTAAGAGATAATGCCTCCAAATCTTCAATGCAAAGATCACCGCAGCCAACTCCAAATCATGAGTAGGATATCTCACTTCATGCGGTCTATGTTGTCGTGAAGTGTAGGCAATCACTTTACCCTTCTACATCAACACAACTCCTAATCTAGTTCCACATGCATCAGTATACACCACCAACCCTTGGTTTCCGTTTGGAACTACTAACACTGGTACATTGGTCAACAAATGGTTTAACTAAAGGAGTGCTTCCTCACATTTGTCAAACCAAACAAACTTCACCTCCTTCCTGGTTAGCTTTGTCAAAGGCACCGCTATTCGTGAGAAATCCTTAATGAATCTCCGGTAATTCCAAGAAAACTTCTAATCTCAAACACTGTCTCTGGTCTCTTCTAATTATTAATAGCTTCAATCTTGTCTGGATCGACTGACAAACCTTTCTCTGAAACCACATGATTAAAAACATAACATCTTTCTTCTAGAAATGACACTTGGAAAACTTCGCCTTTAGCTGTTGTTGCCTCAGCGTCTCAAGCACAACTCTAAGATGATCTTCATGCTCTCTTTCATCCTTAGAGTATACCAAAATGCCATCTATAAATACCAACATTAATCTATCCAAATACTCTCGGAAGACTCGGTTCATCAAATCTACAAAGAAAGCAGGTGCATTCGTCAACCCGAATGGCATTACTAACCAATCGTACGAACCATATCTAGTTCGAAATGTTGTCAAAGGATTGTTGTCCTCTGCCACTCTTAACTGATGAAAGCCTATCGCCAAATCCAACTGGGAAAACACTCTGGCTCCACACAACTGATCAAATAGATCATCTATTCTCGGCAAAGGATACTTATTATTAATCGTCCTTTCATTTAGCTTACGATAGTCGATACACATCCTTAATGACCTATCCAGTTTCTTCACGAACACCGCGGCCACTCCCTAAGGTGAACTGCTTAGTCTAATAAAATTACTTCCTTCTAGATCCACTAGCCACACCTTCAATTTCGTTATCTCGGTCGGTGTCATCCAACTAGGTGGTATACTCACAGGTTCAGCTCCTGGCACAAGATCTATCCGAAACTCAATAGCTCATTTTGGTGGTAGTCCTATGACTGGCTCAAAGACATCTGCAAACTCTTTTGCCACTCGAACCTGACTTAGCTCTTCTCCCACTTCCATTGCATTTAACAAAGCACAACTACTCCGGTCAGGATTCTCCACTGAGAATGTAATTCGGTTATGACTATCAGGGTGTCTTAATGATATCTTCCTATCTTGGAAAAATATCCTGACCTCATACCTTCTCAACCATTCCATACCAAAAATGATTTTGAAATCTACGAAATCGAAAACATACAGACTGCATGCAAACTTATGACCTAACAAATCAAGTTCTAACTGGTCACATCTCATCCTTAGAGTTGCATACCCTCCTATCGGATTCGCAACCCTTAAGGAAGTAATAAGGTATGTGGGTTCTAAACATAACCAATCAACCAAACAATGGGATATAAATGAATGTGAAGCACCGATATCAAATAATATCCTAACTGGTATACTCTGAATAAAAAAGTACCTTCCATCACAGCCTTTCCTTTGTCAGCTGTAGTTGGCATAGCAGATGGTCCAATAGTAAAAAAAATTCCCTTATCTACCTTGACTGGCTCTGGACACTGGTTCTTATAATGCCCAACTTGGTCACAGTTGAAGCACTTCACATTCTTCTTGTCTGCAGCCTTCTTCCCCTTGGCTGACCGGCACTCATTTGCATAATGACCCTTCTTGTCACACTTGTAGCAAAGTAAATCAGCCTTTGCCTTCTTGGTAGCATCTTCTTTCTGGGCTCCCTTCTTCTTAAAGAACTTCCTCTTCTTTCCCTAAGAACCCTGGACTTCAACTGGCTTCTCTCTAGCATAAACTGCAAGCATCTCTTCATGGCAAATACCCATCTCCAAAACCACATTACAAGGATCATGGATATGTGTGATGGTCGCCCTAGCAAGCTCAGGTCTCAATCTCCGAATGAACCTCTCATTCCTTCAGATGTCAATATCTATAGTAGCATATCCATATCGAGACAACTCATCAAACTTAGTGGCATACTCAATAACTGACATCTCTACATGAACTAGATCCATAAACGTCCTTATCAATGCTGGCTTAGCAACCTCAGATAGAAACCTCTATTCAAATCTCCTTCTGAATTCAGCCCATGTCAACTCTTCCTCCGGAACCCCGGCAGTAACACTGTTCCACCAATGAAGTGTTGACCCCTACAATTGTCTAGAGGCCAACCTTCTCTTCTGCTTATCTTCTAAGCCCAAATCGACAAAGATACACTCACAATGCAATATCCAATTCTCTACCTCAATAGCATCCTCCGTTCCAATAAATTGTTTCCCACCAAGACTGGTATAGTCTCTGCTCAACTTAGCATTGTTATTCCCAACGGGAGCCATAGGATTAGCTCCTCGAACATTACCAACAACACCAGCAGCAGCTCCTGCTTGCATCACATTGACGAAGAACTGATACATCGCCCCCATATCTACTGGTGGATTTCCAATACCCACATTGGCATTAGCATTTAGGTTAGCATTAGCCTGTCGACCTTGGTTCCTCCTGTATTAGGTCGAGCATTTCCATTGGTTGTGGTGCTTCCTCCACCGAGATTTCCTCTTCCGTTTCCAACTTCCATATCCTCTTTCTCATAAATCTGCATATAAGCCTTAGTAAGATACAGAAGAACGGTCAAAGAGAGAGGGGAATACATACATACATACATATATATATATATATCAAATAAAAGTACGTTACTATAGCATCATCCTAAACTTCGATCATATTTCTGATTCATTGGATTATGTTACAAAAAGCTTTTAGGTTTATCTTTTCTTTTAAGTTTTCATAAACCTATGTTCTAATACCAACTTGTAACATCCCCCTACTTGGAGGCCCAAAACTAACAGCTACGGATGCTGCTGTCATCCATAGTTATTAATCCTCGACAACCAAATACGGTGGTGTTAGATTCATTGATAAACAGAAACACATAAATATGGAAAAAAAATTAAACAATCAAACAAGATCACATTCCATTTTAAAACATTTCCAATTCATTACACAATCCCATAATCGTTAACCACGTTCGAAGAAAATATACTTATTACAATATACGCCAAGAGCGACATATGAAGATGCCCCTTGGATGATTATAGTATATACAGGAAATTTAACAACTTTGCCATTACAAACAACACGGCATAATCAAAATAAAATAAAACCCTATATAGCCTTCATGCCTCCTGCACGTCTCCGAAAGCTAACGAGGTACCTGAAAACTTCAACTCTCAAACTACTCAAAATCAATTGAGCACCCGAGAGTTTAAGGGGAAAACAAAAACTTCGAGTCAGACATAAAGCCTGGTATGAATAATAATCTACCATGTCAAACCATTAGATATCTAGTGAGACCACGCCATTTAGCGAAATGGGTTTTCCCCTCACTTATATACTAAAACATTTATAAAACCATATACTATGCTCCTGCATCCATAATGGTTAAAACTATTCAAAACAGTATGGTATGATGATATGTAAAACACGTGAATCAGTTTTGGATTACCCATCCCCATTCATTTTGACTATCTGTCTTAGTTATAGTTTCTAGGATTACTATTAACCTAATAGTTTTCATGGGCTGACTAATAACCGGTAAAATGATTAAGGACTCCCTGTCCAATTACATAGTTTTCATGGGATTACAATGAACCTATTGGTAACTCCAATATCTTTACACTTATCCTAGTTTTCATGGGTTGACTAGGAACCTATTGGTAACTCAATATCTTCCCTTCTTATCCTAGTTTTCATGGGCTGACTGGGAACCTATTGACATCTGTCAATACCTTAATCTGGATATAGTTTTCATGGGTTCGCTATAAAACTATTAGTCCCTGCCAATATCAAATTATAGTTTCCATGGGCTAACTATGAAACAATGAACCTATCTTTCTGACATCTTCATTTATACATAGTTTTCATGGGCTTACTATAAACCTATTAGCCCCTGCCAATATCTTTTCCTATACACAATTTTCATGAGCTTACTGAGAACCTATCGGCCCCTGCCAATATCTTCGTTTAATATTTTAGCATCCTATATTCTAGTCTTCCTGACCTCTTGGATGCAATTTTACTCATTCAGGAGTTACTTCATTTTTATTCACTACTGGGTCAACCTAACTGGTTATTCTGCCCTTTCCCAAAATACAGTTATTGGTTCATTACAATTTGAATATATACATATATGAAGAAGCAAACACAATAACTTAGTTAATCCATTTAACCCTTTAATCAAATAAAACTTCTTTAAAAACTCCTTTTCAAAACACTTTATTAATTTATGCCATGGTTTCCTTTTAAAATGAGATTAGGTTATTTGTTTTGAAAAACTAAGGCTTTTGAAACCTTCAAAACCTAGCTTTCGACCTCACTGGATAACCTCTTTCGAAAGCATATAAATTTCTTTTCAAAACATTAGGCCTCTGCCTTTCGAAACACTTTAAAACTTCTCTTTCGAAACCTTTCGAATGTAATAAAGTATTACTTATTATCCTTTAGAAGCATAGCTTTGAAACCATTAAAAGTGCCCCAATATACCCTTATGTAAATTAATTAACCTTAAGCTCATTTAATTAATTTGATTGAGCATAGCCTTAATTGTATTTATTCAATTCTCAAACCCCTTATCAACTAACATTTACATTATTCTATTTAATTTATCTAATTAAATCTCCTTAATAATGTTATTAAAAATTAGGGGTGTTACATTTCTCAAATAAAAATATTTCCAACCAAAAATTTGCAAATATTCTCTTTAATAGAATAATTTCTCAAAATATTCTTCTAGAATCAAATGCCTTTTTATTAAAAAATATTCAAAATAATTCTTCTTCAACAAGGTATTTTAAATCACGATAATTCTATCGAGACAGTTTCCCCACAAAACATCTTTCTCTCCTTAAATAAGAATTTTCCTTAAACATCCATTGACAAAATACATTTAACAAAGCATTTCCAAATCATAATATATTGTTATAAAATATATTCTCTTCTTTTCAAAAGACATTTCTAAATCAAAAAAAAATCAACCAATATACTTCCATCAAAATATTTTCTAGAAATTATATATATACTTCTTTTTCCAATTCTAAATTGAACATTCTCTCACAAAAACAAAACATGTTTACAGTAACTACTCTTACAAAATTATCTTCATCAGAAAATAATTTATTACTCAAATTAAATAGTCTATTTTTACCCATCTAAAAAATTTCAAGAAATTACTTTATGCCCAAAATATACATTTTCCTTTTTTTAATAAAATATCTTAAAAACCAAAATTGTAGATTTATCATTACTTTTTTCAACGTATTTTACTCGCTTGAAAATTCAATAATAGTAGTAGTTCCATTTATTAAGGTTAGGTTTCAATTATAATTTAACATCGTATGTATGTCTCTCGGGTCCTAATCAACACTTAATCCTTTATGTAAATGCTCTTCCTACCTAACTCCTACTTTATTCATTTTTCATACAAAGATCATCATAAATAAATATTATTTTAGGGTGAGGTAATGGTGGTTACACAAACAACCATACATACAAAGCATACAATCACTAATCAGAACGCTCTCTCATTCTATATTCTAACCTAACCTAAGGTGTATATTAACCTACTCTAAATGGTCAAACCTACCCAAGGCCCAAAGATTGCAAAACCCAAGCTTTGATACCAAGTGAAACACCCTACTATTTTTAATGTCTAAAATCAGTTACAAATGCCATCAAAATATACTTGCAACTAATTTAGATCTTTAGTTATAGTTAAAAGTCTAAAATAGTATGGACAAAAAGGGAAAAACCTTAATGCATAATTTAAATAAAAGTATACATAAGTCTTAACAATGAATATATATCCTAATAAACCAAATAAGGCTCGATAAAACAAAAAAAATTATCTTTCTACACATCAATCCTTTATTTAATTTATAAGGAAACAACAATAATACAAGATAAATAGTTAAAGTAAACAACCTGTAGATATTTCCTACATTCCTACTTCTTTCCTCCCTCTTTTGCTCTATGTAAACTTCACAAATGCATGAAAAAAGTATTCAACTATGTTTGAATTACGCCTAACCCTATACACTCTAACCATAGGCTTCAGAGCTATTGCATAGGAAAAGACTGCCTGCACACCCTTTTTGGGGTCAATCCTATGTAGTTTTGTTTCCTACTCTTCTCCTGCATAAAATATATATTAGCACATAGCATCCACACAACCAATGCAAGCAGGAAATAATACTCCTAATGAGCCATCATAACTAATTATAATAAACATAGGGACAACAGACAATCATTAAACAGTACATAAGTTTGACAACACTCAATGTAAACCCCAAATATTAAACAAATCAACATCAACAAATACACACACATATGTGTTAACCATCAATACTTAGTGACACATCATCAATGCAAGTATAAATCACATAAGCGTGTACTGTCCCACTTTATTAGCAACACAAACACCAAGTTACCAAATGTTTACTAACCCACTATATTAGTAACACAAACAACAACTCATCAATTATGTACTAATCCATTATATTAGTAACAAAAACTTCAAATCATTAAATGTGTAATAACCCACTATATTAGTAACACAAACACAAACATCAACACAACAAAACCACAGTTAACTACACATCCCATAGTAATTATGCGAAATATTGATAGAGTTAAGGGTATGCCCTAAGTGCAATTCTGTAATTTATTGTAAATTATTAACTCTATAATAAAATCTTATTTGAAATAAAAGGTGTATTTCTTTTTATTATATAATTTCCATACCGCGTTATGTTAATTAATAATATAATTTAAGTATATTAAATAGAAAATCCTTAAATGATGTTATATGTGATAGAAATTACAAAGTATGTTATGCGTAGTACTATGCCCAGTTAAATTTAAGGAATAAATATATATGTATAGTACGTATACCATAATTTCAAATTAGCAAAACTTTTGAATCTCGAGGGTATTTCATAAAAAATATAAGTCGGCATCACTCAGTTAAATATATTAAAGTTTATTAATCCTTAGTATAAATGTTGTCGTCTACCATTTATATACTAATAAATTAATTGTATACTCTCTGGTTATGAGAAAACTCAATCTAGGATGTTATGTGTAGTATTATTAATAGACAAACTAGACGAGATAAGATAACTATTGTGAAATTGTAGGTACGAGTGAATAATCTCTTTTGATTTGTTGCAAACTCAAGATCGAAATAAGATTAGGACAAGACCAATAGGTTAAGGTTGTATATGATACAAACGATAAAGTGTTATCCATCGTTTATGTGCATATGATTTGTTGAGCAAACTTAAGTTCAGAATACCAAGATAAATGAGTCCTAAAACCCATTGATGTTGAAAGATTTTTATGTTCCACCTTAGGGTTTTGAGAAACATAAAACTCTTAAACCTTTCTAATATTGTAAGAATATTTTCTATGTCTAAATCAAACTAATCTACTTCGATAAGTTTATGTAATTAATATAACTGATAAAATGTTTAAGAGTTAAAATATACAAAGGAACTGAATTAAGATTGAAAAATAGAAATATAAAATTTACTTACCAATAAATTTTTGCATGCTGACCCACGCATGGGCCTAATTATACAATAACTAAATATGTTCATAACTTGGTCACCTGTGTGTTTACTTACCCGAGTTCGTGTATTGTCTTCAATAAGTTTCGAACTCCTAAAGCAATACAAGGACATGAATATTTGATCCATCGCCAACCACATATAAATGTTATATGGTGAACGATCGCAACTTGTAATGCTCAAAACCTTAATGAAATTGGTTCATTTGAAATAAGTAGGTAACCCATAGTATGGGATCGTGTATTCAATATAATTGATTACAATAAAGATCTTGTTGTGTTAAATGTAACACTAGACCAAGAGCTACGAGATATATATATGGCGATCATGAAATGTTAGTTTGATTAGTTTATGTAAAATGCAGCATATTTGATATCCTTAAATGTTAAAGAGGACCGGATGCATTTTTGTAAAGAGTTCATTATGGACTTGTAGTAAGGGTTTTCTTTTTAAATGGTTCGACCATTTGAAAAAAGAAAGAGAATGTATGAGGATGGATGTAGCTTAAGGAATGGTTGGGATGAAAAGAGTGAACGGTCACTTCTACTTCATGAAGAGACATCGGAACCGAGATTGTATAAAATAATAGTAGATGCTTAACAATGAACTAGAAATATGATTTTTATTCCAGAATGTATTTTCATATAGAAAATAGTTTTCTACGAGGATTAATTCTTTGAGTGTAAGATATTTGATTTGAAACTCTCGATTGTAAACCAATTATAGTAAATGAAATAAATAGTTCATATTAAGTGGTTGAATAGAGTTTCGTATTTCATATACTATTACAACAATGGAGGAAATATTAGGAGCATACCATATAACACTTTTAGTGATAGCGTCAAGTTCTGAAATTGTTTTCATAAACATACCAAATATTTTTTATGAAATAATAACTACCTTCAATATTGATTGAAAATAGATATTATTCTACTTCAACATGAATACACATGAATATTCTAGATATTCATTATAAAACAAAACTATAATAGTGGTATTTGTTTTCATAACAGAAGTGATGCATCAGAAAATACAGAAGTATTTGAATTTTTTTGCAATTATGGACAAGGCTATAGTTTTGAGAAATTATTCATTCATTATATGATTATGAATCATATGGGACTAGTAAATTATATCTCAAATGATAAAGGGAAAAGCACTCAGTCAATGAGGGTGCATAAGAGTTGGAGAACTCTTAGGATTGAGCATATTGATCTATGCAATAGTAAGTTTAATGATACAAAAACAGTTCCTTATACTTTGTTAAATTCAACAATTAACTATCACAGATATGAACATATATATTAGATACACATGTAGTATACCTATGGTAAGCACATAGAACATAAAACAAAAGTAAATAAGATAGCATACATAAGAAAATAAAATGATTTAATTTGATCAAATAGGAAAGTATATTGAAAAGAGTTCCAAATGTACCTAAAATGAATAAAGATTTGATCTCAAAAGTCACTCCTCCCTATGATACATAATGATGTACTGAAAAGAAGCAATCGAATTTGCTAAACAAAATACTATTAATAATTGAGTGAAGTTGAGTTAACTTCTTTATCTAAGGTCGTGTACTTAAGAGTATTACATAAATCTTGAAATCAATTTCATCTAAAGAAAGATTTACGAAATCATACCGGATAAGGGTTTATAAGAAACCCTAACATATCCTAGGTCAAGAAGTTGGTAGGTTGTGCAAGTTGAAATATTGCACATAATAATTTTTCATAAGGGAACTTTATAGACCACCCCAAAAGGAGTTTGGGAACGATCATCATTAGATGACCACTATATGTTTTGAACATAGTTTTGATAAACTAAAACCAAATCAGTTTTATACAAGGCAATTATACCATATTTATGAATATTTATTCTGTTGCATTGAGAAACAATTGTTGTTTCAAGAAATACCAACTTCATGTCAAAAGAATTTCTTTTAGAAATTATTGGTAGTAAAATGGTTTAGATACAATCCAAATATAAAACTGATTACGAGGGATGAACTTAACTAACCCAATCTAAACAAACACAATGGATTAGAATGTCTAATAAGTATTTTGGCACATTAAAGAGAAAGTATGATTTTCTTATCAATGTTGAGAATAGATATTCCTCGGTCGTCAATAAAACCATTAAGTGACAGACTCTACCAATGGTATGATGCACAAATCCTGGATTTTTCAAGTACATTGTCAAAATATGATTTTGATAGATTTACCTAAAGGGATTTGATCCATCAGCCGCAAATATACCTTCAAGAGAAAGACTAATGTGGTTGGAATATAGTGAACAACATTGAAAAGAATAACATTGTAAATTCAATTGTTGAAAATTACATGATAGATTCGTCATTCAACGTGCTTAAGTTAGTTTGGATTTTACTGACAAAATTATAGTCTATTATAACTTTTGAGTTTTGGTCATATGTGTTGAACTAGAAAATTCTAAATAATAGTTTAGAATAGATTGTTTGTATGTATTGAGTAAAGTGTCTCAAAGTCAATGGGAGCGATATTAAGTTTGTGTGCTTTCGAAAATGATCCAAGAACGGATATGAAAGTATCGTTCGACAAGCATCGGAGTTGAACAAGTATTTTGATAGAAATATCAAATAATTTAATTTTCAGTCAAAATGCAGAGGAAGCATTTATCTATAAGAAAGAATATTAAAATGGTACAGAAATATTTCTAAAATATATGTACATAACATACTAATAATTGTTAATGATGTACCTATGTTAAAATCATTTCTAGTTTGGTAGTTCAATTTTTGATATAGGATTTGAAAAACATTTTTTATAATCGGTAAAAAAGGATGTTGGGAATGTTCCAAACAATATGAACATACACCATATTAAAATGTTTCAGAACATGTAAGATGGGTTCCTTATGCATTGGGGATAGAAATTATCATACATGTCATTTAGAGTCTTCTCGAATATTTACGAAATACTAAAGAATTATTTATTGAAACAACAAGCTCCTCATGAAGGAGTATTTGAATTCGGATTCATAAGTGATATTAATACGTCAATATTAAACTAAAGTTCTAGCCATAGTTAAGGAGCTTCAAGTTGGAAATATTCCAAAGAAAAGGTTGTGGCTGGTTGAATGAAAAGGCTAAGTATATTGTCTTAAACAGCGCCACAATAAAAGCAATGTACATATAAATATAGATGCACAAATTTATAACCGAGCTAGGGTGGATCCAAGTATTAAGAATACTGTGTCATTATTATATGATAATAATGTCGTGATATAGATCACAAAAGGGTCTAAAGCTCACTAAAAGACAAGAAACATAATCTGAAATGTTCCACATGATAAAGGCAATTTATCAACGTCGAAGAGAGTTGACTGATAGAATAAATACAAATGACAACAAAGCAGATTCATTCATGGAAGGCCTGTCTCAGTCAATTATCATTAACTTATCGAAGGGACAGGATAGAGATTTCATAACTGGCCTCAAGTGCAAGTAAGGGATTAATAGAGTTAAGGATATAACCTATGGGCAATTCTATAATTTACTATAGATTATTAACTCTGTAGTAAAATCTCATTCGAAATAAAATATGTTTTTCTATCTATTATATACTTCATATAATGTGTTATATTAATTATTAATTTAATTTAAATATATTTAATAGGAAATCCATGAATGATATGTTTTGTGATAGTAAATACAATGTGTTGTACTCATAAGAGATTTATCATAATGAAAATAAAAATATCATTTTTAACATTCCTAGTCAAGATCTATCGAGACTAGACATCGATACATCCATTGAGACTAGAGTATGTACCGCTCTCCAAATACTATGCAGTGTATTGCTCATGGCTACTGGAGGGACCAAGGTTTACATACTGCTGGTTATTGGATAATTATGGAATGAGTCACTCAAAAAAAATTTGTTGGTTAATACAACTAAGGTCAAACAGAGAATATCGAAGTGACAATATTATAAAGTTCTCTCGCCTTGAGAATAACATTAAACTTTAATGTGGACACTCCACTTTGACTGTAGTTAAATTATGTCATGGTGTCCATCGAAAAACTATTGTTGGGTCTGAATTGAAGCATTAGAAGTAAACACTATTCAATAGAGAATTTGTCTCCTAGGTTATATGAGGTTAGTATCATGGTCAACTATGGTCAACTATAACTCAAAGTCTCTGAGCAGTTCAGTTAATAATAATTGTTATTATTGAACCAAGGACTTTATATTTGGACTATACAAGTTGAATGTGGATGGTACTGCAATTTTGACCAATACCAAAATTTATAAGTCCTAATGTGATATAGTTTTGATGAAGAGAAATGGTGTAAATAATTTCCACTACCGGGAAATGCTTAAAATGGTAAAATTGGATTTTTAACGATACATTGTAAGCGATGAATTTGGCCAAATTGTCACACCACTAGATAGGATGACGTGTGAAATTAATATTTGAAGTGTTCGATATTAATCGCTATTGAAGTTACACCCAAGTTTCACACAAGCACAATGTTGAATACTCAAAATACCACCGGATTTAATTAATTTATAAATGTTATAAATTAATTAATATGTATGAAATAGTAATTATAAAATTTTGTTTGATTTGTATTAATCAATATTGAAAAAAGTACGTATATAAAAGTTATATATGCACATATCGATATACGATATCGATGTACATTTGAATTTGAATTAAATATAAATTACCTTATATGGTTTGAAGAAGCATGCTAGCCCATTAGGCCCTAGGAATGGTGGGCCATAGTATGGAATAAAAGGGGTGATATTTATGATATTTGGGTTTGAATGAGTGGAGAAAAGAAGGGGTCTAAGATCCTCTTTTCCTCTCACTCTCCCCTTCCATATATAAACCCATTGCCCCCTTCCTTTTTTAGTTTGATCACACTCTACTCCTCTCCTACCTATGGGCCGCAAGCACTCCCTAATTGCTCCTCTATTTTTCAAGCCAGATACAAAATCAAATTAAATTATATCAAATAGTGTGTAGATCTCTTTGTGTTACACCCATTTTCAATCACAATATACGGAGCGCAGTCCAATTAGCAAAAGAATTGCGAAGTATAGCAGAACGGCCCAAAAAACATGTAATGCACCAGACATATCCCTAGAAAACAATATGCGCTAAGTTTAGTAAAATGAAAAAAAAATGATGAAAAGGTCAGCCAAGCCAAAAATGCAGTAATCTCTTTGAACTGGAAGTAAGTTGTACCATGAAACATACTATGTATATCCAAAACATTTAAAATAACTTTAATGCCTTAACAAAGCATACAAAAATGCAAATAAGAAATGCACTACAATAAAGCGAAGTAAACACCCAAATTTCCCAGGGTCAGCGCAGCCTACATACTAGAATGTGCCCTCTCTTTGACAAACATTGTGCCATCATGCCTTTAGACGACACCGTCATTTCCTAGGCCATGAACCGTCTCCAGAACTTGCGCCGCCATTAGAAAAACCATCTTTCCTTATAATAAAATCACAACATAACACTAAAATGGAATACACTTCTATCATATATGACTGTGCCACGATACTAAAACAATTATACAATCAAGAAAACAAACAAAACTAGAACTATTAACATAGATATGTTTCATGATCTGCTTGATTGTCCAAATGATCAGTGCAGAAGCAGGTCACTAAGATGTATATAGCGCAGTGCTAAGGTCGAACCAAATACTCAAATACGAGTCACAATAGAGAAACTGCGCTACATTCATAAACAGAACTGCACCCGCATCCCTGAAGACGTATTGCACTATAGTGGCAAAAATAAAGGTAAACTACGCTGCCTCCTCAAAGTGAGACTACATTATCACAACAACCTTGAACTGCAACGTCATCTCTTATCAAAGCAATGCCAAAACAATTCAAGTACGAAGCACATCAATGACCCTTTAGGCTGCGTAGGGTACCAAAGCAACCGCAATCCAATCAATTGATCAATTAAAGACACAACATTTCAAATTCAAATCATCCTACCTAAATCAAAATCTCCCCCCAAAACAAACTCTCCTACCCATGGCCATGCCAATAATCTATGCACATTATAGCAATCGATAGATGGGAGACGTGTGGTAACAGCAGACGATGGGAGAAGAATGTAGAGGAGCGAAGTCAGTAATTCGTGAGAATTTTATTCTATAAATAAAAAAGTACGGTAGCAAAGAAATAGACTTTTGATTAATTCTCTAAAAAATTACATTATATTCTTGTACTCTTTTCTGCCATTAAAATCAATGTACGAGGAAGAAGAAAAATAATAATGGATTTGACCCATGGATGTAGGATTCCCTGAATCTGAACCACGTAAATTTCTGTGTCTTTTACTTTACTACATTTCATTTATTAGTAGATTCTATTTAGTTCTTACTTTGCTAAATTTAACATCTAAACTGACCTAGGCATTTTAACAAATAATTGAAGTATCTCTTCATAATTGTGTAAGCAAACAACGACATAATTACTACCTTGGGAAAAATTGAATACTGCTTAAATTTGTTGATACATAATTATAGAGGTGATTAGCCCCATAATTACTCTGTAATCAATTGGGTGTTGTGAGAAAAAAAAATCTCACTAACATTTTGGCGCTAGAAGGAGGGCCCCCTCCCAGTAAATCTTGATCGAAATCATAATGTAACCCATTCCTCACAATACCTAAGGAACCCGAAACAATTTAGCCAGGAAATTCCTCTACTGCCCCACCACAAGAACATGAGCACTTAGTTGCAAAACTAAACAAACGCTTGGCCATCTCATCGATAACACACTATCCACCTAAAAAATAGCTTCAAACCCTATCCCTGACACACTCAACACCTTCATTGCTCAAATCAATGAAAGGATGACTGGTATTAAGAAGTTGGTAGCTCAAAATCAGAACATATCTTCAAACTTCCATAACTCCACGGTCCAAACTTCTCCTAATGCATTGAAAGTGCAGGTAGGAGGGGGATGCGACACTATCATCAATGAGAATGGTGGTGCCGGAGTACTCAGCTTGAGAGATAAAACAAAAGGCAAAACACTAATAAACCCAAATATTAAGGGCAAACCTGCAATATCAACCCGCTGTTGCTGGAGAAAAAAGAACCGGACTGTGTAGGAGAATGATGCTAGTTCAGCCTATAGGGATGCCCCATCACGCATTAGTGAGAAAGATGAGGAAATAAAAGAATTAAAGGCTCTTATGGAATATTTGGCGAGAATATGTAAACAAGGAGATAAGTGGGATGGAAAGTAGAAGTGCTCGTATCCGTTTGACGAAGCCATTATTGAAGCAGATTTCCCAGATAGCTTCCGAGATCCAACCATTGAAAAATGTTATGGATTAATGAATCTGATTGATCGCTTGTGAACATTTGAGTACTATATGGAAATCTTGAATGTTGGAAGGCTGGACCGCTACAAACTTTCCCAGTATACCTTACAGGGGCAGCATCAAGATGGTTCAAAAGATATACCTTTGGAGAATTCCATTCCTGGGCGTAGCTGTCTATAGATTTCCGTAGACAGTTATCATATGAGCAAAATAATAACGAAAGAAAAAAAATGAAAAGTCGGTTAAAATAACTGCAGTGGAATACTAAAATAAGGTATCCTACGACCATAGTACCTACGCCAAATTCTAAACTGACCTACCTGCGCATGATTGAAATAAATGAATGTAACTCGGTGTATGCGTTGTATCAATCAAATAATCTCCCAACAGAAATTGCTAAAAACTCACCTTAATAAGAGGAAGCATAAAATGAGGTGGATCCTAGGTTAGGAATAAAGAGAAAGGACCTAGAACCGTTTGACGACTTGGAAGAAATAGAGCTGGACCCATCTAACTCCTTGAAGACAAGAAAAATCCAAAAAGAATCCAACAAATGAACTACGCGAAGAATCTATCATCTTCTTGAAGACATTAAAGAATGCATTTTCTTGGGCTCATTCAAATATAACTGTAATCGTCTCTGTAATCGTATGTCATGTTCTTAATATTAACCCCGATGTGCATCCTATGAGACAAAAGTGCCACATGCTAGACTAGGAGAGGCACAATGCGCCCCATGAAGAAATCAAGTGGCTAAAAGAAAATGGGTTCGTTCGGGAGGTATACTACCCAAAGTGGATAACAAATCTCGTATTATTAAAGAAGTCAAACAAAAAGTGGACAACCTGAATAGATTTCACAAACCTCAACAAAGTCTACCTAAAGGATAGTTTTTCATTGCCTAGTCCGCTGGTAGAGCAACAAGTGAACATGAGCTATTGACCTTCATGGATGCGTACTCAGTTTACAACCAAATAGCAGTGTTTGAACTGAAGTAGGAACACATAAGCTTCATAACCGACAAAGGACTTTACTTTTACAAATTAATGCCATTTGGGCTTAAGAATGCAGGATCAACGTATCAAAGGCTGGTTAATAGAATAATTGAAGTTCAAATAGGAAAGAATGTTGAAGTCTATATGTATGACATGTTAGTGAAATCTAAAGACGCGTCAGATTACATAAAGGACCCGGAGGAGACCTTTGCAACTCTAAGACTCTATGGAATGAAGCTTAACCCGCCAAAAGCGTACATTACAATATGACCAAGAAAGTTCCTAGAGTACATAGTAAGCGCCGGGGGGATAGAAGCCAATCCGGAGAGGATTGATGTAACAAATATGATGAAGGCATCGGATAATTCTAAAAATGTGATGAGTTTGAATGAGAAGGTAGTCGCCCTGAGTAGATTCATTTCCAAATCCATATATAAATGCATCCCTTTTTTGACCAAATCAAGAAGGTGTAACACCCCTAATTTTTATTTAACATTATTTAGGACATTTAATTGGATAAATTAAATAGAATAATGTGGTTGATTAAGAAGTTGAGATTTAATTGTCAATTAACTTGGTCGCGGCTAAACTAATGAATGTATAAGTATCTATACTATACTATTATTAGTGAGTTGAATTTCAAGCTCACACAGGCCCCCTTGAAATTTGGCAACTGAACGGTCACGTTTATACTTTTTCTTATCTTCCTCCAAACCCTAGCGCATAATATTTCTTTCTGTTTCGTTCCCGGCTCTCCATAATTCCTTATCCTCCTAAGTCCTAACCCTAGATAGCTTTCCATCTCCCGCTTTTGGTTGCCTTTTGAGATCATTTTATTATCATCACTATCCATGTCTTTGGGGTATGCCTTTAGTTTCCTCTTCCTATACATTCCTTCTTCCTTACAATCTACTCATGGCAATGAAGCCCCATACTTGCCGACGATTCTTCAAATTTCACTCTCACCGAAACCAACCCGAATCCACTAATAATCTTTTGTTCGATTCCCATGCTAGGGCTGTGAAAATTAGGATTGGATATCGATCGAGGTGTAGGATTTCTGATAGAGAAACTAACGGCCATAATTATGCGATTATTTTGACTACAACCAACGAACGCCTTCCTCTTCAGATCCGTAAGCCTCAGAAATTTTAGGTATTCTTTGATTTTTTTGTTTAATTTGATTTAGGTTACTTTGAACCTTTTGATTTCTTCTTCCCTTTTCTTTTTTGATGCTAACAGTAAAAAAGTGAGCGTAAGGTGTTTAAGTATTCTTTGAATTTTGCTTTAGTTGATTTAAATTGCAATCTTTGGAGGAGGAGGTTTTAATTATAACTTGGAAAATAATACTGCAATCTATTGGTATTCCTCGATCAAGAGCATGCATTTGTAAATATAAAACTTGGAGCTAAAAGGTTGAACTTCAATACCGTTTGTTATGCATTTTCAAGCTTTAACATAGTTATTGTAATTGCAACTTGAGTGTGGCAATCTTTATTGTGTATTTTTTAGGATGTTATCTTTTTAATCATTTATATATATGCTGTCTTTTTGTCAGAAAAAATTTGGCTGCAAGAAAATATGAATTTAGTGACTTTAAAACTAAGACGCAGAAATTACTATCTTGGTGTGAATGGTGGTAGCAATAACCAAGTGTATCAATATGGAATGATGTACTAAATAAGCATAACTATGATGTAACTTGGTTTTATGTTTGATTTCAGTAAATTATTGTTGCTAGATTCTTAGTATGTGAAGTCGCCAATAAAATGTTTAAATTGAAATATTAAAATGAATATTTTTATAGGAACCATTGACCTTTAAAATAAGTAGTTGATACCGATTGGTGCATCACTTAGCTATTCAGAAATAGGCTTTAGTATGCATCTTTAGATTATTATTAATTTTGCTAGGTGATAAATGATTCTTTCAGGTTTTTGAGTTTTTATTCTTTGATAATTTATACTTTTATTTTATTCATTTTTTTGGTTATTTAGTAATGTATAATGTTGAAAAATCATGACATTAGAATATTTTGATGCAATAATGGGAATAATATTGAAATGAAAATAACATACCAAACAATAAATTGTTTAAAACCATAAAAACCTCATGGTAATAAAATAAACAAAAACCACCGTGTGTTTTTAAAATTTACCTTTTATACGGATCTATTGGTTGACTAGCTTCATACTTTTTTCATCCTTAAGTATATGAACATGCATCCTTAAAATCTTGTGCGATATTATTTATGTTGGTTATTAATATAGAGATGTAAAAGTTGTATTATGTATGACATTAAAGTTAATTTGAATGCATTAATAAAAGAGATGAGTAAATTATACATGCTAGAGAAAGAAATAAATGTAATTTATAATATTTAGTTTGATATTATTAGAATTGAAAATCCTGAAAGAAGGAAGAATGCATATGAACTATCATATTTAGATATAAAAGTCTGTTATTATAATTATGCATTATTTTTCTACTTATACAATAAAGGATGGTGTTACTGTTATTCACACAGCATTACAAACTTTAAGATTAGTGTTATAATGGAATGCAAAATCAACTTGCAACAAGTGTATATCTACCTTTGGTAATGATATTTTAGTCATTAGGAAAATTATTGATCTAGGTTAATGTTCTTTTTTCTGGCTTCAGTGTATTTAAATTATGTAACGAACAATGCAAAATTTATTGATTAAGTTTCATCATTACGCTGGATTAAATAGGTAGTTTTATCCAATTTTGTCTTGACACGATCTCTTTTATCCAATAGTAAACTCGATTTTATGATGCAGATAAAAGATTTAAGTATGTTATATTATTTTAGATTAAATTGTTATGTATGGAGTAATTATAATTATGACTTTATAGGTTTGCATGTCATACAATAGATAATAATAGCGAAAAGGCATTTCTTGTGTGATATTAAGTGAATCAGCTTCGCTTTCACATGCACTTGATTTTCTTGCTCTCTATCACTAATTAAAGTACAAATTTCACATTAATTTGGTCTAAAATTTGTCCAGTCCTAAGCGAAATCTTAATTTTATATTTCAATGCTTATGTGCATAGCATATTTGGAGTTTTATTTTGAAATGTTCCTTTAATATATCGATCTATGGATGAATAACTACCTATGAATCTTTAATGAATTATAGACATCAAAGAAGCTACTTTAATTGTCGATAGATTGTACCTACTGTTGTAGGTTGCTCAAATCATAGGATCCTTCTTGCCTTGAATTGTCTTGAACTAGGAAAGGTAGTTTATTCACAAATTCCATGTTTTTCGTTCTAACTCTTGAACAAATCAGAGATGCAATTTAGCTGTAAATAACATGTATAATTATGTAACAAATGGTTTTAAAAAATATGCATACTTTTGTGCAGTATTCCAAAATTTTTGTAACTTCTCTTCATTAATTAAGTGTTATTCCTCTATTAAAAAAAGTTATAACTTCCTTTTATTAAATATCTGTCTTTTCAGTATTTGTATCTAGATTTATACATACTTGGTTTATAAATATGTTTCATTGAATTTGTACTCATGTGATAGAACAATTTTGAAAATATATGTTGAAACTATTCCCCTTATTTCCCTAATTGGAAATTACAGACTTTTAAGCATTCACTTAAGGTCTAGGCTTTTTCATGCATTTAGAAACATTACTGTAATTTACTGCAACAATTTATTCTATGACAACAGCTTCTAGAAAATATATAACTTCCTTTTTGTGCAAAAATACGCTACTTTATATTTTTGAATATCCAAATCTATTTAAGTAAAAACTTAATGAAACATTCTGGTATTTCATATATATATAATTGGTCTCCCTACTTTTGGTTCTATTTGGAATTATTCTACATGTTTATTTTTATATCTATATGGCATAATTTGGAAATTGTAATCTTAATTCCATCATATTGTTTCTCCCAAATATGAAACCATTATACTTAATCCTGTAGGATCAGTTTTTGACAGTGCTTAGCAGTTTGTTTTTTATGCGTACTTGGATTAATATGGCAAAATGCACAAAAAATCATTTATTTCAGGCTAATTCTTCTCCCTTTCATGTTTTAAACATTATATTTTTCATGTTAAATATTTATTTTCTTTCAGTATATGTTCTAACTTTGATTTTATGTTTAAACTTTCTATCTGATTGCAGATATTACTTTCCACTATGAAACATCATGCTCCTATTGGTTATGTCGTCCTTTTTAATTTCCATGTTTTATTTTACAGAAAAGCTCATTTTTATAAGTTTTGCTATATGTTGTTACTGCCAGCTGCATTAGTAAGCTAGGAAGTAAAATTTATTTAACCGGTGAGCAATTTGTTGGATACTGGAAATCAAATCTGCACTAAGTTGTCATTTTTATATAGATGAATGGACAGGCTTACGCTTATCAAGTAAGTGTGTTTTCTTATTTTCTGATAACTATGGGGATGAACAAGGTATTTTCTTATTTGGCATGCGCAAGATAAATTTTCATCAAAATAGTCCCATATCCAACCAAGGTTTTAAAAGCCTGTATTATGCTATAATTTTTTTGTTTTGCCTATTATTTGCAAGCTGGTATTACAACTATGTATCCATAAAAGTGGCATTCATCATATCACTATGTCCTACAATATCTTTTTTATCTTAAATTCTATACAACATTATATTGAATGGTGGTGATGGTATGAAGTTTCTACATATATAATTTTTAGCCTACTATTATTGTTTTTGATGACACAAAGGTCAAAAATTTCACCTCCATGGCTTTCTTTTTCGAAAATTAAAGTTAAAATGGTATACAATTCTAATAAATTGTTCAACCTATTAGTTTTTACAGGTTTTACGATTTTTGGCTCAATATTCTTCTGGAGTATATAATAATTTCCCTAATTGAATGCTTTTTAGAATAATTTGCTTATTAAATAGCTTGGTATTATTCTATGCTTTTGTTGTTTCTCAAAAATTTAATTACTAATTCATATACGCTTATTTACACTCTCACTTTGATGCTTTATTATTCTACAAATAATATGAATTTGGTTGTGACTTATACAATTTTTTTTGGTAATCTGTTAATCTATTGATGTGTCTATATAAATAGATGGTTTTTTCTAATAATATCTATGGATGATCTTTGTGAATAAATGGATCAAATATTTAGGTTCATCTTCATTTATATATAGATCAATGTTGCCATTTCTTTAGTTTATTTAGAGATTTAAATAGATATGGATGCTATCATCTCCTAACAGTAAAACCGATGTAGTGAAACTTACGATGTTTTCAAACCTTATAACCTATTTAGCACCTGAGTTTGAACTTTGATGTAGATATGTCAACGATCACATACAAATGCATATAGTACTATATCAGCATCTGTATCAAAAATTAAGATATCAAATATTACATCTAAGTATAACCTTAGGTTATCAGGTTGGTTGGCTTGGGTTTTGTTTACATTGAAATTATTTTTGTATTTGTTATAATTTTCTCATTGTTGTTTAGATGCTTATATGAATTTTACTAGCATTATAAATCATAATCAGTTATGCTCCATCATTCCTGAACACAATAATAATTTATTGTCATGGTTATTCAATTACACTATTAATTTTGGGTTATTGGAATAAGCAATTGATGTTCTTGGTTTTTTATCTATTCAAATTAAATATCATTTTACATCTGTTTTGCGTTTTACAAAAGAGAAGCAACTTTAACAGATAGTTAAATTTATCTGAACAAAACCATAGTTGCTTACAATAATTAGATTATATGATATCCGACTAGAACATGGATCTATATTTTACATTTCTTATACATTTTTTTCTAATAGCGAATGGTATTTTAAATTAATGTGCATAAAGCGCGCACACAAATACACGTGTGCGTATACACACGCACACACATATCCGTGTGTGTATGCATATGTACATGTATATATTTATGTTTGTATATAGACACACATGTGCGTATGCACACACGCAGGCATGCATATGTACGCGTCTCTGAAGAGGTGCATGTATATATAGACATGTTTATGAACATTTGTAAGTATATGTTTGTATATATAGATACAAATATGTGTGTATGTGCACACGTGTAGGCACATGTGTGCATCTAGGAAATGGGAGATATAAGTATTGTCCTATAAAACATGTCAACTTTAGGCACATGTGTGCATATGGGAAAGGGGAGATATATATTGTCTTATAAAACATGTCAACTTTAGCCACATGTGTGCATCTGGGAAAGGGGAGATATATATTGTCTTATAAAACATGTCATTTTATCTTCAATCAATTAAAGAGTTATTAATACGTTGATTGGTTGTATTCACTTTTTGGATTTTTCTGCTGCTTTTTATTTTTACTTCATGATATTTGGTGAATATCATAATTTTATTTTAAGTACCAATCTATATACATTTGTAAGTTAAATTATTTTATGTTTAATCCATGTTTGATTGACAATCTAATAGGTTTTCATACTGCTTTGTGTTATCATTCTCTAGATGGAAGCAGTTGAATTACTTCAAAGTTTTAAGAAGAAAAGTCTAAAACCTGAAGGATGAATTCTGGTAGATAGAATCTTAGGAAATCAACCTAACTAAGCTTATTAAGACTGCAATTGCTGTAGTTTTATTATAGCTCATTATGATACCTATGATGACAGCGATATTGTGATTATTTTTTAACCTTGCCTTCAGTTTGATGTATTTTTTCCAAAATAATTGAGTGTTTTGGGCTTTTGATATGTTGTACTTAAAATTTGATCGAGTTCTTTCTGACAATTGGAGAAATTTTCTCATGAATCCAAATTTATTGAAATGCTACGAGAACTTTGGACTTTATTGTTCCTTTTCTTACAAGGTACAAGATGGTTCATAATTTAGGGTGGTATATTGCAGCGATTTATTTTGGTAACATATATTATATTCGCATGTATTTCTGTTTGCATTTTTCTATAAAGAACATACACTCAACCTCAATTAAAGTAAGGTTCCTTTTACCAACTTTATCAACGGGTGGACTATCATATTGGATTTGAAAAGACTGCCAAAACTTGAATCCATTTTTGTTAACAAACTATTTTCAACCTATCATTGGTTTTTGTCCACGAAATTGCTACAGCAATGCATGTGGGTCGCTTATACTTGCAACATATGTTTTCCAGCTATAACGTAAATTTATTTCACGACATGTGTACTGTTTTGTGGGTCCAAGCATTGAGTACAAAGATAGGAACCTGTACTTTAATTTTATTGAACGATTGGTTATGATAAGTTTCCTCTGATATGAAGGAAATGCTTGATATATTTCTTATTTTGTAATTGCTATCTATGAAACTGTGTGTATATGTGCTACTTCACCGTTTAATTATAAGATCTTGCTACTTTTAATTCAGATTTAATAAGTTCGTATTGGACGTAAAAAATAAAACAACTGTTATGTCGTGTCTTTTGTATTGCTAAATAATTTCTTAATATTATCCAATCCTAATTTACTATTTGGTGTATATTTTAGTATTACATTTAGTTTTATAATTAATGATTCAACTTTATTTATTATTATAAAACTAGATCAATAATGAACATGATTTTACTCTACGATCATACTTAAGCCTAATAGCTCTCCACTATTCAAATATACACTATTATTAAACGTGTAGTCAATTTAATGGTTGTCGATAGCTATTGATGATATTCTCCAAATGTTACTATATTTGTTAGTACGACTGTTCCTATCCATGTTTCTGCATTTCTTGGTGCTTCTCTTACGAGTTCCTTATTATAAGGAATGTTTTGCAATTTAGTAGCCTTAGCAGTTAGCAATGGGTTGAATAATAAAGATCTCATGGAAATTAATTTCCAATAGGAGCCAAAATGAAAAGAAGAATAGTTGGTTAAGTTATGAATATCGATTCAGAGTTGGGCTCTGAATTCTGTTTCTTTTGCAAAAGAGATTTTAGCTTGGGATGGGTTATGTCTGGCATTTATGGTGATGCTCGGCTGACATTTTGTTGGAAATGTTATGGGGTACAGGTTGGGCGATATTATAGTTATTTTTTTCATTGCTTCTGGTTATAGAACAGTGTTTTTTGCTTAGGTTTCAAATTAAGTGTAGAGTGGTCGTAGAACTGATGTACATGTTTACTAGAGGTTGCATTGATCTGTGAGTTCTTTTTCTTCTTTTAATTTGCAAATGAAATGTATTAGAGGTGCTGTGAATCAAATTATAAACCGCAAGGAACAAAATATCAAACCCTAAAGAGTAGCCAATGGTTCCATTGTATTGTATGTTACCATGTAAATGTTGTTTTGCATTCCAATAAATGAACATCCACTAACACATGCTTATGTTTTTTAACTTTCTATACAGCAGGCATGTAGAAAATTAACGGTTAACTCCAGCTTTAAAATGTTGCTTTTGTTTTTTATCCAAAATAAGAAACAAACACTGTTATTTGCTTTTTGATGATTTGTAACAGCTTCCATCACTCCTGCAACTTTTACCGACTTTACCTAATTTAAATTGCAGGAACACAATGAATGAGACTAAATGACTATAAACAAATGAAAAATTATTACTCCATGCTCACTTGCTTGGTTCTGACATTAGCGCTTTCCTATAAACTGTATTATTACTTTTCGAATTTATGGTTCTGCTGTAATAATAACACGAATAAACCTTTTTTCCGCCGCTATTGTACCGTTAACAAAGAAGGTTATCTTTTTCGCTGCTACAGTCGATCTTCTTTGTTACCTTTTGATTCATTAATGTGTTCACATACTATAATACTACGGTATGGTTGTGCATACATACTTTTCCAACTCGATTGTTTAAAGGGGAGAAGTTAATTTAATTCCTATTTTCCTGTTAAATGTTGTTATTTTGTCTTAGTCTATATAGTGTTTTTCTCATTTCATCGTCACCACTTAACATGTATGTCAATGGTATCATGTACTGATTCCTCTGTTTGTTTTATGTACTCATTTATAAAGAGGGCTTTCAAAACCTATTATATAACATATTTTCTATGTCCCATAATATTAGGATTCTAATAAAATAACTACATACATTGCAATGCAAACATTATTTTCTTATTCAACGTTAATCCTATTTTATAAGGCCCATATTTGTTAAACTGTTTACTATATGCTTTCGTATTTAAGCATTATTTTCTTATACAACTTTATTTTTCCATTCCCATGTGCGAAGCACGGGTTCACACTAGTGGTTTATAATTTATAAGTTAGGAAAATAAGAGGAGGGCAATATGGGAATGGCCACACTCATATACCCTTAAACCCTCCCATATTCTCACCTACCATTTCATAAATCAAAATACACATAAAAGAGAAGTTATAGCCAGCCATTAAAACACTTTAGGAGATCAGCGAACTTGGAAGATCCAAGGGAGAAAGCTAGAAGATTAAAGCTAGGACAAATCTCAAACTCCAACAACTTAATCAAGGTGAATAATAGTGTAAATCATCTCAGTTGTCCTTGTTTTAGTCGGTTATGGATAGTAACCAAATGTATTTTGCTGTGTTGATCATGTTTGGATCTAATAATTATTTTTTGGATGGAATAATGATTTATGGTGATTTATTGGAATTTTTATGGAATTAAAATGATGGGTTTTAAAGTAAAAACCTTAGTAACCGACCTCCAAACGAATTGATTTTTGGATATATTGTGTAAAACATAATTTTGGAGATCGGTTTTTAATTTCATAATTTTTGGGGTTAATAGGAATATTTTATGAATTTCCTAAGTTGAAAAAGGCATTTAGTTCGGGTTTTAATTATTAAAAATAATAAACAAATGAATTTTGCCTCGAAATATTTATATGATGTGAAAAATGTTATTTCGGATTTTTGGTGAATTTTTGGGATTTTCCCAGCTGATTTCGATTTATTATGAATTTTCTAAGCTAGAAAGACTTAATAATTATATTAAAATATTAATATAATTAAATGGTTTGAAAATAATTTTGGAAATTATAAATCTGATCTATAGCAGTTTTTCTACAAAGAAAGTGATAAAGATTATCACTAGCCAATAGGAATTTGACAAAGATTAGTAGTTGGTGAAAAGAATATACCCTAATTAGTAAAATAACAATTTTCAAGTTATTTACGATTTTGCCATTGGACCTAGTTCAAACCACCTTTCGACTGCACCCTTCTGCAGCAGTTCTGGACCCTTCTGCAGCACTTCGGAACCACCTTTTAAAGTAGTCGAAACCCCCTTCTTCGGCACTTCGAAACCACCTTTCGAAGTAGTCGAAACCCCCTTTCGACGACACCCTTCTGCAGCAGTTCTGGACCCTTTTGCAGCACTTCGGAACCATCTTTCAAAGTAGTCGAAGAGCCCTTTTGATCGGATCCTTTCGCAATAGTCGAAAGCACCCTTTTGCAACGTTTGCAAAGCATCCTTTCAAATCAATCGGAAGCACCCTTTCACGGCATTTCGAAGCCCCTTTTGTAGTAGTTTTCACCAGCTTTGTTTACAAAACTTCAAATATGCATAACTTTAAAACTGTAAGCCCGTTTTTCTACTGAGACCACTCTACGAAAAGGAAAGCCATCATTTGAACACAATGAAATAGGTTAGAGACCTTAATTCTACACCTATAAAAAGTTATAGCTAAAATAATGTTTTATATTTTCGAAGGAGTTGATTTCTTTGCTTTCGAATATGTTTACTTTGTTTTCTTTGCCTTCGAAGGGTATACTTTCGAAGGGGTTGTAAAATTGTTTTCTTTTAACCAAGTTTTATACTTTCGAAGGGGATGCTTTCGAAAGGGTATGTTTATATGACACTTGAATTTTTGGATATGTAGGGTGGATAACCTTATATAATAAATGTTGTTTAACCTTAGGGATACCGAGGTGGGTTTAATGAGATCAACACAATAGTTGGGGATACCAACACTTGTATGTTTTGACACTAATCATTGGGGGATACCAATGTAAATTATAAATCAATATAACCTAAATTAGGGATACTAATGGAAATAGGTTAATCATGTGGATAACATGGGATGTTTGATGGATAGTCAACATCATGTCGGGGATGGATAGTCTCAATATGATTAAAGAAGGGTTCATAGTCATTCTAGAAAAACTATGGGAAGTTTGATGGATAGTCAACATCATGTCGGGGATGGATAGTCTCCATGTGATTAAAGAAGGGTTCATAGTCATCCTAGGGAAACTATGGGATGTTTGATGGATAGTCTCCATATGATTAAAGAAGGGTTCATAGTCATCCTAGGAAAACTATGGGATATGAGATGGACAGACCACATCTGTTTAAGTGAGATGAATGTGGGATGGATAGTCCCCTTAATGCAAATATAGTTTAGAATGGGATGGTTAGTCCTTGAAAATATAGGACGGGTAGTCACTTAAAACTTAGATTGTTAGTCTAACTAATGTGGGATGGGTAATCCAATGTATATGATTAATTTCTATATTTTCATATTATGTTATGTTTTAACCATGGTGGATGCAAGTGCACAGTTTATGGTTATTTTCTTAGTAACGATACTAGTGAGGGGGAAACCCGTTCCGCTATGCGGCGTGGTCTCACTAGATATCTATTTGGTTTGAGATGATAGATTATTATTCATACCAGGCTTTATGTCCGACTCGAAGTTTTTATTTTCCCCTTAAACTCTCGGATACTCAATTGATTTTGAGTAGTTTGAGATTTAAGGTTTTCAGATTCTCTTCTTAGATGAATAAAGCTTCTGGAGGCGTGCGGGAGGCAGTTATTTATTTAGAGTTTTCTTTTTTCGTTGTGTATTTGGATGTAAAGGCAGAATTATTAGCCTTATTATATACTTTGATCAACCAAGGGGACATCTTCATATGTTGCTCTTGGCGTATGTGTAATAATTATATTTTGCTGAACGTGGTTAACGTTTTGGGATTATGTAATGAACATGAAATGTTTTGGATGGAATGTGGAAATATGTTTTTGAATTGTTAAAAAATTTCCATATTCTTGTGATATGTGTATCAATGAATCTAGCATCGCCGTATTTGGTTGCCGAAGATTAATAACTATACATGACTGCAGCATCCGTAGCCGTTAGTTTTGGGCCTCCAAGTAGGGGGATGTTACAAAAGGGCAGAAATTACAAGTGGATCGAAGAATGTAAAGAAGCATTCGAGGTATTGAAATCCCATTTGGCTAATCCACCAATATTCGCCAGGTCGATCCCAGGTGAGGACCTGTACATATACCTAACGGTAACTGATCAAGCAATGGCTGTAGCAATTATAAGGAAGGAGGAAGGTGCATGTAACATCCCCCTACTTGGAGGCCCAAAACTAACAGCTACGGAGGCTGTATTCATCCATAGTTATTAATCTTCAGCGACCAAATACGGCGGTGCTAGATACATTGATATACAGATCACAAGAATATGGAAAAAAAATTTAACAATTCAAAAACATATTTCCACATTCAAATCAAAACATTTCATGTTCATTACATAATCCTAAAATAGTCTAACCACGTTCAGATAAATATAATTATTATAAATACTCCAAGAGCGACATATGAAGATGTCCCCTTGGTTGATCAGAGTATATAGTAAGGCTAATAAATCAGCCTTTACATCCAAATACAAAGTAGAAAAGAAAACACTAAATAACTATCTGCCTCCTGCACGCCTCCAGAAGCTTTATTCATCTAAGAGAACCTGAAAACCCTAAACCTCAAACTACTCAAAATCAATTGAGTACCAGAGAGTTTAAGGAGAAAACAAAAACTTCGAGTTAGACATAAAGCCTGGTATGAATAATAGTCTATCATCTCAGACCAAATAGATATCTAGTGAGACCAAGCCGCTTAGCGGAACGGGTTTTCCCCTCACTGGTATCCTAAAACCTTTATAAAACCATATACTGTGCTCCTGCATCCACAATGGTTAAAAACATAGTATTTCAAAACATTATGATGATATGCAAAATAAGCAAATCAAATCTGGATTACCTATCCCCGTTCATTCTGACTATCTGTCTCAATTATAGTTTCTAGGATTACTATTAACCTAATAGTTTTCATGGGCTAACTAATAACCGGATAAATATTTAAGGACTCCCTCTACAATTACATAGTCTTCATGGGCTTACAATGAACCTGTCTATCTGACATCTTCATTTACACATAGTTTTCATGGGCTAACTATGAACCTGTCTATCTGACATCCTCTTTTATACATAGTTTTCATGCGCTAACTATTAACCTGTTGGCCCCTGCCAATATCATACAGTTTTCATAGGCTTACAGGGAACCTATTGGCCCTTGCCAACATCTTTCGTTTATATTTTAGCATCCTATATTCTGATCTTCCTAGGCTCTTGGATGCAATTCTACTCATTCAATAGTTTATTCAATTTATATTCACTACTGGGTTAACCTAACTGGTTTTCCTACCCTTTTTCCCCAAAATGCAGTTATGGGTCCATTATAAAGTGAATATATTCATAATAGAAGAAGCCATATAACAAGATAGCAATACCACTCCTGTGGGTTTAATTTATCAAAGATAGATTCTTCTTAAACCATTATAAAAACTTCTTTAATATAGCCATGGTTTTACTTTAAAAATAGAGTTTCGGTCATAAAACCTTTCGATACCTTCGAAACCTAGCTTTCAATTTCATAGGGTAATGTTAATCGCCTAGTTTTCTATCGGTTTAGAAAATAGTCGAGAAATTTCAAATTAAATTTACCGCAAGCGCACGGCATACAATGATAGTATGTGGCGAGTACGGGTCGATCTGTATGGAATTGTTAGATTTTAAAAATCTATTCAATCAAATTAAACCAAAGTCAAGGGACTGTTAACTAACTAAAAGAAAGTAAAAACAAGCTAAATTAAGGAGAATAAAAATATGAAATTAAAGAGCAATTTAGAGGCAAATTCCCTCTCATGATCACATAAATCAACATAATGAAATTATGATCTCTTTTTGGTCATTTGTGAGTTTAGTTGATGCATTTATCATAAGCATGGCCTAATTGTGTTATTAATTAACACACTTAAACCATCAAACTTTAATGCACCCTCTAACCCACTTACTAACCTTAATGAAAATGACATGAAATTAAAAGTAGAATCTATTTTAAGTATGGCTTATTAACTATTGAATTAGAAACATAAACCATCAAATTTTGATTCTAAATCCACTTCCATTACCATGATCATATGTAGATGAAGAGGTAATTAGTGATTCATATGATTAAGCATAGCCTATTTTTTTGAACATCATAAGCTATCAAACTCAATATTAAACACAAAATCACACAAACATCTAACTTTCCATTAAGCACAAAAGAGACATAAATGAAAAATTATGTTGCATCTACATGATTCAAGAGAGCTTCATTACCCTTAAATTGTAGGGATTAGCCTCTCATTTGTGCTATCATATCAACACAAGTAGAAAGCAACATGAAACAAAAAGAAGAGGAAAAAGAGCTAAATGAACAAGAAATAAAACTAATCTACTTGCATTAAAATCAAACTACACTACTTGCATGAAAGGAAGTAAACAAGAAAAGAAAAGAGCAATGTATTAAAGTTGCATAAAAAAAATTACATGAAAGAAATGGCTAAGTAGCCATGAAAAGAAAAGAGAAGCTTTCTTTTATTTCTAAGCTAAAAACTAACTAAGAGGAAGAGAGGGTTACATGAAGATATGAGGTATTTAAACTAGTTAGAAACTCTAATCCATATTTTTGGAGAATGCCCAAACTACCCCTTAGGAAGTGTGGTGGCCAAGTAACCATTAGCATCCACTAATCATCCAATAAGTGTGCATGAAGATTTAATGGTCTTTTAGCATGTGCATTAGCTCCTAAGTGTACATTAAGGTAGGTGGGTAAGTGGGGTCCTCCATGATCTTTACTTTGAATTATTTCCATCTTCATTTGTTCTATTCACTCTTGTGCATGCATATATCATCATGAAACCACTTGTAAAATTCACTAAATTTCCTATAAAACAACATAGAAAATTCCAAGTAAATTTTTACAAAATAAATGCATAAAAATGACCATTTTGCCCCTTTATGAAGATGAATATGTGACAATTTGAAAATAATTTGAATTTTGGTTTAAACAAGTTAAAATACCCATTATGATCATTTATTTAATTTAAATAGATTAAATATGGTGGTAAAAATATGCACATTTACGTGCACATCAAATACCCACACACTTATCTTTTTATTCGTCCTCGAATAAAGAAAAACTAAGATAAATCTGTTTCCGTAGGGAGCACGATTGCATTGAGCGTATGCAACAAGCCGTTAAACCTCTGGGTGTCCCCAGTAGGACGAGTGTTGTCTCGTGAGGGTTTTCAGCGGATACTACAGATAAAATCCAAATGCAAAAAGAAAATATTTACAAAATTAAAAATTCCTAAATGCAAGATTTATTTACAATGATATGGATGCAAGTTTTTGAAAATATTTACAAATCAATGATTTACTTTTAAATTAACACACATAAGTTAAATATAGGTTTTGGTTATTATCAAGAAATTTAAGACCTTTTACTTGTCAAAATTTCCAACAAAATTCAAGTTATCATAGCAAATAGACAATAGTTTAACTCGTTGTTTCGGTTGATAACAAAGTGTAACTATGAAATAGATCCTTAGTTGATTATCAAAGTTTATCAAAGTGGTATTTTCATTTCTTTTCAATAACAAGTCAAATCAAATAAGTTAAAATATTGCTTGGATTTTAATTGCTTACTCTCTCCTTTTTTTTGAAAATTTTATTGATATTTACAGATGCCTAATTCAGGTAAACTGAGGCCAGATATATTACCCGTGCACTGCCTTTCGGATTGATGTAAGGGGAATACAGAGCATGGCGAGTGAACACACAAGTGTGAACACTTATCGACTGTAGGCATTGTTAAAAAGAATTTTTATATACATACACCTAACTCAGATAAACCAAGGCCAGATATACCGATCATGCACTGCCTTTCGGGCTTACGTGAGAAGGGTACAGAGCATGGCGAGTGAACACACGAGTGTGAACACATGACTCTAGGTGTTTATTAAAATTATATACATATATGCAAGAATTTTTTTTTGTTTTTTTGTTTTTAAGAGAGAGTTTTGCAAAATCATCTTAGCGCCATTTAACTTAGAAGAAAAAAAATGTTATATCCTTTACTTTAAATTCACCACTTTTTTTTTTAAAACAAAGATTTTCAATTAGGATGTATTTCATAATTAACACGTATGAATCTTCCTATATATTAGTTAAAACATTGTTATCTTTAATCGAACTTCATTTTTATTTTTGTTAAGACGAATAAATTTTCAAAAACTTCAATTTAATAAACCGAAACCATATATTTATCTTATAGTGTTTCTTTAAAAATAAATCAAAATGCTTAAAAATTTGTTTTTGAAATTTTTTTATATCTTTTTTTTGAGAAGTTTTATTTTTTTAAATTTTGGAAAGAAAAATTTAAAATAAACCAAAAAAAAATCGAAGATGATGATGAGTCTCCCACCACACTTGATTTTGACTATGTCCCCACAGTCAACCCAAGTGAAAGGAGAAAAATAAAACAAAAATAAAAAAGATGACCTATATTTACATGAAAGTGAACGGTATTTACATGAGATCAGAAAGTATATCGTCAAAGCGTAAATGAAACGGTCTTCGAAAAATTGATTCATTTGCCTCGTCAAGTATACGAGACACAGCTTAAGCTCGAAAAACCAAATCGTAAAAGATTTCAAAGTTGAATGTTGATTTGGAAAAACGAGTGTCGTTTTATTGAAAACCGTACGAGTTGTTTTATTTTCGATGATTTTCGGGGTTGATAGAATAATTAATTGAAATTCAAATTTATTATCACCAAATTGAAATTGAAATTTATCATTGAAAACTTCTTCAGAATTATTGAATTCAAAATGGTGATTTAAATCATCCCCTTCAGAATTCGACAACTCGTTTTCAAAAAGTCCAAAGAAATTTTGTTCGTTAAATTCGTCTTCCTTTGTTTTATTATCAACAACTTCATCGCATATATTAAGTTCAAAATCCAAAGTTGTCGTATTCAAAATTTTGAAATCGAGAAAAGGAAGATCGAATTTCAAATTTGGTTTCACACCCTCAAAAGAATTGAAATCCAACTCAATTACCATGATTTCAACAACTTCACTAAGATTGTTGTTTTCAATTTCAAAAGTTGTTATTTGAAAATCGTCGATTTGGGTAAAAGATGGATTATTGTTTGACTCGTCACATGTTGGAATTTGATTTTATTTTCCACGTTGTTTCATATATGTTTCAAACAACGAATCCGTGTGATCATCGTAAATTTCATTCATTTGCTCAAAAAAATTCAATTTATAATTATTAACATGAGGATTTTCACTTTGAAATTGTTGAGAACAAAGATTTTCAATCGTAACGTGGTTAAGATTATTCCCATTGCCAAATTCGTTTGAAAAGTTGTTTCCATTTTCATTTTGAGTTTGAAATTCATTGTGGAGTTCGAAATCGAATTGGCATGGGTTATAATCTAAATCGTTTGAATTTTGAATTGAATTCAAATTTTGAAATCCTTGACTCTAGTTATTACACAAATATGAATTACACAAATCCTTTATACTTTGATTTTGTTGTGTAGAAAGTTCAAGTAAAGATGAAATGCTATTTTGAAGAGTCGAGGGTTGGTCATCGTTTTGAAAACTTTGTTGTTGAAAAGTCGAATTGTTTATAGAATAGTTGTCGTTAAAATATCCATATGAATTTGGAGTGAAATCATATGGATTATATTGATTTTCAAAACTATTGTAAAATTCAAGTGAGTGGGGAAACTCGGACATTTTTAAGAATGTTTTATATATATATATATAGGAAAAAATATTTACAGATAGAATTTATTTTTCTAAATGGAAAATTGATTTTTGTTTTGTTTTTGAAAAGATTATATTTTTTTTATTTTTTATTTATTTTTGAGTTTCTAAAAAAGACTGAGTAAAATTTTTTTTTCTTTTTTTGGACTTTTTGGATTTTGGATTTTGAAAATTTTCAAAGGAAAGGAAACAGAATATTTACAATTTTTTTTAGTTTTGAATTTTCAGTTTTTTTATTTTTTAAAATATGCATGAACTAATGCAACTAAATGAATGCATGGGTTAATTACAAATGATTTATCCTAAGTTAACCCAAAATTGTATAATTACACTTTGTCTTAAATCAACAAGATAGTTCTCAGCCAGGTAACGGGCAGGGGTTATCGGTGCACCATGAATTACCGTAGTAATGCAGCCGAAGGTTTAAGTACCTTCAGAGAAACAACCACTATAATATTTACGAATCACAGTAATATTTATAAATGGTTATTGCTCTGCCGTAGCCTAGACACCAAGAAATTAAATTGTCGAAAAAGGACAAATTGTCAATATACAATTAATTGTTATGGATGTCTAACCGTTATTATTAATCAAAATCTAAAATGGAATGCAAAACAGAAATTAAACGTGTATTAACAATGCAACTATGAATGAATTTTTTGTTTTGTTTTTGGTTTTGAATATTTTTTTGGATTTTTGAAAAGAAATATAAATGCAAATGCAAGCAATCAACAAGCAAGGAAAATAAAAACAATAGATAGGGGTTAAAAACACCAAATTTAAAAGGAAACTTAACTATAAAAAAACTAACAAAAGAAAATTTCAATGGAATTTTTTTAAAGGCAAAACAAAGCTTTAAAAAAACAATATTTTCTTAGAGACTTAAACCAGCAAACTAAAAAAAATTAAGCAAACTAAAATTTATTACAACTAATAAAAAGTAAATTGACATCGGCCAATTAATATGCCTACAACCCGCATTGTTTCCGATAAGGGAAAATTGACCCGATAAGAAAAAAGAAAATTGACCCAAACACTTCTAATTTTTCCATTTCAAAATCATTGAATTCCCAAATATCTGATTCCAAACTAAATTCCAAATTCGGAACTGCAATCGAACTCTGATCGGCAGGGCTTTATGGCGACAAAAGTGAGATTTTTGGAGATGGTATCGGGTTGCGGATTTTTGGTCGAGGCAAGATTGGGTTTTCGAGTTTCTGTAGTCGAGTAGCCGTCAGTTCATGGAGGTCGATTCAGGGGTCCGCGATGTTAAAATTTGGCGATTTTGGATGTCGATTTTGGTCACGGGCTGCTGATGTTTGTAGAGCAGAGTTGAGTTTCTGGCAAGTGATTTTTTTAACACGATCTGAGTTATGATCGATGAAATGGAAAGTGTCAGTAAAGTTTGTGTCAGTGATAGATGGTATGGTGGTGGTATGGTAGGATGGGTATGCAGTTTTGTCTTTGTTGTGAAGCAAGATGAATAGTATGGTAGGATGGTAGGATGGGTATGGTAGAATGGTCGTGGCACAATGGATGATTGAAGTTGTGGAGCAGTGCACTGGGTTGGTGGACAGTTAGCAGTGTAGTTGTTGAGGTTAGAAGCAGTTGCAGTGTTTGTTTGAAGTGCAGTTTGATGTTTTGAATGACTGAGAAGGTGACAGGGATAGTGTACAGTGTGTAGTTTGTGTAAGGAGCAGTAAAGAGATGAGGAGACAATGTTTGTGATGGAGTTGCGGGTTAGGAAGTGTAGTATTGATGTGGTGAAGGTTTGATTGAACTGGTGATTCACTTGTTGGAGGATCTTTTAGAAGTGTTGTTGCTATTCGTCAGCAAACAGGGGTGGAGGTAGTCAATGGTGATGTTAATTCAGTGGAGAGGCAAGTGAATGGGTGTAGTGTAGAGGCTAGTGGGGGAATGGAACAGTATGTGTAGCAGTGGTGATCTGTGATGGGGCTGCTTATGTTGGTTAAGGTTGGTATGGTGGGAGGCTATTTGAAGGGCACAGTCTTGATGAAACTGTCAAGCAAGGTCAGATGAAGGGCAGTGGGAGATGAAACTGTTCAGCAGTGATGGCATCAAGTCGTTTGGGTGTGGGATGTTGTATATATGTAAATGGTTGCAGCAGTAGATGTATGGAGTGAATGTAGTGATGCAGTGTTAGTGGTTCTCTAGCAATATGGTGAAAGCAAGGGGTCGTTGTGAATTCCTGGTTGACGGAAGTGTATGTATGGTGGTTTGGTAGGATATGTAAGCAATGGAGTGTTTGATTGCCGTAAAGCTCGGGATTTGAGGTTACAAGCTGAATAACTGGGAAGAGTGAATAACTTTGAAGAAGGGAAGTTGAACTGATTGTATGGTAGTGTTGTATAGGGAGTATGGGTGTGGTTGTTTGAAGGTGGAAGTTTTTCTTTTTAGATGGTTGTAGTGATGTGTCTGGTGGCACTGGTGTGGGTGAATTGTTGAATGTTGCAAGTGCAGTGGGATTTTGTCTGAAGAATTTTTGGATTCAAATGCTGTGAGATTTTTAAAGCAGTTTTGGCGAGGGTGGTCTTATGTTTACTAGAGGCATTTGTTGTTAGGCGGTGAAACATTAATGTAGGAGAAGCAGGTTGTGTATTTTATGATTGTTTCTGAAGAAGTGGCAAGGATGAGGAGGTATGCAAGACAGTAGGGGGATAGGCAGGTTGTGAATTGAAGTGTGAATGCGGGGTAGATGCAGGAGCATTGTCAGATGTTTGAAGAAGACAATATGGAGTAGATGTTTGTAGATACTATGGCAGAGGAATTGTGCAGTTTGAAACCTGTTGTTGTGGGCTGATATGTGGCAGTTCAGATGGTCGGAAGGTGATTATTTGTTGTGATGTGTTGAATGGTAATGTAGTGGTCAGGGGGTGATTGATGAAGTATGCACAACAATGTAGTTATGGTGGACTATGACTAGAATGTAACTGCCGCAGTGTGAAGGCCAAAGGTAGTTTGGTTGACACTGGGTAGTTGAAGTCAGTGGCCAGCAACAGTGAGAATACACAGAGAATGTTCACTGTGCAACTTTTAAAAAAAAAATCTTTTTCTGAAAATGCAAATGTAACTAAAATGTAAATGTTGAAAACAGAAAATGTAAATTTAATTGTGGGAAATAAAATATTTTTGTAGAAATTGGGTATGTTTTTTTTAGAAATAGAAATGCAAATGCAAAACAACTAGAACAATAAGCACACAACAAATTGAAAACAAAAATCAAACAACAAACACACACAATTTTTTTTTAATGCAATACACACACAAAATGAAACACACAAAAATCAAACAAAAATAATCCGAAGAATAGAAAATCAAAATCAAAACTATTCCCCGGCAACGGCGCCAAAAACTTGTTAATCGGCTAGTTTTCAATCGGTTTAGAAAATAGTCGAGAAATTTCAAATTAAATTTACCACAAGCGCACGGCGTACAATGATAGTACATGGCGAGTACGGGTCGATCCGCATGGAATTGTTAGATTTTAAAAATCTATTCAATCAAATTAAACCAAAGTAGATGGATTGTTAACTAACTAAAAGAAAGTAAAAACAAGTTAAAACTAAGGAGAATAAAAATATGAGATTAAAAAGCAATTTAGAGGCAAATCCCCTCTCATGATCACATAAATCAACATAATGAAATTATGATCTCTTTTTGGTCATTTGTGAGTTTAGTTGATGCATTTATCATAAGCATGGCCTAATTGTGTTATTAATTAACACACTTAAATCATCAAACTTTAATGCACCCTCTAACCCACTTACTAATCTTAATGAAAATGACATGAAATTAAAAGTAGAATCTATTTTAAGTATGACTTATTAACTATTGAATTAGAAATATAAACCATCAAATTTTGATTCTAAATCCACTTCCATTACCATGATCATATGTAGATAAAGAGGTAATTACTGATTTATATGATTATGCATATCCTATTTGTTTTGAACAACATAAGGTATCAAACTCAATATTAAACACAAAATCACACAAACATCTAACTTTCCATTAAGCACAAAAGAGACATAAATGAAAAATTATGTTGCATCTACATGATTCAAGAGAGCTTCATTAACCCTCAATTGTAGGGATTAGCCTCTCATTTGTGCTATCATATCAACACAAGTAGAAAGCAACATGAAACAAAAAGAAAAGGTAAAAGAGCTAAATGAACAAGAAATAAAACTAATTTACTTGCATTAAAATCAAACTACACTACTTGCATGAAAGGAAGTAAACAAGAAAAGAGCAATGTATTAAAGTTGCATAAAAAAAATTACATGAAAGAAATGGCTAAGTAGCCATGAAAAGAAAAGAGAAGCTTTCTTGTATTTCTAAGCTAAAAACTAACTAAGAGAAGAGAGGGTTACATGAAGATATGAGGTATTTAAACAAGTTAGAAACCCTAATCCATATTTTTGGGGAATGCCCAAACTACCCCTTAGGAAGTGAAGTGGCTAAGTAACCATTAGCATCCACTAATCATCCAATAAGTGTGCATGAAGATTTAATGGCCTTTTAGCATGTGCATTAGCTCCTAAGTGTACATTAAGGTAGGTGGGTAAGTGGGGTCCTCCATGATCTTCACTTTGAATTATTTCCATCTTCATTTGTTCTCTTCACTCTTGTGCATGCATATATCATCATGAAACCACTTATAAAATTCACTAAATTCCTACAAAACAACATAGAAAATTCCAAGTAAATTTTTACAATTTAATAAATGCATAAAAATGACCATTTTGCCCCTATATGAAGATGAATATGTGACAATTTAAAAATAATTTGAATTTTGGTTTAAACAAGTTAAAATACCCAATATGATCATTTATTTAATTTAAATAGATTAAATATAGTGGTAAAAATATGCACATTTACGTGCACATCAGGTAACCTCCTTCGAAAGCTCTTAATAACATTAGGCTCTTGCCTTATAATACTTTAAATTTTACCTTTCGAAAATATAAAACTTGGTCAAAAGAAAACAATTTTATAACCCCTTCGAAAGTATCTCCTTCAAAAGCAAAGAAAACTAAGCAAACATATTCGAAAGCGAAGAAAACAACCCCTTCGGAAATATAAAACTTTGTTTGAGCCATAACTTTTATAGGAGTAGAATTAAGGTCTCTAAGCTATTCCATTGTGTTCAAATGATGGTTTCCTTTTCCGTAGAGTGGTCACATTGTGTTCAAATGATTGTTTACAACTGCTGTCGAAAGATAGCTTCCGACAAGATCGGAATGTGCTTTCGACAACGTCGAAAGGTTCATAAAAAATGCTGTAGAAATGTGCAGAAATGTTGTGAAAGGTTCTATGACGAAAGGTTGCTTCTGACAAGGTCAGAAGGTTAATAAAAATGCTGCAGAAAAGTGCAGAAATGCTGCGGAAGGTTCTATGGCGAAAGGTTGCTTCCGACAAGGTCGGAAGGTACAATGGCAGAGTCGTAAATAACTAGAAAACTGTCACACTTATTCTTTGTCAAATTCCTATTGGTTAATAACATATTTTAACAATTCTTTGTCAAATTTCTATTGGTTAAAGACAAATTTTTGCAATTTATTTACAGAAAATCTGCTGTAGATCAAATTTATTATTTCCGAAATTATTTTCAAAATAATTAATTATATTAATATTTTAGTATAATTATTAAGCCATTTTAGCTTAGAAAATTCATAATAAATCGAAATCACTTGGAAAAAATATCAAAAAATCATCAAAAATCTGAAATAACATTTTCTTCATCATATAAAACTTTCGGGGCAGAATTCAATATTTTATTATTTTTAATAATTAAAACCCTAAATAAATGCCTTTTTCACCTTAGGAAATTCATAAAATATTATTGTTAACTCCGAAAATTATGAAATTAAAAAGTCATCTCTAAAATCACGTTTACATAACATATCCAAAAACAAGCTATTTGGAGGTCGTTTACTAAGGTTTTTATTTTAAAACCCATCATTTTAATTCCATAAAAATCCCAGTAAATCACCATAAATCATTATTCTATCCAAACAATGATTATTAGATCCAAACATGATCATCACAACAAACTACATTCGGTTACTATCTATAACCGAACCAAAACAAGAAAAATGAGATGATTTACACTATTATTCACCTTGATTAGTTAATTGGAGAATGAGATAATTTCCTAGCTTTAATTCCTTAGCTTTATCTTCAATTTATAGTTCTTCCTTGAGCTTTTAATGGCTGGTAAAAATATAGGTGAGGAGTTATGAATGAGAAAGTAAAAGTTTATTATGGTGGAGGAAGAGATTTATACTAAGAAATATAGCACCATTTCCTTGTTTACCCCTTAGAAAAATCCTCCTTCTTAATTTAGTTAAGTCTCATTTTAGTTCATTCATTAAGACACGTCCATTGGATTTATTAATATCATCTCCCTAATTATTCACATTATTCTATTTAATTTATCCAATTAAATATCCTGAATAATGTTAAACAAAAATTAAGGGTGTTATAGTGTCCAACATCCAATATATTTTATAAGATAATGCCTTAGCGGATTAGGGTTGAGATACACAGTGATCGAAAAACTAAAATATATCTATTTATAACTATAAGAGAGCTCCGGTCATACTTCCAAGCGCACCCTATATGCGTACTAACATACAAGCCATTGAAGTAAATGTTGTAAAGACCAGAGACTTCAGGACACCTTCTAAAATGGGCCATTGAACTGAGCCAATATGATATTACATTTTGCCCCCATAAAGCAATTAAGGGACATGTGTTAGAGAACTTCATCACAAAATGAACCTTATAGGAAGTGCAATTCAGCACATTACCAGAAGACGTCCCACTAAGTTGGCAATTGTATGTTAATGGCGCATCCAATAAGCAGGAGGCAGGAATATGATATATGCTTGTTAGCCTAGATAAACAAAAACTCAATGGAGCAGTTCAAGTAGAATTTAAAGCAACTAATAACGTAGCACAGTATGAAGCATTGGTCGTAGGATTTAAAATGGCGTAGGTAATGAAGGTAACCCATCTCAAAATTTATAGTGATTCTCAACTTGTAGTTAATCAAGTGCAGGATAACTATCAAGCGAAAGATCCGACTCTAGCCAAACATGTAAAATTAGTCAAAGAATTGCTTTCTCGGTTTGAGCAGTTCGACATTGAACAACTCCCAAGGGAGGAACATTCGCCCGTAGACACCCAAGCTAAAATAGAAAGCAATAAAGTTGCACATGATATGAAGGTAATTTCAATAAAGCATTTTCTAGAGTCGAGCATTTTTGAAACCCAACAGGTTCTATTACTGAACAGGGCACAACATGCCAGGGGCTATACAGGAGTAGGGCAGGAAATGCAAAACGAGTCCCAAAGGGAATATAACCCATTAATTATGGTTTGGGAAGAAGGAGAGTCCCATTAATTTCATTTAATTGCACAAATTTCAACTATTACAGTTTAAATTCCAATAAATTGATAAATCTTGATTTCCATTCTTTTTATTAAATCCATTATTACTTTATGAAATAAACTAACATTTCCATTCATCTTATTACATTCATACTTTGCAATTATTGTCTTAATCTCATTAATGTAACATTAAATTTCATTTTAATTTAATTGATTCCCCATTTCAATTTAATATACTAAATAAAGAGGTAACATATATAGTTGTTACCATTAATCTTTAATTACATTTAAAGGTTTATTACTTACAACAAATGTTACCATTTCTTTCATAACACTAATTTTTATTCAATTACCATTAACTATCTATTATTTCCTTGGTTAATCCAATATTTCATTTATTTACTTATATTAAATTTATAACCAAGTATAGCATTTACATTATTTCAATTAATTGAACTTCCATAAAAAATGCTATCCTTTCTTAATTTGACCTTACTCCATTTCATTTTGTTTATAATTTCCCTTAATAAATCATAATTTCTATTTTTCCCAATATAAAATAATTTAATTAAATTAACAAATTTAATTATCTAAAATTTACGGGTTGTTACATAAATTAAACCTAAGTGCTTTCAAAAGATTTAGATTTGATGCTTTCGAAAGGTTTTAAAGTAAGGTTTCGAAGGGGTGGTTCCTCAATAGTTTCGAAGGAGTCGAAAGGTATGATTTTTCTGGTTGTTTCAAAAGGATTAAAAGGAGAGGTTTTCCAAGAGTTTCGAAAGGCGATGTTTAAAGGTTTTAAAAGAAAGATGTGTAAGGTTTTAAAGCTTTCGAAAGGATGGTTTTTCAGAGGTTTCGAAAGGGTTTTGAGAATGGTTTCGAAAGGAAGGTTTTGGCCTTTCGGCCTAAATAAATGGTTTAGAAAGTGGTACTTTCAATGGTTTAGAAAGGGGTACTTTCAATGGTTTCGAAAGGGATACTTTCAATGGTTAAATGTTTTCATCAACTATGATTTGGGTAAAGTGTGTGTGTGTGTGTGTGTGTATGTATGTGTATATATATATATGTATATAACATGGCAAGGGGATTTTGAGTAAAGCATGGAGATTATATATTTTCCTTGTTTGAGTTTGATTTAAAAGGTTTTAAATCATTTTGAAAAGGTTTTCAAGGAAAATTTTAGGAAGGGATCCCTAAGTAAAACAACTCAGATATTAGAATACCAGATGGGGCTGGTATAGGGTCGCACCCTATACATTAGCTATTAGCCCCAGCTAATTTTGTCTAAAATTCCAGTGTGTAGGGCTTTGTCACAGGTAAGAATAAAATTATGAATAAACACAGAAAGAAATATATGTTTGTATACAGATAGGTTATTGGTGAGCCAGCAAAACCATTAGGATCAGGTGACCCTGGGAGATGATAAGATAAGGACAGACCGTCCAGAAGAGAAGTATTTAATAGATAGTTAAGGACAAAACGTCCAGAAGAAGAGGAGTGTCTAACAGATGTTAGATAAATTTTGATATGTTGTGTGGTAGGCCCGAGTTAGCCAAACGTTAATAGTTAGCCAAACAAAACTAAAGTGTTTGAACCGATTGTTCATTTATTACCTGATATGTATGTTTACATAATAATGCTTTACAGATTTTAACAAGTTTTGGTTGCAGGAAAGGATTTGTAAAAGATTGTTGTAAAAGATAATAATGCTATTTAGAAGTTGTTGTTTTGTTTTTTTTTATTCCGCCGTGTTGTATTTAAGACAGTTATGTCTATATAGTACTCTAGTCAACCAAGGGGGCATCATCATATGTCACTCTTGATGTAATTATGTAATAATTATATTTTATCTGAACCTAGAAAACGATTATGGAATTATGTAATTTGAATGTGAAACATGTGTTTTGGAAATGTAATGTGAAAAGATGTTTTTGAAGTCTGCGATTTTGTTTCATATTCAAATGCTTCTGATATTATGGATACCGTTAATATAGCTGTATTTAGTCACCAAAAGTTAATACTATGGATGACTGCAGCATCTGTAGCGCTTAGCTTTGGGCCTCTAGATAGGGGATGTTACAAGAATCATCGTCCATCGCCCCTTCCTTCTGCTTCGCGAGCTGAATACGATCAACTAGTTCTGGTTGGCCCGATTATAGAGCGGACTCCTCCGAATTTCAGAGTTCTACTTAATCCACCTGAGAGAGCTTCCTCTATAATCTGTGCTAAGGTTCTGCAAAACATTTGCTTGCAACATGGCATTTCGGAGGACGACGTGCGCCTTTCGGAGAAGAATGAGTTTGCCCATACACTGCCTTCGAGATACACTACTTGCACCGGTACATGTGCTTAAACGGAGCTGTTCCTCCCTTCAATGACTTCTTGAAAGAAAATCTTTCAAACTTGGGAATTGCCCCCTTCCAAATTCATCCTAACAAATATGCAATCCTGACTTGCCTTTACGTTTGTTTATGTGGACATTTAATCGTGCCCCGAGTTTTGATGAGTTGAGATATTTTCTCTTGTTTAAGAGGAGAGATGAGTGCCCATCCCTTGTCGTCATCGAGGCCCAAAGGAATTGCAAGATCATGCTGTAGCTTCAAAGCAATCTTTCTCAGTTCAAGACTTAGTACTTCTTTGTTAGATGTCCCACAGGGTTAACCGCTTTTGGACAATGGGGGATAAGTTCTTTCCATTATTTATTGAGTTTCGATACATCGCTTTGGGATTTCTGACAGGTCAACTACTTCTTGCAGTCATTCCGAGCCCGAATAAAGACCTATCACTGTACTAGATTTTCCATAACCTGAAGGCTGTAGATGCCAGGGAGAGATCGGTTAAATTTTTGCTAACGAAGGAAAGTTTGCTCCGGTATGGATTATTGCACCCTGGGAGATCCACCGTAGTGATTGAAGTCCCATCTCCTTCTCATTCTTTAATACGAACATGCTCCACTTCATCATCACATGGCTCTAAAGAGGGTGCTTTCAAGAAAAGGAAGGCTTGTCTAGCTAGTCAATTGAAGAAACTAATAAGGGACAAGATGTCACAACTGAAGCTAGCTGTCCGACTAGAATGTCCTCAATTCCAGAGGAAGGGGAAGAAGAGTTCAAGCAGTGAGAGGGCAAGACTGCAACGGAAATAGAAAAAGAGGAGGGTGAAGTTGAGAGTAGCAGTAGTCATGATTCCTCCTCCAGTGGTGATGATTTCGACGAAGGCTCCAGTGATGTAGACTCTGAATCGTGTGACGAGACTCCGAGCATGAGTCATGTTATCCCGGACTCGCCTCCCCGAGAGATCCGCAATAAAGATTCTCCCTCAATAGCCAAGCGACGTCATGATTCCTCGATTAAAGTTGCTGGTGCAGACTTTAGGGATTTGAGCAATGTTTACGTGGATATCGACGAACTTATGGGGGAAGATTTCGGATTCGAAGGGACGTCTCCTCGCCTCGGTCCTATTGTGCTTAGAGTAAGCACGATTTCTACAACAGTGGCTTCCCGATCCGGTTTGTGATGTCCTTTTAAGCCCCCCAAGACACATTACACATTCCATTAGGATCACATTCACTTACACATGCATTATTTAGGAATATTTCTTATTGCTAAAGCTCTTTATTTATTCTTCATGTCGAGTACCATGAGAGGCCGTGGACTTTACGACGATCTCGAGCAATTCACTGATTCGCAACATTGGTCAAAACGATCTACAAGCCACCATCTGCCCCGTGAGACCGGGGAGGAGTGGAGAAGGTGGAAAGACTTGGAGGCCAAAGCTCGTCGTTGTGATGATAGAGAATGTGGTCGGACGTATAAAAGTGGCTACGAGAAGAGAAAAACCCTTGATGACCGAGAGGAACCGTCTAAGAAGTCAAAGGTTAGTCACGGTTCTCATCCTTCTGAGCATCAGGCCTTCGCCTCGGCCCCTGTTTCTGTCAGTCTTGAAGTTTCAGTTTCTTCTGTTCATGCTCTATCTTCATCTCAAGCCCCATCGATCCAAGTGATGCCCGCTTCTGATTCATCGCGCCCTCATAGGAGGCCGGCTTACATTCTTCCGTTCGGTCCCCCGTTCGGTCCCCTTAGACTCGAAGATGCGCTCCTTGGGTGGTTTTTTAAAGGGGTTAAGTTAAACTGCGGCCTTTGCATAGTCTACAAGGATTCCTATATGCCCCACATTCAGGCGATCCAAAATGATTTAGAGCAAGCTGAGTGATGGGAAAAATTATGCAAGCAGCTAGCCGATAGGAACCATAATAATTATCAAGAGATCCTCTCCTTTGAATTGGAGAAAGAGAACTTTAAGAGGGCGTTAGCGGAACATGACGCCAGAATTGAGCAACTCATACAAGAGAGGGACACGGTACTCCGAGAGAGTAAGAATAGTGCCAGCTTGCTCAAGGAGCAAAAAGAGGCCCATGCAAAAATAAAGATTGTATTTCTAGATGAAATTAAGAAGGCCCATTCGGATGAAGTTAAGTTGAAAGAGGAGCTCGAAGCTCACGACATGATTATTGTAGCCCAGAAGAAGACTATTATTGATCACGACAAGACTGTTGAAGGGCATAACAAAACAATTAAGCAATATGAGGAGATCGTGAAGTCCCGTGACAAGACCGTTTTCGATCAAGCCTAGACGATTGCCTTACTCCAAGAAAGAGTTTCACAGCTTAGCGTCGACAAAACTCGTGTTGAAGTTGAGAAGGCCGCTTTTACAGTGGATTATTTAGAGTTGTAGGACACTTTCGAAAAGAAGATGGAGAAGATGGCCATCTTAAATTTCTATGTCAACTCCATGTTGCATCAGGGGAGTCTCAGCTATTTGGGCCCCAAGTTAGCGCACTCTCACCGTGGTTTGGAAGGAAATTCTAGCCCATTTTCGAGAGAACGGGGACGTCTATACTGAACAAGAGTTGGAGGATGCCTACCTTAATGAGGAACCGAAGAGAGCACTAATAGAGGGTCGAGAGGTTCTGCGAATTGAGAAAGAACAGGAGGCTGCCGATGATGCTATGACTTCAACTGCCAAAACGTTGCCGGAGCCCCTCGTTTTTGGTCCTGGCGAATCGTCAAGGTAGCTTCGTGATTAGTTGGCGAGTTCTGGGCCCAAAACTTCTCCGAAGATCACGCAGCCATCAAAAGAAGGAGAAGGCGGGGAATATGAGATCGACATTCTCGGGCATTCTTCTGATGCAGGTAACCCTCTTGTTTCTCCCGAGTTTGAGAATTTTCAGCTTACGCCGCAAGAACAAGATGAACTTAACGCTTTCATTTTTGATCTTATAGGTCCATCTTCTTTACATACTGATCCACTGGTTTCTTTGATGCCCGAGCTTGTCGCTATTTCAATCGCCTCGATGCTTGTCTCCTTGGCTGCTCTGATTGCTGCGTCTGTGTCTGGTTTACAGCCGGGGCTGAAATCTCATAAGATTACTACATTGCATGGTCTAAACGACCATTCTGTATCTTTGTAGGGTGACTTCACGGCAGCTGAAGCTCGAGAGCAGGAGGACCAGACTGAACAGCCACGCAAATCTGAACAGTAATTGGTCGCCGTTAAGAAGGAAAAGGTTGAAGTGATAAAATCTTCGAGGAGCCCCCGCAAACCCCGAAAGCGCAAGGCCAAAGGGAGGACTCCCGAGAAGGTTGGAGAGTGGAGAGGAGATGCCAACACCGAGGAGATAGTTGATATTGCAGGCAATGACACTACCCCTGGCCGGGAGTTTGAGGGGAAGCAGAAACTTCCAACTAAAGGTGGGAAGGGGAGCGGTGGAAAGAGGTGTTGACAAGTCTGGATAGCAGTGGAGCCAGTTTTTTCTGGGACATTCTATTTTGTTTGATATGTGTTTTATTCAAGTGTAGAGTCTGTACTTACTGCTTTGATTGTTTTAGCATCTGTATTTTTCCTTTTTGTTGGTCGATGTTGTATGGGTAACCCCACATTTTGACTTTGTACAGAAAATGTCATAAGTAATACAATATTAACATTTTGATTGTAACTTCACCTATCTACTTATTTGCGCTTCATGCACTTATGTCAATTTCATTTACTGCTATTTTATTTTATCTAGTTCTGTGATTACCGCCAAAATTCTTTGTTTGGAGTAACAGAACTGTGAAGTGTTTTTGTTTTTGAGTATTTTTATTTGAGTATCGATGTGTGCCCCTGTATGCCCCCATTTCACGGGGCTGTTTACTTCGAATACCTTACAAATAACCGGCTGATCCGAGCGATTTTCGAATGTCTATAATCGGACTTGTTTTGCGGTTCCTATCTTCATGAACTTATGATTTATACGGCTTGATTTCAGATTTATTGTCGGTCAACAATTGGAATTTTCTACTGGCTCGTAGTAGTTTGACATTATTGGATTCAAAGCTATTGCTCTCGATGGTGGGAGTGGGTTATTTCTTGTTATTCCTGCGATGGATGAGTTTCCTAGTATCACTGGGGAAATACTGGTACTTAAGAGTATGCACGGCTTAAGAAATGCAGGCTTTTGAGAGCTTGCATGGCTTATGGGATGTGCGGCTTTTGGGATCGATATGACCCATCGATCCAGAATGGTTCGGAACTTTTCAATGTTACCAATCTTTGGGAAATGTGAGAAGTTTATGCTTCGAGAGCGTGATTCCATGACTTAAAATGCAATGCATGGCTTATGGGATGCATGGCTATGATGTTTTCCTCCCCGGTGCCGCCGGAGCAACACCGTTTCTTAGAAGGCGGGGATCGGGTTCCGCCGATCCGACGGTTTGAGTCGATTTGCTTTCATCGACCCGGCGGGTAAGTGGGGTGTTCTTGAGCGTGATTACACTATCTTAAACGGCGATTGAATGATTTTTTAGCCAATTTGTCCCTTCACTCAACAGGTTACTTTTATGAATGCGATTTTATTGGTTCAGAAAGCAAAGCAATTTTATTAAGAAAACTTGGGCAAGTTCTACCTATTTACAATGCCCCCGGTATTCCAGGATGGCTTATTTGCTAAAAAATAGGAAGTACATAAGATTGAGTTAGATAAAGTAACGATGGAGTGATTCGTTGTTCCATGCTCGAGGAATTTGAATTCTGTCAACGGTTGTCAGTTTGAAAGTTTCGTCCCCTAGATTTTGACTGATCACATACGGCCCTTCATAGTTTGTTCCAAAGGTTCCCGGATTGGATAGACTCGTTTAAGGACGATGTCTCCCACTTTGAAGGTTTAGTTATGAACTTTGGAGTTGAAGTACCATGCAAACCTTTTTTGGTGAGCAGCGGTCCTCAACTCGGCTTCTTTCCTCTTCCCATCAATCATATCAAGCAACTCGAGTAGGAGCTGCTCGTTTTGCCTCTGATTGAAATTCATCCTTCGATAAGTGGGGACTTCTAATTCGACGGGGACTTCTAAACCATATGCCAAGGTGAATGGGGTATGCCCGGTTGCTGCTTTGTGTATTGTTCGATAAGCCCACAGTGCGAGCAGAAGTTCATCAACCCAATTCCCCTTAGCTTTAGCTTGCCGCTTTTTGATGGTGGATTTGATGATCCTGTTTATCGCTTCCACTTGCCCGTTTGCATGCGGATGAGCGATCGCGGAAAAGCTCTTCTTGATATGGAAGCATTTGCAAAAGTCTTTGAGCTCGGCGCTTTCGAATTAGGTTCCGTTATCAGTGATGATTTTCTATGGCACACCAAACCCGCAAATAATGTATTTAGTAACAAAATTAATGACTTCGTTATGGTAATGGTGGCCAGCAGTTCCGCTTTGGCCCACTTTGTGAAATAGTCAATGGCAACTATAGCATATTTAGCCCCTTCTTTAGCTATTGTCAATACTCCAATCAGATCATTTCCAAATATTACCAGCGGTCATGGGCTGACATTCTGCCTTAGTTCTGTTGATGGAGTTCTTTTGATCTTGTTGAATCTTTGGGACCGGTCGCAACGACTGGCGTAATCTTCTGCATCGAAATTTACCATTGGCCAGAAATATATGTACCGAAGGATTTTCTATGTTAGGGTTTGCGCCCCGGTATGGTCTCCGCAGTCGCCTTCGTGAACTTCTTTCAGGATCTATCGAGCTTCGTCGTCGGTCACATATCTGAGCAAGGGGGTAGTGAACCCCCTTCGGTAGAGTGTTCCATCCTATATTATAAATCGCATGCCTTCTGGAGAAGCTTTTTCCGCTAGTTCCTATCTATCGGAAGAGTTCCTATAAGCAAGTAGACTTTGATTGGCATCATCCATGTTTCTGGTTCAATGGTGGTTTCAAAAATCTATTTGATATCCATTTTTCTTATACTTGGAATGGTCAGGGTCTCCACCGAGACTAGTCCCAACATTTGAGCTTCTCCGGAGCTGACCAGTTTAGCTAAGTAGTCATCCTTCGTGTTTTTTCCCCTAGGGATGTGAGTTATGGTGTAATGTTTGATGTTGTTCAGCAATTCCTGCACTTTAGATAGATATGGGGCAAGATTCTCCCTTTGAGTCTGGTATTCACCTTTCACCTAGCAGACGACTAGTTGAGAGTCACTGTAAATGTGAACGGATTTTATTATGAGCTCCTCAACGACTTTCAGTCCCGCTATCAATGCTTCATATTCCGCTTCATTATTTATCGCAGGGAATTCCAAGCGTAGGGCGTAGCAAATGGCCCATTCTTCAGGGGTTTCAAGCACTACTCCTACCCCCGAGTAGGGGTTATTAGACGTGCTATCAACGAAGAGTTTCCATCGCATTTCCACTTCCAAAGGCATTTCTTCTTCATCTTCCCATATGGTAAATTCGCCGTTGAAATCTGCCAATGCTTGCCCGTTGATTGCCCTTCTAGGATGGTAGGTGATTTCATACTGGCTCAATTTGATATTCCATTTGATGAGCTGCCCGAAAGTCTCAGGTCCGTACAATACTTGCTTTAAGGGTTGATCGGTCAATACTTTGATCAGGTGCGCCTGGAAATGCCGTCGTAACTTCCTAAACACGATCAAGAGCCAATACGCTAGCTTTTCCAATTTCGGGTAATTTTTCTTGGCTCCAGTGAACCGCTTGCTAATGTAGTATATGGGTCGTTGAATTCTAGCTTCTTCATGCACAAGAGAAGCACTCTGCGTGTTAGGTGAGACTACTAAGTAGATGAACAAGTCCTCTTTGTCTACTGGCTTTGATAGGATCGGCGGGGTTTTATATGTCACAGCAACTCTTCAAACGCGGTTTGACAAACCTCATTCCTTCAGAGTTCTTCTTTCCTTTCTTTAATGCATTAAAGAATGGTATACATTTGTCGGTGGCTTTCGAGATGAACCGGCTTAGCGCTGCGACTTTCCCATTCAAGCTTTGTAACTCCTTCTTGTTCTCCGAGGCTTGGACTTCTCGTAGGACAGTTATTTGCTCTAGATTTGCTTCAATGCCTCTGGCACTCACTATGAATCCCAGGAACTTTCCAGAGGCTACCTTGATGTGACATTTGAGTGGATTGAGTTTCATTCCGTATTTTCGAAGTATTTCAAACATTTCAGCAAGATTATCTAAGTGTTTGGCAGCCATTAGTGATTTGACCAACATGTCATCCACATAGACCTCCATGGTTTTTTGATCCGACACTTGAACATGGCATTTACTAATCTTTGGTAGGTTTCCCCAGCGTTCTTAAATCGAATGGCATTAACCTGTAGCAATATAATCCTAAATCGGTAATGAAGCTGGTGTTTTGCTGATTGGGTTCATGCATCAAGATCTGGTTGTATCCCGAGTACGCATCCATAAATGATAGCAGTTCATGTCCAACGTCCCATCCATAAGCTGGTCAATTCTGGGCAGTGAAAAACTATCTTTTGGGCAGGCCTTGTTTAAGTCTGAGTAGTCAATGCAAGTTCGACGTTTTCCATTGGACTTCTTGACTAAAACAAGGTTAGATACCCATTCGGGGTAGGTCGCATCATGGATAAAACCATTGTCCATTAGTTTGTTTACTTCTTCTCTAAATGCCTCGGACCGCTCGGGGCCCAAACTGCGCCTTTTGCTACTTTATCGGCATAAATCTAGGATCAATGTTGAGTGCATGGCATGCAATTTCCAGTGATACCCCACACATATCGGAATGTGTCCAAGCGAAAACATCCAAGTTGGCACAAAGAAATTCAGTGAGTTCTAATCACATCTTGTTTCCAAGGTGCGATCCAATTTTCAAGACCCGCGTCGGGTCATCCATGTCGACTGGAACATACACCGTCAATTCTGCCGATGCAGCTCGATCCTTCCCTGAACTCTTCTTTCGAGGGTCCAAATCCTTGTAGAATCGGCCATGGTCACCAAGCCAGGGGCGGCTTTGTAGTTGTTATTTGGAAGGTTCGCGAATATGGAGAGTTCTCTCCACATCCTTCCCTTTTTCCTTTCTTTTAGATTCACGCAGTTCTATGATGTAACATTCTCTGGTGGCACATTGATCTCCTTTGATCACCCCAGTTCCGTTTGCAATTGGGAATTTCCTAGTAGGGCACCACTAAGCTAAAGCGATCCTGAAATCCGCCATAATGGGCCGTCCCAAGAAGGCATTGTATGCGGAAGTTTCATCTATAATTATGAAAGTTTGGATGAAGGTGACCCTTCGGTCGACTTCCCCAAGTTCTATAGGCAAGTCAATCGTCCCGACGGGTTGTTTGGGTTCGCCGATGAATCCTTGGATTTTTATTTGGTAGGCAGATACGTCCTTCATGCTGATCTTCCTCTGGTCAAAGGTGCGTTTGAAAAGAATATTCATAGAACTAATGCTATCAACCAATACTCGTCTGACCACGGCGAGTCTGATCCCTACTATCACGACCATGGGATCGAGAGTTGGAGCTTCAATCCCTTTAGTATCCCAATTTCAGAATACTATATCATCGTTCAGAGTTCTCTACTGCTTGGCAAGGGATCCATCTTCGATCGCTAGGCACTAATCCTTCGTAGCGTGTTTTAATGAGCTCGCATATCGCTCTATTTCTAACCAACTCCTCTATATGGGATGAGGTCCTCCAGATATCATTCCAATGATGAGTCTCTGGTCAGTTCATCTAGATCCCTCTTCGCTGGTTCCAGCTTGGTTTCCTCGATCCCTATGAGCTTGGAGGGCTGTGGGTTGGTCAGGATTTTGCAATTTTCTCACGTATTGCTGAAACTTGTTCTCCCGGACCAACTCTTCAGTCAAGTCCTTTAGGTGGCGGCACTCGTTTGTGTTGTGGCCATGCATTTCATGGAAGCGATAGTACTTCCCAGAATGCTTTTGTTGTGCAGTCGGTTCCTTTTTAGGGGGTCCTTTGTACTCCTCTGTCCCCTATGTTGCAAGATAAATGTTTTCTGGAGTATCATTGAGCGGGGTGTAATCCTCGAGCCTGAAGCCTTTAAGCCTCTATTGTTTTCATTTCTTTTGTTGGAATTCTGATTCTTCCTTTTCTGGTTTTCGTCTTTTCCCTCACTTCCTTCAGCTGTCCTGGAGGCATTTATGTCCTGGTTCATCGTGATGCCACTCTGCCCAATGTTCATCGGGTGCAAACTTGTAGACTTCCTTTCTAACTCCTGCACCTCTCCCAATCTCAAGTATTGACTCACCTTACGATTGAAGTCCTTCCTAATGGTAGGTTTTTTCATTTTGATCCATTTTATAAACTCAATTTCGGGGTGGATGGCATAGACCAAGACCATAAAAACCATATTCTCATTTGGATTGCTTACTTCCATCACTGTAGCGTTGAACCAGTTTATAAAAGACTTCAGAGATTCATTTCATCCTCGGAATAGACCGGACAAGGAAATTACATTTTTGGGCTGGGCCATGTGAAGTCTGAGTTGATCAAGGAATCTTGTTGCTAGTTGATCGAAAGTGAAGATGGATCTTGGAGGAAGCTTAGTGAACCACATGGAAGCAATTCATTCTAGAAAAATTAGGAAACATCTACATCGAACAGCGTTCGAAAGCATTCGCTCCATCTATGTACTAACTGTACTTGTACAGATGGAGTTTTGGGTCTTTTGTTCTATCATAGGATGGAATAGCTGGCATAGTGAACTTTTCTGGGTACCGCTCATTCAAGATCTCATCAGTGAAAGGAGTCAGACTTGGAGTGGATCCTCACTCATCATCTCTTTTATTCTTATTTTCATCCATCAGTCGCTTGACCATATCCACAATATAAGCCTCAGATGTCTGGTAGTCCGGTGGTCGGCTGTTAGTCACTACACCCGGTGTTGGGCTTTGCAAACGATCTTGGTGAGTGAGCTGAAGCATAGGCTCTCTTGTCTTAAGAAGAGCCACTCCCTTAGGATCCTGTTGGCTTGCGGTTGGTCTGATTGGGGCAGTATGGACACTCTTGGCATTATCAAATGCATTGGCATTTCCTTCCAACTTGCCATCATTAAATTGCTCTCCATCTTCCGAGTCGGAGAGGTCCATGGATATATCCTCTTGTGGGGTCTTCACTCCTAGGTTCAAGTTTATAGCTACTTGCCTTTCGGTCGGTGGAGTGCTTGTGTTTCCTTCTACATTGATTCCCACGGTTCCAGCTATCACTCCTTTTTGCGGCTGCTTCCGACTTCTTCGGTTTAGGACAGAAACAGAAGAATTTTCTTGTTCTACTGCAGCGGCGGGTTCTGCCATGGTTCTTGGAGCAGGATGTGATTGTAAGGTCAAAAGGGCATTAAGTTTATCCATAAGAGCTCTCTGACTGCTTTCCATTTTCTGATTGATTTCATCAACCATTTTATTCAATTTATCTCTTGTAACAACTTCGCGTTAATTAGAGGATCCTAGCAACTGATCTTCTGTGTTGGCGCCATTTACTTCAATTTGTTAATGATTCATCTCTTCTTCGGCTATTACTGCCCCTATATATCTTCCAAAAGAAGTTCTCTTTCTTCTCAAAGCCATTGGTTCTTAGCAGCATGTCTTTTGAATAGAGATTAAGGACCTAACTTCTGGACTTATCTGATCCAAAGTAGATAACTAAATCTAAGCCTGAGTTGGGTTCTCAGTGAAAGCACCAAAATGTTAACACAAAAAGTGGATCAACACCTTGGATTGAGTGTGAAAGCACTATCCCAGTTTATCAAGGCAAATAGAATAAAGACAAGAAGTAAAAACTTATAGATAAAGTAAAAGAGACAAGAGATTTTGATAGTGGTTCAGCTGTTAACCAAGCCTATGTCCACTTTATAACTTTTCTTATTGACTGACTGTTATTACAAGTTGAATCTGATTACAACGCAATTGAGTTATGTAAATGGGATCGAGTCACCGATGCTAGAGTTCACTGGAGAATTACAGTGAACCCTATAGAAGACCGTTGTGTGGGAGAAGAATAATGAAGAGCGGTTTCTGCAGAGTTTCAACAGCCAGTCCAGAAGATCCAGTTTATGTTACAGGTAGGATTGTATTTATAGGGGTTGGAGAGCTATTGGGCTAGATGACTTCACATATGCTTGCAAATGAACATACGAAGGTGCACTGAAAATTTCATAGCGAGCCGAATCAGTTTGATGGATTGGTAGCTATCTATAGCTTTTGGGTCGCTAATGGTTCAACTGCTTATGATGCTTTCCTTTGCCTTCTTCTTAAACTTCATGGCAACTTGGCATAATCATATGGATTGCTAGTGATCCATGTCCTCCGTGGATTTTTGGACTTTGTCTTTTGCCTTGAATTTATTGTCTCGTGTTGGTGTTCTCTATGTAGTTTCGTAGCTTGTTGCCTTGTTTTGATGATGATCCACGCACTAGTTGCATTAGACTGCTGATTGAATTAGATGGATGCTCGCTCCTCGATTTAACTAGCTTGGAATTCCATCAAACATATCCATCATTCTTAGAATGCCTATTGGATCATGATGCAAGAGGATTGATGGACCCACGAGCAAACATTATGGATCACCAGCGATCCATCACCTTAGTGTGTATTCTCTTTCTTTTTCTCTGATCCTTCTTAGTTGGTTCTTCTAGTCCTTTTGGTTGACTCTTGAGATGTTCTGATTTGACAAAGCTGTTCCGAGTTTCATTGAATTCTACTGGGTTAAAAACCCGGATAACAACCACCTCCACTCAAACTGCCTCATAAAGGGAATAAGAAATTCCCTTATGCTCTTAGAACCACTTCCTCCTATAATAATCCAAGGCATCTGTTATGGCTTCAAGGTTGCCAAGAAAATCCAAATTAACCACCACATCCACCATGTTGAATCGATTTGAAAGAAAACCACTTCTTCACCTAAGCATAAATCTTATACAGAACATATAAGGTGGTGGTATCAGGATCATTATCCATTTCAACAAGTTTCTACTTAAACTCCCTTTCCCTCTCCTTTCACCTACCAACTCTTTCCTCAGGCTTGACTGCCAGTAGCTCGGCTTCCTTAAGTTTCTCTTTAACACCATCAAGCTGCTCAATGATCTCCGCTAATCTTGTTTTAGCATCTCTCCCGTTGTGCCCCTACCTTAATGTCCAATTTCAATCGAGTAATCTCCACCTAATCCTTGGCCGACGCTATTTCCAAATCTAGAAGTCGTTTATGCAACTCCATCTCGAAAGCCATACACTAGGTACGACACCATAATAAAGCATAAGAAATATTTATAAATTTTCACTAAATTAAGTTAACCAATGAATAATCAACAAACTCGCTTAAAAAATACTATGATGAAAGCTAGAGAAAAGGTCCTCAGTAAGCATAGGAGGAGATGCCATCAAAGCAAGGGGAAAGGAAGTCACGTCATCGATGAGACGGTGCCCTATTCGTTCGATCAAGACGGGGATAGCACCCTCCCTTAAGATAGGTAATAAGCGGGAAAAAGGAGGAATCATACTAACATGAGATACCTAGATTGGAGCAGGAGGAAATGCTTTAGAAGGAGAGGGAGTGATGACTTTTTGCCTCTTGACCGTGTTGTCTTTCACAGTCAGATCGTCCTTGGGTCTCTTGGCATTTCTTCAGTGCAGTGACCAATTTCGAAGACATGGTACCTACATAGTTTAAGAAACAATAAGATGCTTAATATACTACACAATGCAAAAAAAGAGAAAGACATAAAAAACTAACTAAAATACATATAACCAAAGTATGTCAACTTGGTGCAGCCTTGTCAAAAAAGTAAACAAAAATAGAACTACAAAAATGGTGATGTGGGTGGAGGAAGTTATGTTTCCAAGTAGGTCTTCCATGAACATATTCGAACACTTACTAACCTCCGCACCGCAACCAAGGGCCATCATCCTACGAGATGAAAAAAGCTCTCGTTCTCTTTAGAAAAATCAAGAAAATTAACTAAAAAAAGAAAAGAAAATTCAAGTCAGTGAAGAAAGTCTTAGAAGCTGAAAATAAGAAAGAAAAAGCAAGATAGTACCAGGTTCCCCAAGTGAGGGAATAAAGTCGTCCTAGTTCAAAATGAAAAAGAACCGATCCGCCTACTTGTAGATCTTACGTAGGTTGTCGAAAAAAGAGACTTGGTAGCTTGAATAACATAAAATCTGATGCATCCCGAGATTAGGCTCTTACGCATTGAAAATAAAAGAAGAAGTTCTCGACAAGAAGGAAGAGTTGAGTTTTCAGCATATAAAATGTAGGTGCATGCAAGGAGATGATAAGATATAAGGGCTAATTGAATGGGGGATAGACCAACCATAGCCAAATGATGGGGTGTAGATGAATATAAAGGCCACAACGAATGTGTTCCGAAGTAAGGGAAGTATACCTCTCTAGAGGCAGGTGAATACGACCTAGGGGTGTAGGGACCCTAACCCATAGCCCTCAAATCCAAATTTTATCAAAATTTCCTCAATCTGACTTTCCTTGCAAATGGTTGAAGTTAGATTTAAAAAAGACGAATCATGACCCAATTAACTAGGAGGATCGTTAAAGGCCATTAATAACTAAAAGAAGGGTCAAATTAAAATTAAAACCTACAAAGATCATTTCAACTCAAACAGTAGATAAGAAAACAAATAGGAATTCGTATATGTACGAAAAATATTTCAAATCAAAGAATAAAACAGGTTAATTGAACAAATGAAATCAAGATTTTATTCAACAATTTGAAAATGTACATGATTGCATAAATAATTTAAAGATCGAATGGTAAGCTAGTAAAACCCTAAGAATTATTTCCTCCAAAAAATCAAAAAATGAACCAATTTATACTAGTAGCATTGGTAAACAAACAAATCTGATGAACCACCTAAAAGAGAGAAAAGAAGAAGCGAAATAAAAGGCTTACAGATTAACACCGGTTGAGACTGGGTAAGAGGAAGTCGAAGTGAAAATCGTAAATCGCCTAAGTTTTATTTTATGTTTGTTAAGAAAGTGAAAATGAAATGTAAGAAGAAAGGATAAATAAGTATAAATTTATTTAGAGGATGTCAACTCTTGAATTTAAATGACACTGTTAATTAGAATCGTTAAATGTTGATGAAAAGGGATCTTCACAAAAAACTAAGCAAATCTCCTTAAAACCGAAGTGACGTGTTTGGTTATATACGAAGAGCATGGCTGACCATAAAATGACCCATGTAAGGAACATCAAATGTGAGGTGATTGATTGATTAGACGGTATGAAAAATAGGTATAGTAAATCACAAGTCCATGCTAACATGCATCAGTGCAACTTCGGGGCAAATGTTACACTCATTTTCGATCACAATGTATCAAGCGCATCCAGTTAGCAAAACTATTGAGAAGTATATCAGAACGGCCCAAAATGTATGCAACGAACTAAACATATCCCTAGAAAAACACTATGTGCAAAGTTTAGTAAAATGAAATAAAAATGATTAAAAGGTTAGCCAAGCCAATAACGCAATGATCTCTTTGAACTGCAAGTAAGCCGTACCATGAAACAAACTGTGTATATCCAAAGCATTTTAAATAACTATAACGCCTTAACAAAGCATATAAAAATGCAAACAAGAACTGCACTATTGTAAAACGATGTAAACTCCCAAACTTCCAAAGGTCATCACAGCCTACATACTAGACTGCACCACCATCTTCGACAAACATTACGTCGTCATGCCTTCAAACGGCGCTGTTATTTCCTAGGCCACAAACCATCTCCAGAACCTGAGCCGCCGTTAGGAAAACCATTTTCCCTTATAATAAAATCACAACATAACACCAAAGAAAAATATGCTTTCATAGCATATGACTGCGCTACAATACCAAAACAATTATACAAGAAAGAAAGGTCAAATGTAGACAACACGAAAGATCTCTTGGTCTGAATATAATAATTACTATTTTTTTACTGAGGAATGACGTCTTCTGTCTCTTCCATCCCGCATCCTTCTCTCGCGTTCTTTCATTCTTTTTCCCTAAATTCACCTAATTCTTTCTCGTACATCGGTCGAGATTCATCCTTTAATCGAATCTACGCTCAAAAGATCAAGGATTTCCATTACTCTTCTCTGCGCTTTTCTAAGGTGAAGAATTGGGTTGAATCCAGAAGTGGAAGGAAATCTTGTTATCGATGTGGGGATTTTAAGCATTTGGTGAAGGATTGTCGTGTCCCTGTTGGTATTTTGCGTGTGGTGAGTTTGGGCATAAGAAAGTTGAGTGTTCAACATTTTTAAATTCTTGCTCTGGTGGAGATCTTAACTCCTCATTATCTAAACATGGGTTTCTTTTCGTTCTTAAATGTATGAAGCTTAAAAGGATTTTGTTAGATCATTTATGGATACATAGGAAAGAGGGGATTGGTTTCTTGGAGGAGCTGTTCTTCCATTTCGATAAGATTAATGTGGATATATTGGCAAGGGTTATAGTAAGAAATTTGGGGATCCAGAATAATATTTTGGGAAAATTGATTGTTCTATGAATGATGATGTTATAGATGTTGATTTGGGTGATGTATCTAATGGGAATATTGGTAATTTGAACTGTTCTGTTGATGATTATGAAGCTTCTATTATCGCTGCTTCAGTTCAGAAAGAAGAGTGTAGTTTCTTTGATCCTATAATTTTGGATCCTGCTATAATTTGGATTTGCATTCTCAGATATTGAATGATGTATTGGATTGTAAGTTTACAGAACATTCTTTTGGTGATACTGGCTCTGTTGTCCACCTGAATGATTCGAGCATAGATTTTTCTTTTGTTCATAAGAATAGATCCAATTCAAAATCTGGTAATATGGAATGTTTTGAGTTATCCACTTATAATAAATTTGACTGTCTTAAGTCAGTAGATGACTCTGGTACAGATGCAAAGGTGAACTTATTTGTCAATGACAATATAGTGGTGAATGACTCTTTGCTTTCTTCAAGTAAATCATCTTTTTTTGTTGAATTTCATCTAGTTATGGGTTGTGGGGATATTGCCGTTTCTTGTAATTGTTTAGCGACTGAAAATGTATCTAACTATGCACGTGTATCTCTTTGTGCACATATATCAGAGGATGTACAAATTGGTGCAAGGGTGGAAGCACTGTCCAATTTTGATGAATCTAATATGCTTGCGAGTGAAGTTGGTTTACTGGTCGGTGATTTATTTTTGATCCTTCGAAAAGTCTGGATGAATTACAGTCTGTGAATGGCTTTAAAAATATTAATGTTTTTGTTGTTTCTCCTGACAAAGAGATATCAAAATGTGCTATCGCTTCTAAGAATTCACTTAAGTCAGATTTTCAACTTGTTGCAACAGTGGATGCTCAGTCTATGTCGGAGAACTACATTATTGAAAACTGTAGTGTTCATGATGGTGAAGGGTTGGAGGCAATTGGCGGTCTGGATGGAGGTGACGTGCGCAAGGAAGTTTTGCTCAATACTGTTTCTGATATCCTAATGTTTTGTGGGATTAGTAACTGTGAAGGGGTGGGGAATTCTATAGTGTTAAAGAGAATTGCTTGCCTTGGAGATGGGTTAGTTGGGAAGAAGTTTCTTTGTTCAGGGTGAGTATTGATATATTTGTTGATTTACCCAGGGTTGGCATACACACATTTCAGTATTCAAATGGGGATAAATGTAATGATGGGGTTGGGATTCTTAATGAATTGGAATGCTATGGTGATGGGTTGGCGGAAGTGGCTAGTTGTCAAAAGAAAATTAAAATTTCAGATGATATAAATTCAGTATTTGTTCATATTAATTCTATAATTTCGGAAGATAAGGGGAGAGATTGTAATATTAACAAACGTGCTTCTGTTTTTTTATCTTCGAAGAAAGGAAGGCACAAAAAAGATGTAGGTTCTAGTTTGTTTGGAGAACTCGGTTCTGAGCAATCTTTTTATTATCGTACTGGGGGTTTCAGATTTGTAATGTATTGTTGTCTTGCATCTATAGGTAGATTTCCTCGTGCTCCTAAACATGCTTGTGTTTCGAATCATGCATCCAATTCTGGTAGGAGAAATAGTAGGATTTATTCATCGGTTAATATTAGGAGAAGTCCTCGTTTAAAACTTAAAATTTCTAAGTCTTATGCATAAGGGTTGATGATATTTTAGGGAATTATTATGGTGCTTGTTATTTTGGAGACTGTACGTGGCTTGAGCAGACGCGGTATGTTTTTCTGAGGTTTTTTTAGGTATGATTGTTGAGGTTGAGGTTGTGGATGTTGTTTTAGATGGCAGCTTATCTTTTGGAGATGTTTCAGGCTTTAGTTTCTTGTTAGAGTTGATTGTTTAGGGAGTGTCTTTAGCTTCTTAGGCTTTGGGAGGGTTTTATTTCTTTTCTTTTTGTATTGGGGGGTTTTTAGATACCTGTCAGGCTTGTTAGCAGCTCCTTACTTTTTATGTTATATATATGTATATGTGTGCTCTCCTCCACTATAGAGGATCACACATTTCTCTCAAAATTATACAATAAAGAAAACAAACAAAACTAGAACTATTAATGTAGATATGTTTAATGATCTGCTTAATTATCCAAATGATCAATGCAGAAGCAGATCACTAACATGTATATGTCGTAGCGCCAAGGTCGAACTGAATACTCAAATACGTGTCAAAGTAGAGAAGCTGCACTACATTCATAAATAGAACTGCATCTGCATCCCCGAAGACGTATTTCATTACAGCGGTCGAAATAAAGGTAGATTGTATCGCCTCCTCAAAGTGAGACTACATTATCATAACAACCTTGAACTGGCCAACATCTCTTATCAGAGCAATGCCCAAACAATTTAAGTACAAAGCACTGCAATGACCACTTTAGGCTGCATAGAATACCAAAGCAACCGCGAAACAATTAATTCATCAATTCAAGAAACAACATTTCAAATTCAAATCATCTCGCCTAAATCCAAATCTCCCGACAAAAAACAAACTATCATGCCTATGGCCACGTCAACAATCTGTGCTATTGCAATAATCAGCAAATGAAATACATGTGGCAACATCGGATAGTAAGGGAAGAATGTAGAGGAGTGACGTTAGTAATCCGTAAGAATTTTATGCTATAAATGGAAAAGTACTATAGCAGAGAAAGAGACTTTTGATTAATTCTTTGAAAAATTATCCTGTATTCTTATACTCTTTCTGCCATTAAAATCACTGTACAAGTAAGAAGAAAGATAATAATGGATTTAACTGATGAATGTAGGATTCTCTGAAATTCGAACCACATTAATTTATGTGTCTTTTATTTACTACATTTATCATTTTCTGTTTAGTAGATTCTATTTAGTTCTTATCTAAAAAATCTAGCATCTAAACTGGCTTAGGAATTTTTGAAACTAGTTGAAGTGTCTCATCATAATTGTACAAGCAAACAACTACATAGTTACTACCATGAAGCGAATTTAATACCACTTAAATTTGTTGATTCATAATTATAGAAGTGATTGGCTCCATAATTACATTGTAATCAATTGGGTGTTGTGAGATGAAAAATCTCACTAATACCTTGATTGGTAGAGCTTTCTAGAAGAGATCGGATTCGATTTTAGGAGTTCCAATGATTCAACATTCGATGTGTTGTAATTAGGCTACAGCTACGATAATTCTCTTATTTACTTCAATTTCATAGATGTAGTTAATTATGTTATTATAGGATAGATTATATCATGAATTCTTATATATGTTTGTTATCGATTTATATATATGTGATAATGTTGTAAAATACATTAAAAATAGCATAAAAATGATCATAATATTCTCGGCCATGCTAAAAAAATTCTTTATTTTTTTGAAAATTAAAATAATTTTAAAAGGGGTTTTAAAATAAAATTTGCATTTTAAAAGTAGTAAGTATACATGTCAATGTATATACACACATATTTATAAATTAATATTATATATTACATATATCATTTTGGAAGTATGAAAAAAATATAATTTTGTATAGTTTTATCAAATACAAAATTAATTATGAATATTTATAAAAATAAACCTTTAATTAAAATTGATTAATATATATAATGTAAGCATAATGTTTTACGACAATTAAAAAAATCATATGGATTTCCAAATTTTAAATTAAAAAAAGGGAATTAAATCTATATGGAATTAAACTTTAAAAAAAATTATTGTTCAAAAAAAAATATTTGAATTGTGTATATATGGACATAAAAAACTAGTTTACGGTCGAAAATATATGTTCAAAAAATATAAATTATTTGAATTATGTATATATATGTGTGTGTGTGTAATGTAATATTTTAACTATATATGACTGTGATATTATGTAATCTAAAAATATAAATATAAATTTATATATGTATATTTCCGAATAATAAAAAATTTCAAATACATATGTGTGTGTATGAAATATGCTTTTATAACCTATTTATAAATTAAAATTTTGTATTTGAATTTTAAAGATATTTTGAATCTAGATCTAGCTTTAAATTTGAATTTTGAAATTAAAATTTTGTATTTTGAAAATTGTTTGATAAACAATCATTTAAGCATACAAACATGTATGTGTGTGTATAATTACTACTATAGTGTGTGTGTGTGTGTATACATAAATATAAATATGCTTTATATTATATTAATATTATATTATTGACAAAAAGTATGTGTATGAAGGGTTAACATGTCTGTTGCAACGTAAATCCAAGCACTTATTAGATACAGACATGTTAAACCATGTATACTGTATATGTTGCACGAGCACGTACACGTATATGTATATATGATACACATGTGCATAATATATATATTATATATAACCATAAACTATTTTATTAACCAATTATTTAATTATGATTTTATTTAAAATTTATTCAGATTAGATCTGAATCAATTTAGATTCCATAGGCCAAATAAGATCCTATAAAAAAATTGAAATTCACTCATCTGATCCACTACATGCTGGTCCAATTCCAACACAATGATACTTTTGTCAGATGAACAGTGTTATATGTTACCTTGTCAAAGTAATAGTAGAGAGTCATTTCTTTATACAGAGGCGGCTAGTTGCTTTTGTCAAATGCCTACCGTGTCAAGATAAAGTAGGGTGGGCAAAGTGGTCCGGGCGACTTAGGGAGAGATGAGCCGGGAGGCTTGGGAAAGGCGAGCGGGATGTGAGACTCTCATGTGCGAACCGACCACATGATGACGAGGTGGACGAGGGTTGTGTGAGATTTCAGGCTTCCTGTCAACAGTGATATTTTATTGGGTCATTTTTCGAACCCAATGAGTGATGGGGCTTCGATACCTCTAATGTGCCAAATTGCTCTACTTATGCATGTGACGAATTGTGCCACCTATTGATGAGGTAAGGTGATGCATGCTTGAAGTTGCTGGTTGCTTAATTGGCTGGCCTAATTCCTTTTTGAGAAAATCGAGCAATATTGACATTAATGAAATAACTTAAAAATGCATCTGTAGGCTCAACTAGGTACTTGTTAACGGTACCGTATATTTTATCATGTATAATCACCTCATTTTATTTAGTGTAAATTATTGATAATTATGTGTATTACGAATTTGTTGGAATAATTTGAAAATTTTAATTCCTGATTTTGTATGTTGATGATAAATTGTTTTCCAACAATGATTTAAGTATATCTCATCAGACCGAAAGATTTCTTTCTAATACCTTGATGATTTCTCTTTTATTTTTTGGAATCTAAATACATCATAGTTATCCGTGAAGTACTTTTTGGATGGTCACAAAAAAGTTATAAAGAAAAGAGCTCCAAAAATTTGGCATGAAAGACAGAAAATAAAGTGACACCCTTTTTAGAAGAAGACAAATTTTGTTTCAGACTTTGCTTGAAAAACAACCTTAAAGTTAAAGAAATACAAAGATTCCTTACACTAGTATTGTAGGGATTTTAATGCATGCATAGTTACTTACACATCCAAACATTATGTTTTGTTGGTGTGCTCAACGGATATCTTAATAGTCTTGAAGGTGGATCATAAGAAAACAACCAAGAGGGTGTAAGATATCTTGAAGAAGCAAAGTATTATATGCCTAAATATAAATTAGTCGGTGATCATTAGACAATATGATTTGAATTTGTTGGATGCCACACTATTATAAAATAAAATATGTTATAATATGTGTATGTGTAAGCCTAATAAAATTAATTATGTTATGAAATAAAGTGCAAAAGCTTATATTGGTATTAATGTGTATATATATCAATATGACAATCTAATTTGTTGCAAGTAAAATTGGAAAATGTCAACATCTTAAATAAGCATATACAGTTATCAAAGTTAAAAAAACCTCATAAATATTCTCTAAACACCTTCAGATTCTGCTTTAGGATTTGTATCAATTTGGAAAACTAAACCAATCACTCTTCCAATTATCGTTAATAGATTTACATATATCTTCCGCAATATAAATTATTTTTCCCTGTTTTTGTCTCAATTAAAGAAGTATGAGTTTTATATTTTAACTATAAACTTTGGTGTTTTAGCAAATCTAACGTCTACTCAAACCGAATAGTAAGCTCATCCATATGAAATATGGATACAGTTATATTTTTCATCATGGTTGTACTAGTAGTTGAACACTCCTCTAGCAAGTCCGTGATGCATTAACATAGATGCGAACAGAAAACACATTATAACATTGAGGCATCATGTAAAAGATTTGAGAAGAAAATGAAATTTTATTGAAAAATAAATTACTACAAAACAAATACGGTTTTGTATTCTACATACTTCAGAATGTTGCTTTACATTGTATATATATACCAGTAGTGTGAAATATTATTTTGGGCTTCAATAGGGCCCATGTTCAACCCCTATGTTTGCACCCGCATTCTCTTGATATAATCAGCAGCCAAATTAAATTATTCGCATACTTTCATTTGCCCCTCTCAGACCCAACTTCTAAGGTTAGGGTTTGCAGGCGATTTCTCAAATATTTGTCGATCTCTTCTTTATTTGAAAATTACTTCAAATTAATCAGTGCGCCGCTTCAATCCTGACTTCGATTCAACTCTAAGCTCTTATTCTTCTTATTAGAGATGCAATTAGTGTGAGATCTGATGCTGGAGTTACTCGTTTCCATTAGACAGTTTGAATAATGGATTTGGCTTGAGTTCTCTTGACTCTCCATGGATTTATTCTGATCCGACTTACGGTAATGAGAATGGTCTTCGATTTGCTTGATTCTGAGATCAGATCTGAATCTAATGTAATTCTTTGCTGACAAGGCCTTAGTAAAAGTGTCTGCTCTTTTGTAAGTGGCAGGTATTTGATTGATTTGTAAGCTTCCTTTTAATACTTGTTCATAAATAAAGAACAACTCTATTTCAATATGTTTGGTTCTAGAGTGAAGTATAGGATTTGATGTCATGAATATAGTACTTTGATTCTCACACCATAGAATTGGTTTAGCTTCTGAATTTAGCTTTAATTCCTTTAGTATTGATTACAGCCACATTACTTATGTTGTAGCATTAGCTACACTTCTATATTCGGCCTCAGTGCTGGATCTAGAGATTATTGTTTGCTTCTTTGAGCACCGTGATATTAATTTGTTTCCAACATACATACAGTAACCAATAACTGATTTTCTTTCATCTGGATCTATAGCCCAACCAGCATCAACGAATCCTCTTATGTTTAGATTGTTACAAGCTTTGAATGATAAACCATAATTCATAGTTCCTTTGAGATATCTGAGAATTCTTTTTACGGCTCTCCAGTGTTCATCCAAAGGAAATTCTGCATAAATTGAGATACTTTGTTAACACTAAACGCAATATCTGGTCGTGTTATAGTAGCATATTGTAATGCTCCTATAACACTTCAATATTGTTTAATATTAGTTATGGTTTCTCCCCTGTTTTTAGATAGATGATGATTCCTTATCATTGGTGTTGGTTATGGGTTTGCACCATCCAATTTTGTTTTTGTCAGTAGCTCTGAATGTATTTCCTTTGGCATGGTATTATTTCAGAATATGCTTTTCTTACTACTTCTATTCCCAAGAAATAATTAAGACTTCCAAGATCTTTTACTGAGAACTCCTTATTCAGGTAGCAGATAATGCTACGATTTCATCCTTGTTGTTGCTTGTAATAATTAAATCTTCAACATATATTAGTGACGCAGCTTAGACTAGGCTCGAACAGTTTCGATACCAAACTGTCGCAACCTATCCAGGATCTTCCTCACGAAATGATGATTTCGTGTCAAATAAACCGATAGAACGATAAATGCTCAATTCCTTTAATCGTGATGATACCGGAATCTAGCTATCTCCAACCCGTTGGTCGCGCACGATACCGAGTTAGAAGATCTATGATCCTTCGATGTTGATCTCGCGCACGAGATTCCGTGAATCGGCTTCAAATTCGTTGATTCGAGCGCACTCGAATATCCGAAGTTGGAGAAAGGAGATCACACTCAACTTCTAATTTTAATGGAGGCACAAAGCTCTCAACAAATTTTATTCAAAATTCAACTCCTTTACAAATGATACAAACCCGCCTATTTATAGGCTTACAACACACATAACTCGCTCACAACTCAACACATGACTTAACAAGTAGCAAACGACTTAAGAAACAATACATCACAACTACAAATAAAACCAAGCAGTGACTCAACAACTTCAGCGACATAAGGAAAGTAACGACCCAAACAAGCAGCGACATAAGGAAAGTAACGACCTAAACAAGCAGCGACATAAGGATCTGCTCGCGACCTAAGGAATTCTGGAGCGACCTAGGGCTTCGCGACTTAAGGTATGTCGTTCGCGACCTAGGTGGAAGCGACCTAGGGTTTCACGACTTAAGGTATGTCGTTCGCGACCTAGGTGGAAGCGACCTAGGGTTTCGCGACTTAAGGTTTGTTGCGCTGCATCATTCCTTCCCTGGTTGAAAAGAATTCGTCCCGAATTCACACTTTCTCCTTCTTCGACATGCTTATTCTCATGATATGGATCAAGTGTTTGACGTTGAAAACGTCAGCAGTATGGATATGATCTAGCAATCTTAACCGATAAGCATTCTCAATAATCTTCTTTATGATTTCCAAAGGGCCAATCTTTCTAGCAGCCAGTTTGTTGTAAGTACCAATAGGAAATCGATCCTTAGTCAGTACTGCATATACAAAATCTCCTTCTTTGAACTCAACATTTCGTCGCTTAATATCCGCGGATTGCTTATATTTCTCATTTGCCTTAAGCAATCGTTCCTGCACGACCTTGTGGCACTCTTGCAATTCATTCACAAAATCACTAGCTCGTTTGATCACTCCTTTATGCTGTGGCACGGTAGATAAATCTAATGGTCCCTTAGGTATTGTTGAGTAAACGACCTGGAATGGACTGAACCCAGTGCTACGATTAACTGCATGGTTGTGTGCAAACTCAGCTTGACACAGCTTGGAATCCCAACTCTTCAAATTGTCATTTACGAGGCATCTCAATAGATTACCTAGGGATCTATTCACAACTTCTGTATGTCCATCTGTTTGTGGATGATAAGCACTACTGAATTTCAGCTTTGTCCCGACCATTCTCCATAGACTCATCCAAAAATGACTTAGAAAACGAGTGTCTCTATCCGATACTATAGATTCAGGCAACTCATGAAGACGATAGATCTCTCTGAAATATAACTGTGCGACATTAACTGCATCTGTCGTCTTCTTGCATGCGACAAAATTTACCATTTTTGAAAATCGATCAACCACCACGTAGATAGAATCATTGCCACGTTGCATTCTCGGCAACCCCAACACAAAGTCCATACTAACATCCACCCATGGTTTAGTAGATATAGGTAACGGCATATATAAACCTGCATTTGTTGCGGTCCCCTTTGAAACTTGACAAATATGGCACCTCTGAACGAACTTTTCAACCTTCCTCACTGATGGCCAAAAATAAGACTTTGAGATCAACTGCATAGTACGGTCACGGCCCACGTGTCCTTCTTCATGTAATTCTTTGATGATTTTCATTCGTAGACTGCAATCTGGAATACACAACTGATTTCCTTTGAATAGAAAACCATCAACCAGCATATATCCATCCATGTTTCCCTGCTTGAGTTTGTCTAGGATCCTGGAAAAATATGAATCTGAAGTAAGCAAATCTGGAAGTAAGTCAAAACCATCACCTCTACTCGCATGGTTGTTAGTAAATTATTCCTCCGACTCAATGCATCAGCGACGCGATTAGTTACTCCAGACTTGTGCTTTACGACGAATGTAAATTGCTGCAAATAAGCTATCCACGATGCATGCCTAGCTGCAATTTTATTCTGCCCTTGTAAATGTTTCAATGCTTCATGATCCGTATACAAAACAAATTCTTTATGGAACAAGTAATGTCTCCAATGCTTCACGGCCTGCACAATAGCATAAAACTCCACATCATAAGTACTATATCTCATCTTTGCTCCAGAAATCTTTTCACTGAAATAGGCAATTGGACGACCCTTCTGACTTAACACTCCTCCTATTCCAACTTTGGACGCATCTGTATGTAACTCATATAGTAACTGAAAATCTGGCAGCACTAGAATCGGTGCTGATGTTAAAAGTTCCTTGATCTGTTCAAAAGCAGATCTTGCCTCTTTCGTCCATGAAAACTGCTTTCCTTTCATACAATCAGTAACAGGAGCCATCACACTACTAAAGTGCGGTATAAATCTTTGATAAAATGAAGCTAACTCATGGAAACTTCTGACTTCTGTTATAGTTTTTGGCTATGGCCAATTTCTGATTGCTGCTACTTTACTCTGGTCCACTTGTATCCCTTCCTTAGACACGACATAACCCAGAAATAAAACACTCGGCGTCATGAACACGCATTTCTTCGTCGCTGCATAGAACTGTTCTTGATGAAGAATAGTTAACACCTTTCGCAAGTGTTGAATGTGCTCCTCTGTGCTAGCACTATATATCAAGATATCATCAAAGTAGACTACAACAAACTTCCCGATGCAAGGTCTGAAAATTTGATTCATCACCCTCATAAATGTACTTGGTGCATTAGATAGACCAAATGGCATGACCAGCCATTCATATAATCCTTCCCGAGTCTTGAATGTTGTCTTCCATTCATCACCTGGTCTTATGCAAATCTGATGATAACCACTCTTAAGGTCGATCTTAGAAAAGATTACAGACCCACTAAGTTGATCCAATAGATCATCAAGTCTTGGCATAGGAAATCTGTATCTGACAGTTATTTTGTTGAGTGCCCTGCTATCTGTACGCATTCTCCACGAACCATCTTTCTTTGGCACCAACAGAGCTGGTACAGCACAAGGACTGAGACTCTCTTGAATACGCCCTTGCTCAAGCAACTCCTCAACCTGTCTCCTCAACTCTTCATGCTCTTTCGGACTCATACGATAATGCGGCCTATGCGGTAAAACAACACCTGGCACTAGATCAATTTGATGTTGTATGTCCCTTAGTGGCGGTAAATCCTTGGGTAATTCCGCAGGAAAGACATCTTCAAATTCATTTAACACCGGTCTAACCTCCGCAGGCATTTCAAGATCTTCACATGTTTCATACCTAATCAACATAAACAATTCAGCACTATCTTCCACTTCTTTAACAAATTCTCTTAAAGATAATAGACTAGTTGGTTCCACTTTCTTCTCTGACTTGCTTTCACTTTGTTCATGCTTCTTAGGAACTAAGGTGATTTGAGTACCTTCGAACATGAAACTGTAGCTGTTGGTGCGACCATTATGCTGTACAGCTCTATCATATTGCCATGGTCTTCCCAATAGTAGATGACACACATCCATATCGACAACATCACACCATATATCATCTTTGTACTTCTTCCCAATAGAAATTGTAACAAATGCTCATCTTCCCACTGTCACTTCTCCACCTTTCTTTAGCCATGCCAATTTATAAGGTCTAGGGTGTTTTTCAGTCTTCACCCTTAACTTCTTGATGGCTTCTTCAGAAATAATGTTATCGCAGCTTCCCGCATCAATAACAAATCGACAAACCTTTCCTAAGATAGTACATGTAGACTGAAAGGTATTGCTTCTCAGCCAACTAGAATCATTCTCATGTTTTGGCATTAAACAAGACCTCCTCATCATCAAGTTACACCCTTCATATCCTAACACAACTTCTTCATCTTCATCAAACTTCGGTGGATGAGAATAATCAATTTCAGCTTCCACATCCTCACACTCACATTCCTCTACAACTAATGCTCTCTTCTTTGGCTTTGTACATTACTTTTATGGCCAAACTCCTGACAATTATAGCACTTGATACTGTTATTGACCTTTGCTTTAGCGGCTTCATTGACAATTGGTTTATTGACTGTCTTGGAAACATTTGCACTACTACTAGCACCCTTATTCTGGTTGTTGGAACTCGTAAACACACCACTTCCTCGTCTCCCTTGTTTCTCCCAAGCTAGAGCTTTCTGATGTGCTTCAGCAACAAACATAGGATTAAACGTATTAACCATGTCTTGAATTTTCATTCGTAACCCTCCAACATATCTAGCCATTAGCTGTCCTCGGTTTCCATAATATCATTCCTTGCAATCAATTGATAGAATTCATCTGCATAGTCATTCACTGTCTTCGTCCCTTGTCTCAAATTCTGCAAACGTTGATACATAAGAGATTGATAATTGTACGGCAAGAAAGTCGCTTTCATCATCTTTCTCATCTTCTCCCAAGTGACAACTTTTGATTTTCCCATTCTCTCTCGGGTTAGTTTAGTTTGTTGCTACCAAGCCATAGCTCTTCCCCTTAGTCTTGTAGCAATTAATTAGACTCTGTGATTCTCAGGCACATCCTTGAATTCCAAAATTTCTTCGACATTCGACAACCAATCAAGAAATTCTTCTGGTTGCATACCACCTTTGAATTCTGGAATTTCCATCCTCATACCTGACTCCCATTTACGATCATTTTCTGAATCCCGAAATTGATTTCGCACTTGGCCTTGATTTCGATAATGAATACTACCTCCATCATCATCTTCCTCAAAATCAGATGTATTTCGATATCGATCTTGACCATCTACATCCCTACGACCACGCATGTTCCTTCTACCTTGTCTTTCAGCATCACGATATGGTTCATTTTCGAAACCACGTTGAGTTCCTCCCTCTTCATTTCGGTACCCATGGTGGTCTCGCATCATTGAAACTGATGATTCTCTCCTATCTCGATACGACTGGGGTGACATCCTCATTTCTTCCGAAACCGATGGCGAAACCCTGTTTCCACCCTGGTTCGAAACTGGTGACGTTCTCCTTTGATTTTGATTCATGTCGATCATCAATTTCTCCAATTTTTCAATATCCTCATTGAACTTTTCATTGATACGCTGTTCCATCTGCTCAGCTTCTTGTCTTCTATATAGATCTTCAACATTTTGATAGCGGTTAGCACATCTCGGAGGCATGATCAAATCTTCACCAAATCCAAACACAAACTTCACTTCGATCCAAAAAATCTCGAATCAAAACTCGCTAACTTGTTTGAAATCTCACGAACACCCAAATGAACAAATAACTCAATTCGAACTCCAAAAACTTCAAATCTCGAAACTTCACACCCAATGAACTTGGAAAAGTTCGTAACCTTGCTCTGATAACAAATGACGCAGCTTAGACTAGGCTCGAACAGTTTCGATACCAAACTATCGCAACGTATCCAGGATCTTCCTCACAAAATGATGATTTTGTGTCGAATAAACCGATAGAACGATAAATGCTCAATTCCGTTGATCGTGATGATGCCGAAATCTAGCTATCTCCAACCCGTTGATCGCGCATGATACCGCATTAGAAGATCTACGATCCTTCGACGTTGATCTCGCGCACGAGATTCCGTGAATCGGCTTCAAATTCGTTGATTCGAGCACACTCGAATATCCGAAGTTGGAGAAAGGAGATCACACTCAACTTCCAATTTTAATGGAGGCACAAAGCTCTCAACAAATTTTATTCAAAATTCAACTCCTTTACAAATGACACAAACCTGCCTATTTATAGGCTTACAACACACATAACTCGCTCACAACTCAACACATGACTTAACAAGTAGCAAACGACTTAAGAAACAATACATCACAACTACAAATAAAACCAAGCAGTGACTCAACAACTTCAGCGACATAAGGAAAGTAACAACCCAAACAAGCAGCGACATAAGGAAAGTAACGACCCAAACAAGCAGCGACATAAGGATCTGCTCACGACCTAAGGAATTCAGGAGCGACCTAGGGCTTCGCGACTTAAGGTATGTCGTTCGCGACCTAGGTGGAAGCGACCTAGGGTTTCACGACTTAAGGTATGTCGTTCGCGACCTAGGGTTTTGCGACTTAAGGTTTGTTGCGCTGCATCAATTAGTATGCAAATGGTTAATGAACCATTGATTTTAATAAATAATGGGTTGTCTGATTTGGTAGACTGATATTTCATATTTATCAATGTTGCTTTCAATTTATCAAACCAAACTCTTGGTGCTTGTTTAAGGCCTTATATTACCTTGTTTAACTTGTACACATAATTTGCATATTTATTGTATCCTGGTGGTTGCTCCATATAAACTTCCTCCTGTAAAACACCATTTAGAAATTCATTATTAACATCTACACTTCTGATACACCAGCCTTTAGGCAATGCAATATTAAGAATAAGTCTTATGGTAGTTGGTTTGACTACGGGAGAGAATGTTTCATTAAAATCAAATCCATATTGTTGAGTATACCCTTTGGAAACAAGCCTTGCTTTATATCTATTGACTGAACCGTCATGATTTTTCTTTACCTTGTACGTCCATTTGCATCCAACTATGTTTTTATCATCTGGAGGACATACAAGATCCCATGTTTTATGCTTTATAAGTGCATTGTATTCTTCATCCATTGTTGCTGTCCATTGTTTATCTTTTGCAGCTTGCTCATGAGTTTTTGGTTCGTCTGGACTTGAGTTTACATTGTATATCTTTGGCTTGAAAATGCCACTCTTGGCTCTAGTAATCATGGGATGGCTTAATCTTACTTGAGTTTCAGTGTGAGGTAAGTCTTCAACATTTACATGATCCGATGTGTTTCTTGAATTGCTTTGTTGTATATTCCCTTCATCTTGATCTATTTTATCTATTGATTGTACAGGTGAATGACTGGCATGACTGGGATCATCTGCCCATTCATAATTTTGTTGAGCAGATACTATGGGCTAAGCACTGTAATTCCTAGTATACCTCATTGCCTCCACTTGATGCTCATTCTCAGAATATATAGGTAATTCTAGTATTGAGATTCTTGGATTGTAGACTTTGTTTGTGGTTTTTATCTCTGGATTACTATAAGGAAAATTGTTTTCATTAAAGACAACACGCTTGCTAATGAAAATTCTTCCACTGTCATCTAGGCACTTACATTCCTTATGATTTATTGCATATTCTAGAAAAGTACATGGCTTAGATCTAAAATTCAGTTTGTTAGCATTGTATAGTCTTAAGTAAGGAAAACATAAACATCCAAAAGCTTTTATACTATGATAATCTGTACCCCATATAATTTTTCTACAGGATTGATTCCTTTGAGCACCTTTGTTGGTAATCTATTAATTAGATACACAACAGTATTAAAGGCTTCAGGCTGGAATTTTAAGGGTAATGATGCATGTGCTAGTAAAGTAAGTCCAGATTCTCTATGTGTCTATGTTTCCTTTCAACTAAGCCATTCTGTTCAGATGTATAGGGGCATATGGTTCTATGAACTATTTCTCTTTTTTGTAAAATAACTAATGAGTGCCTTATATTCAGTTCCCCCATCTGATTGCATAATCTTAACTTGAGCATTAATTTTCTTTTCAACCATGGTTATAAAGTTTACTACTGCATTACATGCCTCAGACTTTGTTTTTAAGAAATATATCTATGTGTATCTTATGTGTGCATCAACAAATGAAATGTAATATTTGTATCCAAAATCTGAACATATAGGTGATGGTCCCCATAAATCAGTAGTAACAAGTTCTAATGGTTTTGAGTATTCTGTTAAAGAATCATTGAATGCTAACTTATGACTTTTACCCATCTGATAGTGAGTACATATATAAGGCAGTGAAATACTATCAAATGATATTTTATTTTCAGTACGAACCTGTTTTACAACTTTTACACTTGGGTGACCAAGTTTGTAGTGCCAAAGATCAAATACATTCTTGGAGTTTTGCTCCTCACATAAGTTACAAAGGTTCTGTTCTTTTGCACGATTATTGTTGTTGACAAACTTAAATTTGTACAGTCCTTTTTCTGCATCACCCTATAGAAGAATATCTTTAGTTAGTATATCTCTAACCAGACAATATTTAGGATAAAATTCAAAAGAGACTTTATTGTCATTAGCAAACTGAGATACACTTATAAGATTCTTCTTTATTTTTGGTACTCTTAATAAATTGTGCAACAATAATTGTTTCTTACCTTTAATGAAAGCATTACCAATATGAGAAATCTTGATACACTTACCATTGCCCATGCAAATTGACTGTTTACCTCTATACTCCCTGTTGTCAAGATTCAAGTTATCAAGATTATTAGTAATATGATTAGTTGCTCCAAAGTCAGGGTACTAGCAATCATCTTGTATGTGCTATGGCCTTGTAGTCTCATTTTGAACTGTGACCTTTATTACTGTCTTCTTGAGTGCCTGGGTTTGCTTGATCCATATTTGCACTAAAGTTGTTACTTCTTTGATTATTACTATTTTGATTTGAATATCTGAAATAGAATTTTACTGCTATATGACCAACTTTCTCATAAATTTGACACCTTTGTCTATTACCACTGTTCCATCCGCCTCTTCTTTTGGATCTGTTTGAGTAACTACCTCTTTGTGTTGGTTGATCTGTTCTATTGTTGCTTTGACTTTTGTTTTCGAGATTGGTGGTGTAATTGATTGCAAATTCTGATTCTTGTGGTTTTTTGTTATCAATTCTTGCTTCATGTGCAAGTAAAATTGAGTGAACATCATCGATTGATGGTAAGGTCTTTTGAGAGGATATAACTACGGCAACTGCTTCATAATTATCACTTAATCCATTCAGGATAGTTAAAATTTGTTCTTAATCTGACACTTTATGATCTGCAGCTTCCAACAAGTCACAAGTTGTTTTGATCTTGAATAGATATTCTCTTATAGTGCTATTGTCTTTCCTCATATTATGTAGTTGTTTTTTATGATACATAACCTTGGCTGAAGATTGAGTATTAAACACTTTCCACGGTTGTCCATATTTCATTTGCAGATTTGCACCCAATCATATGAGATAAGATACTTGTATTTATTGAAGAAAGCAACCATGAATGTATGAGTTTGTTTTGTATATGGTGCTTTACATACTCTTCATTACTGACTACTTTGTTTTCTTGATCAACAATGCATTTTGGAGTGATTAGAATGGTTCCAAGAATGAAACCTTCAAGGCCATATCCTTGAACTGCAGTCTCTATTTGAAATTTCCATAAGAGATAGTTATCTTCATCCAAGTTCACTATGACAAGTTGGCTTTGTGGACTGATGACAGTCTTCACCAACTTCTCTGCTGTTGCACCAGTTTGATGAGTGTTGCTTACATTGGCAGAAGTTGCTGAGTTGGTTTCATCACCCATGATGATTTTGAATCTGACAGAGAATAAAGAATTTGAAAGAATTTAATTAATCTTGATCAAGATTTGAATTATGAAGACAAAAGTTATTCACTAACACATTTGTTGCAACCGTAAGGTTTAGATGATGATCATCTTCAATCTGATCTGATAGACCTTGCTGGATGAAACTTTCTTTAAGTTTTGTGCAATGATTCTTGTCTTCTTGATCTGATTTTGAGGTTTTTGATTGATTTCCTTCAAGATTTGATAAGATAATCTTGATGCAGCCGAATTCCTTGAATTCAGGCACGACACAGGATTATTTTGTTGAATCTGCTTCTCAGATAATGAAATTTGTACTTTTGATGAGAAAGGATCACTCAAATGATGAGATTATTCCGATGAGTCTGATCTTTAATAAGATGTTGTTAAGCTTTGCAGCTTTGATACCATGTAAAAGATTTGAGAAGAAAATGAAATTTTATTGAAAAATAAATTGCAGCAGAACGAATACAGTTTTATATGTAGTCTACATACTTTAGAACTTTGCTTTACATTGTATGTAGGAGAATTTCAATCAAAGGACTTCTTTACGCAAGAGTAATAAGTTTTAAGGACAGTAATTCTGAAAAATTATTTTTAAAGCAGGAAAAAGATAAATGAAGTTATTATTTTCAGTTATACAAAAATAATGATAACTGAATTTATCTTTTTTCTGTATAACTTAAAAAGATAAATGAATTTATCATTTTTCTGTAAATTGTTCTTAAAACTAATTATTCAAAATTGTTGTTCTTAAAACTTATTATCCTGGAATAAGAAGCCCTTCAACCTAATTTTCCACTTGTATAGATATAGCGGCAGTGTGAAATATTGTTTTGGGCTTCAATAGAGCCCATGTTCAACCAGTATGTTTGAACCCGCATTCTTTTGATATGATCAGCAGCCAACTTCAACTATTCGCATGTTTTCATTTCTTCACATATCAGTTGGTATCAGATTATTCTATTGGATGTGAACTTTAACTTGGTACAGTATGTATGGACTGGGCTAGTATTACCAAAGTTTATTTAGTCAAAAAGGACGGAATAATGTAAAACGAGGGATACTTTTACAATTTGATGCGTGCTTCCTCTTGAATTTTTGTTTTTGCGTACAATTTGACCAAGTGTTATTCGACTATAATTATGTATAGCTTAAAATTTAAAATTTTGAACTTCCTGAAACCCATTTGCTCAATTACCATAATCAAGCAATACATGATTTCCCACTTAATGCAGTCTGAGATGCTAGAGAAAACATTGTTTCACTATTAGTCTGAAGTGTGTGTGCGCATATGTGAATTCCTAGAGATGTTATAAGATGCACAGTAATTAAGCTATATAAATTATCGTTTTTTGGCCTTGCTAGCTCCATATATGACAGATTTAAGTCAGAAATAAGTACAACTATCCCGGTTATCTAAGACTAATTCTCAGTTAATTTAAGCACTTCATCATGATGTACTTAATGCAAGCATAATTGGTATCAGAACTATTAAAATTACACATAATCATAGTTCAGGATTATGTGTACATGCATCTGAGATGATGTAGTTTATTGGATCATCAACAGTGGAGGTTCAGAGTGGGTATCTCCTGTATCTCTTTCCCTCCTAGGCTTTACCCTCTATATGAAGGGTGAGTTTCCTGTAACACTACCGGCTTTAGTTTTGCTTGCTTCCCTACATTTACTGGTGAATATCTGCTCCCTTTCAAAGAGATATAAACATAAATTTTAAATGCCTTTGATTTTATCGACTTAACATATTCGATATAATGCTTTCATTTATCAAAATTATATTATATAATGAAGTAAGCAGCATCATCAGCTTCCATTATCAATATTAACTTTTCAACGAAGAATATTTCTTTGCATGTACATGCATATCATAAAATTGGAATGTATAAGAATATATTCATGATGAAATCTGAGGTCGGCATAATTTACATATACTAACAGTGAAGCAGAAGGAACTTTAGGAAAACGTGGAGCCATGCATCCAAGTAATAGACATGGTCTCTGAAAAACCAGCACCATTTATAATTATATTCTTCTACCATTATCCAGAAGTTATTATGGCCGGCATATATAATTTCTTTTGAAGTATATGATTTTATTCTTAAAGCATGTTTACCATTAGTTGACTCCGTTTATCCTTGTTGATTAATTATAGACGATTGTTTCTACATATGTTTTCCAATTCTTAATGTTTTTTTTTTCCTTTGTGCGTGTGACTTCTAACGATGTGCTTGCTGATGTTCTCAGAAGCTGAAGTCTAACTACATTATTTGTTAATATGAAAGTTACATGAAATGATCTTTTGTCAGCGACATAGAAACAAAATCAATATTAAATACTAAGACATTAATATATGATTTCATATCCTGATATCGGTATGATACAGTATGGCTCAAGTATAATAGCCACAAGAATCTTGATATTTATGATATGAATGCAAGCATATGCATTATTGCTTCGTAAAGATAGGAATTGTAGCACATCGCTATCAAATCTTCAAATTTTGATTTTATTCAATTACCCAGAGTCTATTATTTGCCACCTGTTGAAACTAGAGAGGATACAGCTTGAACTTCACAGATGGAGAAATGTACAGTGGAGAGTTTAGCTGCATTTTGCCAATGTTTTAGACCCACACCTTTAAATTCAATATATATCTTACTGCAAATGTAGCAATGGACATGACCCATCTATGCAAAAGCAGACAAACGTGTTTAAAGTTTGGTGATATATTTTTTAACATTACAATAAAATATACTTGAAGATTTATATTTAAATTTTGAAAATAGTGGATTTTCACTTAATAGTTAAGTTTCCATTGCTGATTATCGATGCTGTTTGTGTGTGTACACATATATATACGTATATATGTATAGACCATCATGGATTACAAAAACTTACATTAGTGATAAAAATAGTTTTTCTTTGTCCAGAAAAATACCATTTCAAGTCATTTAGTAGAATGATTGTTTAATCTAAACAAGAATTTGCATCATTATTCTTCGTTTTGACGGGCGACCCACAATGATAGAGTAGATATACCAAGAAATTTTCCAAGTGCCTACAGTGAAGCAAAAAAGGAATTCAATTTGAAGTCCTAGGAGGATGGTATATAAAAATCTTTGGGACCTAGTACTTTCACAGAAATTATAATCAAGAAAAATGGACGTGGACCAATAAAAAGCATCCACCACCTATGTCATTGTCATAACAAATTAACACGTAAGTAGCCCAACCCATGCGACACTAACAATATCAATATATATTGACACTTTTACCCTTCCCTTTCCGTCCTTCATTTGGTGATTCATTCATTAACCTTTTTCATGTGACATGTTTCGATGACTCATACCTAACAGGACAATTCAAAATGACAAAAATATGCTAAAATATCATTGTCTTGATACCAAAACAAATTTGATGTTTTGAGCAATCTATGTTCCAGCTGGTTGACCTACCTTTGTCTATACGTTGTGCCCTAAAACTAAATTAATACAGCTGTCTGTTATCGAAGAATGAACATACATCAGATGACCAGAAAATGGATACAACTTTACTATTTTACCATTCGTACCAAAATTTGACATATTACGGATGTATTATATTTTCCTTTTACCATATTTCGAAGCAAAAATTTAGATGCAAAGTATGAACACAAAGTAGGATTGATTCCAATAACATTTCCACTCTACTTCTATACAACTTTTTTTGTTTTTGTTTTCCTCAAGATTACACTTCATAGACGACCCTCAAAATTTACACGATTTCATCTATGAATCAGAACCACCCAAACTGAATAAAAGAAAAAGGGAAATAAATACAAAGAATTAGCTACAAAATCTTTCTTAGATCAACCACAACTACGCTGACATTATCAGAACTATTCCGAGCCAGAGCTAACTTAGTTAGCAACATAGCTGCATCAGAACAGGCCTTCCTCGACCTTGCAGATCTCGACGCCACATCATCACGGTCTCTTCCAGATCGACTGCCACGTAAGCACATCTTCACAATGTCAGAAGCCATCTCGTTGCTCACGACATCCCATAGACCATCACTAGCTAGAATTAAACATTCATCGTTCTCAGTTCTCTCTGTTATTGTAACTTCCGGCTCTGCTATCACATATGGCTTCAAATAGCTGTCACCTGTTACGTTTTCAATAGCGTTAACAACCAGTATAAATTATGTAAAGAGAAAGTATCGTTAACTTGATCTGAACGATTAACACACCTATGGCACGAGACATAGCAAGCACACCTAAAACTCTTGCTCCATCCCAGTATATAACTCTCCCTCCTGCCTCTTCTATCCTTTTCAGCTCATCTGGTCGATCAGGCTGCATAACAAACAGAATAAGGGCATATTAGTCATTTGACAGCATCACCGCCATGAGAAAACTGAAATAATTCAAAGAATAAACAAATACCTTATGATCAACTGAAAGTGAAATCGGACCTTCTCCACGTCTACATAGCACAGCTCTAGAATCCCCGCAGTTAGCTACGATAATCTTACTATCGGACACCACAGAAACCACAGCCGTCGATCCGACATGGTTACATTTAGGAGTTCGCAACTCACACTTGCAGCTCACGTTCTTTTCACCGCCAGGGCTTGTTACCGCTTCCTGATCCATAAGGAAGAAGCTTGTTTGCATTATATCGTTCCAGTTATAGTCGTCGGTGTCAGATCTTATAACGCTACTCTTCATTTCGGACGATACGATCTCGTGCATTCTGTCCTTGCATGAAACCGCCACCTGTGTTGAATAAAAAATTAATTAGTTCCAACTAAATAATCCTGAACCCCACAAGGAGGCTTTCAACAATTTTTTAATCTAGATCTAAAATATCAAAAGCATACATGAGAGCAACCATGCCCATCGAAAACACCAAAAAAGTGAAACTCGCTGACGTCCTCTTTAACGAAATCCGTACGGACCGAGACTGCGTCCTCCATATCTCTCCGTCTACCGACGACGGACGTGGATCCGTACGATATTTTTCGACGACTCTCGTTAACGGGAACCTCACCGCCGAGGTCGTTGGAACCACAAGCAGATGGTGGGCGTATTTCGAACTTACGCTTCTTCAAGTTAACGTCACCTCCCACCAGTTTCTGACGCCGTCGCGTGGCCCGTTGTAGGGGTTTGCAGACGGCTGCGTCGGTAGGTGAGCTGACTCCGCTTACCGCCCTTTCTAAGCAAATCTCCGCCATTTTTTTTTTAAAGTTTGAAATTCGAAAATTTGGTTGATATGAAGGGGGAAATAGAAAATGAGAAAAAGGAAGAGGGGATATGATTTTTAAAGGAAAGAGAAGTGATAATAGCACCCGCATTTTAGTATGTTTATTTATACAAGTTTAAAAGGACGGGCAGGTGTAGTGAGATGCAGAGATCTGGGGCGTTGATCTGGAAATGGGGCGACGCGTGGTTCGGCGAAAAGGACACGTGGAGGTGGATCTGTTTGCGTGGAATTGGAATTTTGGTAATGGGACCCACGTGATTAAAATTGGTGATTTAAAAGGAACACGTGGTGAATGGATATGGAATAGTTGGCCGCGTTTTCGGAGGCTCTTCTTAGTACGTTGACTGCTGCCGAGACCGACACGTTGGTTTATGATATGTGGCAGGTGTTTTATTGTGTCTGCGTTCATTTTTGGTTTTTAGAGTTTGTAGTTAGGTAAATGTTACATTCTACATGCAAGAATATTAACATTTCATAAGAAAACGTTTGCTTTGATTTACTAAGAAATATCATCATGGTTTATAACTTAAAATTTGACTACAAAAATTTATGTTGGACAAGTTAATTTTTCCTAAAGTTCGAAATTTAAATTCACGTGAACATTTCAAAATGTACTTTTTAAATCGCGAAATTTTTCATTCAAACTGTACAATTTATTCCATCCCGCAATAAAATCATCACCTCATTAACATCAATCACCCCAGCCGACTGCCGTTGTCGTCACCGTCCAACTCGCCATCGTCCCTACTTCCCTCCCTACTTCCCTCTTCAACGCCTTTAATGTCCCCACCGTATGTAGTTTAAAACTCTAAGTTAGCGTTTGGTTGAAAACATATTTTGTGTTTTGAATTTTCAACATGTACTTTAAATACACGAAAGAGAAGAATATGGTGTACAACGATCAATTTGAAAATGCTTTTAACATATAAAATTAATAATGATATATTTTATCTTCCCGCATTTTGGAAAATACCGAAAACTATCTTCTCACTTCTCATTCTCCGCTTTATTGGAATGACTAAAATTTTCCAACTCCTCACATATTGAAAACGCAAAATATAAAACTCATTTTCAAGCTAAACACAACCTTAATCTCTACAAACCCTAATCCTCATTACATCAGCACGATGCTCCACACTACCATGCCTCGTCATTTCACTAGAACCCTAATCAACACCATCGTCCTGTATTTTCTCTTATAGGTTAAAGGAATTGTTGTTATGGTTTTTTATTCTTTATGTTTGGTGCTCCAATTAAGATTTAGTATTTTTTTCGGTAAAAATTAATAAATAGAGGATTGAAGGAATTGATTTTTATACTATTTGTGTTCACTTCTTATCATGTTTCAAATTTGACCGTGTAAGAACACTTAGGCAGTAGTAACACTGACTTTTGACTGTTGAAGACTCAAAAGGGAACAAAACTGCATTACTTAACTCACAAATTCATAACAATTTGTTATTCATTTCTTGTAGGACTTGTTCCATCCATCTCCACCTGATAGTGGTTAACCTAGTAACAGCGCCTTTAGTTTTACCATGATCATTATTGGTATACCAGCTTTTAGTCGATATAAAATAATGGGAAAATAGATGAGAATTTATCAAAAAAGACAATGAAATAAAAATGCACTTGAAATAGGACTCGAATACAGCCTCAAGCCAAAGCTCAATATAGCGTCCAAATTGAACAAGTTATCAAAATGGGAAAGAGCATAGAACCATGGAAAATAGTCCAAGGAATAAACTTGGAAAAACAACCAAAAAATGATTAGAAACCCCGAATTTAAGCCAAAAAACCAAAAATATTGCTTCAAGCAAAGCTCATGTGCTCTTGGAAAGATCCATTTAAAAAAATAGAGAGAGGGGGAGAAAGAGAGAAAGAGAGAAAGAGAAGAAGAAGAAGAAACGAAGAAAAAAATATAGCCCTCCGAAAGGAGCGCGCTCTAGTCAAAATTCAGAGAGCTTCGGTCTTAAAAAAAATTCAATCGAAAGAAAAATGGTCATAAAAATGGAAGTTTCTAGTCGAAATAATAGCGGTCCAAAACAAAAGGAGAGTGCTCATGAGAGAACAAGCATCATATGAAATTTCAACTCACTCCTCATAATTGCAAATACATCATCTTAAAACGAAAAATGGTTTGGAACTTGATGGAGCAAGGAAAAATAACAAAAGGAAAGAGAAAACAACATTAATCGACTCTATTTTCCTAAATAAATATCGAAGCTCTACCATTACTCTGCTAAAACGATGCATATATTTTTCAACTTTTGTAATCAGATCTCAACCATATAAAAGTAATATACATATAAGAAAGGAGATAAAAGGGAGCAAGAAAGTGCTTCACCAATTGTCGAACCATTTCTACACTTTTTTTTCCCTTTTTTCTATGAGTTTTGCGTTTGATGATTTTATTTTTATATATAAGCTCTGATTTTGTTTTCTTTTTTGAATATTTTATTCCTAATTACAATTCTCATGTATAAATTTACAAATAAAAAACTATTAAGGTTTGTGGCCAAAAATCCCATAATAGTTTGTTACACATAATTTTCATGAAGCAAGAGGAATGTTATAAGACAAAAGTTACGAAGAATTATTATGGTCTATTGAGGTGATTAAGAGCATGATAGTAAAGCTAATTGAAGTATGAAGGTACTAGTACTGAAACATGAGGATATATATTTTATTATGAAGGAACAAAGGTGAATCTTTAATGAAAACTTATTAAAAGATATCACATATATGGATTTATAAGTTATCGTAGACATGGAGGCATTAAGGATATTATAAAACACATATTCATGAACAAATTGATATGTTATTGTCAAGCAAACTAATTAAGTATATATGAGGAAGGAAAGTATATAAGAGATTATTTAATATGAAGGGATAAAAGAAATTGCTTATATGAAGAGTAAGTGTAATAGTATGAAGAGAAGATTATACTCAACTGGAGATAACAAGTCCAAGCCACTCCCTTGAGACCATGTCACTTTTGCCAATTCTATACATGGATATGATTATGCTACTAATCTACATGAACTACTCATACTCTAAGATTATGACATTTGTCTCCATTTGGATAGTATGCCTTGCCACATCATTAATTTGTATCAACTTCAATCGACCAAGACAAGCATGCCGCATCACTCATCAACTACTATAAATAGGAGGTCTACCCCTATATAAGAAGGGGCACTTCTCCTCATTTTTCTTAATCTAGCTCATTTTTCTAACTTGTAATTTCCAAACTCACACGAGAGCTTGAGAATAGTTTTAATGGCCAATGAGGAAGAAGATGCTTTGTACTTTTTCTATAAATCCAATGAATAAAAGAAATTGAAAATAAGCTTGAAATATAACTTTTGTTCATCTATTAATGTGCTTGTCAATATTTCTCCAACATATATGGTATTTTTCAAAATCAAGTAGCTTTGTCAAGGTGATTATATTTTAAATGTTGGACCAAAAATGGTTTAACACAATTCTACTGAGCTCTCTACCCCAATCTAGGTGAAACTTGTGTCAAGGAAGTTCCTTGGAGAAATTCATATTATAAGTAGAATTCAAATTATGAAACAACAAAATGTATTCATTATACCCACCACTTGATTGGATAATGAAAAAAAAACCCAAAGATGCAACTGTTATAAAGAAGAGCACAACACTTGACATGCTCTCACATTAAGTGTGCAACTTTAGAGGCTTGATAACGGTGGACTAACTGCATATTGTGGAAAACTTTGTAACATCAATACAATGTTCATTTTTATTTGGAAATTTTAGGGCATCCCAAATCCTTAATTTATACTGAATAAAGAAACACTTAAGATCACAAATCACCGGTTAGAAGAACAATAGATCTTACACATTGAATAATTGTAATAGATTCAATATAAAGAGAGAAACACAACTTTGGATCCAACCCTCCTTTATTATTCAATTTAAAAGGATGGTAGAGAGATTACAATCAGATAAAGATGTTAAGTTTGGTAATTTTACGACTTTATCATGTCGTCACTTAATGGAACCTCTACTTCAACAAAAACTTCTCATCAACCCATGCATGCCTAGTAATCACAGTACACTTGGTTGCTAAACATCATAACTATATCTTTCACTCCTTCACTGCAGTATAGAAAAATGTGCTTGCTACCCCAATGTTTAACTTATCATTTCTCTTGTCTACATAAGATGGACAACCAAACACTCTAAAAAATGTAAAAACTCACATGCTTTCATTTTCATATCTCCTTGGATATCCAGATCTATGACAATGTAAGATGTATAGTTAATAGATAAACTTCCATAGAGGCTTCCTCTGCCTAAAATCCCATCTTCAATCCAACAATCAGCCATAAGCTACTAGCCTTCTCTAACAATGGCTGAACCATCAGCTGAACTACTAGCGAATCACTAAGATATGTAAACATTAACCGAAAATACATCCAACCTCGAAGCTGTAAAATTTGAGTAGACTTAAGCCAATTAGATTGAATTAAAGATGTTTTAAGTGCAAGTAATTATGACATCAGTGTTAGGAAATGGAAAATGAGACACAACTTTTTAGAGTGGTTCGATCAGAATCTAGATTGATCTACGTCTACGATGCTTCTTCTCCTGTTATTCCTTGATTTTTGGTTATAGGGTTTAGAATAAATACAATGGCATTGCTATATCAATTACTAGTTAGAGCTTGTTATTCTTAGGAGGAAGTGAGTAATTAATTTGATCCCCATGGTCATACATGTAGAGTCCCTTAAATAGATGTTAATGTTGCAATCTAGATGGCTTAAATATGGCATACTCTCGATATGATTTGGATGACTCGGGTTGATGCCTTGTGCCTCAAGTGTTTCTATAGGCATTGATGCTAACCGAATGGCCTAGAATTGTTGTCTTAGACATTCTTAGTTGTATGTGTGCTATGACAAGGGAGTTGTAGAAGAAAAGTGCCCTTGGCCATAACTTTTGCCGTTGTTGCTACAACTGCTTTTTTCAAAAGAGAGTGCCACAGTTGTTGATTTTGTCAGTTGCTCTATTGTATCCATTTAGGGATCAAAACTTCAAAGTTATTCTGGTCTCTTTCTTATATAAGATAGAAGCCAACTAAGCAAGATTTTGGACGATGGGTGCTAGTTTGATGTGAGGGATGAACATAAATTATGTTATACCCAATTTTCGCAAGAAGATAGAAAATAAAAAAATTCGTGGATAAAAATCAAAGGAGCATTAATAGAACTGTTAAAATGAAAAATGATCTTTGGCAATGAATGGTTGATCAAGGGCACGATGAAGCTCACATTTATGATGCTATCAAGGATATAGATATTGAGTTTATGAAGCTATTAAGTATATGAAGCTATCAGGTTTGTGGAGCTATCGAGATTATGTAGCAATGGACTATATGAAGATATCGAGTTTATGAAGCTACTGAGTTTATGAAGCTATCAAGTTCATGAAGCTACCAAATATATATAACTATCGAATTAATTAATAGGAACCCTATTTAATTATTTATTAATCCTCTTTAGTTAAATTTTGTCAATTTTATGGAGTGTTAAAAACCTCCAGTTAGTGTCAGACCATGCATCGTACCAGGCATCCACCAATAGCGTCGCGCGTACGCCAAGGAACCTCCTGTTAGTGCCTCATGATCGAACCGCCTTATATATCCAATAACAAGTTTGCAGAATAAATAATGTCTAGACCTACTTGCCTGTGTACACATCTACCTTGTCCCGTAGTATCCAAAAATTTAGAATTAGGGAGCTAACTTCCCTTACTTATATCATACAATATATATACACACACACATACACACACTGTATAATATATATTAACCTGGGCCATAGGCCAAGGTTCAAGTCATGCCTAAAATACGTTGACCGGTCAACCGTTGGCTACTGTAGCGATCGACCAGCTACAGTAAGTTTGTCGACCGGTTTTGATTATTATTGTTATTGTTGTTGTTATTATTATTATTATATTCTTTTCCATTTGTTAATGTTAATTTGATTTTCAACAATAAATCATGTTGTGGTATAATAGTGATTATCCCTCATCTCCCGAGCAGATTTCACTTAGTTCAAATCTAAACTCTGACTATAATTCCAACAATTTTTGTGTATAACTTATAATTCTGGTTACCCGTTTTCAATTCCTTAATTTCCTAATTACATATGTATATTTACATCTTAAAACCAGTTCAGGGTGGAACCAACAGGGTATATACATATTAATTTTAGATTTAACTCAAGATGAATAAAAGGGTATATTCATATTAAATAAACATTATCTTTAAACAAATTTTCAAATTAACTTTCATCTCAGATTTAAATTATTTAATTTCCAGATCAAATAGATACATGAATAAACTCAAATAATTGTGAATCATTATAATTAAAAGTAAACCCACTCACTCTTAGGAGCTTTCTTCCTTTTATCCCTACTTGATTCGCCCTTTTTTGATTTGATTTTATCTTGATTATCTCGTCTTCTTCTTTAACCTCTGATTTATCTTTTAAATTTCATTTTAGAAATTTTAAAGGGAAGAGAGGGAGAGATTTTACAGCGTACTGAATATATTGGGGTTTTCTAAACGATTACTATCAGGTCAACATCCTATTTATAAACGCTGAAATCAACGCCAATCCTTGGATTTAATAATATTATATCCAAGTCGTTCGACCTAGACTATCCCTAGCCGAAATTGTTCGATCGGTAGATCAGTTGATAAGGGGTGTGTTGACACCAAAAATGGTTCAACATTCAAAGACTTATAGAAATATTTAGATTTAACAGAAAGTATATGGAAAACGACGAGAACAACAAGGTTTTAAAGTGGTTCGGCAATCTCTATCCTACGTCCATGGTAGTTTTTATTGATTATAGATTTGAGAGAGATTTAGAGTTACTAGTAAAAGGTATCCATTGATCTAAAGCGTAGAACAATAAATAGTAGCTTTCTTAGCGACTTTGATGGAGTGGAGATAGGAGATGAAGAAAATAAAGTGCAAAAAGTCCTTTTTCAGTAGCCATAGGGCCTCTATTTATAAGGGAATCATCTAGAAAAACCGGATGCCCATTAAATATCAAGTCTAGATCTAGATCTGATGGTCTAAAAGAGATGTTAGACGACGAATTTTCTATCGGTTAGAAAATCACCGAAAAAATATTATCGTTATAAACCGCAAGCGCACGGCGTACAATTGTAGTACGTATGCGAGTACAGGTCGATCCGCAAGGAATGAATTAAATTCTAATAATACATAATCAAATTAGCCCAAAGTTTTGAAGTGGTTTTAAACTAAGAAAAATTGCAAAAATTAAACTAAAGAAAAGGTGAACAAACTATGATAATAAGAACAGTTTAGAGGCAAATCCACTTCCAATCATTCACATAAATCAACAAAAAATTCACTTGTAACCTCTCTTTAAAAATATTAAGTAGAAATGATTAATGTGCTTATTATAAGTACGATTTATTTGAGCTATTAATTAGCACAACTTAAACCATCAAACTCTAACACATCATTCAAACCCACTTATCAACTCTCATGTTCATGACATGAAATTAAAAATAAGATCTATTTTAAGTATGATCTATTTACTTTAATTAGTTGCATAGACCATCAAATTTTGATTCTAGCTTAACTTTCACATCAAAACCACTTAGGAAAATGAACAAATAGCATATATTTTAAATGGAGTTAAGCATAGCCTAAATGAGATGTCAACATAGGCTATCAAAATTCAATAAAAAGAAACATAAACTATCATCATTCATACTTTCCATCAAGCATATAAGAGAGATTACTAATGAAATCATTATGTTAATTTAATATGTTTCATGAGAGCTTCAGTACCCCTAAATTAAAGAGGTTTAGCTACTCATATTTGAAAGCATGATAACATAGAATGATTTCAACATGAAAAGAAAAGGAAAATGAGAGCTGTTAAAATAAAATAGAGCTAACTACTAACATGAAATAAAAGGAGCATAATAGAATTAAAAGAGCATAAAAGAAATCATAAATGTAAATTGCATGAAAGTAAAAACAAGGCGAAGAAGCCATGAAAGAAACTTTTATTTATCTTTAATTTTGTAGCTACAACTTGCATGAAAGGGTAAGAAGATAATTACATAAGGCATAAGGGATATTTATACATGCTTAAAACTCTAATTCATATTTTAGGGGACTACCTAAAATGACCTTTAGGAAGTGTAACCTCCAAGTAATCATTAGAAAATTAATTAATCCCCACTAACATGCCTTTAAACCTCCATTAACATGTGCATGTGCTTTTAACTGTGGACCATATGGTAGTGGATTAGTGGGATCCTTCATGTTGCATGAATTCATTTATTTCTTTTCTTCATTTGCCTTCGACATATGTGCATGCATTCTTCCATGAACCCTCTTCATATTTTCACTTCATTTCATACAAATAAAAATGTGCAAATAAATTTTCTCAAATTAAATCATACACAAATTTACCATTTTACCTCACAAATGAAGATGAATAAATGATGATTTGAAAACAATTTAAATTTTGGTTTAAACGTGTAAAATACACTAATATGCTCCTTTATTTAATTAAAAGAAGATTAAATATGGAAGTAAAAATATGCACTTTTACGTGCACATCAAGAGGAAGGTGGGGCCCATACATCAATAAAGTCCTCTCGATACGGGTGAAACCACTTGGTACCAACTGGGTTTGCCGGGGGAAAACTCCCCTCCTTCTTATATTCTGCCTCTACCTCTGATTCATTGTGTTTCCAACACTTTTCTTTTGAGATTGAGTCGTTTCTGAAAATTCATAATACTGCTTGCTCTTCTCTATTTTCTTCTAGAAAATCCTTAGTGTCGTTCGTCTATTCCTCGAGAAATGTACTCCATGATGATCACTTAGACCATACCTTTATATTCATAAGCTTTGGGGACCCACATGGGGTCACAAATAGGTCGGTACTGAGTATAAATCTCTCGGTATCGAGTGGTTCACTTAGCTCTAGTGGACCTCTAACTCCTTGAGTTCATCGCTATTGCGCTTCTAGGCTTGTCCTCAGATCCACGAATTGTTTCGTCATCATCTTGGCATCCTGATTTCAGTGAAAATCTTCTTAGTCAAAAAGCCAGATTACAATTGCCCCTAGAGTAAGCTTTCATTTAGAACAAAGCATGCTCTAGAACAAGACGTTCATTAACTACTACCTCCACGCTCTGGTTGGTCGACCAAGAGTTGTTTCAAAGCATTGCCTCCATACCATAGATATCCATTCAACTTCTTTACATTACCAGAATTCCATTTTCCATGCTAAGGACAAGATCTACACTCTGGAGATCATTCCACACCTTAACCGGGTATGCTCTTCCTCTATTTCTCTATTTCCCTGATTTTTGAATAAATTTTTTAGTTGGTATCAACTGTTACCTCTTGTTACCAAGTGGTTTCCCTTGAAACCGAGTGCTATAAATTATTGGCACTTAGCAAATTTTCTTCCTCACTTCATTTTCTTACCAATTCGTCACCGATCCCTCTGAGTGCTTGACCCGATAATGACTTCCTACTAATCTACTCCTGCCATCTTCAATTGCTCACCGTCGATCATCCATGGTTGTCGTCGATTACTCGAGTTCACCACTGCCACTAGGTCACTGCCTCAACTACCATCGTTCATCTCAAAGGATTCGCCACCAATCTCTTTCACTTCCCATCATGAATTCAGATATGAACTAACAAAGGTGGGCGACTCCTTCTCGCCACTGTGACAAGCGATGATGGTGGGGTCACCAGTGCTTTTGATCGGAGATTGGTTGGAGTATGGCTGAGTGGCCTCAATGAAAGATCCGAGCTTGATCAAAGAAGACTTTAGGTTCAACTTGGGGCTTGTGTAGTTTGCTTCGAGTTATCATACTTCGAAGTCCGCTAGTTAGCCTACACTGAGATTTTTTGTCAATCACCTGTCAACTGTTGAACACTTATATGATGGTTCTCTTCTAATAAGCGGTCATATTGAATGTTCTTCGATATCCATGAGTCCATTGCATAACATATGCAATTAGTGCACATCTTGACGTTCATGTAAAAGAAAAACCTCTGCGTCGCTTTGGACAGTGGTTCCATTATTGATTATCCGACAATAATTAATGAGGTCTGATGCATAGTTCCGTTATACAATATGGCTTGTTGTTCTAGCATGAGCAGACTATCTACACAAGATGGTCAGTTCGTCATGTACGGGACACAGGACTCACACTGAATAGATTAACAATTTCACTTGTCTCGGTCGACGTTCAGAACCAAATTGGTCAATACACGTCAACATCCGTTGGATTTTGGACGTCGGTTACACGGGTTTAATATTCGAAATAAAAGATACCCGACTGTATTGAACGCCAAGTTTTCCTATCCAGAATGAATCGTCAATCGCCACGCTTCAAGATTGGTGTCGGGACATCCACTCAGCTCAGGCTTCGCCTTCCATACCTGTCAGGCCTGGAGTTCAATCACTACTGAGTTACAAGGCATGGTCGTTCCAATGAAGACATAACAAAATCTACCTCCTCTTCTAAACGAGTACATTGGCTTAAGGGTTCTGGATGATCCACTAGAACAAGTGCCCATAATTCTTACTTCAAAGATGCTCCAAGGCATATGTTGCTAACACGGGATTCCTGAGGCTTGTGGGCGCAATAGGCTGTATTTTGTTGTACCTTTTTTATTGTAAACGGGTAGTGTTTGTGTGGGAACGACCCCCGCCACCTTTTTATATAAAATTTGAAGTAACGAAAGATCACTTTTCATTTTGTAATCTTTGTTCCGTTTGCTTTTCCACATTTTATATACTGTTCCCATTTATGTATAACTACTTGCATATATAATATAATTGCTTATACTGCAATTTACCTACGTTATATATGTCTGCTTCTTTGCAATGCTTTTATCTACTCTAACTCTGTACATATAAATAAAATCCATGTGATTGCCTTAAGTATATTCCATTGTTTGGTCCTGTTTTTAGTCACCGAACCGTTCCTATTTGGCGAAATCAAACTATAATTGAACCAATTTTGTGGTTACTCATGTTTTTATTTGGTTGGGTTTCCTCTAATCGATCATTAACTGTTGATAATCCAAATTCTACGTTGCTCCCTATTGCTTGGGAGCATTTGCTAGAATATTTATTCCCTTTTTATACATATTTCTAACACGAACCAAATCCTATTCATGGGAGCTTCTATTTTAAATGCTATAATTTGGGCATTAGTAGGAGACAATCATCATAGGGAAAATTATCTGATTGCCTCCGGTCTAATTGCGGTTTCTCAATCCTGATCCTGGATTGAAAAAGTTTAATAATTCCCGATTTTGGTTTTCAACGACTATCCCTACTTATCCTCAGCCAAGCGTGTTCTATTTGGCCTCCAGCGCTATTATAGAAATTCAATTCATATACTAGCTTTTATCTCCAAGAACTGGCGGTTTGAATGCCAATCTCTAAGCATCGACCTTTAGTTATGCCAATTGCCTGGCGTTGGTTAAGAGTGTCCGTCGACCGACCCTGCCTGTTCTTGGCCTGGCATATCCTGTTGTGCCGTGAGCATGGTCCTTAGAATTCTAACCACATACCAGTTCCTACGTTTGGAAGCTGAGGCTTTAATTATCTGATTCAGAGCATTCCTTCTTGGCATTGCCAAAGTCCAAGCAATGACCAATTCCTGAAGGTTGGTTCAAATTATCTGATCGACACCTAAGTGGTCTTTCCTTCTTGACATTGCCTATCTCTGGAAAAAGTGTAACATCCCCCATTTGGAGGCTCAAAACTAACCACTACAAATGCTGCAGTCATTTATAGTTATTATTTTTCGGTGACCAAATGCGACAATGTTAGATACATTGATATACGAGAAACACATGGATTTGAAAATTTTTAACTCGATTTTAAAACAGATTTCTCATTCCATTTCAAATCGCATTTCGGATTCATTACATAATCCTAATTCATAAGCCAGTTCAGGGAAATGTAATTATTACATATTATGCCAAGAGCGACATATGAAGATGCCCCCTTGGTTGGTCAGTGTCTAAATATAGGCACCAAACTACTTTTCCATTACATCCAATTACACAGCGGAATCAAACAGAAAGAATTCCTAATAGCTAGCTTACCTCCTGCACGTCTCCGGAAGCTTATTAGTCTAAAAGAGAACCTGAAAACCTTAACTCTCAAACTAATTAAAATCAATTGAGCACCCAAGAGTTTAAGGGGAAAACATAAACTTCAAGTCAGACAAAAAGTCTGGTGTGAATAATAACCTACGATCTCTTATCATATAGATATCTAGTGAGACCATGCCACTTAGCGGAATGAGCTTTCCCCTTACTAATATCTTAACCCAATTAACAATAACTATATACTATGCACCTGCATCAACAATGGTTAATACATAATATAATAATATGTACCATGATTATGCAAACATGCAATATGCTCTGGGCTTCCCATCCCCATTCACCTGACTATCTGTCTCAAGTTATAGTTTCTAGGTTTATTAATTTTCATGGGATGACTAATAACCTATTCATTTCTTTATGGGTTTCATATCCACTTTCATAGTTTTCATGGGATCACTACAAACCTATTGGTTTCTACCAATAACATATATCATGTCATAGTTTTCATGGGCTGTCTATGAACCAATTGATCTCTTTCAAAAACTTATTCCAGACATAGTTTTCATAGGATCACTAAGAACCTATTGGCCCCTCCCAATAACAATTTCCATAACATAGTTTTTGAGCTCACTAAGAACCTGTCTAAACCAATAATCCTTTGATCAGTCTTGAGCATCCTATATTCTGGTCCATCTAACCTCCTGGATGCAATTCTACTCACACAGGAGTTAAATTCAAAGTATATTCAGTACTGGATCAACCCAGTCTATTATTCCGCCCTAAACACCCCAAAATGCAATTATGGGTTAAAAATGAAGTGAATATGATTACATAAGCATACATGATAACTGATCAAACAACACAACAATATAATCATCCGTGGTATGATTCCTTTTATCATTTTCTAATGAAATATGGTTAATACCCTTAACCCACTATCTTTAGCAAGCAAAGCTTCCACTAAAATTTCAAAGTTAAATGCCATTCCAAAACTCTTTTACATTGCCATGTGTTTACTTTATAAATGAGTTTGGGTTCTCTAATTTGAAAATAAGGCTTTCGATTATATCCTTCGGATCATTGTGACATCATGAGTTACCCTACGTCACTCTCCCTTTCGACTTCATAGAGCAATTAAGCCCTCCGTCCCCTTCCATTTAAATAATGGGTTAGAAGCAAGCGGCTTTTACCACTCTACTCTAGTGGTAAGACCTTTCGAATTCATTGCTTAAAATTTTAGACATCCCCTTTCAAAACCATCCAACATACCTTTCGAACACTTGGAAACATTCCTTTCGAAACACTCAAAAACATACCTTTCGAAAGCATTGGGGTTCAAGTAACAATTTATTGAATCATAGCTTAGAAACCAACTAAAAGTATCACTTTCGAAACCATTGATTGAAACAAAACAAACTTCTAAGTAAATAAGGGAATACATTCGAGAGCTACCCTTCGAAAACCATTGCCTTCGAAACTATTTGTAAAGTGGCTAAATCAATCCTTTCAAAAACATTAGAGGAAGCGGCTTCAATGGTAGTGGAGAGGTATTGGTTCGAAACCTACCTTCCACACTCATTGACCTAAGGGTTATAAAAGCGGCTTCTAACTAAGGTAGAAGTATTGGTGCGGCAGCATGGGTATCGAAGGGGTTCAAAAGTAGCAATCCTTTCGAAAGCTTACATTTAGAACAACAGCGGGTCAATGGGTTCAAAAGCAAATAAAAGAGGGTTCAACCCTTTCACAAGCATGCCTTCGACGCCATTCATCCTTCCACCTCTCTCCAATACACTATGTACCAAATGCTTGATACCATGTGCACTGGTTTCGAACAAATGCGAAAGGTTATAAATGGGAATATGGTGGCGAAAGCAAGCATGATAAGTGGCGAAGTTGTAATTTGCTCTAAAACTGATTTTATGCTTTTTAAAGTAATTTCTTTTTATCGAACCCCTTATTTTGTCAATTTTCTATTGGATAAAAAAACCTTTATAAAATTCTTTTTTGAATTTACTGCCGCATGTAATTCCTAATGCTCCAATATTTAGTTAAAATTTATTAACTAACCCCTTGTATTTAATTAATCACTAAATACTAATCTTCTAATTAAATCCTAAACTCACCCAAATCTCCTGAGAAGAACCTCAGGAATTCACATAAATTCCAAAATGATAATATCTTTATCATATAAAATTTTCTACCCGATAATAATTAATTTATTCCTTAAATTAATTAAAAACCAAAACAACAATTTCTTTCCCTCGAAAATCCATAATAAATTATCCATAGCTTGGAATATTATGAAATTTTAAATCCATCTCCATAATAATATTTTACAGAACATATTTAAAAATCATGGCATTTGGAAATCATTTTCCATGATTTTAGCCTTAAAACTGAACTACATTATTCCCAAATAATCCTTGTTTAAACTATAACATAGCATTTAAATCAAAACATATCATCATTCATCCAATCATACGTTTTTAAACCTCAAACTCAAATTAAAACATTCAAGATGACTTATATGAGATGGTTTACATCATTATTCACCTTGTTTGGATAAGGAACTTGAGATTTGCTCTTCCTTATTCTTTCTAGCTTGAATCTTATTCTCTAAATGGATTTTGTGCTCCTCTTCTTCTTAGGGTTATGGCCGGCCTTCAACTCTCTTTGCTTATATTTTTCATTTATGAAAATGTGAATGAGAATGAAGTAAGTGGTTTATGGGTTATGGTATAGGGTTATTCCCATTTTGCCCTTGCCTTATTACCTTAAATTTCTAATTTATAAATCACACTTATAATTTCATTAGATAAGGCACGATCCTAATTAGTTTCCAATCTCAATTCCCTTATCACTCTAACCTCTACATTATTCTATTTAATTTATCTAATTAAATCTTCTAAATAATGTTATTTAAAATTAGAGGTGTTACAAGTTCCCCTCCTTGAAGAATTTCGTCCTCGAAATTCTGCAAGGATTATATATTAAGCATAGAAATCACTTGTAACATCTCCTAACTACCATACTAACCTACCTGATTAGCAGAAAGCCTATATATATATATATATAACATATATAGATCATACCCTTATAATAGATCAAGATAAGTATCTCTAATCCTTTCTTCTATCTTCCTAGTACGGTCCTTCTTATTGTTGCTCCACTGAACTTTCACCAACTTGACTGTCTTGTTTCTTAACCTCTTCTCATCTCTCATTACAGCCCGAACTGGTTGCCTAACAATTCTACTATTAAGTCTTCTAATGCAGTCGGAGGGATAATAGTCTCTGGACCATGCACCTACTTACGAAGATGAGACACATGATATATATTATGGACACCTGCCAAATTGCTCGGCAACTCTACTCTGTATGCGACCTTTCCAATCCTCTTTATAACCGGGAACCGCCCAACATATCTCGGTGCCAGTTTCCCTGACTTTCCGCATCGTACCACACCCTTCATCGGTGATACTCTAATGAAAACCCTATCTCCAACTGAGAACTCTAAATCCGTACACCTCTTATCTGCATATCTCTTTTGTCTAGACCGAGCTTCCCTCATCCTACCTTGGATCGACTCAATCTTCTCTGTTGCCTCTCTTACCAGATCTGGACCTAAGACTAATCTGTCTTCAGTTTCCAACCAACATGCCAGTGACTTGCATGGCCTTCCATACAAAGCTTCAAAAGGCGCCATTCCTATACTAGTCTGATAACTGTTATTACAGGAAAACTCAACTAAGTGTAGGTGATCTTCCTTTGATCCACCAAAATTTAGCATACAAGCTCTCAACAAATCTTCGAGTACCTTGTTGACTCTTTCTGTCTGCCCATATGTTTGAGGGTGATAAGCAGTACTCATCTTGAGCTTGGTACCTAACACATCCTGTAGATTCTTCCAGAAATCGCTAGTAAACTAAGTACCTCTATGACCGACTATACTACTAGGAATCCCATGTAGTCTAACTAAGTTCTTCATAAACAATTTATCCAAAACAGGTGTTGTCATGGTTGACCTAACTGGAATGAAATGGGCACTCTTGGTCAAACTATCCACTACGACCCACATACTTTCATTTCCTCGATTTGACCTCAACAACCCATCTATAAAATCCATGGAGATCGAATCCCATTTCCAAACTAGTATCTCTAAAGGTTGAAGTAACTCACTCGGCTTTTGATGTTTGGCCTTTACTTGTTGACAGTCTACACACCGCTTTACCCACAAGCCAACATCCCTCTTCATACCTTCCCAGTAGAAACTCCTCTTCATATCCAGATATATCTTGGTCCCCCTAGGATGAATCGTAAATTTTGATCGATGGCATTCTCTAAGGACCTCCTTTCTTAGGTTTTCTACATTCGGGACACATAATAGTCCCTTCTTTCTCAACCACCCTCTCTTGTCAAGACTAAAATCCTTCAGGTCATCAGTCTTAGTTTCGGCCTATAACGACCCAATTTTTCATACCCCAAAAACTCGCATTGATACTCCTCAGCCACGAAACACCGACTCAATAAGGATGAAATAAAAGAAACAAGAATAGAAAAAGAATAACACAGCGGAATAGAATAGAATTCTAACAATGCATGGAGAAAATATAATATCGAACAATATCTTTACAACAGAAAACATTTTAAAACATATCAATCAAAGTCTAACATATGATCAGCCTGGACAGTTATAAACTCTGTCCTTACAATTGCTGAAATTATAAACAATAACAAACATAGCATGCATATGTAATAAGACTATGCCCATACGTAGATGCAGATCTCCAACACTCCTTTGGAAAGCTCGAACCTCCTATCATGTTGCACTACGCCAAAGAAAATGCGATCCTATATGATCTCTATCCAAGAAACTCCCCAAGTCCAGCCTTCTTGCTTCTTGACTTGCATAGGCGCTAATCCTGAAATCACTCGATACTAACCCGAGTGTTGAAAACACCCAGATCAGGCTTGGAAAAATCAGCATAAGAACACAATCCCAAATGTGACAGTGTCACAATTGGACACCAAACCAGAAATCCGTATTTTGAAAACAAAGGGTATCTCATAAGACCATGCACGATAAAAACAACGAATGCGTTTTTCGCTTATGATAATCATAAAATGATTACGCCAAAAATAAGTGATATTATTTTTAATGGCATTATTTTGAAAGTGCTTTTCAAGTAAACTTATGAATCTTAGCTAAAATTGTTACATTCATTAAATTCCAGCATTTGGTCTACAATCAAAATTGTATAAGGCTCTTAATGAATTATTGGATTCCATACTAGCAACTAAGGTAAGGGACTACCTTCCGTATAGTACACCTCTAGAGGGATACAACTCGGTGCGAGTTCCCTACCCAATGCCCAAACAAGACTGTCTACTCAACCGATAAACCAGATACGCCATTTCCCTCGGTCGTTTCCGACCTTCCGAGAGCGCCCTCATCACAATCTTTAGACCTGAATATAGCGGGAGATGAGTTATATCCAGAAAGGAAAATACGGGCATTCTCATGGGTGCTAAACCATGACTCATCTTGCCGCACGCCCTGTTTCAGTCACTCCCCATTAGATAAGGCTCTAGGTAACGCATTACCTTTTTATTCCAGCTCATTCCCACAAAATGTGACATTGCCAGATCCGCCAATTGCTAATTGACTCCCACAAAAATACACACTCCAAGCTCGTACATATCAGAGAAGGGTGTTAAGCTAAGAGAAGTTGCCTTCTCCGCTACCAAACAGATGTACGTTTGTAAAATTCAATGTTCGTAATCATTGGAAATGCTTTGTCATACATTCTCCCATGCAAGTCATCCAGGTAAAGGATGAACCGAAGACACCACCCTACTGCATCCCTAATCGCAGTAGCCACAACCCTTGCATCATCGCAGATCCTAAAATAAGGGATCACTCCTATTCATTTACCTTAGGCGTGACACCAAAGTTATCAACAAGCAATCCGCTTACCATGAAAGATCTCCGGTCTTCAATACAACGAAGATTTCTCAACAAAGAAAGAACTACTGCTACTTTGTAGTTATCTTTCCGGGCTATCCAAAAGATTTCATCTTAAGGACCAACTCAACGAGTAGCCTTTTCCCTGCCGAGAAGAATCCCCGGTCTTCAACCTTTCAGTTTCATATCCATTTCTGGAATACCATAAATTGATTCGAAGTCGTCTTCGAATCTGGAGTACCCAAATCCGACCCTGGTTCCTTCGATATCAACCATCGAAATAAAATGTGTATATGTGTACACAAAATCATTAAGCCTCATTTAACTAATTGCTTAATCCAAACTTCCACATTTCAGAATTAACCCTTGATTGTAAAATATTAAGAGAATAATTTCCCAGGTGCAAACCCCGAAGGCCTAAACCAACATCAGATCAACACCTAGAAGATTACCCGACTTATCATCACAACAATCAAGTTCCAATCCAGTTTTACCCAATCCCTTTACTTCTCTTGTCAAAACTTTTACATGATTTTTGACAAGTATCTGGATCTACCTTTCGATCCGTTCCACTCCTCGTCTTAAGAAATAAACAAGGTCAGATGGATTTCCTATCTCGTTAACTACCTTTTCTGCTTTCTCAGATCTCATAGGCGGGACAAGATGTACTCTTAGGTATTACCGCATACCCCTTTCTATTATTTACTTTAATTCTCATTCAGAGTTAATACCTCATTCATAACTAAAGTCTTCGATTTCAAACTCAGTTATTTATCAGCAAACAATGAGGCCTTCCAAGTTGGGGAACTATTTCCTCTCAGGCCATGGTTCAATCAAATTATTTATCCTTTAAATAAAAGTCGTTTCCATACCTCGAAGTCTAATGTCACTTCCGAACTTATTTCCAAATATTTTTTATTATTTAAACAATTCATTCGACTCTAGAATTAGACCATTTTTCTAAGTCTTTAGAAAATTCCCAAATAAATCTTAAAAATCATAATTAATTATTATGAAAACATTCGTAAAAGATTTGGGTCCGAAACCCCTTCCGATTTCTTAATTCCAAAATCCAATTCCTTAATCGCAAATGAATAGTGATTAACTAGGTCACTTTCTATAATTATACCTTTGATTCAGTATAAACTCATTTTTATCTTTCAAAACCTCATTATTATATTAATAATGAATTTAGAAATTTATTTCATAATTTTCGGGTTATAAAACTCCACTTACCAAAATCTGGATTTTACTACTTCCATAGCGACCTTTTTGAAAACTGTTTTGCTCATAACTTGAGATTTTCACATCGAAAACTTAACTTTTTGGATTCATTTGAATGATATTAACTTTACGGACAAAACATTTTCGGTTTCAAGTCATTCCGACTTGAAACACATTATACACTTCCATCTGAAATTACAGGTCGCATCACCGCGAATTGTCGCTCCGGAAAGTGCTCAATTTTGACCGTTTGATGAATTGTTCCGGAACTTGCCCGGGACACTTCCAAAACACTTATAAATGATTATAAATTATTATAACCATTTATTTCTACTTTTTCAAATTATAAAATATTATTTTTCAATAGTTTATCTTTTATAATATTATATTATTATAATATTATATTCAAACTTTTTTATGATTTAAAACCCATTTTAAATCCTTTTTATCTTTTATTTTAAAGAGGCTTAACCCTTTCCGTTTGTACACATATTAATGTATGTGTAATGTGACTTTGAATTCCTTTTAAAAGTCATGATATTAACATATAAACATGTCAAACTAACATAGGTGTATTGTTTATACTTACCATATAATATCAGGTCATCAACACAACCAAATCATTCAATCATCCATATAACATCCAATGTTATCATCCAAAGATTAGTAAATCAACACAACCAAGTTTACTAACTTTTCTTTACTAGTTTCTTACTAACTTTTCAAGTTTGCTTATTAACTTTTCAAGTTTGCTTACTAAGTTTTTATAACTTGTTAATTAACTTTCCAAACATGTTCATATTTACAAGTTATACTCATTATGACTTATTAATCATAAATCTAAGCTAAAGAGGCGAAGTGTGCCTTATAAAAGGGTTCCACTCCTCCTTGAATTGCTCTAGCTCTACAGGAATAAAACCGGCATAGTCTCCTTTCCTTTTCTCCGCGTCGGAGTACCCGAAGTCCTCCCTCTTCTCCTGTTGCTCACGGCCATGGGTGTTTCCTGGGGTTTCATCGAGTTTGAGACGTTGTAGCTTGGCTCATTGTTTTTAGAACGTTGTGTAGAGGAATATTAAAGTATACACTTAAGTATTTTGAGTTGTTATTGGACCAGTTTCTCTCGAATTCCCTTAGGAAGCCATTAGAGTACCTTAGAGAAAATGAGAGCTAAGGAAGAAGTAGAAAAGAAATGAAGAGAAGGAGGTTGAAGTGTATTTATAGTATAGGATTTAGTAATATAATATGCAACATAACTTGTCACATCACCATACTCTCCATACTCTCTATACTCTTACACCACCTTACCCCATCAACTTGTGTACCCTCTCCATCACATCACCTACAGACCCTACCCCCAAATCAAGAAGGCCACTTCTTAGGAAGCTTCTACACACCTTTATACATATATAAATACATATGTATTTCTACACATACATATACACATGAAGACACACACACGCGTTACACACCCATACACGCACGCACACACCCTCGCGTACACGTGCGTATTTCGTTCCATCTCCTTCGTATTTTAATACGTTTTCCAATTATGTAAATATAATCTCTAGAAATCTGTGTTCTTATTTATTTATTTATTTTAAGACGTTCCGACGACGTTTGACGACTTCTGCGTGCCATTTTATATTGAATTTTAACTTTGTTTATCAGTCACATTATCCGTTATATTTCTATTTAAATAATGATGTAACCAAAATTTATAAATTATATCCCAATAATTTATTTTGATAAAAACTCCTTAAATTAATAATAAAATCCATTATATTGTGTATTTCAAAGCGTTGCAGATTTATACTCACCTTATAAGGTTCCAATCATTTCTTATCATTTTATAATATTTATAATGAATTATCGAATCATTAAATCTCAATTTAATTTAATAAATTAATTATTAAATATTGTGACCCTATTGATGATGTCATAATTACAATTTATTTTCAATAAAATAAAATAAATTGTTTCATTTCATTTTCTCGTTTATATCGATAAATGAGTATATGTATTCAAAGCTGTGCACGATTCCAAGAAAATCATCATTTTTGACAAAAAATCCAAATAGCCGTATTTTGTTTATAAACCTTTAAAACAAGTGTTTTTAATGTTTGAAATCTATTAATTGAATATTTAACTGAATTAAATATCCCATTTTATTGTTATAAAATTCTGGGTCGTTACATTCTCCCCTCCTTAATGAATTCTGTCCCCGAAATTACCAGGATTGGAAAATATGGCGAGAGCCAACTTTCTTTTCGTATGATGTGTATAAAACATCCATACGCAATACATGATTCGATCTAATATTTGAATTCACAACTATCGCTTTCGAACTAGCATCGATCCCTTGATCCTCTAGTGCAGAACACATATCAAACTTCTTATTTCAGAGTCCTTTGCTTTCCTTACATAGCGCTCAACTATGATAGAAAACTCAAGCTTCCTACTCAAATACTCTTCTCAACGTTTGCCGTCAAGAATCAAGTTATCCATACTCTTTCGTACTGGTGTAAACACCTTAAGTTCCGTATTCGAATCTTGGATCGACCAAATGCGATGAAGTGATTCATGCATGTTTGTACCAAAATTTGGCACAACACTCTTCGGAAGTCTTTGAAGAGATAAAGTGAAGAAATTAAATGAAAAATGAGGAATTATCTAACAAAAACTCCAAATTTCAGAAATGAGAATAATTAAAGTGCAAGGAGACACAAGGATTTAGAGTGGTTCGGCGTATAGCTACGTCCACTATGAAGTAGTTTGCTTTATTGATCTTTCTTTTGTGTTTACAAGTGAATTCAATGATTTACAATAGTCAATTGTGATTTGCAGTAGTGAATTTCGTTAGTAGCAGCAGTAATTGAGTTCAGATCTGGATCTGGCGGAGTCCGGGCATTGGAGATCTCAAAGAGGAAGAAGAACCCCTTTTGTGTTGGCTTTGGGGGTCTATTTATAGGTGTAGGAGGCTGGTACTTCACTCAGATCTCAGGAGACCGTCTCTGGCACGTGACCAGGCCCGCACGCCCAAGCCCGTGAAGTTTCGGTTCGATCCGTGATTGACACGAACATATTTTGACTCGATCAAGATTTCACCCAATGGAGTCGAAATTTGGCGTGGACATTCTTTAGCATGCACGTAGTCTTCTGTGAAAATTTCATAGCATTTGGACTTGTAGATTGGGAGATATGATCGATACGAAATGGAGTTTTCGGTAGGCTGTTTCCTTCGACTCGCTACCGTTTCGACTCGCTTCTGCTTCAACTCGGTGACATGGCGCTTTCTGGATCGTTCTGCCTTTGATGCTGCTTTGAGCGAGTCGAAGCGCGCACTGGCCTGAGCGAGTCGAAATGAGCATTGATTGATCGAGTCGAAGTGCATGGTTCGATTGATTCGAACAGTGACCTTGCCAACCAGAACTGAATTCAATGGAGTCGAACAGCTGTTTGAGAGGAGCGAGTCGAAGCATGCACTTTCGATGGTTCCAAACTGGAGTGAGTCGAAGAGGGCAGTTCTGGGAGGTTTGAGCAATGGGGTCGAAGTTGATGGAGTTGATCAGTTGTTTAAAGGGAGCGAGTCGAAATAGGCATCTGAGCGAAGCGAGTCGAAGTAGGTACTTTAGATGGCAGTGAAGCGAGTCGAACAGGAACGAGTCGAAGTTGGTATCTGAGGGAACCGGAGCGAGTCGAAGAGAGCGAGTCGAAGGAGCAAGTCGAACGGTATCTGATTTTCGTCCAATTTTGTATCCTTCATAACTTGAGCATACGAACTCGGATTGACTTGAGATTTTGAACGTTGGTTCCCATGGCTTAGCTTGTCATGTCATACCAATTTTGGCTCGATCCGGACTCGGACAAAATTCACCGATATCCATAGTGAGCCCGTGTATAACTGATTTCTAGGACGGGTCGTCATTGGTTATTAGTCAATTACTTGGTGTTACGGCCTTGCCAAAAGGCGGGATAACATTTGCCCCCCAAAGTACGTCTTGTGGGAACATGACGTGCTTTGAAATACTGCCATCTCTACTCTGAATAGTTATTGTCTCGTCGATGAAAGCTGTAATCTTTGACCGTTCTTCTTGATAATGTAACCTGTGGACTGCTGTACCATGTATTGTTGCAACTGATTGCTGTATGCTAGTGGTTATCCATTTGCTATTGTAATCGTTATTAGATGAATTTCTGATTTCTGAAAATCTGGAATATTGAATATTAGTCCGACATTCATGCATATATGTTAATCTGACTCCCGCTGACAATTGTACGTTCTCGAGTCGTTGTTAGTTTATTGTTTTTTGAATTCCGTAACGATCCTCTCCTGAACCGATGTGAAATTCGTTGCAACAACGCTTGACGGTTGTTTTTGACTATTCCTTCGTAACGATCCTCTCCTGAATCGATGTGAAGGATTGAAACATCGAAGATAATTTTCATTAGATTTATGGATGCGAAGCAGACATGTCGAGTTGATGGAGTTGGCCTCTGGAAGCCATGGGTCGATGGATACGAAGTGCTCGTTCGACTTGATGATGGACGTGAACTGAGCGAGTCGAAATGGGGCGAGTCGAAATGAATTTCCCTGATGGCCGTGAACTGGGCGACTCGAAGTGTGCCCATATCGAGCGAGTCGAAGTAAGCACTTGGTCGAGCGAGTCGAGGCAAAGCACTGGTCGAGTGAGTCGAAGCAAGCATTGGTCGAGCGAGTCGAAATGGGATTCCCTAATGGTTGTAAACTGAGCGAGTCGAAATGCGCTTCCTTGATGGATTCGAACTGCTCGTTTTGCTGCACCGGAGAGGGAGTCGAGGACAAATGATACGAAGGGGAGCTCCGCGTCAACACACTGAAGTGGGAGTCGAAGCACGTGTTTGACTCCACTGGGATTTGAATCATTTTTTTCCCTTGCTTTCGAGTCCATATAAATACCTCGTACTTAGCCATTTTTTCACTTTTTACCTTTCATCTTTATCTGCCTTGCTTTCGTGTCACTCCAGAGCTTCTCAAAAGAAGAAACTTTGCCTTCGAATCGACTCCTATCTTCAACCATTTGAACTAACTGACAAAACTTAGGTAATCTATTGAATGAAACCATCATGTAAACGAGGAGACTTAATTCTTAACACCAAATCGATCGGAGTCATGATCGATCGAAATCTCTCTCGCCTTAGCTTCGTCTCGATGGAGTATGGGTTTCGAGATGATGAGGCGAAGGTCTTCGTATCGATCGATGGTGGAGCTTCGTGTCGAATCGAGTGCTTTGAATCCATGGATCGATACGAAGGGGTCGCGCCTGATGTACTCGAAACGATGTCCCTGGATCGAGTCGAAAAGGTTGGTTTTCGATCGAGTCGAAGTGTGTAGTCTTGAGAGCGAGTTGAACTGCGTGGTCTCGGGAGCGAGTCGAAATGCGTGTCTTGGGACCGAGTCGAACCCAATGGTCTTGGGGAGTGAGTCGAACTGTGTGGTCCTGGAGAGCGAGTCGAAATGCGTGGTCTTGGGACCGAGTTGAACTCGATGGTCTTGAGTCGAACTTACATGCCAACCTTCTGATCGAGTCTGACTCATATGCACACGACCATAGCATATTGATGCGAGCATGGCTTCCGTGAGTGACACGATTTGAACATTACAAAATTTAAAACTCCCTGCACATTTGAACAGTTGACTCCGACGAGCTTCAAAATTGTATTACTGGACTTAACCGCTTCACCGCATATCCGATTGCCTATCGAAGCTCGTCGACGGAACTGGGACTTATCAAAATGACACCAAACTTTAACTTGGAATGACAATTAATCAGCTGGATGGTACGGTTGTGACGGTCAGCGATGATGGTCCTTCCGACTGAATTCTGAAGTCTCGTCGTTTACATGCTTCCTTTAATCCTGTTGATCTTCTCAACTGATATACAGTATTGCACTGCACAATGCACTCACACACTTTACACTGGGGGATGCACAAGTGTTATTTGTCAGTTTAACAATGATTTTTTATAAACTAGCTAGTCATGGACCCTTCAAGTTCTCAGCAGCCGGAAATTCCAAGTTCTATTCCTCCAACCGTAGAGATACTGGTTATTGAAGCCGAAGTTATAGAGCCAGCTCCGGACGAGCGTCTGGGTGCTCAGTTTATTCTCAATCCAATAGATTATGTGCCATCGGGTATCTCCGAAGACATGCTAGGACGGATTTTCTTAAGGCATGGCTTGTCGCTTGACGACGTGCTACTTCCTGGGCCAGCTGATAGGCCGCACACTCCCCCGGAGGGGTTTACCGCTTTCAACCATCACGCTTGCACGGCGGGGACACTTCCTCCCTTCAATGACTATATAAGGGAGATGCTATCGTTTCTTGGCATAGCTCCATCTCAGCTACATCCCAACGGGTATGCCTTATTGAACAACATCTTTGTTCTCTTCATGGAGATCCTTTTTCGACCGCCGAAGCCGATCGAGATCTGATATTTATTCAATGTCAAGAGCCATGGAGATAGCCCCTCTTTCACCTTCCTGGAAGCGGTTAGGAGCTGCCACATCGTGCAGGGCTCCTGGGGAAGGCTAAGTTATTATAAAACCGAATGGTTCTACGTTCGGTGCCCCCCTGGATTTGCTGGGCGGTGGTTGGATAGACGTAAGTGTTGTCACTTCTCTCTTGAATCATTGAGATACTAGTAACTAACTTCAAAAACTGACATACTTCTCCTTTTATACAGCCGCAATCTCTCGTCCCGATGGTGCGTACTTCAGAGAGCTGGTTCAGATTCTTCAAGCGTTTCCGGGCGAAGAGAGGCACATAGACTTAGTCCTGATCGACAGGAATTTGAGGGCTGTCGGGTTAATAGAACGGAGACAGAGTATACACCTGGAAGTGATACATAGAGTGGCCCCGAAGAAACGCGTGAAGCGCAAAGCGCCCGCAGTCGTGATCACCAAAGAAGTTGATCCGGAAAGAACGCCCACCGATACTGAGCTCCCAGTTGGGCCTTCTGCCGATGTCCTGGACTCGGGTGGAAGAAGAAAAGGCAAGGCCGCTGCTCACAAACGCCCTAAATCTAAGAGATTTAAATCCGTGGTCGTGTCTTTACCTTTCAAGGGGATCAGAATTTCGGAGGCTCCTCCTCCGCAGGTGGAGAGTACTTTTGCAGGGCTCGCTGATGTTCCGATCTCGGATCTTGTGCCGTCTCCACACGACGCCGGGACAGAGGGGCTTGATAGTGCTTTTGAACCGAGCGGGTCGCTTGCTACGAGTGCGGCCTACATTTCCGGTTGGTAGGAGGATCGCACATGCATACACTTCACTACACTACATGATTCACAACTGTATTACGTCCAACTTAGGAAGTCACTAACTCTTTCTTCAATTATCATTTTCAGGTGCAATGTCTGAAAGAGGATCGATGCTCGGCAATCTCCGTTCGGCCCGTAAATCTTCTTCTTATTATGACTCCCGCCGGAGGGACTCGGATAGAGATCGCGACCGCGAGTACTCCCACCAGGATAGGTATGGGCGTGATAGGGATAGAGAGTATAGACATCGGTCTAGATCGCGCTCTCCTCCTCCTAGACTTCCATCTCCACCCCTTGCTTTCGTTCCACACCCGCCAGAGCCGCCTCGTCACAAGCCAACTTACCATACTTCTAGATCTAAGACTCATCTTCAGAGAGTCAAGACTACGGCCTCTATGATTACAGAGTAGGTCCCCACCGAGCCCACGGGAGAAGGGGCCCTTAAACTGGCTCAGATGTGGAAGGAATTCCCGAACATCTGCTTCGATGGCTACGTCTTCCCACCACACTTGAAAAGAATTCCGTCTGGAGTGGAAAACACGATGCATGAGTACATTCATGACATCTATACCCAGTACAAAGAGTGGGTAAAGGCTGCGGATAAGGCTTATAAGGTGGCTCCTGAGCGAGCCAAAGCGCTCGAGAAGATGGAGACCGAGCTTGCAAAAAGGGATCAGATTATTCAGGTACTCTCCACTGAGTCCGAGTCTTCTCGGAAATCTGAGATTGAGGCCGTTAAAAGGGCTGATGAAGCGAAGGCAAAGATGGAGAGGTTGGGACAGACTCATGTTGCCCTGGTGGAGGAGATGGGCCACCGGAACACTAAAGTCATTGCTGAGCGAGACGCAGCAGTCAAGGTGCTCAATGAACTCAAGGACAAATTTGCTGATATGGCCAAGGAGAAAGACGATGCGAACAACGCAGCCCAGGAGGCGTGCGAACAAGCTATCCTTCTCAGGGATGAACGGGATGCGGCGGTGGCTAAAGTCTAGAAGGTGGAGACTGAGGTCGAGGAGAGGGTGAAGCTGGCCGAGTCCAGGCTAGAGGCCGACATCGAAGACCTCCTTGTTGTTTACAATGCTAATGTGTTGAGGCAAAGGGGCCTAGCCTGGCTCGATGACTTTTCGACGCATCTCCATAATGCTTGGAGCAGATTGGTTGAGGAAGAGAAAGAGGCGCATTAGGGAGAGTCCATAGATTAATTCGAACTCGAAAACCGCATTTTGACTGATGATGAAAAGAAGGTTCTCCACGAGTCGATGATTCTGCGTGAGAAGGAAATACTTGGTGCCCAGCACTTTGAAGTGGGAGAGGGTTCTGGAGTTGACCATCACGAAGCAAGTCTCGAAGTTCCCGTGTCAACCTAGCTTGAATCCTCGTTTGTGGTTGGTCCCCAGGCTGTTCCTGCTTACAATCCAGATCAGCCACATATGTCTTCGACTGTTGCGCAAGTTACTGATGCTGCCCTGCCACCTACCAGTCGAACTGAGGAAGGTATTCTGAACATTCCACTTTTCTTAGATCGGACTCTTCGATTGAGTTAAGTCCTAACAGTTCTTTTATTCTTTGTCCAGTGATCGATGCTGCACCGGCCATGCCTCCTGCCACTCAAGAGCCACATCAATTGCAGGAGGCTATCGTGACCGAGGCAACCACTATGAGTACAACTGCCCCGCTTGACGATCTGCAGGGAGGCACGATCGCGTTCGACGAGCAGCTGATGGATGAGCTCTTTTGTCGCCACGGCTATCCTCATGCTGATTTGTCATCTGTCATGAGCGGAACTGATCCTACTACAGGCCCTTCAATGCCGACTGCTGATGCCCCCAGCGGGGCTCAAGCAGTAACCGAAGATGAGATGTTTGCTCAGATTGACGCTGAACTGGCAGCAGCGGGTTATGGCGAGAGCTTTGGAGGTGGGATGGCAGCATCGGGACCTGCCCTGCTCGGAATGATGTCTCCTGGTGGTTCTGTCTTTCTCACCAGCCTGCCCATTCCACCTTATGTAATTGATCCCATCCCTCCGACTCCACCTGTAGGGAGCATTCTTATTCACATGAGTTCGGAGGAGGACGTCGACATAATGCCCTCGCCTGAAGACCAACCGTCGAAAAGCAAAGGCTCGAAGAGGAAGACTGGCGATGGATCCAGCGGGTCCACATCGAGGAGGAAGCTAAGGAAAAAGAAAGATTAGGCATGCTCTCCCGGTGTATTTTGATTTGCATTTTGTTAGCCGTGTATAGATGCGGGTTCGGCCCCTGCTAGTAGGAATTTTTTGGAAACTTGTACACGAACTTCTTCTATAATCAATAGAAATGACACTTTTCTTTTTTGACTTCTCTTTTGTCATTGTGTATTTGTCTAAGTGTTTCAATATATGAAATGCACTTGTGAAGTTTCAGCTTCCGAATAAAGTTTGTTTTTTGTTCTGTTAAGCTCGGGTATTGTGGACATGGTTTGTGACCGAAAAACGAGTTGAATTTTGACGTCGCATTGCTTCAGTCGATGGTTGATGCTTAAGTCTTGCCCCCCAGTCTTGGTGGTATGTTGTGAAACATCAGTTAGCGATTGCCCTTTCCTTGTAGCATGCCGAGTCTAGTGCCGCTGGATGGGCGTTTGAGACGAACGAGGATTGAGCGGTTTATTCACGCTTACCCGATCGTCGATCATCATATCCGCACTCCGGGGATCCGCATTTGTTTATAGGTGGATGGTCACGCTGGTTTGAGTTTCAATCACATGTCTGCTATCTGGGGACTTGGAATTGGCATTTGTACTCCGACTTGCGCTCCGGGAACTAGGAGTTGATGATCATACTTCGATCCATGCTTCTGGAATTTGAAGTTGATGTTTACGCTTCATTTCGCATTCTGGGGATACAGAGTTGATGTTTACACTCCTACTCGCGTTCTAGGAGTCCGGAGTTGAACGTTTATACTCCGCTTCGCACTTTGGGTATACAGAGTTGAATGTTTATACTCCACTTCGCACTCTGGGTATACGGAGTTGAATATTTATACTCCGCTTCGCACTCTGGGAATACGGAGTTGGATGTTTATACTCCGACTCGCGCTTTGGGAGTTCGGAGTTGAATGTTTATACTCCGCTTTGCACTCTGGGAATACAGAGTTGGACGTTTATACTCCGACTCGCGCTTTGGGAGTTCGGAGTTGAATGTTTATACTCCGCTTCGCACTCTAGGTATACGGAGTTGGATGTTTATACTCCGCTTCGCACTCTGGGTATACAGAGTTAAATGTTTATACTCCGACTCGTGCTTTGGGAGTTCAGAGTTGAATGTTTATAATCCGCTTCGCACTCTAGGTATACGGAGTTGGGTGTTTATACTCCGACTCGCGCTCTAGGAGTTCGGAGTTGAATGTTTAGACTCCGCTTCGCACTCTGGGTATACGGAGTTGAATGTTTATACTCCGCTTCGTACTCTGGGTATATGGAGTTGGATGTTTATACTCCGACTCACGCTCTGGGAGTTCGGAGTTGAATGTTTAGACTCTGCTTCGCACTCTGGGTATACGGAGTTGAATGTTTATACTCCAACTCACGCTCTGGGAGTACGGAGTTGAATGTTTATACTCCGCTTCGCACTCTGAGAATACGGAGTTGAATGTTTATACTCCGCTTCGCACTTTGGGAATACGGAGTTAAATTTTTATACTCTGACTCGCGCTCTGGGAGTTCGGAGTTGATGAAGGATTGTCATGTATCAATTCCTTTTTTGAATTGGATGTGATGGCCTGCCCCCGAGCTCGGGTTTCACTTAGGGAGTAATTGGTTGCATCGCAGCCACTCTCTATTTGAATAAATCCCACTGTATGATGAGACTTAGCTCTCCGTGCATAGTGATGGTCATATGAAGTATTTCAAGTAAATCACAACTCTGGCTCGAAGAGGTTGCATTTTATTTCTGAAATAAGAAAGTATGGCAAAGTCAGTTGCCTTATTACAAGTCCTAATTTCAAAATGAATAAACAAATTGCAGAAAAGGAAAGTAAACTAAATGGATAAAGATAGCCTGTCAGGTGTAATAGCGGCGAAGGCTCTCGCTATTCCAAGCTCTTGGCAGGGTAAGACCGTCGACGGTCGATAACTTGAATGTGCCATCTCCGAGCCTTCGTTCAATAACATACGGTCCTTCCCATGGCGGCTTCATATGTGAAGGAACTGGATAGAATCTTTTTAAGACGAGATCGCCTAGTTCGAAGGTTCGCGGACGGAACTTGGCGTTGTACAATCGGGCGACTCGACTTCGATGCGCAGCTGCCCTCAAATCAGCCTCTTCACGCTTCTCATCCAGTAGATCAAGAGATTCAGCAAGTAATATAGCATTTGTCTTTGGATCATAGTATGTCACACAATGAGAAGGTACTTCTAGCTCGACTGGAATAACGGCCTCTGAACCGTAAGAAAGAGAGAACAGAGTGTGGCCGATCGCGGTCTTGTGGGTTGTTCGGTAAGCCTATAGAGCCATAGGAAGTTCATCGACCCACTTGCCCCCGACCTTTTCTAGTCGTTTCTTCAGGATGGACTTTATGACTTTATTAACTGCTTCAACCTGTCCGTTCGCTTGGGGGTGCGCAACTGTGGATAATTTCTTTTGGATGTGAAATCGTTTGTAGAAATCTTTGAATTCAGCACTGTCGAATTGGGTTCCGTTGTCCGTAATAATGGTGTGTGGGAGACCGAATCGACAGATGATGTTACGAACCACAAAGTTGATTACTTTCTTCGTTGTAATGGTAGCAAGAGCTTCAGCTTTAGCCCACTTTGTAAAGTAATCTACCGCGACGATGGCGTACTTCGCACCACCTTTGCTAGAGGTAGAGCATCGATGATGTCGATGCCCCACATCGCGAACGACCATGGGCTGACCATTTGCGTTATCTCAGTAGGAGGAGCCCTAGGGATTCGGGAATTTTTCTGGCACCTATCACATTTCTTTGCATAGTCCAACGCATCGCGGTTCACGGTAGGCCAGTAATATCCGTAGCGAAGTATTTTCTTGGAAAGTGCTTGCCCCCCGATGTGAGATACATCGGAGTAGGGGAACTAAGTACCCCTTTCTGTACATGAGTCCATTCTGGATGGTAAATCTTGAGGCCTTCGAAGGACCTGTCTTTTTTCACTCCTGTGCTCCGGCAGGGTTCCGTGCTCAATGTAGTTTCTGAGTGGAGTCATCCATGAATCCTTTTCGGGGACGGTTTCACATACCCGGTTTATTTCCGCCCAGTCGATGCTTGGGGAAGACAGCGTTCTACGGGAACGAGTCCCATTTGCTGCGCTTCGCCTGTGCTGGCTAGCTTCGCCAACGAATCGGCCTTTTGGTTGTGTTCTCGAGGTATACTGTAGATGGCGTAGTAATCGAAATGGTCTAGTACTTCCTTAACTCGAGCTAAGTAAGCAGCCAACCTTCGATCTCTTGCTTGATACTCTCCTCGTACTTGACACACAACTAATTGTGAATCACAATAAATTTCCACTGCGATAATTCTCAAATCTCTAGCAAGTTTCAAGCCAGCTAGGAGGGCTTCATATTCAGCTTCATTATTAGTCGCATTGAAATCGAACTTTAAGGCATAACATATGGATCGACCTTCGGGAGTTTCAAGAACAATACCAGCGCCTGAACACCGGTCGTTCAATGCTCCGTCAGTATAAAGTTTCCAGACGTATTCGGGGGATTCACTGGCTTCGGGCAAGTCCTCTGGGATGGTAAATTCACCTATGAAATCGGCTAGGACTTGCCCTTGTATGGTCCGTCTCGGAGCATAAGTAAGGTCAAACTGGCTCAGTTCGATGTTCCACTTGAGTAACCTACCAGACGTCTCAGGCCGCGAAAGGACATGTGATAACCCTGATTTTTGTAAGTAATTTCATGATTTAATTTAGTTTGTATTTGTTTGAAATTGCATTGGAAAGGTAGAGATAGGAAACTGATTTGCAGATACATAATTTAAAACATGTACATGTGCACAAGATAGTGCACAAACATGCACACATTTTTCTGTGTGATAAAATAGGCAACAATTAATATATATGATGGGATAAATAAATTACAAATATATATGTAGGCAGAAATGATCAGGTCTTTAAAAAGTTTAGCATAAAGAAAATAAATGTGTATATAGGCAGAAATAGTAAGAAAGAAAAATAAAAAGACTTAGGCAAAAATAAGCATACAAATGTTATACATGTACATAGTCAAATATGGTAGATAGGAAGCAAAGCTTGCATGGAAATGGAATGAACCTTTAAATATACACTTTATCCATTTCCAGCAATTCTTTTGCTTAGGGAAATAAGAAGTCATGCATATAACATGACCCGGGGAAAGATTAAAAGAATGAGGCTTATTTCTGAAAATGAAGACAAGGACCACATACCCTCTTATTTTCTTGAATCAAATAAGAAGCAGGCTATGTTTTGTATGGGATAGAACTGACATTGGGTAAATTCCATAAACCCTAGTAACAGCCAGGACTCATATAAAGAGGCTTGGGGTAGTGAGATCATACCCATTTGCTCCTCATCACTTAAGGAAAAAAAATATAAGACATAAACCAGAGAAAAATAGAAGAAGGTAGAAGACTAAAAGGGGTTCATAAAGCTTAGGAAGAAGAAGGATTAAGGTGAGTAACCTCACTGAAAACTTTGGCATTAAGTCCTGAATATTGAGGCAGCCTATTTGAACTAATAATTCATTTTGCAAGTTATGTCCATTTTATGAATTGATGACTTTGGTTTGTTAATGATCTGTTTAAGTATAAAACCTCTTATAGTGATTTACCCAAAAAGATAAGAGTCATGGATTCATGTTTTAAATATTTATCTGTGATATGGATTAACTTTGAGATGGAGTGATTTCTTTTTATGAGTTTTCTTCATAAAGTTATTTATAAAATCCCAGGATTCATGTGGTAGATATATGGTCTAGAAATGAAAAGAAATATGAGGCTGCAACATTGTGTAGTTGCTTATGTCTCATGTTAACTGAAATAAAGGAAAATGTAGAAGTGCAATGTTTTACATATGCTGAGCTTCTATGTTTTATGAACTCCCCAAGTCAAAATATACTTATGGTTTAGCCAGATCTGCAAGATTATTAAGGATCTGATTGAACCAGAGGTAAGAGGAGATAACTAGTAAACTATTTATGACCATATGTTTATAACTTGATCCATTAAAACCCATAGATAAAATAATGTGCTAAGAAATCACATCTGTTTTCATGATTAAATGTTTGCTTCTGAGAACATGACTTACCAATGTCTGGATGATTACATGTTAGTTGAATTGTTTATTTTTCTCTGATTGGATAATGATATGCAGAGGGGATTAGTACAATTGTGAAAAAGGGAAAATTAACACTTAGTAATTTAACTAAGGATTTTGGATCTTAGGGCTACAAAATATAGCTTGGCAAGGGGAACATTGCAAGCTCACACATGGTATGTTTATACCCAGGGGCCTGAGTGTGCTGGGTTAACAGAGAGATGTCCTAGGTAGTGTGTGTTTAAAAAGAGAAAGTAGCTAAAGACCATATTATATTTGATAATGAACTATAGAAATAGGCTCAGGTGAGGCTTGGGAAAAATCCCTGATGGCCAGTAAAATGTGTAAATGGGGCTTGATGACTGAATTGATGGTTGCTTTGGATGGTTTATGATGTTTTATTGGTGAATCTTATGATTGTTTTCTATGAACTAAATCATTGTGCTCATATATAATTTGTGCAACACTGATATGAATGCACATGCCTCACAAAAACATGCACAAAGAGGATACTGAGTTTCTTTATTCATACAAAGTACTGGAATATAAATAGAATTGAATAAGAGCATGTTTTCAGTTAGATTATTCATACCAGACAATTAGTCTGACCCTTGTGTGTTTTATGCACCACAGGGTGTCTCATGTTTATATGGGGCAGTTCATGGTGATTTTGCAGGAAAGTAGGAATGATTTGATCAGGCTTTGGATGTTTAACTGCTTAAGGATTGGATGCTATTTTTAAAGGACTTTGCTGAAGTAAATTAAATATTCATGATGAACTATGTTAAGATATTTTGTTTAAGTTGCTTTGAGAAACCAATGTATTGTTATTTGCTGTTTTGTAAGTGTTGAATTTATATGTATCAGCTGGAACTTATGTAATTTTTTTTTGAAAACTGCTTTGCTAAGAAAATGAATTTTAAGCTTCAAGAACAGTTAGGCTATAATGGTAGAAAGATCTGAGAATAAAGGATTTGTGAATTGAATATATATCCAAAGAATTGACATAAGAAAATCCATGTTTAAGTAAAGAAAAATCTGGCAAAAAGGTTTTGAGTTGCCTTAGAGAATAAAACCAAAATAACATGTGTTTTGTTGAGAAATAGTGCAAACTGAATAGGGCTAACATAGCCATTTTATTGGGTCTGGGTTAAGCAGCACTCGAGAGTTTTAAGTCAAGTTTTCAGACCTGTTTTATAACTCAAGTGTAGGGTAGACTCAGATATTTTGTTAACAAGAAAAAAATATAAGGTACCTGAATTACCCACTGACACACACATGCACAAGAACATGCACACACAAATGCACAAGCAAAATCACTGTCTAAACAGTAATAAAATTATGGAAATTTATGTAAAATGATAAGTCTTGAGACATAAAATCAATAGGTAAGCATTAACTCGAATTGACTTTGAAAATCTAGTTTTTAGAAACACTATTGCTATGTAGAGAGTATTTCCTTTAAGTAATACTCAAACAGATTTCTACTTTCAAATTTCTGTACTCTGATTCAAGTAGAAAATGACTTATATATCCTCATATATATAAGTTTAAGATAATTTAAGCAAACCAATATTCTTATTGGCACAAAGATCCTGGATAGAAGAAAATGGGAATTAAATATTTTCTTGATTAAATGGCCACTGTTAAAAAAATATATATTTCAAGTGGGTCATTTCATTTGGTATCAGAGCTATGTTGTTAAATAACATAGCAAAATTTTGTATGAACTTGTTTGCATTGGATGTATGGAAGTGTTGACTGCTCTGGATGCTTTGGTTGTTAATGTTTACACTACTAATATCTATTATAACAAAATAGTGATAGATTGAAATAAATTAATGTAGAGTATTAGGCAAAACAGACTAACCTAAGTGTTATATCCATAGAGCTATGGTAGGAGCCAAACATCAAAATGTAGGAACAAGTGAACCACCCATGGTGAATGTGCAAGAATTCATGAGAGCCATAAGGGATGGAGTAGGCAACAGGCAGGAAAATCCACATGAGGAGCTTTCCAAACTACTCAAGACTTTTACCAATCTTGGAGGCAAAACATTTGATGGCATAGAAGGAGTTATGGGAGTTCAAAATTGGCTCAGAATTTTTGAAAGAATTTTGTAGACATGCAAGTTGAAGACCAAAGGAAAAGGCAGATTGCATCCAGGCAATTGAGAGGAGTAGCTTTGGATTGGTGGGAGGTTATCATAGCTGGAAGACCTGAAGGAGAAGTGACATGGGATCAATTTAAAGCAATGTTGGAAGGTATATTTGTCCCTGCATCAGCCAAGGAATCTTTGCTAGAGGAATTTATCAAATTAAGGCAAGGGGCTATGAGTGTCACTGAGTATACTCAGAAGTTTGAATCATTGGCAAAGTATGGTGCAGTACTCATCACCACTGAGGAGGCTAAGAATGGAAGATATATTCAAGGGTTGAACCCTAGCCTTAGTAGAGCCATGCTACCATACAAGGACAAAACTTTTGATAAAGTTTTGGATTTGACTCTGAGCATTGAACAACATGATAAAGCTAGAGAGAATTTCAAGGCATTCAAGAATAATCAAAACAAGAAGGGAAAGGGTAAATTTCACCCTTATGATAAGAAGAAAACAGACATAGCTTCCACCAAGAAACCAGAAGAAGTCAGGGCTACTGAAGTTAAGAAGAAGATCACTTGTTATAACTGTGGCCAAGAGGGGCATATGACGAATAGATGCACAAATGTTAGGCCTGCATCCTTCAATAGTCACCATTGTGGGAAGGAAGGTCACATAAAGAGGAATTGTCCAGATTTTAAGCAAGGAAAATTAGGGGCTTTGGAAGGAAAAGGCAAGGCAGCTGAGGGATCAGGTGTTGAAAAGCATGGTCAAGTTGAAGGTACTTTGCTTATTCACTCAATACCTTTTGTAGTAGTGTATGATACTGGGGCTACGCACTCATTGATCTCTCATGATATTGCACAACAATTAAAACTGAATTGTATGATTGTTGATAAGCCACTGTTAATTAGAAGCCCTATAGGTAGTTCATGTGTTCTGGGTATGATATGTATGCAACTAGGATTAAATATAGGAGGACATGTATTTGAGTCAGACCTATATGTGTTGCAATATCCGGGCATAGGGATTATTTTAGGAGTTGATTGGTTGAGTAGATATAAGGCTATCATAAATATGGAGACATCCACCATATCATTGAAAGTTTCTGATGGACAAAGAATAGTTGTTCTTTGTGAGGCAAACAAGAATAGAAGTATAGCCAACCTTGTTACATTGTCCAATGAAAAACCCATGCCTGCATTAGAAGAAATCCCCATAGTGAATCAATATGTTGATGTGTTTGGTGAAGTGAGAGGAGTTCCAAACCACAGACCAGTTGAGTTTTCAATCAAAATAATTCCAGGAGCTAGCCCAGTAGTTAAAAGACCAACTAGAATGGGGCCTAAGGAGTTGATAGAGCTGAAAAAGCAACTGGTTGAACTAGAAGAAAAAGGTTTTATTAGACCCAGTAGCTCATCATGGGGAGCACCAGTAGTCTTTGTTAAGAAACAAGATGGATCCCTTAGGTTATGTATTGACTATAGAGAATTAAATAAAGTCACAATAAAAAATAAATACCCCTTACCAAGAATTGATGATCTCTTTGATCAATTGAGTGGTGCAAAAATATTTTCTAGGCTTGATTTAGCTTCAGGCTTTCATCAAATGAAAGTAGAAGAGGAAAGTATTAAGTATACAGCCTTTAACACCAGATATGGACTTTATGAATTTTTAGTAATGCCATTTGGCTTGACAAATGCTCCTTCCTATTTTGTTGATTTGATGAATAAGATTTTTTAGAGAATACTTGGATAAGTTTGTATTGATATTTATTGATGATATACTAATTTATTCTAAGTCAGTTAGAGAGCATGAAAACCATTTGCATCTGGTATTTGAGAAACTGAGGCAGGAAGACTTGAAAGCAAAGTTTTCAAAATGCACTTTTTGGCAAAATGAAGTGAATTTCCTAGGCCATATTATATCAGAAATAGGAATATCTGTAGATTCCAATAAAGTCATTGCAGTGCAAGCTTGGAAAAGGCCTACTAATGTCACTGAAGTCAGATCATTCATGGGAATGGCTGGTTACTATAGGAGATTTATAAAAGATTTTGCAAAAATCTCAATTCCATTAACCAGGTTGACTAGGAAAAATCAAGTGTTTACTTGGACTGAAGAGTGTGAGAAAGCCTTTGGAAAATTAAAGGAAGCACTAGTACAAGCTCCAATTCTTAAAGTACCTGAAGGAAATGAGAACTTGGTGGTGTATACTGATGCAAGTGGACAAGGGCTTGGGGCAGTATTGATTGAACAACAACAAGTAATAGCTTATGCTTCTAGGCAGTTGAAATCAAGTGAGGTAAGGTATGCTACTCATGACCTTGAATTGGTTGCTATAGTGTATGCTCTTAAGTTATGGAGACACTACTTGTTAGGAGCAAAATTTGAAGTCTATACAGACCATAAATAACTTAAATATTTGTTTTCACAAAAAGAATTAAATATGAGGCAGCAAAGATGGATTGAACTCTTAGCCTCATATGATTTTGAAATATTGTACACACCTGGTAAGGCTAATAAAGTAGCAGATGCCCTAAGTAGACAACATGCTAAAGTGGCTAGATTAATGATAGAAGAGTTTTACACTTTATCATTATTAATTGATTCAGAAGTAGAAAGTGATAACATAGAAAATATGAGCTTATGAAGTGGGAATGTAGAAATGGGAAAATTAAGTTTTATTACTCTGGGATCAGAATTGAAGAATAAAGTTGTAGAGCTACAAGACCAAGATCCATTTTTATTTGAAAAGAAAACTTAGATATTAAATGGTAAGGCAGTGGAAGGTTTTCAGTTGAATGATCAAGGCCATTTGAAGAAAGGAAGAGGAATATGTGTTCCAGCAGTTGATGAGTTGAAGCAAGAAATCTTGGATGCTTACCACAAAAGCAAATATACTATACACCCAGGAAGCACAAGAATGTATCACAACCTCAAGAGAGATTATTGGTGGAGTGGTATGAAGAGTGCAGTGGCAACCTATGTATCCAAATGTATGGTTTGCCAACTGGTGAAGGCTGAGTATCAAAAACCCTCAGGGATGCTTCAACCTTTGCAAATACCACAGTGGAAATGGGAAGACATATCAATGGATTTCATTGATGGTTTGCCTAGAACTAGGAGGGGAAATGATATTATTTGGGTAGTGGTTGATAGGTTAACCAAGTCAGCCCACTTTATACCAGTGAAATCAGAAAGAAATGCAAATACACTAGCCCAATTGTTTATTAAAGAAGTGGTCAGGCTGCATGGTATACCAAAGACTATAGTAAGTGATAGAGATACCATCTTCACTTCAAAGTTTTGGCAGAGTTTTCACAGGGAAATGAGGACTGATTTATGCTTAAGCACAGCATACCATCCTCAATCTGATGGCCAAACAGAAATTGTGAACAAATTGCTTGAAGACATGTTAAGAGCTTGTGTACTGGATTGGGGAGGAAGTTGGGAGGATCATATCTTTTTAGCCGAATTTGCATACAACAATAGCCATCATAGTAGCATAGGCATGGCACCCTTTGAAGCTCTTTATGGGAGACCATGTTTATCACCCTCAAGTTGGCTTGAATCTGGGGAAAAAGTGGTCTTAGGACCAGAAAATGTGAAGGAGACTTCTGAAAAGATAGCTTTGATCAGAAAAAGAATTGCTTCTGCCCAGGATAGGCAAAAGAAATATGCAGATCAAAGAAGGAAGGCAGTACAATATGATGTTGGAGATTATGTATTTATCAAAATATCACCCATGAAAAAGGTTCTAAGGTTTGGGAAACATGGAAAGTTGATTCCTAGATATATAGGGCCATATAAAATTTTAGAAAGAATAGGAACTGTAGCCTATAACCTAGAGTTGCCAGAAGAAATGAGAGCAATGCATGATGTTTTTCATGTGTCTCAACTTAGAAGATGGGTTCATGATAAGGAGGCAATCCTAGAATCCTCTAAGGATGTGAAGATTGACCCTAGAATGATCTATGAAAAGGAGCCAGTGGGCATAGTTTCTAGAGAAACCAAGAAATTAAGAAACAAAGAAATTAAATTAGTAAAAGTGCAATGGAGTCTTGACCCAAATGATTGCAGATGGGAAGTGGAGGATAAAATCAAAAATGATTATCCACAACTGTTTGATTAAATAAAAGGTAAATATGTATATATGGATGAATGTTTTGATTGATTATACATTATGATTTTTTTTATGCATAGTGTTTAAATAAGTGATTGGCTTGAGAATGGTTTTGAGATCAGAAAATTGATTTTCTGAAGTAATAATACTTAAGTTAAGTATGAGAGAATTGTGGGACACAATTCCTAAAAGGAGGGGTATATGTGATAACCCTGATTTTTGTGAGTAATTTCATGATTTAATTTAGTTTGTATTTGTTTGAAATTGCATTTAAAAGGTAGAGATAGGAAACTGATTTGCAGATACATAATTTAAAACATGTACATGTGCACAAGATAGTGCACAAACATGCACACATTTTTCTGTGTGATAAAATAGGCAACGGTTAATATATATGATGGGATAAATAAATTACAAATATATATGTAGGCAGAAATGATCAGGTCTTTAAAAAGTTTAGCATAAAGAAAACAAATGTGTATATAGGCAGAAATAGTAAGAAAGAAAAATAAAAAGACTTAGGCAAAAATAAGCATACAAATGTTATACATGGACACAGTCAAATATGGCAGATAGGAAGCAAAACTTGCATGGAAATGGAATGAACCTTTAAATATACACTTTATCCATTTCCAGCAATTCTTTTGCTTAGGGAAATAAGAAGTCATGCATATAACATGACCCGGGGAAAGATTAAAAGAATGAGGCTTATTTCTGAAAATGAAGACAATGACCACATACCCTCTTATTTTCTTGAATCAAATAAGAGGCAGGCTATGTTTTGTATGGGGTAGAACTGACATTGGGTAAATTCCATAAACCCTAGTAACAGCCAGGACTCATATAAAGAGGCTTGGGGTAGTGAGGTCATACCCATTTGCTCCTCATCACTTCAGGAAAAAAAATATAAGACATAAACCAGAGAAAAATAGAAGAAGGCAGAAGACTAAAAGGGGTTCATAAAGCTTAGGAAGAAGAAGGATTAAGGTGAGTAACCTCACTGAAAACTTTGGCATTAAGTCCTGAATATTGAGGCAGCCTATTTGAACTAATAATTCATTTTGCAAGTTATGTCCATTTTATGAATTGATGACTTTGGTTTGTTAACGATCTGTTTAAGTATAAAACCTCTCACAGTGATTTACCCAAAAAGATAAGAGTCATGGATTCATGTTTTAAATATTTATATGTGATATGGATTAACTTTGAGATGGAGTGATTTCTTTTTATGAGTTTTCTTCATAAAGTTATTTATAAAATCCCAGGATTCATGTGGTAGATATATGGTCTAGAAATGAAAAGAAATATGAGGCTGCAACATTGTGTAGTTGCTTATGTCTCATGTTAACTGAAATAAAGGAAAATGTAGAAGTGCAATGTTTTACATGTGCTGAGCTTCTATGTTTTATGAACTCCCCAAGTCAAAATATACTTATGGTTTAGCCAGATCTGCAAGATTAATAAGGATCTGATTGAACCAGAGGTAAGAGGAGATAACTAGTAAACTATTTATGACCATATGTTTATAACTTGATCCATTAAAACCCATAGGCAAAATAATGTGCTAAGAAATCACATCTGTTTTCATGATTAAATGTTTGCTTCTGAGAACATGACTTACCAATGTCTGGATGATTACATGTTGGTTGAATTGTTTATTTTTCTCTGATTGGATAATGATATGCAGAGGGGATTAGTACAATTGTGAAAAATGGAAAATTAACACTTAGTAATTTAACTAAGGATTTTGGATCTTAGGGCTACAAAATATAGCTTGGTAAGGGGAACATTGCAAGCTCACACATGGTATGTTTATACCCAGGGGCCTGAGTGTGCTGGGTTAACAGAGAGATGTCCTAGGTAGTGTGTGTTTAAAAAGAGAAAGTAGCTAAAGACCATATTATATTTGATAATGAACTATAGAAATAGGCTCAGGTGAGGCTTGGGCAAAATCCCTGATGGCCAGTAAAATGTGTAAATGGGGCTTGATGACTGAATTGATGGTTGCTTTGGATGGTTTATGATGTTTTATTGGTGAATCTTATGATTGTTTTCTATGAACTAAATCATTGTGCTCATATATAATTTGTGCAACACTGATATGAATGCACATGCCTCACAAAAACATGCACAAAGAGGATACTGAGTTTCTTTATTCATACAAAGTACTGGAATATAAATAGAATTGAATAAGAGCATGTTTTCAGTTAGATTATTCATACCAGACAATTAGTCTGACCCTTGTGTGTTTTATGCACCACAGGGTGTCTCATGTTTATATGGGGCAGTTCATGGTGATTTTGCAGGAAAGTAGGAATGATTTGATCAGGCTTTGGATGTTTAACTGCTTAAGGATTGGATGCTATTTTTAAAGGACTTTGCTGAATTAATTAAATATTCATGATGAACTATGTTAAGATATTTTGTTTAAGTTGCTTTGAGAAACCAATGTATTGTTATTTGCTGTTTTGTAAGTGTTGAATTTATATGTATCAGCTGGAACTTATGTATTTTTTATTTGAAAACTGCTTTGCTAAGAAAATGAATTATAAGCTTCAAGAACAGTTAGGCTATAATGGTAGAAAGATCTGAGAATAAAGGATTTGTGAATTGAATATATATCCAAAGAATTGACATAAGAAAATCCATGTTTAAGTAAAGAAAAATCTGGCAAAAAGGTTTTGAGTTGCCTTAGAGAAGAAAACCAAAATAACATGTGTTTTGTTGAGAAATAGTGCAAACTGAATAGGGCTAACATAGCCATTTTATTGGGTCTGGGTTAAGCCAGCACTCAAGAGTTTTAAGTCAAGTTTTCAGACCTATTTTATAACTCAAGTGTAGGGTAGACTCAGATATTTTGTTAACAAGAAAAAAATATAAGGTACCTGAATTACCCATTGACACACACATGCACAAGAACATGCACACACACATGCACAAGCAAAAGCACTGTCTAAACAGTAATAAAATTATGGAAATTTATGTAAAATGATAAGTCTTGAGACATAAAATCAATAGGTATGCATTAACTCGAATGGACTTTGAAAATCTAGTTTTTAGAAACACTATTGCTATGTAGAGAGTATTTCCTTTAAGTAATACTCAAACAGATTTCTACTTTCAAATTTCTGTACTCTGATTCAAGTAGAAAATGACTTATATATCCTCATATATACAAGTTTAAGATAATTTAAGCAAACCAATATTCTTATTGGCATAAAGATCCTGGATAGAAGAAATTGGGAATTAAATATTTTCTTGATTAAATGGCCACTGTTAAAAAAAAAAATATTTCAAGTGGGTCGTTTCAGGACCTGTCGTAACGGCTGGTCAGTGTAAACAATAATGGAATGTGCCTGAAAGTATGGTCGGAGTTTTCTTAATGCAATGACAAGGCAGTAAGCCAACTTTTCCAGCTTCGGAAAATTTCTTTCAGCCCTAGTTAATCATTTGCTGACATAGTATACTGGCCTCTGTATCTTGTCTTCTTCTCGGATTAATGCAGCGCTGATAGCGTTTTTAAATATCGCCAAATATACGAACAAATTTTCATGATCGATAGGCTTTGATAGTACTGGTGGTGTGGACAGATGTTGAACTAGTGCTTGGAAAGCGCCCTCGCATTCCGTGGTCCATTCAAAGTTTCGTTTCCCTTTTCGAATCAGATCGAAGAAGGGAATGCATTTGTCAGTGGACTTAGAAATGAACCTGCTCAATGCTGCTACCTTTCCATTGAGACTCTGGACTTGCTTTATAGTTTTGGGAGTTTCAAGATTTCTGATTGCCCAAATCTTTTTGGGTTTGGCTTCGATTCCCCGGGCGTTAACGATGAACCCAAGAAACTTTCCGGATGCAACTCCAAAGTGACATTTCAGTGGGTTGAGCTTCATCTTGTACTCCCGAAGTATGTTGAACATAGTTTCCAGGTCTTTTACATGGTCGGTGGAGAGCCGTGACTTCACAAGCATGTCGTCTACATATACTTCCATTGTCTTCCCGATTTGATTAGCGAACATCCGATTGACCAACCGTTGGTAAGTAGCCCCGGCGTTCTTGAGTCCGAACGACATAACCTTGTAATAGTAAAGTCCCAGATTGGTTACGAAGCTGGTATGTTCTTGATCGGGTAAATGCATCGGTATCTGATTGTAGCCTGAATACGCGTCCATGAAGGATAAGAGTTCATGTCCAGCCGTCGAATCCACTAGCTGGTCAATTCTAGGAAGTGGGAAACTGTCTTTGGGGCACGCTTTATTCAGATCGGAATAGTCGACACATGTTCTCCACTTCCCGTTTGGCTTTCGGACGAGCACGGGATTCGACACCCATTCAGGATACAGCGCATCTCGAATGAATCCGTTCGCTTCAAGCTTTTGTATTTCCTCTTTAAGGGTGGCAGATCTCTCTGGATCCATACCGCGCCTTTTTTGTTTGACCGGGACATGCCGCGGGTCAATGTTCAGAGTGTGGCTCGCGATGTCCGGCGAGATCCCACACATATCAGAATGTGTCTAGGCAAATACATCAAGATTTGCCCGTAGAAATTCAACCAATTCCTCTTGAGTTTGCTGGCTTAGCTGAGATCCAATCTTTATTATTTTTAAATCATCATTATTGTCAATTAGGACATCAATCGTCAGTTCGGCCGGGGATGCTTGATTTTCTTTAGATTCTCCTTCGTCTTCAGTTTCTCTCGGGTCAAGATCCTTGAGGAATTATCGGTGAAACGGACGCAGAGAGATTCCTCTACGCCCTTTCCCTTCTCCTTTCGCTGCGCCTCCCGCAGCTCAGCAACATAACAGGCTCTGGTAGTGGCCTGATCTCCCTGAATGATTCCTATTCCATGATCAGTGGGAAATTTTAAGGTCAAACACCATGGGGCAATGGCTATTCTGAATTCAGCGAGGGCCGGTCGGCCCAAGAAAGCATTGTAAGGGGAGTCTATGTCCAAAACGATGAATTGCAACATCCGTACTCTTCGACGTTCTCCAACTCCTAACTCTACTGGCAGTTCCACCGTCCCAGTGGGGATTGTGGCACTTCCGTTGAAACCATGGACTCGAGATTGACAAGGTTTCAAGTCTATGGCTTCCATCTTCATTTGATCATAAGCTCGCTTGAACAAAATATTCACAGAGCTTCCGCTGTCAACTAAGATCCTTTTTATCCAAGCGGGACCTACTTGTGCTGAGATGACCAGTGGATCGATAGTGGGAGCTTCGATTTTATCTGCGTCTCTGCTCTTGAACACGATGTCATCCGTCATCGTTTTCTGTTGCTTGGCCGGAGCCCCCTCATCAAAACTACTACAACACTCAAAGTCCGCATGCCTGACAGAACTGGCATACGACTCCATTTCCTTCCAGCTTCGATCTGCTGGATGAGGACCACCACTTATTGTATTGATGACCAACCTCCCGTCCGCATGAGCGGGTTCTTCCTGTTTTTCCTGGTTCGGTGCACGATTCTGATTTGATGGGCCCGCACCACCGGATTGTGGTGCCCGTATATACTGATCCAACTTCCGCTCACGTATCAGTTTTTTAATGAGGTCTTATAAGTGACGACACTCATTGGTGTTGTGGACATAACTCTCATGGAATCTACAGAGCTTTCCTGTTTGGATTTGTCTTTTAGTTGGTGGTTTTGGGGCAGGCTTCTTATACTGCATGGTATTGCAGGTCTGCAAATACACATTTTCCAATGACATGTTCAATGGAGTGTAGTTCTCGTACATGGAAGCTCTATGCCGTGGTCCACGATCCTGATCGCGTTTTTTGTTCTGATTTCTATTGTCCCTTTACTGATTCTGTTTATTTTGGACGTTCAACTGAACTTTTCCAGAACTATCTTCGGACTGTTTAACAGCGACGTTACTCTGGATACCTTCGATGTTGGGTCCTGCATCATCTTGCTTCCTAGATTGTTTCGCATCCTCCCTTCTCAGGAATTGGGCTGCCTTGGAATAGAAACGGTCCAATGACGCAGGTGGTTTCCCAGCTAACCAACTTCCGAACTCGGAATCAGCATCAATCCCCTTAGTCAGAGCCATCAAGATAGAGTTATTGTTGGGATTGCTTATTTCTGAACGCACGGCATGGAATTGCTCCAAGTAACGTCTAAGCGTTTCTCCGGGAGCTTGCGTAACACTAGACAGAGTGTTAACGTCCTTCGGCCTCGCCACATGCATACGAAATTGTTTGACAAACTTGGTGGCCATCTGGTCGAAGTTAGAGATGGATCGCGGTGGCAAACGAGTGAACCACATGGTAGCGATGCCCCCTAAGGAAATGGGGAAACTACGGCACTTTACGGCGTCATCAGCTCTAGCAGCATTCATCAGCCATTCGTATTTCAGGACGTGTTGATTGGGGTCAGAACTCCCTTCATAAACTGGCAAAGCTGGCATCCTTAAGTGCCGAGGTGGTTCATCATATAAAACATCATCGGTGAAAGGGGTATGACTTCGGGAGATTCCTCGGTCGTCATTAGATAGACCCTGACTTTCACGGATCATTTGGCGGATCATCGCTGGTATATCTGTCGTTCGAACACTTGGAGCATGTTGTGCAAAGGTATGGTCGGGTTCCATAGCGCGAGTCTGGACCGGACGTGGTCGACGGTCCATGCCTCCCCTCCTTGGTTCAACATCCTCAGGGACATAAGGTTCAGGAGTCTGCTCTCGTTGGCTATGTTGAGGATCAGCTTGGTTCCTAGCATCACCTCCTCGTTCGACAGTGGTGGTAGTAGCAATGTTGCCGGTAACATGATAAGGGGCAGCTCCTCCCCGAGTTGAAGGTTCTGTGCGGAGGCTAACGGATGGTCGAGCTCTAGGTTGCCCAAGGTTCGAAGCAGGTTGGTGTCCCGTGGCCTGGGTGTAGCTTCCACCTAACCGTGGACGTGTGGATCTAGTTTGGCCATCGGAGGAGGCTGAACTTTCCATGGAAGAGTGAGAACCTTGGTCACTTCTAGATCTTCTTTGCCTTTGGCGATTTAGTTGGTTAGTCAACTTCGTGTTGGCGCGTAGTTGTTCCGCTATCTGCTGTCGACTTTGGGTCAACTTCTGAAGCAATGTCTAGAATTCTTGTCTAGTGATTGGACCTGATGGATCTGAAGGTCCTGCAGCATTTTGGTTGGATGGAGGTGATTGCGCCGGATTTTGTCGGTCCCATGCTCCTTGATCAGCAGCTGTAGAGGTGGTACGTGTGCTCACCATAATGAATTGATGAAGTCCTTTCCTAGATCTGATTGCAAATATGAGTAGGATGGAAGGGCTTCAAAGTTCTAGATCTGGATCTTCTTCTTAGATTTGTGCAATCCAATATAGATAGGAGATCCAAATAGCAGGAGAAAAATTGCTTTTTCTCAGTGAAAGCATCAAAGTGTTTGTACCAAAATTGGGCACATCACTCTTCGGAAGTCTTTGAAGAGATAAAGTGAATAAATTAAATAAAAAATGAGGATTTATCTAACAAAAACTCCAAATTTCAAAAATGAGAATAATTAAAGTGCAAGGAGACACAAGAATTCAGAGTGGTTCGGCGTATAGCCTACGTCCACTATGAAGTAGTTTGCTTTATTGATCTTTCTTTTGTGTTTACAAGTGAATTCAATGATTTACAACAGTCAATTGTGATTTGCAGCAGTGAATTTCATTGGTAGTAGCAGCAATTGAGTTCAGATCTGGATCTGGCGGAGTCCGGGCGTTGGAGATCTCAAAGAGGAAGAAGAACCCCTTTTGTGTTGGCTTTGGGGGTCTATTTATAGGTGTAGGAGGCTGGTACTTTGCTCAGATCTCGGGAGACCCTCTCTGGCACGTGACTAGGCCCGCACGCCCAAGCCCGTGAAGTTTCGGTCTGATCCGTGATCGACACGAACAGATTTCGACTCGATCAAGATTTCACCCAATAGAGTCGAAATTTGGCATGGACATTCTTTAGCATGCACGTAGTCTTCTGTGAAAATTTCATAGCATTTGGACTTGTAGATTGGGATATATGATCGATACGAAATGGAGTTTTCGGTAGGCTATTTCCTTCGACTCGCTACCGTTTCAACTCGCTTCTGCTTCGACTCGGTGATGTGGCGCTTTATGGATCGTTCTGCCTTTGATGCTGCTTTGAGCGAGTCGAAGCGTGCACTGGCCTGAGCGAGTCAAAATGAGCATTGATTGATCAAGTCGAAGTGCATGGTTCGATTGATTCGAACAGTGACCTTGCCAACCGGAACTGAATTCGATGGAGTCGAACAGCTGTTTGAGAGGAGCGAGTCGAAGCGTGCACTTTCGATGGTTCCAAACCGGAGAGAGTCGAAGAGGGCAGTTCTGCGAGGTTTGAGCAATGGGGTCGAAGTTGATGGAGTTGATCAGTTGTTTAAAGGGAGCGAGTCGAAATATGCATCTGAGCGAAGCGAGTCGAAGTAGGTACTTTAGATGGCAGTGAAGCGAGTTGAACAGGAACGAGTCGAAGTTGGTATCTGAGGGAACCGGAGCTAGTCGAAGAGAGCGAGTCGAAAGAGCGAGTCGAACGGTATCTGATTTTCGTCCAATTTTGTATCCTTCATAACTTGAGCATACGAACTCGGATTGACTTGAGATTTTGAACGTTGGTTCCCATGGCTTAGCTTGTCATGTCATACCAATTTGGCTCGATCCAGACTCGGACAAAATTCACCGATAACCATAGTGAGCCCGTGTATAACTAATTTCTAGGACGGGCCGTCATTGGTTGTTAGTCAATTCCTTAGTGTTACGGCCTTGCCAAAAGGCGGGATAACAACGCACATTATACGTAATTGGTTATCTTTTAAAATACTTATAAAGTATCCCATAAAATCTTAACTTTTAATTCCCAAAAACAGTATGGATCAAGAATTTCCAAAACAACTAGGATCTGGATATTACCAATAATATCTTTACATTCCCTTAACTATGAAGAATATACTCAAGAGAAGTGCTTATCATCCAAACACAATCTCCTACTCATTTTTAGCTACTTTCGAGACACTCAAACTAGTCATCATTAAACCTTTTCTTCTTTTTCTAATTTCTACTTTGAAATTACTGTACCTTTTTATAACTTTAATAAGTTATTTCTTATCTTTAGGATTTGTCCTTACTGAACCTGTTGTCAATTGCCCATTGACAAAGAGGATAATCCACTATGTATACAATCCCGATTGCCGAAACAAACATCAGACTAATACTCGAAAGATTATTCCGATCATCACCAAATAAACTGAGACTTGCTCACCGATCTTTCCATATTTTTCAAAACTTTGGAAATAATATCGTTATGATTTCATTTTCTCAAATTATTTACAAATTCTTTATTTATAACTTATTCTTTGTAGAGTATGACTTTTCAAAATGTCTTTATCAATTTATTATCTTAATAAATTTTATTGATCTTTCATATCACAATTGTAATCAAACACCTTTTAGTCAAATCGTGAAATTGAATTCACAAGGTGATTATTATTCAAACTTTTTTTCTTTACACATATGAGGTTTAGTCATTTTATTAACTAAGGATGTTGTTATCTTTTACCAATTTTAGATTTCTTAATCTTTGAAAAACTCTTATCCGTAGTTCCTTACGTTTTTACGAGAAAACTCTTTATCATTCTAGACAAGTGGATATGATACAAAGAGAACTGTTTTACTTTCGCAACTTGTTACATTTTTCTTCTACTTCATAGCCTTAATAAAAAGAACATTCAACACAAAGGTTTTTACTACACAATACTACCATAGCCTATCGGTCGAACATAATAATGATACATGAGTCTGCTAATCTATCCTACTCAAACTTCATTTCCGAACTCATCAACCTCGAACTCCTCCTCTGCCTCCGACTCTGACTTGGATTTTGATTCTGTATCAGATCCTTCTTCAAGATCTTCAATGTTAGCTAGATTATCGACGTCTTCCTCTTCAAACTCTTCTTCTTCCATGTACGCTACCTCATTTTCCTCATTCTGAGGAAGTGCATCCATATATTGCTGCTGCTACTGGGCAAATGCATCCTTCGGAAAAATGATCGCTTCACTGCCGCTTAACCATGCCTCCTCGTATGGTTCCTCCATGTATCATGGGCCTCCACTATGGTCGGAGTCCACACCCAAAACCGGTGCCTCGGAGTCGTCTACCCACGGCTTAATCCACTCATAACCTATCACTGGCTCGGGTGGAAATCCCGGCCAATCCTCAAAGCGAAATCCTAAATAGTCCTCTACGTCGGAACTAGCTGAATCGGAGATCCATATATCACTCCCATCCTCAGAACAAAGCATGTCAACAAAGGTTATATCATAGTCTTCATCGCTGATCAAGTCTACCATCTCTATCTCGGTCCATGAGTCTTGGAATGATCTATCCGCATGCGGACCCTACACGTAAACAAAGATGACTTAGAACCGATGGCTAATATGGCAATTTTATTCTAAGTGACTGTTATCCCGCCTTTTGGCAAGGCCGTGACACCAAAGAATTGACTAGTAACCAATGACGGCCCGTCCTAGAGATCAGTTATACACAGGCTCACTATGGATATCGACGAATTTTGTCCGAGTCCGGATCGAGCCAAAATTGGTAGGACATGACAAGCTAAGCCATGAGCGTCAACGTTCCAAATCTCAAGTCAATCCGAGTTCGTATGCTCAAGTTATGAACGATACAAAATTGGATGAAAACCAATCACCGGTCGACTCGCTCCCTTCGACTCGCTTCACATCCCTCAGATGCCTACTTCGACTCGCTTCACATCCACCAGAAATGACTCCTTCGACTCGCTCCCATCGACTCGCTCTGTTCGAACCATTATTCGACTCCATCAACTTCGACTCCATTGGCGAAGCCACTCATCGAACCTCTCAGGACGCTCCATTTCGACTCCCTCCACCGGTGCACACTTCGACTCGCTCGATCTGGGCACACTTCGACTCGCTCAATCGATGATTATTTCGACTCACTCGAGACAGCATCAAAGGCAGAGTGATCCAAAGACTCAAGTGCCACGTCACTGAGTCGAACGGAAGCGAGTCGAAACGAGAGCGATTCGAACCAAACAGCCACCGAGAATCGCATTTCGTATCGATCATATCTCCTAATCTACAAGTCCAAATGCTATGAAATTTTGACAGAAGACTACGTGCATGCTAAAGAATGTGCACGCCAAATGTCGACTCCATTGGATGAAATCTTGATCGATACGAAATCTGTTCGTATCGATCACGGATCAGACCAAAACTTCACGGTCTTGGGCGCGCGGGCCTGGTCACGTGCCAGAGAGGGTCTCCCGAGATCTGAGCGAAATACCAGCCTCCTACACCTATAAATAGACCCCCAGAGCCAACAGAAAAGGGGTTCTTCTTCCTCTTTGAGATCTCCAACGCCCGGACTCCGCCAGATCCAGATCTGAACTCCATGGTTGCTGCTACCAACGGATTTCACTGCTGCAAATCATTGTTATTCGCTGTAATTTGCTGAAATCAATTGTAAACATCAAAGAAAGATCAATTAAGCAAACTACTTCATAGTGGACATAGGCAATACGCCGAACAACTTTAAATTCTTCTGTCTCCCTGCATTTTAATTATTCTCATTTCTAAAATTTGGAGTTTTTGTTAGATAAATCCTCTTTTTACATTTAATTTCTTCACTTTATCTCTTCAAAGACTTCCGAAGAATGTTGTGCCCAATTTTGGTGCAAACACTTTGGTGCTTTCACCGAGAAAAACTTAATTTTTCTCCTGCTCTTTGGATCTCCTATCTATATTGGATTGCATAAATCTAAGAAGAAGATCCAGATCTAGAACTTTGAAGCCCTCCCATTCTATTCAGATTTGCAATCAAATCTAGGAAAGGACTTCATCAATTCATTATGGTGAGCACGCGTACCACTTCTGCAGCTGCTAAACAAGGAGCACGGGACCGACAAAATCCCATGCAATCACCTCCATCCAACCAAAATGCTGCAGGACCTTCAGATCCATCAGGTCCAATCACTAGACAAGAATTCCAGACATTGCTTCAAGAGTTGACCCAAAGTCGACAGCAGCTAACTGAACAACTACGCACCAACACAGAGTTGACTAACCAGCTAAATCGCCAAAGGCGAAGAAGATCCAAAAGAGACCAAGGTTCTCATTCTTCCACAGAAAGTTCAGCCTCCTCCGATGGCCAAACCCGATCCACACGTCCACGGCTAGGTGTAAGCTACACCCAAGCCACGGGACACCAACCTACTTCGAACCTTGGGCAACCTAGAGCTGGACCATCTGCTAGTCTCCATACAAAACCTTCAACTCGAGGAGGAGCTGCTCCTTACCATGTTACCGGCAACATTGCTACTACCACCACTGCCGGACGGGGAGGTGATGCTAGAAACCAAGCTGATCCTCAACGTAACCAACGAGAGCAGACTCCTGAGCCTTATGTCCCTGAGGATGTTGAACCAAGGAGGCGAGGCACGGATCGTCGACCGCGTCCGGTCCAGACTCGCGCTGTGGAACCCGACCACACCTTGGCACAACATGCTCCAAGTATCCGAACGCCGGATATACCAGCGATGATCCGCCAAATGATCCGTGAAAGTCAGGGTCTCTCTAATGACGACTGGGGAATCTCCCGAAGTCATACCCCTTTCACCGATGACATTTTATATGCTGAACCACCTCGGCACTTCAGGATGCCAGCTTTGCCAGTTTATGAAGGAAGTTCTGATCCCAATCAACACGTCCTGAAATACGAATGGCTGATGAATGCTGCTAGAGCTGATGACGCAGTAAAGTGTGGTAGTTTCCCCATTTCCCTAGAGGGCATCGCTACCATGTGATTAACTCGTTTGCCACCGCGATCCATCTCTAACTTTGACCAGATGGCCACCAAGTTTGTCGAACAATTCTGTATGCACGTGGCGAGGCCTAAGGACGTTAACACTCTGTCTAGTGTTACTAAAGCTCCCGGAGAAACACTTAGACGTTACTTGGAGCGAGTCCATGCTGCGTGTGTAGAAATAAGCATTCCCAATGATAACTCTATCCTTATGGCACTGACTAAGGGGATTGATGCTGATTCCGAGTTCGAAAATTGGTTAGCTGGGAAGTCACCTGCGTCATTGGACCGTTTCTATTCCAAGGCAGCCCAATTCCTGAGAAGGGAGGATGCGAAATTGTCTAGGAAGCAGGATGACGTAGGGCCCAACATCGAAGGTATCCAAAGTAACGTCGCTGTTAAACAGTCCGGAGATAGTTCTGGAAAAATTCAGTTGAACGTCCAAAATAAACAAAATCAGCAGAGGGACAATAGAAATCAGATCAAAAAACGCGATCAGGATCGTGGACCACGGCGTAGAGCTTCCATGTACGATAATTATACTCCGTTGAACACGTCGTTGGAAAATGTGTATTTGTAGACCTGCAATACCATGCAATACAAGAAGCCTGCCCCAAAACCACCAACTGAGAGGCAAATCCAAACAGCAAAATTCTATAGATTCCATGAGAGTTATGGCCACAACACCAATGAGTGTCGTCACTTACAAGACCTCATTGAAAAACTAGTACGTGAGCGGAAGTTGGATCAGTATGTGCGGGCGCCACAATCCGGTGGTGCGGGCCCATCAAATCAGAATCGTGCGCCAAATCAGGATAGACAGGAGGAACCCGCTCGTACAGACGTGAGGTTGGTTATCAATACAATAAGTGGTGGTCCTCACCCAGCAGATCGAAGTTGGAAGGAAATGGAGTCGTATGCCAGTTCTATCAGGCATGCAGACTTTGAGTGTTGCAGTAGTTTTGATGAAGGGGCTCCGGCCAAGCAACAGAAAACAATGACGGATGACATCGTGTTCAGGAACAGAGACGCTGATAAAGTCGAAGCTCCCACTATCGATCCACTGGTCATCTCAGCACAAGTAGGTCCTGCTTGGATGAAAAGGATCTTAGTTGACAGTGGAAGCTCTATGAATATTTTGTTCAAGCGAGCTTATGATTAAATGAAGATGGAAGCCGCGGACTTGAAGCCTTGTCAATCTCGAGTCCATGGTTTCAACGGAAGTGCCACTATACCCACTGGAATGGTGGAACTGCCAGTAGAGTTGGGAGTTGGAGAACGTCGGAGAGTACGGATGTTGCAATTCATTGTTTTGGACATAGACTCCCCTTACAATGCTTTCTTAGGCCGACCGGCCCTAGCTGAATTCAGGGTAGCCATTGCCCCGTGGTGTTTGACTTTAAAGTTTCCCACTGATCATTGAATAGGAATCGTCCAGGGAGATCAGGCTACTGCCAGAGCCTGTTATGTTGCTGAGCTACGGGAGGTGCAGCGAAAGGAGAAAGGAAAGGGCGTGGAGGAATCTCTCTGCGTCCGTTTTATCGATAATTAACAATTAACGCCCGGGCCCAGGCCCGGACACCCCAGCCAATTCCTCAAGGATCTTAACCCGAGAGAAACTGAAGACGAAGGAGAATCTAAAGAAAGTCAAGCATCCCCGGCCGAACTGACAATTGATGTCCCAGTTGACAGTGACGATGATTCGAAAATGATAAAGATTGGATCTCAACTAAGCCAACAAGCTCAGGAGGAATTGGTTGAATTTCTGCGGGCAAACCTTTTCGTATTTGCCTGGACACATTCTGATATGTGTGGGATCTCACCGGACATCGCGAGCCACACTCTGAACATTGACCCGCGGCATGTCCCGATCAAACAAAAAAGGCGCGATATGGATCCAGAGAGATCTGCCGCCCTTAAAGAAGAAGTAGAAAAGCTTGAAGCGAACGGATTCATTCGAGATGCGCTATATCCTGAATGGGTGTCGAACCCCGTGCTCATCCGAAAGCTAAACGGAAAGTGGAGAACATGTGTCGATTATTCCGATTTGAATAAAGCATGTCCCAAAGATAGCTTCCCGCTTTCCAGAATTGATCAGCTAGTAGATTCGACGGCTGGGCATGAACTCTTATCCTTCATGGACGCGTATTCAGGCTACAATCAGATATCAATGCATTTACCCGATCAAGAACATACCAGCTTCATAACCAATCTGGGACTTTACTTTTACAAGGTTATGCCATTTGGACTCAAGAATGCCGGGGCTGATTATCAACGATTGGTCAATCAGATGTTTGCCTATCAAATCGGGAAAATAATGGAAGTATATGTAGACGACATGCTTGTGAAGTCGCGACTCTCCACCAACCATGTTAAAGACCTGGAAACTATGTTCAACATACTTCGGGAATACAAGATGAAGCTCAACCCATGGAAATGTCACTTTGGAGTTGCATCCGGAAAGTTCCTTGGGTTCATCGTTAATGCCCGGGGAATCGAAGACAATCCTGAAAAATTTAGGCAATCAAAAATCTTGAAACTCCCAAGACTATAAAGCAAGTCCAAAGTCTCAATGGAAAGGTAGCAGCATTGAGCAGGTTCATTTCAAAGTCCACTGACAAATGCATTCCCTTCTTCGATCTGATCCGAAAAGGGAAACGAAACTTTGAATGGACCACGGAGTGTGAGGGCGCTTTCCAAGCACTAGTTCAACATCTATTCAAACCGCCAATACTGTCAAATCCTATTGATCATGAGAAGTTGTATGCATACTTGGCGATATCAGAAAACGCTATCAGCACCGCCTTGGTTCGAGAAGAAGACGGGACACAGAAGCCAGTTTATTACGTCAGCAAACGACTTACTAGGGCTGAAAGGAACTATCCAAAGCTAGAAAAGTTGGCTTATTGCCTTGTAATCGCATCAAGAAAACTCCGACCATATTTCCAAGCATATCCCATAGTTGTTTACACTGACCAGCCATTACGACAGGTCCTTTCACGGCCTGAGACGTCTGGTAGGCTACTCAAGTGGAACATCGAACTGAGTCAGTTTGATATTACTTACACTCCAAGACGAGCAATCCAAGGACAAGTCCTCGCTGATTTCATAGCTGAATTCACCGTTTCAGAGGACTTTCCCGAAACCAGTAAATCCCCCGAATATGTCTGGAAGCTGTATACTGATGGTGCATCGAACGATCAGTGTTCAGGCGCTGGTGTTGTGCTCGAAACCCCCGAAGGTCGATCTATATGCTACTCTTTGAAGTTTGACTTTCATGCAACCAATAATGAAGCTGAATACGAATCCCTCTTAGCTGGCTTGAAACTCGCCAGAGAACTGAAAATTATCGCTGTGGAAATTTATTGTGATTCACAATTGGTTGTGTGTCAAGTACGGGGAGAGTATCAGGCAAGAGATCGAAGGTTGGCTGCTTACTTAGCTCGAGTTAAGGAAGCATTGAATCAGTTCGATTACTACGCCATCTATTGTATACCTCGGGAGCCCAACCAAAAGGCCGATTCATTGGCAAAGCTAGCCAGCACAGGTGAAGCTCAGCAAATGGGACTCGTTCCCGTAGAAACGCAATCTTCCCCAAGTATCGACTGGACAATAATAAACCGGTTATGCGAAACCGTTCCCGAAAAGGATTCATGGATGACCCCACTCAGAAATTAAATTGAGCACGGAACCCTGCCGGAGCGTAGGAGTGAAGAGAGACAAGTCCTTCGGAAGGCCTCAAGATTGACCATCCAGAGTGGACTCATGTATAGAAGGGGGTACTCAGTTCCCCTAATCCGGTGTATTGCTCACGATGAAATTAAACAAGTATTACGCGATGTGCATGAGGGAGAATGTGGCAATCACACCGGGGGGCAAGCCCTTGCCAAGAAATTACTTCGCTATGGGTATTACTGGCCTACCGTGAATCGTGATGCGTTGGACTATGCAAAGAAGTGTGATAGGTGCCAGAAATATGCCCGAATTCTTAGAGCTCCTCCTACCGAGATAACGCAAATGGTCAGCCCATGGCCGTTCACAATGTGGGGCATTGACATCATCGGTGCTCTACCTCTGGCAAAAGGTGGTGCGAAGTATGCCATCATCGCAGTTGATTACTTTACAAAGTGGGCTGAAGCCGAAGCTCTCGCTACCATTACAACGAAGAAAGCGATCAACTTTGTGGTTCGTAATATCATCTATCGATTCGGTCTCCCACACACCATTATTACGGACAACGGAACCCAATTCGACAGTGCTGAATTTAAAGATTTCTGCAAACGATTTCACATCCAAAAGAAATTCTCCGCAGTTGCACACCCTCAGGCAAACGGACAGGTCGAAGCAGTTAATAAAGTTATAAAATCCATCCTGAAAAAACGACTGGAAAAGGTCGGGGGCAAGTGGGTCGATGAACTTCCTATGGCTCTATGGGCTTACCGAACAACCCACAAGACCGCGACCGGCCACACTCCATTCTATCTTTCTTACGGTTCAGAGGCCGTTATTCCAGTCGAGCTAGAAGTACCTTCTCATCGTGTGACATACTATGATCCAAAGACAAATGCTATATTACTTGCTGAATCTCTCGATCTACTAGATGAGAAGCGTGAAGAAGCTGATTTGAGGGCAGCTGCGCATCGAATTCAAGTCGCCCGATTGTACAACGCCAAGGTCCATCCGCGAACCTTCGAACTAGGCGATCTCGTCTTAAAAAGAATCTATCCTGTTCCTTCGCATATGAAGCCGACATAAGAAGGACCGTATGTTATTGAACAAAGGCTCGGAGATGGCACATTCAAGTTATCGACCGTTGACGGTCTTACTCTGCCAAGAGCTTGGAATAGCGAGAGCCTTCGCCGCTATTACACATGACAGGCTATCTTTGTCCATTTAGTTTACTTTCCTTTTTTGCAATTTGTTTCTGCATTTCGAAATTAGAACTTGTAATAAGGCAACTGACTTTGCCATACTTTCTTATTTCATCAATAAAATGCAATCTCTTCGAGCCAGAGCTGTGATTTACTTGAAATGCTTCATATGACCATCACTATGCACGGAGAGCTAAGTTTCACCATACGGTGGAATTTATTCAAATAGAGAGTGACTGCGAGGCAACCAATCACTCGCTAAGCGAAACCCGGGCTCGGGGACAAGCCATCACATCAAAGTCAAAAAAGGAGTGATACACGACAATCCATCATCAACTCCGTATTCCCAAAGTGTGAAGCGGAGTATAAACCTCAACTCTGTATTCCTAGAGTGTGAAGCGGAATATAAACATCAACTCCGTATTCCCAGAGTGTGAAGCGGAGTATAAACCTCAACTCCGAGTTCCCAGAGTGCGAAGCGGAGTATAAACATCAACTCCGAACACCCAGAGCGTGAGTCGGAGTATAAACATCAACTCCGTATTCCCAAAGTGTAAAGCGGAGTATAAACCTCAACTCCGTATTCCCAGAGTATGAAGAGGAGTATAAACCTCAACTCCGTATTCCCAGAGTGTGAAGCGGAGTATAAACCTCTACTCCGTATTCCCAGAGTGTGAAGCGGAGTATAAACCTCAACTCCGAGTTCCCAGAGTGCAAAGCGGAGTATAAACATCAACTCCGAACTCCCAGAGCGCGAGTCGGAGTATAAACATCAACTCCGTATTCCCAGAATGTGAAGCGGAGTATAAACATCAACTCCGAACTCCCAGAGCGCGAATCGGAGTATAAACATCAACTCCGTATTCCCAGAGTGTGAGTCGGAGTATAAACATCAACTTCAAGTTCCCAGAGTGCGAGTCGGAGTATAAACATCAACTCCGAGTTCCCAGAGTGTGAAGCGGAGTATAAACGCCAACTCCGAACTCCCACAGCACGAGTCGGAGTATAAACATCAACTCCGAGTTCCCAGAGTGCGAACCGGAGTATAAACGTCGACTCCAAATTCCCAAAGCGCGAATTGGAGTATAAACGACAATTCCGAACTCCTAGAGTGCAAGTCGGAGCGTCGACATCAACTTCAAGTTCCCAAAGCGTGAGGTGGAGAGTAGACACCAACTTCAAGTTCCCAAAGCATGACTCGAAGCATAAATATCAACTCCAAACTCCCAGAGCGCGAGTCAGAGTATTAACGTCAATTCCAAGTCCTCATATCGCGGGCATATGGTTGAAACTTAAGCCGGCGTGTCCAACCGCCGATAAACAAATGAGAATCCCTGGAGTGCGGATATGATCGTCGACGATCAGCCAAGCGTGAATCAACCGCTCAATCTCCGTTTGTCTCAAACACCCATTCAGTGGCGCTAAACTCGACATGCTATAAGAAAAGAGCGATCGTCGACTGATGTTTTGCAACACACCACCAAGACTGGGGGGCAAGACTTAAGCATCAACCATCGACTAAAGCAACGTGACATCAAAAATTCAACTCGTTTCCCGATCGCAAACCATGTCCACAGTTTTCGAACTTGGCAGACAAAAACAAACTTGATACGAAAGCTAAAACTTCGCAAGTACACTTCAGATATCGAAACACTTGGACAAATACACAATGACAGAAAAGAAGCCAAAAAAGTGAAGTTTCATTTCTATTGTTTATAAAAGAAGTTCGTGTACAAGTTTCCAAAAATTCTTACTAGCAGGGGCCGAACCCGCATCTATACACGGCTAACAAAATGCAAGTCAAAATAAACCGGGAAAACATGTCCAAGCATTCTTCTTCCGCAACTTCCTTTTCGGCACAGGCCCACCGGTGCCACCACTATCCTTCCTCTTCGAGCCTTTGCCTGTCGGTGGACGGTCTCCGGGCGAGGGCATAATTTCAACGTCTTCCTCCGAACTCGAAGGAACCGGAATGCTTCCCGCCGGAGGAGTCGGAGGGATAGGATCAAACGTGGAAGATGAAATAGCCGCACTAGCATCAGAGAATGTACCGCCAGGCGATATCGTTCTGAGCGGAGCTGGATCAAGTGCCACCGTCCCACCTCCAAGAATGCCACCATGTGTTGCGGCATCCATTTCAGCAGTGATTTGTGCCAAGATTTCCTCTTCAGCGGCCGACCGAGCCTCGTTGGCAGCGTCAGCAGTCGGCATCGGAAAACTCGTGGTGGGAACGCCTCTGCCCATGACAAATGATAGATCAGCCAAAGGGTCGCCATGACGGCGAAAGAGCTCCTCCATCAGTTGCTCGTCAAAAACAAGTGTGCCTCCCTGAATATCGTCAAGAGGCGCTGCAGTAGTCACGGTGATCGCTTCGGTGACGATATCCTCCTATGTCTGGTGTGATTCTTGAGTAGCATGAGGCCCGGCATGTGCATCATCGATCACTGGACGAAAAATAAGACAACTGTTAGAACTTAGCTTGATCAAAGATTTCGACTTAAGAAAGATATGATGAATGTTTAGAATACCTTCCTCAATTTGGCTCGTAGGCGGCATAGCGGCGTCAATAACTTGCGCTGTAGTCGGCGACATCTGCGGCTGATCTGGATTATAAACAGGAATAGCCTGGGGATCAACCGCAGATGAGGAGTCGGGATGGGTTGACGCTGGAACTTCAAGGCTTGCTTCATGATGGTCAACTCCAGAACCCTCTCCCACTTCAAAGTGTTGGGCGCCAAGTTTTTCCTTCTCATGCAGAATCATCGACTCGTGGAGAATCTTCTTTTCATCATCAGTCAGAATGCGATTCTCGAGTTCGAATTCATCCACAGACTCGCCCTGATGTGCCTCCTTATCTTCCTCAACCAGTCTGCTCCAAGCATTATAGAGATGCATCGAAAAATCATCGAGCCAGGCTAGACCCCTGTGCCTCAGCACATTAGCATTGTAAACGACGAGAAGGTCTTCGATGTCAGCCTCCAGCCTGGACACGGCCAACTTCACCCTCTCCTCGGCCTCAGTCTCCACCTTTTGGACTTTAGCCACAGCTTCATCTCGTTCACCCCTGAGCAGAACAGCTTGTTCGCACGCCTCCTAGGCTGTATTGTTCGCGTCATCTTTCTCCTTGGCCATATCAACAAATTTGGCCTTGAGTTCATTAAGCTCCTTGACCGCCGCGTCCCGCTCGGCTGTGACTTTGGTGTTCCGGTGGCCCATCTCCTCCACCAGGGCAACGTGTGTCTGCCCCAACCTCTCCATTTCTGCCTTCGCTTCATCAGCTTTCTTGGTGGCCTCGATCTTCGATTTTCGAGAAGACTCGGCCTCAGCAGTAAGCACTTGTATAATCCGGTCCCTTTGGGCGAGTTCGGTCTCCAGTTTATCAAGCGCTTTAGCTCGCTCAAAGGCCACCTTAGAAGCTTTCTCCGCAGCCTTTACCCACTCTCTGTATTGGGTGTATATGTCATGAACGTACTCATGCACAGTGTTCTCCACTCCAGATGGAATTCTTTTTAAGTGTGGCGGGAAGACATAACCATCAAAGCAAATGTTCGGAAAGTCTTTCCTCATTTGAGCCAGCTTAAGGGCCCCTTCTCCTGTAGGTTCAGTTGGGACCTACTTTGTAATTATGGAGGCCCTGGTCTCAACTCTCTGAAGATGAGTCTCAGCTCTAGAAGTATGGGAAGATGGCCTGTGGCGAGGAGGCTCCGGTGGGTGTGGAACAAAAGCATGGGGTGGAGGCAAAAGTTTAGGAGGAGGAGAGCGTGACCTAGACCGATGTCTGTATTCTCTATCCCTATCACGCCCGTACCTATCTTGATTAGAGTACTCGCGATCGCGATCTCTATCTGAGTCTCTCCTACGGGACTCATAATAAGAAGAAGCCTTTCGGGCCGAACGGAGATTCCCGAGCATCGATCCTCTTCCAGACATAGTACCTGGAAATGATAAACGAGGAAAGAGTTAATAACTTCCCAAGTTGGACGATGTGCAGTTGTGAATCATGTAGTGTAGTGAAGTGTATGCATGTGCAACCCCCCCGACCAATCGGAAATGTCGGCCGCACTCGTAGCAAGCGACCCGCTCAGTTCAAGAGCGCTATCAAGCTCCTCCGTCCCGGCGTCGTGTGGAGACGACACAAAATCTGGGATCGGAATATCAACAAGCCCTGCAAAAGGACTCTCTACTTGCAGGGGAGGAGCCTTTGAAATTTTAATCCCCGGGAAAGGTAAAGACACGACCATGGATTTAAATCTCTAAGATTTAGGGCGTTTGTGAGCAGCAGCCTTGCCTTTTCTTCTTCCTCCCGAATCTTGGACATCGGCAGAAGCCCCAGCTGGAAGCTCGGTATCGGTAGGCGTTCTTTCTGGATCAACTTCTTCGGCGATCACGACTATGGGCGCTTTGCGCTTCACCCGTTTTTTCGGGACCACTCTATGTATCCCTTCCAGATGTATGCTCTACCTCCGTTCTATCAGCCTGACGGTCCTTAAATTTCTGTCGGTCAGAACCAACTCGATATGCCTCTCTTCGCCCGGAAACGCTTGAAGGATCCGAACTAGCTCTCGGAAGTATGCGCCGTCAGGACGAGAGATTGCAGCTATAAAAAAGGAAAAGTATGTCAGTTTTGGAGTCAGTTACTAATATCTCAATGATTCAAGAGAGAAAAGGCTACACTTATGTCTATCCAACCACTGCCTAGCAAATCCAAGGGGGCACCGAACGTATAACCATTCAGTTTTATAATAACTTAGCCTTCCCCAGGAGCCCAGTACAATGTGGCAGTTTCTGACCGCTTCCAGGAAGGTGAAAGAAGGGCTGTCTCCATGGCTCTTGACGTTGAATAAATATCTGATTTCGATCGGCTTCGGCGGTTGAAAGAGGATCTCCATAAACAGTACAAAGGTGCTGTTCAACAAGGCATACCCGTTGGGATGTAGCTGAGATGGAGCTATGCCAAGAAACGATAACATCTCCCTTATATATTGGTTGAAGGGAGGGAGTGTCCTCGCTGTGCAAGCGTGACGGTTGAAAGCAGTAAACCCCTCCGAGGGATTATGTGGCCTGTCATTTGGCCTAGGAAGTAGCATGTCGTCGAGCAACAAACCATGCCTTAAGCAAATCCGTCCTAGGATATCTTCGGAGATACCCGACGACATTGAATCTGGTGGACTACAAATAAACCGGGCACCTAGACGCTCATCCGAAGCTGGCTCTATAACTTCGGCTTCAATAACCGGTATCTCTATGGGTGGAGGAATAGAACTTGGGAGTTCCGGCTGCTGAGAACGAAATGTCCTTGACTAGCTAGCTTATAAAAAATCATTGTTAAACTGACAATAACGCTCGTGCATCCCCCAGTGTAAAGTGTGTGAGTGTGTTGTGCAGTGCAATACCGTATATCATTTGAGAAGATCAACAGGATTGAAGGAAGCATGTAAACGACGAGACTTCAAAATTCAGTCGGAAGGACCGTCATCGCTGACCGTCGCAACCGTACCATCCAGCTATTAACTATCATTCCAAGTTAAAGTTTGGTGTCATTTTGATAAGTTCCAGTTTCGTCGACAAGCTTCGATAGGTAATCAGATATGCGGTGAAACGGTTAAGTCCAGTAATACAAGTTTGAAGCTCGTCGGAGTCAATTGTTCAAATGTGCAAAGAGTTTCAAATTTTTTAATGATCAATTCGTATCGCCCACGAGAGTGGTGTTCGCATCGATAAGTTATGTCATCTGCATATGAGTTCGACTCGGTCGAGAGGCTGGGAAGTTAAGATCGAGTAGAGCGCAGCAATTCGACTCGCTCCCAAACCCACAATTCGACTCGCTTCAGAGCCTCCCCTCGACTCGATCCAAAACTATAGTTCGACTCGTTCGGAGCCTCCACTTCGACTCGATCCAGGGCTACAGCTTCGACTCGCTTCAAGGCCACACGCTTCGACTCGATCCAATGCCATCCACTTCGACTCGGTCGAAGGTCATCGTTATGAATCCATCAGGCACAACCCCTTCATATCGATCTACGCATCCAAAGCATTCGACTCATTGCAAAGCTCCACCATCGATCGATACGAAGGCCTCGCCTCATCATCTCGAAACCCCCACTCCAAATCGACACGAAGCTAAGGCCATGGAACTTTCGATCGATCGCGACTCAGGTTGATTTGGTGCTAAAGAACCGAGTCTCATTGTTCACATGTTGGATTCGCTTAATGAATTACCTAGATCTGTCAGATTAGTTCGAGTAATTAATGGTATGAATTGGTTCGAAGGCAAAGTTGCTTTCTCCTTTGTTGTCTCGAGTCTCAGAGCGATGCAAAAGTAAGGCAGGGAAACGAAAAGTGAAAAGTGAAAAAACGGCTAAGTACAAAGTATTTATATCGACTCGAAAGCAGAGGGAATAAACGTTTCGTATCCCGGTGGATTCGAACACGCGTTTCGACTCCCTCTCCAGTGCGTCGATACGAAGCTCTCCTTCGCATCGCTTGTCTTTGACTCCATCTCCGACGCAGCAATACAAACCATCGTTTCGACTCGCTCCTCCGTCTCCTGTGCATTTTGACTCGCTCCTCTGTCTCCTGTGTGTTTCAACTCCGACTCCTATGCAGCTCGAATCCAAGACCGAGTCGAACAAGCAGTTTAAATCCATCAAATCATGGCTTGCAAAGGCCAACTCCATCAACTCGACATACTTAATTCGCATCCATAAATCCAATGAAAATCATCTTCGATGTTTCAACCCATCACATCGATTCAGGAGAGGATCGTTACGAAGGAACATTCAAAAGAAACCATCGAGCGTTGTTGCAGCGAATTTCACATCGGTTTAGGAGAGGATCGATACGTAATTCAAAAGTAAAAAAAAACTGACAACGACTCGTGGACGTACAAACATCAACGAAAGTCAGGTTAACATATATGCATGAATGTCGGACTAATATTGAATATTCCAAATTTTCAGGAATCAGAAGCTCATCCAATAACGATTACAACAACAAACCGGTAACCACTAGCATACAGCAATCAGTTGCAACAATACAGGGTACAGCAGTTGACCGTCAACAGCTTGCATTTTCAAGAGGAAACAGTCAAAGATTACAGCTTTCATCGAAAAGACGATGACTATTCAGAATGAAGATTTTAGCAGTTCAAAGCACGTCATGTTTTCACAAGACGTACTTTGGGGGGCAAATGTTATCCCGCCTTTTGGCAAGGCCGTGACACCAAGGAATTGACTAGTAACCAATGACGGCCCGTCCTAGAGATAAGTTATACACAGGCTCACTATGAATATCGACGAATTTTTTTTGAGTCTGTATCGAGCCAAAATTGGTAGGACATGACAAGCTAAGCCATGAGCGTCAACGTTCCAAATCTCAAGTCAATCCGAGTTCGTATGCTCAAGTTATGAACGATACAAAATTGGATGAAAACCAATCACCGGTCGACTCGCTCCCTTCGACTCGCTCCCTTCGACTCGCTTCACATCCTCAGATGCCTACTTCGACTCGCTTCGCATCACCAGGAATGACTCCTTCGACTCGCTCCCTTCGACTCTCTCCGTTCGAACCACAATTCAACTCCATCAACTTCGACTCCATTGGCGAAGCCACTGTTCAAACCTCTCAGGACGCTCCATTTCGACTCCCTCAACCGGTGCACACTTCGACTCGCTCGATCTGGGCACACTTCAACTCGCTCGATCGATGAACATTTCGGCTCGCTCGAGACAACATCAAAGGCAGAGTGATCCAAAGACTCAAGCACCACGTCACCGAGTCGAACGGAAGCGAGTCGAAACGGGAGCGAGACGAGCCAAACAGCCACCGAGAATCGCATTTCGTATCGATCATATCTCCTAATCTACAAGTCCAAATGCTATGAAATTTTGATAGAAGACTACGTGCATGCTAAATAATGTCCACGCCAAATTTCGACTCCATTGGATGAAATCTTGATCGATACGAAATCTGTTCGTATCAATCACGGATCGGACCGAAACTTCACGGGCTTGGGCGCGCGGGCCTGGTCACGTGCCAGAGAGGGTCTCCCGAGATCTGAGCGAAATACCAGCCTCCTACACCTATAAATAGACCCCCAGAGCCAACAAAAAAGGGATTCTTCTTCCTCTTTGAGATCTCCAAAGCCCGGACTCCGCCAGATCCAGATCTGAACTCCATGGCTGCTGCTACCAACGGATTTCACTGCTGCAAATCATTGTTATTCGCTGTAATTTGCTGAAATCAATTGTAAACATCAAAGAAAGATCAATAAAGCAAACTACTTCATAGTGGACGTAGGCAATATGCCGAACCACTTTAAATTCTTGTGTCTCCCTGCATTTTAATTATTCTCATTTCTGAAATTTGGAGTTTTTGTTAGATAAATCCTCTTTTTACATTTAATTTCTTCACTTTATCTTTTCATAGACTTCCGAAGAGTGTTGTGCCCAATTTTGGTGCAAACAGTGACTAATCCTAGTTTTATACTGATCCTCACTAGTTTCTATCTTAGTTAGTGTCTTAACTTATCTCTGAACATCTTATAGTCAAATTGTGAGGTTCTAGTCACAAGCTGTCCAGATTCCGATTTTTTATTTAATAAGCAACCATCATACATCAATCAATACCTGATAATACAAAGCTAAACGTATCAAAATAATTTGATTACCTGTAACCCCGTTCAGAGATACCGTATCTTATTCTATCCACGATTATAAACCTAATCTCGGTTTAGTGTGTGATCCTAACCAACTTAGTGTCATTTACCAAACAACTTATAGTCAAACTGTGAAGTTCTAATCATAAGCTGTCCAAACTCAGATTGACTGTCTAACTTCAATCTGCTCTTTTAAATTCAAACCATCACTAATCATATCAATCAATAAATGATATTGCTATCATTCCATTTGAAAGACATAATATAATTCTAAGGTAAAATTATTTCATTTAGCATAAAAAATCATTTTATATATCAAAATGACAAATACTCGCTCACACAGACACACACACACACACACACATACACACACTCAGACTCGTTCTAGGGTATTACTATCCCTATCTCTAACAAGTAACTCATCCTAGGATATTACTAATCCAATCTCTGATGAGACATTCACCCAATCAAGCCTCGATTGTCGCTTAACCAATGCTCAGATACCAGTTGTAACCACCCGATTTTTTGCACCCCGAAAACCCGCGCTGATACTCCCAGCCACGAATTCCCAAGACACGAAAGACCGACTCATTAAGGATGAAATAAAAGAAAGAAGAACAGAACAGAATAACACAGTGGAATAGAACATAATCTCACAACCTAAGGAGTAAATATAATATTGAACAATATCTTTACAGTAGAAAACATTTAAAAACATATCAATCAAAGTCTAACCTATGATCAGCCTGGACAGTTATAAACTCTGTCCTTACAATTGCTGAAATAGATAAACAACAGTAAACATAGCATGCATAAGTAATAAGACTACGCTCAGACATAGATGCAGATCTCCAGCACTCCTCTAGGAAGTTTGAACCTCCTATCATGTTGCACTACACCAAAGCAAACGCGATCCCATATGATCTCTATAAAAGAAACTCCCCAAGTCTAGCCTTCTCGCTTCTCAGCTTGCATAGCTAATGCTGAAATCACTCAGTACTGACCCGAGTGCTGAAAAAACCCGGATCAGGCTTGGAAAAACCAATGTAAGAACAAAATCCCAAATGTGACAATGTCACAATTGGATGCCAAACCAGAAATCCGTATTTTGAAAATAAAGGGTATCATAAGACCACGCATGATAAAAACACTAAACGCGTTTTTCGCTTATGATAACCACAAAATGATTACGCCAAAAATAAGGCATATTATTTTTAAGGACATTATTTTGAAAGTGCTTTTAAAGTAAACTTATGAATCTTAGCTGAAATTGTTACATTCATTAAATTCCAGCATTTGGTCTACAATCAAAATCGGACAAGGCTTTTAATGAATTATTGGATTGCATACTAGCAACTAAAGTAAGGGACTACCTTCCATACAGTACACCTCTAAAGGGATGCACCTCGGTGCGAGTTCCCCACCCAATGCCCAAACAAGACTGTCTACCCAACCGATAGACCGAATAAGCCATTTCCCTCGGTCGTTTTCGATCTTCCGAGAGCGCTCTCATCACAACCTTCAGACCTGAAATATAGCAGGAGATGAGTTATATCCAGAAATGAAAATGCGGGCATTCTCATGGGTGATAAACCATGACTCATCTTGCCGCACGCCCTGTTTCAGTAACTCCCCATTTCATGAGGCTCAAGGTAACGCATTACCTTTTCATTCCAGCTCATTCCCACTGAATGCGACATTGCTAGATCCGCCAATTGCTAATTGACTCCCACAAAAATACAACCTCCAAGCTCGTACGTCTTAGAGAAGGGCGTTAAGCTAAGAGAAGTTGCCTTCTTCGCCACCAAACAGATGTACGTTTGTAAAAGTCAACGTTCGTAATCGTTGGAAATGCTTTGTCATACATTCTCCCATGCAAGTCATCTAGGTAAAGGATGAACCGGAGGCACCACCCTACTGCGTCCCTAATCGTAGTAGCCCCAGCCCTTGCATCATCGCAGATCCCACAATAAGGGATCACTGCTATTCATTTACCTTGGGCACGTCACCAAAGTTATCAACAAGCAATCCACTTACCATGAAAGATCTCCAGTCTTCAATACAACAGAGATTTCTCAACAAAGAAAGAACTACCGCTACTTTGTAGTTATCTTTCCGGGCTATCCAAAAGATTTCATCTTAAGGACCAACTCAACGAGTAGCCTTTTCCCTGCCGAGAAGAATCCCCGGTCTTCAACCTTTCAGTTTCATATCCATTTCTGGAATACCGCAAATTGATTCGAAGTCATCTTCGAATCTGCAGTACCCAAATCCGACCCCGGTTCCTTCGATATCAACCATCGAAATAAAATGTATATATGTGTACACAGAATCATTAAGCCTCATTTAACTAATTGCTTAATCCAAACTTCCACATTTCAGAATTAACCCTTGATTGTAAAATATTAAGAGAATAATTTCCCAGGTGCAAACCCCGAAGGCCTAAACCAACATCAGATCAACACCTAGAAGATTACTCGACTTATCATCTCAACAATCAAGTTCCAATCCAGTTTTACCCAATACCTTTACTTCTCTTGTCAAAACTTTTACATGATTTTTGACAAGTATCCGGATCTACCTTTCGATCCATTCCATCCATCGTCTTAAGAAATAAAAAAGTTAGACGGATTTCCCATCTCGTTAACTACCTTGTCTGCTTTCTCAGATCTCACAGGCGGGACAAGATGTACTCTTAGGTATTACCGCATACCCTTTTCTTTTATTTACTTTAATTCTCATTTAGAGATAATACCTCATTCATAACTTAAGTCTTCGATTTCAAACTCAATTATTTATCAGCAAACAATGAGGCCTTCCAAGTTGGGGAACTATTTCCTCTCAAACCTTGGTTCGATCACATTCTTTATCCTTTAAATAACAGTCGTTTCCATACGTCGAAGTATAATGTCACTTCCGAGCTTATTTCCAAATATTGTTTATTATTTAAACAATTCATTCGACTCTAGAATTTGACCATTTTTCTAAGTCTTTAGAAAATTACCAAATAAATCATAAAAATCATAATTAATTATTATGAAAAAATTCTTAAAAGATTTGGGTCAGAAACTCCTTCCGATTTCTTAATTTCAAAATCCAATTCCTTAATCGCTAGTGAACAGTGATTAACTAGGTCACTTTCTATAATTATACTTTTGATTAAGTACAAACTAATTTTTAACTTTCAAAAATTCATTATTATATTAATAATGAAATTAGAAATTTATTTCATAATTTTCGGAGTTATAAAACTCCACTTACCAAAATCTGGATTTTACTACTTCCACAACGACCTTTTTGAAAACTGTTTTGCTCATAACTTGAGATTTTCAAATCGAAAACTTAAATTTTCAGATCCATTTGAAAGCTATTAACTTTATGGACAATTTGTTTTGGTTTCAAGTCATTTCGACTTGAAACGCATTCTACAATTTCGTTCGAAATTACAGGTCGCATCACCGCGAACTGTCGCTCCGGAAAGTGCCCAATTTTGACCGTTTGGTGAATTGTTCCGGAACTTGCCCGGGACACTTCCAAAACACTTATAAATGATTATTAATTATTACAACCGCTTATTTCTACTTTTTCAACTTATAAAATATTATTTTCCAATATTTTATCTTTTATAATATTATATTATTATAATATTATATTCAAACTTTTCTATGATTTAAAACCCATTTTAAATCCTTTTTCTCTTTTATTTTAAAGAGGATTAACCCTTTCTGTTTGTACACATATTAATGTATGTGTAACGTGGCTTGGAATTCCTTTTAAAGGTCATGATATTAACATATAATCATGCCAAACTAACATAGGTGTATTGTTTATACTTACCATATAATATCACACCATCAACACAACCAAATCATTCAATCATCCATATAACATCCAATGTTATCATCCAAAGATTAGTAAATCAACACAACCGAGTTTACTAACTTTTCTTTACTCGTTGCTTACTAACTTTTCACTTTTTTTGCTTACTAACTTTTCAAGTTTGCTTACTAAGTTTTTATAACTTATTAATTAACTTTCCAAACATGTTTTTATTTATAAGTTATACTCATTATGACTTATTAATCATAAATCTAAGCTAAAGAGGCAAAGTGTATCTTACAAAAGGGTTCCACTCCTCCTTGACTTGCTCTTGCATTATGGAAACAAAACCGGCATAGTCTCCTTTCCTTTTCTCCGTGTCGGAGTACTCGAAGGCTTCCTCTTCTCCTTGTTGCTCACGACCATGGGTGTTTCCCACGGTTTCGTCGAGTTTGAGACGTTGTAGGTTAGCTCGTTGTCTTTAGAACGTTGTGTAGAGGAAAATTAAAGTATACAATTTAGTATTTTGAGTTGTTATTCGACTAGTTTCTCTCGAATTACCTTAGGAAGCCACTAGAGAACCTTAGAGAAAACGAGAGCTAAGGAAGAAGTAGTAAAGAAATGAAGTAAAGAAATGAAGAGAAGATGTAGAAGTGTATTTATATTATAGGATTTAGTAATATAATATGCAACATAACTTGTCACATCACCATACTCTGAATACCCTTACACTACCTTACCCCATCAACTTATGTACCCACTCCATTACATCACCTACACACCCTACCCCCAAATTAAGGAGGTCACTTCTTAGGAAGCTTCTACACACCTTTATACATATATAAATACATATATACATACATACATACACATGCCTACACATACATATACACATGCATATATACACACACGTCACACACCCATACACGCACACACACACACTGGCGTACACACGCGTATTTCATTCCGTCTCCTTCGTATTTTAATACGTTTTCCAATTATGTAAATATAATCTCTGAAAATCTATGTTTATTTATTTATTTGTTATAAGACGTTCCGATGATGTTTGACGACTTTTGCGTGTCGTTTTACATTGAATTTTAACTTTGTTTATCAGTCACATTATCCGTTATATTTCTATTTAAATAATGATGTAATCAAAATTTATAAATTATATCCCAATAATTTATTTTGATAAAAACTCCTTAAATTAATCATAAAATCCATTATATTGCGTATTTCAAAGTGCTGTAGATTTATACTCACCGTATAAGGTTCCAATCATTTCTTATCGTTTTACAATATTTATAATGAATTATCAAATCATTAAATCTCAATTTAATTTAATAAATTAATTATTAAATATTGTGACCCGATTGATGATATCATAATTACAATTTATTTTCAAAAAAATAAAATAAATTATTTTATTTTATTTTATTTTCTCATTTATATCGATAAATTGAATATTTATTAATGTTTGAAATCTATTAATTGAATATTTAACCGAATTAAATATCTCATTTTATTTGTTATAAAATTCTGGGTCGTTACAAGGCCTCTAGCCTTCTGATCTTCTAAACTAACACTGGGTCACCCTTTTTCTTAGATGCAATCCTTTTGATCAATCTCGGTCAAACTTCCAAGCAGGATAACATGACAGTGCTCTGACTAGAACTAGCAGCCGATCTTAACTGCACACTACAAGTAGTCAAAGCCTCTAGGTCCTTCCACTCTGCTAACATAGCTATCACCAATTTCTGATGGTTTCTGCTAAGAGCATTTGCTACTTTATTTCCATTCCCAGGCTTATACTATATATCAAAATCATATGTTGCTAAAAACTCCAACCACCTCTGATGTCTCATATTTAACTCCTTCTAGGAGAATAAGTACCGTAAGGACTTATGGTCTGTGTATTACTCAAATCTCTCCCCTAAGAGGTAATGTCTCCATACTTTCAACGCGAAGATTACTGCTGCCAACTCTAGATCATGAGTAGGATATCTCACTTCATGTGTTCTAAGCTATCATGACGCGTAGGCAATAACTTTACCTTTCTGCATCAATACAGCTCCTAATCCAGTTCCACATGCATTTGTATACACCACTAATCCTTGATTCCCATTTGGAACTACTAACACAGGCGCGTTGGTCAACAAGTGCTTTAACTTAAGGAATGCTTCCTCACATTTTTCAGACTATATAAACTTCACGTCCTTCGTGGCCAGCTTAGTCAAAGGCGCCGCTATCCGCGAGAAGTCCTTAATAAACTTCCAGTAGTAACCAATAAGCCCACGAAAACTTCTGATCTCAATCACCATCTCTGGTCTCTTCCAGTTGTTAACAGCTTCGATCTTATCCAGATCAACTGACAAACCCTTGTCTGAAACCACATGACCAAGAAACTTGACTTCTTTCTCCCAGATTTGACACTTTTAAAACATCGCATTTAGTCGATGCTACCTCAGCATCTCAAGCACCACTCTAAGATGAACTTTATGCTCTCTTTGTTCTGTAGAGTATATTAAGATGTCATCTATGATTACCAATACGAACCTATTTAAGTGCTCTTGGAAAACCTGGCTCATCAAATCCATGAAGAAAGCTGGCGCATTCATTAACCCGAATGACATCACTAACCTCTCGTACGAACAATACCTAGTTCAACACGCCGTCAATAGAATACTATTCTCTGCCACTCTTAGTTGATGGAAACCTGTTGCCAAATCCAATTTGGAAAATACTCTCGCTCCACTTAACTGATCAAATAAATCATCGAATCTCGACAAAGGATACCTATTCTTGATCCCTCCTCGTTCAACTTATGATAGTCGATACACATCCTTAATGACTCGTCCGGTTTCTTCATGAACACCGCGAACGCTCCCGAAGGCGAACTGCTTGGTCTAATGAAATTCTTTCCTTTTAAATTCATTAACTGCACTTTCAATTCTTTCATCTCGGTTGGTGTCATCCTACTAGGTGGTCTACTTACAAGTTCTATTACTGGCACAAGATTTATCCGAAACTCAATGGCTCACTTCGGTGATAGTCCTGTGACTGGGTCAAAACATCTGCAAACTCTTTTGCTACCAACACCTGATTCAACTCTTCTTCTACTTTCATAGCCTCCAACAATGCACAAGCACTCAGATCTGAATTCTCCACTGAGTATATTATTCGGTTAGACTATAAGGGTGTCTTAGCGATATTTCCCTATCTTGGCAAAATATCATAGCATCGTATCTATCTTACCAATCCATACCCAATATGATCCCGAAACCCCAAAAATAAAAAACATACAGACTGCTTGTAAACTTATGACATAACAAATCAAGTTCTAACTGGTCACATCTCATCCCCACAGTTGCATACCCTCCTATCAAATTCGCAACCCTTAAGGAAGTAATAAGGTATGAGGGTTCTAAACATAACTTATCTACCAAACACTGAGATATAAATGGACGCGATGCAACGATATAAAGTAGTACCCTAACTGGTATATTATGAATCAAAAGCGTATCTTCCATCACAGTCTTTCCCTTCTCAACAACGGTTGGTTTAGAAGATGATGGTTCCAAGGCAAAAACTTTTCTCTTGTCTGCTCTAACCGGTTCTGGACACTGTTTCTTATAATGCCCAATCTGATCATAGTTGAAGCACTTCACTCCTTTCTTATCTATAACCTTTTTCCCTCTTCCAGTTCGACATTCATGAGCAAAGTGTCCTTTCTTGTCGCACCTGTAGCAAACTACATCGACCTTCCGTTTCTTGGTAGCTCCTCCTTTCTGAGCTCCTTTCTTCTTAAAGAATTTCCTTCTTCTTGCCCTGAGAATCCTGGGTTTCAACCTACTTCTCATATTCAAAAGTAGAGAGCATCTCTTCATTCCTGATTGCCATCTCCACTAAACTGCACATGGATCACAGAGATGTAGCATAGTCGCCCTAGCAATCTCAGGCTTCAACCCTCTAATAAACTTCTCATTTCTTTTGATGATAGTGTCAATGGTAACATATCTATATCTGGATAACTCATCAAACTTTGTAGCATACTCAATCATCGACATCTCACCATGCACTAAGTCTATGAACTTTCTTAGCAATAATGAATTGGCAACTTCAGACTAGAACCACTCTTTGAATCTCCTTCGAAGCTCTGCCCAAGTCAACTCTTCCTCGTGAACTCCCACGGTAATATCATTCCACCAATAAAGTGCTTCTCCCTGCAATTGTCTAGAAGCAAGTCTCCTCTTCTGCTCATCATCTAATCCCAAGTCAGCGAAAATTCTTTCAAAGTGCAATAACCAGTTTCCAACTTCAACAACATCCACTGTTCCCAAACACAGCTTCCCACCAAGATTGGTGTAATCCCTACTCAACTTAGCCTAGTTATTTGCCAACTGGGGCCACGGGATTAGCTCCTCCAACATTCATGGCATTTACCCTACCTACTTATGCAGCTGCTTTAGCTTACATCAGATTGACGAATAACTGATACATCATCCCCATATCTACTGGCGGGATTCCAGCACCTACATTGGCATTTGCGTTTGGATTAGCATTTTCCAGTCGACCCGGATTCCTCCTAGCGTTTGGACAAGCCTTTCCATCAGTTGTGGAGCTTCCTCCACCTAGATTTCCTCTTCCGTTTCCTGCCCCCATATCTTCCTTTCTCGTATATCAGCATATGAGCTTTAGTAAGATACAAAAGAATGGTTTAAGATAGAGGGGAATATGTACTTATATACATACATAAATACACACACGCGCGCGCGCGCACACACACACACACACACACACATATATATATATATATAACAAATGCAAGTACGTTACTATAGCGTTAACCCAAACCCCGGTCTCATTTGCTGATTAATTGGGTTATGTTTTGGAAATCTTTTAGGTTCAAATTTCTTTTAAATTTACATAAACCTATGCTCTGATACCAATTTGTAACATCCTCCATTTGGAAGCCCAAAACTAACCACTATAGATCTGCGGTCATCTATATTTATTATTTTTCGGTGACCAAATGTGGTAATGTTAGAAACATTGATATACATAAACACATGGATTTGAAAAATTTTAAACTCGATTTTAAAATAAATTTCTCATTCCATTTCAAATCACATTTCAGATTCATTACATAATCCTAATTCGTAAACCACATTCAGAGAACTATAATTATCACATATTACGCCAAGAGCGACATATGAAGATGCCCCATTGGTTGATTAGAGTCTAAATATTGGCACTAAACAACTTTTCAGTTACATCCAATTACACAACGAAATCAAACAGAAAGAACTCCTAATAGCTAGCTCGCCTCTCGCACGTCTCCAGAAGCTTATTTATCAAAAGGTGAACCTGAAAACCTTAACTTTCAAACTACTCAAAATCAATTGAGCATCCGAGAGTTTAAGGGGAAAACATAAAATTCGAGTCAGACAAAAAGTCTGTGTGAATAATAACTTAACATCTTGTACCATATAAATATCTAGCAAGACCACACCGCTTAGCGGAACGGGTTACCTCCTCAATAGTATCTTAACCCAATTTATAATAACCATATAATGTGCACCTACATCAAGAATGGTTAAGACATAACATAATAAAATGTATCATGATGATATGCAAACATGCAATATGCTCTAGGCTTCCCATTCCCATTCACCTGACTATCTTTCTCAAGTTATAGTTTCTAGGGTCACTATTAATCTATTAGTTTTCATGGGCTGACTAATAACCTGTTCAATTCTTTATGGGTTTCATATCCACTTTTATAGTTTTCATGGGATCACTATGAACATATTGGTTTCTACCAATACAATTTTCCAATCATAGTTTTCATGGGTTCACTATGAACCTATTGGTTTCTACCAATAACATCTCTTATGTCATAGTTTTCATGGGCTGTCTATGAACCAATTGATCTCTTTCAATAACTTATTCCAAACATAGTTTTCATAGGATCACTAAGAACCTATTGGCCCCTTCCAATAACAATTTCCATAACATAGTTTTATGAGCTCACTAAGAACCTATCTAAACAATAATCCTTTGATCAGTCTTGAGCATCCTATATTCTAGTCTGTCTGACCTCCTGGATGCAATTCTACTCACACAGGAGTTAAATTCAAAGTTATTGGATCAACCCAGTCTATTATTCCGCCCTAAACACCCCAAAATGCAATTATGGGTTAAAAGTGAAGTGAATATGATTACATAAGCATATATGATAACTGATCAAACAACACAACAATATAAACATCCGTGGTATGATTCCTTTTATCATTTTCTAATGAAATATGGTTAATACCCTTAACCCACTATCTTTAGCAAGCAAAGCTTCCTCTAAAATTCCAAAGTTAAATGCCATTCCAAAACTCTTTTACATTGCCATGTATTTACTTTATAAATGAGATTGGGTTCTCTAATTTGAAAACTAAGGCTTTCGACTATATCCTTCGGATCCTTGTGACATCATGAGTTACCCTACGTCACTCTCCTTTTCGACTTCGTTGAGCAACCAAGCCCTCTGTCCCCTTCCATTTAACTAATGGGTAAGAAGCAACCGGCTACGCCCCTTTCGCCACTCTACTGTAGCGGCAGGAACATTCAAATTCATTGCTTAAAATTTTAGACATCCTTTTTGAAACCACCGACCATACCTTTCAAACACTTGGAAACAATCCTTTCGAAACACTCAAAAACATACCTTTCGAAAGCATTGGGGTTCAAGTAAGAATTTATGGAAGCATAGCTTAGAAACCAACTAAAAGTATCACTTTTGAAATCATTGATTGAAAACAAAACAAACTTCAAGGTATAAATGGGAATACATTCGAAAGCTACCCTTTCGAAAACCACTACCTCCGAAACTATTTGCAAAGTGGCTAAATCAATCCTTTCGAAAACATTGGGGAGGTGGTTTCAATGGTAGAAGAGGGGTATCGGTTCGAAACCTACCTTCTGTACTCATTGACTTAAGGGTTATAAAAGCGGCTTCTAACTAAAGTAGTATTGGTGCGGTAGCATGGGTATCGAAGGGGTTCAAAAGTGGGAACCCTTTCGAAAGCTACTTTTAGAACAAGAGCGGGTCGATGGGTTCAAAAGAAAATAAAAGTGGCTTCAACCCTTTCGCAAGCATGCCTTCGCCGCCATTCTTTCTTTCCGCCTTTCTCCAATACACTATGTACCAAACGCTTGAAACCATGTGCATTGGTTTCGAATGGACGCACAAGTTATAAATGGGGGTATGGTGGTGAAAGTAAGCATGATAAGTGGCGAAGTTGTAATTCGCTATAAAACTGATTTTATGCTTTTTAAAGTAATTTCTTTTTACCCAACCCCCTATTTTTTCAATTTTCTATTGGATAACAAAACATTTATAAAATTCTTTTTATAATTTACTACAGCATGTAATTCCTAAATGCTCCAATATTTAGTTACAATTTATTAACTAACCCCTTGTATTCAATTAATCATTAAATACTATTCTTTCTAATTAAATCGTAAACTCACCCAAATCTCTTGAGAAGAACCTTAGGAATTCACATAAAGTCCAAAATTATAATATCTTTATCATATAAAATTTCTGCCCGATAATAATTAATTTATTCCTTAAATTAATTAAAACCCGAAACAACCATTACTTTCCCTCAAAAATTCATAATAAATTATCCATAGCTTGGAATATTATGAAAATTTAAACCCATCTCCAAAATAATGTTTTACATAACATATTAAAAAATCATGGCATTTGGAAATAATTTTGGACGATTTTAGCACTAAAACCAAACTACATTATTCCCACAAAATACTTATTTTAATTATAACATGGCATTTCAATCAAAACATATCATCATTCATCCAATCATACAATTTTAAACCTCAAACCCGAATTAAAACATTCAAGATGACTTATATGAGATGGTTTAGATCATTATTCATCTTGTTTGGATAAGGAATTTGAGATTTGTTCTTGTTTTAATCTTCCTAGCTTGAATCTTAGCCTCTAAATGAATTCTGTGCTCCTCTTCTTCTTAGGGTTATGGTCGGCCTTCAAATCTCTTAGCTTATATTTTTGGTTTAAGAAAATGTGAATGAGAATGAGGTAAGGGGTTTAGGGGTTATGGTATACGGCTATTCCCATTTTTCCCTTGCCTTATTCTCTTAAATTTCTAATTTATAAATCACACTTATAATTTCATTTGTTAAGGCACAAACCTAATTTGTTTTCAAATCTCAATTCCCTTATCACTCTGACTTCTACATTTTTCTATTTAATTTATCTAATTAAATCTTCTTAATAATGTTATTTAAAATTAGGGGTGTTACAGGCTCCGTTCCATAAAAAAATTCGTCCTTGAAATTCAACAAAGACTATATACTAAGCATAGCAATCATTTGTAACATCTCTTAACTACCATACTAGCCTACCTAACTAGCAAATAGTCTACCCTTATAGTAGATCAGGATAAATATCTCTAATCCTGTCTTTTTTCTTCTAAGTACAGTCCTTCTCGTTGTCGCTCCACTGAACTTTAACCAACTTGACTGTCTTGTTTCTTAACCTCTTCTCATCTCTCGTTACAACTCGAACTGGTTGCCTAAAAAAAGTCAGATCTGGTTCTACTATTAAGTCTTCCAATGCAGTCGGAGCGATAGTAGTCTTTGGATCATGCACATACTTACGAAGATGAGACACATGAAACACATTATGGACACCTGCCCAACTGATCGACAACTCTACTCTGTATGCGTGCTTTCCGATCCTCTCTATAACTGGGAACAGTCCAACTATGACCCATATACTTTCATTTCCTCTATTAGACCTTGCCAATCTATCTATAAAATCCATGGATATCGAGTCCCATTTCCAAACTGGTATCTCTAAGGGTTGAGGCAACTCACTCGACTTATGATGTTTGGCCTTTACTTGTTGACAGTCTACACACCGCTTTACCCACAAGCCAACATACCTCTTCATACCTTCCCAATAGAAACTCCTCTTCATATCTTGATACATCTTGGCCTCCCCAGCATGAATCATAAATTTTGATCGATGACATTCTCTAAGGACCTCCTTTCTTAGGTTTTCTACATTCCGGACACACAATCGTCCCTTCTTTCTCAACCTCCCTCTCTTGTCAAGACTAAAATCCTTCAGGTCATCAATCTCGGTTCCGGCCTCTAGCCTTCTAATCTTCTCAGCTAACACTGGGTCACCCTTTTGCTTAGATGCAATCCTTTCGACCAATCTCCATTGAACTTCCAAGCAGGATAACATGGCAGTGCTCTAACTAGAACTAGCAGACGATCTTAACTGCACACTACAAGTAGTCAAAGCCTCTAGGTCCTTCAACTCTGCTAACATAGCTAACACCACATTCTGATTTTTTCTGCAAAGAGCATCCGCTACTTTATTTCCTTTCCCAGGCGTATACTCTATACCAAAATCATATGTTGCTAAAACCTCCAGCCACCTCTGATGTCTCATATTTAACTCCTTCTGGGAGAATAAGTACATTAAGGACTTGTGGTCTGTGTATAACTCAAATCTCTCCCCTAAGAGGTAATGTCTCCATAATTTCAATGAAAAGATCACTGCTGCTAACTCTAGATTATGAGTAGGATATCTCACTTTATGTGGTCTAAGCTGTCGTGACGCGTAGGCAATAACTTTACCTTTCTGCATCAATACAGCTCCTAATCTGGTCCTACATGCATTTGTATACACCACTAATCCCTGATTCCCATTTGGAACTACTAACATAGGCGCACTGATCAACAAGTACTTTAACTTAAGGATGCTTCCTCACATTTGTCAGACCATATAAACTTCACGTCCTTCCTAGTCAGCTTAGTCAAAGGCGTTGCTATCCGCGAGAAATTCTTAATAAACCTCCGGTAGTAACCAGCAAGCCCAGGAAAACTTCTGATCTCAGTCACCATCTCTGGTCTCTTCCAGTTGTTAATAGCTTCGATCTTATCCGGATCAATTGAAAAACCATTCTCTGAAATCATATGACCAAGAAACTTAACTTCATTCTTCCAGAAACGACACTTTGAAAACTTCTCTTTCAGTTGATGCTACATCAGCGTCTCAAGCACCACTCTAAGACGAACTTCATGCTCGCTTTCATCTTTAGAGTATATTAAGATGTCATCTATGAATACTAATACAAACCTATCCAAGTGCTCTCGGAAAACCCGGTTCACCTAATCCATGAATAAAGCTAGCGCATTCGTTAACCCGAATGGCATCACTAACCACTCATACGAACCACATCTAGTCTAAAATATCATCAACGGAATACCGTTCCCTGCCACTCTTAGCTGATGGGATTGCCAAATCAAATTGGGAAAATACCCTGGCTCCACTTAATTGATCAAATAAATCATCGATTCTAGGCAAAGGATACCTATTCTTGATGGTCTTCTCATTCAACTTACGATAGTCGATACACATCCTTAACGACCCATCCAGTTTCTTCACAAACACTGTGGCCGCTCCCCAAGGCGAACTGCTTGGTCTAATGAAATTATTTCCTTCTAAATCCACTTGTTGCACCTTCAATTCCTTCATCTCGATAGGTGTCATCCTGCTAGGTGGTCTACTTATAGGTTCTACTCTTGGCACAAGATCTATTCAAAACTCAATGGCTCACTTCGGTGGTAGCCCTGTGACTGGCTCAAAAACATCTGTAAGCTCTTTTGCTACCAGCACCTGATTCAACACTTCTTCTACTTCCATAGCCCCCAAAAGTGCGCAAGCACTCGGATCTGAATTCTCCACTAAGTATATAATTCAATTATGACTATTAGGGTACCTTAGCGATATTTATCTATCTTGGCAAAATATCCTAGCATCATATCTATCTAACCAATCCATAGCCAATATGATCCCGAAACCTCGGAAATAAAAAACATACAGACTGCATGCAAACTTATGACCTAACAAATCAAGTTCTAACCGATCACATCTCATACCTAGAGTTGCATACCCTCCTATCGGATTCGAAACCATTAAGAAAGTAATAAGGAATGAGGGTTCTAAACATAAATATAAATGAATGTGATGCACCGATATCAAATAGTAACCTAACTGGTATACTATGAATCAAAAGCTTATCTTCCATCACTGTCTTTCCCTTCTCAACAGCGGTTGGTCTAGAAGATGATGGTTCCAAGGCAAAATCTTTTCCCTTGTCTGCTCTAACCAGTTCTGAACACTGATTCTTATAATGCCCGATCTGGTCACAATTGAAGCACTTCACCCCTATCTTATCCGCAACCTTCTTCCCTCTTTCAATTCGACATTCATAAGAAAAATGTGCTTTCTTGTCGCACTTGTAAAAAACTACATCGACCTTCCCTTCTTGGTAGCTCCTCTTTTCCGAGCTCCTTTCTTCTTAATGAATTTCCTCTTCTTGCGCTGAGAATCCTGCTTCTCTTTCCTAAAAGTAGAGAGCATCTCTTCATTCTTGATTGCCATCTCCACTACAACTGTACTTAGATCACGGAGATGTTGCATAGTCGCCCTAGCAATCTTAGGCTTTAACCCTCTAATAAACTTCTCATTGTGTCAATGGTAGTATATCTGTATCTAGACAACTCATCAAACTTCGTAGCATACTCAATCACCGACATCTCACCTTGCACTAAGTCCATGAACTTTCTCAACAATATTGACTTGGCAACTTCAGACAAGAACTTTTCTTCGAATCTCCTTCGAAACACTGCCTAAGTCAACTCTTCCTCGGGAACTCCCACGGTAATACATTCCACCAATAAAGTGTTTCTCCCTGCAACTGTCTAGAAGCAAGTCTCCTCTTCTGCTCATCATCTAATCCCAAGTCAGCGAAAATCCTTACATAGTGCAATAACTAGTTTTCTACTTCAATAGAATCCTCTTTTACCAAAAACGGCTTCCCACCAAGACTGGTGTAATCCCTGCTCAGCTTGGCATAGTTATTGCCAACTGGGGCCATGGGATTAGCTCCTCCAACATTCATGGAATTTCCCCCAGCTACTCCTACTGCTGCTCCTGCTTGCATCAAATTAACGAACTGATACATCATCTCCATATCTACTGGCGTGGTTCCAGCATCTACATTGGCATTTGCGTTTGGATTAGCATTTGCTTGTCGACCCGGATTCCTCCTAGTGTTGGGTCGAGCATTTCCATTAGTTGTGGTGCTTCCTCCACCTAGATTTCTTTTTCTGTTTCATGCCTCCATATCTTCCTTTCTCGTATATCTGCATACGTGCCTTATAAGATACAAAAGAACGGTCTAAGGGAGAGGGGAATACATATTTATAGAAATATATATAACAAATGCGAGTACGTTACTATAGTGTTAACCCAAACCCCAGTCCTATTTTCTGATTCATCGGGTTATGTTTTGAAAATCTTTTAGGTTCAAATTTCTTTTAAATTTACGTAAACCTATGCTCTGATAACAACTTGTAACATCCCCTATTTGGAGGTCCAAAACTAACCACTATAGATACTGCAGTCATCTATAGTTATTATTTTTCGGCGACCAAACGCAGCAATGTTAGAAACATTGGTATACAAGAAACACATGATTATAAAAAATTTTAAACTCGATTTTAAAACAGATTACTCATTCCTTTTCAAATCGCATTTCAGATTCATTACATAATCCCAATTCGTAAACTAAGTTCAAAGAAACATAATTATTACATATTACCTTAAGAGTGACATATGAAGATGCCCCATTGATTGATCAGAATCTAAATATAGGCACTAAACAACTTTGCCATTACATCCAATTACACAGTGGAATCTAATAGAAAGAACTCCTAATAGCTATCTTGCCTCTTACATGTCTCCGGAAGCTTATTCGTCTAAAGGAGAGCCTGAAAACCTCAACTCTCAAACCACTCAAAATCAATTGGGCAGCCGAGAGTTTAAGGGGAAAACATAAACTTCGAGTTAGAAAAAAAGTCTAGTGTGAATGATAAACTACGATCTCGTACCATATAGATATCTAGTGAGACCACGCCGCTTAGCGGAACGAGTTTCCCCTCACTAGTATCTTAACCCAATTTATAATAACCATATACTGTGCACATACATCCACAATTGTTAAGACATAACATAATAAAATGTATCATGATGATATGCGAACATGCAATGTGCTCTGGGCTTCCCATCCCCATTCACCTGACTATTTGTCTCAAATTATAGTTTCTAGGGTCACTATTAACCTTAGTTTTCATGGGCTAACTAATAACATGTTCAATTCTTTATGGGTTTAATATCCACTTTCATAGTTTTCATGGGATTACTATGAACCTATTGGTTTCTACCGATATTATTTTCCAATCATAGTTTTTATGGGATCACTGTGAACCTATTAATTTCTACAAATAACATCTTTAATGTCATAGTTTTATGGGCTGTCTATGAACCTATTGATCTCTTTTAGTAACTTATTCCAGACATAGTTTTAATGGGACCATTAAGAACCTATTGGCCCCTACCAATAACAATTTCCATAACATAGTTTTTATAGGATCACTAAGAACCTGTCTAAACCAAAAATCCTTTTACTAGTCTTGGGCATCCTATATTCTGGTCTGTTTGACCTCCTGGATGCAATTATACTCACACATGAGTAAAATTCAATGTATATTTACTACTAGGTCAACATAGCCTGTTATTCTACCCTTAACACCCCAAAATGCAGTTATGGGTTAAAAATGAAGTGAATATGATTACACAAGCATACATGATAACTGATCAAATAACACAACAATGTAAACATCCATGGTATAATTCCTTGTAATATTTTCTAATGAAATATGGTTAATACCCTTAACCCACTATCTTTAGCAAGCAAAGCTTCCTCTAAAATTTCAAAGTTAGATGCCATTTCAAAACTCTCTTACATTGCCACGTGTTTATTTTAAAAATGAGATTGGGTTCTCTAATTTGAAAACTAAGGCTTTCGACTATATCCTTCGGATCATTGTGACATCATGAGTTTCCCTCCGTTGCTCTCCCTTTCGACTTCGAAGAGGAACCAAGACCTCCATCCCCTTCCATTTAACTAATGGGTTAGAAGCAAGCGGCTATGCCCCTTTTACCACTCTACTCTAGCGGCAGGACCTTTCAATGCTTAAAATTTTAGACATCCACTTTCGAAACCATCCAGCATACCTTTCGAATACTTGGAAACATTCCTTTCGAAACACTCAAAAACATACCTTTTGAAAGCATTGAGGTTCAAGTAAGAATTTATGGAAGAATAGCTAAGAAATCAACTAAAATTATCACTTTCGAAACCATTGATTGGAAACAAAACAAACTTCTAAGTATAAAAGGGAACACATTCGAAAGCTACCATTTCGAAAACCACTGCCTCCGAAACTATTTGCAAAGTGGCTAAATCAATCCTTTCGAAAACATTGCGGGAGGCAGCTTCAATGGTAGCGGAGGGGTATTGGTTTGAAACCTACCTTCCACACTCATTGACCTAAGGGTTATAAAAGCGACTTCTAACTAAGGTAGAAATATTGGTGTGGCAGTATGGGTATCGAAGGGTTTCAAAAGTGGCAGCCTTACGAAAGCTTACTTTTAGAACAAGAGCGGGTCAATGGGTTCGAAAGCAAATAAAAGCGGCTTTAACCCTTTTGCAAGCATGCCTTCGACGCCATTCTTTCCTTCGACCTTTCTCCAATACACTACGTACCAAATGCTTGATACCATGTGCATTGGTTTCAAATGGATGCGAAAGGTTATAAATGGGAGTATGGTGGCGAAAGCAAGCAGTGGCGAAGTTGTAATTCACTATAAAACTGATTTTATGCTTTTTAAAGTAATTTCTTTTTACCCAACCCCTTATTTTGTCAATTTTCTATTGGATAACAAAACCTTTATAAAACTCTTTTCAGAATTTACTGCCGCATGTGATTCCCAATGCTCCAATATTTATTTAAATTTTATTAACTAACCCCATGTATTTAATTATCCATTAAATACTAATATTTCTAATTAAATCCAAAACTCACCCAAATCTTTTGAGAAGAACCTCAGGAATTCACATAAATTCCAAAATGATAAGATCGTTATCGTTTAAAATTTTCTGCCGGATAATAACTAATTTATTCCTTAAATTAATTAAAACCCGAAATAACCATTTCTTTCCCTCGAAAATTCATAATAAATTATGCATAGCTTGGAATATTATGAAAATTTAAAACCATCTCCAAAATAATGTTTTACATAACATATTCTAAAATCATTGCATTTGGAAATCATTTTGCATGATTTTAGCCTTAAAACCGAACTACATTATTCCCACAAAATCCTTTTTTAAACTATAACATGGCATTTAAATCAAAACATATCATCATTCTTCCAATCATACATTTTTAAACCTCAAACCCGAATTAAAACATTCAAGATGACTTATATGAGATGGTTTAGGTGATTATTCACCTTGTTTGGATAAGGAACTTGAGATTTGTTCTTGCTTTAATCTTCCTAGCTAGAATCTTAGCCTCTAAATGGATTTTGTGCTCCTCGTCTTCTTAGGGTTATGACCGGCCTTCAACTCTCTTTGCTTATATTTCTAGTTTATGAAAATGTGAATGAGAATGAGGTAAGTGGTTTAAGGGTTATGGTATACGGCTATTCCCATTTTGCTCTTGCCTTATTCTATTAAATTTCTAATTTATAAATCACACTTATAATTTTATTAGTTAAGGCATGACCCCAATTAGTTTCCGAATCTCATTTCCCTTATCACTCTAACCTCTACATTATTCTATTTAATTTATCTAATTAAATCTCTCGAATAATGTTATTTAAAATTAGGGTGTTACAAAAAGGCGAATACCCAAAGGTCGGAGTTGAATTATCCAATCGACCCCTATGTGGTCCTACTTCTTGGTCCTGATTTTGGACTGTGAAGTTTGGTACTGTTATCCACATGCTTAAGAGTTTGGGATAGAATTATCCGATCAATACTGCAAGGTGGGGCAGAATTATCCAATCGGCCTTGGAAGATTAGGTCGAATTATCCGATCGACCAAGCAAAATAGGGTCGAATTATCCAATCCGACCATGTGTGGTCATTCCTTCTTGACTTCACCATCTTCGGGCAATGGTAAATTCCTAATGGTCGAGGTCGATTTATCCGATTAACCCTTGAGTAGTTATTCCTTCTTGACGTTGCCTAACTCTGACCAATGACAAATTCCTTAAGGTCGGAGTCGAATTATCCGATTGATCCCTGAGTGTTTATTCCTTCTTGACATTGCCTAACTCTAAGCAATGTCAAATTCTTGAAGGTTTGAGTTGAAATATTCTGATCGACCCCTAAGTGGTTATTCCTTCTTGACATCGCCTAACTCTGAGCAATGACAAATTCTTGAAGGATGGGGTCAAATTATCGATTGACCCCTGAGTGATTATTCCTTCTTGATGTTGCCTAACTCTAGGCAATGGCATATTCTTGATGGTTGCGGTCGAATTATACGATTGACCCCTGAGAGGTTATTCCTTCTTGATGTTGCCTAACTCCAGGCGACGACAAATTCCTAATGGTCAGAGTCGAATTATCTGATCGACCCTTAGAACTACACTCCCCAGCCATGATCCCAGGCCAAAGTAGTTTATGTTTGAAGGACGGGGTCGAATTATCCGATCAACCCTTGAAAATATACTCCCAGACCATGATCCCAGGCCAGAGGACCTCGTGTTGGGAGGACGTGGTCGAATTATCCGATCGACCCCTGAAACTATACTCCCCGACCATCATCCCAGGCTAAAGAAACATGTTTTTGACCATACTACTAATTGTATAGTGTAGGAATTTTATTTACAAGAGCATGGTTCCATCGGTTCGAAAAGCTAATTCATATATATGAATGGAAAACATGGTAAGTCCTGCCTTATTGCATTGCTTCCAGGATCGTTGGTGGCTAATTTGTGAAAACAAACTAAGATAAGCTAAGTGTAGTAGTACCGCAGCAAATCGTTGTTCCATGTGCATGGGATTGGGATTCCATCAACAGTTGCAAGCTTGGTGCTGAAGTGTAGTGCTACTCTTTTCTAGTGAGCAAACACCCTCAATTCTGCTTCCTCTCTTTTTTCATAAACTAAATCGAGGGACTCAAGCAAGAGTTTCTCGTTCACCTTGGATCATAAAACCTTTTACAATGAGAAGGGACTTCAAGTTCTATTAGTATCATCGCTTCCGATACATAAGCTAAAGCGAATGGTGTATGCTTAGTCGTAGACTTGTGGGTCATCCTATAAGCCAATAATGCAAATGGAAACCCATCGACCTAGTTGCCTTTGACTCCACTTAACCATTTCTTCAAGGTAGACTTGAGATTTTATTCACTGCCTCCACTTATCCGTTTGACTGTGGATGTGCTTCTACTGATAAGTTCTCCTCGATCCTATACTAGTTCCATAAATTCTTAAACTTGGCACTTTTGAACCAAGTTCCATTGTCCATGATAATCTTCTATGGTATTCCAAACATCCAAATGATGTCTTTCATTATGAAGTTAATCACTGTTAACCCAAAAAATGGATCAACACCCTGGATCGAGTGTGAAAGTACTAGTGCAGATAATCAGCAACACAAATCTCAGATAAACAACAAATAAAAAGTAGAGGTAAGAAAAGAGACACAGAATTTTTATAGTGGTTCGGCTAACTCTGGCCTACGTCCACTTTAATCAATCTGTATTATGATTATACTAGTTGAATCTCTTTGGATATCAACTAGTTAGTCCTTATATATAAGTTATAATGAGTAGGATAAGTCACAAGTACAAGGGTTGACTGGAAAACCACAGTAACCCCTTTGATGACTGTTGTGAGGGAGAATAAAGTTAAAGAAGTGAAGGAATTCCAGTAGAGTAATGGCGGCTCTCTCTCCGAAAAATATCCATCTGTAGTTGCAGGTAGGTGAACATTTATAGGGGAATTTAGTGAGTATTGGGCCAGAAGTCCAAGTGCAGAAGAGTCTAGTTGTTATGCCAAGTCATCACCGAAAATCTCAAATCAATCTGAGTCATTTCTATGGATCACTAGCTATCCATAGGGGATCGATCGCTAGCTATCCATCAACTTAGCATATTTTTCAACCAGAAGCCTTTACCTAGTGCTACGAAGGAGCTTCGAAAGTTTAAGGACGATTCGACCTATCTTGATGGATCGCTAGCTATCCATAGGGAATGGATCGCTAGCTATTCATCCACTTAGCATATTTTTGAGTGATCTAAGTTTGGTTGTCTTCCTATCTTCTATTTAAATGCCTTGTATAAATATCAAGTTGTTTAGAGTTTATTTGATCATCCGTCTTCATGGGTCATCTAGTCCAGAAGAATCATTCATTACTCACTCAATACTTAACCAAATCACACAAAACTTCACACATGCAATGCAGATGAGTAGGAGAACATCCTTTACGGATCATAGATCATGGGGCCTACTCCTTATGGGTTGGACTCGATGGATCAAACCGGCCCAAATCGGAGAATAATCATCCATAACTCACTCAAAACTTAACGAAACAAGATGAAACTTTGCAGTCTAGGGTGTGTGGGACCTACTCTATAAATTTCAGGTTGTGGGGCCCAACCTACATGGATCATTAGTGATCCATCTAGTTAGATCGCTATTAATCCATCAAATAACCTCCAAATGATCCCTATTTTTCTGTGAACCTTCTCTTATGTCTTCTAAGTGTTCTCCCAAAATTTCAAGTCAATCCGACTTTGTATGAGTTCCTTAGTTCCATTTTAAGTTAGCTGCTTTGGTCAAAAAGTGGGTAAAACATTCACCCCCCAAAGTACGCCTTTTGAATGAAAGATGTGCTTTGATTAAGAACAAGTTCCTATCTCTAGTCTTTGATAGTTTAGGTTTCCAGCTGCTTCAGCCTTGGTGAATCATCCGGTTTCTTTGGATTCTCTTGCTAATCACAAGTCGTTCCGAACCTGTTATAGCCTAAGAGTCTAGGCTCTGCCTAAGTGTAATATATACATCACAATCATTCTGATTTCATTCAGAGTTATTACATCACATATCCCTAATTAAATCACATGTTTCCAATTACATCATGTATCTCCAATTACATCTCACATCTTCAATTACATCACATATATCTAATTGTCCCATGTTCATTCGGGATTTACATCATTATCATTTTGCTTCTCATTCAGAGTTGTCACAACATATATCAAAATCACATTATATATCAAAATCACATCATATATCAGAATCACATCATATATCGAAATCATTCTGTGTTTATCCAAGATTTATCAATTTTATTCTGTTTATAAGGCATTCAAATCCTTTTATTAAATCAACTCTATTTTAAGGCTCGATCTCTCCTGATCGTTTAAGTTTAATGCATGATCTCTCTGGATCATTTAATGTTTAGTTTAATGCGCGATCTCTCCAAATCGTTTAATGTTTTAAGTTAAGGGGAAGATCTCTCCGGATCGTTTGTTTGTTAAGTTATGGGGGATTAAGTAAGCCCATCCGCTCACTCTCCAATGTGGGGACTTACTTCTTGCACTCTGATCTCATATCTCCGGTGGGACTTTATGGTATTCAATATCGTAAAAGTCCATCCAAGGAGACTTGCACCTTGCACTCCGATCCCATGTCGGAACTGTAAGGCGATCAATATCGTACAAGTCCATCCACTCTCTTTTCCGGCAAGGGGACTTGCACCTTGCACTCCAGTCCCATGTCGGGACTCTAAAAGGCGATCAATATCAGTCATCACTCTCCAGTGGAAATCAAAATTCAAGTACAAACCAAAGCAAACAAGTAGAATCAAACAAGAAAGAATCAAAACAAGTAGAAATCAAAACGAGTGGAAATTAAAACAAGTAGAAATTAAAACAAGTAGAAACTAAAGCAAGCGGAAACCAAAACAAGTAGAAATGAAAACAAGTGGAAATCAATACAAGCAGAAATCAAAACAAGTAGAAATCCTAAATTTTCATTACAGACATCCAACTCAGAGCGTGACTAGAGACTGATCTGGGTCTCATACACATATAAGCAGTCCGAGGTTGTTGAAGGCAGAAAAAGAAGAAGGCAGAGAGTAAGGGACGAACATGTCCCCTGTTCCACCTGTGGGATTCTGGTTTCAGCTTATGTAGTCATGTATTCGTACTCTGATTCGCTACTCTATCTCCAACGTCATCCATTCTAGGCGTTAAAACTCATCCTAGATCCAAATTTATCATGCCCCTAAGTCGTGTGGGCACTATTTCAGTTTATTTTGCTCTAACTCCAAATGCTCCTGCATTGGGTCATATTGTTGATTCTAGCATTGCCCCCTAGTATCGATTGTTCTGGAGTGGACGCAGTATTCCAGCCTGTTCCAATCCAGCGCCAGCAGCTCTTGTTGTTATTTCTCAGAGTTTAATTCATATTCCCTACAGATCTAGCTATCCCTTTCTACTCCATCCTTTGGAAGTAGCTATTCATCATCTCTTGTTGCCTAGACAAGATCCCATCTTGCATCTCCTTCATCATCCTTTCCATTTCTTCTCTAATCACATTAATGGGTTGACGAGAAATTGAGGATACCTCCTGGCTACCCCCAGGCTCCGGTTGACTTGCTACAGCTCTATATCTAGTATTAGGCCTACTCATCTTCTCTAAATCTTATATTCAAACTTCAATTCTTCAGATCACATTCAAGATTCTCAGTGAAAGCACCAAAAAAACTGTTAACCCAAAAAATGGATTAACACCCTGGATCGAGTGTGAAATCACCAGTGTAGATAATCAGCAGCACAAATCTCAGATAAACAACAAATAACAAGAAGAAGCAAGAAAAGAGACACATAACTTTTATAGTGGTCCGGCTGACTCTGGCCTACATCCACTTTAATTAATCTTTATTATGATTATACTAGTTGAATCTCTCTGGATATCAACTAGTTAGTCCTTAGATCTAAGTTATAATGAGTTAGAATAAGTCACAAGTACAACGGTTGACTAGAGAACCATAGTAACTCCCTTGATGACTGTTGTCAGGGAGAAGAAAGTTGAAGAAGTGATGGAATACCAGTAGAGTAATGGTGGCTCTCTCCTCGGAAAAGATCCATCTCTAGTTGTAGGTAGGTGAGTATTTATAGGGGAATTCAGTGAGTATTGGGCCAGAAGTCCAAGTGCAGAAGAGTCTAGTTGTTATGCCGTCATCACCGAAAATCTCAAATCAATCCGATTCATTTCTAAGGATCGCTAGCTAGCTGTAGGGGATGGATCACTAACTATCCATTAACTTAGCATATTATTCAGCCAGAAGCCTTTACCTAGCGCTACGAAGGAGCTCCGAAAGTTTGAGGATGATCTGACCTATCTTGATGGATCTCTTGCTATCCATATGGATGGCTCGCTAGCTATCCATCAACTTAGCATATTTTTGAGTGACCTTAGTTTAATTGTCTTCCTATCTTCTATTTAAGTGCTTGTCCAAATATCAAGTCATTTGGAGTTCGTTTGATCATCCACCTTCATGGGTTATCCGGTCCAGAAGAATCGTCCATAACTCACCCAATACTTAACCAAATCATACAAAACTTCACATATGCAATGTAGATGAGTAGGAGAGCCTCCTCTATGGATCATAGGTCATGGGGCCCACTCCTCATGGGTCGAACCTGATGGATCAAACTGGCCCAATTCATAGAAGAGTCATCCATAACTCGCTCAAAACTTAACGAAACCAGATGAACTTTGCAAGTACTCTCTCTAGGGTGTGTGGGACCTACCGTATAAATTTCAGGCTGTAGGGCCCAACCTACATGGATCATTAGCGATCCATCTACATCAACCAACCTCCAAATTATCCCCTTTTTTCTGCGAGCCTTCTGTTATGTCTTCTAAATGTTCTCCCAAAATTTCATGTTAATTCGACTCTGTATGAGTTCTCTAGTTCATTTTAAGTTAGCTGCTTTGGTCAAAAAGCGGGTAAAACAATCATCGTTTTCATTATGATCGGGGAATGTGGCTCCGCTTCATCCCACTTCGTGAAATAATAAACTGCAACTATTGCATATTTATCTCCTCCTTTCGCCATCGGCATCACACCGATAATGTCAATTCCACAAACTTCAAATAGCCATGGGCTAACCATTTGCGTAAGCTCTATTGATGGGGCTCATGGAATTTTTGCAAATCTCCGGCAATGGTTGCACCATTTGGTATAATCGGCTACATCTCAATTAATTGTTGGCCAGAAATATCCATAGTAAAGCATCTTCCTTGCCAAAGTCTGCCCCTAAGTGGGTTCACCACAACCGCCGTCATGGATTTCCACGAGGATCTTCCTAGCCTCATCCTTGATTACACATTGAAGCAGAGGGGTAGGGAATCCACTTTTGTACAACACTTCATCTTGCATCATGAACCGAGATGCTTTTTGAAGGAGTTTCTTCCCTTCATCCGATCTCTCGGGAGAATTCCCTGAGTGGATAATCCTTGATTGGGGTTATCCGTGGCTCTACATCCTCTATAGTCTCCGGAATTCAGCCAACATCCATCTGATCAATACTTGGAGCTTTCACAACATCTACTGGAACCATACCCATCATCTGTGCTTCCCCAGAACTAGCAAGCTTAGCTAATAAGTCAGCCTTTGCATTTTCTTCTCTGGGGATATAATTTATCGTGCAATGCTCTATATTTTCCAGTAGTTCCGGTGCCTTTGCCAGGTAAGAAGCAAGTCTAGCACCCTTAGCCTGACACTCCTTCCTAACTTGACAAACCACCAGTTGGGAATCACATAATACGTGCAGTGTCCTTATCCCTAGTTCCTTTGCTATCTATCCCCGCTATCAACGCTTCATACTCAGCCTCATTGTAAGTCGTGGGGAATTCCAACTTCAATGCATAACAAATCGATCATCCTTCCAGAGTTTCGAGCACTACTCGTGCACCCGCGCTATATTCATTCGAAGCACTATCCACAAATAGCTTCTAATGAGAAACTTCATCTGCGTCGTCCTCGTCTTCACCATCACGTGCGGTAAACTCAACGATGAAATCTACCAGTGCTGGCATGTTTATTGCTCTCCTTGGATGGTAAGTAATGTCATACTAGCTCAACTCTATGTTCCACTTTAGTAGCCTTCCCGAAGTCTTGGATCAGTATAACACCTGCTTTATGGGATGAACCATCAACACTTTGATCGGATGAGCCTGGAAATACATTCGTGGCTTCCTTTATGCAATCAGCAAGCAATATGCCAGTTTCTCCAACTTTGTGTAGTTCTTTTCATCTCCTATAAATCACTTGTTGATGTAGTAGATCGACCTTTGAATTCTCACCTCCTCACATGCTAGTGCCAGACATAGTGCATCAGTAGACACCACCAAATAAACAAATAAATCCTTAATATCTAGTGGTTTGGATAAGACCGATGGTGTCTCCATGTACCTCAACAACTCTTTGAAGGCGTTCTGACAATCTCAATTCCATTCAAAGTGTTTCTTACCCTTCTTAGGGCATCGACGAAGGGTATGCATTTGTCCATTGCCTTTGAGATGAAACGACTTAAGGCAACGATCTTCACATTCAAGCTTTGTAGCTCTTTTTTCATCGTCAAGGTGGTTGCGTTCCTCAAGGCATTAGTCTTCTCCGGATTGGCCGCGATGCCCCATGCATTAATAGTAAATCCAAGAGATTTTCTTGATGCCACCTCAAAAAAATATTTCAACAGATTTAGTTTCATTCCATACTTCCATAAAACATCAAGCATCTCCGAGAGGTCATCCAAACCATTCTACGATACTCGTGAGTTCACAAGCATGTCTTATACGTGGCTCCAGCATTTTGCGATACTCTGAGAGGTCATCCAAATTGTCCACCGATTTGATTCTTGAACATAGAATTTACCAATATCTGGTACATGGCTCCAACGTTCTTCAAACCGAACAACATTATTCGATAGCAATATAACCCCAAATACATTATAAAGTCGGTATTCTCCTGATTCGGCATATGCATCAGAATGTGGTTATAACCTGGATAAGCGTTCATGAACGAGAGTAACTCATGCCTTGCTGTCCTATCTACCAGCTGGTCATTCCTGGAAAGAGGAAAGCTGTCCTTTGGGCATGCCTTATTCAAATCTGAATAGTCGATACATGTCCACCACTTTTTGTTTGATTTCTTGACCAATATGGGGTTGGATACCCATTCGGGGTAAAAAGCATCACGAATAAAGCCATTTTCCATCAGCTTATCCACTTCTTCCTTAAGCACAGCAGATCGCTTCGGACACAGACTGCGCCTTTCCTATTTCACTAGTGTGAACTTTGGATCAATATTCAGTGCTTGACATGCTATCTTCGTCGATATCCCGCACATATTCCGAATGCATCTATGCAAACACATCCAAAATCCCTCAAAGGGAATTAAACAATTCCTTCCATAAGTTAATGCCAAGATGAGATCTAATCTTTAGAACCTATGTAGGATCATCCATATCGATTGGAATGTTAATCGTCAGCTCAGTTGTTGCTGCTCGTCCTTCCCGTGACTTTTTACTAGTATCCATAGCCTTATCAAACTTGTTATGGTTCCTGAGCCAGGGTTCGGGCTTTAATTGTTGTGCTTGCTAATCTTGAATGTGGAGAGTCCCCTCCACATTCTTGCCTTTCTCCCATCGCTTTCCTTCCCTCAGCTCCATGACATAGCATTCCTTCCTACGCTCTGGCATCCTCTTACCGATCCGACCACATTTTCCATGGGAACTTCATCATTGGACACCAAGGAGCCAGTGCTATACTAAAATCTACAAGGGTCAGTTGGCCCAAAATGGCATTGTATGCCGTGTATTTATCCACAATGGAAAACTTCTGAATCTGGATTATCCTACGATTTCCCTCACCTAACTCCATAGGCAGATCGATCATCCTAATTAGTTGTTTGGCTTTGCCTGTAAATCCTTAGAACTTTGTTTTGCAAGGCATAACCTCCTTTATGTTAATCTTCATTTGATCGAACGTCCATTTGAATAGTAAGTTCACAGAACTTCCAGTATCCATCAAGAACTGACGACTACCATGGGGTCGAAAGTTGGCGCATTGACTCCATTACATCTCTATTTACGAACATGACATCATTCATTATCATATTTGCTGATTAGCCGGAGCTCCATTTTCCACGACAAAGCAATCCTCCCATGGTACATGCTTAAGCGAGCTCTCGTACCGTTCCATATCCCTCCAGATTTTCTTCATTAGATAAGGTCCTCCAGTTATGCTATTGATAACCAGCCATCCATCATTTCTCCCGGGCCCTTCACCGCTTGGTCCTGGTTGATTCCCTTTGGAAGAGGACCTTTGGGGTCTTGCGTTTTAACCACCTTCCTATGGTTCTTTAATGTACTACTGGAGCTTATTCTTCCTTATCAATTCTTCAATGAGATCCTTCAAATGTCGGCACTCGTTCATGTTGTGTCATGGGTTTCATGGAAATGACAGTACTTTCTGGAGAAACCTTTCCGTCTTAGTTGCCTCCATCCTGGGTGGTTTTTTATATCGCTCCATTCCTTGAGTATCACGGTATATGTTCTTCAATGTATCGTTCAGAGGTGTATATTTATTATGTCTTATATACCTCGTGCGCTTATTGTTTTCATTCTGCCAACTGCCAAAGCTGTGATTCCTTTTCTTCTGGTTATTTCAATTTCCAACATTAACTACTGCATTACCGGAGCTTTCTCTAGCTTTTTTAATCACCACATTGCTCTAGATAACTTCCTTCAACTGTCCGTCATTTGCCTTCCCAACTGCCTGACTTGCTTCTTCCAATCATAGAAACTGATTAGCCTTCCGGTGGAATTCCTCCAAAATCATTGGTTATTTCATCTTTAACCACTTGCCAAAGTCCATGTCCAAATGTATGCCCCGGACCGATGCCATAAATACTAGATTCTCCTTTGGATTACTCACTTCTGTAATAGTAACATTAAACCGATTCAAGAACCCTTTTAGCTAATCCTTAGATCTTTGAGATATGCTCGACATGGAAATCATGTCCTTAAGTCAAGAAACATGAAACCGGAACTGCTCCAAGAATTTCATAGCCAACACATCAAAAGTTGATATGGATCTAGGAGCGAGCCTAGTGAACCACATTGATGCAACACCTTCTAAGAAAACAAGAAACCATCTACACCAAATAATATCCATCATCCTGGCACCATCCTTGTGCCATTCATATTTGACTAAGTGCTGTTTAGGATCAGTAGTCCCATTATGTGATGGCAATGCCAGCATCGTAAACTTCATGGGATACTCTTCCCACATAATGTTTTCCATGAACTGAGTTCTGCTTGGTGCGGAACCGCACTCCTCGTTCTTTCTACCTTTACTTTCCTTAACCAACCGCTTAACCATATCTCTTATATATTCCTTACCGGTGCGGTACTTTGAAGATCGACTATCAGGGGCTACACTGAGTTTTTGGCTCTACAGACGATCTCAGTTTTCCCACTGAAGTCTAGGATCTCCAGTCTTTGGGAGAACTACTTCTCCTGCCTTTCGTCGACACCTGGTTTGTTCTATTGTAGTGGTTTGAAATCCAGCCCCATTAACTCTAACATCTAGCTCGTAATCATCACCATCGTGTTGTAGGTCATCATCCGAGTCATATGAGTCCACAACCTTAGCTCCCTATCCCTTCAGTCCTTTTGAATTCCTATCGGTACCGACCTGATTCCTGTCGATACAGAGTTGATTTCTTATGAAGGGAGCGCTTCAACTTACTCTAGTAACTCCTTCCTTCTATTTTTGTCTTTAATTTCACCTATTTTAAAGAAAAATGGATGAACTCTCTTCTTCAGATCCTGGAGGAGAAACTTTTCTCCTACTCCTCATAATCCTCTATGGTTATTGGTCAGCATTGCTATGCTAACATCCATCTTTTCCATCAAAGCTTTCTAGCTGTCAACCAACTTCTGATTCAACTCCTGCATCGTCTTATAAAACTCAATGCTAGTAACCATCTTATGTTGAGAAAATGACCCTGGCACTGCCTGGCGATTACTGACTTTCACTTGGTGACAATTTCCTTGATCACCACCAGTTATTGCGTCAAATGATCTTTCGGATCTCTTATGCGCTACCGATTTCTATCAACAAGTTTCCAAATAACTTGAAGCAAATCTTCTGGATCTTACTACTGGATCTCTCCAAATCCAAAATAGCAAGCTAGATCTAAACCTGAGAATCGAGTTTTCCTATGAAACCACCAAAATATTAACGCCAAAAAACACCCACAGGCCTGTAGAAATATTTAGATCTAATAGAAAGCATATACAAAGTGGCAAAAACAACAGGATTTTTAAAGTGATTTGGCAATCTCTGGCCTACATCCATTGTAGTTTTTATTGATTATAGATTTGAGAGAGTTTTAGAGTCACTGGTACAAGGGCTTTATTGATCTAAAGCTTAGAACAACAAATAGTAGCTTCTTTAGTGACTTTGGTGGTGGGGAGATAGGAGATGAAGAAAATTAAGTGCCAAAAAGTCCTTTTTCAATAACCATAGAGTTTGTATTTATAGGAAAATCGTCTAGCAGAATCGGTGACCTATGAAATATCAAGTCCCGATCTAGGTCTGAGGGTGTAGGAGAGGAAGGTGGGGCCCATACATCAATAAATACCTCTTGGTACCAAGTGAAACCACTCGGTATCGACTAGTTCTTGCGGTGCAAAAGCTCCCCACCTTCCTCTATTTTGCCTTCTACCTTCGATTCTTTGCGTTGCCTGCACTTTTCCTTTGAGGCTTTGTCTTTTCTGATAGTTCCTGATTTTGCTTGCTCTTCTTTGCTTTCTTTAAGAAAATCCTTAGAGTTTGTAACACTCCAAATTTTGATTAACATTATTTAGGACATTTAATTAGATAAATTAAATAAAATAATGTAAGAGGACAAGAAGATTCAGATTTGATAATTATAATATAGGTCGAGCCTTAATTAGTGAAGTTATAAGATTGATTAGAACATTAATATGAATGAGGATTCATGTGAAGGGAAAAATAGGAAATGGCTACATTTCCTTAACATACACCCTTCCATTCACATTTCCTCCCTCATATTCATTCGTACAAGAAAAATATTAAGGAAGCCTAGCCATTGTTAGGAGTTTTAAGAATAATAAAAGCTAGTAAATCAAAGAGAAATCTTAAGGAAACTAAATCAACACTCAAATCTCAAGTCACTTTATCAAGCCAAGGTGAATAATGATAACCCATCTCAAGTTTTCCTATATAATTTTGGTTTTATGATTAAACCCAAAATTTATATGTGTTATTATGCCATGATGTGAATGTTTGATGATTATATGTTTTATGATGATTTATTGGATTTATTTATGGAATCGGTTAATAGGTTTAAGTATGAGAACCTATCATATGACACCCAAGTGACTTGAAATTTTGATATGATATTAGAAACATTATTTTAGTAATGGATTTGTTATTTCACAATTTTCCAAGCAAGTATGAATATTTTGTGAATTTTCACTGTGAGGAAATTGATTTATTTCATATTATAATTATTAAAAATAATTAAATAATGTTTTTGGATCCAAAATTTTTATATGTTAAATAATATGATAAATCTGATTTATTGTGATTTTTGGGATAAATCTGATTTATTGTGATTTTTGGGGATTTTTCCCAAGTGTTTGCGAATTATTATGAATTTATTATGCTAGAAAAGCTTAACTATTATACTAAAATATTAATATGAATTATATGAATTGCAAATTATTTTAGGAATGAGAAATTTGATTTATAGCAGTTTTCTGAAAAGGATTTGGTAAAAAAGTTATTATCCAATAAGAATTTGACAAAAAATAGAGTTGGTGAAAAGATATTGCTTTTTAAAGAAATAAAATAGTTTTCACGTTAATTATGATATTGCCTTGTGCTATTAGTCAATGCCATAACCCATCTATGCCATATGCCATCACTAATCTGTAGGGAAACATTTGATGTCAACCTCATTGGTATGCAATGCTTCCACTAAGGTTGGGGCTTATACTACAATCCCGACATTGATGCCCGCGACGTTGGTAATTCCACATATGTTCTATGCTGCCTATTTTATATCACATGTTTTATTATGACATTGATAATGCCGTAATATTTATAGCGACGTCCATGATACCATATATTTTCTATACTGACACCAACTCCATAAGACAGTAATGCCGCAATAAGTATATTTCAACATAAGCTATGTTACGACATTGATGCCGCATATATAAATTTCAACATAAATTATAAAGAGTAAATGATGCCACTAGTTTCTTATGCCCCCGTGTTTTGGCCATGATGCCGCTAGTTTCTTATGCCACCGTGTTTTGGCCATGATGTCGCTAGTTTCTTAAGCCACCGTGTTTTGTCCATGATGTCGCTATAGGCTATTTTCGACACTGATTTCATATGGCACTGATGCCGCCTAACCTAAACTTCGACATTCCCATATTTCCAAGTTTTAAAGTTTTATACTATGTAAACCCATAACTATGCCGCTTATAGTCGGCAACCTATATTCATTTATGATATGCGACACAAATGGTTTTGGTCTTATGGCCTTATGCTTTATAAATCAGATGCTTTAACATGGTTTCAATATAGAAAGGGTGCGATAACCCAAATAGGCAATATCAATGCTGCACTTTATCAATATAAATGGATTTATTGTATATGGCTTCATAACCTAGGGATTTGAGGTGCGACAGCCTCTAAGTGATTTCAAAATTTATCAATGTTATTTTATAAAAGCATATACATTAGCATTATATATTTTGGAAAGTAAATGACTTTAGTTTTCCGTGTTTTATGTTTGATAGGTTAAATCAATTATAAAGATTTATGCTTTCAAGGAAATAAAAAGGGTATTTAGCCCAGAATTTTACTAAAGAGATTATTGTTTTTATCACTTTTAGATTAATTGTGATAGGATAAATTGACTCAAAGATTGGAAAACCTGATGGGACTGGTGTAGGGTCGCATCTTATACTTCAGCTGTTAGCCCCTAGCTGATATTAGTCTAAAATTCCAATGCATAGGGCTTCATCAAGGGTAAGACTAAAAGTCGGTTTACGCATAGAAAGGAATACACAAAGATGAGGTAGATTATTATTTGGCCTGCAAAACCATTAGGATCAGAGTGACCCTAGTATGTTTCGGACGGACCGTCCATTTTCCTTCTAATAGTAAGTTGAAGAATTTGATATATTTGGTAGGCCCGAGTTAGCCATATAGGTTGATAGTTACCCTGAGAAAACTATGATGTGGGATAAATAATCCATTTATTTAAACTGACCATTTATTTAAACAGAGTGGTCATGATTACCCAAGTTGCATGCATGCATATGATTGTTTATATTGTCTAGTTTAACCATTGTGGTTGCAGGTGCTTGATTGATAAAAGACATATTTTTTGAGAATACTAGTGAAGGGGAAACCCGTTCTGCTCAGTGGCGTGGTCTCACTTGATATCTATTAACCGAGATGGCACATTATTATTAGCACCAGACTTTTTGTTTGACCCGAAGTTTTAATTTTTCCTCTTAAACTCTCAGGTACTCATTTGAGTAGTTCGAGGGTAAATTTTCCAGGTTAATTAGGTTGGACGAGTAAAAGCTTTCGAAGACATGTATAAGACATATCTAGCTATGTAGGAGTTTATATATTTATTTATCCGTTGTGTTGTTATGAATTTTTTCTATATGTATGTAATGGCAGGAATTGTATATATATAGTAGGAAACTCTAATCAACCAAGGACCATCTTCATATGTCGCTCTTGGTATATTTTGTAATAATTATATTTTATTTGAACCTGGGCAACATTTGGGATTATGTGATTAATATGGAAATTTATTAATGCAATGGAAAAGTTTATCTTTAAACCATGTTTAAAAAATTTCATATTTCCGTGCTTATGATGTTAACGATACTATTAACTGATCTTATTTTATCATTGAAAATTAATACTATAGATGACTGCAGCATCCGTAGCATTTAGTTTCGGGCATCAAAATGGGGGATGATACAACTTGGTATCAGAGCAAAGGTTTATGTACAACTAAAAGAATTTTGAATTTAAAAGAGTTACGAAAACATAATCCAAATGAATCGGAAAACGAGATTAGGGTATGGGATAACGTTATAGTAACATACTTGTGTTCGCTATATATAAATATATATCTTATTTCTATTCTTCTCATCTCTCTTAGAGCATTCTTTCATATCTTACTAATGTTCGAATGCAGATTTAAGGAAAGTAAGATATGGAGGAAGGAAACGAAAGAGTTAATCTAGGTGGAGGGAGCACCACTACTAATGGAAATGTCAGGCCCAATATAAGGAGGAATATGGGTCGACATACAGTTGTTGATGTAGGTGCTGGAACAGCGCCAGTGAATATGTGAGCTATGTATCAATTCTTTATCAACATGATGCATCCAGGACCTGCAGCTGGATTAGTTGGTGGGAATGTTGGATAAGCAAATCATGAAGTTCCAGTTGTCAACAACTATGCTATTTCGAGTAGAGATTATGCAAGACTTGGAGGAAAGCCATTCATTGGAACTGAGAATGCTATCGAGGTGGAAAATTGGCTACTGCATTAAGAAAGGATTTTCGCTGATTTTGGACTAAACGATGAACAAAAAAGAAGACTGGCATCTAGGCAGTTACAAGGAGCTGCACTATACCAGTGGAATGGTGTTACTATTGGAGCGCCGGAGGAAATTCTGGCTTAGGCTGAATTTAAAAGGAGGTTCGAGGAGAGATACATGATGGAAATGGCTAAGTCAACTTTGCTTTAGATGTTTGCTGAGTTTGGTCAAGGAGACATGACTGTGTTAGAGTATGTAATAAGATTTGAGGAGTTATCCCAGTATGGGTATGCTATGGTTGAAACAGTGATTAAGAGAAAGAAAAGTTCATCCGTTGATTAAGACCAGAGCTTGCGAGGGAAACCTTGCCACATCTCAAGGATCCATTTGATGTGGTAGTGGAGATGGCACCGAGGAATGAAGAGATGTTTGCTTTCTTAGGTGGTGAAAAAGTGGTAGAAACTCAAAGTGGGCAAAATCAGAAAAGGAAGTTCTTTTAGAAGAAGGGAGCTTAGAAGGGTGGAGCTGCCAAGAAAGGAAAAGTGGACGTTGTGTGTTACAAGTGTGACAAGAAGGGACACTTTTCCAATGAGTGTTGCTCAAGAGATGGAAATAAAGTTATTAGGAGGAAGAACATCAAGTGCTTCAATTGTGACTAGATCGACCATTACAAGAATCACTGCAAGGAACCAGCTAAGGTTGAGAAAGGAAAAGTGTTTGCTTTGGAACCAACTACCTTGAGACCAACAGCAAAGGAGAAAGGAAAAGCCGTGATGGGAGAAACGCTTCTGAGTCATGACATACCTATTAGAGTACTGTTTGATATTGGTGCATTACATTCTTTTATCTCTCATTATTTTGCACATAATCTTAGTTCAGAGCCATTATACCTTGTTACTTCCTTAAGGGTTGCGAACCCGTTAGGAAAGTATGCAACTCTTGGGATGAGATGTGACCATTTAGAGTTTGAATTGTTAGGTCATATATTTTCCTACAGTTTGCATGTGTTTGATTTTGTAGGTTATGGAATTATTTGGGTATGGATTGGTTAAGCAAATATGATGCTAGGATATTTGAAAAATATCACTAAGACACACTAATAGTAACGATTAAGTTATATTCTCAGTAGAGGACTTGAATTCTGATGTTTGCACTTTATTAGGTACAATGGAGGAGGAAGATGATCTGAATCGAGTTTTTGTCGTTAGAGAGTTTGCAAATGTCTTTGAGCCAGTAACAGGACTACCGCCGAAACAAGCTATTGAGTTTCGAATAAATCTTGTACCGGGAACTGAACTCATAAGTAGACCGCCTAACAGAATGACACCTACTGAGATGAAGTTAAAAATGAGCTGGTTATGTATCTATTCGAAGGAAAGACTTTCATTAGACTAAGAAGTTCGCCATGGGGAGAGGCCCCAATGTTCATGGAGAAATCGAACTAGTCATTGCAGTTATGTATCGATTATCGTAATTTGAATGAGAAGACTATAAATAATAGATATCCTTTGCCAAAAATTGATGATTTATTTGATCAGTTGAGTGGAGCTAAAGTATTTTCTCAATTGGATTTGGCAATAGGGTTCCATCAATTAAGGTTAGCAGAGTATAGTATTCCATTGACGACGTTTCGAACAAGATATGGTTTGTACAAGTGGTTAGTAATGCCATTCGGATTGACTAATGCGCCTGCTTTTTTCGTAGATTTGATGAATCGGTCTTCCGAGAGCATTTGGATAGGTTTGTGTTAGTATTTATAGATGACATTCTGATGTATTCTAGAAATGAGCAAAACCATGAGACTCACCTTAGAATAGTGCTTGAGATGTTAAGGCAGCTTCAAAGAAATGAAGTTATCGAAGTGTCATTTTTAGAAGAAAGAAATGAAGTTTCTTGGTCATATATTCTCAGAAAAAGGGTTGTCAGTGGATCCAGCTAAGATAGAAAATATTAATAATTGGAGGAGACCTAAAACGGTGATTGAGAAAAAGAATTTTCTTAGATTAGGTTTCTATTATTAGAGATTCATCAAGGATTCCTATCATGTAGCACCACCAATGACTAACTAATAAGGAAGGATATGAAGTATGTTTGGAACGATAAATGTAAGGAGGCATTCCTGAAGCCAAAACATTTATTGACCAATGTGCCTGTGTTAGTTGTTTTAGATAGGAATCGAGATCTGGTGGTGTATAATGTTGCATGCAGAATAGAATTAGGGGTTGTGTTGATGCAAAGGGGTAAAGTGATTGCCTATACTTCTTAACAGTTTAGACCGCACGAAATTAGGTATTCGACTCACGATTTGGAGTTGGCAGCGCTAATCTTTTCTTTGAAAGTGTGGAGACACTATCTTTTGGGAGAAAGATTCGAGTTGTTCAAGGATCACAAGTCTTCATGATATTTGTTCTCTCAGAAGCAATTGAATATGAGACAACAAAGGTGGTTTCAGTTCATAGCAGCTTATGATTTTGAAACTGAGTACACACCAGGGAAAGGAAATAAAGTCATAGATGCACATAGCAGAAAACATCAGAATGCAGTGTAGGCGATGTTACAGAGTGGAAAGATTTAGAAGCACTAACTACCTGTAGTGTGCAGCCAAGATCGACTGCTAGTTCAAGTCAGTGTACTGTGATGTTATCTTGCTTGGAAATTTGACAAGTGTTGATCGAGAAGGTTGCTTCTAAGCAAAGAGACGGTCCATTATTAACTAAACAAATTAGAAGATTGGAACGTGGAACAAGATTGATGATTTTAAGGATTTTTATCTTTATCAAAATGGATGGTTGAGAAAGAAGGGATGATTGTGTGTTCCAGATGTTGGAGACTAAGGAAAGAAGTTCTTAGGGAGTGTCAACGATCAAAATTTACCATTCATCCTAGAGGGGCTAATATATCAGGATACAAAAATGTGTTTCTTTTGGGAAGGTGTGAAAAGGGATATAGGCTTATGGATAAAGCAATGCTTAAACTGCCAGCAAGTAAAAAGCGAGCATTAAAAGCCAAGTGGATTGCTTCGGCCTTTAGATATACCAATGTGGAAATGGGATTCTACATCTACGCATTTCATCGACAGATTGCTAAGGTTGAGTAGGAGAAATGAAAGTATTTGGGTTATAGTGGATAGATTGACCAAGAGTGCATATTTCTTTCCCGTTAAGTCGACAAGGATGACATTCGTTTTGGCTAAGTTATTTATGAAGAATATTTTTCGACTGCATGGGATTCCTAGTAGTATAGAAAGTGATAGAGAGTCTTTATTCACTAATGAATTCTGGAAGAGTCTACAAGAGGTATTAGGTACTAAGCTCAAGACGAGTACCGCTTACCGTCCACAGACAGATGGGCAAACAAAAAGAGTTAATAAAGTCTTAGAGGATTTGTTAAGGGCTTGTGTGTTAGATTATGGAGGATCGTGGGAAGACCATCTACACCTAGTTGAATTTTCCTATAACAATAGTTATCAAACTAGTATAGGAATGAAACCTTTTGAGGCTTCATATGGAAGACCCTACAATTCACCCATATGTAGGTTGGAGACTAGAGATAGATTGATTCTTCGTCCAGATATGGTAAAAGAAGCCACATAAAAGATTGAGTTAATCTGAGCTAGGATAAAGGAAGCTCGGTCTAAGCAAAAGAGTCATACAAATAAGAGACGTAAAGACCCATAGTTCTCATTTGGAGACCATGTTTTCGTCAAAGTATCACCAATGAAGGTGTAGTAAGATTCGGGAAGTCGGAGAAATTGGCACCTAGGTTTGTTGGACCATTCCCTATTATAGAATGGATCGGGAAACTTGCTTACAAGATAGAGTTATCGAGCAGTTTGGTAGGGGTCCACAATGTTTTTCATATTTCTCATCTTAGGAAGTGTGTTCGTGATCTAGAGACTACTATCACTCCGATTGCATTGGAAGAGTTAGTGGTGGAACCAGAAATGACTATTATTAGGAGACCAGTCCATATTGTGGCTAGGGATGAGAAGAAGCTAAGGATCAAGACAATCAGACTAGTAAAGATCCAATGGAGTGACAACGAGAAAGATTGTACTTGGGAGACAGAGGACTTGATTAGAGACACTTATCTTGATTTGTTTTGATGGTATGTTTTATGTCTATAACTATGTTTGATGTTATGCACCTTATCGTAGTTTCGAGGATGAAATTCTTTAAGGAGGGGAGTCTATAACAACCCTAATTTTGATTAACATTATTTAGAACATTTAATTAGATAAATTAAATAAAATAATGTAAGAAAATAATGAGACTTGATAATTATAATATGGGTTGAGCCTTAATTAATGAACTAATAATATTGATTAGAACACTAATAAAAAGGAGGCTCATGTAAACGACAAAATAGGATAAGGCTATATTTCCATAACATACACCCTTCCGTTCTCATTTCCTCCCTCATATTCATTCATATAAACAAAATATTAAGGAAGGCTGACCATTGTTAGGAGTTTTAAGAAGAAGAAAAGCTAGGCAATCAAAGAGAAAGCTTAAGGAAACCAAATCAATACAAATCTCAAGTCTCATGATCAAACCAAGGTGAATAATGCTAACCCATCTCAAGTATGCATAATTAATTTTGGTTTCATGATTAAATTCGAAACTTATATGTGTTATTACGCCATGATGTGAATGTTTGATGATTATATGCTTTATGGTGATTTATTGGATTTATTTATGAAATTAGTTAATAGGTTTAAGTATAAAAACCTATCATATGACATCCAATTGATTTGAAATTTTTATATGATGTTATAAAAATTATTCTAGAAGTGGGTTTTTAATGTTATTATTTTCCAAGCAAGTACGAATATTTTGTGAATTTTCTAAATGAGGAAATTGATTTATTTTGGGTTTTAATTATTAAAAATAATTAAATACTAATTTTGGCCTCGAAATTTTTATATGTTAAAGAATATGATAAATCTGGTTTATTGAGATTTTTTGGGATTTTTTTAAGAGTTTACGAATTTTTATGAATTTTTTAGTTTAGAAAAGCTTAATAATTATATTAAAATATTAATATAAATTATATGTGTTGCAAATTATTTTAGGAATGATAAATCCAATCTTAGTAGTTTTTTGAAAAGGATTTGGTAAAGAAAGTTATTATTCAATAAGAATTCGACAAAACTTTGAAGTTGGTAAAAAGATATTACTTTATAAAGAAATAGAACAGTTTTCACGTTAGTTACGATATTGTCATGTGCTATAAATCAATGTCATAGCCCTTATATGCCACATGCCATCACTAACTTGTTGGGAAATATATGATATCAACCTCGTTGGTAATCAATGATTCCGATAAGGTTGGGGCTTATATATCAATGCCAATATTGATGTCTGCGACGTTGGTAATGCCGCATATGTTTTATGCCGCCTGTTTTATACCGCATGTTTTATTGTAACATTGATAATTCCACAAGTTTTATAGCGACGTCCATGATGCACATATTTTCTATATTGACATCAATTTTATGAGGCCGTAATGCCTCTATAAGTATATTTTTGACATAAGCTATGTTACGGCATTGATGCCGCATGTATGAATTTCGGCATTAATTATAAAGAGGCAATGATGCCGCTGGTCATGCCGAAGTGTTTTGGCCATGACGCCGCTATAGGCAATTTTCAACATTGGTTTTATATGGCAATGATTCCGCCTAACCTAAATTTCGACATCCCGTATTTCAAAGTTTTAAAGTTTTATACTATAGAAACCCATAACTATGTCGCTTATAGTCGACAACCTATATTCATTTATGATACGCAACATAAATGGTTTTTGTCTTATGGCCTTATGCTTTATAAATCAGACGCTTTAACATGGTTTCAATATAGAAGGGGTGCAATAACCAATATAGGCAATATCAGTGCCGCACTTTATCAATATAAATGGATTTATTGTGTATGGCTTCATAGCCTAGGGTTTTGAGGTGCGATAACCTCTAACTGATTTTGAAATTCATCAATGCTATTTTATAAAGCATATATCCCGACATAATATATTTAAGAAAGTAAATGGCTATAGTTTTCCATGCTTTATGTATGATTTCAAGGATTAAATTAATTATAAATATTTATGTTTTCAAGGAAATAAAAAGGGTATTTAGCCAAGAAATTTACTGAAGATATTATTGTTCTTATCATATTTAGATAAATTGTGATAGGATGAATTGACTCAAAGATTAGAAAACAAGATGGGACTGGAGTTGGGTCGTGCCTTATACTTCAGCTGTTAGCCTCTAGCTGATATTAGTCCCAAAATCCTTTGTGTAGGGCTTCGTCAAGGGTAAGATTAAAGTAGGTTTACTCATAAAAAGGAATACATAAAGATGAGGTAGGTTACTGGTTGGCCTGCAAAACCATTAGGATCAAAGTGACCCTAGGAATAGTTAGTTTCGGACAGACCATCTAGTTTCCTTCTGATAGTAATTTAGAGAATTTGAGGTATCTGTTAGGCACGAGTTAGCCATATAGGTTGGTAGTTACCCTAAGAAAACTATGTGTAGGACAGATAGTCCATTTATTTAGACAGATTGGTCATGATTACCTAGGTTGCATGCATGCATATGATTGTTTATATTATCTAAATTAACCATTGTGGTTATAGGTGCTTGATTGATAAAAGATATATTTTTAGAGAATACTTGTTATCCCACCTTTTGGTCAAGGCTGGAATATCAACAAAACTAGCTGGAAAATGACGGATATCAGGATTGGAAATCGTTTGGAGACGAGGCTTCGATTGATGTCGTCAAAATTTGGCTGGGCTCCGATCATGACGGGATCGATTGGGAATGGTGATCAAGGCTAGGAGAGACTACGTTTCAAATCTCAGGACAAATGGAGTTCATTTGCTCAAGATAATCGATCGATTCGAACAATGCGTTCGTATCGATCAGCATGGATTCGAACAACGTCTTCGTATCGATCAGATAGGAAGGCCAGGTGAGTTTTGACTCGATGCAGTTCGTATCGCTCAGGAAGGAACATAGCTGCACACTTCGAATCGATGCTATTCGTGTCCATCAACATACCCCGTGTCAACACTACTTCAAACCCATCAGCGAATAGTTATTCGAATCCATCAGGTTCCGCTAGTTCGTATCCATCGTGCAACCGCTACTCGCACCGATCTACTTGTCGTCATTCGAATCCATCAGATAAAGATTATTATGTATCCATCATGGGCCTCTGTTCGAACCCATGAGCAATGCTTTATTCATATCCAACGAGTCAACGCAACCTGGTTCGACACAATGATCTCTGATACGAACATGGCGAAGACTCCAGATCGACTCGATCAACTCAGTGACAAATAGGGACCAATATGAAGAACGTGCTACACGTCACCAACGCGCGCGTGAAAGCCATCGAGTCGAACAAGACCGAGTCGAACAAGACCGAGTCGAAATAAGCGAGTCGAACCAAACAGCCTGCCGAAAGCCTCCATTTCGTATCGATCATATCTCCTAATCTACAAGTCCAAATGCCACCAAATTTTCACAGAAGCTTGCGTGCATGCTAAAGAGTGTCCACGCCAAATTTCGACTCCATCGGACACAATCTCGATTGATACGAAATCCGTTCGTATCGATCACGGATCGGACCGAAACTTCGTGGGCTTGGGCGCGCGGGCCTAGTCACCTGCCAGGGGAGCCTCCCGAGATCTGAGCGAAATATCAGCCTTCTTCACCTATAAATAGACCCCCAGGGCATACAGAAAAGGGGATCTTCTTCTTCTTTGAATTCTCCAACGCCCAGACTCTGCCGGATCCAGTTCCAAACTCCACTACTGCTGCAAACGAATTCCACTGCTGTTGTACTCGAGTTTCAGAACTATAACTCACTACAACCCATTGTAATCAATTGTAATCGACAAGTGAACATCAATAAAGTAATCAACTTCAAAGTGGACGTAGGCAAGATCGCCGAACCACTATAAACCTTGTGTCTCTGTCTATTTCTTCCCTTTTTAAGTTTATTATTCTTCACTTTTTATCCTCTACATTACTTAGATCTGTGATATGTGATTATGTACTGCTGATTTGTGTTCATACACTGGTGCTTTCACGAAATTTGGGGTTTGTGACCAATTTTGGCGCAAACACTTTAGAGATTTCACCGAGAAGGCTAACTCAGGGATTCTATCATTTGGAAGTTGAATTTGACGGCTTAAGGATTCAGATCTGAAAAACTATGGCAAGGCAATCAAACAGAAGGCAAAGAGCGAAGAGAAGTCAACATGAAGGAAGTTAGGAGGCTTCCTCAGGAGCGAATCAGACATCGATCTTCATCACTAGGGATGAGATGGAAACGATGTTTAAGAGACAAGAGGAAGCGATGTAGAATCTACTTCGACAAATTGGCCAGCTTGGAGCGCAAAATCAAGAAGCAACCAGAGTTCAGAACGGAGCAGGACCATCTGGCGCAGCGCCAGAACTAGGGTGCAATAACCCAGAGCATGTTGGCCCAATCCCGGGCGGAGTACCAGGTGGGACTGCGCGACGCAACATTGACAGAGAGATGAATGCTCAGCCAGGGGAGCAGATTCCAGGAGTCCCTCGTGAACTCGGGGGGCAAATCGGAAACAACGGACAAGGACTACAACATGGAGATAGTGACAGATTGGTGGAGATGGTCAGACGAGCCATGAGAGGCGGACTAGTGAATACAGATCTAGAGAATGTGAATAGGAGTCCCTTTGCTCCTACGATCAGGCAAGCCAGGAATCCACCAGAGTTCAAGCTACCGACATTGGAGGTGTATGATGGAAGGACAGACCTTGTTGTTCATCTGACGAGGTATATGCGACACATGGAGGTACTGGGGGCATCAGAGGAATTCATGGCCAGGTGTTTCCCGTTGTATCTGACAGACATAGCAGCATTATGGTTCAGACAAATGGAGAACGGTTCCATTGGAACATGGGCCAATTTGACCGAAAGGTTCATGAGATAGTTCAGGGTTCACATTTCAAGGCCCAAGAACAGTGATGAGTTTGGCGGCACTAAAATAGAGAACCGAGGAGTCTTTGAAGAACTTTCTGACGTGATTCAATGCGGCGACAGCATCGGTGGATCAACCCGATCCATCCATGGTTTTGATGGCAGCTGTATCCGGCATAGCTGATGGCACAGATTTCAAGAATTCGTTAACAAGGGATCCCCCTATGGATCTAGGAGAATTTTATCATGAGACTGAAGGATTTTTGCGATTAGAGGATGCGAATGCTAAAAGAGAGGAAGGAGAAGGGGTTGATGTTTATGCGGTCAAGGGCGAAAATCCTCCTGAAAAAGGTGCAGGAACTGGTAGAGGGAAACGAAAGGCCGAGGATAATAGTGATGGACCGACGCGACCATGAAAGGAACCAAGATTCACCTCTTATACGGAGTTGAATGAGACTTTGGAGCGAATCTACTAGGATACTAGGGGGCAGATTCACTATCGAAGGCTGATGAGAAGGGATCCGACCAATAATGAAAGAAGGTCAGACAAGTACTGCTTATTCCACGAGCTGAATGGTCATAACATGAATGATTGCAGACACTTGAAAGATGAGGTTGAGGGACATATCCGGAATGGTTTGCTATCGTAGTATGTAAGAAGGGGAACAACAACGGTGGAACGGGAGCGGCCACCACCTACACCTGCTGGGGACGGCTCAGGATCGAGGCGTCAACTTGTCATCAATTGATCGGGATAATGACGAATAAGTAGCAAACACCACACCAACGCGATTAAGTCTTTTTACACATGTACATGACCGCGAACGATCCTCAGGCATGCTCTGATATGACTATAAACATCATCAATGTAGGTGTTTGCACTTTGACGTCCCTGCTTTTCTTTTGTTTTCTGTTTCTCATATTTAGACTCGATTTTGTTTGAGATTTCTGCTGGAAGACTTATTTTGAATAAAAATTCACTACCTATAATTCCATAACGGCTAAGCCACTTACACATGTACGGGACTGCGAACAATCCTCAGGCATGCTCTGAGATGGCGATAAACCGTCATAACAAATAGTTCAGAAACTCACTCGAACGTGAAATCTGGCACCAATAATACCAAGTCCCTCCCCGGGCACATATAATCCGCCTCGAACGGCACCCGACCGCGAACGGTCACAATTCGCCTCGAACGGCACCCGACCGCGAACGGTCAAAATTCGCCTCGAACGGCACCCGACCGCGAACGGTCACAATTCGCCTCGAACGACACCCGATTGCGAACAATCACAAATTGCCTCGAATGGCACCCCGACCGCAAACGGTCATCTTTCACCGCGAACGGCATCCGACCTCGAACGGTCACGTACTACCTCGAATGACATACGATCCCGAACGATCGTCATTCGCGGTCAGATAAAACTATCAATTTCTTTGCAGGTCATCAACAGGATATGAACATCCAGCTTATGGCATTACAAAACACACCTTCTTATCACAAGTGATGTTTTGGGGGGCAAATGTTATCCCACCTTTTGGTCAAGGCTGGAATATCAACAAAACTAGCTGGAAAATGACGGATATCAGGATTGGAAATCATTTGGAGACGAGGCTTCGATCGATGTGGTCAAAATTTGGCCGGGCTCCGATCATGACGGGATCGATTGGGAATGGTGATCAAGGCTAGGAGAGACTACGTTTCAAATCTCAGGACAAACGGAGTTCATTTGCTCGAGATAATCGATCGATTCGAACAATGCGTTCGTATCGATCAGCATGGATTCGAACAACGTCTTCGTATCGATCAGATAGGGAGGCAAGCTGAGTTTCGACTCAATGCAGTTCGTATCGCTCAGGAAGGAACATAGCTGCACACTTCGAATCGATGTTATTCGTGTCCATCAACATACCCCGTGTCAACACTACTTCAAACCCATCAGCGAATAGTTATTCGAATCCATCAGGTTCCGCTAGTTCGTATCCATCGTGCAACCGCTACTCGCATCGATCTACTTGTTGTCACTCGAATCCATCAGATAAAGATTATTATGTATCCATCATGGGCCTTTGTTCGAACCCATGAGCAATGGTTTATTCATATCCAACGAGTCAACACAACCTGGTTCGACGCAATGATCTCTGATACGAACATGGCGAAGACTCCAGATCGACTCGATCAACGCAGCGACAAATATGGACCAATGTGAAGAACGCGCTCCACGTCACCAGCGCACACATGAAAGTCATCGAGTCGAACAAGACCGAGTCGAACAAGATCGAGTCGAAATAAGAGAGTCGAACCAAATAGCCTGCCGAAAGCCTCCATTTCGTATCGATCATATCTCCTAATCTACAAGTCTAAATGCCACTAAATTTTCACAGAAGCTTACGTGCATGCTAAAGAGTGTCCACGCCAAATTTTGACTCCATCGGACACAATCTCGATCGATATGAAATCCGTTCGTATCGATCACGGATCGCACCGAAACTTCGCGGGCTTGGGTGTGCGGGCCTAGTAACGTGCCGGGGGAGCCTCCCGAGATCTGAGCAAAATATCAGCCTCCTACACCTATAAATAGACCCCTAGGGCATACAGAAAAGGGGATCTTCTTTTTCTTTGAATTCTCCAACGCCCAGACTCTGCCGGATCCAGTTCCAAACTCCACTACTGTTGCTGCAAACGAATTCCACTGCTGTTGTACTCGAGTTTCAGAACTATAACTCACTACAACCCATTGTAATCAATTGTAATCGACAAGTGAACATCAATAAAGTAATCAACTTCAAAGTGGACGTAGGAAAGATTGCCTAACCACTATAAACCTTGTGTCTCTGTCTATTTCTTCCCTTTTTAAGTTTATTATTCTTCACCTTTTATCCTCTACATTACTTAGATCTATGATCTGTGATTATATACTACTGATTTGTGTTCATACACTGGTGCTTTCACGAAATTTGGGGTTTGTGACCAATTTTGGCGCAAACAATACTAGTAAGGGGAAAACACGTTCCGCTCAATGGTATGGTCTCACTAGATATCTATTAACTGAGATGGCACATTATTACCGAACTTTTTGTCCGACCTGAAGTTTTTGTTTTTCCCCTTAAACTCTCGGTTACTCATTTGAGTAGTTCAAGAGTAAGGTTTCCAGGTTAATTAGGTTGGGCGAATAAAGCTTTTGGAGATGTACAGGAGGAAGATCTAGCTATGTAGGAGTCTATCTATTTATTTATCTATTGTGTTGTTATGACTTTTTTCTATGTGTATGTAATGGTAAACATTGTATCTATGTAGTAGAAAATTCTGATCAACCAAGGGGTCATCTTCATATATTGCTCTTGGCGTATTATGTAATAACTATATTTTATCTGAACCTGGGCAATGTTTGGGATTATGTGATGAATATGGATATTTATTAACGTAATGAAATTTTTTGTCTTTAACCGTGTTTGAAAGTTTTCATATTCATGTGCTTTTGATGTTAATGATACTATTAACCAATCTCATTTTATCATTGGAAATTAATACTATGGATGACTGCAACATCCGTAGCGTTTTGGTTCGGGCCTCAAAATAGGGGATGTTACAGGAATGTTTGACTAATCCTCGAGAAATGTACTCCATGATGATCACTTATACCATACCTCCATGTTCATAAGCTTCGGGGACATATAGGGGGGTCGCAAACAGGCCAATACCGAGTGGTTCACTTAGCTCCGGTGGACCTCCAACTTCTTGAGTTCATCCCTTTTGCCCTTCTAGGCTTGTCCTCAAATCATTGGATCGTTTTGTCCTCATCTTGGCATCCTGATTCTAGTGAAAAATCTAATTGGTCAAAAAGCCAGATAACAGGGTGGTCGACCGCTAAGGGTCGACCGGCCCCAATCATGGTGTCGAACGATTAAAATTGCTTAGTTTTAAAATTTCTTTCTTTTTATATATTTTAATTACTTTTTATTTCAAGTTTTTAAATTTTAATAATTTTTTTCATACGAACTCCGATTGCAAAACTTTTTGTACGAAAATCGCCATGAACGCAATGATGCAAGTTTCATAGCCAAATTATAACGTTTGTAAAATTTTCACTTTTATCCTTATTATTAATAAAGTAATTTTTTAATTAAATTTCCAATTAATTATTCGGGATGTTACAATTCATCACTAAGGATGTTTATTCGATGTTAAGTACACTTAGGGCGACTATTACGATTGGTATCAGGTTGTAGCACTTAGTGTAGTTCTTCACACACACACACACACACACACACACACAAAGATATATATATATAATCCACAAACACAAATGAATACCCTAGGTTATGTAGATTATGAATGAAGTTAATTACTTGTGACACCATACACTAGAAATACAATTCATTCATCAGACTTTTTCTGACCCACTCATTTTCTTCCCTTTTTATACCCATTACAAGTGGACATAATAGCAAGTGAGTTGATTTGGAAAGGTGCATGGAGATGGTGACATGACATTGGGGATTTATTTATTTATTGCCATTTTCCTATGTACCATATGATATATTAGTCTGACTTATTTATGATATTATTTGGAGATTTTATTTATGTTAGAGATTACATGTATGTAATATGTTTATTTTGAGATTATGCTGTCTTAGGACTACTTTCAACAATTATATTTATTTCCTTTCATTGTAAGTTCTGAAAGTGTAGAATGTCTTAAACTTATAATTATCTTTGTATCATGTAAAAATTTAAAACCTAATGACTCACCTTGAATCACGATGTCCGGATGTGTGGGTTATTACATTTGCTATCAGAGCTTACATTCAGGATTCCCTAGGGATTAGGCGCATATTGAGAGATCGTACTTGGATATTTCCAAAAATTATTGTATATATATAAGTATTACCCACACAACCCCTTATATTCCAGTAATATTTAATACTATCTGAGGAAAGTTGCTAATAAGTCCTAATCATAGATAAATGAGATGAGCAATCAAGCTGGAAGTGGTTTGGTGAACCTTAACTAGCTCCCATGTACTGGATGTGTAGCTGGGATCTTCTCCTCTGGTTACCATGTACTCTCTGCTAGGTCGTCTCCCCACTAAACCTTAACTAGTTTAATAACTTTATAATGGAGCCGCTTTATACCATGCTCAAGGATGCAGGGTAGGTGCACGATGAATAAGTGAATCCATGTCTACAACTACCTCCTCTAGCTATGTTGGCTCGACCACAACTGCTGTATCATGTAGACACTTTCGCAAGTATCGCACATGGAAAATGTCATGCACTCCTCTAACTTTTCTGCGAGCTTCACCTTACAAGCTAACTTCCTTATTCTACCTATGATCGAAAAAGGCCCCAAAAACCTTGGCGCTAGCTTTCCCAAACTACGAATCGACATGACATGTTTAAGTGACAAGACCTTCACAAAAACCATGTCCTCCACTACAAACTCCAACTCTCTATGTATCATATCAACATAAGACTTTTGCCTATCTTACAAATTTTTCATTTTTTTAAGGATCAAGTCTATCTTCTTTGAAGTTTCCTTTACCATATCCAGTCCAAGAATGATCCTATCCGTAGTGTCCACCAACAAGACGGCGATCTACAAGGTCTCCTATAAAAAGCATTAAACGGTGTTATCCTAATACTTACCTGATAGCTCTTATTATAAGTAAAATCCACTAGTGGCAAGCTATCCTCCCAAGAGCCTTTGAAATCTATGATACACATTTGAAGTATATCCTCCAATACCCGATTCACCCTCTCCGTCTTTCCATCTGTCTGTGGGTGATAAGTGATACTTAAACTTAACTCACTGCCTAAAGCCTCATGAAGACTCCTCTAAAGATCTTTATTGAAAAGCGGGTCTCGGTCAATAACAATACTAGAAGGAACCCCGTGTAATCCAACTATCTCCCTTATGTAAAGAGCCGCTAATGATGTAGCAGTCCTCATACTCCTAACCGGAATAAAGTGAATGCATTTGGATAGTCGGTCGATGATGACCAAAATACTTTTATTCCCTTTCCTACTCCTAGGTAGCCCATCAATTAAACCCGTAGAAACACTCTCCCACTTCCACTGTGGAATACTTAATGGCTATAATAATCCACTCGGCTTCTTTTATTCTGCTTTTACCCTTTGACAAGTCATACACTTAGACACATACTCTGCCACACTCCTCTTTACACCAGGCCAATAAAAGATCCTCTTCATGTCACTATAAATTTTGTCTCCACCGGAATGGATGGTCATCCTAGAACGATGGGAATTCGCTAGTACCATCTCAATCAAATCCATAATGAGAGGAACACATAGTCTGCCATCTCTCCATAACTACCCATTCGAGTCAATGGAATAGCGCCTCAAATGACGCAACTACTCTCCTTTATCAAGCTTCTCGAAAATATCCAACGACTCTGTATCTTGCTTCCAGCATGACCCAATACGGTCCATAAGTGCATGTTGTACATCATAGCTGCTAACAATCCTAGAGTGATGTCTAACGAAGGTTGAAAGTCAAATGAATTAATGAACTCCAAGTGCTTTCACTCCAAGAACATAGGACTCAACATTGCATGCTTCCTACTCAAGTCATGAACTACAACATTGCCTTTTCCTAGAGTATATGAGATATCAAAATCATACGATGCCAAGAACTCCATCCATATCTGCTGCTTTAAGTTCAAATTATTTTAGGAGAACAAATACTTCAGAGACTTATGACCCGTGAATAGCTCAAATTGCTCTCCTAATAAATAATGCCTCCATGACTTGAGTACAAAAACAATGGCTGCCAACTTGAGGTCATGGGTAGGATAGTTTGTCTCGTGTACTTTCAAGTCGACTTGCATAGCTCACCATTATCCCTTCTTGGATCAAAACCATGCCCAATCCCGTACCACAAGCGTCGGTATACACTGTGGAAGCCATTGAACCATTAGGTAGTACCAAAACAGGAGCACTAATCAATGTCTCCTTCAGCTTAATAAAAGCATCCTCACACTTTGAGTCCTATAAGAGAACTAAATTCTTCTTGGTAAAGCGAGTCAAAGGGGCAGAAATTTTTGCGAATTCCTTAATGAACTTTCTATTATGGCCCATTAAACCAAAGAAATCCTCACCTCCATGGCATTCATTAGTATATTTTAATCTTATATTGCATCAACTTTACTATGATCGACCGTCTACGCATGCTCAGAGACAATGTGTCCCAAAAAGCGAACTTCTTTGCCTCAAAAGTGACATTTGAAAAACTTTGCCTTCAACTTATGCCCACAGTGAGTATTGAGCACTTCTTTTAGATCTAACTTATGCTCTTCCTTACTTTTCGAATAGACTAATATGTTGTCAACAAATACCACCATGAACTTATTAAACAACCCTCTAAAAACTTAACTCACCAGATCATCAAAATAGGCATGTGCATTGGTCAGTCCAAAAGGCATGACTAACCACTCATAAAGTCATTTGGTGTGTGAAAAGCAACTTTTTGAATAATATATTCGACTACATGCAACTGATGAAACCAGCAGCTAAGTCAAGCCAAGGGATCACCTTCGATCCAACTAATTGATCAAAGAGATTGTTTATGCGGGAAATAGTTAACAATTCTTCTTTGTTAGTTTATTCATATCATAGTAATCGATGCAGCCTTACAGAGCCATCTGCCTTAGTGGTAAAGATAACTAGTGCTTCCCACTCCAAAATACTCCTCCTAATGAAGCCCTTCTCCAACAGCTCATTTACTTGCTTATTTAGCTCGCGTCTTTCTTCAGAAGCCATATGCCTTAAAGGTAAGGCAATAGGTCCGGCATTCTCCTCGAGGTAAATCAAAAATTCGATCTCCCTTTGGGGTAGTAGACTAATAACTTCAGAAAAGACATCTCGATAGTCTCAAACTACTGGCACTGAAACTAACTCATTGTGTAATAGGTCTAAAGAATATAGGTAACTCAACATAACTGAATTTCTATGGTCAAAACAAAATCTCAGGACTACATCCACTACAAGTACCCAAATGACCAACCTTCCTATCACAATCTAAGACTGCCCTATATATGGTTATCCAGTCCATACCCAAAGTCAAACCAAACCCGGAAAATTATAAGACAGAATCATCACATCAAACTCAACTCCCAAGATATACACTTTCAAACCCTTAAAAATCATAGATTACTGAGCCGATCCTCCAACAGGATTTGATACAACTATTGGGTCAGTAACTATGCTAGTGTCTAAATGCAACTCATCTACAAGTCTACTCGAAATGAAAGAGTGAGATGCCCCAGTCTCAAATAAGGTACGAACGGATAGATTAGATAAAGTTAACACACCTTCAGTTATGACCTTCTTCCCTATCCACTATTGGAGGTGCACTCGAGCTAGGAATAACATTCGGTGCATATGCTGAAACCACTTGGGGAGAAGTCTTTGGTGCGGCCGGATGCTCCCTCTTCATGTGCTCGAGTTGATTGCAGTTGTAGAATTTGATATTTAAAATGTCTGTCCTGTAATCCTCCATGATATGCCCCTTCCTACTGCACATTCTACACTAGATTTCTTGCTTCTTAATCTTCCCTTAGGTCCTTACTTTGCCCTTGCATTGATTCAGCCGGGGTGTCTTTCCTCCTGATTTCTCGAGCTCACTCCTCAACTTTTCTTTGTAAACAATATTCTACAAAGCCATTTCCACCACACTCTCATAGATTGCCCCTATGGGAATGTGACTAAAGGCCAAATCTTGAAAAGGTTGATTCAACACCTTTGGAAACATCAAAAATTTCTTGTAAGGGGTATTTATCTGATCTAGTCCAAACCTAGCCAACTAATTGAACCGATTTACCTAGTCTCTCACTAAAATCTCTCCTTGCTGCAAATCTGTAAACTTCTCCAAATGGACTCCCTGCTCTGCTATAGAAAGAAATCTTGTCCTAAATTGCTTCCTAAACTCTCCCTAGGTTATCTCTTCCTCATGGTTTCTGCCACTGCCTTGTCCCGCCAATTTAAAGACTCTCCTTTTAAATTCCAGGTACCAAGCTATCTCCTAACGACATATCCAAGGCCCATCAATTCGAAAATCCTCTCACAAGTACAAATCCAAGCCTTAGAGTCCACAAAAGATTTGGTTCCCATATATGGATTCCCTCTTAGAATCACAAAGTCTTTAAAAAGGTTGGCAAAATCAGCGGCATGTGGATTGGCGGGAACTACACCTGGCGCCTGCTATATAGGTCCCTATTCGGGTTAAGCTCAGCATGTTCTCAAACTTGCAGATATGGACAAAACCATATCGAGATGTTCATGCCCAGAATCTCAACTGCTTCAGCTGAGTTGCATTCAGCAGGATTGCTCATTCTCTCTATCTGTGATTAGGAATTATTAGCAACTTTCTCACAAATAGTGTTAACAGGAATAAGTGACTTCGTTTTTGTGTTAAATTTAGAAAAACTATATATATATATATATATGAATGTGTGTGTGTATATGAAAAACCCTTGAAAAACTTTTTCAGAATATTCAATTACATTCTCTAAATACATGCCTAACCCCTCAGGAATATTAAACCTAGGCTCTGATACCAAGTGTAACAACCCGGACCTTTGGACATACCGATCCAAAGCCAAGGGTGACTTTCAAACTCGTGCCGTGCCAAGAAGTATAAGTTGTTGATTTTTGAAACATTTTAGAACATGGTTATAAGGATAAAATCTAAGACACTCGACACTTTCAGATCTCATAGGGAAGGCAATAAAATATAAATATAGAAAATAATCATCTTAGAAAATATCCTAGAAAAAATAGTCTCAAAATATACACAGTCAGAAATCTGGAGTTTACAAAATAACAACATAAAGTCTGATATGTACTAAATACAATAGATATTTACATAGAGAATAATGAAGAATAATATGAAATGACAATGCCAAGCTCACCTCTCCACGTACTAGATCTGGGATAATCATGTGCTACCTTGTCCTTTTATGGTGGGGGACAAAGAAACGGAGTGGGTCAGAAAAAAGTCTGGTTAGATGAGTTGTATTACTAATATATGGTGATCACATGCAATTGACTTCATTTATAATCTACGTGACCTAAGGTGTCCTACTTGTGTTTGTGAATTACTTATTAGGGTTTGTCACATCAACCTAGGGAATATAGTTTTAATTACACCTACACCAAAATATCTTATGGAGGTTTATACTTAAGGGTTAAACAACTAATCAAACCACTAGTCAACAACGGATCAGACAACTGATCAACAATGGATCGGATTAAAAATCTCTAGGACTGTTCCTAACATAAGACTACATAAAATACCAACCTTGGGACTTCATTACCCAAACTACAACTACAAGTATCATACTTATACGTTGAGAGGATCCCACAATGCCGACTCACGTCAAAGACAACTTAGGGTCTGCTACATTCGTGTCCAAAACTCAATTGTAAGGCCACTTATTGCACCGTGCTGGGCATCCAATAAAACTGTCATGTCCTAGTTGCCATATGCACTTAGGAACCTCCCATAAATGCCCGACCATGCACAACGCAATGCATCCATAAACAACATCGTGCATACATTGAGGAACCTCCTATTAATGCCTCGCAATCGAACCGTCTTATATCGAATATCAAATTCATAGAAAAAATAGTGTCTAGGCCTACTTGCTCACATACACATCTACCTAGTCCCGTATTATCCAAAAGTCTAGAATTAAGGAACTAACATCCCTTACTTATATTATATAACACACACACACATATATATATATACATGTGTGTGTGTATGTGTGTGTTTATTCTAACCTGGGCCATAGGCCGACGTTCAAGTCACGCTTGAAATACATCGACTGGTTGATCACTGGCTACTATAGTGGTCGACCTGCTATAATAAGCTTGTTGACCAGTTAGTTTTGATTATTATTATTATTATATTATTTTTTCCATTTGTTAATGTTAATCTGATTTTTAACTGTAAATCGTGTTTTGGTATAATGATGGTTATCCCTCAACTCTGTACCAGATTTGACTTATTTGTTCAAATCTAAACTGTGCCTATAATTCCAACAATTTTCGTGTATAACTTATAATTCTATTTACAAAGTTTCAATTCCTTAATTTCCTAATTACAAATGCATATTTACGTTTTAAAATAAGTTCAGGGTGAAGTCAATAGGGTATATACATATTAAATTTCAAATACAATTCAAGATGAAGAAAAGGGTGTATCCATATTACATAAATAGTATTTAAATAACTTTTTAAATTAACTTTCATCTCATATATAAATTATTTAATTCCCAGATCAAATATGAATAAACTCAATTACTTGTAAATCATAATAATTAATAATAAACCCACTCACCTCTTAGAAGCTTTCTTTCTTTAATCTCTACTTGATTCAAGTCCTCTTTGATTTGATTTTATCTTGATTATCTTGTCTTCTTCCCTAACCTTTGATTTATCTTTTAATTTTTTTTAAGAAATTTTGGAAGAGGGAGAGTTTAGAGTGTACTGAATAGGTTAAGGTTTTCTGAAGATTACTATTAGATCAACATCCTATTTATAAACATTGAAATCAACACTAATCCTTGGATATAAAATCCGGATCGTTTAATCTAAGCTAACCCTAACCAAAAAAATTTGATCGGTCGACCGGTTGATAAGGGGCGGTCAACAAGTCCTACTCACGGTGTCGAACGATTAAACTTGCTTAGTTTTAAAATTTCTATCCTTATATATATTTAAATTATTTCAAAATTTTAAAGTTTAATAAGTTTTTCATACTAACTTCGATTGCAAAACTCATTATATAAAAATTACCTAGAAAATTACCACGAATGCAATAGTGTAAGTTTCATATCCAAATTCTAACGTTTGTAAAAATTCCACTTTTACTCTTACTATTGATAAATTAATTTTTTTTTAATCAAATTTCCAGTTAATTTTTCGAAATGTTACAATGGATCGCTATGGAAGTTTATTCGATGTTAAGTACACTTAGGGTGACTATTACAATTGGTATCAGGTTGGAGCACTTAATGTGTATTTCTTTACACACACACATAAACGGGTGTATGTGTATATATACATATATACATATATATATATATATATATATATATATATAGTCCATAAACACAAACGAACACTCTAGGTCATGTAGATTATAAATGAAGTTAATTACTTATGAATACCGTACATTAGTAATACAATTCATTCACCAGACTTTGTCTGGTCCACTCATTTTCTTTCCTTTTTATACCCATTACAAGTGGACAAGGTAGCAAGTGAGTTGATCTGGAAAGGTGTATGGAGATGTTGACATGACTTTGGGGATTTATTTATTTGTAGCCATTCTCCTATGTACCATATGATATATTAGCCAGGTTCCATGCATGAACCTTCCTATATAGTTCCCTAGTATTTTCAAGTAAGAGGCCATACCAAACTAAACCCCAATGGAAGACCTGTAGTGCAAGCACAAGGTGTAGCCCCAGCTCCTTCACCTGTTTTGGATTTCCCAAGCTGTGTAAGGACTTCTAGAGTCTTGGTGGAAAGAATTATTTTGTGACCGAATCATTTCATGAGACATGGGCATGTCTGAGGAATTGCGATAGGATATTTGTTATGATGAGTGTGAAGGATGTGATGAAGAGGCAGTTAGCTTCATGGCACTTACAAGGAGAGGCCTTAAACTGGTAGAAGATTGTTATTGATGAGACCAAGGAGGTTGGGATTAGTTGGACTGATTTTAAGAGGCACTTTAAGACCAAGTTTATTTCTAAGGAAAAATAGGGAGTAAAGCAAGAGAGGTTCATTCATTTGGAGTAAGGGGAGCATAGTGTAAAGGAGTTTGCGAATGAGTTTAATCATTTGACAAAGTATGACCTACATCTTAACAATACACCAGATAAAAAGGCGATAAAGTTTTCTAAGGTACTAAGTCCGGCTTTGAGGGACATTTCTTTGAGTCATGTACCTATGGGGGCTACTTTTGAGGCCTTGGTTTAGATGGTGTTTATGAATTCAATTGCTAAGGACAACTCTAAGAAGGCAGAATGGAAGTTGGTTCAGCAAAACCAACACACAGGTGGAATAGGGGCCAGGGGAAAATAAATAAGCAGGGAGTCAGATGTAGAAGGTGCAATAATAAGGGGCATATGGTAAAGGATTGCATAGTGAATCTTTCGAACATCAAGTGCTACAACTACAACCAGTTTGGGCATATAAGGATGGAGTATCCAACCACATCTAATATTTCTACCTAGGTGGTTCTAGCTTATGCACTAGATGTTGCTTCTAGCTCGAGTGCGGCTGTAGCTGTGGAAGGGGAAGAAAGTTGTCGTAGAAGGTGTGTTAACTCTTTCTAATTTATCTATTCACACCTTATTTGACACTGGAGCATCACTCATTTATTTTAAGTAAGCTAGTTGATGAATTGCACTTAGAGTGTAACTACTCGCACCTTAATGTGCCTGAATTTCAACTAAATCGAAACTCAAGTCCATTATGATACAGATCATTGGTTTTTTGGTAACCTGTAATAAACATAAATATATCATAGAGCTAGCTAAATAAATTCATAGTGGAGTAGAAAAATAAAATAGAACATGTATGCTGACCAAGTCTAATACCTTGGAATTAATATTATTCCTTTAGTATCTGATTTCCTTACCAGCGCCAAGCATGAGAAAACTTCACCATCTGTAGTTTCTATCTTGCACCAGTAGCTTGTCCCACTAAATATATCCTATGTGTTGTAATGAGGAGGGAGTCGGAACAATATTCTGGTGACTGGAAAATTACATTTTTTTCCATAACACTAATTTATGCCGATTGATTTTTATTTAAGTGTTATGTCCATTATTCATGGCTATCCGTGTAATTCTATATACACGTATGATATGTCTAACCTTCTCTGAGGTATAACTATACATATATCCCTATATACATATATATCTAAATGTTGTACTACCCAAAAGAACACACTGGCCACTTAATACTTCTTAAATAGGGAGGAAGCAGACCCATCGACAATTTAATACCTTAACCCCAAAGTAGGCCCTTCATAAGGTAATCGCTAGTCAATCAGTTCTAGCTACAACGATCGATGACCCCTAGATACGGCTCTATAATTTAATTTGCTATATTACTAATGCATTTCAAGGACTTATTTAAGGTTAACTAGCCTACCTCCAACAAACAAATAACTAGCTAATTAAACTTTGAGGTCTTTGTGTATCACATAAAAATTCTACACTAGTAGGAAGCGACCACTCAAGACTGCTGGTTGTCATAACCTATATGCCAACCCTACTTGAAACGACTCGTGTTTTACGTATCATAGGATCGTAAAATATTTTTTTATTCATATAAGGTCGATAACTCTAAAATTTTGCGAAGTGACTCTTTGAGACATTTTCTACGTCTATGATTTTTACCGAATTTCTATGCGATCATTTTGACCCTGAAAGTCTTGTTTGGAATATAACTTTTGATAAGAGCCAAACTAGAGTCTTAATCCACTTCCATCACTTCAGGATGATGGTTTCCTATTTTGTAGAGTGGTCATAACATAAAACTTGACTTATCGTTTGAAAATTATAGCACTTTTAAGTTTTGGCTACTACCGGCCAATTTTAATGGGTAATTAACTAAGTCCGTGTTTAGGTCCATTAACCCATCTCGAAAACTGTGTGAAGAGAAGGCTATAGGAACTGAACAAAGTCATTTCCATCTTCCTCAAAGTAGTTCTAAACCTCCATTAACCCTAATTTAATCAAAAATCACATATTTTCCTTACTAATCTTAGCCAAATCATTGGTTAGAGGGGTGATTAGCATAAGAAAGCTTTAAATTATCATTTATTGTTGATTTGGGTTCATCTCCTTTGCTGTCTACGTCAGACCTAATGAGAAAAATTGGTATTTTGGGTATTTTGTGAGTGGTTCTTGACCTCACACTCTACTATGCATGTTTATGTAGTTAAAATGATGTTTTTGATATGATTTTGACCCTAAAACATTTCCTTGCTTTAGTCACACTTTTATGCATGTTTATGGATATATTATAAAGGTTTAAAAATGGGTTTAAATGGTTTTGCAACCCCTTGTATTCATATGCATATGCTAGTGTAAAAGTTAGATCTAGATTACGATTTGCTTGATTATCACATTCTTGTGTATTGCTTGTATGAATAGATTTATATACATGGTTTTATATGATTGTATGTTATGCTTTGATGTTATTTGCTAGAGTTTTAGGTAGTTAGAGAAAAGGTTGGCGAATTAGAAAAATCAAAGGAAAAGTTGGTCAGAATTTGATGAAACTTGTAGGAGGGTTTTGGAGCATGGGAGGAACCCAAGCTACAAGTCATAGCAAAAATGGGGCAAAGGAAATTGGTCGGCATCGAGTTATTTTAGTCAGTGCCGAGTTATTTTTATTGGCCAAAATGGCGACGACTTGATGGCTCGATGAGGAATGGCTATAAAAGGTGGACAAGGGAAAAATATAGAAAAATGGCTAAGTATTGGGCAGGATGCCGAGTTATTTCTAGGACTTGGAAACCATTGTTTTGGTGTAATGCCGAGTTATTTTGAAGGATGGGTTAAGGTATAAAGCACATGGGGGATGAAGCGTAAGAAGTAGAGAAGGAGACTTAATCAAAATTGGCTAAGTATATAACTCGTTGCAAGTTATTATAGCTCGAGACCGAGTTATTTATATTGATGGGATTGGAGTGAAACTTCCAATAGGGGAAGTAGAGGCTCTATAGGTCATGCTAAAGGTGTTTATTTGTTCTTTTAGAGGTTGAAGGCGACATGGTAGCATGATGATGGTTTCAGAACTTTGGTAATAACTCGATAATGAAAGGAGTTAGGTTTCGATGATGGCGGCTCGATGTTGAATAGAGTCTTGATTATCCATGAAAAGGCGATCCTAAGAAAGGTGACCCATGGATAGAATGGTTCTACCATAGAATGAAGGAATGTGAAATGGTTCCTCGAGGATAATGGAAATTGGATGGAGCAAGGAAAGGGCTCGGATACGCGTAGTAAGGGATCGTTGATACTTGGAGTGTTTTCTGATGTAGTCAAAGTAGGGATAATGTGAGGACGCTCATGGTGTAACACCCTCGAAATTTACGAAAATTATAATAAGAATTTAATAGAGTTTTAAATGAAAATTTAATTAAAAATAAAATAAGGACTTAAAAGTAAAATTTTCATAAACATTCGAATTTGACTACGAAACTTGCACTATTGTGTCCATAGCAATTTTCCAGACGATTTTTTTATATAACTTATTGTAATCCGAGTTAGTATGAGAGAGTTACGAGTGTTGGAAGAATTAGTCAAAGATAAAAATAAATAAATTAAATATAATAGGGCCATGTCGACCAATTAGTGGGCTAAGTCGACCAGTAGCGGTTAACCCAACCCTAGTGAGGGTCAACCCACCCCTTTATTTAGTCGGTGATTTGTTGCCTGTGTTGATTGGAGTGAATGGCCGAGATTAGTTACGTGCGAGCGATGGAATTGATAATTGGTTGAGATGATTGTTGAGTTGATCTGATGACCAGTATTAGCTAATTACCTTTGTAAATTAACACTAAACCTATACCATGATCTCTAGTTTGAGACGACAGTTACTAGATGCTGTCAAAACCTATACCAAAACCCTAATCTTTTCTCCAATCCTCAAATCAAAACTAAACTCCAAATCTGACCTAAAATAAATCAAATCAAAGAGCAAGATTAAGAGGAGAAGCCACCAAATACAAGATCTAGAGGAGCACTATCGATTGGAGGCCACTTTTGCAGATTTAGAGCTAAGATTATAAGGTGAGTGGGCATAGATCTAATGATTTGATTATTTGAATTAAGTTTAAACCTATTTTAATCGATTAGATTATTAATAACCCTAATTAACCAATTGAATTGCAATTGAAGTGATAAATTGTTAACCTTGTAATTTACACTATTAATATGGTATCTGTTACCGTAAATTGTAAACAGTAGAACTGTTAGAAATGGGATAATTTATTTAACCAGAAATTAGGTTAAAATTACAAATTGTTTAATTTGGAAAATAAGGTTAGAATTAGGAATTAATAGACTGGAATTAAATAAATAATTAATGATCAAATCGCATGAAAAAAAGCAATGAACTAAAAATAAAGGGGTACAGTCGATCCTAGAGTAGCTTAGGTCTACTGGTAGTAGTCGACCTGGGAAGGTCTCGGTCGACCGTATATAGTAAAAGTTGTTTATTTGAACCTTGGCCTAAGCCCAATAAAATGAATGAAAGTTAGATTGTTAATGAACCGAAAAATGAACTGTTTTGGGCCACATTTTATGCATGCGGGAATAGGGAAGTTAGTTCCCTATCAGAGTAGTTTGCGCAGATTTAGTTTGCAATGATGTTAGAACAGAGACGATCCAGAAGTTTCATAAACGACAGGATGAATCGTTAGGCAGATATTAAGGAAGGATGTGGATAACTACAAAACGATGTGGGCAATTTATTTTGCGTTGGACTCAAAAGTGTTACGATCGGGTGGGCGCAGCACTGACATGAACACTATCTGAGGAGCCCCATCATAACGGAAGATCCATGTACTGCATGTGTTATTGCGTAACGTGGTACGGGGAGATGCTAACGTTGGACAATAAGTGGCTATAGGATGTCGATTGTTAGATAGATCCCGGTCCTAACGGGAGTTCACATATGCTGGGCATCGGCACTGGACAGTTAGTGGCTATAAGAAGACGATTTTTAGTTGGGGTCTGGTAGTAACATAAATTCACATACGGTGGGCACCGGAGCGGTACAATAAGAGGCATTTTGCCACTAAAAACGAGAGATGGACATGGGTGCATACGATGTATGACTTTGCGAGTTTGCATTACCGTGTTGTCCCTCTCCAGGCGTAGTGTGAGTAGAGATGGGACAGTAGATCCCGATTTGGCTGATCGTTTGCATGAGGTTCGATTTTTAGATGACCGAGTGTGTTAGACATGTATCCTTAGGTATATGACCTTAGGATTGCATGAACATTGTGTATACACTCTATATCACTTAGAGTAGAGTTAGATTTAATTACACTTAATGATCTTCTTAGTCTTTTTCTCATTCACAAACTTTTGTCCAACCAACCCTCTTTTTTTCATTTTCCCCCACCACAGGATAACATGTTAGCAGTGACTGGACATAGTACGTGGGAGAAAGGAGCTGGAGTTATCTTATTACCTATTGTTTCTATTGTAGTCATCTATTGTATTAAATATCTGTAAAGTTTATATGGTACTTTGAGAATAGTGTATATGTAAAACAAGTATTTTGGAAACTATTTTTTATGAGATGTCTATTTTATGTACTTATATTATAAATTCCTTTTGCTGTGAGATTTGAAAGTGTAGAATGTTTTAGAACTCCAACCTTTTACTGATGCTCTATAATGTTTTTAAATTTCCAACAGCTCATATTTCTTGGCATAATTCGTGTCGAGAAGTGTTGGTTGTTATAGTTGGTATCGTGGCTTAGGTTTAGGATTTAGACACGTATTGAGAGAACATACTTGTAAAGTTTTTGGAAAAAAATGGTTTTCGAAAATGTTTTCTGAAAGTTTTTCAAAAAAATGGGTTTTAGAAATATATGTATAATACATATAAGTTTTCAAAGAGATTCCTAAATATATTATCTATATATCAAAACATCTTCTATTCGTGCCTATGTTATCCGTGGGAAAGTTGAAAATAATTCCAAAAAACAGATAATGAGAATAAGAACAAGTTTTAGGAGATAGGATGAACCTAGTATGACTAGGGGAGCTAATTATGATTTTCTGACATGTGTATTAGTACAGAACACCTTATACAAGTGAGCACATAAGGTAGTTTTTGGTATATCCCTTATATAAGCAGACTGGGTTAGGATAAATGTTAAGGTTTTAACGGTTGAGATGGAAAATGAACCATTCATATTTATTTTGGTTTACGCTATAAAGAAATGCTAGTAGAGGTTTCTTATGATAACTAGCAGTAACAAATAAATTATGGATTTAAGGGTAAATGAAGAAAATTAGCACTACGAGATCCATTTAATGAGTATAAGGTAAAGATAAAGATAAGTAAGAATATGGAAAAGGACTTTATGACCATAAGGTGACCCCTCAGTCAAAATAGAAACCCTATGGTAGTAATTGAAAGGACTCATATTTACCCAAGGGTATGGCCAAATTATTTCCATATTGAAGTTGGACATGGTGTTAGAAGGAAAACTTGAGTAACCATCTTTGAACAGGAAAATAGAACTTATTGCATTTAAAGCATTGATAGGTATATATGGGCTGTTGTAATTAGGCTGCTATTGTCTACTCTAATTTAAGTGATAAATTATGGAAATATTTTATGAAAAATGTGAAATAGTAGATTTCTGATATTTTAAAAAGAAAAATAAGTTAGTTTATGATTTTCTATAAAATAATCAGACAAAGTATATAAAATTTGTTAAAATGTGGAGGTTAAAAGAATTTGACAAAAAGCAAACTTTCACTAACTATCATAAAGTTTTTGTTTTGTCACTTAGGCACATTGTTATACCTACCTTCAATGTGCACTGTGCTTTTAAAACAAAACATTTGAAAGAAAAGAAGAGTTGGTTTATGATTTATATAGATAGTCAGATGAACTTTATGGGATTTGTTTAAAAAGTAAAATTGAAGAATTTGGCGAAGAGTTATTTTCAATAACTCATTTAAAAGCTTTTGTTCTGTTTTGGGTACATTGTTATACTTATCTCAATGTGCATTTTTCTTTTAATAATATAACCTTTGGAAAATAAAAAATAAAAAATGAGGAGTATGTAAGATCCGACTTTAGAACTTTTTTTATAAATAAGAAATGGTTAATATTTGAATGTATTTTATAGATGCTTTTGTCAAACTCTAATAATAATGAGTTAAAAATAGCACATTTTCTTTAAAATTACGTTTTTCATAAAAAAATTAATTTTGAAAGAATTTTTTAAATGATGTGTTTTTTGTATATTTTTACTAAGGTAGGCTAATCATTTTTGATGATTTGATTAAAGAAAAATATCATGATCTTGGTAAAAAGGAAACTTTTGTTAAAATGAAAAGAGAATTTTACAATTTCAAAACTTTCTAGTTTTGTGGAAAATAAAGTTAAACATCAAAAGATTTTAAAGTTTTAAGCAACTTACTAGATTTTTGGAAATGGTAAAATAAAAAGTTTTGATTTAAACAGTAAAAATGAAAAGTTGATTTTACAGTTTTAAAGCGTTGACCCAAAAAATGGACCAACACCCTAGTTAGAGTTTGAAAGCACCAGCCCTTATCTGACAGAGCAATATCATAGATCACAAATACAAAGAAAGAACAGTAAAAGAACGTAAACAGAGAATTTTTATAGTGGTTTGGCTGTTAGTGAAGCCTACGTCCACTTTATAGTTTTATTATAGTCTGATTGCTGTTACAATGGATGTTTGATTACAAGGCTTTGATTATTTTCTAGCTGGATTGAATCTCCAGAGTTGGGATCCACTGGAGAACCACAATGTATTCCTTTGGAGATTGTTGTGCGTGAGGTAGAGAGTGAAGAATAATTCCAGTAAAGCTTCAACAACCAGTCTGGAGAAGATGCAGTTTATATTGTAGGTAGGATGGTATTTATATGGATCAGAGAGCATCTGGGCCAGGCCACTTCATCATCTTCTCGCTGGTAGGTAGGGAACCACCTATGGAGGATTTGGCTTGCAAAACGAGGCAGAGCCATGGGTCGCGGGTGACTCATGGCTTATGGGTCGTTGGCGACCAATGGCCTTTGGATCATTGGCGACCCATAGCATTTGGTTTGCTAGCGACCCATAGACTTGGCCCGTTTGCAAGCCAATGGCTTAGCCTCTTTCGTAGTATTCTTTGGTTGTCTAGTTTGAAGGTTTGAGGGAATGCATGAGTCACTGATGATCCAACCACTTAGGATTTTTCTGGAGTTCGGAATTGGAGATGTTTCCTTAGTCTTTTATCGTAGTTGTTACGTTTTGATGGCAATTCACTAGCTGTTTACGTTCAGCTGCTGATTGGACTAAAGGAATGCTGATCTCTCGGCTTTGTTGATCCCAGTCGTTGTCTTAGCCGTATAGCTTGGACCTTGTTGATCCCTTGCCTTAGCCTTTTTGGTTAAGTCCTAAACCATCCTGTCTACACAAGGTTGTTCTATTTTCTATTGGTTTCTGCTGGGTTAAAAAACCAGATAACATTTTCCCCCCAGAGTACGTCTTCATTGTAAACAAGGCATGCTTTGGAAGTTATCGCTCTCAATATCTATTCGTCGACCTCCAAGTAATTGCATTAGAGCTTTATGAATGCATTAACCCAATGTTGTTGGTCGTCTTTCTTTGGTTCTGACTGCTACTACTTGTCGTAACAAATCAAATTTCTCTCCATAGCTTCTTGGTATACTTTGAAGTACTAGGTAAGTGTCGAGGACACCATGCAAATTTGGATTTGGCTTTTCAGCCATCTGTTGAATTTTCAGTGTGAATCATCGGAGTCCACCTCAAGTGTGTTTCAACTGACTGACTTCCGATAGCTGTTCATACTTTTTATTTCGATCCGAATTTCAATTCCTGATATTAACGATGCAATCTTTGCTTCGTAGTTTATGCAAGGGTTTAGGTCGGTAAGTGCGTGCATGATGTAGGTTTGGGGTTGCCCCATATAGTTTTAATTCGACCGGCGGTGAAGCTAAGTTTGTCTCGAACGATTGTACGCCGTTCTAGAGCGAAGTCTTGCTCTTTGTCTTTAGCTTTTTATTCTCGAGAATTTAGTTAAGTTCCCGTCAATGTTTTTGAGTTCCCATGCGATAATCTATTCCAAAATTGGATATGGTGGACGATTCAATTGTATCGCTCTTCCTATTTCTCTGTTCTAGTGATTTAGAAAAGAAAAGCTTCCCACGTCGCTACGGACGGCAGCTCCGTTATCGATTATTGATCGATATGGGGTAAGTGTGGGAGAGATAATTTTAAAGGAAGATATGGATTGTTTTTCAAATGCAAGCAAGCTAGCTACACTGGATTGTTTGTTCGCAGTAATCAGGATACTGGACTCTTCTCATGTAGATAGCATACTGCATCTGCCCCGGTCAACGCTCAGGACCCGATTGGTCAACATATGTTAACTTCCTTTTGATTACGGGCGTTGGTTGTACGAGGATATTATTTAAAGTAAAACATACCTGACAGGGTTGAATGCCAAGCTTTGTCGTTGAAAATGATTTTTCGGTCATCCAATCTTTAGTCTGGTGGCGGTTCTTCCACTCCCCCAGAAGTTGGGTCCTTCACAACCTAGGCTTCGCTTATTATTCCTATCATATTGGGAGGACTAATTGTAGTTAAATTACGAGTCACAGTTTCTCTTATAGAGTTATAGTTGAAGTCCAATCAGGCACAGTTTTAGCCTTCGGAAACTAGCACATGAGTTGTTCAATTGCGATTATCCTTCTCTTGCGTTTTTCAGAATTCAACACACAGCAGTCTCTGTCTCCGGGGACTATTGGCTTAATTTCTCGAATCCGAACATTGTTTTATCTCGTTGTTGCACTTTTTGTGCTCATGTGCAGCATACTCATTTACTTTAATTTTATACATGTAAGTAACACTTCTGTGGTCATTTCGGCATATTCTATTTCATAAATTTGTTCAGAACTATGAAGTAGCTTGATCTAGCCAGTTCTGTAGCTAATCCCTACTCTGATCAATTGAGTTAGTTTCAACAAAGTGTTGGTGTAAATGCCTTAGTCCGTAGGGCTATTTACTTTGACTACCAAGCCAACATGTTTTGGGAGACTAGGTTTCCTAAGCAATAAGTTCGTTTGCCCTAGTTTGATTGACATGATAGCTCCTATTTTTGGGAATTAGGGGCTTTGTTGCTTGATCCCAAGATCTGAGATTTGTAATGATGTCGGTATGTATTAGATAGATGCATTTATGGCATCTTTTGCTAAAGTAAATTCTTCTGAGTCCGACGTTAAGATCCTAATCATGCGTTCATTTCTATCTTTGGAAACTCATACACGGATGACTCAACTATGTGGATTTTTCCATGATGTTGTGAATTTTCACATAGCATGAGATTTCGGAAGGTAGGGCTGAAGATTCAATCAAACTCTTGCTTCTGTTTCTGAAAGCTGATGTATCGATTGTTTCATTTTGGGCTTTCTTCCTAACATCACCAAACTTCGGGTAATCGCATAATCCTCACGGTTATTTGTGTTTGGACTTTTGGAACATTTCTTTCGATCAAGTATCTGTGCTTCTATCCCTTCTTGAGGGACTAACTATTTCGAATGCCTATAATTTTGGGCGATTGTGAGAGATGGAAATCCATGGGACGAGTTGCTTAATTGTCCCCAGTCTGACTCTCGATCCCATTCTAGAATTGAGGAAGTTCAGGGATTTTATTTCCGGCCTTTCGTGATTGCTCCCACTTGTTCTTGGCCATGCATGATCTTCTTGGTTGCTGATGTTGTCATGGAAGTTTTGTTCATATGTCAACTCCTGTCTTTGTGAATTGATAACCTAGTTGCTTGGTTCTGAACAGCATCTCCTCGAGGCTGCCTATTTTTTGGTTGTATCTAAATTCTTTCTAATTTGAATTTTGGAAATTCGATTGTCCAACATCTTTCATCCTTAGAAATTAACAAGGAGCGATTCAATCCTGGGATTTCCTTTCTGCGTAGCTCTATTCCCGTGCAGTGGCTGATTCCTGCAATGTTAGGCTGAACCATCCAGTTGACCTATGAAAGGATACGTCTTTCGATCGTTTCCTTTTATTGGGCAATAGTAGTTTTTTGAAGACAGGGGTTGAAACTCAGTTGAGGTCCAACATCTATCTCCGGAAGCTAGTGTATCGATGGGCCACTACGATGAGTGTTTCTCATCAGCCTTGTAGATTAAAGTTTTCCTTACATTGTCGGGGCAATACTGGTGTACTTAGTGAGTAGAAAGTTTCCTTGAGTTGCCGGGGCAACACCGGTACTTATGAAATAGAAAGTTTCCCAGCGTTGCCGGGGCAACACTGGTACTTAGGAAATAGAAAATTTTCCCTATGTTGCGAGTGCAACACCAGTACTTGAAAGATTAAAAAAGGCCTTGGCGTTGCCGAGGCAACACCAACACTCAAGAGTTTGGGATCGATTTTTCCCGTCGATTCGACGGTACTTTTAGTCTAGTTAGGTACTAATTTTTGTCTTCAGAAACTAGCACTTCGATGATTGGATTGTAGAAGTATTTTCTTAGTGCTGCCTATCTTCGGGCAGTGTTAAAGTCACATTAGTGAGGATTGAATCATTCATCCGATCCTGTAGAGTTGAGTAGATTTCTTTTAACCCAATGTGACTGTTTTCTCAATGTTGCTTAAATCTGGGATACGCCATGTTCTGGAAGGGTGAGAGTCCTAGGCGTTTTCGCTGCCTAGCTTTGTTTAACCGTCAAGTATTACCCTTGAAGATGCAAGGTTGTTGCTTAACCAATTCCATAATTAATCTTATTCACGAAAAATCGAACTTCCTCCAACCGGTTTTTGTTATGATCTGATGACTTTTAGCAAAACCCTTCATTTCAAGGTCTCAAACTCCAGGTTCTTATAGAAATTTTGAAGATGCAAGGTTGTTGCTTAACCAATTCCATAATTATTCTTATTCACGAAAAATCGAACTTCCTCCAATCGGTTTTTGTTATGATCTGACGACTTTTAGCGGAACCCTTCATTTCTAGGTCTCACACTCCAGGTTCATATAGAAAATTTGAAATTGTGGAGCAAGTCATCACATGCCCCAGGTACGCCCACGTTCATTCCTATACAAATCATGGATGGTAGAGTTCGATAGTGTTTGTCTTAAATCCTTGACACCTATCCTTGCTTTTTTCAGGCCATATGCATTATGCTGGACTAATAACATTGTTGTGGATATCAACCTTATTCGTTGGTTCCAATCTTCGGGAATTAATGGTTTAGCTGCTCGATTTTGAGTGTTTTCTCCTTGCCATTGTTTGTCTGAGGATAACAACTAGTTTTTTGCAAGTTAGGGTCTGAGACCTTATTCAGGCACCCGCTTCTGTCTTTGGAAGCCGCTGGTCGATGACTTGATTCTTGAAATGTCTTCCATCATTATTTATCTTTGGTCATCGGTAGTTCCTCCTTTTATCCCTATTTCCAAGTGACAGTGAACTTTAAGGAGTTTGATTTTCTTGTTGATATGATGACTTGGAGTTCTCGATGTTTTTGAGGCAATTTAATGTTTAGCAGGTTCGAGCAGTTTCCTTTTTAATTCTGCATTCATCCAGCCTACTATATTGCTTACTTTTGTGGCGATTTCCGAAATTCTTTATTCGCCATAACAGAACCATGGAGTGATTTTTGGTCCTAACCAAGTGTTAGTGTGTTATGTGTCGCCGGTCCATGGGGCTGATTACTCTGAACACATGATGCGAGACTTGATGTTCTGGGCCGCTCTCTAGATGCCTCTAGTCAAAGTTGTGTCGCAACTCCTATCTTTGGGAGCTCGTGATTTGAATTTCTTAACTTTAGACATTTTGGTCAAAGATCGGAATTCTTTGTTGAAATCTTAGTTTAGGGACTTTGTGGCATTGCCTGAGCAATGTAGGTCCTTTTGGGTGGTAGGGATCGGTTCCTGTTAATCCTGAAATAAACAAGTTTTCCGGTGTTGTCAAGACAACACCGATACTTAGAGAATTTTGACGGTTCGTTGATGATGCCAGAGCGACATTGGGCGGAAAGGGCAGCGGTGGAAGGAAGCGCTGATGAGCTTGTATGGAGATTGGTCTGATTTTGGTTCTTTTTGAGTCATTTTTTTCAGGTGCATAGTCTGCATTTAGTGTTCCTGTCATGGAGTCTGTATTTTCTTTTTGTTGGCCGGTGTTGTGTGGGTACAACCTCCACGTTTTGACCCTGTGTAAAGAAAATTATAAGCAATACATTGATATTTTAACTGTACTCTTATATGTCTGTTCATATGTGTTCTCTGCACTTGTGCTTGTTTTGTTTACACTTTATCCAATTTTGTGATTACCACCAAAAAATTTATTTGGAGAAACAAATCCTTGTTTGGAGTAACAGAACTTGTCAACTTATTATTTTCAATTGTTTTTACTTAAGTACCGGTGCATGCCCCCCAGTTCATAGGGCTGTTTACTTCAAATGACCGGTAACTTATAGTTTAGATAATTTTCATGTTAGACTTGAAACTTGGCTAAGTCATAACTTTTGGTTTTCCTCGGTATTGCCTATCATCGGGCAACGTGAGGAGTTATTATTTTAGTGCGCGGCTTATGAGGTGCGTGGCTTTTAGTGTTCCTCAGTGTTGCCTATCTTCGGGCAATGTGAGGAGTTATTATTTTAGTGCATGGCTTATGAGGTGCGCGTCTTTTGGTGTTCCTCTGATTCCTATCTTCAGGCAACGTGAGGATTTATTATTTTAGTGCACGACTTATGAGGTGCGCGACTTTTGGTACTCCTCGGCGCTGCTTATCTTCGGGCAACACAAGGAGTTATTATTTTGGTGTGCAGCTTATGAGATGCACGACTTTTGCTTTCCCTTGCTGTTTCCTATCTTTGGGCAACACGAGGAATTATTATTTTGGTGCACGGCTGATAAGATGCACGGCTTTTACTTTCTCTCATTGTTGCCTATCTTCAGGCAACACGAGGAGTTATTATTTTGGTATGCGGCTTATGAGATGCACAGCTTTTGCTTTCCCTCGGTGTTACCTATCTTTGGGCAACACGAGAAGTTATTGTTTTGGTGCGCAGCTTATGAGATGCACGGCTTTTGCTTTTCCTTGGTGTTTCCTATCTTTGGGCACCACGATGAGTTATTATTTTGGTGCACGGCTTATGAGATGCGCGGCTTTTTCTTTCCCTCGGCATTGGCTATCTTCAGGCAACACAAGGAGTTATTATCTTGGTATGCAGCTTATGAGAGGCGCGGTTTTTGCTTTCCCACGGTGTTGCCAATCTTCAGGCAACACGAGGACTTATTATTTTGGTGCGCGGCTTATGAGATGCGCGGCTTTTGCTTTCCCTCGATGTTGCCTATCTTCGGGCAACACGAGGAGTTATTATTTTGGTGCAAACTGCCTTTAAAGAAAGGGTCTTTGACTAGCATACGATTTAAGAGGAAGAGGAATTGGTCACCAAGAACGGTAAGATAGTAGTTGGAAAGAAGTGGCAAGTATTATGCTAGTATTTCGTTTGTTGCACTAGCTAGGTCATTAAATCCGCGGTTGTCAGGATGCAAGAATTTTTGACCAGGCAAAACAGAACTGTTGTATGATTAGTCTCGACCTTTCTTATAGCTATTCAAGTGTGTGTGGTGCCCTCTATGCCACAGGGCTGTTGGCATGCTTGAACTGGATCCGTTGTCTCTCGATAACTCGTTTGGTTGCCTCGGGTCTAGTGGGTGCGGTTCTCCCAGGTGCCGAATCTTTGCCTGATTTGAGTTGGTCTCTGATTGATCACATGGTCAGTTCAGTTTTGGCTTAGTTCCTTTGAGCGACTTTAAAGCTCTAGAGTACAGCACTGTTTATTTCATTGGTGGTTGGAAGTGATTCCGTTAATTATGCGAAGTGACTGATATGGTTGACGATTTGCGGCCCCGGAGCGTGACTTCGTTGACTTCAGGGGGCTCTGGATCAGATGACTACTGATCTTCTAATCGTAAATAAATTTCGCTGATCTACTAGTTCGCCTTTACGATTCTTTGGTTTGTGAAAGACCTTCACATTCATGAAGGGTTTTTTGGATCAAATCACCGCTGGTCCACCGGTTAGCCTTCTCGGCGCTTTAGTTCATGAAAGACCTTCATGTTCGCGAAGGTTTTATTGAATCAGATTACCGCTGATCTACTGGTTAGCCTTCATGACGCTTTAGTTCATGAAGGACCTTCACATTCATGAAGGGTTTTTTGTGGTCGGATGTCCGACGACCAAACGGCCTTGGAATGATAATTTATCGATTCCAAGAGGAGTTTTGGGTCGTATGTCCAACGGCCTGGCAGTCTTAAAGCAATAAGGTGTTGGATCTGTTTGTTCGACGATCATTTGGACAAGACTTCTCGACGCCACCAGCAACGCCGGTTCTCAGAAGGGGGATTGACATGACTCGTCAAGGGCATAAAAGCATTTCTTTTGTCGTGCTATCTGCAATGCCCCTAGTGTCTCGGTATGGCTCATTTGAAAAGGAGAGTAGACAAGGATGGATGAGAAGGCATCGCTTTAGGTTGTTGTCCCATTCCTTCGTTGCTAGCTAGCTAGAGTGTTATTTGATAATCATCTTTTCGTCTGATTTCATCAGTTAGCCGGGAGCTTTTCTACTGGGCCTTAGTAGCCTTGCTTGGATAGAAGGTCCCTGAGATCATGTAGCTCCTTCACCATTTGGTATGTTCTTTGGCACACTGCCGAGTTTGCCTTCTTCTAATTGCACTACTTCCGGTCTTTAGGACCGATTTTCCTTCCCATAGAGTTCTTCCAGGGTAGAAGGATGTTTCATCCTTTAATGATTCTTGAAGACCTTACAGTAGACTGCACCAGTTGCCCTCGCTTCATCCATATGCTAGTCATACCTGTAAAAAACCAATTTCGAATCAGTTGTATAGTTGTACAAAAGGTATAGTTGGCATGATAAACTTCTTTGGATATTCTGCATGCTGAATGCTTTGGTGAATGAGTTTCGATTGGGGAAAGATGCTTTAATCTTTGTCAAACCGGTCCGTTTTCAATTTACGGCTGTTCATAATGCTTGAGAATGATACATGCATGATTGTCTACGCTTGAACGATTGGAGCCGCCGATGAATGACAAATCACTTATGATAGGCTCAAGGATCAGTGATGATCCCAAAATTTTTGAAACTAGGTGAGATCGGGCTTAGGTGACCAAGAAGGCCCCATAAAGTTGCATCCCAAATTTCAAGGTATTCGGAGTTCACACGTTCGAGTTATGGACAAAAGAAGATGGATTGGTATTGATGGATCGGTGGTATTTTACTTAGAGTCCGACCTGAGAAAATTGCCATTTGCTTAGTGAAAACCTTGGTTTTCCATGAGTCTAATTTCGTGCTAGAATTTACTAGGTTTGCTTCGAGTCAAACAGATGATTACCCGAGTTCGACTTTGAGGCAACCCTGAAGTGAGTTTTTCAATGACCATTTTGAAGATTTTCGATGATTTTCGACGACGACCATTCGTGATTCGATAATGGGAGCTCCATGATGGGATTGGAGAATGGTCAGTTGGGAGTGGTCACAATATACCATGGGAGCTTGGCCTTGTAATCGATCCGGGTTTATGTCACATCTTCTTAGTTCTCCTGCCTCTTGAAGTACCGTTTGAGTTGTAGTTCCTCGTCCATTACTTGGCACTATGCTATGACACAAGTTCTAGAGCGTCTTCTAGCATTTTGCACGTTGGCATTTTCATCCAATTTGTCTTCCTTAGATTTTTTGTCATCTTCAGAGCCAGAGAGAGCCATCCATATATGATTACGTGGGGTTTTCACCACTAAGTTCTGCTTTATAGCCGATGCTTTTGCAGTATATGAAGTGTTAAAGTTTTCTTCTACCATGATTCTTGGAGCTCCGCTGATTGCTTCCTTTGGATTATATCCCCTTCGAACGACCCATATGGTGGTCCATAGCTTCTGGCTCGATCGCGACCTAGAAAAATAGTATGGATCGCTGGCAATCAATAGTACATGGATTGCTACCGATCCATGTACTTAAGTGATTTCAAACTTTGTGGCGACCTGGCAAAGTAGTATGGATCGGTAGTACAAAGGATCGGTAGCGATCCATGTACTTAACTGATTTCAGTGTTTTGTCTTCTAGAGTTCATGGGGGTCTAGTGAAAAGGTATGGATCACTAGCGACCCATAGTGGATGGATCGCTAGCGACCCATGTACTTAAGTGATTTCTGAGTTTTGCCTTTAGGATCGCGTTTACTATCTCATGTTGATGTTCTCCATCACCTTAGCATGTGTTTGCTTGTTTTTTCTCTGCTCCTTCTTGGTTGGTTCTTCTGTTCTCAATAGCAAACCTTTGAAGTAGAGATTGAGGATCTAACTTCTGAACCTATCTGATCCAAAGTAGATAGCTAGATCTAAGCCTGAGTTGGGTTCTCAGTGAAAGCACCAAAATGTTGACCCAAAAAATGGACCAACACCTTGGTTAGAGTTTGAAAGCACAATCCCTGACCTGACAAAGAAATATCATATATCACAAATATAAAGAAAGAATAGTAAAAGAAAGTAGACAGAGAATTTTTATAGTGGTTCGGCTGTTAATGAAGCCTACGTCCACTTTATAGTCTTATTATAGACTGATTGCTGTTACAATGGACGTTTGATTACAAGACTTTGATTATTTTCTAGCTGGATTGAATCTCCAAAGTTGGAATCCACTAGAGAATCATAGTGTATTCCTTTGGATATTGTTGTGTGGGAGGTAGAGAGTAAAGAATAATTCTAGCAGAGCTTCAGCAACCAGTCCGGAGAAGATCCAGTTTATGTTGCAGGTAGGTTGGTATTTATATGGATCGAACAGCTTCTGGGCCAGGCCACTTCATCATCTGCTTGCTGGTAGGTTGGGAACAACCAATGGAGGTTTGGGCTCGCAAAACGAGGCAAAGCCATGGGTCATGGGCAACCCATGGATTATTGATCGTTGGCGACCCATGGCCTTTAGGTCGCTAGCGACCCATAGACTTGGCTCATTTGCGAGCCAATGTCTTGGCCTCTTTTGTAGTATTCTTTGGTTGTTTGGTTTGAAGGTTTGAGGGAAGGCATAAGTCGCGGATGATCCAACCACTTAGGATTTTTCTAGAGTTCGGAATTGGAGATGTTTCCTAAGTCTTTTATCATAGTTGTTACATTTTGATGGCAGTTCACTAGCTGTTTACATTCAGCTGCTAATTGGACTAAAAGAATGCTGATCTCTCGTCTTTGTTGATTTCGGTCGTTGTCTTAGCTGTATAGCTTGGCCCTTGTTGATCCCTTGTCCTAGCCTTTCTGGTTAAGTCCTGAACCATTCTGTCTATACAAGGTTGTTCTGTTTTCTATTAGTTTCTACTGGGTTAAAAACACGGATAATATAAAGACTTATTGGTTTTGTGTAAATGATGTTAAAATAAAAGGATTTGGGTTAAGAAGGTAAGGTAATAAAATGTTTTCATTATCACTTAAAATTTAAAATAGATAAGCTAGAGTTAGGTAAATAGGATTAAACAACCCACTAGATAGAATTGACTATGAAATTTGGAAGCATTAATGGTTGAGACAGTGGTAAAAGAGCAATAGGGGAATTTAGTAACCTTTTCTATTAACAGTCGAATTAGAAGGACAGAGTACTAGATTGAACTTACTTTAGTAATGAGAGGAGAACAAAATCTTGTGTCTCTTTACTCAAGTATGGTTGGAATTAAGTCTTCCTGTAAGGAATATTGAAGAACATGCTTTCAGTGAACATATTTCCAAGTAAGAAAAGAGTAAGGGAAAAGGAAGGCAAGATGTTTTAGTTGTATCAAAGGATGCTATAAATGCAAGGGACTTTTCAATTTGAAGTGTGAGAAGGAAAAGTAGGGTCTACTTCAATCCTTATTAAGAGTGTTATACAACAAATAGGAAATTCCTTGATTATACGAGGCAATCTTAAACGGAATGGTGAGTATAGGCTTGACTACATGATATTGGTCGTCATCATATATGTGTGAGGATAGGATACATGTAGGCTACGAGCAGTTCAGATATTGTATTATCACCTATAGGCTACGGGCGGACCGGGTAGGCAAGACTGGGAGGGTTTGCATTTTGCAAAGGTTGTTGGGTTTATATTATAGTAGCTAAGTTCCATGGATGCCTAGATGTGAATCTTGAAATAGTAGGATTAAGTGTAGCATATTCCGAACTATGGAAAATATGGGAATGTAGTCCCTAAGTTGATGAGAAATTTTATTAGGGAAACTTTATAATAAGTTTAAGATTTGTAGACTTAAATGACTTAGGCAAGTAAAAATGTGAAATTGGTCATAGCGATAAATTATCGGGTAATTGATATGGATTCATAAACACTAGATTTAAAGTGGTCGTAAAATGGAATAGGGTTTGAGCGATATTTTAATTCATTGGAATGAAGCATGTGACAATGTAAGTTTCAATAAATTATTATTCGATTCTAGTACAAAAGTGTATAGTCTGGAATAACAAGGAATAAATCCAAATGTATGGGATGTACAAACTAGGGAGAGTTACCATATTTTGTACTGTCTATTTCAATAATGAATAGAAGAGATAATTCCTTGTAATTCCAAACGTAGCATAAATCATCTTTTGATAATTTATAGAAAGTTACAGTGTTCACATTTCCCTTCAGGAAAAAGTGTAGTTTTAATGCATTAAGATGCAGAAATCCCTAAGTACAAACCGAAGCATTGGCCATTATGTTAATTGGATTAAAACAGTGAAGTACCATTTTATATTAAGCTGTCTCAACCATAAGATAATTGGAATGGAATGATATGAGGCTACATTTGCTGAAACATCCCATTTATAAAATGACACTAAGGAAAATAAAGAGAAATTTTTTGGAAGTTCAAAGTACAAATGGTATCCAAAATAACATTTTGGTCAATATATTATGGTGATTGGTAAATTTAAGAATGCGGGTCTCAGTCAAGAAAATGATATTGTTATAAGCAAGCATTAAGAATGCGAAGGCGATTTTTATAGAAAAGAAGATCTAAATTTTTTGGTAAGATTTGAAAAAAATCGACCTTGGTCATCGCTCGCTTTCGAGGAAGGTTATTTTCTTAAGAAAATTTATGAGAGACTAATGTGCAGTACATGGTCGAGTGCATAGCAACTGCACGCGAATGAAGTATTATTAATGATCTTAGACTATAACTTTAATCAATTTGAGAACTTTTATTGTTAAGATTGAATGAGAAGATGGATCAAACTTTCATTTGTATAACCCGGAATAGATCCATGTAGACCATAAACATGATACCTAGGAATCATGACTTTTGGAAGTTGGGAAATAGTCTAAAATTAAAGAGAAATGACTTGAGTTGAGCCGAATTCAGAGAAGGAGTTGGGATATTTTTTGTATTTAGGAAATCACCAGTGTTATCCAACCATTTGACCAACCAATATTCGGACAGACCGGACGAGTCAAACTTGGTGTAATCAAGGCAGGAATCCCAGAGCGATAGCCTAAAGTCCTAAAGCCAAGCATAAACAGAGTCACAAGGCAAATGCGAACCAACTCAAGCCAAAAGAGTCATCGACCCACCAAAGTGATTGGTCGGTACCGACCGAACTCTATGGGTCGTCCAATTTCCCTCCACTAGTGGGTCCCATCTTTTGCCTACCCAACCCACTCGATGTTAGAATCCTATCCCAAGTATTGTTTTGTTGTTCCAGTGTAGTTCACTATCGATGTCCATGAACTCTTGAATCAGAAGTATGTTCTTCCATGACTCTGTTATTTGGATTCGAAATAAGCTAACATTAGTGCAAACAACAATGAAACCATGAAGATAACAACAAGACGAGCCAAAGCGAAGAGTTCAAGATGACTAGATTAGTAATTTTATGGAGTCGTACCGACCCAAGCCCTTGGAGTCGTACCGACCCATACAAGTTGATGAGGTGGCGTCCTACTTTGGTGGAGAAATAGTCTTAAGACATGGAAAATAAGTTGGAGATCTTTTGTACAAGATTTTAAGCTTCCTACCTCTATAAAAATAGGGGTATAGCTTATTTTTCAGGATCTTTTGGCTCTTATACTTCTTACTCTTAATTTCTTATAATCTCAGTCGGAGTTGTACTGACCCGTAAGATGTTCAGCCCCCAAGTCAGAATATAAGCAACAAAATCATTAAGTGGACATAGGCCTTGATTTGTTGAACCACTATAAACTGTTGTGCTCTTTCTTGCTCATTTTTCAATTTTTATTTCTTCACATTTATTTCTCTACATAAAATTTTGGGTGTTTGTGCCATTTTTGGTTCAAACATTTTGGTGCTTTCATTGAGAGCGAGATTCTCAGGCTATTTGGATCCATCATCTACTATTGGATTTCTTAATTCCAAGAGATAGATTTAATTTTCCAATCCCACTTTTCCACTATTCATATTTCCAAAAATCTAAGAGAAGCTATTTGCAATGGTCCCATCAAGAAGAGACCATTCTACCAATTCTAGAGCTACTACTGAAGCTGAGAACCGGAATGCTCAAATGTGGATAATGCTACTCAACCAGAGCAACCGGAGATCCAGAATCCAACTGAAGTCTAACCAGAATAGAGATGGATGCTGAAGTAGATGGAGGATAGATTTCTGACAAGTCACAATCAAATGAACCAGCAGATGCAGCATAACTTAAGGATGCTGAATGAATTTACTCAGAGTAGCCATAGAAGGAGCAGGAGGGATTCCGGCTCAGAGTCTTAAAGTTCATGATCATCCGAGTAGAGACGAAGGGATAGGAAGCAAAAAAGACTCAGAATTCTGCTAGAACTTCATACTAAGAACGAGGAAGAACTCGGGGCACAAGTTTAAGGATCAGTACCGACCCAAAAGGATAGGTCGGCACTAACCCAAATAATGGTAGGCCCAGAGCTTGTCATCTGTAAGGCAGTGTGGATTTAACTTCTTGACGTGCTACTAATGATCAGAATCTAGAAAATTGTGCTGCTATTGATGATTCAACTCACGAGAATCAGACAAGGGGACTACTGGACGAATGGGTCCTCGAAAGGCTGGGGAGCCTAGGTATCGAGAGCCAAACCCAAAGCGTTTGTCGGGCCGGACACTCGGGGCGGATCCCAATTACCACCTTTCAGTCGACCCTGTGGACTCGTAGTACCTAGAAGATATGGACAAGAGACTTGTAAGTGAACACCACTTTAGAAGCAATGATGATTTGGGTAACTTTCCTAGTCAGACATTTACAGAAAACATCCTACATGAGAGTTATCCCCGAAGGTTTGCAATGCCGACTATGCCGTTGTACAAAGGAATTACAGATCCCAAGAAGCATTTGATAATATATGAATGGCAAATGGATTCTGCCAGAGCTTCCGATGCCGTGAAATGTCGTTGCTTTCCAATTTTCCTAGTTGGAATAGCTACTACGTGGTTCACTCGACTTCCGTCGAGGTCCATATCTTCCTTTGCTAAGTTGTCATGAAAGTTTATAGAGCAATTCAACTTCATACTTCACATCAAAAACATGTCATGTCTTTGTCAAACCTCTTCCAAGCTGGTGTAGAGTCACTGAAGGATTTTTTGAATCGGTTCCATACAGTCATGATAGAAGTTATAAAACCCCATGCTGACTGTACTAGTGGCAGTAAATAGGGAAATTCATCTCGATACAGATTTCGAGGAATGGTTGGAGAGGAAACCCCTACCGACCATGGATGCTTTCTATAGAAAGTACAAGGAGTACTTGCGCTTAGAAGAAGCATGCAAACATCCATGGAGAGCTGAGGCTGGGAGTTCAATTGGAGTAGTGCAGAGCAATGTCACTATAAAGCAATCTAGAAGAAGTTCTAGAAATGCAGATGTGAATGTTGGCACTAAGAATGATAGTTGGAAGCAGAATGGTGATATGGCAAAGAAGCGAAAGCCGAATAATAGGAAACATACTAGGACTCCTAAGTACGACAGCTATACCGAACTGAGCAACTCAATAGAGAATATCTATCTGGTAACTCAAGGCACTGAGCAGTACATGAAGCCGGCTCCAAGAGAGTCGACTGAGAAGGAGAAGAGATCGAGCAAGTTCTGAAGGTTTCATGAGATGCACGGTCATAACATCAACGATTATAGGCACTTGCGCGGTTTGATCGAAGAACTGATACGCAAAAAGAAATTGCAACAATTTATGAACTCCCTGCAGGATGGTGAGCTAGGACATTCTAATCCCCTGGGTCGACATCCCAACGAAGGCAAAATGGGCCTAGTGGTGAGGAGCCTAGGCGGCTTAAAAAATGCTTGGTGATTAACACGATCATCGGTGGATCACATCCACCCGATAAAAGTCTAGCTGAAATGAACATATATATATTTGTACTATAAAGCATGCCATGGATGTGATCTGCCCTGCAGTTGAGGATGGAACTTAGGCAAAACAATGCAGAATGATGAGCGACGACATTATTTTCCAAAATAGAGATGCTGATGGAGTGAAGGCTCCAATGATTGACCCACTCGTGATCACAACTACTATTGGTCCTGCGATAGTGCGAAAGGTGTTGGTTAACTGTGGGAGTTCAATCAACATTCTATTCAAAAAAGCTTATGATCAAATGCTCTAGGATGCAAAGGATTTGAAACCTTGTAAATCCTGAATGCAAGGATTCAATGGAATGGCTACCAAGCCGATTGGATATGTAGAATTACCAGTGGTACTTGATAAGGGAAACCGCAAGCGAGTGCGGGTTGTGCCTTTTTTAGTGTTGGATATTTACTTAGCCTACAATGCATTTTTGGGTCGACCAGCCCTGGCTGAATTCAAAGCGGCTGTAGCTCTATTGTGCTTGACAATGAAGTTTCCTACAGAAAATAGCGTAGGGATTATCCAAGGAGATCAAGTGACTGGACGCGAATGCTACGTCACCGAGCTAAGAGGGGCGAGGTGAAGAGAAAAAGGAAAAGGTGCAGATGGGACTCTCTGCATTGAGGATTTGGACACATAGAAACCAATGCCTAATCCCTGGCTTCGGCGGCACATCCGGTTCCATAAGGATATTGACCCGCGAAAAGAGTCACTGGATGAAAGGGCAGCTCCAGCCGAGCTAACTTTTAATATCCCAGCCAGTCGAAATGACCTAACAAATATCCTAAAAGTTAGATCGCTGCTTGGTGTCAGGATGATGAAGGAGTTGATTGGTTTTCTCCACGCAAACCTGGATATATTCGCCTAGATGCACTCTGATATGTGTAGGATCTTGCAGGAGATAGCGAGCAATGCATTGAACATAAATCCCAAATGCGTTCCTCTGAAACATAAGCGCCTTAGCCTGGATCTGAATAGATCCGCTGCACTCAAAGAAGAAGTAGAGAAACTAAAGGACAATGACTTCATCCACGATGCTTTATACCCAAAATGGGTGTAACGAACCGTAATTTAATAACATTTATATCTCAATATTTAATATATTTTTTAATCATTAATCAATAAACATAATAACACAAATAAAAATCTTTTAAGTAATAACTAGTGATAGGGAAATGATTTTCAAAATTTATTTACAAAAATAATTAGTTCAAAGAAAAAGGGGAAATGTGATTGGAAATCGTTTTTCGAATTTCTGACTTTTCGGTATCTAAAAGTTGTTCGAAAATATTGTGAACACCTTAGTTAGCAAATACACACTTATGCAAATAATATAAGTATGGTTAAGTTAGTAATGTGGTGAAAATATGTTTACTTAAGTAGATTATAGAAGATGTGATGTTTTTTTAAAGTTTAAATAAGAATATAATTAAGAATGAAATATCACATTCATACTTACACATAAGTACATGGAAAGGTATTGTCTAATGGGTCAATGGGTGGGTTGTCAAGGGAGGTAACGTGTGTTTGAAGGAAATAAAAAAAGGATAAGGTGATGATGTGGAGTTTAGTGATTGGAGGGCATGTATGGAAGCCTATTTTGGTAATTTTACAATTTCCATTTATATAAAACTAACTCTAAAATTTCTCTCTCCTTTACCATTTCACTTTCCATTTTTTTCAAAGTTTTTACTTCTTCTTCCTAAGCTTTTCAAATCTTATTAGTGGCTTCTTAAATTCAAATTTAAAAATCTATTTTTTTCCACTTCTTTCTTAAGTAAAAATCACAAAATTTAGCTTCTTTCTTTGCTACATCACTTCACTAACCAAAACAAGATCCATACTCCCCCAAAACAACCATAGCCGAGCCCATTTCCTTTATGGCCAAACCACATAGGCCCTTATAAGGCTCCAAAATTCCATCTTGTACAAGTTAAAGCATAGATCTAGCGCCGATTGAGAGTTCGGTCATAGTTCGAATTAGTTTGTTTGCTTTTTGTGAGTAGAATCTCACCTTTTTCATTAAATTTTTCACCTTTATTTTTTGATGCAAATACATGCTATTTAATTATGTTTGTATGTGTTAAATATGTTGGATGTGTTGGCTTATTAACCACCTTTAAAATGTTTACATCTTGGTGATTAGTTAACAACTTGAAGTTAGTCGGAAAAAGTTCAAGTATATAATGTTAGAAAGCTTCTACATGACATATAGTTATTACATGCCTTTGTATTTGTGTTCACCCTTATGTTATGTATGTTTGGTTGAATAAGTGACATGTGGAAGTGTTTTCAAAAGTGTCCGTACATCGACTATCGCTATATCAGCACTTTTGAAACAAACATCTTTTTTTTGGAATCCTTGGTTAAAAACTTGTGTTTGGGTTTTACAAGATTAATTAATTACTTTATTAATGATGGATAAATTTTAATTAATCATTTTTATAATGGTGGTTCAAGGTTAATTAAATATTTTAATATTGAAAATTTAAATTTAATTAACAATTTTAAATAATGAAGATTAAGGTTAATTAATTATTTAAATAATGATGTAATTAAGATTAATTAATCATTTTCTTAATGATGTTTTTAAAACTATTTAATCATCTTAACTAATGATGTTTAAGACTAATTAATTATTTAATTAGTGATAATGAATCATTTTGTTAATGTTATCCTGCCTTTTGGCAAGGCCGTGACACTAAGGAATTGACTAGTAAACCAATGACGATCCATCCTAGCGATCGGTTATACGCAGCCTCACTAAGGATATCGATGAATTTTGTCTGAGTCCGGATTGAGCTTAAATTAATATAACATGACAAGCTGAGCTATGTGAGTCAACGTTCCAAATTTCAAGTCAATCCGAGTTCGTATGCTCAAGTTACGATCGATGCGAAATTGGGTGAAAACAAACCTCTGTTCGACTCGCTCCACTTCGACTCCATCTCAGAACCTCTGTTCGACTCGATCCGCATCCTTTAGAAAACAACAGTTCGACTCGATCGTCTAAGGCCTACTTCGAATCCATCAGGAATGCCTACTTCGACTCGCTCCGCTTCGCATCCATCAGGGATGCCTACTTCGACTCGCTCCGCTTCGCAACCATCAGAGAGCCACATTTTGACTCGATCATCCAATGCCCAGTTCGTGTCCATACAGGAAAAGCCTTTGTTCGAATCCATCTAGGTGGGTCACTCTTATCGATACGAATAAGGCCACCTCCTATCGATTCGAACAAAACAACATGAATGCCTCGATACGAAGGGGACTGCTGCTGAACCGATTCGAAGTGGTCGAGTTATAGAGCGAGTCGAATAAGAGCGAGTCGAACGAAATAGCCAACCGAGAATCCCATTTGTATCGATCATATCCCCTGATCTACAAGTCCAAATGCTATCAAATTTTCACAGAAGACTAAGTGCATGCTAAAGAATGTCCACGCCAAATTTCGACTCCATCAGACGCGATCTTGATCGATACAAAATCCGTTCGTATCCATCACGGATCGGACCGAAACTTCACGGGCTTGGGCACGCAGGCCAGGTCACATGCCAGAGAGGGTCTCACGAGATCTGAGCGAAATACCATCCCCCTACACCTATAAATAGACCCCCAGAGCCAACAGAAAAGGGGTTCTTCTTCTTCTTTGAGATCTCGAACGCCCAGACTCTGCCGGATCCAGATCTGAACTCCATTGCTGCTGCTACCAACGAATTTCACTGCTGCAAATAATTGCTATTCGTTGTAACTTGCTGAAATCAATTGTAAACGTCAAATATAGACCAATAAAGCAAACTACGTCATAGTGGACGTAGGCAATACGCCGAACCACTCTAAATTCTTGTGTCTCCTTGCATTTTAATTATTTTCATATTTTAGATTTCGAGTTTTTGTTAGATAATTTCTCTTTTTCCATTTAATCTCTTCAGTTTATCTCTTCAAAAACTTTCGAAGCGTGTTGTGCCAGTACAAACACTTTGGTGTTTTCATTGAGAGAAACCCAATTTTTCTCCTGCTCTTTGGATCTCCTATCTATATCGGATTGCATAAATCCAAGAAGAAGATCCAGATCTAGAACTTTGAAGCCCTTCCATTCTATTCAGATTTGCATCAGATCTAGGAAAGGACTTTCATAACCTCACCATGGTAAGTACACGGACTACCTCTACAGCTGCTGATCAGGGAGGACGGGACAGGCAGAATCCCATGCAATTGCCTCCATCCAACCAAGATGCTGCCAGACCTTCAGATCCATCAGGCTCGGTCACTAGACAAGAATTCCAGATGTTGCTTCAAGAGTTGACCCGGAGTCGCCAACAGCTAACTGAACAACTGCGCGCTAACATAGAGTTGTCCAACCAGCTAAATGGCCAAAGGCGCAGAAGATCCAGAAGAGACCAAGGTTCTTATTCTTCCATAGAAAGTTCAGCCTCATCTGACGGTCATCACCGATCCACGCGCCCACGGTTGGATGTGAGCTACACCCAGGCCATAGGGCACCAACCTGCTTCGAATCTTGGACAACCCAGAACTGGACCTTCCACTAGTCATCATACAGGACCTTCATCCCGAGGAGGTGCTGCTCCTTATCATGTCACAGGCAACATCGCTACTACCACCACTACCGAACAAGGGGTTGATGCTAGAAACCAAGCTGATCCTCAACGTAGCCAACGGGAGCAGACTCCAGAACCTTATGTCCTAGAAAATGTTGAACCAAGGAGGCGAGGCATGGACCGTCGACTGCGTCCGGTCCAGACTCGCGCTGTGGAACCCGACCACACCTTGGCACAGCATGCTCCTAGTATCCGTATGCCGGATATTACAACGATGATCCGCCAAATGATTCGCGAAAGTCAGGGTCTCTCTAATGACGACTGGGGAATCTCCCAGAGTCATACCCCTTTCACCGATGACATACTGTATGCTGAACCACCTCGGCGCTTCAGGATGCTAACTTTGCCAGTTTACGAAGGAAGTTCTGATCCCAATCAACACATCCTGAAGTACGAATGGCTGATGAATGCTGCGAGAGCTGATGATGCAGTAAAATGCCATAGTTTCCCTATTTCCCTAGAGGGCATTGCTACTATGTGGTTTACTCGTTTGCCACCACGATCCATCTCTAACTTTGACCAGATGGCCACCAAGTTTGTTGAACAATTCCGTATGCACGTGGCGAGGCCTAAAGACGTTAACACTCTGTCTAGTGTTACACAAGCTCCCGGAGAACCACTTAGACGTTACTTGCAGCGATTCCATGCTGCGTGTGTAGAAATAAGCAATCCTAATGATAATTCTATCCTGATGGCATTGACTAAGGGGATTGATGCTGATTTCGAGTTCTAAAATTGGTTAGCTGGAAAACCACCTACATCATTGGACCGTTTCTATTCCAAGGCAGCCTAATTCTTGAGAACGGAGGATGCGAAATAGTCTAGGAAGCAGGATGATGCAGGGCCCAACATCGAGGGAATCCAGAGTAACATCGCTGTTAAACAGTCCGGAGAGAGTTCTGGAAAAGTTCAGTTGTATGTACAAAATAAACATAATCAGTAGAGGGACAATGAGAATCAAAGCAAAAGCGTGATCAAAATCATGGTTCACGGCGTAGAGCTTCCATGTACGATAATTACACTCCATTGAACACGTCGTTGGAAAATGTGTATTTGCAGACCTGTAATACCATGCAATACAAGAAACCTACCCCGAAACCACCAACTGAAAGACAGATCCAGACAGGGAAGTTTTGTAGATTCCATGAGAGTTATGGCCACAACACCAATGAGTGTCGTCACCTACAAGACCTCATTGAAAAACTGATACGTAAACGGAAGTTGGATCAGTATGTGCGGGCGTCGCAGTCTGGTGGTGCGGGCCCATCAAATCAGAATCGTGTGTCGAATCAGGAAAGACAGGAGGAACCCGCTCGTACAAGCGGGAGGTTGGTTTTTAATACAATAAGTGGTGGTCCTTATCCAGCAGACCGGAGCTGGAAGGAAAGGGAGTCGTATACCAGCTCTATTAGGCATGCGGACTTCGAGTGTTATAGTAGTTTTGATGATGGGGCTCCGGCCAAGCAACAGAAGACGATGACAAATGACATCGTGTTCAGAAATAGGGACGCTGATAAAGTCGAAGCCCGCAGTATCGATCCACTGGTCATCTCAGCTCAAGTAGGTCCTTCTTGGATGAAGAGGATCTTAGTTGACAGTGGAAGCTCTGTGAATATCATGTTTAAACGAGCTTATGATCAAATGAGGATGGAAGCAAAGGACTTGAAACCTTATCAATCTCAAATCCATGGTTTCAACGGAAGTGCTACAATACCCACCGGAATGGTGGAACTACCAGTGGAGTTGGGAGTCGGAGAACGCCGGAGAGTACGAGTGTTACAGTTCGTTGTGTTGGACATAGACTCCCCTTATAATGCTTTCTTGTGCCGACCGGCCCTCGCTGAATTTTGGGCAGCCATTGCCCCATGGTGTTTGACTTTAAAATTTCCTACTGATCATGGAGTAGGAATCATTCAGGGAGATCAGGCTGCTGCCAGAGCCTGTTATGTTGCTGAGTTGTGGGAAGCACAGCGAAAGGAGAAAGGAAAGGGCGTGGAGGAATCTCTCTGCGTCCGTTTTGCCGATAATTGACAATTAACGCCCGGGCCAAGGCCCGGGCACCCCAGCCAATTCCTCAAGGATCTTGACCAAAGAGAAACTGAAGACGAAGGAGAATCTAAAGAAAGTCAAACATCCCTGGCCGAACTGACGATTGATGTCCCAATTGATGATGACGATGGTTCAAAAGTGATAAAGATTGGGTCTCAGCTAAGTCAGCAAACTCAAGATGAATTGGTTAAATTTCTATGAGCGAATCTTGACGTATTCGCCTGGACGCATTCTGACATGTGTGGGATCTCGCCGGACATCGCGAGCCACACCCTGAACATTGACCCGCGGCATGTCCTGGTCAAACAGAAAAGGAGTGGTATGGATCCAGAGAGATCTACCGCCCTTAAAGAAGAAGTAGAAAAGCTTAAAGCGAACAGATTCGTTCGGGATGCTCTATATCCTGAATGGGTGTCGAATCCCGTGCTCGTTCGAAAGCCGAACGGAAAGTGGAGAACATGTGTCGATTATTCCGGTCTGAATAAAGCATGTCCCAAAGACAGTTTCTCGCTTCCCAGAACTGATCAGCTGGTAGATTCGACAGCTGGGAATGAACTCTTATCCTTCATGGACGCGTATTCTAGCTACAATCAGATACCGATGCATTTACCTGATCAAGAACATACCGGCTTAGTAACCAATCTGGGACTTTACTGTTACAAAGTTATGCCATTCAGACTCAAGAATGCCAGTGCTACTTATCAACGATTGGTCAATCGGATGTTTGCCAATCAAATCGGGAAAACAATGGAAGTATATGTAGACGACATGCTTGCGAAGTCACGACTCTCCACCGACCATGTTAAAGACCTAGAAACTATGTTCAACATACTTCGAGAATACAAAATGAAGCTAAATCCGCTGAAATGTCATTTTGGAGTTGCATTCGGTAAATTCCTTGGGTTCATCATCAACGCTCGAGGGATCGAAGCTAATCCAGAAAAGATCTGGGCTGTCAGAAATATTGAAACTCCGAAAACCATAAAACAAGTCCAAAGTCTCAATGGAAAAGTAGCAGCATTGAGTAGGTTCATTTCAAAGTCCATTGACAAATGCATTCTCTTCTTCGATCTGATCCGCAAAGGGAAACAAAACTTTGAATGGACCACGGAGTGTGAGGGCGCTTTCCAAGCACTAGTCCAACATCTATCCACACCACCTATCCTATCGAAGCCCATTGATCATGAGAAGTTGTTCATATATTTTGCGATATCATAAAACGCTATCAGCGCTGCATTAATTCGAGAAGAAGACAAGATACAGAAGCCAGTATACTACGTCAGCAAGCGATTGACTGGGGCAGAAAGGAATTATCCGAAATTAGAGAAGTTGGCTAATTGCCTTGTTATTGCATCAAGAAAACTCCGACCATATTTCCAGGCACATCCCATTATTGTTTACGCCGACCAGCCATTACGACAGGTCCTTTCGCGGCCTGAGACGTCTGGTAGGTTACTCAAGTGGAACATTGAACTGAGCCAGTTCGATATCACTTACACTCCAAGACGGGCCATACAAGGACAAGTCCTAGCCGATTTCATAGCTGAATTTACCATTCCAGAGGACTTTCCCAAAACCAGTGAATCCCCCGAATACATCTGGAAGCTTTACACCGACGATGCATCAAACGACTGGTGTTCAGGCGCTGGTGTTGTACTTGAAACTCCCGAAGGCCGATCCATATGTTATGCTGTGAAGTTCAATTTTCATGCGACTAATAATGAAGCTGAATATGAAGCCCTCTTAGCTGGCTTGAAACTTGCTAGAGATTTGAGAATTATCGTAGTGGAAATTTATTGTGATTCACAATTAGTTGTGTGTCAAGTACGGGGAGAGTATCAAGCAAGAGATCGAAGGTTGGCTGCTTACTTAGCTCGAGTTCAAGAAGTACTCAATCAGTTTGATTATTATGCCATTTATTGTATACCTCGAGAACACAACCAAAAAGCCGACTCATTGGCGAAGCTAGCCAGCACAGGCGAAGCTCAGCAAATGGGACTTGTTCCCGTAGAAGCATTATCCTCCCCGAGCATTGACCAGGAAGAAATGGACCGGATATGAGAAACCGTCCTCGAAAAGGATTCATGGATGATTTCACTCAAAAATTACATTGAGCACGGAACCCTACCGTAGCCCAGGAGCGAAAAGAGACAAGTTCTTCGAAAGGCCTCACGATTTACCATCCAGAATGGAATCATGTACATAAGGGGGTACTCTGTCCCTCTACTCCACTGTATCGCTCACGATGAAATTAAACGAGTATTGCACGATGTGCACGAGGGAGAATGTGGCGATCACACCAAGGGGCAAGCACTTGCCAAGAAAATACTTCGATACAGATATTACTGGCCGACCGTGAATCGTGATGCGTTGGATTATGCAAAGAAATGTGATAGCTGCCAGAAATATGCCCGAATTCCTAGAGCTCCTCCTACCAAGATAACGCAAATGGTCAGCCCATGGTCGTTTGCAACGTGCGGCATCGACATCATTGGTGCTCTACCTCTGGCAAAAGGTGGTGCGAAATACGCCATCGTCGCAGTTGATTACTTTACAAAGTGGGCCGAAGTCGAAGCTCTTGCTACCATAACAACGAAGAAAGTAATCAACTTTGTAGTTTGCAACATCATCTGTCGATTCGGTCTCCCACACACCATTATTACGGACAACGGAACCCAATTCGACAGTGCTGAATTTAAAGATTTCTGCAAATGATTTCACATCCAAAAGAAATTCTCTACAGTTGCACACCCTCAGGCAAACAGACAGGTCAAAGCAGTTAATAAAGTTATAAAATCCATTCTGAAAAAATGACTGGAAAAGGTCGGGGGCAAGTGGGTCGATGAACTTCCTATGGCTTTATGGGCTTACCGAACAACCCACAAGACTGCAACCGGTCACACTCCATTCTCTCTCTTATGGTTCAGAAGCCGTTATCCCAGTCGAACTAGAAGTACCTTCTCATCGTGTGACGTACTATGATCCTAAGACAAATGCTATATTACTTGCTGAATCTCTCGATCTACTAGATGAGAAGCGTGAAGAGGCTATTTGAGGGCAACCGCGCATCGAAGTCGAGTCGCCCGATTGTATAACGCCAAGGTCCGCCCGTGAACCTTTGATCTAGGCGATCTCGTCCTAAAAAGAATTTATCCGATTCCTTCGCACATGAAGCCGACATGGGAAGGACCGTATGTTATTGAACAAAGGCTCGGAGATGGCACATTCAAATTATCGACCGTTGACGGTCTTACTTTGCTAAGAGCCTGGAATAGCGAGTGTCTTTGCCGCTACTACACATAACAGGCTATGTTTATCCATTTAGTTTATTTTCCATTTCGCAATTTGTTTCTGCATTTCGAAATTAGAATTTGTAATAAGGCAACTAACTTTGCCATATTTTCTTATTTCAGCAATAAAATGCAATCTCTTCGAGCCAGAGCTGTGATTTACTTGAAATGCTTCATATGATCATCACTATGCACGGAGTGCTAAGTTTCACCATACGGTGGAATTTATTCAAATAGGGAGTGACTGCGATGCAACCGGTCACTCGCTAAGTGAAACCCGAGCTCGGGGACCAGCCATCACATCAAAGTCAGAAAAGGATTGATACACGACAATCCTTTGTTCAACTCCGAACTCCCAGAGAGCGAGTCGGAGTATAAACATCAACCCCGGATTCCCAGAGTGCGAAACGGAGTATAAACATCAACTTCGAACTCCCAGAGTGTGAGTCGGAGTATAAACATCAACTCCAGATTCCCAGAGTGTGTACTGGAGTATAAAAAGACGTCTACGAAGAGGGTGGATCCGTCCGCCCAACGACTTCATCCGTATCCGCACCAAGTTTGAGGAGGATAAACCCGTCCATCTAACGACCTCACTTGTTAACTCGGGGTGGATGTGATCCGACCGTCCACGATCCTGATACACCTTTCGTTCCCAGAGTGCGAACAAAATCCAAAAAACATACAGCAGATGTGACTGACCGTCTCCTAATCAACTCCGAACTCCCAGAGCACGAGTCGGAGTATAAATATCAACTCCGAACTCCCAGAGCGCGAGTCCGAGTATAAATATCAACTCCGAACTCCCAGAGCGCGAGTCGGAGTATAAATATCAACTCCGAACTCCCAGAGTGCGAGTCGAAGTATAAAAGTCAATCCCAAGTCCCTAGAGCGTGGACGTATGATTTAAACTCAAGCCGGCGTGACCAACCGCCAGTAAACAAATGAGAATCCCCGGAGTGCGGATATGATCATCAACAATCACACAAACGTAGAAGAACCTCTCGGTCTCAACTCGACTCAAACATCTGTTCAGTGGCACTAGACTCAACATGATGTAAACGAGAAGCAACCGCTGACCGATGTTCAACTGCTCACCGCTTAAGACTGGGGGGCAGGACATAAGCATCGACCATTGACTGAAACGGTGCGACATCAAAATTCAACTCTCTTCCCAATCGCAAACAATGTCCACAGTTTCCGAACTTGGCAAACAAAAAACAAACTTCACTCGAAAGCTGAAATTTTACAAGTACATTTCAAACATTGACACACTTAAACAAAGGCACAAAGAAGCTCAAAAAGTAAAAGTTTCATTTCTACTATTCATAAAAGAAATTCGTGTACAAGTTTGTTCCAGAAATTTCTACTAGTAGGGGCCGAACCCGCATCTATACACGACCAACAAAATGCAAGACAAAATAAACCGGGGAAGCATGCCTAATCTTTCTTCTTCCTAGGCTTCCTTCTCGGTGTAGACCCGCTGGAGCCGCCACTATTTTTCCTCTTTGAGCCTTTGCCTTTTGGTGGACGGTCTCCTGGCGATGGCATAATATCGACATCCTCCTCCGAGCTCGAGTGAATAAGGATGCTTCCTGCGGGCGGAGTTGGAGGAACAAGATCAAGTACAGAAGGTGGAATGGGCATGCTAGTGATGAAAACGGTGCCACCAGGAGATATCATCCTAAGCGGAGCTGGTCCCGGTGCTGCCATCCCACCTCTAGAGCTGCCACCATGAGCAGCTGCTGCCATTTCAGTGTCAATTTGGGCGAACATCTCCTCTTCAATAACTGCTCGAGCCCCGCTGGGGGCAACAGTAGTCGGCATTGATGAACTTGTTACAGGAGCGCCTCCACCCATGACAAATGGTAAGTCAGCTAAAGGATCGCCGTGACGGCGAAAGAGTTCTTCCATCAGCTGCTCATCAAACACAATCGTATTCCCCTTCGTATCGTCAAGTGGAGCAGCTGTTCTTATGGTGATTGCTTCGGTCACGATAGCCTCCTACGTCTGATAGGATTCTTGAGTAGGAGGAGGCATGGCCGGTGCAGCATCAATCACTGGACAAAGAATAAGAGAACTGTTAGAACTTAACTCGAACGAAGATTTCGACTTAAGAAAGATATGTGGAATGTTCAGAATACTTTCCTCAATTTGACTCGTAGGTGGCAGAGCGGCTTTAGTAACTTACGCTGCAACCGGAGACATCTGCGGCTGATCCGGATTATAGGCAGGAACAACTTGGGGATAAACCGCAGATGAGGATTCAGGCTGGGTTGACGCTGGAACTTCAAGACTCGCCTCATGATGTTTAACCCCTGAACCCTCTCCTATTTCAAGGTGTTGGGCGCTACCGAGTCTTTCCTTTTCATGTAGAATCATTGACTCGTGAAGAATCTTCCTTTCATCTTCAGTCAGAATGCGATTCTCGAGTTCAAATTCGTCCACAAACTCACCCAGATGCGCGTCCTTCTCTTCCTCAACCAATCGGCCCCAAGCGTTGTAGAGATGCGTCGGATAATCATCAAGCCAGGCTAGACCCCTGTGCCTCAGCATGTTAGCATTGTAAACAACGAGAAGATCTTCGATGTCAGCCTCTAGCCTAGACTCAGCCGACTTCACTTTCTCCTCAACCTCAGTCTCCACCTTGTGGACTTTAGCCACAGCTGCATCCCGCTCACCCCTAAGCAGAATAGTTTGTTCGCACGCCTCCTAGGCTGCGTTGTTTGCGTCATCCCTTTCCTTGGCCATGTCAGAAAATTTAGCCTTAAGATCATTAAGTTCCTTGACCGCCGCATCCCATTCAGCGGTAACTGTAGTATTCCGATGGCCCATCTCCTCCACCAAAGCAACATGCATCTGCCTCAACCTCTCCATTGCCACATTCGCTTCGTCAGCTTTTTTGGTGGCCTCAATTTCAGATTTCCAAGAAGACTCGGCCTCAGCAGTGAGCACTTGAATGATCCGATCCCTTTGAGCGAGTTCGATCTCCATCTTCTCAAGCGCTTTGGCTCGCTCAAAAGCCACCTTAGAAGCTTTCTCTACAGCCTTTGCCCACTCTCTATATTGGGTGTAGATGTCATGAACGTAATCATGCATCGTGTTTTCCACTCCAAAGGGGATTCTCTTTAAGTGCGGTAGGAAGACATAGCCATCGAAGCAAATATTCGAAAAATCCTTCTTCATCTGAGCCAATTTAAGGGCCCCTTCTCCTGTGGGCTCCGCCGGGACCTACTCTGTAATTATGGAGGCCGTGGTCTCAACTCTTTGAAGATGGCTCTCGAATCTAGAAGTACGAGAAGACGCCTATGATGACTGGTGGATGTGGAACAAGAGCGGGAGGTGGAGATGGAAGTCTAAGAGGAGGAGAGCGTGATCTAGACCGATGTCTGTATTCCCTGTCCCTATCACGCCCATACCTATCTTGGTTAGAGTACCCGCGATCGCAATATCTATCCGAGTCTCTCCTACGGGACTCATAATAGGAAGAAGCCTTTCGGGCCGAGTGAAGATTCCCGAGCATCGATCCTTTTCCAAACATAGTACCTGAAGATGAGAAACGAAGAAAGAGTTAGTGATTTCCTAAGTTGGACGATTTATAGTTGTGAATCATGTAGTGTAGTGAAGCGTATGCATGTGCAACCCCCCGACCAACCGGAAATGTCGGCCGCACTCATAGCAAGCGACCCGCTCAGTTCAAGAGCATTATCAAGCTCCTCCATCTCGGTGTCGTGTTGAGACGACACAAAATCCGGAATCAGAATATCAGCAAGCCCTTCAAAAGGATTCTCTACTGGCGGGGGAGGAGGCTCCAAAATTCTAATCCCCGGGACGGGCAAGGACAAAACCACTGATTTAAATCTCTCGAATTTAGAACGCTTGTGAGCAACAGCCTTGCCTTTTCTCTTTCCTCCTGAATCCTGGACATCAGAAAAATGCCCAGCCAGGAGCTCGGTATCAGTAGGCGTTCTCTCTGGTTCAACTTCTTCGGTTATCACGACTGCGGGCGCTTTCCGTTTCACCCGTTTCTTTGAGACCACTCTAAGTGTCCCTTCCAGCCGTATGCTCTGCCTCCGTTCAATCAGCCCAACAGTCCTCAATTTTTTCGGTCAGAACCAAGTCGATATGCCTCTCTTCGCACGGAACCGCTTGGAGGATCCGGACTAGCTCTCTGAAGTATGCACCATCAGGTCGAGAAATTGCGGCTGTAAAAGGAAGAGAAGTATGTCAGTTTTGAAGTCAGTTATTATTATCTTGATAATTCAAGAGAAAATGCTTACGTCTATCCAACAACCGCCTAGCAAATCCAGGGGGGCACCGAACGTAGAACCATTCGGTCTTGAAGTAACCTAGCCTTCCCCAGGAGCCCATTACAATGTGGCAGTTCTTGACCGCTTCTAAGTAGGTGAAAGAAGGGTTGTCTCCACGGCTCTTAACGTTAAACAAATATCTGATCTCGATCGACTTTGGTGGTCGAAAGAGGATCTCCATAAACAGAATGAAGGTGTTATTCAACAAAGAATACCCGTTGGGGTGCAGCTGGGATGGAGCTATTCCAAGGAATGATAACATCTCCTTTATATATTGATTGAAGGGAGGAAGTGTCCCTGCTGTGCAAGCGTGACGGTTGAAAGCAGTAAACCCCTCCGGGGGATCATGGGGCATGTCATTTGGCATAGGCAGTAACACGTCGTCGAGCGACAAACCGTGCCTTAAACAAATCCGTCCTAGAATATCCTCTAAGATACCAGACGGCACAAAATCTTATGGACGACAAATGAACCGGGCACCTGGACGATCGTTCGGAGCTGGGTCTATAACTTCGGCTTCAATAACCGGTATTTCGATGGTTGAAGGAATTGAACTCGGGAGTTCCTGCTGCTGAGAACTTGAAGGTTCCATGACTAGCTAGCTTATGAAAAATCATTGTTAAACAAACAATAACGCTCGTGCATCCCCCAGTGTAAACTGTGTGAGTGTGTTGTGCAGTGCGGTACTGTATATCACTTGAGAAGATCTACAAGATTGAAGGAAACATGAAAACGACGAGACTTCGGAATTCAGTCGGAAGGACCGTCATCGCTGACCGTCACAACCGTGTCATCTAGTTATTAGCTATCAATCCAAGTTAAAGTTTGTTATCATTTTGACAAGTTCCAGTTTCATCGACGAGCTTTCATAGGCAATCAGATATGCAGTGAAACGATTAAGTCCAGTTATGCAAGTTTGAAGCTTGTCGGAGTCAGTTGTTCAAATGTGCAAGGAATTAAAAAAAATTAATGTTCAATTCGTATCGCTCACAAAAGCCTTGTTCGCATCGATAAATCATGGTCATCTGCGTACGAGTTTGACTCGGTCAAAAGGCTGGAGTGCAAGTTCGTCTCGGTCAAAAGGCTGGGGATTTCGAATCGATCGGAGCGCAACACTTTCGTATCGATCAACTGGGTCGCTTTCGACTCGATCCCCTGACGCGTAATTCGACTCGATCGAAAAACTTCGGGTTTCGAATCCATCAGATGCAACCCCTTCGTATCGATCAACACGCTCAAGACAATCACGTCAATCATCTCGACTTGATGCAACAGCATCGACATCAATCGATACGAAGGCCTCCATCTCATCATCTCGAAACCCTCCAGATCGACACGAAAACGAGGACCAAGTTATCTTCCTCAACACTCCTTCTTCCCCAGATTGATTCGAACTCCATTCCATCCTTCCTCGACCTTGCACGTTATCTCCTTCCTCGAGCAATGTTCGACACAGATTCAAATGGAATGGCATGAGAATTTGGACCTCTTCGTGCTACGACTGGATTCGTTTAATTGATTACCTGATTTCAATAAATGGTTGAAGGAATTAAAGGTTTCTGAATCGATTCGAAGGCAAAGGTTTTTCTCTTGAGAGGCTCTGGAGCGATACGAAAGCGGGGCAGGAGAATAAAAGGTAAAAAGTGAAAAATGGCCAAGTACAGAGTATTTATATGGACTCGAAAGAAAAGGAAATAAACGATTCACATCCCGGTGGATTCGACCGGTTACGAGACATCACCCCGGGATCGATTCGAACAAGCTTTTCGACTCCATCTCCAGTGCATCGATGCGAAGCTCCTCTTCGTATCGTTTATCTTCGACTCCATCTCCAGTGCATCGATGCGAAGCTCCTCTTCGTATCGTTTATCTTCGACTCCATCTCCAGTGCATCGATGCGAAGCTCCTCTTCGTATCATTCATCTTCGACTCCATCTCCAGTGCAGCAATATGAGCAATCAGTTCGACTCCATCGATACGAGACCACATTTCGTATCGATCACCTTCGACTCCGTCTCCTATCCAGTTCGTATCCATTGAGCCCCACATCCGTCGATTCGAAATGCTCATTTCACATCCATAAATTCAATGAAAATCATTTTCAATGTTTCAACCCTTCACATCGATTCAAGAAAGGATCGTTACGAAGAAACATTCATAAACAACCATCGAGCGTTGTTACAACGAATTTCACGTCGGTTCAGGAGAGGATCGATACGGAATTCAATATAAAATAAACTGACAATGACTCGTGAACGTACAAACGTCAACGAGAGTCAGATTAACATATATGCATGTATGTCGGACTAAAATTCGATATTCCAGATTTACAGGAGTGGGAAACCCATCTGATAACGATTACAACAACAAACGGTTAATCACTAGCATACAGTAATCAGTTGCAACAATATAGGGTACATCGGTTAACAGTCAACAGTTTACATTTTTGAGAAAATCAGTAGAAGGCTACAGCTTTCATCGAAAAGACGATAACTATTCAGAATGAAGATTGCAGCATTTCAAAGCACAACATGTTTCCACAAGATGTACTTTGGGGGGCAAATGTCATCCCGCCTTTTGGCAAGGCCGTGATACTAAGGAATTGACTAGTAAACCAATGACGATCCATCCCAGCGATCGGTTATACACAGGCTCACTATGGATATCGATGAATTTTGTCCGAGTCCGGATCGAGCTTAAATTAATATAACATGACAAGCTTAGTTATGAGAGTCAACGTTCCAAATTTCAAGTCAATCCAAGTTCGTATGTTCAAGTTACGATCGATGCAAAATTGGGTGAATACCAACCTCTGTTCGACTCGCTCCACTTCGACTCCATCTCGGAACCCATGTTCGACTCGATCCGCATCCTTTAGAAAACAACAGTTTGACTCGATCGTCTAAGGTCTACTTCAAATCCATCAAGAATGCCTACTTCGACTCGCTTCGCTTCGCATCCATCAGGGATGCCTACTTCGACTCGCTCCGCTTCGCAACCATCAAAGAGCCACATTTCGACTCGATCATCCAATGCCCAGTTCATGTCCATACAGGAAAAGCCTTTGTTCGAATCCATCTAGGTGGGTCACTCTTATCGATATGAATAAGGCCACCTCCTATCGATTCGAACAAAACAACACGAATGCCTCGATACGAAGGGGACTGCTGCTGAACCGATTCGAAGTGGTCGAGTCAAAGAGCGAGTCGAATAAGAGCGAGTCGAACGAAACAGCCAACCGAGAATCCCATTTCGTATCAATCATATCCCCTGATCTTCAAGTCCAAATGCTATCAAATTTTCACAGAAGACTAAGTGCATGCTAAAGAATGTCCACGCCAAATTTCGACTCCATCGGACGCGATCTTGATCGATACGAAATCCGTTCATATCGATCACGGATCGGACCGAAACTTCACGGGCTTGGGCGCGCGGGACTGGTCACGTGCCAGAGAGGGTCTCCCGAGATCTGAGCGACATACCAGCCTCCTACACCTATAAATAGACCCCCATAGCCAACAGAAAAGGGGTTCTTCTTCTTCTTTGAGATCTCGAACGCCCAGACTCTGCCGGATCCAGATCTGAACTCCATTGCTGCTGCTACCAACGAATTTCACTGCTGCAAATCATTGGTATTCGCTGTAACTTGCTGAAATCAATTGTAAACGTCAAATGTAGATCAATAAAGCAAACTACTTCATAGTGGACATAGGAAATACGCCGAACCACTCTAAATTCTTGTGTCTCCTTGCATTTTAATTATTTTCATATCTGAGATTAGGAGTTTTTGTTAGATAATTCCTCCTTTTCCATTTAATCTCTTCACTTTATCTCTTCAAAAATTTCCGAAGAGTGTTGTGCCCAATTTTGGTACAAACAGTTAATAATGTTTTAAGATTGATTAATCACTTAAATAATAAGGTTTTAAATTTAATTAATCGTTTAAATAATGATGTTTAAAATTAATTAATCATTTTAATAATTATGTTTAAGGGTCACTTAATTATTCTAACAATGATGTTACAAAATTAATAAATCTTTTAAACAAGGATAATTAAAATTAATTAATCATTTAAATAGTGTTTTATTGAAGTAATTAATCAGGATTAAAGCTAACTAATTATGTTAAATAAAGATGTTTGAAATTGCTAATCATTTCTTAAAGTTAATCGATCATTTTACATAATGACATTGAAGTAATTAATTTGTGATTTGGAGTAATCGATTACTTTGATAAAGTTATTACATAAAAAGTGAAATCCCAGTAGAAGTTTGGATTTTAAAAAGCAAAAGTTTGATTCGGTTATGGAAAAGTAGTTCCATAAACTATATCACTTATATGGAAAGGATTTAGTCATACTCTTAACAGTAAACGTCGAGGCAGGAACTTGTTTCTATTTCGAAGGATAAAAATGTCATCAAGGAAATACCTAGAGGTAACGCTACCTCCACTTGCTCGGCTTCATTTTCATCCGAGGGATGGCACTTGTTTAGAATCGAAGAGTGGTGTTAAGAATATGAAATTTAATTTCCATATACGATCATTTTTAATTATTTTGATAGTTGATTTATTAACTATCGGTTTAGCTTTCTTCATTGTGTATCGTCAATGTAAGATGATTAGTTGCTCATTTGAGCATTGTTATCCTTTGTCGGAAATGACTAAACCAGAAAGTAAGCGGACGTCAAGCTATGTGGGGTTGCTCCCATTAGGGTATCTTCACATCTACTGTAGAATTGGATCGGTTATATGCGCTCTAAGATGTGAAATGCTCAGATTCTCGGTAAGGTTGGCGGGGTCCGGCTTGTATGTTTTTGAGAGGAGTCAAAGGAGAAAATGACCCCCTCAAGTATATTGTCTAAAGGTATACTTTCGGTCAGGGGCACACCCTCCTAGTCATTTATTGCAAAATTTCCCTTTCTTTTCCTTTGATTTCAAATTTTCAAATTTACCCTTTTCTTAGTTGCATCTGGAAATATCTTCAGTACTTCGCAACGTTTAATAATTTGTATCCATTGTTGTGGTTGGATGTTGTTATTGTGAGGGGAAACCCTTTTCGCATTTGGCAGCATGGCCTTACATATTGTGTTTATTTCCACCCTTTTGTTTAGAGTATTTTCTGATATCAGACTTATTGTCTGACCCAAGTTGTTTGTTTTCCCTAAACTCTCGGGTACTCAATTATATTTAAGTAGTCCGAGAGTAGTAGGTTTTGTTTGGGCTCTTAGAAGAAGATGGACGAGCAAGAGGCTCCTTTATCTATCTAGTTATATATTTCCACTGTATGATTATGTATGTATATTTTGTATCAGAAAGTGTTAAGGTAGAATGTATACCTGACTAGTCTGATAGTTATAGTACTTTTGTGTAACTTTGATAAATCCATGTTATGAGTAACCTGATGTACTATATTATTGTTCTATTATATGTGACCGTTCCGAAGTGAGACTTTTCTGTTCTGTTCTAATCAGTTCTTTAATTTTACCCCACGACAACTCATCTTTCGGATGCTTGTGCAACCGCATACGAACATCGACGATTTGTTAAGTGTTGTTCTCAGGAGTCAGAAAAGTGGGTCGTCACAGTTGGTATTATAGCTTCGGTTAAGCGAACACCTTAGCCTGACTGGGTACAACACTATAGAGATATGGTAAGTGATGCCTTAGAATGAGTTAATCTTGAAAAGGTGTATTTGTAATTTTCTTTATAACAATAATGTATATCCTCTTAAGTCTCGTTCTAGATCTATTGATGTTGTTTTCCCTAAAACTGTTCTGATCCTATTCTTTTGTTTTAAAGATACCTGCTATCTGTCTAGGTGATAGAAGATGAATACAAGAAGACGAGGAAGAGGTTGGTCTAGAACTAGGATAGCTACAAATGGCAGAGTAGTTAGGAATGTGTCAGTTATAGGTCCCATGGAGGAAGTGGTAGCACTAGTTCAACCTCCCACGAACTTCGCGACTTTATGCAAGAATTACACCACTTTGGGTGGGAAACCATTCTATGGTACTAAGGTCATTCTTGGAGTGCAGATTTGGCTTAGAACCTGTGAAAGGATATTTGGAGACCTTAGGTTGGAAGATGTAGAGAAACGTCTATTAGCGTCGCGACGGCTTTAGAAGTCGGCAATGGAATGGTGGGATTTTGTAATGGATAATACTCCAGAGGATGATATCTCTTCGGCATAGTTTGGGGAAGACTTTGAATTGTAGTTTATCCTAGAAGCCGAAAGGATGCGGTTATTTAGGAGTTTTTTGGATTTGAAGCAAGGTGATATGACAGTGGCACAATATGAACACAAGTTTAATGCACTACCCCATTTCAAACGTGGATTAATAGACACACCACTTAAAAATAATGAGATGTTTGTGAATGGGATGCGACCAGAGTTCCATCGGGATATGTCTAATCATGTCAATGGTACATTCACCAACCTTATCAATGTGGCTCTAAGGTTTGAGGCTCTCGATATTAAGGAAGGATTCCAGAAAGGATTAGTGCCAGCAATTAATGCCAAGCCTTTCTCAGCGATACCAATGAAAGGCAAGCCATATTTAAAGCGCAAAGGAAAGAAGCAGTGGTAGGGAAAGAACCCTGAAGGTGGAGCCTCAGCACAGAAGAAGCCACAGAACTTGTCCAAAATTCTTTGTTTCAAATCCAACAAGACGGTCCACTTTGCAAATCATTGCACTAACCCTCCTAGCGATCCAATCTGCTACAATTGTCACAAGAAAGGACATACGAAGAATGAGTTACCTTTCCCGAAGAAGGGGTCGTAGGGGCAGGCTTTTTCTATCGAGGAGATACCATCTACTTCTTTAGGACAGAAGGTAAAGCATGTGTTGCAAGGTACACTATCCATCCAGGATCTTCCTATTAGGATATTATTTGATACGGGTGCTTCCCATAGTTTTATTTCAATTGATCTCGTTGATAGACTTAACCTTAAACTCATCCTTTTGAGTAATCACCTTTGTGTGTCGAAACCTATTGGGGGTCCGACAAACCTTGACACTATGTGTTTGCATGTACCTATCTCTTATCGAAATCATCTCTTCCTCTCTGATCTGTTTGTTCTTGGGTTCATGGGTTTTGGAGTGTTGTTAGAAATGGATTGGTTATCTAAGTTTAATGCCATCTTGGATTGTGGTAGAAGGAAGGTCATATTAAAAGATGCGGTAGGAAGAAGCACTGATATATTTTGTAAAGAGCCAAATGAAGTAATGAGCAGTTTTCTGTATTCGCATGAAGTAGTTAAGGAAGAGCTTAGGGACATACCTTTTGTTTGGAGTTTCATGGATGTTTTCTGATGTGCACGTAAATGTGCAGATTTTTACATCCATATTTAATCTATTTTTATTTAAATAAATGAGCATATAGGGTATTTTAACATGTTTAAATAATTATTTCAATTATTTTCAAATCATCATTTATTCATCTTCATATGGGAGCAAAATGGTCATTTTTGTGCATATATTAATTTTTAGAATATTTACTTGGCATTTTATTTTTATTTGTAGGAAAATTAGGTGGAAAATAGAAGAAGTCTTCATGTATTCATGCATGCACAAGAGAAGGAAACAAATGAAGATGAAAATAATTCATCTCATGCATCATGGAGGACCCCACCTACCCACTTACCTTGATCTACAATTATGAGCTAACACACATGTTAGTGAAGCTTAAAGTTACATGCATACTTAATGAAGGATTAATTAGAAGCTAATGATAACTTGGTGGCCACACTTCTTAAGGGGTAATTTGGGTAGTCCCTTAAGATATGCATTAGGGTTTTAGGCATGTATAAATACCCCTTATGTTTCATGTAATGAGCTCTTAGCTTCCTCTTTAGTTAGTTTAGTTTTAGGCTCAAAAATAAACAAAAACTCTCTTTTCTTTTTAATGGCTTCTTAGCCTTCTTTCATGTAATTTTCTTTTTATGCAATTTAATTTCATGCTCTTTTAATTCTTGTTCTTTATTTTATGCAATTAGTATACTTTTATTTCTTGCAAGCAGAGTAGATTTATTTCATGCAAAATTAGTTAGCTCTCTTTTTCCTCTTACTTTTGTTCTATGTTGCAATTTACATTTGTTGACGTGATAACAAATATGAGAAGCTAAACCCCTTTAATTTAAGGGTAATGAAGCTCTTTTAATCATGTAGATTCAACATTTTGCTAATTTTTGATCCCTTTTGTGCTTAATGGAAGTTTTGATGTGGTAAATATTTTTTTGTTTTAACTTTGAATTTGATAACCCATGTTGTTGACACCAAATAGGCTATGCTTAAACAAACATAAACACAAATTACCTCTTCATCTACATATGTTTATGGTAAGAAGTGAATTTTAAAATCAAAATTTGATGGTATATATTACTAATCAATAGTGAATAGATCATGCTTAGAATAGATTGTATTTTCAAGTTCATTAACATTTTCATTAGAGTTAACTGGTGGTTTAGTGGGTGTGTTAAAGTTTGAAGATTTACGTTGGGTTAATTAATAGCACAAATATTCCATACTTATGATAAACACATCAACTAAATTCACTAATGACCAAAAGAGAGATCATAATTTCATTTTGTTGATTTATGTGATCATGAGAAGGAAATTACCTCTAAATTGCCTTCTACTCTCATATTTTTATACACTTTTAGTTTTGTTAGTTTCTAGAAATTTTTAGCTTAACACAACTTTGAATTATTGGTTTAATTTGATTGAGTAGAAATTTTAAAATCACTTTCAATTCCCTACGGTTTGACCCATACTCGCCACGTACTAAAATTGTACGCTGTGTGCTTGCATTTATTTTTATTACAATTTTTCGGCTATTTTCTAATCCGATAGAAAGTTTGTCGATTAAACAAGTTTTTGGCGCTTTTGCTGGAAAATAATTTGATTTTGTTTTCTATTCTTCGAATTATTTTTTTTGATTTTTATGCCTTTTTTGTGTGTGTTAATTTGCATTTAATATATATATATATATATATATATATATTTGTGTTTGTGTGATTTGTGCTTGCATTTGTTTGTGTGCTTGTTGCTTTTCTATTTTGCATTTGCATTTATATATATATATATATATATATATATATATATATATATGTTATCCCGCCTTTTGGCAAGGCCGTGACACCAAGGAATTGACTAGTAACCAATAACGGCCCATCCTAGAGATCAGTTATACACACGCTCACTATGGATATCGACGAATTTTGTCCGAGTCCGGATCGAGCTAAAATTGATATGACATGACAACTTAAGCTATGATAGTCAACGTTCCAAATCTCAAGTCAATCCGAGTTCGTATGCTCAAGTTGTGAACGATACAAAATTGGTAAAGAACGGCCTTCTTCGACTCGCTCCAGTTCGAATCCATTGGAAGTGCATTCTTCGACTCGCTCCGCTTCGAGCCATACTTCGACTTGCTCCGTTCGCAACCATCAGAAGCCAACTTCGAATTGCTCAGATTCGACTCGCTCCACTTTACCCCCATCAGATGCCTTCTTCGACTTGCTCCGCTCGAACCACTATTCGACCCCATCAAGTTCGACTCCATTGACATAGCCACTGTTCGAATCCCTCAGGACGCTCCACTTTGACTCGCTTAATCAATACACACTTCGACTCGCTCAAAACAGCATCAAAGGCAGAATGATCCAAAGACTCAAGCGCCACGTCACCGAGTCGAACGGAGCGAGTCGAACGAAACAGCCACCGAGAATCCCAATTCGTATCGATCATATCCCCTAATCTACAAGTCCAAATGCTATGAAATTTTCACAGAAGACTACGTGCATGCTAAAGAATGTCCACCCCAAATTTCAACTCCATTGGATGAAATCTTGATCGATACGAAATCTGTTCGTATCGATCACGGATCGGACCGAAACTTCACGGGCTTAGGCACGTGGGCCTGGTCACGTGCCAGAGAGGCTCTCCCGAGATCTGAGCGAAATATAAGCCTCCTACACCTATAAAAAGACCCCCAAAGCCAACAGAAAAGGTGTTCTTCTTCCTCTTTGAGATCTCCAATGCCCAGACTCCGCCAGATCCAGATCTGAACTCCATTGCTGCTACTACCAATTAATTTCACTGCTGCAAATCATTGCTATTTGCTGTAATTTGTTGAAATCGATTGTAAACATCAAAGAAAGATTAATAAAGCAAACTACTTCATAGTGGACGTAGGAAATACGCCGAACCACTCTAAATTCTTGTGTCTCTGTGCATTTTAATTATTCTCATTTCTGAAATTTGGAGTTTTTGTTTGATAATTCCACTTTTTCCATTTAATTTCTTCACTTTATCTCTTCAAAAGCTTCCGAAGAGTGTTGTGCCCAATTTTGGTACAAACACTTTGGTGCTTTCTGAGAAAAACCCTATTTTTCTCCTGCTCTTTGGATCTCCTATCTATATCGGATTGCATAAATCCAAGAAGAAGATCCAGATCTAGAACTTTGAAGCACTTCCATTCTATTCAGATTTGCATCAGATCTAGGAAAGGACTTTCATCACCTCGCTATGGTAAGTACACGGACTACCTCTACATCTGCTGATCAAGGAGGACGGGACAGGCAGAATCCCGTGCAATTGCCTCCATCAAACCAAGATGCCGCCGGACCTTCGGATCCAATAGGTCCGGTTACCAGACAAGAGTTCCAGACGCTGTTCCAAGAATTGACCCAGAGTCGACAACAGCTAACTGAACAACTGCGAGCTAATGTAGAGTTGACCAACCAACTAAATCGCCAAAGGCAAAGAAGATCCAGAAGAGACCAAGGTTCCTATTCTTCCACAAAGAGTTCAGCCTCCTCCGATGGCCAAACCGGATCCACACGCCCACGGCTAGGTGTAAGCAACACCCTAACCACGGGACACCAACCAGCTTCGAATCTTGGGCAACCTATAGCTGGACCATCCGCTAGTCTCCGTACAGAACCTTCAACTCGAGGAGGAGCTGCTCCTTACCATGTCACGGGCAAAATTGCTACTACCACCACTGCCGGACGGGGAGGTGATGCTAGAAACCAAGCTGATCCTCATCGTAACTAACGAGAGCAGACTCCTGAGCCTTATGTCCCTGAGGATATTGAACCAAGGAGGCAAGGCACAGACCGTCGACCGTGTCCGTTCCAGACTCGCATTGTGGAACCCGACCACACCTTGGCACAACATGCTCCAAGTATCCGAGTGCCAGATATACCAACGATGATCCGTCAAATGATCCGTGAAAGTCAGGGTCTCAGTAATGACGACTGGGGAATCTCCCAAAGTCATACCCCTTTCACCGATGACATATTATATGCTGAAATACCTCGGCACTTCAGGATGCCATCTTTGCCAGTTTATGAAGGAAGTTCTGATCCCAATCAACACGTCCTGAAATACGAGTGGCTGATGATTGCTGCGAGAGCTGATGATGCAGTAAAGTGCCGAAGTTTCCCCATTTCCCTAGGGGGCATTGCTACCATGTGGTTCACTCGTTTGCCACCATGATCCATCTCTAACTTTGACCAGATGGCCACCAAGTTTGTCGAACAATTCCGTATGCACGTGGCAAGGCCTAAGGACGTTAACACTCTGTCTAGTGTTACAAAAGCTCCCAGAGAAACACTTAGACGTTACTTGGAGCGATTCCATGCTGCATGTGCAGAAATAAGCAATCCCAATGATAACTCTATCCTTATGGCATTGACTAAGGGGATTGATGCTGATTCCGAGTTTGGAAATTGGCTAGCTGGAAAACCACCTGCTTCATTGCACCATTTCTATTCCAAGGCAACCCAATTCTTGAGAAGGGAGGATGCAAAACAGTCTAGGAAGCAGGATGACGCAGGGCCCAATATCGAAGGTATCCAAGTAACATCGCTGCTAAACAATCCGAAGATAGTTCTGGAAAAATTCAGTTGAACGTCCAAAATAAACAGAATCAGCAGAGGGACAACGGAAATCAGAACAAAAACGCGATCAGAATCGTGGTCCACGACATAGAGCTTCCATGTACGATACATACACTCCATTGAACACGTCGTTGGAAAATGTGTATTTGCAGATCTGCAATACCATGCAATACAAGAAACCTGCCCCAAAACCGCCAATTGAGAGACAAATCCAAACAGGAAAATTCTGTAGATTCCATGAGAGTTATGGCCACAACACCAATGTGTGTCGTCACTTACAAGACCTCATTGAAAAACTGATACGTGAGCGGAAGTTGGATCAGTATGTGCAGGCACCTTAGTCTGGTATTGCGGGCCCATCAAATCAAAATCGTGCGCCGAATAAAGAAGACCGGAGGAACCCGCTCGTACAGGCGGGAGGTTGGTAATCAACATGATAAGTGGTGGTCCTCACCCAGCAGATCAAAGCTGGAAGGAAATGGAGTCGTATGCCAGTTCTATCAGGCATGCAGACTTCGAGTGTTGCAGTTACTTTGATGAAGGAGCTCCGGCCAAGCAACAGAAGACGATGACAGATGACATCGTGTTCAGGAATAGAAATGCTGATAAAGTCGAAGCCCCCACTATTGATCCACTGGTCATCTCAGCACAAGTAGGTCCCGCTTGGATGAAGAGGATCTTAGTTGACAGTGGAAGCTCTGTGAATATTTTGTTCAAGCGAGCTTATGATCAAATGAAAATGGAAGCCACGGACTTGAAGCCTTGCCAATCCCGAGTCCATGGTTTCAACGGAAGTGCTACTATACCCACTGGAATGGTGGAACTGCCAGTAGAGTTGGGAGTTGGAGAACGACGGGGAGTACGGATGCTACAGTTCATTGTTTTGGACATAGACTCCCCTTATAATTCTTTCTTGGGCCGACCAGCCCTCGCTGAATTCAGGGCAGCTATCGCCCCGTGGTGTTTGACTTTAAAATTTCCCACTGATCATGGAATAGGAATCATTCAGGGAGATCAGGCTGCTACCAGAGCCTGCTATGTTACTGAGCTGCGGGAGGCACAACGAAAGGAGAAAGGGCGTAGAGGAATCTCTCTGCGTCCGTTTTGCCGATAATTGACAATTAACGCCTGGGCCTAAGCCCGGGCACCCCAGCCAATTCCTCATGGATCTTGACCCAAGGGAAACTGAAGATGAAGGAGAATCTAAAGAAAGTCAAGCATCACCGGTCGAACTGACGATTGATGTCCCGATTGACAATGACGATGACTCGAAAATGATAAAGATTGGATCTCAGCTAAGCCAGCAAACTCAAGGGGAATTGGTTGAATTTCTGCGGGCAAATCTTGACGTATTTGCCTGGGGACATTCTGATATGTGTGGGATCTCGCCGGACATCGCAAGCCACACCCTAAAGATTGACCCACGGCATGTCCCGGTCAAACAGAAAAGGCGTGGTATGGATCTAGAGAGATCTGCCGCCCTTAAAGAAGAAGTAGAAAATCTTAAAGCAAACGGGTTCATTCGGGATGCCCTATATCCTGAATGGGTGTCGAATCTCGTGCTCGTCTGAAAGCCGAACGGAAAGTGGAGAACGTGTGTCGATTACTCCGATCTGAATAAAGCATGTCCCAAAGACAGTTTCCCGCTTCCCAGAATTGATCAGCTAGTAGATTCGACAGCTGGGCATGAACTTTTATCCTTCATGGGCGCGTATTCTGGCTACAATCAGATACCGATGCATTTACCCGATCAAGAACATACCAGCTTCGTAACCAATCTAGGACTTTACTGTTACAAGGTTATGCCATTCGGACTCAAGAATGACGGCGCTACTTATCAACGATTGGTCAATCGGATGTTCGCCAATCAAATCGGGAAAACAATGGAAGTATATGTAGACGACATGCTTGTGAAGTCACGACTCTCCACCGACCATGTTAAAGACCTGGAAACTATGTTCAACATACTTCGAGAATACAAAATGAAGCTCAACCCACTGAAATGTCACTTCGGAGTTGCATCCAGAAAGTTCCTTGGGTTCATCGTTAATGCTCGGGGAATCGAAGCTAATCCTGAAAAGATTTGGGCAATCAGAAATCTTGAAACTCCAAAGACTATAAAGCAAGTCCAGAGTCTCAATGGAAAGGTAGCAGCGTTGAGCAGGTTCATTTCAAAGTCCACTAACAAATGCATTCCCTTCTTCGATCTGATCTGAAAAGGGAAATGAAACTTTGAATGGACCACGGAGTGCGAGGGCGCTTTCCAAGCACTAGTTCAACAACTATCCACACCGCCAATATTGTCAAAGCCTATTGATCATGAGAAGTTGTATACATACTTGGCGATATCAGAAAACGCTATCAGTGCTGCCTTGGTTCGAGAAGAAGACGGGATACAGAAGCCAGCATACTACGTCAGCAAATGATTGACTAGGGCTGAAAGGAACTATCCAAAGCTAGAAAAGTTGGCCTACTGCCTTGTAATTGCATCAACAAAACTTGGCTGTATTTCCAGGCACATCCATTGTTGTTTACACCGACCAGCCATTATGACATGTCCTTTCGCGGCCTGAGACGTCTCGTAGGTTACTCAAGTGGAACATCGAACTGAGTCAATTTGATATTACTTACACTCTAAGATGAGCAATCCAAGGACAAGTCCTTGCTGATTTCATAGTTGAATTTACCATTCCAGAGGACTTGCCCGAAACTAGTAAATCCCTCGAATACGTCTGGAAGCTGTATACTGATGGTGCATCAAACGACCGGTGTTCGGGCACTGGTGTTGTACTCGAAACATCCTAAGGCTGATCCATATGCTATGCTGTGAAGTTCGATTTTCATGCGACTAATAACGAAGCTGAATACGAAGCCCTCTTAGCTGGCTTAAAACTTGCTAGTGATTTGAGAATTATCGCAGTGGAAATTTATTGTGACTCACAATTGGTTGTGTGTGAAGTACGGGGAGAGTATCAGGCAAGAGATCGAAGGTTGGCTGCTTACTTAGCTCGAGTTTAGGAAGTACTGAATCAGTTCGATTGCTACGCCATCTATTGTATACCTCGGGAGCGCAACCAAAAGGCCGATTCATTGGCAAAGCTAGTCAGCACAGGTGAAGCTCAGCAAATGGGACTCGTTCCCGTAGAAATGCTATCTTCCCCAAGCATTGACCGGACAAAAATAAACTGGGTATGCGAAACCGTTCCCGAAAAGGATTCATGGATGACCCCACTCAGAAATTACATTGAGCACGGAACCCTACCGGAGCGCAGGAGTGAAAAGAGACAAATCCTTCGGAAGGCCTCACGATTTACCATCCAAAATGGACGCATGTACAGATGGGGGTACTCAATCCCCCTACTCCGGTGTATCGCACACGATGAAATTAAACAAGTATTGCGCGATGTGCACGAGGGAGAATGTGGCAATCACACTGGGGGGCAAGTACTTGCCAAGAAAATACTTCGCTACGGATATTACTGGCCTACCGTGAATCGTGATGCATTGGACTATGCAAAGAAATGTGATAGGTGCCAGAAATATGCCTGAATTCCTAAAGCTCCTCCTACCGAGATAACGCAAATGGTTAGCCCATGGCCGTTTGCAATGTGGGGCATCGACATCATCAGTGCTCTACCTTTGGAAAAAGGTGGTGCGAAGTATGCCATCGTCGTAGTTGATTACTTTACAAAGTGGGCTGAAGCCGAAGCTCTCGCTACCATTACAACGAAGAGAGTAATCAACTTTGTGGTTCGTAACATCATTTGTCGATTCGGTCTCCCACACATCATTATTACGGACAACGGAACCCAATTCGACAGTGCTGAATTCAAAGATTTCTGCAAACGATTTCATATCCAAAAGAAATTCTCTGCAGTTGCACACCCTCAGGCAAACGGGCAGGTCGAAACTGTTAATAAAGTTATAAAATCCATCTTGAAAAAACGACTGGAAAAGGTCGGAGGCAAGTGGGTCGATGAACTTCCTACGGCTCTATGGGCTTACCGAACAACCCACAAGACCGCGACCGGCCACACTCCATTCTCTCTCTCTTAAGGTTCAGAAGCCATTATTCCAGTTGAACTAGAAGTACCTTCTCATCGTGTGACATACTATGATCCGAAGACAAATGCTATATTACTTGCTGAATCTCTCGATCTACTAGATGAGAAGCGTGAAGAAGCTGATTTGAGGGCAGCTGCCCATCGAAGTCGAGTCGCCCGATTGTACAACGCCAAGGTCCATCCACGAACCTTCGAACTAGGCGATCTCGTCTTAAAAAGAATCTATCTGGTTCCTTCGCATATGAAGCTGACATGGTAAGGACTATACGTTATTGAACGAAGGCTCGGAGATGGCACATTCAAGTTATCGACCGTCGACGGTCTTACTCTGCCAAGAGCTTGGAATAGCGAGAGCCTTCGCCGCTATTACACATGACAGGCTATCTTTATCCATTTAGTTTACTTTCCTTTTTTGCAATTTGTTTCTGCATTTCGAAATTAGAACTTGTAATAAGGCAACTGACTTTGCCATACTTTCTTATTTCAGCAATAAAATGCAATCTCTGCGAGCCAGAGCTGTGATTTACTTGAAATGCTTCATATGACCATCACTATGCACGGAGAACTAAGTTTCACCATACGGTGGAATCTATTCAAATAGAGAGTGACTGCGATGCAACCAATCACTCGCTAAGTGAAGCCTGAGCTTGGGGACAAGCCACCACATCAAAGTCAGAGAAGGATTGATACACGACGATCCTTCGTTCTACTCCGGATTCCCATAGTGCGAAACTGAGTATAAACAACCAACTCCGAACTCCCAAAGTGCATGTCGGAGTATAAACATCAACTCCGAGTTCCCAGAGTGTGAAGCGGAGTATAAACATCGACTCCAAATTCCCAGAGTGCGAATTGGAGTATAAACAACAACTCCGAACTCCCAGAGTGTGAGTCGGAGTATAAACATCAACTCCGGATTCCCAGAGTGTGAAACGGAGTATAAACAACCAACTCCGGACTCCCATAGTGCGAGTCGGAGTATAAACATCAACTCCGAGTTCCCAGAGTGCGAAGCGGAGTATAAACATCAACTCCAAATTCCCAGAGTGCGAATTGGAGTATAAACAACAACTCTGAGTTCCCAGAGTGCGAAGCGCAGTATAAACATCAACTCCAAATTCCCAGAGCGCGAATCGGAGTATAAACAACAACCCTGAACTCCCAGAGTGCGAGTCGGAGTATAAACATCAGCTCCAAATTCCCAGAGCATGAATTGGAGTATAAACGACAACTCCAAACTCCCGGAGTGCAAGTCGGAGTATAAAAATCGACTCCGGATTCCCAGAGTGCGAAACAGAGTGCAAACACCAACTTCAAGTTCCTAAAGCATGAATCGAAGTATAAATATTAACTCCAAACTCCCAGAGCGCGAGTCGGAGTACAAGTGTCAATTCCAAGTCCCTAGATCGCGGACATATGATTGAAACTTAAGCCGGCGTGACCAACCGCCAGTAAACGAATAAGAATCCCCGGAGCGCGGATATGATCGTCGACGATCGGACAAGCGTGAATAAACCGCTCAATCTCCGATTGTCTCAAACACCCATTCAGTGGCATTAGACTCGATATGCTATAAGAAAAGAGCGATCGCTGACTGATGTTTTACAACACACCACCAAGACTGGGGGGCAAGACTTAAGCATCAACCATCGACTGAAGCAATGCGACGTCAAAATTCAACTCGCTTCCCGGTCGCAAACCATGTCCACAGTTTCCAAACTTGTCAAACAAAAACAAACTTGATTCGAAATATAAAACTTCACAAGTACACTTTAGATATTGAAAAACTTGGACAAATACACAATGACAGAAAAGAAGCCAAAAAAGAGAGGTTTCATTTCTATTGTTTATAAAAGAAGTTTGTGTACAAGTTTAAAAAAATTCCTACTAGCAGGGGTCGAACCTGCATCTATACACGGCTAACAAAATGCAAGTCAAAATAAACCGGGGAAGCATGTTTAATCTTTCTTCTTCCTTGGCTTCCTTCTCGGTGTAGACCCGCCGGAGCCATCGCTAATCTTCCTCTTCGATCCTTTGCTTTTCGGCGGTCGGTCTTTAGGGGAGGGCATTATATCAACATCCTCCTCCGAACTCGAGTGGATAGGGATGCTCCCTGCGGGCGGAGTCGGAGGAACAGGATCAAGTACAGAAGGTGGAATGGGCACACTGGTAATGAAACAAGTACCACTGGGAGATATCATGCTAAGCGGAGCAGGACCCAGTGCTTCCATCCCACCTCCAAAACTGCCACCATGAGTCGCTGCTGCCATTTCAGCATCGATCTGAGCAAACATCCCCTCTTCAGTTACTGCTCGAGCCCCACTGGGGGCATCAGCAGTCGGCATTGAAGAACTTGAAGTAGGATCAGTTCCACTCATGACAGATGACAAGTCAGCAAGAGGATCGCCGTGACGACGAAAGAGTTCATCCATCAGCTGCTCATCAACCATAATCGTACTCCCTTGCAGATCATCGAGAGGAGTAGCCGTACTCATGGTGATTGCTTCGGTCACGATAGCCTCCTGCGTTTGATATAGTTCTTGAGTAGCAGGAGGCATGGCCGGTGCAGCATCGATCACTGGACAAAGAATAAGAGAACTGTTAGAACTTAACTCGATCGAAGATTTCGACTTAAGAAAGATATGTGGAATGTTCAGAATACCTTCCTCAGTTTAACTCGTAGGCGGCAGAGCGACATCAGTGACTTGCGCTGCAGCCGAAGACATCTGCGGCTGATCTGGATTATAAGCAGGAACGGCCTGGGAATCGACCGCAAACGAGGATTTGGGCTGGGTTGACGCGGGAACTTCAAGACTTGCTTCATGGTGGTGAACTCCAGAACCCTCTCCCACTTCAAAGTGCTAGGCGCCAAGTCTTTCCTTCTCACGCAGAATCATCGACTCATGGAGAATCTTCTTTTCAACCTCAGTCAAAATGCGATTCTCGAGTTCGAATTCATCCACAGACTCGCCCTGATGCGCCTCCTTCTCCTCCTCAACCAGTCGGCTCCAAGCATTATAGAGATGCGTCGAAAAATCATCGAGCCAGGCTAGACCCCTGTGCCTCAGCACGTTAGCATTGTAAACAACGAGGAGGTCTTCAATGTTAGCCTCTAGCCTGGACTCGGCCAACTTCACTTTTTCCTCCACCTCAGCCTCCACCTTGTGGACTTTAGCCACGGCCGCATCCCGTTCATCCCTGAGCAGGACAGCTTGTTCGCACGCCTCCTGGGTTGCGTTGTTCGCGTCATCTTTTTCCTTAGCCATATCGGCAAATTTGGCCTTGAGTTTGTTGAGCTCCTTGACCACCGCATCCCGCTCGACGGTGACTTTAGTGTTCCGGTGGCCCATCTCCTCCACCAGGGCAACATGTGTCTACCCCCAACCTCTCCATTGCTGCCTTTGCTTCATCAGCTTTTTTGGTGGCCTCAATCTCCGATTTCTGAGAAGACTCGGCCTCAGCAGTCAGCACTTGAATGATCCGATCCCTTTGAGCGAGTTTGATCTCCATTTTCTCAAGCGCTTTGGCTCGCTCAAAGGCCACCTTAGAAGCTTTCTCCGCAGCCTTTACCCACTCTCTGTACTGGGTGTAGATGTCATGAACGTACTCATGCATCGTGTTCTCCACTCCAGACGGAATTCTTTTTAAGTGTGGCGGGAAGACATAGCCATCGAAGCAAATGTTCGGAAAGTCTTTCCTCATCTGAGCCAACTTAAGGGCCCCTTCACCTGTGGGTTCAGCTATGACCTGCTCTGTAATCATGGAGGTCGTGGTCTCAACTCTCTGAAGATGAGTGTCTGATCTAGAAGTATGAGAAGATGGCCTATGACGAGGAGGCTCCGGTGGGTGTGGTACAAAAGCAGGGGGTGGAGACGGAAGTCTAGAAGGAGGAGAGCGTGATATAGACCGATGTCTGTATTCTCTATCCCTATCACGCCCGTACTTATCTTGATTAGAGTACTCGCGATCGCGATCTCTATTCGAGTCTCTCCTACGGGACTCATAATAAGAAGAAGCCTTTCGGGCCGAGCGGAGATTCCTGAGTATCGATCCTCTTCCAGACATAGTACCTGAAAATGAAAAACGAAGGAAGAGTTAGTAATTTCCTAAGTTGGACGATGTACAGTTGTGAACAATGTAGTGTAGTGAAGTGTATGCATGTGCAACCCCCCGACCAACCGGAAATGTCGGCCGCATTCATAGCAAGCGACCCGCTCGGTTCAAGAGCACTATCAAGCTCCTCCATCCCGGCGTCGCATGGAGACGACTTAAAATCCGGAATTGGGATTTCGGCAAGCCCTGCAAAGGGATTCTCTACTTGCGGGGGAGGAGCCTCTGAAATTATAATCCTTGGAACGGGCAAGGACACAACCACGGATTTAAATCTCTCAGATTTAGAGCATTTGTGAGCAACAGCCTAGCATTTTCTTCTTCCTCCCGAATCCTGGACATCGGCAGAAGGCCCAGCCGGGAGCTCGGTATCGGTAGGCGTTCTTTCTGGATCAACTTCTTCGGCTATCACGACTGCGGGCGCTTTGCGCTTCACCCGTTTCTTCGAGACCACTCTATGTATCCCTTCCAGCTGAATGCTCTGTAGTCGTTCTATCAGCCCGACAGTCCTCAAATTCCTATCGGTCAGGACCAAGTCGATGTGCCTCTCTTCGCCCGAAAACGTTTGAAGAATCCAAACAAGCTCTCTGAATTATGCGCCATCAGGACGAGAGATTGCAGCTATAAAAAAGGAAAAGTATGTCAGTTTTGAAGTCAGTTACTAATATCTCGATGATTCAAGAGAGAAATGGCAACACTTACGTCTATCCAACCACCGCCTAGCAAATCCAGAGGGGCACCGAACGTAGAACCATTCAGTTTTATAGTAACTTAGCCTTCCCCAGGAGCCCAGCACAATGTGGCAGTTTCTGACCGCTTCTAGGAAGGTGAAAGAAGGGCTGTCTCCACGGCTCTTGACGTTGAATAAATATCTGATTTCGATCGGCTTCGGCGGTCGAAAGAGGATCTCCATAAACAGGACAAAGGTGCTGTTCAACAAGGCATACCCGCTAGGATGCAGCTGAGATGGAGCTATGCCAAGAAACGATAACATCTCCCTTATATATTGGTTGAAGGGAGGGAGTGTCCCCGCTGTGCAAGCGTGACGGTTGAAAGCAGTAAACCCTTCCGGGGGATCGTGCGGCCTGTCATTTGGCCCAGGAAGTAGCACGTCATCGAGCGACAAACCGTGCCTTAAGAAAATCCGTCCTAGCATATCTTCGGAGATACTCGACGCCACTGAATCTTGCGGATTACAAATTAACCGGGCACCCGGACGATCGTTCGGAGCTGGGTCTATAACTTCGGCTTCATTAACCGGTATCTCGATGGGTGGAGGAATAGAGCTCGGGAGTTCCTGCTACTGTGAACTTGAGGGTTCCATTAATAGCTATTGTTAAACAGGAAATAACGCTCGTGCATCCCCCAGTGTAAAGTGTGTAAGTGTGTGATGTGCAGTGCAGTACTATATATCATTTGAGAAGATCTACAGAATTAAAGGAAGCATATAAACGACGAGACTTTGGAATTCAGTCGGAAGGACCGTCATTGCTGACCGTCACAACCGTGCTACCCAGCTATTAACTATCATTCCAAGTTAATTTTTTTTATTATTTTGATAAGTTCTAGTTTCATCGACGAGCTTCGATTGGCAATCCGATATGCGGTGAAACGATTAAATCCAGTTAGGCAAGTTTGAAGCTCGTCGGAGTCAATTGTTCAAATGTGCAGGAAGTTTTAGATTTTTTAATGTTCAATTCGTATCGCTTGCAAGGGCCGTGTTCGCATCGATAGATCATGGTCATTTGCATACGAGTTAGACTCGATCAGAAGATCGGCGTGCAAGTTCGACTCGATCAAGGGGCTGAGGATTTCGAATCGATCGGAGCGCAACACTTCGACTCGATTAAAACCTCCAGTTCGACTCAATCCGAGTGGGCTGCGCATTTCGACTCGTTCCAGGGCACCCCATTTTGACTCGTTCCAAGGCGCTCCATTTCGACTCGTTCCAAGGCATGCCATTTCGACTCGATCCAAGGCCATCATTTCGAGTCGATCAGACGCAACCCCTTCGTATCAATCCACATCTACGAAGCATTCGATTCAATGCAAAATCCAGCCATCGACCGATACGAAGGCCTCCGTCTCATCGTCTCGAAGCCCATACTCAGATCGATGCAAAGCTGAGGCCAAGGGATCTTCGATCAATCGCGACTCTTGTTGATTTGGTATTAAGAATCGAGTCTCATCGTCTAAACGATGGTTTCGCTCAATGAATTACCTAAATCTGGCTGTTAGTTCAAGTAATTGAAGGTGTGAATCGGTTCAAGGGTAAGAACAATTCTTTATTTTCCCAAGTCTCAGAGCGACACGAAAGCAAGGCAGGAAAACAAAAAGCGAAAAGTGAAAAAATGTCTAAGTACAAAGTATTTATATGAACTCGAAAGCAAAAGGAATAAACGATTCGCATCCCGGTGGATTCGAACATGCGTTTCGACTCCGTCTCCAGTGCGTCGATGCGAAGCTCCCCTTCGTATCGCTTGTTTTCGACTCCATCTCCGAGGCGGCAATACAAGCAATCATTTCGGCTCCATCGATACGAACCCACACTTCGTATCGATCACCTTCTACTCCGTCTCCTGTGCATTTCTACTCTGTCCCCTGTCCAGTTCAACTCCATCGATACGAGACTACACTTCGTATCGATCACCTTTGACTCCGTCTAATGTGCAAATCGACTCCATCAAATCACTGCTTCCAGAGGCCAACTCCATTGATATGAATTTCCTGTTTGTATCCAGTGACTCCATCTATATCGATTCGAAATGCTCATTTCGCATCCCTAAATTCGATGAAAGTTGTCTTCGATGTTTCAACCCTTCACAACGGTTTAGGAGAGGATCGATACAAAGGGACATTCAAAAGAAACCATCGAGCATTGTTATAACGAATTTCACGTCAGTTCAGGAGAGGATCGATATGGGATTCAATATAAAATAAATTGACAACGACTCGTGAACGTACAAACGTCAACGAGAGTCAGATTAACATATATGCATGCATGTCGGACGAATATTCAATATTCCAGATTTCCAGGAATTAGGAACTCATCTAATAACGATCACAACAGCAAATGGCTAATCACTAGCATACAGCAATCGGTTGCAACAATACAGGGTACAACAGTTGACAGTCAATAGTTTACATTATCAAGAAAAACAGTCGAAGATTACAGCTTTCATCAAAAAGACGATAACTATTCAGAATGAATATTGCAGCACTTCAAAGCACATCATGTTTTCACAAGACGTACTTTGGGGGGAAAACGTTATCCCGCCTTTTGGCAAGGCCGTGACACCAAGGAATTGACTAGTAACCAATGACGGCTCGTCCTAGAGATCAGTTATACACAGGCTCACTATGGATATCGACGAATTTTGTCTGAGTCCGGATCGAGCTATAATTGATATGACATGACAACCTAAGCTATGAGAGTCAACGTTCCAAATCTCAAGTCAATCCAAGTTCGTATGCTCAAGTTGTGAACGATACAAAATTGGTTAAGAACAGCCTTCTTTGACTCGCTCCAGTTCGAATCCATTGGAAGTGCATTCTTCGACTCGCTCCGCTTCGAGCCATACTTTGACTCGCTCCATTCGCAACCATCAAAAGCCTACTTCGAATCGCTCAAATTTGACTTGCTCTGCTTCACCCCCATCAAATGCCTTCTTCGACTCGCTCCGCTCGAACCACTGTTCGACCTCATCGAGTTCGACTCCATTGACAAAGCCACTGTTCGAATCCCTCAGGACGCTCCACTTCGACTCGCTCAATCAATACATACTTCGACTCGCTCAAAACAGCATCAAAGGCAGAATGATCCAAAGACTCAAGCGCCATGTCACCGAGTCGAACGGAAGCGAGTCTAACAGAGCGAGTCGAACGAAACAGCCACCGAGAATCCCAATTCGTATTGATCATATCTCCTAATCTACAAGTCCAAATGCTATGAAATTTTCATAGAAGACTACGTGCATGCTAAAGAATGTCCATGCCAAATTTCGACTCCATTGGATGAAATCTTGATCAATACGAAATCTGTTCGTATCGATCACGGATCGGACCGAACTTCACGGGCTTGGGTGCGCGGGCCTGGTCACGTGCCAGAGAGGCTCTCCCGAGATCTGAGCAAAATATCAGCCTCCTACACCTATAAATAGACCCCCAAAGCCAACAGAATAGGGGTTCTTCTTCCTCTTTGAGATCTCCAACGCCCAGACTCCGCCAGATCCAGATCTGAACTCAATTGCTGCTACTACCAACGAATTTCACTGCTGCAAATAATTGCTATTCGCTGTAATTTGTTGAAATCGATTGTAAACATCAAAGAAATATTAATAAAGCAAATTACTTCATAGTGGACGTAGGCAATACGCCGAACAACTCTAAATTCTTGTGTCTCTGTACATTTTAATTATTCTCATTTCTGAAATTTGGAGTTTTTGTTAGATAATTCCTCGTTTTCCATTTAATTTCTTCACTTTATCTCTTCAAAAACTTCCGAAGAGTGTTGTGCCCAATTTTGGTACAAACAATATATATATAGACACACAATTTCATTTGGAAAAGAAATTTTTTTATCCCACTTCATTTTCAATTACATTTGCATTTAAATTTCATATTTTTACAAATTTTCCTTTTTTGCATTTTTTTTACACTCTACATTTTTCAACTGTGCACATTACACAACACTGTTGCATATCAGCGGTGTAACTGATCAACTACACCCCTGTGCATGTCTTTACATCAAAAAACTCAACTTCCGGTCATACTTCACTCCACTTGCCACAAAACCATATCATTCTCCCAACCTGCTATACCACAACACTTCCCTGTCCATTCTGCTACCCATTAGCTTCCAACCATCATCTACAACTACCACTTGCATACTGGTCGATACAACTGTAGTCAACTGCAACATTTCATACACACACAACCCCTCCTCTGCTGCCTTCATTGCTCTGCTTGATTGCTTCACCACTTGATCACCTGATTGCCATCAGCCCATTGCCTACATACAAACAACCCAAATCACCCTTTTGTACACATACAAGTTGAAACCATATCACTAACCACTCCTAGATTGCTGTTTGCACAAAAAATGGACAAACACCTCAAAGTCGTATGATTCAGTAGATCTTAGGTTGTTCTTAGTGATTTAGGTGATTTATGCAAATATATGAAAAGCAGGGGCTAAACTATAAAAAGACACACAGATTTATAGTGGTTCAGCCAGAATGTGCCTACGTCCACTTTATATGTTATTTCTCTTCTCTTGTTTAGATTACAAGTACAAAGCTTTGATACAAGTAAAAGAAAGTTGTTTGAAAGTTCCTTCCGTGCTTGAGCTCTCAAACTTGTCCTCCATTGTTGTACCCCTGCCCCTCTATTTATAGAGTGAGGCTGGGGGTAGGGGTCTTGGAGGTATACAGCAGCTGGCGGGCCTGGGCTGACGTAATCTGGCCTGGCGCGTCTTGGTTCGGCCTCCCTTGGTTCGGTGGTAGGAGTTGAATGTTAGTATGAAGACGACTTGGTCCGGTTGTAGACTGGTCCGGCAGTGGATTGGTTTGGCATTGCTTGGGTAAGTGGTTGGTTCGGCATTGCTTGGAGAAGTGGTTGGTTCGGTATTGCTTGGAGAAGAGGTTGGTTCGGTATTGCTTGGAGAAGAGGTTGGTTCGGCATTGCTTGGAGAAGAGGTTGGTTCGGTATTGCTTGGAGAAGAGGTTGGTTCAGCATGACTTGGAGATGTCTTGGTCCGGCTGTGTTGATCCGGTGATGATGGTTCGGCTAGGTTGGTTCGATGGTAAGAATCCATCCAACATTTGCCCCCCAAAGTGGGGCATATGCTAGTATATGCCGCGCTTTGTTTCGGCTAAGGTGTTTTCATTTGGTCCCAGAGTGTCGAGCCGTTTGGTTCGGCGTCCTGTATCTGCTTATAAATAGGGGCTACACACCTTCGTTAGTCCCTACCGAACAGAGAGAGCCGAATCAAATTGAGTACCGAATCACCTGAGTACCGAATCATCTGAGTACCGAATCATCTGAGTACCGAATAGTCCAAGCTCTGAACCAGGTATGTATTCTTTTGCCGAATGAGCCTACAAATTCAGTACCGAATGAATCTTATATGGAAAATGACAAATGATTCCTTGTGTTGGGATGCCGAATGAACTCTCATACGACAATACCGAATGGACCTCTCAGACTATAATACCGAATGAACTTCTGCATTTATTTGTTTACATCTTCTATTCTAACCATGTGCTTTTCCGGTGTTGCAGATAATGTCTCGTAAAGCGGAAACTCGATCAGACAAAAAGAAATCCGGGGGCGAAGGAGGTTCCTCTGCCGTGCCCCCAGCTCAGCCGAATTAAGAACATCACGGACTAACCCCGAGATCGCTAGTGGACGGGTACGGCCCTCAGGAACTTCTGAACTCCCCGCCCGATTGCTTTCCTAGCTCCCTCAAGGAGGAGCAGCTTGATGTCATTTCCAGATCCTTTGGAATCGATAGGGCGCACTTGCTATTGCCTGGGAGAGACGTTATGCCGTATGATCCTCCTGAAGGGTACTTCGCCTACAGCATATACCACTGCATGTGTGGTGCCATTCCTCCTCTTAACGCTTGGATAGCCAGCTTCCTCACATATCTAAAGGTGGCCCCATTCCAGCTTCAACCCAACTCCTATGCTATACTGGTGAGCCTCTTCGTCATTTTCCAGAGGAAGTATGGTCGTGCTCCCTCCAACCGAGAGATCCGGTATCTATATAATCTGAGGGGCTATAAGAAGGGGTCCCCGTACATTAGCTTGGAGTCAGCTGTGACCTTCAAGCCGGTCTTGGATCTGTATTCCAAATTCAGCATGTTCAAGAAGGAATGGTTCTTTGTCAGAGACGACTCCGTTTCAATTCGGTGCTTTACTTCTGGATGTAAGTTGATGCTTTTACTTATAATTTCCATTACGATCGCGATGCTTTTTCTCATACTTTCTCATTTTTGCTAGCGACAGGTGGCTTTGCGGTTGTGGAGACTGACCGCCTGGTTCAGACGGCGGCTGAGATAGAAGCTATTCTCGGGAAATATAGATCATCTGCCTTCCTGATCAGAAATGCGACCCTTCTGGAGTATAACTTAATCCTTCCACAGCAGTCAGTAGTCAAGCTGAGGGAAACGGCGGAGGAGAGGGTGGCTATTCAGACTAAGGGAGGTGTTACAACAGAGAGTAGCAAGAGGAAACCTTTCACAAAACCTCCAGCCGTCGGAGGTAAGAAACTCAAGAAGTCGGACGGTCCCTCCCCCAGCAATTGTCCACTTACCCAGGAGGAGGAAGACATAGAGGAGGAAAGAGGTGAGGGTGGAGATGGTCGGGAAGGTGATAAAGGTGGCGATGGCATCGGGGCTTTGCTTCCTGGGCAGGCGGGCGAGATTCAGGAGTGGACGGATGACGCGTTCCACCAGGCTTTCGAGGGGCTGGACGAAGATCCGGCTTTGGTAGAGAAAACCGGGACAGCGGACAAGGCCGGGACTGGTGCAAGCGAGTCTTTTCAGACCATTCCAGCCAAGGTGGCTCCGACGACTCAAGGTGAGCTCTTGACTCCTGCTTGCTTCATTAATGATAGGGACTTAGAAATATTTTATGATCCGCTCCCGTCCTGGAATGAAATCCAAGACTTATTGCAGTATCCTACTTCTCCCCAGGGTTTGTATAACAGACGTGCTTTCTTTCTTCTTTTAACTTGTACTTTACCGCGTTTCTCGAATCATATAGTGATGTAAGCTTGTGACACTTGTTTTTCATATCAGGAGTAGGCAAGACATCCAAGGCCTCAGACCTTCGGCACAGGCTTGAGCAATATAAGCTTTCCAAAACTTCTGTCAAGCCGAAACCTTCGACCCACCGCTCCGGGGATGTAGTCGGCTACCGTCCTCTTCTTGGGGTTATCGAAGAAGGTATTCAGCAGAGAAAGAGGAGTCATCCCTTATCCAAAACTTCGCCCGGTCCTCAGCTCCCGGCTCAGCCTCTTCATGACATCACGGAGGAGGACAGCGAGTTTGCACTCTCTCCGCGCCCGTCCGAAAACCCTTCCGTTACTCATATTGATCGCCCTGACTTGGCTCGTAATCCATTTGCGGGTCATCCTGATCTGGATCCAAGTTCCCACGACATTACCTTTGACGAGGTTACTGGTGAGCACCTTCTTCCCCGCAATCCCATGGTACGGGTGCTTGATGAAGCTAAGTCCTTAGATCTCGATCTACTTACCACTCGGATAGTTACCATGGGAGACGAGGCCAAGGCTAATATTGATCGGGTGGCGGAGGAGACTAGGAAGTTGATGGGGCATCATGCCCGGCTGGTTAAGGCTGGAGAGGAGATTGGGAGTGCCAATATCCGACTAAGATTGGTGGTTTCGGACCAGGCCAAACAGCTCGCTGATCAGGCCATTCAGATTTCTCAGCATGAGGCTGCCTCCGGGCGGTTGAGGAAGGCTATGGAGGAGGCTAGTAAGGCGGAACTGCGGATGATGGAGGCTGCTTGCAAGGAGCAGATAAATATGGCCATCTCGACAGTGGATGAGGTTCGGAGGGCGGACTTGAGCGGGTAGAGGAGCTGTCGGGGAAGCTTGAAGCCGCAGAGCTTGTTCAGGTTAGGCTGAAGGAGGAGATGGAGGTGATGCGGAAATCCCTTCAGGCTGACTGCTCGAGATACCGTTTGGAGAGAGAAGCTGCTGTTGGAAGGTTGTCGGCTTCCGAGGCCCGGATGAGGGAGTTTGAGGAGAATGAGGGGATGATGGATGAAATGCTTCAGGACATGTACTTCCGAACTTGGAAGCAGGGCAACCAGTCCTGGATGGATGATTATCCTAGGGTCATGGCTAAGACCTATCTTCGGGCTTTGGAGGAGGCTAAGGCCGATGCGGATAAAGATGGTCGCGTGGCCTTCAGCATGGATGTGGTCACGGCCCAGTTTGCCAAGGGGGAGAAGGTGGCGGTGAAGGAGGGTATGCGGTTGCTTGCTGCTGAGGAGGCAGGGGTGCAAGTAGATGATGACGACCAGGATGGCCAGTAAGCATATGTTGTTAAGTCTTCCTTTTTAGTTTCTCCATTGACTTGGTTGCTTATTGCTAATGAACCCTTTCTCTGACTGGACAGGGGGTCGACAGGACAAGGATAAAGCTCCACTACAGCCGACCCCTTGATTATACCTGGAAAAACTCTTTTTGCGGATTTGACAGGGTTGTATATGTTAGTCGAAAAATGGTAAAGTAGCCTTTAGGTTGTAATATTCTGCCACTTGTAATAAATAGTCTTATTTTTGACGTGTAATTCTTTAACTTAAGCTGATTTTGTCGTCTTTTGAATGTTTGCTGTTATTTTGGCATGTTGCATGAGAAATATAGCTATGTATATTCTTGTAATTAAATTGTGTTTGATGTCGGGTTCTGGTTTAAGACATAATTTCATGACTTGCAATGTTAGTGTGTGGTGTGAATAAATTATAGTCATGTATTTGTACATAAAGGAAGAAAATACCGCCCTTCATGTTCTGTTTGTAGATGGCAGTTTTGAATATCATGAAAAACAGTTGAATGCCCTGCCATGCGATTGTGAATCCCTACATCCATTGGCGAGTATCTCTTACTCTGTATCTTGTACTTTATGGATTGTTATAGAGGATAGGAGGAAAGCTTTTTAAGTAAAATTGAAATATGTGAAATAGTAAAACTTCCAATCACGGAAGGCCTTCGATGTGCTTAAGTTCATGGCAAACGGGTTTTGTAGTCACTTTCCCTAGCTGTGGGTCTTGGAGACATTTGTCACCCATCTTACGCCTCCGCGGGGAGTTAATTCTTTTTTACCACAGCCGCACCTAAGACACATCGGAGCCGAGATCGCGCACAGTAACTACCCGGGCCATTATGGCCCGTAATCGTGGGTATTATTCGATTTACTATGGCCGGCTAGCGTGGGTGCCGATCGTCAACTGTTAACTGCCCCTGGCTGGCCACACCTTATGTTGGGGCTTATAGTCGGTTCACAGTTGCCGGCGAGCCTAACGCCGTAATGAGCTGCCTCGGCTATAGTCGGCCTTCTCGGTGGCTTATAATCGGCTCATTACAGTTGGCTTCAAGGGCCGTCGCGAGCAATGAGTTAACTCACAGCAGAGGGATGCTGGAGCGAAAGTGTCTCATTGGCGAGGGCATAGATTCGCATAGTACCTGTTAGGTTTTGCCCAGGCGAAGTTGCGTCGTGGAGTGCTTTGAGTGGAAATGTTATACGCATTGGATTTTGTTCAACAGAAAAGGATAAAGTTAACAAGTAGCCAAGATATAAAGGAACAAGTTAAAAAAGAGACAAAGTTTTTTTAAAGTGGTTCGGCATGAAAAGGCCTACATCCACTGATTCTCTTTGTTAATTCACTTCATATGGGCAATACAAGTTAAGAAAAGTATCGACGGAGGTGTTGGATGTTCCATGCCCTCTGGAACACCTCTCCGTCCACAGTTGACAAAATATAGGCTCCGTTGTGGAGGTCTTTATGAATTACATATGGTCCATCCCAGATTGGGTCTAGTGCTCCGGGGCGAGGGGAGATTCGCTTGAGGACAAGATCCCCTTCTTGTAAGGTACGATGCTTGACTTTGGAGTTGTATTGCGCTGCCACTTTCTGCTTGTGGGCTGCTGTTTTAAGGACTGCATCGTTTCTTCTCTCCTCAACTAGATCCAAAGACATGTGGAGGAGCTCTTCATTCTCTTCCGGGTTATAGTGGATCCTACGGTGGGAAGGCACAATGGTTTCAACTGGGAGCATAGCCTCTGATCCGTATGCCAAAGAGAAAGAAGTGTGCCCCGTTGATGTTCTGAAAGATGTGCGGTAGGCCCATAGTGCCGTAGGGAGTTCATCCACCCAAGCGCCCTTTGACTTTTCGAGCTTCTTTTTGATCAGAGTTTTCAGAATTTTGTTGACTGCTTCGACTTGTCCGTTTGCCTGGGGATATGCTACGGATGAGAAGCTTTTATGAATTCCGTGTTCTTGGCACCAGTTGGCGAATTCCTCACTGTCAAACTGAAGTCCATTGTCTGATATGATTTTGAGTGGGACTCCGTACCTGCATAGAACATTCTTGATAAAGAAGTTAATAACTTTTGCTAAAGATACTTTATTCAGTGGTTCCGCTTCCACCCATTTGGTGAAGTAATCAACTGCCACTATAGCATATTTGGCCCCGCCTCGGCTCATCGGTAGCTCGCCGATTAAGTCAATTCCCCATATTGCGAAGGGCTGGTCATTTGAGTAATCTCAGTTGTTGGTAGCCGTGGAATCTTAGCAAATTTCTGGCATCTGTCACACTTCTTGACGAAATCTAAGGCATCCTTGCTTAAGGTAAGCCAGAAATATCCGTATCGGAGTATCTTTTTTGCTAATGTTTGCCCTCCGGTGTGATCTCCGCAGCTCCCCTGATGGATGTTGAATAAGATTTCCTTGGCTTCTCTCCCGGCGACACACCTTAATAACGGGTTAGAGAATCCGCGCCGATAAAGGATGTCTTCTTGTATTGTGTAGCGGGATGCTTTCCTCAAGATTTTCTTGACTTCGTTACGCCCGTTGGGTAGAGTGCCACTTTGTAGGTAGTCTCGGATGGGAGTCATCCAAGTTGCTTCTTCGGTTGCAGCTATCAGATTTACTTGCTCAAAACTTGGGGCCAGTTGCTTTGAGATGGTTACTGCCCCGAAGATGGTGATGTCTCTCACACTTGCTTGCTTTGCTAATTCGTCGGCCTCTTGGTTCTCCTCCCGAGGGATATGTTTGACTAAGTAGTGGTCCAATCGGCTGAGAAGTAACTTGGTCTTCTTTAGATATGCTATGAGTCGTTCTTCTCGAGCTTGGAATTCTCCTAGTATTTGATTAACAATAAGTTGAGAATCGCTGTGAAGACACAAAGAATTGGCCCCAATTTCTATGGCAATTTCTAGTCCAGCTATCACTTCTTCATATTCTGCATCGTTGTTGGTGGCAGCGAACTCCAACCTTATAGCATAGTGCAGTTTATTTCCCCTGGGAGTGATTATTACCACACCTGCCCCCGAGCCTTGTTCGTTAGATGCACCGTCCACAAAGAGATTCCACTTGATGTCTTCTGTTAATTCCAATTGCTCCTTATCCTCGTTGGTAGTGAATTCTGCAATGAAATCAGCCATGGCTTGTCCCTTGATGGCGGTGCGAGGGTGATAGGTGATATCATATTGACTCAGCTCAATGCACCATTTAAGTAGTCGCCCGGAAGTGTCGGGACAATGGAGTACCTGCCTCAGTGGTTGATCGGTCAGAACTTTGATGGAATGGGATTGGAAGTAGTGACGTAGTTTTCGTGAAGTGATTAGTAAACAGTATGCTAACTTCTCAAGTTTAGGATATCTAACTTCTGCCCCAGTAAACCTTTTGCTGACGAAGTAAACTGGCCGTTGCGTGCGGTTGTCTTCCCTTACCAAGGCAGCGCTTAGGGCGTGAGATGACACAGCAAGGTATAGGTATAATTCTTCTCCTTCGCTTGGAGTTGAGAGTACCGGTGGTTTCTGGAGGTGTTCGATTAAGTGAAGGAAAGCGGTCAGGCATTCGCCAGTCCATTCGAACTTTCCCTTGTCTTCCTTTAGGGCTTCAAAAAAGGGGACGCACTTGTCCGTCGCCTTGGAGATGAATCGGCTTAGAGCGGCCACTTTTTCGTTTAAACGTTGCATTTCCTTCCGAGTGGAAGGTATCTTAATATCCCTTAGCGCTCGGACTTATTCAGGGTTTGCTTCTATCCCTCTGGCATGAACGATGAATCCTAAGAACTTTCCTAATGACACTCCGAAGGAGCATTTTAGTGGATTCAACTTCATTCCATATTGTCGAAGTACTTGAAACATCTTGCCTAGGTGGCTTACGTGATCTTTGGCTTTCCTTGACTTTACCAGCATGTCATCCACATATACGTCCATTGTTTGTCCTATTAGCCCCGCAAACATCTTGTTGACGAGGCGTTGGTAGGTGGCTCCTGCATTTTTAAGTCCGAAAGGCATTACCTTATAGCAGTATAAACCTCGATCGGTGATGAAACTAGTGTGGTCTTGGTCGGGAGCATGCATAGGAATTTGGTTATATCCTGAGTATGCATCCATAAAATAGGAGTTCGTGCCCGGCTGTGCTGTCTACAAGTTGGTTGATTCTGGGAAGTGGGAAGAAATCCTTTGGGCAGGCGTCGTTTAGGTTGGAAAAGTCAATGCAGGTTCGCCACTTCACATTAGCCTTTTTTACCAGCACCGGGTTGGCGATCCATTCCGGGTAGATAGCTTCTCGTATGAAGTCATTGGCGAGTAGGTTTTTTACCTCTTCATCGAGGGCTGCTGATCGCTCTGCCCCCATACTTCTCTTTCTTTGTTTTACAGGCGCCTTGGTAGGATCAATGTTTAATACGTAGCATGCTATGTCGGGGGAGATTCCGGTCATGTCAGCGTGTGACCAAGCGAATACATCCAAGTTGTGGCGGAGAAAATCGATGAGCTGTTCCTTCAATTCGGCTTTTAGTTGGGACCCAATTTTCAATAGTATACTTGAGTCGTGCTTGTCTACAGATATAAACTCCATAGCCTCTGCAGGCTCGGCGGTGGCCTCCTCCTCTTTGTCCCTAGGGTCTAATTCATTGAAAGGGTCGCTGGTATATCGAAGAGGAGGGGCTTTCTTTAGTTGCTATGCTTCTAGGCTTTTTGTGCAGAGGGCAATCTCTACACCCTTCCCTTTATCCTTCCTGTGGTTGTTGCGAAGTTCAGTTACATAGCAGTCTCGAGCAACGTCCTAGTCTCCTTCCACTTCCCCTACTCCATCGTCTGTTGGGAATTTCATCTTTAGGCACCATGGGGCTAAGACAATTTGGAAGTCAGACAAGGATGGCCTTCCTAAGAAGGCGTTGTAGGCCGACTGGTTTTCTATTAGTACAAACGTTTGTTTCCGTACAGCAGAGCGGGGATGGCTTCCAATTTCAACAAAAAGGTCCAGTTGCCCGAGGGGCATCTTCGCATCTCCAGTGAAGCCGTGCAGTGGTTTATCGCAGGGGGATACATCCTTCATTGATAGCTTCATTCTGTCGAATGCGTGTTTGAACAGGATGTTTACCGAGCTTCCAGTGTCTACCAGGATTCGGTATACTTCGGCGGGACCAAGTCGGGCAGAGATGACCATGGGATCCATGTGAGGGTACTGCCTTCCTTCTAGGTCACGCTTACCGAACGTGATGTCATTACTTTCTTTCCGCTTCGGGTGGCGCTCTTCTATAACCGAATTGACATAGTCTTTATTGTCTCTAAGCGACTTTCCGTATCTTTCCATCTCTTTCCAGCTTCTGTCTGCGATGTGTGGCCCTCCTGAGATGGTATGGACCACTATCTTTTCTTGGCTAGAGCTGCTAACGTTGCGGTTTCCTCTATCGGCCCCCGGTGAGGGTAGCCTTGGGTTTTCATTGGCAGGAGCTGGGGTCCTGTCCTGACCTTTTACATAACGCTCCAGTTTCTTTCTTCTGATGTGTTCCTCAATCAGATCTCGGAGATGATGGCATTCGTTGGTATCATGCCCGTGAGATTCGTGGAGGCGGCAGAATTTTCCAGACTTCTGTGCGTTATCTGATTCTTTCTTGTATGGTGGGCGTTTGTATCTAACTTTGCCTTGGGTGGCAAGGAAGATATTTTCGACGGTCTCGTTCAAAGGGGTGTAAGTGTCGAATCTTGGTCCTGGCCGATATAGGCGCTTTTCTCCCTTCTTGCCCCCGGCATTGTCTCTGGAATCATTTCTTCGAACGTCCCTTGCCACAGCAGGGGCGTTGCCATGGGTAGTCTTATTTTGCTGTCCTGACTGCCCTTCAACGGCAGCATCCTCAAGCCTCATGTATTTCCCGGCTTCATGGAAGAAATCTGGTAAAGTAGCTGGTTTTTCTTTTGTCAACCTTCTAGCAAATTTAGTGTCCGGATGCACACCACTACAGAGGGCCATTAGGATAAGCTTTTCATCGGCATCTTGGACTGCGGCTGCTGCGGCGTTGAATCTGGTTAGGTATTGCTGCAGCTTTTCTCCAGGTTTCTGTTTGACGCTGGATAAGGAATAAGCGTCCTTAGGTTGCTCCACATGAATACGGAACTGACTGATAAATTTTTCTTTCAACATTTCCCACGAGCTGATGGATCCTTGGGGTAGATGACAGAACCAGGAGGTAGCAAGATCTGCTAAGAAGAGCGGAAAGCATTTGCACAGTACTCCCTCTGTCGCTCCACTCATGAGCATATGCTGCGTGTACCTCTGTAAGTGTACAACGGGATCAGAGGTTCCTTTGTAGGGTCCATTGTTGGCATCTTCCATTCTCGGGGGGTGATAACAATTTCGATGTTGCGGGCGAATGGGTTGGTTACCCTAGCGCCTATCCCTCGATCTCTTTGCTCCCGTTGGACACACTCTCTGAATAAGCGTGCCATTCTTTCATCAGAACTTGGAGCAGATAGAAATGAGTTTGGTTTTGTTCTATGGGATTGATTCCTTCTAGATGACCTGTAGGGATGGTATCGTCTATCATTCCTCATATTTTCCAGTGGCTGCCTTTGATCTTCTGGGAGCATGCTTGGGTCAGCTATAGTTGGCCCTTGCCTTGATCTCCCCCTGTTGGGTTCTGATCTAAGCACTTCCTCGGGTCCAACTTCGGGCTGGACTCTAGCTCGGCCCCGTTCACTAGCGTTTCTGTGGTTAGGCAGCATGACAGGCTTAGCTACAGTTGACCTTCGCCTGGTACCTTCCCCGTTGGGTTCGGTACCAAATGTTTCCTCAGGCCTAACTTCGGGCTGTGCGCGATCTCGGCTCCTACCACGGCTACTTCTGCCGTTAGCTCCTTCGAAGAAGGAAGATCTTTGTTGTCTCTGAGATCCTCCAGACTGGGACTCGCCCCATGATTCAGTGTTGCGGTTGGACTCTTCAGCGTCCCTTAAGCATGACATGAAATGGTCCACCAAGGCTTCCTGCTGGGACGTGAAGCAGTTAGTTACTTCAACCACAACTCTGTCCAGATCTGCTCTAGTAATTGCTGCAGGCTGTTCTGTGGCAGGAGTAGTTGGGTTAGCCTGTTCTTCATTTGTTACTATTGCTGGAGGAGGACGATTTACTTGATTCGTGACAGCTGGATCTGGAAGACTGCTGGATGCAATGTTTTTTCCTTTGTTAACATCTTTTCTTTGTTTGGGAGGCATGTTTTCCAAGTGGCGGACGATGCTGTTAGGAAAACTTGTTAAGCGGATGAAGCTGAAGCTTCGAGCTTCTAGCTCTCAGTGAAAGCACCAAAAATGTTTGCACAAAAAATGGACAAACACCTCAAAGTCGTATGATTCAGTAGATCTTAGGTTGTTCTTAGTGATTTAGGTGATTTATGCAAATATATGAAAAGCAGGGGCTAAACTGTAAAAAGTCACACAGATTTATAGTGGTTCAGCCAGAATGTGCCTACGTCCACTTTATATGTTATTTCTCTTCTCTTGTTTAGATTACAAGTACAAAGCTTTGATACAAGTAAAAGAAAGTTGTTTGAAAGTTCCTTCCGTGCTTGAGCTCTCAAACTTGTCCTCCATTGTTGTACCCCTGCCCCTCTATTTATAGAGTGAGGCTGGGGGTAGGGGTCTTGGAGGTATACAGTAGCTGGCGGGCCTGGGATGACGTAATCTAGCCTGGCTCGTCTTGGTTCGGCCTCCCTTGGTTCGGTGGTAGGAGTTGAATGTTAGTATGGAGACGACTTGGTCCGGTTGTAGACTGGTCCGGCAGTGGATTGGTTCGGCATTGCTTGGGTAAGTGGCTGGTTCGGCATTGCTTGGAGAAGTGGTTGGTTCGGTATTGCTTGGAGAAGAGGTTGGTTCGGTATTGCTTGGAGAAGAGGTTGGTTCGGCATTGCTTGGAGAAGAGGTTGGTTCGGTATTGCTTGGAGAAGAGGTTGGTTCGACATGACTTGGAGATGTCTTGGTCCGGCTGTGTTGATCCGGTGATGATGGTTCGGCTAGGTTGGTTCGATGGTAAGAATCCATCCAACAATTGCCAACCATACAAAATACATACACTTCTGCCATTCACCAACCATTACAACCTATTGACCGCACTTCCATCATCGCCATCCTATATTACCACCCTACAGTCTACCATCACTGACTGTACATAACCCCCATCTGTGCACAGTGCACATCACAATCTTACCACCTCCATCTCAATCTCTTCTCTACCAATCATCCTTCTGCCTTTTCCCATCAACTTCCTTCACCATCATTCACCATCAACATCACTGCTTACAACACCTCCTCTTGCGGTCACTATAACTTCAACTGCATTCTCCCCCTGTGACAACATCCACTCATAGTCAGTCCTACCACCTCTGTTCACCATCCTCCATCCACCACCCACCTGATCAACAACATACCATTTCCCTATACCTTTGCCTACCCTACCATCCACCATATATATAAACTCCAAACTATTCAATACTTGACAACACAATCTCCGCATATACAACAACACCGACAAATCCACAGTCTACCCCCACGAGTCATCCACATTGCTGCTCTACCACCAGTCTCATAATATCACCATCCACCTGCACATCAGTTCTGCACATCAGCCCCTGCCTACATCTCCTTTGCCAACTACAACAACTCCTGCACACCTATATTTCAATGCAGCTCTACAACTTCTCTACAATAACCACTACAATTGCAATATACCGTCAATTTTTTTGCAAACCATACATCAAATACCTACTCACCTGACAGTTCAACTCCCCCTTGCCGACATCCAACTGCCTGTCATAACCTTGCAACCACCATCTATCCTACGACCTCCCCCTAAAACAATTTGCCTTACCACATACTACCCTACAAACTACAACTTCAACTGTTCAACCTTCACTTACTACTTCTTCCTTGCCTCTCTTCATAACAACTACCACTACTTCAAACCCAATCAACAATTCGAACGCCACCACAAACCCAAATCCACGAACTTGAAAACCATCACAAACTCCTTACCATCACTCGAATAAAATCCCCAAATCACAACAGCTGCAATTCGCTCTCAAAACCATGACCCAACCGCTGCAATCGAATGCCTCATCCCTAAATCGCCAAATCGAAACAATAACCACCAATTCGACTTCCTTACACTTGCAGCAGTCATTGATTATTATTTATTGGCTGGGTTTGTTATTTTGCTCGTGAATATATAGCGTATGAATTGTTTTGGTTTGATCGTGATTTTGTTTTGTAATGGGCCTGTTTGAAAACGTCTGATTTGCTTTTATTTAGTCTTTTTATTTAATTAGTTTTAACTTTTAACTTTTTTTTATCTTTTTATAAAAAAATAACACAAAAAGGGACAAATTTCTTTGTTTTTGCCTTTGTCTTTGTTCATTTTATTTATTTAGTTAGTTTTTAACTTTGTTTTCATTTGCCTTTTGTTGCTTCTAAAAAAAAGAAAAAAAAACAAGTTTTCATTTGTTTTGTTTTCACTTGTTTTTTTTTGTTTTAATTTGTTCTAAGTTCCATCCTTATATAAAAAAACTATATATATCGTGTTTTTAGTTTCAGGTTACAAAAGCAGAAAATCAAAAGGAGGAGTTTAGCTTGCTAAAAAAATAAATTGCTTGCTTTCTTAAAAAAAATTTGCCGCTTTAAAAATAAATTGCTAAATAATTCTGCACGCTCTGGTATCGTGCTCTCGTCTTCTGTTTTTTTTTTTTGCATTGTTGGTTGCTTGCATTTTATAAAAAAAATTCAAAAAAACAAAAAACAAAAACAAATTTCATTTGTAGTTGCATTGTTTAAATCATGTTCAATTTCAGTTTTGCATTCATATCATCTTATTTTCTTTTTTAAGTGCAGTACCCAAATCCACATAAGGTGGGGGATTTCATCACCCTTTCCTTGGCCATAAATTGCATTTCATCTTAAAATTTTACTAATAGTAACGGTTAGACATCAGACTTAAGGATGTCACGAGCTCACCTAGGGCTTAATTGTATATTGAGTTGTCCTCTTTCGATAATTTATTTTTTGGTGTCTAGGCTACGGCAGAGCAATAATCAGTTATAAATATTACAGTTATTCATAAATATTATACTGATTGTTTCTCTAAAGGTACTTAAACCTTATGTTGCATTGCTACGGTGATTCGTGGTACATCGATAAATCCTGTCTGTTACCTGGTTGAGAACTATCTTGTTGAATTAAGACAAAGTGTGATTATACAATTTTGGGTTAGAAGCTACTTAGGATAGAAAATTTGTAATTAAGCCATTGCATTCATTTAGTTGCATTAGTTCATGCATATTTAAAAAAAAAATTCAAAAGCCAAAACTAAAAAAATTGTAAATATTTCTTAACAGTTTTTAAATCCTTTGGAATTTTTCAATCAAAGTTAGAAATCCAAAAAAAAATTAAGTTATTTTTTTTAGAAAAGCAAAATCCAAAAAATAAAAATTAATAATCTTTTCAAACACAAAAAAATTGAAAATCCAAAAAACAAAACAAAAATCAATCTTCCTTTTGAAAAATAAATTCTCCTTGGTAAATACTTTTCCTTAAAAAAACATTTTTGAAATGTCGGAATTTCCCTATTCTCAAGAATTTTATAATAGTTGTGAAAATCCATATAATTTCACACCAAATTCTTACGGATATTTTAATGACAACTTTTATACAAACAATTCGAATTTTGAACCACAAAGTTTTCAAATTGATGACCCACCCTCAAATCTTGAAAATAGTATTGAAACGATTTGGTCAATACTTGAACAACAAATTCAAATGATAGATAATTCGAGTAATCTGTGCAATAACACAAATCAAGGATTTCAAAATAATCAAAATTTGAATTCACTTCAAAATTCAAATGATTTCGATTATAAATCATGCCAATACAACTTCGAACTCCAAAATGAAACTCAAAATCAAAATGGAAACAATTATTTAAATAATTTTGGAAATGGGAGTTATTTCAATGATGGTGAAATTTTTTACTCTCAACAATTTCAAATTGAAATCCTCAAGTTAATAATTATAAATTTGATTTCATGGAGCAAATGGAAGAAATTAACAAAGATCACATGGATTTGTTATTTGAAACATATATGAAACAACGCGAGCAACAAAATCAAATCCCAATGCATGACGAGTCAAATAATAATCCATCTTTGACCAAAATTGACGATTTTCAAATAAAAACTTTTGAAATTGAAAATGACAATATTAACGAAGTTGTTGAAAATGCGGTAATTGAGTTGGATTTCAATTCTTTTGAGAGTGTGGAACCAAATTTAAAATTCGATTCCTTTTTCCGATTTTGAAAAATTGAATATAATAACTTTAGATTTTGAGATTGAGACATGTAATGAAGTTGTTGGTAATCCAACAAAGGAAGATGAATTTAGTGAACATAAACTTTTTGGACTTTTCGAAGATGAGTTGTTGAATTCCGAAGGGGAAGATTTAAATCACCATTTTTATTTTGAAATTAATATTTCTGAAGAAATTTTCAATGATAAGTTTGAATTTAGATTTGGTGAAAATAAACTTGAATTTCAACTAATTTTTCTATCAACCCCAAAATCATCGAAAATAAAACAACTCATATGACTTTTAATAAAACGACATTCGTTTTTCCAAATCAACATTCAACTTTGAAATCTTTTATGGTTTGGTTTTCTGTACTTAAGTTGTGTCTCTCATACTTGACGAGACAAATGAATTGGTCTTTGGAAGACCGTTTCATTTACTCTTTGACAATATATTTTCTGATATCGTGTAAATAATAATCGTTTCATTTTCATGCAAATATAGGTCATATTTTTATTTTTATTTTATTTTTCTCCTTTCACTTGGGTTGACTGTGGGGACACAGTCAAAATCAAGTGTAGAGGGAGGAGTCTCATCTTCTTTTTGATTTTCCATTGTTTATTTTTTGCAAAAGTTTTTTAAAAAAGTAAAAAAAAGCAAAAAAATAAAAAACAAAAAATCCCAAAACAAATTTTCTTTTTAGCATTTCGATTTACTTTTAAAGAAACACTATAGGATAAAAAAATGTTTTTGGGTATTAAATTGAAAATTTATTTGTCTCAAAAAAAAATAAAAATAAAGTTTGATTACAAGTAACTATGGTTTAACTAGTATATATGAAGGTTCATGGGTGATAATTATGAAGTATATCCTTATTGTAATCTTTGTTTCAAAGACTTGTTGATTTAAACTAAAGGCTATAACATTTTTGATCTTCTAAGTTAAATGGTGCTAAGATGATTCTGCAAAATTCTCTCTAAAAAAACAAACAAAAAAAACAAAAAAAACAATATATATATATAATATGTGTGTATATATACAAAGCATAAAAATGATTTTTATAAAAATAAGAAACACCTAGAGTCATGTGTTCACATGCAAGTGTGTACACTCACCATGCTCTGTACCCTTCTCACGTAAGCCTGAAAAGCAGTGCATGATCGGTATATCTAGCCTCAGTTTATCTGAGTTAGGTGTATGTATATAAAAATCCATTCACTTATAACGCCTACAGTCGATATGTGTATATACTTGTGTACACTCGTCATGCTCTATATTCCCCTCACATAAGCCCGCAAGGCAGTGCATGGGTAATATATCCTTAGTTTTCTGAGTTAGGCATATGTAAATATTGTTAATATCAATAAAATTTTCAAATAAGAGAGAGTAAGCAATTGAAATCCAAGCACTATTTTTACTTATTTGATTTGACTTGTTATTCAAAAGAAATGAAAATACCACTTTGAAAATTGTTGATAATCAACTAAGGATCCATTCATAAGTTGCACTATTTTATCAACCGAAACAACTAGCCAAACTAGAGTCTATTTGTGCTGATAACTTAATTTTTGTTGGAAATTTTGACAAGTAAAAGGACTTAAATTTCTTGATAATGACCAGAATTTATATTTAACTTATGCGTGTTAATTTAAAAGTAAATTCTTCATTTGTAAATATTTTCAAAAAACTTGCATTCATCTCTTTGTAAATAAATCTTGCATTTTGTAAATATTTTCATGTTGCATTTGGATTTTGTGGGTAGTATCCGCTGAAAACCCTCACGAGACAATACTCGTCCTACTAGGGACACCTAGAGGTTTAACGGCTTATTTCATATGCTCAATGCAATCATGCTCCCTACAAAAACGGATTTATCTTAGTTTTAGTTTATTTGAGGACGAATAGAAAGATAAGTGTGGGGGTATTTGATGTGCACGTAAATGTGCATATTTTTACATCCATATTTAATCTATTTTTATCTAAATAAATGAGCATATAGGGTATTTTAACATGTTTAAACAAATATTTCAATTATTTTCAAATCATAATTTATTCATCTTCATATGGGGGCAAAATGGTCATTTTTGTGCATATATTAATTTTGAGAATATTTACTTGGCATTTTATTTTTATTTATAGGAAAATTGGGTGGAAAATAGAAGAAGTCTTCATGTATTCGTGCAGGCACAAGAGAAGGCAACCAATAAAGATGGAAATAATTCATCTCATGCATCATGGAGGACCCCACCGAACCACTTACCTTGATCTACAATTATGAGCTAATGCACATGTTAGTGGAGCATAACGTTACATGCATGCATACTTAATGAAGGATTAATTAGAATCTAATGATAACTTGGTGGCCACACTTCCTAAGGGGTAATTTGGGTAGTCCCCTAAGATATGCATTAGGGTTTTAGGCATGTATAAATACCCCTTATGTTTCATGTAATCAGCTCTTAGCCTCCTCTATAGTTAGTTTAGTTTTAGGCTCAAAAATAAACAAAAACTCTCTTTTCTTTTTAATGGCTTCTTAGTCTTCTTTCATGTAATTTTCTTTTTATGTAATTTAATTTCATGCTCCTTTAATTCTTGTTCTTTATTTTATGCAATTAGTATACTTTTATTTCTTGCAAGTAAAGTAGATTTATTTCATGCAAAATTAGTTAGCTCTCGTTTTCCTCTTATTATTGTTCTATGTTGCAATTTGCATTTGTTGACATGATAAAAAATATAAGAAGCTAAACCCCTTCAATTTAGGGGTAATGAAGCTCTCTTAATCATGTAGATTCAACATTTTGCTAATTTTTGATCTCTTTTTATGCTTAATGGAAGTTTTGATGTGGTAAATATTTTGTTCTTTTAACTTTGAATTTGATAGCCTATGTTGTTGACACCAAATAGGCTATGCTTCAACAAACATAAACACAAATTACCTCTTCATATACACATGAATATGGTAATGAAGTGAATTTTAAAATCAAAAGTTGATGGTCTATATTACTAATCAATAGTGAATAGATCATGCTTAGAATACGTTTTATTTTCAAGTTCATTAACATTTTCATGAGAGTTAACAAGTGGTTTAGTGGGTGTGTTGATGTTTGATGGTTTATGTTGAGCTAATTAATAGCACAAATATTCCATACTTATGATAAACACATCAACTAAATTAACTAATGACCAAAAGAGATCATAATTTCATTTTGTTGATTTATGTGATTATGAGAAGGAAATTACCTCTAAATTGCCTTCTACTCGCATATTTTCATCCACTTTTAGTTTTGTTAGTTTTTAGAAATTTTTAGCTTAACACAACTTAAAATTCTTGGTTTAATTTGATTGAATAGAAATTTTAAAATCATTTTTAATTACTTGCGGATCGACACATACTCGCCATGTACTAAAATTGTACACCATGCGCTTGCGGTTATTTTTATTACAATTTTTCGGCTATTTTCTAATTCGATAAAAAGTTAGTCAATTAAACATTTTCGATGAAGTGCAAGGTTTACCTCCCCACCATGAAGTGGAGTTCCATATTGATTTGATTCCAAGAACAGACCTATTGTTCAACCTCCATGAAGATTGGCTCCAGAAGAAAGGCGAGAGTTAGAAAGCCAGACATTCGACTTGTTGCAGAAGGGATTGATAAGGCGTAGTACTACTGGTTGGGAATCGCCATTCGTTTTTGTTACCAAGGTAGATGGTTCTTTAAGTCTATGTGTAGACTATCGGGAGTTGAATAAAAGGACTACTAATAATAAATACCCTTTACCAAGGACCGACGAGATTTTTGATCAACACCACAGTGCTCGAACATACTCCTAATTGGATCTTGCTATTGGTTTTCACCAATTAAGGGTAGTAGAGGAGAGCATGCCCTTAACCGCTTTTAGGGCTTCAAATAGTTTGTATGAGTGGTTAATTATGCCATTTGGGCTAACTAATGCACCCTCTTTCGTTGCGAACTTAATTAATCAAGTGTTCCGAGATGTTCTTAATAAATTTGTTCTCGTCTTTATTGATGACGTTCTTGTTTATTCAAAGAATAAGGAGGAGCAGCCATCTCTGAGTCATATTTGATACCTTGAGGAGCCATATGTTAAAGGCTATGTTTACTAAGTGCCATTTTTGGTAATCTAAAGTTAGGTTTTTGGGGAATGTTGTTTTGGTACAAGGCATACCAGTCGACCCAATAAAAGTTGTTGCAGTTTAAGACTAGAAGGATCCCGAAAATGTGATAGAAGTTAGAAGTTTCTTGGGATTGGCTGGTTTTTATCGCAGGTTCATTAAGGATTTCTCGAAGATTGCTTCTTATCTGACGAAGTTAACGAAGAAAGATGGTAAGTTCGTGTGGACGCCTAAGTGTGACCAAGCATTCAAGGAATTGAAGAAGAAGTTGACTAGCACTCCTATTTTGACTATTCCAGATAGAAGTGGGGGTTTAATGGTATATATGGATGCTTGTAGTTCTGGTTTGGGAGCAGTTCTGATGCAGCATGGGAAGGTTATTGCCTATGCAAGTCGATAGCTGAAGCCACATGTAAAATATTATGCTACGCAAGATTTGGAGCTTTTGGCTGTTGTCTTCACACTAAAGATTTGGAGGCATTATCTTATGGGTGAAAAGTTCGAATTATACATGGACCACAAATCCTTAAAGTATCTGTTTACCTAGAAAGATTTGAATTTGAGGCACCAGGGATGGCTGGAGTTTCTTGCTTCTTATGATTTGGAAATTCTATACACCCATGGGAAAGAAAATGCTGTTGTAGATGCAATAAGTAGGAATGTTGCGATGGTTGCTAACTTGGAAATCAAACCAGTTTTGATGGAGAGGATTGCGGCTAGTCAAGAAGAAGATTCTGTTTTGGCTCTACTCAAGAAGGATGTCCAAGAAGATACTGTTTATAGTTTTGAGATTGATCCCCAAGACATATTGAGATTAAATGAGGGTATCTGTGTTCTTGAGTTTAATGGTCAAAGAAGAGAAGTGTTACTTGAATGTCACCATTCAAAGTTATCTTTCCATCCAGGAGTGACCAAGATGTTTAAGGATATGAAAAGATTATTCTAGTGGAAGGGTATGTAGAGAGATGTTTCGATCTTTGTGAGTTAATGTAAACTACCATCAAGTTAAGGTGACCAGCAAAAGTCAGTTGGACTGCTTTAGCCGCTTGATATCCCAAAGTGGAAGTGGGAGCAGATCTCTATGGATTTTATTGATGGACTTCCTAGATCAAGAAGAAGGAATGATGGCATTTAGGTTATCGTCGATCGGCTGACCAAGAGTGCTCATTTCATTCGAATAAGCCAACTAGGACTGCTAAGAGTCTGGCTAGTTTATATGTGAAGGAGATTGTGAGGCTTCATGATATTCCATGTAGTATTGTAAGTGACCGAGAACCGACATTCACTAACAGGTTATGGGAGGGACTTAAAACTGCCTTGGGGATCGAGCTAAATCTGAGTATGACTTACCATCCCCAGATAGATGGGCAAATGAAGAGTGTGCACCGGATCTTGGAAGATTTATCCGCGCATGCATTCTCAATTTCGGAGGTTCTTAGGAAGATCATTTACCCTCAGTCGATTTCACTTACAACAATAGCTATCATCCAATTATCATCACGACCCCTTTTGAAGCTCTTTGTGGTCGTCCGTGCCGTTCTCCTTCATGTTGGGTGGAGTCTAATGAAAGGATTGTTCTTGGGCCCGACATGATTTAGAAGCAAGTGAGAAGGTTACTAATATCAGAAGGAAGATGAAGGAAGCGCAAGATCGGCAGAAGTGTTATGCAGATCAAAGGCGTAGGGATCTTGAGTTCAGTAGGAGATTCAGTGTTTGTGAAGGTTTCTCGGTTGAAGAGTGTTGTGAGGTTTGGAAAGTTTGGAAAGCTTGCCCCTCGATTTATTGGCCCTTTTCCCATTCTAGACCAGATTAGCAGGCTTGCTTATAGAGTGAAGTTACCAGATAAACTATAGGATGTGCATAATGTATTTCATGTATCTCATTTACGTAAGTATGTACACGACCCTTTGGTAATATTAGAACCGACACAACAAGAGGATTTTGAAGTACAGCCTAACCTAACCGTTCTTAGGAGGCCTATCTGTATCATCGCTCAAGATATAAAGCGATTAAGGATGAAGGAAGTGAATCTTTTTATGGTCCAGTGGACTGAGGATGATAGGGATTGTACTTGGGAAACTGATGATTATATTAGAGATTTGTATCCCGAGTTGTTGTCATAGTTGTTCGTATGTTGTGTCTTTTAGTGTCCTCACAAGTTGTGGTGGAGTCACTTTCTTTGTACTTGTTTGATTAATGATATCATTTGGGTTCCTTTTGGTTTCTATTGTTGTGTATAATAAATTTCGGTGACGAAATTTCCTGTAAGGAGGGGAGGATGTAACGACCCGTAATTTAATCACTTTTAAATCTCAATATTTAATATATATTTAAATAATAAATAATATAACACAAACAAAACTCTTTCAAATAATAACTAGTGATAGGGAAATGATTTTCAAAATTTGTTTACAAAAATAATTAGTTAAAAAAAAACAGAAAATATGACCGAAAATCGTTTTCCGAATTTTCGACTTTTCAGTATCTAAAAGTTGTTCGAAAATGTTGTGAACACCTTACTTAACAAATACACACTAATAAAAATAATATAAGTATGGATAAGTTAGTAATGTGGTAAAAATTTGTTTGCTTAAGTAAATAAAAGAGGATGTGACGTTTTTCAAAGTTTAACTAAGAAAATAATTAAGAATGAAATGTCACATTCATACTTACACATAAGTACATGGAAGGTTATTATCTAGTGGATATAAGGGTGGGTTTTCAAGCGGGTAATGTGTGTTTGAAGGAAAGAAAGGAGGATGAGGTGATGATGTGGAGTTTAATGAGTGGAGGGTATGTAAGGAAGGCTATTTTGGTAATTTTAAAATTTCCATTTAAATAAAACTCAGTCTAAAATTTCTCTTACCTTTGTCGTTTCATTTTCCATCTTTTTCAAAGTTATTACTTCTTTTACATAAGCTTTTCAAAGCTTGCTAATGGCTTCTTAAATTCAAATTCAAAATTCATTTTTTTTCCATTTCTTAAGTAAAAGTCACAAAAGTTAGCTCATTTCTTCTCTACATCGCTTCACTAACCAAAACAAGACCTATACTCCCCCAACTCAACCATGGCCGAGTCTATTTTCTTCATGGCTGAACCACATATGCCGCTAGAAGGCTCTAAAATTTCATCTTGTACAAGTTAAAGCTTAGATCTAGTGTCGATTGAGAGTTCGGTGGTAGTTCGACTTAGTTTGGTTGCTTTTTGGTGAGCAAAATCTCATTTTTTTAATAAAGTTTTGACCTTTATTTTGTGATGAAAATACATGCTATTTACTTAAGTTTGTATGTGTTAAATATGTTGGATGTGTTGACTTGTTCACCACTATTAAAAAATTGACATCTTGGTAGCTAGTTAACAACTTGAAGTTAGTTGGAAAAAGTTTAAGTATGTAATGTTGGAATGCTCTCTACATGACCTATAGTTAATTCATGCCTTTTTATTTGTGTGTACCCTTATGTTATGTATGTTTGGTTGAATAAGTGACATGTGGAAATGTTTTTGGAAGTGTCTATATAGCAACTATCACTATATCAACACTTTTGAAACCAATGTCTTTTTTTTAATCTTTGGTTAAAAACTTGTGTTTGGGTTTTACAAGATTAATTAATTACTTTATTAATGATGGATAATTTTTAATTAATCATTTTTATAATGATGGTTCAAGGTTAATTAATGTAATGACTTAGAATTTCAGTCATTTGAATTTGGAATATTTAATTGATTTTAAATATTGAAAAGTTAATTTTATAAGAAATAACTTATATTTAAAATATAGCGAATTATTTGACAATTAAATTATTTAAGTTAATTTTTGAAATTGTTTAAATTTTTAAATCTTTAATTTAATATGAATGAAAATGATTTCGAATGTTGATTTAAATTCTATTAAAATAAGTTGGAAGATAATAAACTTTCAAATTGGATTTAAATGTGAATAAAACTAGTTTTAATAATTACTCATTTTAATTAATATGTAAATAGCCTTCTGGGGCACTGTCTCGGATTTCGACGAAACTAGTTTCATCGGATCTGTAATAGTGAATTATTATATGCCGTCGAATTTCATAGCGATCAGACGTATGGTTTGGTCGTACGAGTTTGAAACGCCTAGAAATTAATTAAAGAAATTTAAATATATATATATATATATATATATTAAAAGCTAACTTCTATATATGATGGAATTGGCTTCCAACATATATTCCATTGTGTTTGGAATAAGGGTATAACATATAGAACGCCTGGCGGCACGCTTCGTTTGGAGTTCGTAATTTTAAAGTATAAATAGTGTTTTGTAATTTCCTATAAATAAGTGCATGCACCCCCATTTGTTGAGAAACTCTAACCTTAAGGTTAACAGTCGCCATAAAAAGAAAACCAAATCAACAGCCACGAATCAAAGTTGCGATAGAAGAAGAATTAACCGAAACATTCAACATGAAAGTTGTCAAGCTCCTCACCACGAACCATCCATACCAACAGATCATCCATCGACGAACCGTGGAGGAGGCTAGGCATCTCTGTTCAATTACGTTTAGGGATAGATTTTGTGGCGGCAACAGGGCAAGCGACGATGCAGGCGGTAGGTGAGGGGAGGAGTAGCGCAGGCACGTGCGAGCAGGTGGAGGCGGCAAACTTTATTGATCTCGCGATCGATAAACTAAAAGAAAAAATGAAAAGACGCAGCCTGGAAATCGCGTACGAGAAGAGGGAGAGTGGGAGAAGGTTTAGTTTAAAAATTTTATTTAATTAAAGTTAATTTAAATTTAATTAATTCGTACATTCGTTAATCCTTAACTTGTTTATACAAGGTCGGTTTTGAGTGCGACGAGTTGCGTCGTGATCGTATAATGCTACGGAGTTGGATTGGATGGATTAAGAGATAGTGAATATTTTGGGTTAAATTGAATGACTATTTAATTTTAATTCAAACCGGAGCGCTTTGGCGATTTCTGGAATTTCTGTGAGTTAACTCACCTCTCTGGCGCACTTATATTTTTATCTAGGCGTGGAATAATTTTATTTATGCTGTTTATTGAATGTTTGGATGATTTACAATTTTATTAGTTGGTTTGGATATATTCCCGCCTATTGGAGCGGATGAGACCCTAGTATGTTCGAATGTATGAGCGGATGACCCTTTTTATACGATCCCGCCACGAAGTAGTTGATTTATATTATTTGATTATATATTTTATGTGATGCAGGGGGATAGGTTGGAGGGATCCAACAGGATTTCTCACACTGTTGATTGTATTTTTCATATATTTTGATATACAATGTGTTGGATGCCATATTGATGACATGGATAAGTTTTTCCTTATTTAGTACTATAGTAGCACTAGACAAATACTATAAAATAGTGATTTTGAATTGAAATGATTTTCAAAGTGATTTTGGAAGTAAATGTTTTAATAATTTTTAAATTACTAAAAGGAATGAATTTATTTTTAAATAAAAGTATGATTTTTGATGTTATGAAAGTATAGTTTTGAGAAATACTTTAAATATAGATTTTTGAATAGTTTATATAAAGGATTTATAAAAGTGAAATTTTATAAGAAAAGAAATAGATTTATAATCGGAATTTATAAATATTTTATAAATGGATTTGAAAAGTATTTGGTAAATGGATTTTATAAATAAATTATTCTTATCAAGAAAATGGATTATAAGTGGATTATGATAGTGAAATGAGTTTTTATAAAAGAATGATTTATAAATAGAATTTTATAAATGAAGAGATTTTATAAAATAGAAGTTTTATAAAATAGAAAGGGGATTTACAAACATAGTTTTATAAATATGGAAATGATTTATGTTGAGATTTAAACATGTATTTTTATATAAAGGAAATACATTCAAGTTTTAAGAGTCAAATAATAATTTAAAGGAATGTATTGAAAACGAATATTTTTGAAGAAGTTAATGGTTTTTAAAGTGAAACTCTAAAAGTAAAATTTTGAAAATAATAATTTCACATGGAGTTCAAATGGTTTCGAAAAATGATTTAAAATTTGATAAGTATCGAAAACATGGATTTCAACATTTATTGTTGTAATAGACGTTTCGGGGAAGTATGGAAGGCATGGACTGTAACACTGTTTATATAGTAAATGATTTCCGAATGGAATGTTTTATATAGGGGGATATATATATAATAATCAAATCCCTATACTAGTGTTTTTGGGTTGTCGTAACGATGTTTTACGCAACATTCGTTTTAACCCACATAAATTGTGTTTTGACCTTCCATTGTGAAATACACGAATTGGTTCTTATGATCGTACTAAAAGCTTGGTTGTATAGGAGCATTGCTTCTTATACTTAACACCTGTTCTGAGGCGTATGAACTCTGGAGTAGCACGATTATAAAAATCTATTCGGTGTGTCTCCAAAACGGTAGTGTTATTAAATATACTTATACCGTTGATATAAGTATGTAGAAGTATATTCCAATATCGAAAGATCAAAATAGTTTTGAGAATATATCTTTTTAAAAGATAAATTGAAGTAAATATTTGGAATAAAAGATTAATTAAATGGGCTTAGTGGCTGCTTTTGTGCTAGATATTGTTCGTTGCTTTGATAGTTAAATAACCGACTATCAAATTTGGCCATTTTTGGTTCCCTTACTTGATGTTGGAACCGATTAGTTGTGCACTTAGCACGAAGCCGACTGAGTAGGCTTGATTATCATTTTTTATTAAGAATGTTGATTCGAGTAGTGAAGAGTGTCTATGGTACTCCAATCTACCAGGCTTCCTTCTTAGCCGAATGACAGCATTAAGAGTTGGAAACATGATAAGTCTACGAGACTTGGTTTCTGTATGAGGTTAAGGCCTCTTTATTGTTGTTGATCTGGAGAGACCGGGGTCAGGTTTATCCAAGAACTACTTTGGATTAATGTATGCGTTCAAAAGTACAGGTTTGTGATGATGATTTTCGAAGAAGGGGATCTTCATGATGTAGGGCTACTTGCCATTAGATATGTGATGCATATTATATATTTGGTGGCAGTAGTGCTTCGTTATGAAAATCTATGATATGCAAGGACTTCTCGCTACTAATCATAGGGGTATTTCCCAACATGATGTGGTAGAAGAGTGCCTTCGGTTTATTCTGTTCCTGGACAACTTGTATGGATGAATGCCCGACGTTGCATTTCTAATCACATTGATTTATCTCTATGAACGTATCATCTGTTTGGTGGCAAAGAAGGCAACTTCTCTTAGCTTAACACCCTTTCCTGAAACATACGAGCTTAGGAGTTATACGTTTTTAGAAATCAATTGTGTGATTGTGGGAATGGCAATGTGGCATTTAAAGTGGAATGTGCTATGTGAAAGGTAAATGTTACCTTAAGCCTCATCTCCGGTAATGGCATAAACAAGGTACACCATGAGGCTATGTGATTCGCAGCCATAAGGGTATGATCATCACCTTTCTGGATAACCCTTTAACTGTCGGGTATGTGGTGTATGCTATGAGACATCTCAGATAGGTCAATAATGACCGGGGTGATGACATATTCGGTTTCTATCCAGGCCATGTATGAGTGCTAAATAGGGATCGACCGACCTTTCCAGATGTGGAGGATTATTTGTGTATCCTCGATACATTCCTCTAGAGATGTATTGTACGGTAGGTAGTCACTTACCTACCATTGTATGGAAATCCATTCTCCAATATGTACCTGCCATTTTGTTTGTAAACCTATTATGCCACAAAATTTAACCAATGTAACAATTTCGGCTATTTTAATTTTATGTGTATACTAGACACTAGTATAATATAATAGGATTTGGTATGAAATGTTTTGGTTATCGTAAGGTAAAAATCCAACCGTGTTTATGTGCGATGTGGACTTACGAGATACTTTTGTTTGACAATGAAAAGTTTTAATAACTTTAAAATTATTTGAGATGTGTTTTCTCATGTCGGTTTACCAGACTGATTCGGGCGTTCTTCTCTTTCAATGCTCGGGTCAGACCGAGCATATTTACAGATTCAGATTTGGATGCTTTGGAGCTTCAACAGACGAGCTGGAGGTCTTTAGGTCGTATTCACGTATATGTTTATTTTTCAGTGCATTATTGTTTAAATTATCAGCATTTGTGAGGACTGGTTATTATAACTGTCCAAGCTGATGATTAGTGATTTGTTGTTGTACTCTGATGAATGTATGTAAATTATATTACATTTTTTCCTTTGTAAAGATCATTGATATTATATTATATGTTTTTCCGCCGCGATTGTGAGATTCTGTGTTGTTTTAGTTTCTCTTTCTCTTATTTATCTTTTCTCTTCTTCTTTCTTTCCCATAACTATTCGTCTTTCCATTCAATTTGGGTTGGACATGTGTGGTTTACTATCAGCTTGAATTGTGGGGATTTGTGGGTCGTTTTAGCCGGTATCAGAGCTTAGGTTGTGCGAACACCTAGGCTTTAGTGGCGTACTCATTATAGATAGGGTCAGTAGAACCCTAGATTGAGTTTGAGTGTATCATAGATATGAGCGCGTAATTTTTAGTGATTATAAAAATGTTTTATATTGTGTTAATTTATATGTTGAGTGGCTTATGAATTTTGGTTGGTACGTGGGACGCCACGGTATCGATAGAGGTTTCTAAATGTTTGAATAAGGCAAACAAACATAGTATTTGTTTTAAAATTGGGTAAATGAAATAATTTTACCTAAATTATAGTTTATATATAAAGGAATAATTTTTCAAAACTTATTATAGTTCTAACAAAAGTTATTATTATTATAATGTAAAAAAGATAAATAATTAAGAAATGGTCTTATATAACAAAAGTGAAATTATATGTAAGGAAAATTTATAAATACAATTTGAAAAATAGGATTTAAAAGAAATAAAAAGTACTGAACTCACTCCGTTCGTTGGAAAATAATTCTGGTAATGACTACAGCATCATTAGTGTTCATTTTCGAGTTTCTAAGTGATGGATTTCTACCATTGGAGTTTTGTTTTGGTAAAACTAGTTTTTATTTTAAATTCAAAAGTGATTTGATATAAAAGGAATTATGTATGTATATGATTTCAAAATGATTTGAGAATCAAAACTGGGTGTCTAAAATTTGAAAATTGTTATCCAAGTGTTTTGCTGAAAACATAAGAAACTAAGTTTTATAACTTATGAATGTTGAGAATTAGTGAGCTAAAACAAATTTTAAAAATTTGTTGAATATAAATGCTATGAAAAGTAAATTTGAAAATTGAATAATGAAATGAAATTAAGTTAAGTTAAACAAAATGAATTTTGAAATGGAATTTAATTTAAGCAAAGTTAAATGGAATTGAATTTGATTTGTAAGGAATTAATGAAATGAACTAATAATATAAATTAGTGAAATGGATGTGTACTTGGGTTATAAAATGAAATTCAACTTAAGTTGTAAAGTGAAAATAAAACACTAGTGGTTGTATAAAATATTTATAATAAACTTAATGAAATGACCCTCCTATTTCTATCCTAATTTCATAAGGAATTTTTTTTTTTTGGTAAAGAGGATATATAAATATATAGATATATCATCCATTGTAAATATAATTCTCAGGGTCAATTATCTTTTTCCAATAAACAAAATATATCCAGGATCACAATAATCAACCAATATAAATATATCAGTACATTCACAAATATAAGCACATACATGTGAAGATGTATATGCCTCTCTTGTTTGAATCAGAGTTTTGGAAAAACAAGAGGATATTGGATTGTTAATTTATTTTTGACCAAACAATCCACTGTTAACATACATATTAGTCTGTTTATCCTAACTAAGAAGTGATCAAGTAATTATCAGTAGTAAACAAGCTTTTAATATAGATGTTTGTGTTAAGCTCTGAATAGTGACAAATTCAGTATAAAATAAAGTGGATCCTAAGTGAAAGCAAGCAACATCTAGGCGTAATGGAAACGCGCCTAACTTATACATGAAAGGTCACGAGTTCGAGTGCTATGCTGGTCGGTTCAAACACAATTTTTGGTTTTCATTTTTTTTCTTCTGTACATTTTGGAATTTGTTATTTACCTATATCTGCACATATATGTCTTATTATTGCCTATATTTCAACATACTAGACAATAATTCTTGCTTAATTATTTTTGAATTCCATTCCTACAACCTAGAAGGCTTCATGATTGAATGATAAGAGTGTTTATCATTTTCCAGGTTTTTGTGTTTCTTCTTATAAGATTTGTCTGGCATTTAAAATGCATTTGGTTAGAATCTGATTAAAATACAGATTCTTATTTCAAATACAAAGGAAAAGGTGTGGTAAAATTTGCACTTAAACATGTTATGTGCATATATATCTGCAACTATTTGAATCTGTCTTACTCTTCCCTTGTTACAAATCCTTTCTTAAAAATATAGTACATGAGACATTTGTATGAAACAAGTTTAACTATAGAAACCTTGCAGCCATACAAAACATTTAACTTATGCCTATTTCTTTTGCATACATATGCTGTATTAGAAAATAAAACATTTAAGTTTCTGAAAATCAACTATCCTGCTCATCCAAAACTTAAATCCTTTCCAAAGATTCATGATTGACTAATGCATTTATAAAATGTAATCATTCAATTTTAACATGGTGTTCTTGCTAAATCTACTTACAAGATTTGATTAAAATTCTTTTTAAACATAACAGATATTTAACTTAATTCATAGTTTCCAGATACAAATCAATCTCTTAACAAAATGCCTAACAAAATATCCATCCAATATTCAACACTTAATACAAGTAGCAATTTTAATTGTAAATACATGAAGATTTCAACATTTAGGCTCTTATCTAACTAAGTCTATCATGCTATATCTTCTTCTCAAGGCCTTGCTCCTACTCCTACTTAGTTGCTGCAATCCCTGAAAAAGCATTGGAAACTGCCTCATTTTAAATGAGACACCCCAGATGCCATTAGCACACTAGGGTCAGACACATGTCTGGTATGAGAAAATTCACAAAAGCAATTTGTTAAAATCAAGTTAAAATCCAGTTAAGTACATATACATAAGGTTCTGTCCTTTTGAATCAGGTGAATACTTGTGTGCATGCTCTGTGTCATTGTGCATGTGCACACTTTAACTTTCTTTCCAGAGACTACACATATGAATATGGCACATACATTCAAGAATACAACTCAATCATAGACAAACAATCATTCATACCAAACAGGAAAACAACCAATATGAGTTAAATCATCTATTCAATTCTCATATTTCAATTCTGGGGAAAAACTCTAGTTTCCTCATTATCTCAAGTATTATTCCCTTGGTATATTTATCTATCCTTGGTCTCATCTGCAATATTTATGAATCAATGGACACACTGTAATGAACTAATTCACTCCATTACACAAAGATCTCAGGACTTAAGCAAGCCATGTGTCAACTTATGTTACTCAAGCACACAAGTCATTCCTGCAGTGTTCTTGACCCCAATATCCTAATCAGGTTTAAGTTAAGAATAACTCTTTTTATTTTTCATGGCAAAACCATTCAGTGATTCCTTTCATAACCATACAGAGTCAAACAAGCAAACAACCATTGGTGGCTACAAAATAAGGTTCTGTATATGTATATTTTCATCCTGGTATTTTTAAAAGGAGTTTAGGCAACTAACATTGGTTTATGGTTTCTGAGAGAGAGTTTTTCTTTTGCAAACATTTGTGCTTGAGTTAAACTCAGAATAATCTGGTTTCACTGAATCACAAAATTTTGTTTGATATGCATTTTAATTGAATCAGGAGCATCAGCACATAGGCAACCCTATTGCACCCCTAATTCCTTTTTATTTCAAGCCTCAGCACTTATACATGAGTATATTGCAGCTCAACATTATTTTCATTTTTCTGGGTTAAGCCAAAAACCAATACTACTTGCCTATTCTCAACATTTTACTTTCTGGGTATTTGTTTATATCCCTAAATATTAACATATCAGAGATCTGAGTGTATAAACAGATATGTATACTATCAACACATAAAACTTTGTCATAATAAAACAAGCAATCAACCAAAGAAAATCAAAACATATTCAGGTTTAAAATCACAGATAAACATTCATATATGAAAATACTCTTTTAATAAAAATACTTTTATCTGGCTGCCTACATTAGGACTTATTGCCTTAGATTTTTGAGTGAGTTTTCTCACCTAGCTCTCTCCTTTGTTTCCTTAATTAACTGATGAACTCCTGCTCTTATCCTCAAGCTCTATTTCTTCCCTTGTCTTATGATTTCTGTGGTATTGTTTTTCTTCTTCTTTTTTTTTCAAAATTCTTTTCTAAGGAGAAGAGGAGGCTGCTGTATATACTTGTATATATATATATACAGGGTTTCTCTTAGGGTTTTGGGTATTGGCTAAAGCCATTTCTGCCTACCAGAAAATCATGTTATCTGCATTTTAACCCAAAGTTTTACCCATTCCCGGCTTAATTTGGGTGAAGAGAAAAGTGGTTACATTTTTCTTTCAGAAATTTTGCTTTTCAGAAAAATACTTTCCCCCCCTTGTCTACAATCATGCTAAAAATGTGACTTGGTTTTGTTATTTATTTAATACACTTCCTAATTCTGCCTATAGCAACATTTCTCTGTTTTCTCTTATTTTTTTCTATTTTTAGCTTTCATGTAAATAGCATGTACCTCCTTTATTTATTTATAAGAGGATTAGTCCTTTTTATATCTCCATTCTTTTCATTTCTGCTTATATTAAAATGTATCTGTATATTTTATTTCACTAGTTTAAACTCTAGTATTTTATTAACACATTTATATTTGTGTATAAGTCTTTCTGAAATAATTAGTATACCCTCCTATATATATATTCATACATCATTCTATACTGACACACACACATGCACATGTACACTCAACAATATTCAGTAGCATACATATATTTATATTTACTTATGCATTCAGCTTTTAAGAATTTAATCTACATATATATATATATATATATATATTTCCATACACATCAATATGTATGTATTCATGGAGTTCAGGGTTTTAGCTTATATTCATGTGCATTTCCTGTGCACACATGTACACACAATGATACACTATCAAGCTATATCAATTCCTCCTTCAAAATTAATTTAAAAATTATTTTAAATTTATTTATATTTTCCAGAATAAATTCCTAAAATCTTGGGTCATTACATACACCCCTCCTTTTAGAAATTGTGTCCCACAATTTTCCTAAGCTTAAAATAATTTTAAACTTAATTCAGAGAACAAGTATATTCTCTACCAAATAGATTTTTCAGTTCTATACTAACTAAAAATATATTCACCCAAAATAAAGAAAGCAATCAAAAATCAGAATTACCTTAATCTGAAAATAGCTTAGGATAATTCATCCTAACTTTGTCTTCTAATTCCCATGTGCAATCACTAGGATCTAGACTCCACTGTACCTTCACAAGTTTCAGAGATTTATTCCTCAACTTCTTCACATCTTTTGCCAAAATTCCCACTGGATCCTTTTCATAAATCAAATTAGGATTTATCTGCACTTGGGTTGGGGTTTCAAGAATTTCTGCCTTATCATGAACCCATCTTCTCAGTTGTGATACATGAAAAACATCATGTATACCTTGCATGTTTTCTGGTAATTCCAACTTATATGCCAAAGGCCCAATTCTCTCTAGAATTTTGTATGGTCCAATATATCTTGGGGTTAATTTGCCTTGTTTTCCAAACCTCAGCACATTTTTCATGGGTGAGATTTTGATGAAAACAAAATTCCCCACCTCATATTCTACCTGCCTCCTTCTCAAGTCTGCAAATTTCTTTTGCCTATCTTGAGCTGCTGTCATTCTTCTTCTTATCAACTCAATTTTCTCCTTGGTTTCTTGTATGTACTCAGGTCCTAAAATAGACCTTTCTCCTGCTTCTACCCAGCAAACAGGTGACAAACAGGGTTTGCCATATAAGGCTTCAAATGGAGCCATTCCTATGGTGCTTTGGTAGCTGTTGTTGTATGTAAATTCAACTAGATGAAGATAATCTTCCCAGTTGCCCCCAAAATCCAGTATACATGCCCTCAACATGTCCTCCAAAACTTTGTTTACCACCTCAGTTTGCCCATCTGATTGAGGATGGTAGGCAGTACTTAAACATAGTTCACTTCCCATTGCTTCTTGAAAGCTTCTCCAGAATTTTGAAGTGAAGATGGTATCCCTATCACTCACAATGGTTTTGGGAATGCCATGTAACCTTACCACTTCTCTTATAAAAATTTGAGCTAGTTTTGGTGCTGTTCTTTCTGACTTGACTGGGATGAAGTGTGCTACCTTGGTTAGCCTATCAACTATCACCCATATGCTTGTATTACCTCTATTAGATCTAGGCAGTCCATCTATGAAGTCCATAGATATGTCTTCCCACTTCCACTGTGGTACACTAAGGGGTTGCATCAACCCTGATGGTCTTTGAGTTTCAGCCTTGACTTGTTGGCAAGTCATACATTTGGCAATGTACTTAGCTATATCAGATTTCATCCCCTTCCACCAGAAGTCTCTTTTCAAATTTTGATACATTTTTGTGTTACCTGGGTGTATGGAGTACTTACTTCTGTGATATTCATTCAATATCTCCTTCTTCAATTCCATGTCCTCTGGTACACACATCCTATTCTGGTATCTCACATAACCATCTTTATCAATGTGGTGTTTCATCACTTCCTCCCCTCTTGAGAGGAGCATTCTCTTCTCTACTAAGTGAGCATCTTGTTCTTGCATTTTTCCTACCTTCAGAATTAAATCCGGTTGAAGTGTCATTAAGCTTAACTTCCCTTTATCTTCTTGTGCATCATGCATCTGCTCATTGATGTGCACACAACCATTCTCCTCAATCTCTAACTCAGTTAGCAAAGACAAATCTTTAAATTCTGCTATCATCAGCATAGCCAATTTAGCATGCTGTCTGCTTAGAGCATCTGCAACTTTGTTTGCTTTTCCTGGTGTATAGAGTATGTCAAAATCATAGGCAGCTAAGAACTCCACCCATCTATGTTGCCTCATGTTCAAATCTTTTTGTGAAAACAAATATTTTAGAGACTTGTTGTCAGTGTAAAGTTCAAACTTAGTGCCTAACAAATAATGTCTCCAAAGTTTTAAAGCATATATCACAGCTGCTAATTCGAGATCATGTGTGGCATACCTTACTTCATGGGGTTTAAGTTGTCTGGATGCATATGCAATGACTTGGCCTTGTTGCATCAACACTGCACCCAAGCCAAATCCACTAGCATCAGTGTATACCACTAATTCTTCATTTCCATGTGGTACCTTTAGAATTGGAGCATTTACCAATGCCTCCTTCAATTGTTCAAAAGACTTCTCACATTTCTCTGACCAAACAAAAGCTTGGTTCTTCCTGGTTAGGTTAGTGAGTGGTGTAGAAATTTTTGAAAAATCTTTTATAAACCTCCTATAATACCCTGCCATCCCCATAAATGACCTCACTTCACTCACAGTGCTTGGCCTCTTCCATGCTTGAATAGCCACTACTTTATTGGGGTTCACAGAAATTCCTTTGGCAGATATAACATGGCCAAGAAAATGTACTTCCTCCTTCCAAAACACACATTTTGAAAATTTTGCTTTTAAATCTTTTTCCCTTAGTCTAGACAAAACCAGGTGCAAATGATGCTTATGTTCTTCCACTGTCTTGGAATAAATCAAAATGTCATCTATAAAAATAAGCACAAACTTGTCCAAACAATCCCTAAAGGTTCTGTTCATTAAATCAACAAAGTAAGATGGTGCATTGGTCAAGCCAAATGGCATAACCAAAAATTCATACAACCCATACCTAGTATTAAAGGCAGTGTACTTGATGCTTGATTCTTCCACCTTCATTTGGTGAAAACCAGATGCTAAGTCAAGTCTAGAAAATACTTTTGCCCCTGCTAATTGATCAAAAAGATCATCTATTCTTGGCAATGGGTATTTATTTTTAATAGTTACTTTGTTTAATTCTCTATAATCTATGCAGAGTCTTAAGGATCCATCTTGCTTCTTAACAAACACCACTGGTGCTCCCCAGCAAGAATTACTTGGTCTTATAAAACCCTTTTCTTCCAATTCTTCTAACTGTTTCTTTAATTCTTTTAGTTCATTTGGCCCCATTCTAGTTGGCTTTTTTAATCACTGGGCTTGCTCCTGGAACTAGATTGATCTGGAATTCTACTGGTCTATGGTGTGGAATACCCTTGACCTCACCAAACACATCCAAATATTCATTGACTATGGGAATTTCTTCAATGGTTAGTTCACTGAAATCTTTTTCTGGGTCAACTAAATGATATAGTTTTCCTTCCTTAGCTACCTCACATAAAACTGTGATTCTCTGGCCTCTAGAATTTTGCAATGATATGGTGGATGAGTCTAAATTAATCATGGCTTTAAATTGCCTTAACCAGTCTACTCCCAATATAACACCTATATTTGGGTAATTCAAAACATATAAATTGGAAATAAAAATATTTCCTCCTATGTTTAATTCCACATCCACACAAATCATATTTAAAACACTAGAACTCCCCAATGGACTGTGTATATGCAATGGGGTTTCAACTAATATGCAATTCAGTTTTAGCATTTTAACCAATTCATAAGAAATTAAGGAGTGAGTTGCCCCAGTATCATATACTACTGTTATGGGTATGGTACAAATAAGTAATGTACCTTCCACTTGGCTATGGTTTACAGTGTTACTCTCCACTGTGGCTTTGCCTTTTCCTTCCAAATTTGCCAATTTGCCTTGCTGTTTATACTCAGGACAATTCCTCTTCATATGCCCCTCTTTCCCACATAGATAGCATTTGAAAGCTCCTCCTTTCAATTCTGGACATTTTGGTTTGATATGCCCTTCTTTTCCACACTGATGGCACACAATTTTCTTCCTATCTTCCTTAGCTTTGACATCTCCAGTGCTTTTGTTACTAGCCTCTTCTTTCTTCTTATCATAAGGGTGATACCTCCCCTTACCTTTCTTGTTATTATTGCTCTTAAAATTTCTGAACTTCTCCCTTTCCTTGTCATGCTGCTCCAACCTCAAAGCTAAGTCTATCACATGATCAAAAGTCTTGTCTGCATAGGGTAACATGGCTCTGCTAAGTCCTGGGTTCAAACCTTTTATGTACCTATCATTTTTAGATGCCTCATCTGCCACAAGCATTGCTCCATATGTGGAAAGTCCCTCAAACTTTTGAGTATATTCTGTGACAGTCATGGTTCCTTGTCTAAGCCTAATGAATTCTTCTAGCAAGGTAGTCTTTGCTGATGCTGGTACAAACCTTGCTTCCAACATCTCTTTGAATTGATTCCAAGTGATTTCATTCTCATTCCTTCCTGCAATGATTACTTCCCACCAGCCTAAGGCTACTCCTTTTAGCTGTCTTGAAGCCACTTGCCTCTTTCTTTGATCATCAAGTTGCATGTCATTGAAAATTCTTTCCAATGTTCTCAACCATGTTTGAATTTCCATGATACTCTCTGTCCCTTCAAAGCTTTTGCCTCCTAAATGAGTATATGTCTTAAGTAATTTTGAGAGTTCTTCATAGGGATTTTCTTGCCTTTGTCCTGCCCCATCCCTAAATGCTCTCACCAAGTCTTGCAGATTGACCATTGGTGGTGCATGGGAAGATCCTGCTCCCTGATTTGGTGGTCTCCCTACCATAGTTTGCTAATAATAATTTACATAGCTGGTTAGTTTGATATTTAGTTCCTTTTAATTTTATTTCTATCTAAGGACTTGATCCTTACTTCTACTATGTTGAATAACATAGCTCTGATACCAACTGAAATGACCCTCCTATTTCTATCCTAATTTCATAAGGAATTTTTTTTTTGGTAAAGAGGATATATAAATATATAGATATATCATCCATTGTAAATATAATTCTCAGGGTCAATTATCTTTTTCCAATAAACAAAATATATCCAGGATCACAATAATCAACCAATATAAATATATCAGTACATTCACAAATATAAGCACATACATGTGAAGATGTATATGCCTCTCTTGTTTGAATCAAAGTTTTGGAAAAACAAGAGGATATTGGATTGTTAATTTATTTTTGACCAAACAATCCACTGTTAACATACATATTAGTCTGTTTATCCTAACTAAGAAGTGATCAAGTAATTATCAGTAGTAAACAAGCTTTTAATATAGATGTTTGTGTTAAGCTCTGAATAGTGACAAATTCAGTATAAAATAAAGTGGATCCTAAGTGAAAGCAAGCAACATCTAGGCGTAATGGAAACGCGCCTAACTTATACATGAAAGGTCACGAGTTCGAGTGCTATGCTGGTCGGTTCAAACACAATTTTTGGTTTTCATTTTTTTTCTTCTGTACATTTTGGAATTTGTTATTTACCTATATCTGCACATATATGTCTTATTATTGCCTATATTTCAACATACTAGACAATAATTCTTGCTTAATTATTTTTGAATTCCATTCCTACAACCTAGAAGGCTTCATGATTGAATGATAAGAGTGTTTATCATTTTCCAGGTTTTTGTGTTTCTTCTTATAAGATTTGTCTGGCATTTAAAATGCATTTGGTTAGAATCTGATTAAAATACAGATTCTTATTTCAAATACAAAGGAAAAGGTGTGGTAAAATTTGCACTTAAACATGTTATGTGCATATATATCTGCAACTATTTGAATCTGTCTTACTCTTCCCTTGTTACAAATCCTTTCTTAAAAATATAGTACATGAGACATTTGTATGAAACAAGTTTAACTATAGAAACCTTGCAGCCATACAAAACATTTAACTTATGCCTATTTCTTTTGCATACATATGCTGTATTAGAAAATAAAACATTTAAGTTTCTGAAAATCAACTATCCTGCTCATCCAAAACTTAAATCCTTTCCAAAGATTCATGATTGACTAATGCATTTATAAAATGTAATCATTCAATTTTAACATGGTGTTCTTGCTAAATCTACTTACAAGATTTGATTAAAATTCTTTTTAAACATAACAGATATTTAACTTAATTCATAGTTTCCAGATACAAATCAATCTCTTAACAAAATGCCTAACAAAATATCCATCCAATATTCAACACTTAATACAAGTAGCAATTTTAATTGTAAATACATGAAGATTTCAACATTTAGGCTCTTATCTAACTAAGTCTAGCATGCTATATCTTCTTCTCAAGGCCTTGCTCCTACTCCTACTTAGTTGCTACAATCCCTGAAAAAGCATTGGAAACTGCCTCATTTTAAATGAGACACCCCAGATGCCATTAGCACACTAGGGTCAGACACATGTCTGGTATGAGAAAATTCACAAAAGCAATTTGTTAAAATCAAGTTAAAATCCAGTTAAGTACATATACATAAGGTTCTGTCCTTTTGAATCAGGTGAATACTTGTGTGCATGCTCTGTGTCATTGTGCATGTGCACACTTTAACTTTCTTTCCAGAGACTACACATATGAATATGGCACATACATTCAAGCATACAACTCAATCATAGACAAACAATCATTCATACCAAACAGGAAAACAACCAATATGAGTTAAATCATCTATTCAATTCTCATATTTCAATTCTGGGGAAAAACTCTAGTTTCCTCATTATCTCAAGTATTATTCCCTTGGTATATTTATCTATCCTTGGTCTCATCTGCAATATTTATGAATCAATGGACACACTGTAATGAACTAATTCACTCCATTACACAAAGATCTCAGGACTTAAGCAAGCCATGTGTCAACTTATGTTACTCAAGCACACAAGTCATTCCTGCAGTGTTCTTGACCCCAATATCCTAATCAGGTTTAAGTTAAGAATAACTCTTTTTATTTTTCATGGCAAAACCATTCAGTGATTCCTTTCATAACCATACAGAGTCAAACAAGCAAACAACCATTGGTGGCTACAAAATAAGGTTCTGTATATGTATATTTTCATCCTGGTATTTTTAAAAGGAGTTTAGGCAACTAACATTGGTTTATGGTTTCTGAGAGAGAGTTTTTCTTTTGCAAACATTTGTGCTTGAGTTAAACTCAGAATAATCTGGTTTCACTGAATCACAAAATTTTGTTTGATATGCATTTTAATTGAATCAGGAGCATCAGCACATAGGCAACCCTATTGCACCCCTAATTCCTTTTTATTTCAAGCCTCAGCACTTATACATGAGTATATTGCAGCTCAACATTATTTTCATTTTTCTGGGTTAAGCCAAAAACCAATACTACTTGCCTATTCTCAACATTTTACTTTCTGGGTATTTGTTTATATCCCTAAATATTAACATATCAGAGATCTGAGTGTATAAACAGATATGTATACTATCAACACATAAAACTTTGTCATAATAAAACAAGCAATCAACCAAAGAAAATCAAAACATATTCAGGTTTAAAATCACAGATAAACATTCATATATGAAAATACTCTTTTAATAAAAATACTTTTATCTGGCTGCCTACATTAGGACTTATTGCCTTAGATTTTTGAGTGAGTTTTCTCACCTAGCTCTCTCCTTTGTTTCCTTAATTAACTGATGAACTCCTGCTCTTATCCTCAAGCTCTATTTCTTCCCTTGTCTTATGATTTCTGTGGTATTGTTTTTCTTCTTCTTTTTTTTTTCAAAATTCTTTTCTAAGGAGAAGAGGAGGCTGCTGTATATACTTGTATATATATATACAGGGTTTCTCTTAGGGTTTTGGGTATTGGCTAAAGCCATTTCTGCCCACCAGAAAATCATGTTATCTGCATTTTAACTCAAAGTTTTACCCATTCCCGGCTTAATTTGGGTGAAGAGAAAAGTGGTTACATTTTTCTTTCAGAAATTTTGCTTTTCAGAAAAATACTTTCCCCCCCTTGTCTACAATCATGCTAAAAATGTGACTTGGTTTTGTTATTTATTTAATACACTTCCTAATTCTGCCTATAGCAACATTTCTCTGTTTTCTCTTATTTTTTTCTATTTTTAGCTTTCATGTAAATAGCATGTACCTCCTTTATTTATTTATAAGAGGATTAGTCCTTTTTATATCTCCATTCTTTTCATTTCTGCTTATATTAAAATGTATCTGTATATTTTATTTCACTAGTTTAAACTCTAGTATTTTATTAACACATTTATATTTGTGTATAAGTCTTTCTGAAATAATTAGTATACCCTCCTATATATATATTCATACATCATTCTATACTGACACACACACATGCACATGTACACTCAACAATATTCAGTAGCATACATATATTTATATTTACTTATGCATTCAGCTTTTAAGAATTTAATCTACATATATATATATATATTTCCATACACATCAATATGTATGTATTCATGGAGTTCAGGGTTTTAGCTTATATTCATGTGCATTTCCTGTGCACACATGTACACACAATGATACACTATCAAGCTATATCAATTCCTCCTTCAAAATTAATTTAAAAATTATTTTAAATTTATTTATATTTTCCAGAATAAATTCCTAAAATCTTGGGTCATTACACTTAAGTAATGGTTTTATGAAATGGTTTATAAATGATATTAGTATTGAAAGAAATATACTAAGTAATAAATGAATGTGAATAATGAAAATGAAGTGAAAATGAAGTATAAAGGATGGGATAAAATAAGAAACTAATTGAAATGAATACGTAAGTTGTACGTATATTATTTTATTCGCATAACTATTTGATCCAGATTCGAATATACGATTTCGAGATGATTTACATCAGTCGGAGTTATGATTTTTCACTCGATTTTTGACAACGAACACTAGATTTGGATTTTTGATTGATTCTGATATTCTCTATCATAGTATATAGCTGTGCTAGGAGAATAGCGGTTTCTAATCAAGGAACTGTATCTGAGTCTGTACTAGAGTGGTCATGTGAATGATACTAGTTCGGAAGTGAAATTGTGTGATCGAGCGAGCGATCAGGTATGGTGTTGCGCACTGATGATATATGTACATCGTACAGGCTTTAATAAAATAAATGTTGACATTGGAAAATGAAAAATTGATATGGTTATGAATTATTAGATGAATATTAATTTTGTTTATGGTTTCTCTTGTTACCTTTGTTATATTTGCATATGGTTATTGTATTAGTACATGTTATATATTGATATTACTTCCCCTTTATTTGTTCTCATTGGTTGTTGAGTGATTAGTAGGTGCGGATGGCGTATGCTTCGCATTTGGAGTTCGCTTTCTCATTATATTGATTGTATATGCTTGCTAATATAATAAAAGGTAAACATCTCGGATTACATATCATACTTTTGTTATATTTTTCCCTATGGGATGCCTCATCCTTGAAGGTGAGATGTATATTTGTGATTATATATATATTGTAAAATTTTCCGATCGAACTGCGCAAAGGAGACGCTGGCGAAATTTTCCGTAAATTTAACGTGTTATAATTTTGGTTTCATAACTTGGAATGGTATTAGTTGGTTTTGAAAATTTAATTATGAATTTAAAGATTTAGAAAATATGATAATAAAGTTTCAACTAATTAGTGGTGAAAAGTTAATGGGTTTCGGGCATTTTCCTTACCTTAGTAATTTCGGAGACGAAATTCTTTTAAGGATGAGAGAATGCAACGACTCAAAATGTCAGTCATTTGAATTTGGAATATTTAATTGATTTTCAATATTGAAAAGTTAATTTTATAAGTTAAATAACTTATATTTCAAATATAGAGAATTATTTGATAATTAAATTGTTTAATTTAATTTTCGGAATTGTTTAAATTTTTAATCTTGAGTTTATTATGAAAATGATTTCGAAAGTTGATTTAAATTCTATTTGAATAAGAAGGAAGATAGTAAACTTTTAAATTGGATTTAAAAGTGAATAAAACTAGTTTTAATAATTACCTGTTTTAATTAACATATAAAGATAGCCTTTTGGGGCATTGTCTCGGATTTCGACGAAACTAGTTTCAATGGATCTGTAATAGTGGATTATTATATGCGTCGAATTTCATGGCGATCGGACGTATTGTTTGGTCGTGTCAGTTCGAAATGTGTAGATATTAATTAAAGGAATTTAAATTTATATAATTTGATTTTGAAAAGCTAACTTCTGTATATGATGGAATTAGCTTCCGATATATATTCCATTGTGTTTGGAATAGGCGTATAACGTATAGAACGCCTGGTGCCACGCTTCATTTGAAGCTCGAAAATTTAAAGTGTGAATAGGATTTTATAATTGCCTATAAATAGGAGCATGCACCCTCATTTGTTGAGAAACCCTAACCCTAAGGTCAACAGTTTCCATTAAAATTAAACCAAATCAACGGACACGAACCAAAGTTGCGATCGAGGCAAAATTAGCCAAAACGTTCAGTATGAAAGTTGTCAAGCTCCTCACCATGAACCAATCCAAAACCAACCGATCGTCGATCGACGAATTGTGGAGGCGGCTAGGCATCTCCGTTCATGTTAAGTTGGGGTTGGATTTTGTGGTGGCGGAAGGGTAGGCGACGATGCTGGCGGTAGGCGAGGGTAGCAGCGGCGAGTGTAGCGGCGGTGTAGGCGCATGCGCGAGCAGGTGGAGGCGGCGAACTTTGGTGATGTCGCGATCGATAAAAAAGAAGAAGAAAAGGACATAGCTTGGAAGTTTCATACGAGAAGAGGGAGAGAGGGAGAAGGCTTAATTTAATTTTTTTTAATTAAAGTTAGTTTTAATTTAATTAATTCGTACGTTCGTTAATTCATAACTTATTCATACGAGGTCGGTTTTGAGCGCGACGAATTCTGTTGCGATCGTATCAACGAATTATACGCTAGGGAGTTGGATTGGATGGATTTAGAGCTAGTAAAAATTTTGGATTAAATTGAATGATCGTTCAATTTTAATTCGAACCGGAGCGCTTTAGCGATTTCTTGAATTTTGTTGAGTTAACTCAACTATTGGCCCACTTATATTTTTATATAACCATGGACAATTTTATTTATGTTGTTTGTTGAATGTTTGGATGACTTACTATTTGATTAGTTTGTTTGGATATATTCCCCTCTATTGGAGCAGATGAAACACTACTACGTTCCCGTGTATGAGCGGATGACCCTTTTTACACGATCCCACCTCGAAGTGGTTGAATTATATTATTTGATTATATATTGTATGTGATGCAGGGGGACAAATTAGAGGGATCCAAAAAGATTCCTCACATTGTTAATTGTACTTTTCATATATTTTGATATACAATGTGTTGGATGCCATATTTGATGACATAGATATGTTTTTGCTTATTTAGTGCTATAGTAGTACTGGACAAATACTATAAAATAGTGATTTTGAATTGAAATGATTTTCAAAGTGATTTTGGTAGCATATGTTTTAATAATTTTTAAATTATTAAAGGAATGAATTTATTTTTAAATAAAAGTATGATTTTTGATGTTATGAAAGTATAGTTTTGAGAAATACTTTAAATAGAGATTTTTGAATAGTTTATATAAAGGATTATAAAAGTGAGATTTTATAAGTAAAGAAATAGATTTATAATTGGAATTTAAAATATTTTGTAAATGGATTTGAAAAGTATTTGGTAAATGGATTTTATAATTAAATTATTCTTATAAAGAAAATGGATTTATAAGTGGATTTTGACAGTGAAATGAGTTTTTATAAAAGAACGATTTATAAATAGAATTTTATAAATGAAGATATTTTATGAAATAGAAGTTTTATAAAATAGAAAGGAGATTTATAAATATTGTTGTATAAATATGGAAATGATTTATGTTGAGATTTAAACATGGATTTTAATATAAAGGAAATACATTCAAGTTTTTAAGAGTTAAATAATCTTTTAAAGGAATGTTTTGAAAGGGAATGTTTTTGACGAAGTTAATGGTTTTTAAAGTGATAATCTTTAAAAGTAAAGTTTTGAAATTAATACTTTCAATGGAGTTAATTGGTTTCGAAAAATGATTTAAAATGTGATAAGTATCGAAAACATGGATTTCAACATTTATTGTTGTAATGACGTTTTCAGAAAAGTATGGAAGGCATGGACTATAACACTGTTGTTATAGTAAATGATTTCCAAAAGGAAATGTTTTATATAGCATATGGGATATATATATATATATATATATATATTATTAATCAAATCCCTATACTAGTGTTTTTGGGTTGTCGTAACAATGTTTTACGCAACATTCATTTTGACCCACATAAATTATTTTTTGACCTTTCATTGTGAAATACACGAATTGGTTCTTATGATCGTCCTAAAGGCTTGGTGGTATAGGAGCATTGCTTCTTAACTTAACACCCGTTCCGAGGCGTATGAACTTTGGAGTTGTACGGTTATAAAAATCTATTCGGCGTTTCTCCAAAATGATACTGTTATTAAATATACTTATACCATTGATAGAAGTATATGGAAAATTTTCCAATATCAAAAGATTAAAATGGTTTTGAGGATATATATTTTAAAAGATAATTTGAAGTAAATATTTGGAAATTGGTTTAATTAATAAAAGATTAATTAAATGAGCCTAGTGACTGCTTATGTGCTAGTTATTGTTCGTTGCTTTGATAGTTAAATAACTGACTATCAAATTAGGCCATTTTTGGTTCCTTGACTTGATGTTGGAACTGATTAGTCGTGCACTTAGCACGAAGCCGACTAAGTAGGCTTGATTATCTTTTGGATTAAGAATATTGATTCGAGTAGTGCAGAGTGTCTGCGGTACTCCAATCTACCGGGCTTCCTTCTTAGCCGAAGGACAATAAGTTGAGAGTTGGAAACATGATAAGCCTACGAGACTTGGTTTCTGTATGAGGTTAAGGGCCTCTTTATTGTTGTTGGTCCGGAGAGACCGGGGTCGGATTTAACCGAGAACCACTTTGGACTAATGTATGCATTCAAAAGTACAGGTTTATGATGATGATTTTCTAAGACGGAGATCTTAATAATGCAGGGCTAGTTGCCACTAGACCCATGATGCAAATTATATATATATGGTGGCAGTAGAGCTTCGTTATGAAAATCTACGATATGCAGGGACTTCTCGCTACTAATCCTAGGGGTAATTCCTGACAGGATGTGGTAGGAGAGTACCTTTGGTTTGTCCTGTTCCTGGACAACTTGTATGGAAGAATGTCTGACTTTGCATTTTTAATCACATTGATTGATCTCTATGAACATATCATCTATTTTGGTGGTGGAGAAGGCAACTTCTCTTAGCTTAACACCCTTTCATGAGACATCCGAGCTCAGGAGTTATACGTCTGTAGAAATCAGTTGTGTGATTGTGGGAATGGCAATATTGAATTCAAAGTGGAATGTGCTATGTGAAATGTAATCGCTACCTCAGGCCTCATCACCCGGTAATGGCTTAAATAGGGTACGCCGTAAGGCTATGTGGTTCGCAACCATAAGGGTACGATCATCACCTTTCTAGATTACTCTTTATGTGTCGAGTATGTGGTGTATGCTATGAGACATCTCAGATAGGTCGGTAACGAGGGTAATGACATACTCGATTTCTATCCAGGCCATGTATGAGTGCCAAATAGGGATAGACCAGTCTTGCCAAATGAGGAGGATTGTTTGTGTATCCTTGGTACATTCCTTTAGAGATGTAATTTATGGAAGGTAGCCCTTACCTGCCATTGTATGGGAATCCATTCTCCAATACGTGCCTGCCATTTTGTTTGTAAACCTATTATGCCATCAACTTTAACCAATGCAACAATTTTGGCTATTTTAAAATTATGTGTATACTAGACACTAGTATAATATAATAGGATTTGATATGAAATGTTTTGTTTATCGTAAGGTAAAAACCCGTTCATGTTTATGTGCGTTGTGGTCTTACGAGATACCTTTGTTTGATAAAGAAAAGTTTTTATAACTTTAAAATTTCTTTTGAGATGTGTTTTCTCACGCGGGTTAACCAGACTGATCTGGGCATTTTCCCTTTCAATGCTCGGGTCAGACCGAGCATATTTACAGATTCAAATTTGGATGCTTTGGAGCTTCAGCAGATGAGCTGGAGGTCTTCAGGTCGTATTCACGTATATGTTTATTTTTTGCTGCATTGTTGCTTAAATTATCAGCATTTGTGAGGACATGTTATTATAACTGTTCAGGTTGATGATTAGTGATTTGTTGTTGTACTCTAATAGATGTATGTAAATTATATTACAGTTTCTTTTTTGTAAAGATCATTGATATTATATTACATGTTGTTCTGCTATGATTGTGAGATTATGTGTTGTTTCAGTTTCTCTTTCTCTTCTTATTTCTTTCCCATAACTATCGGTCTTTCCATTTAATTTTGGTTGGACATGTGTGGTTTATTGTCAGCTTCGATTGTGCGGATTTACGGGTTGTTACAATTATCTATTTTCATAATGATACTTTAAATTTAAAAATCATTTTAAATAATGATGATTAAGGTTGATTAATTATTTAAATAATGATGTGATTAAGATTAATTAATCATTTTCTTAATGATCTTTCAAAATTAATTAATCATCTTAAGTAATGATGTTTAAGGCTAATTAATTATTTAATTAATGATAATTAATCATTTTGTTAATGATGTTTTAAGATTAGTTAATCACTTAAATAATAAATTTTTAAATTTAATTGATCATTTTAATAATGACGTTTAAAATTAATTAATCATTTTAATAATTATGTTCAAGGGTCAATTAGTTATTCTAATAATGATGATTTAAAATTAACAAATCTTTTAAACAAGGATTATTAAAGTTAATTAATCATTTTAAATAGTGTTTTGAAGTAATTAATCGGGATTAAAGGCAATAATTATGTTAAATAAAGATGTTTGAAATAGTTAATCGTTTCTTAAAGTTAATTGATCAATTTAAATAATGATATTGAAGTAATTAATTTTTTATTTGAGGTAAATCGATCATTTTGATATAGTTATTATATAAAAAGTGAAATCCCAGCACAAGTTTGGTTTTTAAAAAGTAAAAGTTCTATTCGGTTATGGAAAAGTAGTTCTGTAAACGATATCGCTTATATGGAAAGGATGTTGTCATACTCTTAACACTAAACGTCGGGGCATGAACTCGTTTCTATTTTGAAGGATAAAAATGTCATCAAGGCAATCCCTAGAGGTAACACTACCTTAACTTGCTCGTTTTCAAACCGAGGGATGGCACTTGTTAGGAATCGATGAGTGGTGGTATGAATAAGAAATTTAATTTCCCTATACGATCATTTTTAATTATCTCCGATAGTTGATTTATTATCTATCAGTTCAGCTTTCTTCATTGTGTATTATCAATCTAAGATGAGTAGTTGCTCATTTGAGCATTTTTATCCTTTGTTCGAAACGACTAAAACCAGAAAGTGAGTGGACGTCAAACTATGTGGGGTTGCTCCCATTGTGGTATCTTCACATATACTCTAGATTTGGATCGGTTATATGCGCATAAAGATGTGAAATACTCGGATTCTCGGCAAGGTTGGTGGGGTTTGGCTTATATTCTTAGAGGAGCACAGGAGAAAATGACCCTATCAAGTATATTGTCTAGAGGTATACTTTCGGTTAGGGGGTTGCATCCTCCTAGTTATTTGTTGGAAAATTTTCCTTTTTTTCCATTAGTTCCAAATTTTTAAATTTATCTTTTTCTTAATTGCATCCGGAAGTGTCATGAGTACTTCGCGATGTTTAATTATTTGTATCCATGTTACGGTTTGATGTTTTTATTATGAGGGGAAACCAATTCCATATTTGGCAGCGTGTTCTCACATATTGTGTTTATTTCCACCATTTTGTTTAGAGTTTTTGCTCATAATAGACTTATTGTCTGACCCTAGTTGTTTGTTTTCCCTAAACTCTCGGGTAGTCAATTATATTTGAGTAGTCCGAGAGTAGCAAGTTTTTTTTGGGCTCTTTGAAGACGACGGACGAGCAGGAGTCTCCTTTATCTATTTAGTTATCTATTTTCGCTGTATGATTATGTATGTGTATTTTGTATCAGAAAGTGTAAAGGCGGAATGTATAACTGCCTAGTCTGATAGTTATAGTACTTTTATGTAACTCTGATAACTCCATATTAGGAGTAACCTGATGTACTATATTATTGTTGTATTAAATTTGACCGTTCCGATGTGAGATTTTTCTTTTCTTTTCAATTCTATTCTTTTATTTTACACCACAACAACTCGTCTTTCGAATGCTTGGGAAACGACACATGAACACCGAGGATGTGTTAAGTGTCATTCTCAGGGGTCAGAAAGGTGGGTCGTCACAATGGGTATACAATCCAGTTTTAGTGAAGAAGGCTAGCGGGAAATGGAGGATGTGCGTCAATTATTCTAACTTGAATAAGGCATGCCCAAAGGACAACTTCCTACTTACAAAGATTTATCAGTTGGTGGATTAGACGGTCGGACATTAACTACTTTCATTCATGGATGCTTACTCTGGATACAACCAGATTCCAATGTACAACCCAAACTAGGAACATACCAGCTTTATTACTTACTTAGGATTGTATTACTACTTGGTCATACCATTTGGGTTGAAGAACATTGGAGAAACCTACTAAAGACTGATAAACAAGATGTTCAGAGATCAGATAAAACGTTCAATGGATGTCTATGTGGATGACATGCTCGTGAAGTCATACCATTTGGAAAACCACATTGACGATCTGGCATATATGTTCAGTGTTCTCCAAAAATACGGGATGAAGCTCAACCCTTTGAAATGCTCTTTTGGCGTTGGGTCAAGGAAGTTCTTGGGCTTCATTGTTGATTCTTGTGGAATTGAATCCAATTCGGAGAAGACAAAGGCATTAAGGGATATGGAGGCCCCGTAAACAGTAAAGAAGGTCCAAGGTTTAAACCGGAAGGTCAACGCCTTGAGCCGATTCATCTTCAAAGCCATTGACAAATTCATCCCTTTCTTTGGCATGATTAAGAAGGGTAAAAGTCCGTTGGGAAAAAGAACTTTCGCTTAGATACAGGAGTGCGCAAGCGCATTTCTGGTTCTAGTTGAGCAGGTGGAGAGACCCTCTATCCTCTCAAAGCTGGTGGATGATGCAGACTTGTATATATCTGGCTGTGTCGGTGCATGCTTTGAGCGCCACACTCGTACGTGAGGAAGCCTGCATCCAACGATCGATGTATTACATCAGTAAGCGATTGACAGGAGCGGAAAGAAATTATCTAAAGCTGGAAAAGCTTGCATACTACCTGATAATAGATTCAAGGAAGCTCCGCCCTTACTTTCAAGCTCATCCGATCAAAGTTCTAACCAACCAGCCTTTGCGACAAGTCTTTCAATGACCTGAGACTTCTAGAAGGCTATTGAAAGGGAACATTGGATTGAGCCAATTTGATATAACCTATCACCCTCAGAGAGCTATCCAGGGTCAAACATTGGCGGATATCATAGCCGTATTCATTGCATGATCGGAGAGTAGCGGTGAACAAAATGCTAGGTGTAAGATGTACATGGATGGTGCATCAAACGAACACTGTTCCGGTGCTGGAGTTGTACTTGTCACTCCCCAGGAATAGTCGATTTGTTATGCCCTAAGACTTGATTTTCCTCCAACAAACAACGAAGCAGAGCACAAAGCTTTGATTGTGGGACTCAAGATTGCCAAGGAATTGGAGATAAAGACTTTACATATTTTCTGTGATTCTCAGTTAGTGATTGTCAAGTGCAGAAATAGTTTCAGGTAAAAGGAGTATGGCTAGCCCCTTATCTAAACCAAGTCCTTGAGTTGCTTAGTGGCATTGAGTATTATACGATAACGTTCCTAGAGAGGAAAATGCGAAGGCAGACTCAGTGGTAAGCTGGCTAGTTCTGGGGATGCGTAGCTCATGGGCTTGGTTCTAGTGGAAATAATGTTAGCACTGAGCATAGACCAGATGGATGTCGATTGGATCTTGAAGGTTGAACTTGAAAGAGAGTCATGGATGACTCCGATAAAAGACTATTTGTAGAGAGGAATCCTTCCCGACAGGAGGAATAAGCGATGGAAACTCCTTCACCAAGGTCTAAGATATATTATACAGGAAGGATTGTTGTACAAGAAGTGTTTTTCTGTCCTTATGCTTCGGTGTATCGCTCATGACGAGACCAAACAAGTCTTGAGAGAAGTGCACAAAAGGGCCTACGATGACCACACTAGGGGACAAGCCCCGATGAAGAAGACTCTCTGCTATGGGTATTTCTGGCCAACAGTCAATCGAGATGCCACTGATTACACTAGAAAGTGTGATAAGTGCAAAAGACTTGCTAAGATTCCGAGAGCCCCATCGACAAAGATTAATCAAATGATCAGTCCTTGGCCGTTTGCGGTTTAGGTGATTGATATTATCGTGTGCTGCCGATATCTAAAGGTAGCGTGAAATAAGTCATCGACGCATTGATTACTTTACCAAATAGGTTGAGATGGAGGCGTTAGCCATAATTACCACGAAGAAAGTGATCAACTTTTTAGTCCAAAATATTATATGTCATTTGGGAGTTCCCTAGGAAATCGTTACCGATAACGAGACCCAATTTGATAGTAACAAATTCAATGATTTTTGCCGCCGACATCGCATAGGGAAAAGATTTGCTGCGGTGGCACACCCTCAGGCAAATGGATAGGTTGAAGCTATGAAAAATATTACCAAGTCCATTATTAAAAGCGATAGGAAAAGGCCAAGAGCAAGTGAGTTGATGAACATCCATTAGTACTATGGGCTTATCAAATGACCCACAAGCCAGCGACTGACCACTCTCCATTCTTCCTTGCCTACGGATCGGAGGCTATGATTCTGATTGAATTAGAAGTACCTTCTCATCGGGTGACTCACTACAATCAACGAACTAATGAAAAACTCCTTCTGGAATGCCTTGACATGATCAATGAGAAATGAGACGAAGCTGACTTGAGGGCAGCTGCACACCGCAACCGAGTCGCTCGGTATTACAATGCCAAGGTCTGGAATCGTACCTTTTGAATCAATGACCTAAAGTTCAAACTAATCTTCCCAAGTCTCGAAAACATGGGCCTGACATGGGATGGTCCGTACACAATAGAATAAAAGCTTGGAGATGGAACTTTCAAGCTTGTGACGATTGATTGGATTTCACTCCAAAGGGCGTGGAATAGCGAGCACCAAAGACGCTATTTCACTTAAAAATAAATTGGTACATAGTTGATAAAAGCCAAGTAATAAGATAGAACCTATCATTTCCTACCTTTCATGGAATAAAATAGCCTTTTGAGTCTGAGACTTTGTCCTTACATTGCTTAAGAGTTGTTACTTGACCAACTCGAATGAATCTACATGTGAATAATGCAGGTGTGTAGGTACCCGGAGATATGTGCCAACCAAAAATTCTTCGGCTCATGATCGGACCTGTGATGTTCTTCTGTGTATCTGGGGATAGATACCAGCCAACTTTTGTCCTCAGATTGGGGCTGGAGTATAAACTTAAACTGGATGTGACATGACCGTCCATACACTAACTCTCACCTTAATGTGGGGGCAGAAGTATAAACCTAAAATGAACAAGACACGACTATACATTCGCTAACTCTTGCTCTAATGCGGGGGTAGAAGTATAAATCAAAACGAACGTGATACGACCATTCATTAACTCAACTCTTGTCCTCGGATTGGGGGCATGAGTATAAACTAGAATGGATGTAATAAGACCATTCAACCTCAACATTTTTCCCGGAGTTGGCAAAATGAAAGGTCCATACCCACCGTAAGGTGGAAACTTACCTATAAACTTTGAATTGACGTCCAAATTTAGGTACGGTTGGAAATAAACAACCAGGATAAGGATGTATGGACAACTATCTTTAGTAATTAATTTAAACTATCACTCGGATTTCGGCACAATCGGATACCGTTATCTTGGAAAAGGATATCCGGACCGCTGTTCTAAGTGGTAAACCTCAACTAATGCCCGGAGTCTGGTGCTTCAACAATTACGTTACGTTAGGAGAACGACCAAAGGCCAGTAAATTACATAACAGGCTAAGGATTTAGTCTGATAATAATCACTAAAAGGAATGGATCACAAGTACATTGAGTGGAAAATGCATTTCTAAAACAACTTCGGCAAATTCACACAAACATTTGACGAAACAAAAAGTCTTTGTTATTAACATCCAAAATGGAAATTGGAAAGCTAAGTAAAAATTTTGTTTACGCCTAAAATAAAAAGAAAACGCGGTGGTCGAACCCGCACAAAGTCGTAAAAATCCAAAATAGACTACTACTATTGTAGAATAAAAGTGGGTCTATGTACACAAAACAAACTGACAACTACTTCTTCGACTTATGCTTCGTCTTCTTAGTGCCGGGAGACATGTCACTTGAGTTTTCACTCTTCCTCGTACCTCTTCTTCCTCTGCTTCCTTTTCCCTTCGGAGGTGAGCCAAGTGGTAGGATGGTAGATTCACTATGAGTGCTCATAGGAAGAGGAAGGGAGGCTGGAGTACTTTGTAAAGATCTCACAAGTGTGCTCTGAGCACTCCCAGGCTGAGGAATATAGATCGGAGCAAAGATGATTTGGCCAAGCAGGGCTATGGATAAAAGAAGCGGGATGTTACCTATCTTCTCTAGCTTGATTTCTATGTCTCGAAGACGTTCCCACTCGAGTGTAGTCCTGGTGCGACCCAACAGAGGCTTAGAAACTATAATAATCATGACATCATCATCGGTCTGAGCACTCTGGGTTCCACCAGTCCCCTCGTCCAGCAAAGCATTAATCATTTGTTCATCAAGCATGGGAGTCTCTTCAATAGGGATGGTTGGGACCGCTGTTGAAGTTGTAATGATTACTGATTCTATTGCAGGCACTTGTGGTCTCGGCTGAGAGTCCTTATTATAACACCCCGGAATTTTTTGGAAATAAATAAAAATATATAATTAAAGTTAAGAATTGACCTAAAGGAGAATTTCACAAACACCCAAATTTGACTACGGGACTTGCACCATTGTGCCCGTAGTAATTTTCTAGACAATTTTCACATATAACTTGGTGAAATCCAAGATAAAATAAAAAAGCTATAAAGGTATAAATAAATATGAAAATTAAATAGAAAAAGAAATAAAAATATAAAAAAATAATAAATAATTGACCATAAGGCGGTCGACCCGACATGGGCCAGTTCAACCGTGGGCGGTCGACCAAGCCCATGGATAGTCGACCCAACCTCGGGTGAAACTAAGGGATAGTCGACCAAGCCCAAGTTATAAGAGATGCAAAATTGGGCGAAAATCAGATACCATTCGACTCGCTCCTTCGACTCGCTCCAGTTCCCTTAGACATCAACTTCAAGTCATTCCTGTTTGACTCGCTGCCACCTGGAATACCTATTTCGACTCGCTTCGCTCAGCTACCCACTTCGACTCGCTCGACCAAAGCCTGCTTCGACTCGCCCAAACCAAGTGCTTACTTCGACTCGCTCGAAACAACATCCATCAGAGAGTCCCCTTCGACTCGTTCCATTCCACACCCATCAGAGAGTCCCCTTCGACTCGCTACATTCCACATCCATCAGAGAAATCCTCTTCAACTCGCTCCACAGCCTTCACAGAACCACTGTTCAACTCCGTCTAGTTCAACTCTAACGAAGCACCACGTCACCGAGTCGAAACATGAGCGAGTCGAAATGGAAGCGAGTCGAAGGAAACAGCCTGCCAAAAACTCCATTTCGTATCGATCATATCTCCTAATCTACGATCCAAATTCTATGAAATTTTCACAGAAGACTACGTGCATGTTAAAGAATGTCCATGCCAAATTTCGACTCCATTGGATGAAATCTCGAGCGAGTCGAAATATGCTCGTGTCGATCACGGATCGGACCGAAACTTCACGGGCTTGGGCGTGCGGGCCTGGTCACGTGCCGGAGAGGGTCTCCCGAGATCTGGGCGAAATACCAGCCTCCTACACCTATAAATAGCCCCCCAAAGCCAGCAGAAAAGGGGTTCTGCTTCCTCTTTGAGATCTCCTACGCCCAGACTCCGCCAGATCCAGATCCGAACTCAATTGCTGCTGCCATAAACAAGAATCACTGCTGTAAATCACGATTGAGTGCTATAAAACATTGAATTCACTTGTAAACACAAAAGAAAAATCAATAAAGCAAACTACTTCATAGTGGACGTAGGCTATACGCCGAACCACTCTAAATTCTTATGTCTCCTTGCACTTTAATTATTCTTATTTCTGAAATTTGGAGTCTTTTTCAGATAATTCCTCTTTTTCATTTAATTTCTTCACTTTATCTCTTCAAAGACTTCCGAAGAGTGTTGTGCCCAATTTTGGTACAAACAGTTCGAATAAGTGATGGTGTGAATCGATTCGAAGGCAAGGATTTTCGTTCTTTCTTCTCGAGTCTCAGAGCGATACGAAGGCAAGGAAGATAAAGATGAAAAGTAAAAAGTGAAAAAACGGCTAAGTGCCAGGTATTTATACGGACTCGAAAGTAAGGGGAATAACCGATTCGAATTCCAGTAGGGTCGAACACGTGCTTCGACTCCCTCTTCAGCGCACTGATGTAGAACTCCCTTTCGTGTCGCTCCTTCGACTCCATCCCCGTGACCAGTTCGACTCCCTCATGCAGCAATGAAAGACATCACTTCGACTCCGTCTTTTCTTCGACTCGCTCCCCTGTCTCCGATGCATTTTGACTCCCTCTCCAGTGCAGCGAAACAAGCTGTTCGAATCCATCAGGGAAGCGCCTTTCGACTCGCTCCATTTCGACTCACTCCATTTCGACTCGCTTGGGTCACGTCCATCATCGAGTCAAACAAGCGCTTCAAGAGCATCGTTACGAAGGAACATTCAAAACCAACCGTCAAGCGTTGTTGCAACGAATTTCACATCGATTCAGGAGAGGATCGATACGGAATTCAGAAAACAATAAACTGACAATGACTCGAGAACGTTCAAACGTCAGCGGGAGTCAGATTAACATATATGCATGACTGTCGGACTAACATCCAACATTCCCGATTTTCAGAAATCAGAAATTCATCTAACAACGATTACAACGGCAAATGGGTAACCACTAGCATATGGCAATCAGTTGCAACAATACATGGTACAGTAGTCAATAGTTTACATTATCAAGAAGAACGGTCAAAGATTACAGCTTTCATCGACGAGACGATAACTATTCAAAGTAGAGATGGAAATATTTCAAAGCACATCATGTTCCCATAAGACGTACTTTGGGGGGCAAATGTTATCCCGCCTTTTGGTAAGGCCGTAACACCAAGGAATTGACTAATAACCAATGACGGCCCATCCTAGAAATCAGTTATACACGGGCTCACTACGGATATCGGCGAATTTTGTCCGAGTCCGGATCGAGCCAAAATTGGTAGGACATGACAAGCTAAGCCATGGGAGCCAACGTTCAAAATCTCAAGTCAATCCGAGTTCGTGTGCTCAAGTTATGAGGGAGGCAAAATTGGACAAAAATCAGATGCCATTCGACTCGCTCCTTCGACTCGCTCCAGTTCCCTCAGATATCAACTTCGACTCGCTCCACTCCCCTCAGAGCAGCTCTCTTCGACTTGCTCCACGTCCCTCAAAGCTACTCAACTTCGACTCGCTCCAGTTTGAAACCCTCGAAAGTGCATGCTTCGACTCCACTGCTCAAACCTCCCAGGACGCCCCATTTCGACTCGCTCGACCAACGCTTTCTTTGACTCGCTCGACCAACGCTTGCTTCGACTCGCTCGACCAAGTTCTTACTTCGACTCACTCGAAGCGACGTCCAGGACAGAGTAAGAATCGAGTGCCACGTCATCGAGTCGAACGGAAGCGAGTCGAAACAGGAAGCGAGTCGAAGGAAACAGCCTCCCGAGAACTCCATTTTGTATCGATCATATCTCCCAATCTACAAGTCCAAATGATATGAAATTTTCACAGAAGACTACGTGCATGCTAAAGAATGTCCACGCCAAATTTCGACTCCATTGGATGAAATCTCGAGCGAGTCGAAATCTGCTCGTGTCGATCACGGATCGGACCGAAACTTCACGGGTTTGGGCGTGCGGGCCTGGTCACGTGCAAGAGAGGGTCTCCTGAGATCTAGGAGAAATACCAGCCTCCTACACCTATAAATAGACCCCTAAAGCCAACAAAAAAGGGGTTCTTCTTCCTCTTTGACATCTCCTACGCCCGGACTCCGCCAGAATCAGATCTGAACTCAATTGCTGCTGCCATAAACGAGATTTACTGCTGAAAATCACAATTGACTGCTGTAAAACATTGAATTCACTTGTAAACACAAAAGAAAGATCAATAAAGCAAACTACTTCATAGTGGACGTAGGCTATATGCTGAACCACTCTAAATCCTTGTGTCTCCTTGCACTTTAATTATTCTCATTTCTGAAATTTGGAGTCTTTGTTAGATAATTCCTCTTTTTTCATTTAATTTCTTCACTTTATCTCTTCAAAGACTTCCGAAGAGTGTTGTGCCCAATTTTGGTACAAACAGCCGCTATTACACCTGTCAGGCTATCTTTATCCATTTAGTTTACTTTCCTTTTTCTGCAATTTTTTTATGCATTTCGAAATTAGTACTTGTAATAAGGCAACTGACTTTGCCATTCTTTCTTATTTCAGCAATAAAATGCTACCTCTTCAAGCCAGAGCTGTGATTTACTTGAAATACTTCATATGACCATCACTATGCATGGAGAGCTAAGTTTCACCATACGGTGGGATTTATTCAAATAGAGAGTGACTGCGATGCAACCAATCACTCGCTAAGTGAACCCCGAGCTCGGGGACAAGCCATCACATCAAAGTCAAAAAAGGATTGATACACGACAATCCTTCATCAACTCCGTATTCTCAGAGTGCGAAGCGGAGTATAAACATCAACTCCGAGTTCCCAGAGCACGAACCGGAGTATAAACATCAACTCCGAGTTCCCAGAGCGCGAACCGGAGTATAAACATCAACTTCGAACTCCCAGAGCGCGAGTCGGAGTATAAACATCAACTCCGTATTCCCAAAGTGCGAAGCGGAGTATAAACATCAACTCCAAGTTCCCAGAGCGCGAACCGAAGTATAAACATCAACTCCGAGTTCCCAGAGCGCGAACCGGAGTATAAACATCAACTCCGAACTCCCAGAGCGCGAGTCGGAGTATAAACATCAACTCTGAGTTCCCAGAGTGCGAAGCGGAGTATAAACATCAACTCCGAACTCCCGGAGCGCGAGTCGGAGTATAAATATCAACTCCGTATTCCCAGAGCGCGAAGCGGAGTATAAACCTCAACTCTGAACTCCCAGAGTGCGAGTCGGAGTATAAACATCAACTCCGAACTCCCAAAGCGCGAGTCGGAGTATAAACATCAACTCCGAGTTCCCAGAGTGCGAACCGGAGTATAAACATCAACTCCGAACTCCCAGAGCGCGAAGCGGAGTATAAACATCAACTCCGAATTCCCAGAGTGTGAACCGGAGTATAAGCATCGACTCCAACTTCCTAGAGCATGAATTGGAGTATAAAACGACAACTTCGAACTTCCAAAGTGCAAGTCGGAGCACAGACATCGACTCCGGGTTCCCAGAGCGTGAAACGGAGCATAGACACCAACTTCAAGTTCCCGAAGCATGAATCGGAGTATAGATATCGACTCCAAACTCCCAGAGCACGAGTCGGAGTATAAACATCAATTCCAAGTCCCCAAATCGCAAACATAAGATTGAAACTTAAATCGGCATGACCAACCTCCAGTAAACGAATGAGAATCCCCGGAGCGCGGATATGACCGTCGACGATCGGACGAGCGTGAATAAATCGCTCAATCTCCATTTGTCTCAAACATCCATTCAGTGGCACTAGACTCGACATGCTATAAGAAAAGAGCGATCGTTGACTGATGTTTTACAACACACCACCAAGACTGGGGGGCAAGACTTAAGCATCAACCATCGACTGAAGCAATTGGACGTCAGAATTCAACTCGTTTCCCGGTCGCAAACCATGTCCACAGTTTCCAAACTTGGCAGACAAAAACAAACTTGATTCGAAAGCTAAAACTTCGCAAGTACACTTCAGATATTGAAACACTTGGACAAATACACAATGACAGAAAAGAAGCCAAAAAAGAGAAGTTTCATTTCTATTGTTTATAAAAGAAGTTCGTGTACAAGGTTCCAAAAATTCTTACTAGCAGGGGCCGAACCCGCATCTATACACGGCTAACAAAATGCAAGTCAAAATAAACCGGGAAAACGTGTCTAATCTTTCTTCTTCCGCAGCTTCCTTTTCGACACAGGCCCACCGGAGCCACCACTATCCTTCCTCTTCGAGCCTTTTCCTGTCGGTGGACGGTCTCCGGGTGAGGGCATAATTTCAACGTCTTACTCCGAACTCGAAGGAACCGGGATGCTTCCCGCCGGAGGAGTCGGAGGGATAGGATCAAACGTGGAAGATGAAATAGTCGCACTAGCATCGGAGAATGTACCGCCAGGCGATATCGTTCTGAGCGGAGCTGGATTAAGTGCCGCCGTCCCACCTCCAAGACTGCCACCATGTGTTGCGGAATCCATTTCAGCAGCGATTTGTGCCAAGATTTCCTCTTCAGCGGCCGACAGAGCCTCGCTGGGAGCATTAGCAGTCGGCATCGGAAAACTCATGGTGGGAACGCATCCGCCCATGTCAAATGATAGATCAGCCAAAGGGTCACCATGACGGCGAAAGAGCTCCTCCATCAGTTGCTCGTCAAAAACAAGTGTACCTCCCTGAATATCGTCAAGAGGCGCTGCAGTAGTCACGGTGATCGCTTCGGTGACGATAGCCTCCTGTGTCTGGTGTGATTCTTTAGTAGCAGAAGGCCCGGCATGTGCAGCATCGATCACTGGACGAAAAATAAGACAACTGTTAGAACTTAGCTCGATCAAAGATTTTGACTTAAGAAAGATATGAAGAATGTTCAGAATACCTTCCTCAATTTGGCTCGTAGGCGGCAGAGCGGCGTGAATAACTTGTGCTGCAGCCGGTGACATCTGCGGCTGATCTGGATTATAAGCAGGAACAGCCTGGGGATCAATCAAAGATGAGGAGTCAGGCTGGGTTGATGCTGGAACTTCAAGGCTTGCTTCATGATGGTCAACTCCAGAACCCTCTCCCAGTTCAAAGTGCTGGGCGCCAAGTTTTTTCTTCTCACGCAGAATCATCGACTCGTGGAGAACCTTCTTTTCATCATCAGTCAGAATACAATTCTTGAGTTCGAATTCATCCACAGACTCGCCCTGATGTGCCTCCTTCTCTTCCTCAACCAGTCGGCTCCAAGCATTATAGAGATGCGTCAAAAAATCATCGAGCCAGGCTAGACCCCTGTGCCTCAGCACATTAGCATTGTAAACGACGAGAAGGTCTTCGATGTCAGCCTCTAGCTTGGACTCGGCCAACTTCACCCTCTCCTCGACCTTAGTCTCCACCTTCTGGACTTTAGCCACAGCCGAATCCCGTTCACCCTTGAGCAGAACAGCTTGTTCGCATGCCTCCTGGGCTACGTTGTTCGCGTCATATTTCTCCTTGGCCATATCAGCAAATTTGGCCTTGAGTTCGTTAAGCTCCTTGACCGCCGCGTCCCGCTCGACGGTGACTTTGGTGTTCCGGTGGCCCATCTCCTCCACCAGGGCAAAGTGTGTCTGCCCCAACCTCTCCATTTCCACCATCGCTTCATCAGCTTTCTTGGTGGCCTCGATCTCCGATTTCCGAGAAGACTCGGCCTCAGCAGTAAGCACTTGAATAATCTGGTCCCTTTGGGCAAGTTCGGTCTCTAGTTTCTCAAGCGCTTTAGCTCGCTCAAAGGCCACCTTAGAAGCTTTCTCTGCAGCCTTTATCCACTCTCTGTACTGGGTGTATATGTCATGAACGTACTCATGCATTGTGTTCTCCACTCCAAACGGAATTTTTTTTAAGTGTGGCGGGAAGACATAGCCATCAAAGCAAATGTTCGGAAAGTCTTTCCTCATCTGAGCCAGCTTAAGGGCCCCTTCTCCTGTGGGTTCAGTTGGGACCTGCTCTGTAATCATGGAGGCCGTGGTCTCAACTCTCTGAAGATGAGTCTCAGATCTAGAAGTATGAGAAGATGGCCTATGAAGGAGGCTCCGATGGGTGTGGAACAAAAGCAGGAGGTGGGGATGGAAGTCGAGGAGGAGGAAAGCGTGATCTAGACCGATGTCTGTATTCTCTATCCCTATCACGCCCGTACCTATTTTGATTAGAGTACTCGCGATCGCGATCTCTATCCGAGTCTCTCATACGGGACTCATAATAAGAAGAAGCCTTTCGGGCCGAACGGAGATTCCCGAGCATCGATCCTCTTCCAGACATAGTACCTGAAAATGATAAACGAAGAAAGAGTTAATAACTTCCTAAGTTGGACGATGTACAGTTGTGAATCATGTAGTGTAGTGAAGTGTATGCATGTGCAACCCCCCGACCAACCGAAAATGTCGGCCGCACTCGTAGCAAGTGACCCGCTCAGTTCAAGAGCGCTATCAAGCTCCTCCTTCCCGGCGTCGTGTGGAGACGACACAAAATCCGGGATTGGAATATCAGCAAGCCCTGCAAAAGGACTCTCTACTTGCGGGGGAGGAGCCTCCAAAATTCTAATCCCCGGGAAAGGTAAAGACACAACCACAAATTTAAATCTCTCAGATTTAGGGCATTTGTGAGCAGCAACCTTGCCTTTTCTTCTTCCTCCCGAATCCTGGACATCAGCAGAAGGCCCAGCTGGAAGCTCGGTATCAGTAGGCGTTCTTTCTGGATCAACTTCTTCGGCAATCACGATTGCGGGCGCTTTGCGCTTCACCCGTTTCTTCGGGACCACTCTATGTATCTCTTCCAAATGTATGCTCTGCCTCCGTTCTATCAGCCCGACGATCCTCAAATTTCTATCGGTCAGAACCAAGTCGATATGCCTCTCTTCGCCCGGAAACGCTTGAAGGATCCGAACTAGCTCTCGGAAGTATGCAACATCAGGTCGAGAGATTGCAGCTATAAAAAAGGAAAAGTATGTCAGTTTTGGAGTCAGTTACTAATATCTCAATGATTCAAAAGAGAAAAGGCAACACTTACGTCTATCCAACCACCGCCTAGCAAATCCAAGGGCGCCGAACGTAGAACCATTCACTTTTATAATAACTTAGCCTTCCCCAGGAGCCCAGTACAATGTGGTAGTTTCTGACCACTTCCAGGAAGGTGAAAGAAGGGATGTCTCCACGGCTCTTGACGTTGAATAAATATCTGATTTCGATCGGCTTCAGCGGTCGAAAGAGGATCCCCATAAACAGGACAAAGGTGCTGTTCAACAAGGCATACCCGTTGGGATGTAGCTGAGATGGAGCTATGCCAAGAAACGATAACATCTCCTTTATATATTGGTTGAAGGGAGGAAGTGTCCCCGCTATGCAAGCGTGACGGTTGAAAGCAGTAAACCCCTCCGGGGGATTATGTGGCCAGTCATTTGGCCCAGGAAGTAAGACGTCGTCGAGCGACAAACCATGCCTTAAGCAAATCCGTCCTAGCATATCTTCGGAGATACCCGACGGCACTGAATCTGGCGGACTACAAATAAACCGGGCATCTAGACGCTCATCCGTAGCTGGCTCTATAACTTCGGCTTCAATAACCGGTATCTCTATGGGTGGAGGAATAGAACTTGGGAGTTTCGGCTGCTGAGAACTTGAAGGGTCCATGACTAGTTAGCTTATAAAAATCATTGTTAAACTGACAAATAACGCTCGTGCATCCCCCAGTGTAAAGTGTGTGAGTGTGTTGTGCAGTGCAATACTGTATATCGTTTGAGAAGATCAACAGGAAGATAAGGAAGCATGTAAATGACGAGACTTCGGAATTCAGTTGGAAGGACTGTCATCGCTGACCATCACAACCGTACCATCCAGCTATTAACTATCATTCCAAGTTAAAGTTTGTGAAAGTGTATATGGATCGATAATATAGTTAAACTAGTCTAGCAAGTGCGGAATTATAAATAATAATAAATAGCAGTAATAAAAATGACACCAGAGATTTTTATACTGTTTCGAACTTCCCGTTCTACGTCCAGTCCCAGACCCCTTCTGGAATTTCTCAAATAACCCTCGCTTAACCAGGAGGAACAGGTATTACACCGCCTGAGCAACCGAACAGGACTTTTCCGCATAAGCAACCGAATAGGACTTCTAATACAATTTGGTAAATTGTTTCTTGACTTGTGTGTTCTTTAAATAACACGAATATAGTCAATGTAGTACACCCTTCCTATAATCTTCTTGATATGATGATTTGAACATGCAATTTGTAGGAAGTAGAGATTGAAAATCGCTTGTGATTATGATAATACAAAGCAAGTATAGATAGAAAGAATTGGTTGTTGAAATAGTGGATTTTCATCTCTATTTATAGTATTGAATAGTTTTAATTTAATAGTTGCAACCATTAGAAGAAGTGTAACTCTTGATGAAGAAGACAACTCATCAGAATTTGATATTTCATGAAGAGATGCTTCAGTTCGTCAAGTTCAGATGTCTGAGAGAAAAAATGACAGATGTCTGACTAAGGTTAAAAATACAAAAAATAGAAGAAACAAAAATCAGTCATTTCAGACGTCTGTCATTTAATTCAGACGTCTGTCTATGATGATAAACGTCTGTTATTAAATTGACAGACGTCTATTTCATATAGAAATAGAAGTACTTTATACTGAGGGTTCAAACGTCTGTTATTTTATCTTTAGACATCTGACATTGATGTCAGACGGCTAGATAAAACTACAGACGTCCAAACCTGTACTGTTTTATTCCTTCCTTTGTTTTAGCACTTCTGAAATTGAGATATTATATAATTTTGAAAATACCTTTTTATATATTTAAATAATTAAAGATATTTATTATTTTAAAACATGATTTTCAAAAGTATATTTGTGTGTGTGTGTTTTATCATCATATCAGAGATTGTACAAGAATGTTTAACTTAGAAATAATAAAATTTGAAAACTTGATCTTTGTTGATGATATGATAATAGCTTCTCTTTGTAGATTCCTGCAAGAATATTTGACATCATAGTATATAGGTTGAAATATATAGTTGTCGCATTAAAATCAAAGAAGGCAGGTTCCAACATTCTCCCCCGTTTTGATGATGACAACTATATAATTCAATGGTTAGTATAACCATACCTTTTGCTCCCCCTGTCAATATGACAAGTTTATATAGCAGAAATGTTATTATTTCTCCCCCTTTGTCATTAACAAAAAGAGTTGTAGGGGGTGTGAGATATAAAGAGATAGTAATACACATTAAAAGTTTGTACTAAAGGGTGACAAAACTGTGAATAAGAAAAATATATGTGTTAAAACTGAATGTAACAGGAGTGTAAAAAAAATGTTAGAACATGAATATCACAAAATAGATAAGAAATGTAGACAATACATAGTTGATCAACCAAGTGTGTACCAAGATGATAAAAACAAATCAATTTTTCAGGACAGAGCATTAGTTTAACCAAAACACAATGAACCATATGTTTTAGAGAGACATAGTAAATTATACAAACAACAACACATAAGTTTTAAAAGCCACACAAAAAAATTATAGAATTTTATGAACTTGAAGTTTTTGGACCAAAGGACAAACCAAAAGAAATCATCTTCTTTCAGAAGTCTCCCCAAGTTGGGGAGGGAGGAGGAGAAGATCCATGAGAATTTTTCCACAATCGACGAAGAATTGTTTTGACATTCTTCATCTCTCGTGCATTCTCTTCGACTTTGGCATCTAGATGATCGAATCTAGAATTGATGGAAGAAAAGCCTTGTGCAATTTGTTGAGAGATTTTCTTTTGATTTTTAGAGATGGTAATGTCGGACTTGAGCTTTTCATTTTTTGTATATGTGTGTGAAGTTCCAGAAATTTGTTCAATCTCGTAATTTTCCGGGATTGAACTTTGGATAAAAGTTTGCTCGATAGCTTCGTCTTCTCCTTCTTCATCTTCCCCTTCATCTCTATCATCCCCTTCACTTTCAGTATCTCCTTCATCTCCATCGTGTCCGGAACAGCCTACTTTAGTTTTTCCTTTTTCTTTTTGTAAAGCTAGTTGTTCCGCTTTATAATCAGGATATGTTGGATACGTCGGAGGAGATTCCGGTAATCCCATCAAACTAAAAAAGTGAATATTGGATACCTTAATCTTTTCAAACTCAATTGCCGAACTTTGAATAGACAAGTCAGTTAGTATACGAGTAATGTAAGGGGCATAGACAATTGATCGCTTCTTCGAGTCGTGATAAGTACGAAATGCATCGTAAAAATATTGTGCCCAATTGATTTGTAAATTTGATAATATTGCTTGAAGCGCCTTATCTTCATCATCATAAATGATCTCGTGGCTTCCTTGCCGGGGAAATATTGTTTTTATTAGCATTCTAAGCAACAATCGAGGTCGGGGACGAAGATGATTTGATCTATCTGTGGACTGTCCTGGTTCAAAAAGATGATATTCTATGTGTTTAAGATCCTCACCTTCTAACTTAAAATCATCTAAATCGACCCCATCCGTGCTACATTTTAAAATTCGTCCAATGTCAGCCGGAGTTATTTGTAGAATATTTCCAAATACGCTTGTCCAAAGCGTTCCTTTATCTCTATGAAACCTAATTTTGGGATTGTTGACATTTGCAAGAAATAATAGGACACTAAGTCTACATATGTTCACTTGATTGTCTTTGAAATCAATAAGACTGGTGATCTGAGATCTATCAGTAAAGAACTTAATTTTGTAAGCAGGAAAATGATCAAGGTCATGGAAAATACCATGAAATGAAGGCAGAGAAGATAGATGTTTGTAACGAGCCATACTTCGGGTTTCATGGTAGAGCCAAGCGACAATTTGATCTTCTGTAGGGAGAATATGAGGAGCTTGTTGAGAAGAATCCCCTTTTTGTTTCTTGGTTTTTGATTTGGGCGCCATTGTTTTTGAAAAGGCTAGGGTTTTGAATTTCGATTTTGAGATAAGATTGAATGAATAGTCGTGTTGAAGAAAGGAGGCCGTTGGTTTGATTTATAAGATTTTCTGTCTAACAGGGTTTCAGACGTCTAAAAAAAATATACAGACGTCTGAAGTCCTGTAGATAAGAGAATCAATGAACAATTAAGAGGAGTTTAGACGTCTAAATGTTTAGAATAGACGGCTAAAATGAAGGACAGACGTCTAAAAATTAGTGATAGACGGCTCAGATGCTTTTAAAAAGAAACAGAGAACTAAAAACATTTTGAACTGAGATCAGACGTCTGAATATTTTATGTTAGACGTCTATTTTTGAGAACAAACTTCTGTTATTTTTACACAGACGACTAATTTGATAACAGAGAATTTCTAATTTTTCGAACTAAAATCAGACGGTTGAATTTTATTATTTAGACGTCTATATTCAGGGACAGACGTTTGTGACAAAAAATTCAGACGGCTAATCCAGGAACAGAGAATTTGAAACTTTTTACACTGAAATTAGACGTCTGTGATAAATGCTCTAGACGTCTGTGTGTATAAAATAGGTGTTTTACAGACGTCTGTGTAAATGTCTAGACGTCTGTATGTCTGATGTTTAGTGTTTTTGCTCTGTTTAATGATAAAAGAAAATAGTCATATATTTATTTATTTTGAAAATAATACAAAGCAAAAATGAGTAACCAAATGAACGTACAATCATATCATATATATATATATATATTATTTACTTAGGAGTCTTCGAAGTTTTTGGAGACTTCGGAGACTTCCCTTTGGATAAGTCGAGTTGATTGTGTTCATCAAAAGGTTTAATGGGACACCATTGAGGCTGACGATCCCACAAATTTGGAGAAACATGAGGACGTTGAGGTGAATGAATATGTGCATTTGTGTTGATCGGAGATGAACCACATATTTTTGCAGCACAACGTTCAAGGAAACTAAGTCTTCTACCATGACTCTTTTGCTCAAAATACATTTCATGCTGAAGATTAAGTGTTTCCCTCTGATAGTGATGTAAGTCATCTATCTTTTCTTTAGTAGTTGGAGATGGAAATAAATTTCTTCGTGTGCGTTTATTTTCTGGCGTATATCCCGTATGATGACTTTGTGGTGGACATATCGGAATATAGGCTGGAGTTGGAGTTGGAAGTTCGGAAGACCCTGAACTTGGAGTTTCAAAGTCAATTGAAGAATATCCAGATGAATAATGAGAGGAAGGCTCATCTGAAGATGAACCGCCCATGGTATATATGAATAATGCAAAATTATAAAACATAATTGATTTTCTTCTTTCACCTTTTTATTTGAAATAAGCTGAATGAAAGTTTTCTTCAGAATGAAAGAAATTATATATAAAACTGAAGACTAAACAATGAATAGTTAAGATTAAATGTAGAATAATTTAATTTTAACCAGAAGAAAAATGTGAGGACAAAAAAATCAAGTTTATATTAACCTTTAAATAAAAACAGAAATGAGTTGAAGTAAACTTCATAAATTTTTGAATGAGATGATTCCAAGTTCTCGTCTCAATTTTACAAAAGTGTTTTCATTTAATGGTTTGGTAAAAATATCTGCTAATTGATTTTCCGAAGATACGAATTCAAGATTGATTATATCTTTTTCAATATTATCACGAAGAAAATGATGACGAATATCAATATGTTTTGTCCATGAATGATTTACTGGATTTTTAGATAAATTAATAGCACTTGAATTATCACAAAAAATTGTTGATTTAGATAAGTTAAAACCAAAATCTTGAAGAGTTTGTTGCATATAGATTACTTGAGCACATGCCAAAGCTGCAGCTATATATTCTGCTTCACAAGTAGAAAGTGATACGCAATTTTGTTTCTTACTAAACCAAGATACCAGAGACCGTCCAATAAAGTGACAAGTCCCACTAGTACTTTTTCTATCCGTCCGACTTCCTCCAAAATCAGCATCACTGTATGAAACTAATTCAAAAGGACATTCTTTTGGATAGAATAGTCCAAAATCTTTGGTTTTGTTAAGATAACGTAAAATACGTTTTACTGCTCTAATGTGTGATTCTTTAGGATCTGCTTGAAATCGTGCACACAAATAAACACTCATCATTATATCGGGTCTTCTCGCAGTTAAATATAATAATGATCCAATCATACTACGATATAATTTTTGGTCTACACTCTTGCCGTTTTCATCTTTTTCAAGATGTATGGTTGTACTCATAGGAGTTTGCTTGGCAGAAGTATTTTCCATACCAAAACGTTTAATTAAATTATTACAATATTTTTCTTGATTTATAAAAATGCCATTATTAACTTGTTTAATTTGAAGTCCAAGAAAATATGTTAATTCTCCCATGTGAGACATCTCAAATTCATTTGTCATTATTTTAGAAAATTCTTGACATAATTTATCATTAGTTGAACCAAAAATAATATCATCCACATATATTTGAACAATTAATATATCAACTTTCTTTTTCTTTATAAAAAGAGTTTGATCAACCTTTCCAATATCAAAACCAGAGTCGATTAAATAACTCTTTAAACGATCGTACCAAGCACGAGGTGCTTGCTTTAGACCGTATAAAGCCTTTTTAAGTTTATAGACATGATCTGGAAATTTTTCATGTATGAACAAGGGAGGTTGTTCAACAAAAACGTTTTCATAAATCCATTTAAAAAAGCACTTTTAACATCCATTTGATATAATTTGAAATCATGAAAGCAAGCATAGGCTAATAGGATTCGTATTGCTTCTAATCTTGCGACAGGAGCAAACGTTTCTTCATAGTCAATTCCTTCTTCCTGATTATATCCTTGTGCAACTAATCTAGCTTTATTTCTAGTGATGTTTCCATTTTCATCAGCTTTATTTTTAAAAACCCATTTAGTACCAATAACTGATTGATCATTAGGCCTTGGAACTAAATCCCAAACGTCATTTCTTTCGAATTGATTTAGTTCTTCTTGCATAGCAATAATCCAGTAATCATCAGTTGAGGCTTCTTTAATATTTTTAGGTTCTATATTAGAAAGAAAAGCTATATGACCCATTTGATTTAGTTGATTACGTATTTTAACTCTTTCATCAATTTCTCCTATTATATTTTGAATAGGATGATCTTTTAAAATTCTCGGTGGGGATTTTAATTCCTTTTCACTTTGATTTTCAGAAGAAGTGTTTTCAGTTATATTGATGTCAATATTTGAATTAGAATTAATTATAATATCTTCATCATCATTTGTGTTAATTTTGAAATTTTCATCAAATGATACATGAAGTGTTTCTTCAATTATTTTAGTTCTTTTATTATAGATTCTATATGCTTTGCTACGTTCTGAATATCCGATGAATATACATTCATCTGATTTTGGATCAAATTTCCTAGTTGATCTTTCGTATTTAAAGCAAAACATTTCGAACCAAAAACTTTAAAGTAAGAAATATTAGGTTTTCTACCGTTGAAAAGTTCATATGGAGTGTGTTTAGTTAAAGGTCGAAAAGAGACACGATTTAGGACATAACAAGTAGTAGCAACGGCTTCTGCCCAAAATTGTTTTGGAAGAGTGGTTCCATTCAATAAAGTCCTAGCACATTCTTGAAGTGTTCTATTTTTACGTTTAACAACTCCATTTTATTGAGGCGTTCTTGGAAATGAAAAGTTATGAAATATTCCTTTCTTATTACAAAATTTCTCAAACATTTCATTTTCAAATTCACCTCCATGATCACTTCTAATGTTTTTAATTTTTAGATTTTTAATATTTTGAATACGTTTAGCAAAGATTTTGAAATTTTCAAATGTATCACTTTTGTTTTTCATAAATAAGGTCCATGTATATCTAGAGAAGTCATCAACTATTACAAAAACATATCTATTGTGATTAATAGATTGAGTCTGAGTTGGTCCAAATAAGTCTAGATGTAACAACTCAAGAGGTTGTAAAGTTGAGATGATCTTCTTAGATTTAAAAGAAGATTTAGTTAGCTTTCCTAGTTGACAAGCATCACAAATGCTATTTACCTTAAAATTCATTTTAGGTAAACCTTTTACTAAATTGTTTTTGGATAATTTATTAATAGCTTTGAAATTTATATGACAAAATCTTTTATGCCATAGCCAAGGATCATTTTCTTTGACTAATAAGCACATATTTGTATTATGATTTATTTTCATATTTAGAATATAAATATTACGATCTCTAACTCCTTCGAAAATAAGATTTTTGTTATGATAAAAAATATTGCATTTATTTTCAGAAAATACTATGTTAAAACCTTTATCACATAATTGACTAATACTTAGTAAGTTGTGTTTTAAATTTTTAACTAATAAAACATTTGTAATAAGAGGTAAATTAGATGTACCGTCATTGCTCACATCGCCTTTGCCGATGATGTAACCTTTGGAATTATCTCCAAAAGTGACAGATCCTCCATCTGAGTAGATAATGTTTGTTAACATATTTTTGTCGCATGTCATGTGTTTTGAGCAACCACTGTCTAGAATCCATTTTCCTCTTTTCTTAATCGGTACCTGCAAAAAATATTGAAATTCTATTGGTACCCAATTCCTCTGTTAGGGTCCTAAGGGTTAAATCTTAGGAAGCCAAACCCAGTTGGGTTTAGAGTTCCCTTTAAAAATAAAATTTTCATTCTTATGTATAGACATAATGAAAGATTTAATGTAGTTATTCCTAATCAAATTATTATTAGTTTTTGGAACCCAAATCATAATTGATTTTGGATAAATAACTTTTGAAGAAGATTTTTGAGTAAATGTAGATTCCTTTTTCTTAAAATTAGTATATAATGAACCATTATTTTTAGAATGCTTTTGTATTGGTTTTTTATATCCTAACCCCTTTTTATTTGAATAGGTTTGAGAATTCTCAATTATTTTAGAGAGACTCTCTCTTCCACTGTTAAATTTAGAAACATTTTTAGAAATATTTTCCAGTTTTGTTTTAAGATGTGATACTTCTATATCAAGTGTTTCAATTTTAGAGTTTAAATCATAATTCTCTTTTGCTAATTTAATATTCTCATATTTCTGTCTTTCTATTTCACTGCTTAAATCAGTGAATTGAGATGTTATATTAACATAAGATTCTTGAGATTTTACTAACTCTTCCTCTAATATTTTCTTTTCATCTTTTAACATGTCATTTTCTATTTCAGTTCTATTTAATTTTCCTAAAGCATCTTTATATTTACTCTTTAGGATTCCAAGTTTATCTAACAATTCTGAGTTTATTTCTATTAAATCGTCAAAAGTTAGATCACTTACATCATCATTTGTTGCCATAAAACAAACGTTGGCTTGTTCTGAATCATTGTCATTATCACTGTCTGACGAAGAAGATTCCGTATCATCCCATATAACTGAGAAGGCTTGCTTCTTTTATATTTGTCCTTTTTGAGATTATTTTCTTTCTTCCGATCAGGACAATCTTTCTTTATGTGGCCCTTCTTGTGACATTCGTAGCATTAAAGAGATGAGCTTGATGGCTTATTGAAACCGTTGTTATTTCCAAATTTATTACCCTTTTTTTAATTTCAAAAACTTTTTGAAATTCTTAGCTATAAATGCCATATCGTCTTCTGATTCAGAGTCTTCTTTTTCTGCTTGAAAAGCAATAGTTTTCTTGTCCTATGCTTGTGCTCGTCTTGCCTATAAGTTTACTTCATAGGACATTAGATTACCTATTAATTCTTCTGTTTTTATGGTTGAAATATCATTAGCTTCCTCGATAGCTAAGACTTTTCGTTCCCATTCATCAGTCAAAGAGTTAAGGATTTTTGAAACAATATCAGGTTCAGTAAAAGTAACTTCTAAAGCTAATAGTGAATGATAGATATCCTGGAATCTAGAGTACATTTCACTATTACTTTCTCCTTGCTTCATTGTAAAATTTTGAAATTGGTTTTTAAGCATAGAAATCTTGCTTTGTTTTACTTTATTCGTTCCTTCATGTGTAACCTTAAGTGTATTCCAAATTTCATATCCAGTTTTACAAATACTGACTCGATTGAATTCATTTTTGTCTAAAGAGCAAAATAACATGTTCATTGCTTTTGCGTTTGCAGTTGCATCTAGTTTTTGTGTATTAGACCAAGCAGCATACTCTGTAGTAGGAATAGTATATTCAGTTTGAATGATATTCCAGGTTTCAAATCCACTAGCTTGCATAAAAATTCTCATTCTAGTTGACCAATAACTATAATTTAATCCATTAAACAATGGTGGTCGTGTAGTGGCTTGTCCCTCAGTAAAACTATTGCTAATGTTATTGTCCATATTATTAAAAAAATCAAATAACTGTGTTATAGTTATGTGATGACCTTGCTCTGATACCAAATGAAAGTGTGTATGGATCGATAATATAGTTAAACTAGTCTAGCAAGTGCGGAATTATAAATAATAATAAATAGCAGTAATAAAAATGACACCAGAGATTTTTATACTGGTTCGAACTTCCCGTTCTACGTCCAGTCCCAGACCCCTTCTGGAATTTCTCGAATAACCCTCGCTTAACCCAGAGGAACAGGTATTACACCGCCTGAGCAACCGAACAGGACTTTTCCGCCTAAGCAACCGAATAGGACTTCTAATACAATTTGGTAAATTGTTTCTTGACTTGTGTGTTCTTTGAATAACACGAATATAGTCAATGTAGTACACCCTTCCTATAATCTTCTTGATATGATGATTTGAACGTGCAATTTGTAGGAAGTAGAGATTGAAAATCGCTTGTGATTATGATATACAAAGCAAGTATAGATAGAAAGAATTGGTTGTTGAAATAGTGGATTTTCATCTCTATTTATAGTATTAAATAGTTTTAATTTAATAGTTGCAACCATTAGAAGAAGTGCAACTCTTGATGAAGAAGACAACTCTTCAGAATTTGATATTTCATGAAGAGATGCTTCAGTTCGTCAAGTTCAGATGTCTGAGAGAAAAAATGACAGATGTTTGACTAAGGTTAAAAATACAAAAAATAGAAGAAACAAAAATCAGTCATTTCAGACGTCTGTCATTTAATTCAGACGTCTGTCTATGATGACAGACGTCTGTTATTAAATTGACAGACGTCTATTTCATATAGAAATAGAAGTACTTTATACTGAGGGTTCAAACGTCTGTTATTTTATCTTTAGACGTCTAACATTGATGTCAGATGGCTAGATAAAACTACAGACGTCTGAACCTGTACTGTTTTGTTCCTTCCTTTGTTTTAGCACTTCTGAACTTGAGATATTATATAATTTTGAAAATACCTTTTTATATCTTTAAATAATTAAAGATATTTATTATTTTAAAACATGATTTTCAAAAGTATATTTGTGTGTGTGTGTTTTATCATCATATCAGAGATTGTACAAGAATGTTTAACTTAGAAATAATAAAATTTGAAAACTTGATCTTTGTTGATGATATGATAATAGCTTCTCTTTGTAGATTCCTGCAAGAATATTTGACATCATAGTATATAGGTTGAAATATATAGTTGTCGCATTAAAATCAAAGAAGGCAGGTTCCAACAGTTTGGTGTCATTTTGATAAGTTCCAGTTTCATCGACGAGCTTGAATACGCAATCAGATATGCGGTGAAACGGTTAAGTCTAGTAATACAAGTTTGAAGCTCGTCAGAGTCAATTTTTCAAATGTGCAAGGAGTTTCAAATTTTTTAATGGTCAATTCGTATCACCCACGAGAGCGGTGTTCGCATCGATAAGTTACGGTCATCTGCATATGAGTTCGACTCGGTCGAGAGGCTGGGAAGTTAAGATCGAGCAGAGCGCAGCAATTCGACTCGCTCCCAAACCCACAATTCGACTCGCTTCAGAGCCTCCGCCTCGACTCAATCCAAGGCTGCAGTTCGACTCGTTCGGAGCCTCCACTTCGACTCGATCCAGGGCTACAGCTTCGACTCGCTTCAAGGCCACGCGCTTCGACTCGATCCAATGCCATCCACTTCTACTCGGTCGAAGGTCATCATTTCGAATCCATTAGGCGCAACCCCTTCATATCGATCTACGCATCTAAAGCATTCGACTCAGTACGAAGCTCCACTATCGATCGATACGAATGCCTCCACCTCATCATCTCAAAACCCCCTCTCCAGATCGACATGAAGCTAAGGCCATGGAACTTTCGATCGATCGTGACTCAGGTTTATTTGGTGCTAAAGAACCGAGTCTCATCGTTCACATGTTGGATTCGCTTAATGAATTACCTAGATCTATCAGATTAGTTCGAATAATTAATGGTATGAATCGGTTCGAAGGCAAAGTTGTTTTCTCTTTTGTTGTCTCGAGTCTCAGAGCGATGCAAAAGTAAGGCAGTGAAACGAAATGTAAAAAGTGAAAAAACGGCTAAGTACAAAGTATTTATATAGACTCGAAAGCAGAGGGAATAAACGTTTCGTATCCTGGTGGATTCGAACACGCGTTTCGACTCCCTCTCCAGTGCGTCGATACGAAGCTCTCCTTCGCATCGCTTGTCTTCGACTCCGTCTCCGATGCAACAATACAAACCATCGTTTCGACTCGCTCCTCCGTTTCCTATGCATTTCGACTCGCTCCTCCGTCTCCTGTGCATTTCAACTCGCTCCTCTGTCTCCTATGCGTTTCGACTCCGACTCCTATGCACCTCGAATCCAAGACCGAGTCGAACAAGTAGTTTAAATCCATCAAATCATGGCTTCTAGAGTCCAACTCCATCAACTCGACATACTTACTTCGCATCCATAAATCCAATGAAAATCATCTTTGATGTTTCAACCCTTCACATCGATTTAGGAGAGGATCGTTATGAAGGAACATTAAAAAGCAACCATCGAGCGTTGTTGCAGTGAATTTGACATCGGTTCAGGAGAGGATCGATACGTAATTCAAAAGTAAAATAAACTGACAACGACTCGTGGACGTACAAACGTCAATGAGAGTCAGGCTAACATATATGCATGAATGTCAGACTAATATTCAATATTCCATATTTTCAGGAATCAGAAACTCATCCGATAACGATTACAACAACAAACGGGTAACCACTAGCATACATCAATCAGTCGCAACAATATAGGGTATAGAAGTTGACCGTCAACAGCTTGCATTTTCAAGAGAAAACAGTCGAAGATTACAGCTTTCATCGAAAAGACGATGACTATTCAGAATGAAGGTTGCAGCACTTCAAAGCACGTCATGTGTTCACAAGACGTACTTTGGGGGGCAAATGTTATCCCGCCTTTTAGCAAGGCTGTGACACCAAGGAATTGACTAGTAACCAATGACGGCCCGTCCTAGAGATCAGTTATACACATGCTCACTATGGATATCGACGAATTTTATTCGAGTCTGGATCGAGCCAAAATTGGTAGGACATGACAAGCTAAGCCATGAGATTCAACGTTCCAAATCTCAAGTGAATCCGAGTTCGTATGCTCATGTTATGAACGATACAAATTGGATGAAAACCAATCGCCGGTCGACTCGCTCCCTTCGACTCGCTTCACATCCCTTAGATGCCTACTTCGACTCGCTTTGCATCCACCAGAAATGACTCCTTCGACTCGTTCCCTTCAACTCGCTCCGTTCGAACCACTATTCGACTCCATCAACTTCGACTCCATTGGCAAAGCCACTGTTCGAATCTCTCAGGACGCTCCATTTCGACTCCCTCAACCGGTGCACACTTTGACTCGCTCGATCTGGGCACACTTCGACTCCTTTAATCGATGAACATTTCGACTCGCTCGAGATAGCATTAAAGGCAAAGTGATCCAAAGACTCAAGCGCCACGTCACCGAGTCGAACGGAAGCGAGTCGAAACGGGAGCGAATCGAACCGAACAGCCACCGAGAATCGCATTTCGTATCGATCATATCTCCTAATCTACAAGTTCAAATGCTATGAAATTTTGACAGAAGACTACGTGCATGCTAAAGAATGCCCACGCCAAATTTCGACTCTATTGGATGAAATCTTGATCGATACGAAATCTGTTCGTATCGATCACGGATCGGACCGAAACTTCACGGGCTTGGGTGCGCGGTCCTGGTCACGTGCCAGGGAGGGTCTCCCGAGATCTGAGCGAAATACCAGCCTCCTACACCTATAAATAGACCCCTTGAGCCAACAGAAAAGGGGTTCTTCTTCCTCTTTGAGATCTCCAACGCTCGGACTCCGCCAGATCCAGATCTGAACTCAATTACTGCTGCTACCAACAAATTTCACTGCTGCAAATCATAATTGCCTGCTGTAAATCATTGAATTCACTTGTAAATAAAAAAGAAAGATCAATAAAGCAAACTACTTCATAGTGGACGTAGGCGATACGCCGAACCACTCTAAATTCTTGTGTGTCCTTGCATTTTAATTATTCTCATTTTTGAAATTTGGAGTTTTTGTTAGATAATTCCACTTTTTCCATTTAATTTCTTCACTTTATCTCTTCAAAGACTTCTGAAGAGTGTTGTGCCCAATTTTTGTACAAACAAGGGGTAGGAGAACCAACTAGGATAACCTAGTAGTGAATATAAATTGATTAAACCCCTAAATGAGTAGAATTGCATCCTAGGAGTCAGGGAGACTAATATATAGGATGCCTAAATCTTGTAGATGTCCGGGAGACAGGTTCATAGTAAACCCATGAAAACTATGATTAGGAAGTTATTGGGGGTAACCAACAGGTTCATAGTAAACCCGTGAAAAATATGTATTAAGGATGGTTGGCAGAGGCCAATTTGTTTGTAGTGAACCCATGAAATATATCTCGATTTAGTATTGACATCAGTTAAAAGGTTCCTAGTCAACCCATGAAAACTAGGATAAGAAAGGAGTTACTGGAGTAATCCATAGGTTCCTAGTTAATACATGAAAACTTGGATATAAGATGAGTTATTGAAATGACCAATAGGTTCAGAGGAACCCATGAATTAATTAAGTTAATTGGCAGGGGCCTATAGGTTCTTAGTGATCCCATGAAAACTTTGTAATAGGATAGGGTGTCCATCAATTATAAAAAGGTTATTAGTAAACCCATGAAAACTAAAAGGTTAATAGTGACCCTAGAAACTATAAGCATGACAGGGAGTCCATTTAAACTGGGGATGGGAAATCCAAATTTGTGTATACACACACATATCATCATCATAATGTATTGAAATGCTATGTTTTTAACCATTGTGGATGCAGGAACACAGTATATGGTTTTATAAAAGGTTTTAGGATACTAGTGAGGGGAAAACCCGTTCGGCTAAGCGGCGTGGTCTCACTAGGTATCTAAATGGTTGTGATGTTAGATTAATATTCATACCGGGCTTTATATCTGACTCAAAGTTGTTTTCCCCTCAAACTCTCGGGTACTCAATTGATTTTGAGTAGTTTGAGGTTTAGGATTTCCTGGTTCTCTTCTTAGAAGAATAAAGCTTCCAGAGGCGTGTAGGAGGCAGTTAGTTATTTAGAGTTATCTTTTTCCGCTGTGTATTTTGGATGTAAAGGCAGACTTATTAGCCTTATTGTATACTCTGATAAACCAATGAGGCATCTTCATATGTCGCTCTTGGTGTATGTGTAATAATTATATTTTTCTGAATGTGGTTAACGTTTGTAGGATTATGTAATGAACATGAAATGTTTTGAATGGAAAATGGAAATGTGTTTTTGATTTGTTAAATTTTTTCCATATTCTTGTGATATGTGTATCAATGTATCTACCACCGCCGTATTTGATTGCCGGGGATTAATAACTATGGATGACGGTAGCATCCATAGCCGTATTGGGCCTCCAAGTAGGGGGATGTTACAAGTTGGTATCAGAGCATAGGTTTATGAAACTTTAAAGGAAAAGTTAAACCTAAAAGCTTTTTTTGAAACAAAATCCAATAAATCAGAAATATGATCGGGGTTTGCGTTAACGCTATAGTAACGTACTTGTATTTGATATATAGGTATATATCTAAGTACGTGTTCCCCTCTCTCTTAGACCGTTCTTCAGTATCTTACTAAGGCTCGTATGCAGATTTACGAGAAAGAGGATATGGAAGCAGAAAACGGAAGAGGAAATCTGGGTGGAGGAAGCACCACAACCAACAGAAATGCTCAACCTAATACCAGGAGAAACTAAGGTCGACGGGCTAATGTTAACCAAATGTTGAAGCCAATGTAGGTGCTAGAAATCCGCCAGTAGATGTGAGGATGGTGTATCAGTTGTTGGCCAATCTTTTGCAAGTCGGAATAGCTGGTAATGTGGAAGGAGCTAATCATGTAGCTCCAGTTGGATATAATTAAGCTAGGCTGAGCAGAGACTACACCGGTCTGGGTGGAAAGCCGTTTGTTGGAACAGAGGATGCTATTGAGGTTGAGAACTGGCTATTGAGCTGTGAAAGGATCTTTACTGATCTAGGCTTGGATGATGGGGAAAAGAGAAGGCTAGCCGCTAGGCAGTTGCAAAGGGTAGCGCTTCATTGGTGAAATAGTGTGACCACTGGAGTTCTGGAGGAAGAGCTGACATGGGCTGATTTCAAAAGGAGATTTGAGCAGAGGTTTTTAACTGAGGTTGCCAAATCGGCATTGATGAGAATCGAAGTGTCGGAGGACAGCATTTCGGACTAGGTATGATTCGTATGAGTGGTTAGTGATGCCGTTTGGATCGACGAATGCACCAGCTTTCTTCGTGGATTTGATGAACCGAGTTTTCCGAGGGAACTTTGAAAGATTCGTGTTGGTATTCATTGATGACATTTTAGTGTACTCGAAAGATGAAAGAGTGCGTGAGAATCATCTTAGAGCGGTGCTTGAAATGCTGAGGCAGAATCAGCTAAAGCCGAAGTTTTCCAAGTGTCATTTTTGGAAGAAAGAGGTTAAGTTTCTTTGTCATGTGGTTTCAATGGAGGGCTTGTCAGTCGATCCAATTGAGATCGAAGCTGTCAATAATTGGAAGAGACCAGAGACGGTAACCGAGATGAGGAGTTTTATTGGACTTGCTGGCTATTACCGGAGATTCATCAAGGATTTCTCATGGATAGCAGCGCCTTTGACTAAATTGACCAGGAAAGATGTGAAGTTTGTTTGGTCCGACAAATGTGAGGAAGAGTTCCTTAAGTTAAAGCATTTGTTGACCAATGCACCAGTGTTAGTAGTTCCAGATGGAAACTAAGGTTTAGTAGTATACGGTGATGCATGTGGAACTGGATTAGGAGCAGTATTGATGTAGAAGGGTAAAGTTATTGCTTATGCATCCAGATAGCTTAGACCGCACGAAGTAAGATATCCTACTCATGATATAGAGTTGGATGCCATGATCTTTGCCTTGATGATTTGGAGACATTATTTCTCACGGGAGAGATTTGAGTTGTATACCCATCATAAGTCTTTAAGATATTTATTCTCTCAAAAGGAGTTGAATATGAGGCAACAAAGGTGGCTTGATTTTTTCACTGCTTATGATTTTGGTATAGAGTATACTCTTGGGAAAAGAAATAGGGTAGCAGATGCTCTCAACAGAAAACATCAGAATGTGGTGTTAGCTATGTTAGCAGAATGGAAGGATCTTGAAGCTTTGGCCAGTTGCGGTGTGCAGTTAAGATCTACTGCTAGTTCTAGTCAGGGGACTGCCATATTTTCTTGTTTAGAAGTTCGACCGGTGTTAATCGAGTGGATAGCTTCTAAGAAGAGAGAAGATCCAGTTTTAGCCGAGAAGACCAGAAGGCTTAAGGTAGGGTCAGGGATCGATGATCTAAAGGATTATAGTCTTGACCAAAGGGGATGGTTGAGAAAGAAGGGACGATTATGTATTCCGAATGTAGAGAACTTAAGGAGAGAAGTTCTGGAAGAATGTCATCGATCTAAGTTTATGATTCATCCTAGAGGGAGCAAGATGTATAAAGATATGAAGAGGAGCTTCTATTGGGAAGACATGAAGAGGGATGTCAGCTTGTGGGTTAGGCAGTGCTTGAATTGTCAACAAGTGAAGGCCGAACATCAGAAGCTGAGTGGATTGCTTCAGCCTTTAGAGATTCCAGTTTGGAAATGGGATTCGATATCCATGGATTTTATAGACGGTTTGCCAAGGTCGAATAGGGGAAATGAAAGCATATGGGTTATAGTAGACAGGCTGACCAAGAGTGCCCATTTCATTCCAGTCAAGTCAACCATGATGGCGCCTGTTTTGGCGAGGTTGTTCATGAAGAACATAGTCAGACTTCATGGGATTCCTAGTAGCACAGTCAGCGACAGAGATGCATTATTTACTAGCGAATTTTGGAAGAGTCTACAAGAGGTATTGGGTACCAAGCTCAAGATGAGTACAACTTATCACCCACAGACGGATGGGCAGACAGAGAGAGTCAACAAAGTACTCGAGTATTTATTGAGAGCTTGTGTATTGGACTTTGGTGGATCTTAGGACGATCACCTACATTTGATTAAGTTTTCTTATAATACTAGTTATTAGACTAGCATAGGAATGGCACCTTTTGAAGCTTTGTACGAAAGGCCATGCAAGACGCTGGCATGTTTCTTAGAGACTGGAGACAGATTGGTCTTAGGTCCGGATTTGGTTAGAGAGGCGTCAGAAAAGATTGAGTTAATCCGAGGACGAATGAAGGAAGCTCAATCCAGACAGAAGAGTTACGCAGATAAGAGGCGTAAAGACCTAGGGTTCTTAGTGGGAGACAGGGTTTTCATTAAGGTATCACCGATGATGGTGTGGTACGGTTTGATAAGTCGGGAAAGGTTGCCCCGAGATATGTTGGTCCATTCCAGATTTTAGAAAGGATTTGAAAGCTCGAGTATAGAGTAGAGTTGCCGAGCAGTTTGGCAAGTGTCCATAATGTATTCCATGTGTCTCATCTTCGCAAGTATGTGGATGATCCAGAGTCTACCATTCCTCAGACAGAGTTGGAAGACTTGGTAGTAGAGCCTGATTTGACTTTTGTTAGACAACCAGTTCTGGTTGCAGCGAGAGATGAGAAAAGATTGAGGATCAAGACAGTCAAGTTAGTGAAAATTCAGTGGAGCGACAACGAGAAGGACTGTACTTGGGAGACAGAGGATAGTCGGGTAGGCTAGTATGGATGTTTGGAGTCATTACAGATGATTGATATGTTTGATATATAGTCCTTACTGAATTTCGTGGACGAAATTCTTTAAGGAAGGAAGCCTGTAACACTCCTAATTTAATTAACATTATTCAGGAGATTTAATTAGAATAAATTAAATAGAATAATGTAAAGTGGTAAGGGGATTGAGATTGGTAAAGGATATTAGTGGCCGTGCTTAGTAAAAATGAATGGGTTTATAAATGGTTAAGTGTTAACCAATTAAACATAAGGGCATTAGGGTAAAATTGACGCCTACATTCTCTCTTATACTATTGGTCCTAAGACCATACACATTCATTTCACCATAAGCAAACTTTTAAATGTAAGAAATAGAATGTGGAGGCCGGCCATTAGGAGGAAGAAAAGAAGAGAAAATAAAAGTAAAAGCTTAGGATCCAGCTAGAAGAAATCAATCTCAATCACTCTTCAATTTCCTTATCCAATCTAAGGTGAATAATAATCACTACATCTCTATTTTGGTTTTTATAATCATATGTTTTCGGATTTAAGGGAAAATTCATTTTTATGATATATTGGTTGATGATATGCTTGATTTATGATTTGTTTAGTTTAAACAAGGTTGTTTAAAAAGAAATATGCACGGTTTTAGGGGAAATCCAAGATAAAATGATTTTTAAATGCCAATGGAAAAATTATATGTTATAAGGAACATGATTTTGGAGTTGGGTTTTGATTTTTATAATTTTCCAAGCCGTGGAGAATTATTTATGAATTTTCAAAGGAAAATATGGTTATTTGGGTTTATAAATTTATTTCGGAAATTATGTTAATAATTTGGGTCTGAAATTTTGATATGTTAGGCAATATGATTAAAGTGAATTTCTAGAATTTTTGGGTATTTTTACTAAGTGATTTACTATGGAGATTAAATTATTTTGAAAGGAGGACCTAAATGATTTAATTGTTTTGTTAATTGGAAGAGCTTATTTGTTAAATGTTATTTAGTTTTTAGACTTGAGAAAATGCGGCAAATTTTAGAAAAATAATTTGAAAGTTTATTGTAACCAATCATGTGTTTACAAGTGGGCAAGTTAGTTACAAAAAGTTTGCTTTATTTAGTAAAAATAGCCTTTTGCTCAGAAAAGCAGGTACGCCTCCTTTGGAAGGAGCTTTCGACTCAGAGTTTCCACCTCCGACCTAGTCGAAACCCTCTACCACGAAACCAATACACATGGTATCATTTAGTTGGTACGCAGTAGATTGGAGAAAGGTGGAAGGTAAGGTGTCGAAACATAACTTCGGAAGGTGTCTATACCTTTGTTTTGTTTTTAAAAGAAAAGCGCTTGCCGGTTTACTAAAGGGTTTCGAAGCAGTCGAAACCAAAGGGTTGCGAAAGGGTATTTCAAACGAAGCTTTCAAAGGAGAACTGCCGCCTTTGTTTTTAAAGTAAGTAGCTTCCGAAGAAGTTACTAAGTTTTTAAAGTGATGCTTTCGGAAGGGGTAGTTTCGACCAACTCGAACCCTTCTACGATTGGATGCCTTTCGATGGTAATTAAGGCATCAATGCTGTCGAAAGTTACACTTTGTTTTTAAAAATATAAGCCGCATCCTACTACTTTCGAAAGGGGTTAGGGGTTTTGAAGGCAATGGTTTTAGAAGGGATTTTAAAGCGAAACTTCAATTGTTTCACCCAGATTTTTAATGCTTTAGAAAGGATGGTTTCGACACCCTCACGTTTTCACCAAATACTTTTATGAAATAAAGAATGGTTTCAAAAGAGATGCTTTCGCGTATGTTCACTTTGACCCAAAATGATGTTTTAAACCCAATGATTTCGAAAGGGGGACTTTCAATAGTTTCAGAGGGGTAACCTCCATTGGTTTCGGAAGGGGTAGTTTCACTTGGTTTCGAAGCTATGCTTCTAAAGTCAAAGGTTAATGCTTTAATACAATCGAATGGTTTCAAAAGAGAAGTTTTAAAGTATTCAAAAGGCATGAGCCTATTATTTTGAAAATATATTTTAATGCTCTCGAAGGAGGTCATCCTACGATGTCGAAAGCAAGGTTTCGAAGGTGTCGAAAGGCTTTTTAAAACCAAACTCATTTTTAAAGGAAAAACCCATGGCAAAATAAAGGAGTTTTGAAAGGGTTTCAAGTATGTAAATTTGAAGAAGTATTTCCTTGATGAAAGTATAGGTTAAAAGGGATTAACCATGTTTTATATATAAGTGTTTCCAGGGATATTAAACCCACGGGAGTGGTATTGTTAAGTTGTTATATTTTCTTCTTAAAATATGAATATATTCACATGATAAAGAACCCATAACTGTATTTTGGGGATAAAGGGGTAGGAGAACCAACTAGGATAACCCAGTAGTGAATATAAATTGATTAAACTCCTGAATGAGTAGAATTGCATCCAGCGAGTCAGGGAGACTAAAATATAGGATGCCTAAATCTTGTAGATGTCTGGGAGACAGGTTCATAGTAAACCGAAGAAAACTATGATTAGGAAGTTATTGGGGGTAACCAACAGGTTCATAGTAAACCCATGAAAACTATGTATTAAGGATGGTTGGCAAGGGCCAATTGTTTTGTAGTGAACCCATGAAAACTATATCCGGATTAAGTATTGACATCAGTCAAAAGGTTCCTATTCAACCCATGAAAACTAGGATAAGAAAAGAGTTACTGGAGTAATCCAAAGGTTCCTAGTCTACCCATGAAAACTAGGATATAAGATGAGTTATTGAAATGACCAATAGGTTCAGAGGAACCCATGAATTAATTAAGTTAATTGGCAAGGGCCTATAGGTTCTTAGTGATCCTATGAAAACTCTGAAATAGGATAGGGTGTCCATGAATTATAAAAAGGTTATTAGCAAACCCATGAAAACTAATAGGTTAATAGTGACCCTAGAAACTATAAGCATGATAGGGAGTCCATTTAAACCGGGGATGGGAAATCCAAAATTGTATATATATATATAGACATATCATCATAATGTATTGAAATGCTATGTTTTTAACCATTGTGGATGCAGGAGCACAGTACAGGGTTTTATAAAAGGTTTTTGGATACTAGTGAGGGGAAAACCCGTTCCGCTAAGTGGCGTAGTCTCACTAGATATCTATATGGTTGTGATGTTAGATTATTATTCATACCAGGCTTTATGTCTGACTCGAAGTTTTTGTTTTCCCCTCAAACTCTCGGGTACTCAATTGATTTTGAGTTGTTTGAGGTTTATGGTTTCCAGATTCTCTTCTTAGACAAATAAAGCTTCCAGAGGCGTGCTTTTGAAATAAAAATGATTGAAGTGGAATTGGTATTTTATATTGTGCTAACGTCTGTGGATGCAGGGAAACAGGTTGGAGGAATCCAACTGGATTCCTCAAAATTATTAGATTTATTTAATATTCTGTGTTCAGAATATTTGATATCATGTGATGATTTTATATTGGATGACGATACGTACTCACGTACTTGTTATTATTTTCCGTTGTGTATTCAGTTGTATGTTATGGATGTTGATGTACTCTGATGATGTATTATATAAACAGATATAGTTTTTGATTTGTGTAAAGATCTGTTGATATATATTATATTTTATTCCGCTGCGATGGTTAGATTCTGATGTTGTTTTTCTATTTTTCTTCTTCTACCTCTTCTTCTTAACTAAAATGGTTCGATTTTCCGGGTCTGGAAACTCGGGTTGTTACAGTGTAATTTAAAAACTGTGACGACCCGACTTTTTCTCTACAGAAAAAGTCGTATCATCATGAAGAAAGAAAGGGATAGAAGAAGAAAAGATAGAAAAGAAGAAACTCAACAATATCAGAATCTCACAGCGGAACGAATGAAATATAATATATCCATAAAATATTACATAGTATCATATACATCAGAGTTACATAACTTATACATCTCATATTAGACAGTTATAAACATCTGTCTAATTCATACAACTCAAGTATCACAGATACAGACACAACATATACACAGCGGAATCATCATATATCTACACGGTGAAGCCTCCTGCTCCAAATCTCCTCCAGAATTCGTCAAAGCTAACCTGAATCCCTCGACTACTCAATACAATATTGAGTACCCAAGAGTTTAATAAAACAGAAAATAAACACTTGGGTCAGACATGGGTCTGGTGTGAGTAAACGGTTAGATTGCTTAACTTTGAAAACTTTTGAAAACAAAAGTATCACGTAAGACTCCCCACAAATAAACATGGGTAAGTTTTTACCTTACGCTAACTAAAACGTTTGATAGGAAATCCAGTTATATTATAATAGGGTCTAGGGTTTTCAAGTAAAAATACAGAAATAGCTGAAATGCTTACATCTCACATTCCAACATAGTTGGGCACAACTAATACGTACGGCACTTATTGGAGTTTGGATTCCATACAATGGCAGGGCTACTGGGGTACCGCCCGTCACAGTACGTGGCCTAGATCACCGTACCGAGGAGTACGCCCGCTCCCCTGCAACACAAAGCCGGAACCATCCCTTACTGGATAATCCCGAACAAGACAATCCCGTAGTTGGCGCGACCAACCACACACTAAGCCGAATAAAAGAAAAGGGACCTCTAGACAGGGATCTATCTTGCTCTTAGTGGGTGCTACCCACGAAGCCTTGCTGCACCTCCCCTGTTTTAGCCATTCCCGGTTGATGAGGCTTGAGGTTACGATTACCTTTAATCAGAACATATCACTTAGAATGCTCATCGTCCGCCTGACGATGTGCTGAAAGCATTCAATCCATACAAGTTCGTTCCGGGTTCGAACGAAACCGAAGGCATTATCTCGTTACACTCGTTTTGGAATCACCCTCAGAGTTAACGACAATAACCCTTGCACTCTGAATCTTCATCTTCACTTGATTCACGACCTATCGTTAATTTGGATCGATGTGGTATTCGGATGTCCAAATCTGGAAACCCGATCCCGGTCTCATCGAATTCAAATCGCCATCTTTTAGGTCCAAGTTGTTTAAAGGTTTAAACAATTTAATTCAATTCAATACTTTGAATTCACACAGCATTTAACAGATAAATATCACACATTTATCATAGATATATCCAATATCATATCACAGCATATCATCCAATAGGTATCATCCAATTCAGATATTTTACACAACAATTATCCATAAGCAACAATTATTAACCCTATGGTATAATTAATTTAATTATCTTAAATCAAATTAATTACTTAAGAATTAATTATCTAATCAATCATTAATTAATTACAAACCTTTAATTAATTAATTACTCATTAAATATTAATCATCCTTGATTAATTATTAATTACATAAAGTAATTATCCTTTAATTAATTTCACAAATTAATTATTCTTAACCATTAACAGTAATTAACTTTTAATTACTCTTATTAATTACATTTATTAATAATCCTTAATTAATTACTTCCATTAATCCACCTTAATTAATCATAAACAGTAATTATCATCCTGTAATTACTTACCTTAATTAATTAACTCCTTAATTAATTATATTAATTATACCAAATAATAAATCTTAATTACTTCTCCTAAGTAATTATACTTCAATTACTTCCCATTAAGTAATTCCCTTTAATTAATTACATCCAGTATTAATTATACATTAATTACTTTACTAAGTAATTACATTTATCAATCTTATTAAGTATTCATACTTAATCCTTTATCAAGTGATTATCTTTAATTAATTTACAAAAAGTCGCATCGTTAATAAGAAAGAAAGGGGTAGAAAATAGAAAAGAAGAGAAGAAAGGAAAAAAAACAACAACAACGATCTCACAGCGGAACGAATAAATTATATTAATAACATAAACTATTACATAGTATACAACACTTATCAGAGTTTACACAACTATACAACACATACTAGACAGTTATAAACATCTGTCTAGATATTACAACTCAAATACAATACAAGACTCTAACACAGATATCAACACAGCGGAATACTATATCTACGAACGCCGAAGCCTCCTGCTCCATTGCTCCTCCACAATTCGTCAAGGCTAACCTGAATCCCTTGGCTACTCGTAAAAATTTGAGTACCCAAAGAGGCGTGCAGGAGGCAGTTATTTATTTAGAGTTATCTTTTTCCGCTGTGTATTTTGGATGTAAAGGCAGACTTATTAGCCTTATTAAACACTCTGATCAACCAAGGGGGCATCTTCATATGTCGCTCTTGGCATATATGTAATAATTATATTTTTTTCTGAATGTGGTTAAAGTTTGTGGGATTCTGTCATGAACTTGAAATGTTTTGAATGGAAAGCGGAAATGTGTTTTTAACTTGTTAAATTTTTTCCATATTCTTGTGCTCTGTGTATCAATGTATCTAACACCGCCATATTTGGTCACTGAGGGTTAATAACTATGGATGACTACAGCATCTATAACCGTTAGTTTTGGGCCTCTAAGTAGGGGGATGTCACATGTGGATTAGAGACCTCTGTCTGCTCCACATGATGGCTTGGAGAAGGCCTTCTAGATATTATCGCAGAACTTGATCTCGTTTCAGAACAATGTGTCATGTCGCCGAATCAGAAGACATGTTAACTGAATGCTTCGAGCGTTGGAGCTCTGTATCAGTTATACTCAATAGATAATTAAGACTAGAAAAATAACCTATTCCCTCTGTGTTAAGTGTGAACTAGTGTAGTGCAGTGTGAAATATACATAAACAGTTTGAAATCAAAAAGGCAAAAATAAAACGACGAGACTTGAAGTTTTGTCTAGAGAGACCGTCATCGCAAACCGTCTCAATTTTCAAGAAGATTGATCGGCAACGAAAGCTTTGGGATCGACAATTGACATATTGAATTATGAAGTTTATTACCCAAGTTCATTAGCAAATTTATTATTTAGTCCATATTGAGAGTTCCGGAAGTTTGGTCGTTCAATCTCAAGTATAACATTCCAAGTATGCATGTTATATTGTTCATAGTCATCTTATGTTCGAGTTCAACAAGGAAAACAGGCATAGAATGATCGAATGAATTGGATTGGATTAGTCAATGATGTAAATGCCAATCCCTTAACTTCATTGTCGATCCCTTCCCCAAGACCCTCTTACCGATCCCTCTTCTAGTCCACTTCTTGTCGATCCCTCAATCGAACACCTCCATACCAAACCCTATGCCAAAGTAGGGAATGTTGATCCCTACATCACTACCCAATACCGATCCATTCTCCAAGAACTCCTTATCGATCCCTTTACTAGAACAAAACCACCGATCCCTCTATCAAAAGCTCTCTGCACCGGTCCCTACTGTATATTGATCCATCTCTTACCTTTCTTCTCCGAACCCAGCCTTCAACCTTCCTTCTTTCCACCATCTTCCTAACTAAAAACAGCCGAACAACCAAACCCATCTCCTCCCTCTCTTTCTCTCTCTCTCTCTCTCGCGTCCTAAAACAATCCAACAATCGCTCGAATAGCATTCGCCAAGACTACCTCAAACACACAGTGGCAACTTGAAGCTGGTAACCTAATCGAGTAATTCAAGGAAATATTACAAGTCAACACCTATGTGAAAATGTGGAATATCGAATTGTATCAGAGACGAGCGTTCGAGGACTGTTGAATTGAAGACAAAGGAAGAGCAAATTTGGAGGATTGGTTGAAGTCGTGTTTGGATTTAAGGTCTAAGGACAAGGAGCTTTCGTTCGTCAAGGAAGTTTTGTAACAGCTTGGGTTAGGTAAGAAGGTTTTATGCAAAGACAAATAAAATGGAGAAGTAGGAAAGGAAGAAGGGAAGGAGAGGGCTCGTATTTATTGGAATGGAGGGGGTTCGGCCATAGGAGGGTTGAGCGAGTCATAGGCAGAGATGGATCGACATGGTGAGTGTCGATCCCAATTTGCGTAGCCCCAACAATGGATTGGCATGATGAGTGCCGATCCACACATACAAAAAATAAAAATAAAAAATAATAGTGATAATAGTAATAAATGAAAAATGAATGATGATAGTGATCATGAAGGTTTGGCTATAAACGCGAACATACAAAATATTATGAAGATTGGCAACGACCCATGAGCATTCAAACGCGTCCAGGAGCCAACGACAGAAATGTGTATATGAATATACACATGAGTGATTTAAAATTTTAACCTTCTTGGAATCAACAAGAATTGCAATCAAACCTGAAAATTTCAAGTTTGAGGCTGGATCAGATAAAAAAGGCTTACAAGTCTATATACCGACGAAATACGACATCAGACTTATATTATTGAAAGTTAACCAAGCATCTTAACGATCAATGGGGAATTCAATGCCTTGGAAAACGATTCTACAAAAGAATAGCAATCAATCAAGAAGCTAGATGGACTTCTTTTCAACAATTAAGATTTGTTTCGAATCAAAGCACGTTATGTTACTCACAAGACGTACTTTGGGGGCAAGTGTTATCCGGTATCCTGACCCGGCTATATTGGACTGGTTGCTCAAGATAGATTCGGCTGTTGTTAAGAAGGATGACCAATGAGAAATGGCTATATGAACTGGAAGTAGAGTTTGGATGGTTATATGAAGCCAGGATTGAACGGAGTTGGTGGATAGACGATGCAGGATGCTAAAAATATGGAAATTAGCTTGGGCAAGCCATGGATCGGCATAGCTTAATAGAATCAGATGGATCAGTATAGATAAATGTATATGGATCGACAAGGCATGATTGGTCATGTGATGGATCGGCATGGCACGATGGAAGTATATGGAACGGCATGGCATAACATTGGGGGAAAAGGATGGATCGGCTTATCTGGGTAAAACAAGGAGGGATCAGCATGTATTATAAAACATGAGCACTTTAACAATCAATATCTGGGGATCCCATGGTTTAAAGCTAATGGAATTTAGGGAGCAGAGTATAGGACCAAAGGGGTCATGCCCTAAGGATCGCATGTTAGAATGGCAGCGGATGAGGGATCTACATGATCTATTAAGAAGGGTTCGGCACAGAGCGATTTGCAAGTGGGTTTGAATCAAAGATCAATCAAAAGCATGAGTTCTACCAGCTTAATCAGCATGATATTTGAAGTACCAACATGTCTAAACATGAAGAAGCCACCATAAGGATCGCAGCTCCAGAATCGACCAATGGATGGATCGACACCGATCCATCCCCATTGAGATTTGGGCCTAGCAACCCTATAGTGGGGCCATATGAATAAGAAGGTCCTGTAGCTGAAGTTTCAGAGAGATTGGTGGTCGCCTTCACCTATAAATACTAGCCTAGGCAGTTAATTGGAGGATCTTTACGCTGTTGGTTACATAGTTCTTTATTGTAATCAACTTTCTTCCTTACTTCTTGTTGTTTGCTATTGTAATCAAGTTAATAGTGAATCAATAAAGAGTATATTCAAAGTGGACATAGGCATACGATGCCGAACCACTATAAATCCTGGTATTCTGGTTTATTGTTTTGATTTGCTTATTAGTTTACTCTATTCCACAGTTTTAATTTACTTTTCTTCATTTACTTCTCTACACAAACCTATTCTTGTGTGTTTGTGACCAATTTGGTTGCAAAAAGAAGAAGCCTGGAGGATTGCTACAGCTATTAGACATTCCACAGTGAAAGTGGGAGAGCATTTCTATGGACTTCATAGATGATTACCCAGATCCAGGAGAGAGAATGAGAGCATTTGGGTCATAGTGGACAGATTGACCAAGTACGCTCATTTCATACCTATAAGGAGCACTGGGATAGCAGCTTCATTAGCAGCTTTTATATGTTAGGGAGGTATTAGACTTCATCAAGTACCTACCAGTGTAGTTTATGATAGAGAACCACTCTTCACTAGCGAGTTTTGGAGGGGTCTGCAGGAGGATTTGGGGGCTGAGTTGAGCTTGAGTTTAACATACCATCCACGGACTAACGATCATACAGAGAGAATAAATCGGATTTTGGAGGATTTGCTTAGGATGTGTATCATTGATTTTTGAGGCTCTTAGGATGATCATTTGCAACTAGTGGAGTTTGCCTATAATAATAGGTATTAGACTAGTATTGGGATGGCACCATTCGAGGATTTGTATAGAAGACCTTATAGATCGCCGTCATGTTTGTAGGACACTAAGGATCGGATTGTCTTTAGGCCTAATATGGTTAGGGAGACTTCAGAGAATGTGTACTTGATTCGGAAAAGGATGAAGACAACTTAAGAACGACTAAAGTCATATGCATATTGGACGCGCTCTAAGTTGGAATTTGCAATTGGAGATTTGGTGTTTGTGAAGGTCTCACTCTTGAGACATGTGATGTGATTCGGAAGTTCATAGAAGCTAGCTTCGAGATTTGTTTGGCCATTTTCGATTGTGGCTAGGATTGGGAAATTGGCTTATGGAGTCAGACTTCCTGAGAAGTTGGCTGGTGTGCATCATGTTTTTCATGTTTTGCATTTGCAAAAGTGCTTTCATGATTCGGTTGTTGTAGTGGAGCCTAATAGTTTGGAGGAGGTTGAGGTGGAGCATGAGTCAATTGTTCGTCACGTACCTAATCGCATTCTAGAGCATGGCACTAAGCAGCTCTGCAATAAGGAGATGAGATTTTTTAAGATTCAATAGGGAGACGATCCAATTGAGGGTACATGGGAGCCCGAGGAGAGGATTCAAACTTACCATTCATAGCTCTTTTCTGGTACATCTCATTTTGATCTTTCTTAGTTAGAACCCTTAGCTAGAACCTTGGGGCAAGGGTAGACTATATTAGGTAGAGATCATTGGATGATATGTATGTTTGTAAACATGTTAATGAGACATGTTATGGTTGATGGATGCTATTTGATGTACATGAGCATTTATGGATGCAAGTGGATGCATTGCATGCACTAGGATATTGAGTCCCATAGGCACACACATTCATATCTTATGCATATTGTTGCTAGTTTTGTTTGCTATCATGGATGATATTTGCATTTCTATGTTGCACTTGGATGTATGGCCGAGCATACATGTAGAATTATCTGCTTATTTTTGAACTTGCATACATTTGGATGCATGACAAAGACATACTTTGTGACGACTGCCCATGACCCCTGCACCGAATCTAGAGATAGTGCGCTGCAAAGTGTGCCAGGCGACCATGGACGATTGCCAGGGTAAATTAAAACAACAGAATCTATCGTATTACTCACAGCGCATGGACAAAATACAATAGAATATATATATATATATTGAAGCTTCACAGAATGGAATATCAATAAAGCTTCATAATAGTTGAATACAAACATCTGAATAGTCAATACATCAAGCCTCACTACATAACACTCAGAGAATATACAAGCAGCGGAACATCCAGTACATATAGTAAGAAATAATATGCAAGCCTCCAGCTCGTCTTCGTCATCAGCATCGTTGGAAGCAAGAATAGCACCTGTCACCTGCTACCTAGTCTGCCCGTCCCAAAATGGACGAACAGCCCAAGGCAATAAGAGTTAAAACATAAAGCCTTGAGTCAGACAATAGTCTTATTGAGCAGTAAATTAACTAAAAACATACCAAAAGAGCGTAAAGGAAAAGGAATAGGAATACAACCCTCCCACTCCACCTCTTTCTACAGTGATAGCCCCCAGACACACTAAGTAGAAGCAAACATAACAGAGCATACAATTTAAAGTAAAGCAATTATCACTCGAGTCAAGGGCGATGTTTTCCAAGTACAAACCCCCAAGGCCTAAACCAAGATCAGATAAGCACCCAGAAAATACCGCTCTTGAGACCGAATGACGATACAACCAAACATCCATGACTCTGGCTATCACTGTTATCGTTGCCTTGATATCATCGTAAATTGAATGACCGGCACATTCTTTCAGCCGTCCGTCAAGGGCTAATGGAAACCCCAGTTCTAGACATAACTCTACACGTCATCGTGACCCGTGCCTAGGACTATCGAATCTGCCTAGAGTACTTGACTATCAATCATTAGCCTTCAGGGACTATCGAATCTGCCCAACGTACTCTTTCTTTGAGCATTCTAGAACCGTCAACAACGATGAGATCTCAGCCTTCTAGTCATCCTCCTCGACGACTATTCCCATACTAGCTCAAGCGCCTCTCGAGCAAACCATTATCCTCTAACTCGAACCATTTCACCGAGTTATCAACATGCTTGGAATGATCCCGTCTGGATTAGACCAAGACTATCTCATCTCATGCTTCGCCTCATCATCATCATAGCAAAGCTTCATCTCAACATCATCATCAAATCTATCCATATGAGCTTCATCATCTGCTACATATGCCACGAGCAGCTTTTCCAATTCAAGAGCCTTTCCCTTAGCTTTTGAATCATCTTCGACCAACTTGTCTAAATCAAATCATCAATCATCTAGTTCATAGCAATCAATCAAGTCAAACATTAATCCAAGCATTCAAATATAAGCTAAATGGACAATTATAACAATAATGGCAATTTCGTAATTAAAGAGTCAAAAGTCTAACAAGCATGAAACATGATCAATATCTCTATAATCTTGATGAATGAACTTGCATAGGTTAACATGTAGTAAAATGGTTGTCAAATCATCATAAACAATGGATCTATGTGGATCTATACTCAAGTTTACAAAGATGCATGAAAATCACTACTTTAACACCAAATCAAGCCAACAATCTGATATACTCCTTTGGATCCGTGTGAGAGATAATCACCACTCACCAAATCACCTAAACAACCCCAAAGCAACATACTTCAGATCTGGACAGCGAAGGATCTAACTTGATCTATCACAAATCCGCTTCAAACGATGAAATCTCACTTCAATGGATGTAGATCTTCAATATAAGCTCTTAAATCTTCAACTTGATCTTCGATTTGGATGGAAGGAATCACTAGATTAGAGTGGAGAAAAGAAGTGAAGAAGTGTAGAAGTCGAGCTCTCAAAATGGCAGCACTTCATCGCTTCGAAATCCGGATCCCAAAAAGTGAGAAAAAACCTCCTATTTATAGGCTGATTTCCCCTTAGGTCGCTCGGAGTTAGGTCGTCCACGACTTACGACCTAAAACCCATGACCTAAAAAGCCCACGACTTAACAACCTAACACCTACGCGCGACTTATCACTACACGACCTAACACATCCCTACGACTTACGACTTAACGCAAGCGCGCCTATACGACCTAACGACTTAGCACTTAGCAGATCAGCGCCTTCATACGACTTACGACTTAATGAATATGCGACCTAACACAGACCACTTCCTTGCGACCTAAAAATGTCTCAACCTAACTACTCACGCGATCCAACTACTCACGCGACCTAACTGGGTTACGACCTAACTATCATAGCACCCTATAGGTCGCTTACGACCTAACTACTACTCCTAGGTCGTTAACTCGCAAAGTTCCTATGCCGCTAACTCTTAGGTCGCGCTATCTCTTAGGTCGTCTATGACCTAAACCCTTACCTCGTCCAGTCTACTAGGTCGCCAACTTCTATAGGTCATCCCATTCCTTAGGTCGCCCACTACCTTAAGTCGCTCATTCAACCTATCTTATCCCACGACCTAAGCCACCCCATGACTTACTTCCTACACGACCTAAGCTCTTAAGTCGCTCTACTGCTACCCAGCTTCCATAGGTCGTCGCCGACCTACCCCTTAGGTCATTATCTCCCCTAAGTCGTTCAGTTCCTTAACTCGGTCACGACTTAGGACTTGAACAAAATTCTGCCCAAAATCTGAAGCGACTTAACAACGCTAAGAATTCCAGATTTTTACGAACTTTTCGATCCGTAAAATACGGGTTGTTACATTCTCTCCCCCTTAGGAATTTTCCCCCCGAAATTCCAAACAAACAAAGCAATCAAAGACTATTCTGCACGCCTACCATCCATAGCAATCAACAAACCATGCATCCAATTCTAGCTTAGCATGCAGAATTCTAAAACCAGAACAAGTTACAATATCGTGAGATGACACGACACCTTAGGGTCATACCTTGAAGAGTTCAGGATGAGCTGCCTTCATCCTCTCTTCCACCTCCCACGTAAAGTCGTTATCATCATTACTCCATTGTATCTTGAGCAACTTAACTACCTTCCTCCTAAGCTGTTTCGTGTCGGTTTCCACAACACGAAGCGGCTTACGAGGTCTCTTATCGACTGGATCAACTTCAAAATCTTCACAGCTATCAGCAGAAACCACTGTATTCGAGTCGTACACATACTTCCGTAGATAGGATACATGAAAAACATTGTGCACACTTGACATCTTCTCTGGTAACTCCAATCTGTAGGCGAGCTTTCCAATTCGCTCGATGATCGGGAATGGTCCAACAAATCTCGGAGTCAATTTTCCTTTCTTCCCGAATCGAATAACATTCTTCAAAGGAGAAATCTTTACAAAAACCATATTACCAACGTCGAATTCCAAATCCTTACGACTCTTATCGGCATAACTTTTCTGACGGTCTTGGGCTGCCTTCATTCGTTGCCCAATGATCTCTATACAATCTGAAGTCTGTCGAATCATCTCTGGCCCAAGCATCTACTTTTCTCCTGTCTCTAACCAACATGTCGGAGAGTAACACGGTCTCCCATACAATGCCTCATACGGTGCCATACCAATGCTGGACTGGTAACAGTTGTTATACGAAAACTCCACCAAATGAAGATGATCTTCCCATGATCCTCTGAAATCCAAGACACAAGCTCTAAGAAGATCTTCCAAAACTCGGTTGACTCACTCGGTCTGACCATCTGTTTGAGGATGATAAGCTGTACTCAAACATAACTCGGTTCCCAAAACTTCCTGGAAGCTCTTCCAAAATCCACTAGTGAATAATGGATCTCGATCGCTCACTATACTCTTCGGAATACCATAGAATCGAACTATCCACTTAACATACAACTCAGCCAACTTTGATGCAGTCCTAGTCGATCAAACAGGAATGAATCTTGCACTCTTAGTCAGACGATCTACGATGACCCAAATCCCTTCATTTCCCGTTCTTGTTCTAGGTAGTCCATCAATAAAATCCATCGATACTTGCTCCCACTTCCATATAGGAACTTCTAATGGCTGAAGCAATCCACTTGGCTTCTTCTGTTCGGCTTTCACCAACTTGCAGTTCATGCACTTGGAAATAAAATTTCCAACATCCTTCTTCATACCTTCCTAGTAGTAGGTTCTCTTCATATCCCGATACATCTTATTTCCACCTGGATGAATTGTCAGCTTCGAGTGATGACTTTCCTTCATAACTTCACTCCTCAATTCATCTATATCGGGAACAATTAGTCGTCCTTGCTTCCGAAGCCAACCCTCTCGATCGACGTCGAAACCTTTATCCTTTTCTGGGTCCATTCCAAATTCCACATCACGGATAATCTTGACAATCTTATCATCTCGCTTTTGGCTCTCGCCAATCCTTTCCACAAGAGTCGGTCTTATTGATAAGTTTGCCAACATCTCAGGTTCCAATCCACATCTAGGCCTGAAGTCAAATTCAGCTAAATACTCAAGATTCTTCCATTATGAAAACATGGCTCCCAATCCTGCATGTCTTCGACTTAAAACATCTGCCACTGCGTTACCTTTTCCCGGAGTATAAGCTATACCAAAATCATATGATGCCAAGAACTCTAGCCAACGTTGCTGCCGAAGATTCAAATCCTTTTGGGAGAAAAGATACTTCAACGACTTATGATCCGTAAACAACTCGAATCGAACTCCCAATAGATAATGTCTCCACATCTTCAGAGCAAAAACAATCGCCGCTAACTCCAAATCATGAGTCGGGTAATTCCTTTCATGCGGCTTCAGTTGTCTACTAGCATACGCAACAACTTTATCCTTCTGCATTAGCACTGCTCCAAGTCCAGTACCACATGCGTCGGTGTAAACCACCATCTCATCATTCCCACTTGGAATAGTCAAAACAGGAGCACTTGTCAGTCGCTCTTTCAGGATTCCGAAAGCTTGCTCACACTTATCTTCCCATCTGAACACTTGGTTCTTTTCGTCAATCCTGTCAATGGTGCAGCTACCTTGGAGAAGTCTTTGATAAACCGTCGATAATATCCTGCTAATCCAAGAAAACTTCTCACATCAGATGCATTCTTAGGTCTAACCCAATCCTGGATTGCTGCCACCTTAGTGGGATCAACCGCTATTCCATTTCCAGAGATAACATGGCCTAAGAACCTCACTTCACTCTTCCAGAAGTGAAACTTCGAAAACTTAGCCTTCAACTGATGTTTTCGTAAGATTTCCAAAACAATACGCAAGTGCGTCTTGTGCTCTTCTTCAATTCTGGAATAAATTAGAATATCATCCACGAAAACAAGCATGAACTTGTTCAACTGATCTCTGAACACTCTATTCATAAGATCCACAAAATATGCTGGCGCATTTGTCAATCCAAACGGCATTACCAGCCACTCAAAGAAACCGGATGGTGTCCTAAAAGCAGTTTTCGGCACACTATCCTTAGCCACTCTCAACTGGTGAAATCCTGTTGCCAAATCCATCTGAGAAAACACCTTCGCTTCGTGAAGCTGATCAAACAAGTCATCTATCCTCGGCAATGGATACTTGTTCTTCTTAGTCACTTTATTCAGCTCACGATAATCCACACACAATCTCAATGACCCATCTGCCTTGGTTGCAAACACAACTGGTGCACCCCATTCGGACACACTACGCCGAATGAATCCTTTCTGTAAAAGGTCATCAATCTGCACCTTCAACTCTTGCTGTTCCCTAGGCGCCATCCGCCTAAGAGGCATCACAACAGGTCTGGCTCCTTCAACTAGATCTATACGAAACTCGATCTCTTTATGCGGCGGTAATCCTTTGACCTCGTCAAAGACATCCTCGAATCCATTCGCGATTGGCAACGATGACAGTCCATCCCATGGAACAACCAGCGAATACATGAAGCTCTTGAAGACGCCTTCTTCATGCTTACATCGTATCACAATCTTTCGCCCCTCCACATTCTCGACTATCACCTCCAACCTTTCACAATCAACCCTTGCCGCATACTTCCTAAGCTAGTCCATACCTAAAATAATTCCGAACCCCGCAAAGTTCAGAACAAAGCAATCACAAACAAAAGAGCAATCATGACTCGATACAATCAGACCACGGCATAACATACACAAACAGGACGAACCCCCAACTGGATTAGTCACAACCAATGGCCTATCAACAATATCCGATTCTAAACCCAACCGGCTCACAAGTTCACTACAAACAAAAGAATGCGACGCCCCAGTATCTAACAGAACTCTAACTGGAACACCACATATGGAAAGAGTACCTTGAACCACCACACTCTTTCCCTTCTCTTCAGCGGTAGGAGCTTTCGAAAACGATGGAACAGCCCCCAAAGCATAAGCTTACACAATCTGCTTGTCCTTCCTCGGTTCCGGACAATTCTTCCTGATATGCCCCGGCTTGTCACAGTTGTGACACTTCATCGGTACCTTCGGATTCTTACAATCCTTAGAGAAATGGCCCTTCTGCTGACAATTGTAGCAAGTCACCTCGCCCTTCGGCTTCTTCTGGCCATCCTTACCCTTCTGCTACTGCTGCTTCCTCTTCTTGTTTCCACCCTGCTGTGGTTTAGACTCTCCCCTGGTCACAGCAACAACAGATCCTTCCTTAGGAAACAGACTCTCATGCCTGAGAGCTTTCTCCACAAGCTTATCAAATGAATCATCCAGATGATCCACCAACTGCCTCCCAAGATAACTGTCCAAGCCTGTCACAAACTTCTCATTCTTATGATATGCAGATTCAATATACGATCGGGCATACTTGGACAAAGCTTCAAACTCAGAAACATACTCAAGAACTGGTCTTCCACCTTGCTTGAGCTCCACAATCTTCTTGAACAGAACAGACTTCTGAGCTGTAGAAATGAACTTAGTTTCAAATCTTGCTTGGAATTGCTCCGAAGTAATCTCTTCCTCCGGGGTATTGATGGTAATAGAGTTCCACCAATCAGAGGCTCTCCCTTGAAGCTGTCTTGATGCTAACTTCCTCTTAGTCGCATCCTCAATTCCCAAGTCACCAAAGATCCTTCTACAAGTATCTATCCACCTCTGAACTTCAATGGTTGATTTTGTTCCCAAGAAAACCTTTCCTCCAAGAGCAGTGTAGTCCTTACAAAACTTAGGAAAATCCACCGGTTTTGGAGTTTGAACTTGAACTCCAACATCCACTGATGGCCCTGGAGCTAGCATCCTTCTCATGATCGAAGTCATCATAGCTTCGAACATAGCAGCATAATCAGCAGCCCCCTCAGTAGCACGGCCTTCCCTAGCAGCTGGTCTCCCTCTTCGACTCATTCTCAATATCTATAAAAAGGAATGATTAGTACGTCTAGAGAAACAACTGCATAAAGGACTCAAACTCTACTAAGCTACTATATTATATATAGTAGTCATCCATCAAAATACAATTACGTCTCTCATACGTAGTTACGTCAGCGAGCGTTGGGTAAAATTGATTAACCAAAGCTCTGATACCAAATGTGACGACCGCCCATGACCCCTACACCGAATCTAGAGATAGTGCGTTGTAAAGTGTGCCAGGCGACCATGGACGATTGCCTGGGTAAATTAAAACAACAGAATCTATCGTATTACTCACAGCGCATGGACAAAATACAATAGAATATATATATATATAGTGAAGCTTCACAGAATGGAATATCAATAAAGCTTCATAATAGTTGAATACAAACATCTGAATAGTCAATACATCAAGCCTCACTACATAACACTCAGAGAATATACAAGCAGCGGAACATCCAGTACATATAGTAAGAAATAATATGCAAGCCTCCAGCTCGTCTTCGTCATCAGCATCGTTGGAAGCAAGAACAGCACCTGTCACCTGCTACCTAGTCTGCCCGTCCCAAAATGGACGAACAGCCCAAGGCAATAAGAGTTAAAACATAAAGCCTTGAGTCAGACAACAGTCTTAGTGAGCAGTAAATTAACTAACAACATACCAAAAGAGCGTAAAGGAAAAGGAATAGGAATACAACCCTCCCACTCCACCTCTTTCTACAGTGATAGCCCCCAGACACACTAAGCAGAAGCAAACATAACAGAGCATACAATTTAAAGTAAAGCAATTATCACTCGAGTCAAGGGCGATGTTTTCCAAGTACAAACCCCCAAGGCCTAAACCAAGATCAGATAAGCACATAGAAAATACCGCTCTTGAGACCGAATGACGATACAACCAAACATCCATAACTCTGGCTATCACTGTTATCGTTGCCTTGATATCATCGTAAATTGAATGACCGGCACATTCTTTCAGCCGTCCATCAAGGGCTAATGGAAACCCCGGTTCTAGACATAACTCTGCACGTCATCGTGACCCGTGCCTAGGACTATCGAATCTGCCCAGAGTACTTGACTATCAATCATTAGCCTTCAAGGACTATCGAATCTGCCCAACGTACTCTTGCTTTGAGCATGCTAGAACCTTCAACAACGATGAGATCTCAGCCTTCTAGTCATCCTCCTCGATGACTATTCCCATACTAGCTCAAGCGCCTCTCGAGCAAACCATTATCCTCTAACTCGAACCATTTCACCGAGTTATCAACATGCTTGGAATGATCCCGTCTGGATTAGACCAAGACTATCTCATCTCATGCTTCGCCTCATCATCATCGTCATAGCAAAGCTTCATCTCAACATCATCATCAAATCTATCCATTTGAGCTTCATCATCTGCTACATATGCCACGAGCAGCTTTTCCAATTCAAGAGCCTTTCCCTTAGCTTTTGAATCATCTTCGACCAACTTGTCTAAATTAAATCATCAATCATCTAGTTCATAGCAATCAATCAAGTCAAACATTAATCCAAGTAATCAAGCATTCAAATATAAGCTAAATGGACAATTATAACAATAATGGCAATTTCGTAATTAAAGAGTCAAAAGTCTAACAAGCATGAAACATGATCAATATCTCTATAATCTTGATGAATGAAGTTGCATAGGTTAACATGTAGTAAAATGGTTGTCAAATCATCATAAACAATGGATCTATGTGGATCTATACTCAAGTTTACAAAGATGCATGAAAATCACTACTTTAACACCAAATCAAGCCAACAATCCGATATACTCCTTTGGATCCATGTGAGAGATAATCACCACTCACCAAATCACCTAAACAACCCCAAAGCAACACACTTCAGATCTGGACAGCGAAGGATCTAACTTGATCTATCACAAATCCGCTTCAAACGATGAAATCTCACTTCAATGGATGTAGATCTTCAATCTAAGCTCTTAAATCTTCAACTTGATCTTCGATTTGGATGGAAGGAATCACTAGATTAGAGTGGAGAAAAGAAGTGAAGAAGTCGAGCTCTCAAAATGGCAACACTTCGTCGCTTCGAAATCCGGATCCCAAAAAGTGAGAAAAACCCTCCTATTTATAGGCTGATTTCCCCTTAGGTCGCTCGGAGTTAGGTCGTCCACGACTTACGACCTAAAACCCACGACCTAAAAAGCCCACGACTTAACAACCTAACACCTGCGCGCGACTTATCACTACACGACCTAACACATCCCTACGACTTACGACTTAACGCAAGCGCGCCTATACGACCTAACGACTTAGCACTTAGCAGATCAGCGCCTTCATACGACTTACGACCTAACGAATATGCGACCTAACACAGACCGCTTCCTTGCGACCTAAAAATGTCTCAACCTAACTACTCACGCGATCCAACTACTCACGCGACCTAATTGGGTTACGACCTAACTATCATAGCACCCCATAGGTCGCTTACGACCTAACTACTACTCCTAGGTCGTTTACTCGCAAAGTTCCTATGCCGCTAACTCTTATGTCACGCTATCTCTTAGGTCGTCTATGACCTAAACCCTTACCTCGCCCAGTCTACTAGGTCGCCAACTTCTATAGGTCATCCCATTACTTAGGTCGCCCACTACCTTAAGTTGCTCATTCGACCTATCCTATCCCACGACCTAAGCCACCCCACGACTTACTTCCTACACGACCTAAGCTCTTAAGTCGCTCCACTGCTACCCAGCTTCCATAGGTCGTCGCCGACCTACCCCTTAGGTCATTATCTCCTCTAAGTCGGTCAGTTCCTTAACTCGGTCACGACTTAGGACTTGAACAAAATTCTGCCCAAAATCTGAAGCGACTTAACAACGCTAAGAATTCTAGATTTTTACGAACTTTTCGATCCGTAAAATACGGGTCGTTACATACTTGCACAAAAAGGAGGTCGACTGAATCAGTAGTTCGACTACTCTTTTGCATTAGTTTAGGTTCATATGTATTCCATGTTGCATAACTACATAATTGCATTAGAAATTATTAAGGACAGTTGTTGATATAGATGATGGATGAGTAGATGGATATAGATTTGGTAGCTGGTTGCTTTTGCATTCTTCTATCCATAGAGATTTCGGGGATGAAATCTTTTGAGGGGGGAGGATGTAATAGCCTAGAATTTTCCAGAAATAAATAAGAAAATATAACTAAGTTAAGAATTAACCTAAATGGAGAATTTTCACAAACGTTTGAATTTGACTACGGGGCTTGCACCATTGTGTTTATAGTAATTTTATGGACAATTTTCATATATAACTTATTGAATTCTGAGCTAAAAAAAGTTATAAATATTTGAATAAATGTGAAAATTAAATAGAAAAAGAAATAAAAGTATAAAATAATAATAAACAATTGACAATGAGGCATTCGACCCGACCTCGGGTGAAACAAAGGGTCGCGATTTTTCAATCGCATTGTTCGTTTGTCCCAGATTCTTTCATGCATGGCAAGGCTTTGGTGGGCAGTAGAAGTATGTTAGGATTCCAATCTGATGATATTGGTTGAGGGCGTTATTCTATAAATTCATAGCTAGGTGTTAGCTTAAACCTACTCCTCTTCTTTCTAGCGAAGTCTGTCAAAATGAAACACTAAACCCTAATTTTCTAAATCAATTTCTAAACTCCAATTCTCTTCCAAATCTTAACCTCAAAATAAAAATAAGAGATATCTTACAATTAGAGAAGGGATCTAAGCGGTGATTGAAGAAAAAGTTGTGCAGTGTTTGGGGCAAACCTAGAGTTTAGGATGAAGGTGAGTGGGCACAGATTTTAACAAGATTATTAAATTAATTGATTCTAATCTCTTCCCTATTCTTATTAGACTGTAAATTCTAAATTTAATCTACTGAAATTGTAAATCCAGAATCTGAAACAATGAATCTTTTCTCCAATTGCAATTGACATATGCAAATTGTAGAATCCTGAAACATGGTTTTATACTGTTAAATTAAGGATTTAAATAATGTAAAAGTTGCATAATGATTAGACTTCATAACGATTAGATCTAATATCATAGAAACGTAATAATTAGTCTGCGTAATGATTAGATATAATATGTAGAAACGTAATGATTAGATTTAATTTTTGTTGAAACGTAATGATTAGTCGCGTATGATTAGCTATAATATCTTCGGGCAACTAAATCTGAATTATAAAATAAGTAAAATGAAGATGTTAACTTGTAGGCAATCGATCTAAGACTGACATAGGTCGACTGTTATATGCCACTTTTGGACTTATGAGCCTGTTTAGTGGCCTTGTGCCTTTAGATTTGTGGACCTTATTGTTCTTTAGACTGTTTGACTGGTGGACATTTTTCTTTTATTTTGAGGTGTGAATTTAATTCCCTTTTTTCGTATCATGAAGTTGGGTACGATGTGTCGTTTAGATGGCTAAAGGTGACCTTTTAGGACTAGGATTATCGGTCTTTTGTCTGTTGTGATCGAATTTTTGGTCTTTTGTTGTTGTGCTCATATTGGCTTATGGCGCTTAAAGCTAGGTTATATCCAGTACATACATGAGTTAGGCGTAATAACTCATGGGGTTGCGTAAGAGGTATTTTACTACTGGGATCAAGGGGTTGGGCATGGTTTCATTCAATGAGTACCTATGCGAGTTTACATGTGTGTTCTTCCTCTCTAGTCCAAGTATGAGTTAAATTAGAATAATAGGTTAGTCCCCAAGTATTAGGCGGTCTATTGTAATCCCCTATTTTGTTAGACTGTTGACTTATGACCTTAGGCATGTGACCTTTGGTGTACAGACACTATATACACTCTATATCACTTAGAGTAGACTTGGAGTCAGTTATATTTAATTTCCTTGTTAGCCTTGTTCTCATTAAGTATATTTTATGTCTGACCCATTCCATTTTTTCCCTCCACCATAGGTAGATAGAGTAGTCGTTGACAGGTCTGCTGCCATCGGATTATCGTGCCTAGAGTCTAGCTCTATTTATATTTATCATGTATTTACTTTCAGTACATTTTCTTTTTCATCACTTTTCTCATGAGGAATTATTTTTATGATACTCTGATATTTGGTATGTACTGATGATTTCTGAGACTACGATACTATGATATTTTGAATTGGATATTTTTGATACTTATGAGATTTTTTTCCAGTTATTTATGAGATTATCATTGTATCTAATATCATGTTTTCGCTGTGTTGACGTTTGGATTAGATAGATTATTTCTTTGTTGCTATCATATCTTTGTGATATTACTTTTTACCTTAAACCAATGATCCGTGTCTTTTGATGTGTGTTTTTGGCATGTCATGTGATGCGGGTTGTTACACTTATCGGGAAGCGTGGAGATATGGGGCCGACCTGAAACTTGAGAGATAAAAAAAGATAGGTTAGTGACGTCGATCGGTGACACGTCAACCCTTTGAAATACAACAGACATCGACGAGATGCTTTCTTTTATTTGGGGTTCTGTGTGGGCCGGGCTGCCACCGAAATTTCCCTTCAAGATGAGAGAAAGGATAGTAGGCTTATGCATCTAGGGATTCTCTAGATCATACACTGGATAGAGGATGAATCTAGAGCAGCTTTGGACACAGGTGTTTGGCTGGCAGTGGCATCATATGACGTCGATCCTGAGCGTTCACCCAAGTCTTTCGGTTAATAGCGACTCGCTCCGGATGAAGAATAAGCTCACCCTTTCTCAGCACACTAGACTCGTCGTCTATCAATACCTCCTTCTCCTGCTAAGGAAGGTCCACCTCACCGCCTTTCAAGAATGCTTTCTCCTTTAAGATAATCTGTTCCCAAGCCAGGACCAGAGACCTGGGATAATCATCACTAAACCATTCCAGGTTGTGGAACTTTAGAACATTGGTGCTTTATTTGATGATCCCTGAATTAAACCTCTTCATCATCCACTGCTCTGCGGCCTCTACCTCCCTCTTGACAAGCACGTCTTACTATTAATTTCTTGTAATCTTAGTCAGAGTACCCGTAGGAACTTTTGCCTTCAAGTCGGAATATAAGGAATAAATCATTAAGTGGACATAGGCCTTGATTTTGCAAACCACTATAAACTATTGTGTACTCTTTCTTATTCATTTTTTAATTTTTATTTCTTCAATTTTATTTCTCTACATATACTCCTAGGTGTTTATGCCATTTTTAATTCAAACAACTAGGTTGGGCAACCTTAAGGGAAATGGAAGTATAACAAAGTGCTAAGTAGGAAGTACCATAGAAAAATGAAGTACAATCCACAATTGATTTATTCCTCTTGATATCTGGGCGTAGAAGTGATGAGGCACACCACTGAAAGAGTTAGGATGATATGTTGTGCATTAGAGGTATTATGGAGCTATAGTTAGCAAGATCATACTTATGCTCAAGTTGTTTAGCATGGTGCAAGATGACACCATTTGAGTTAGTAGCAAAAAAGGGTTAAAGGTACCGATGCACACATAATGGAATTGTGAATTTTTGGCCAATGGTGAAAGTTGGTTCGGTAGTCAGGATCTAATTGGTAGAAGGACAAGTATTGCACCAAATAGGCAAAAGGCAAGTACTGACATGAGATACGTTGGGTAGTCCGTTGAGCCGAGTCCACGGTAGAAAACAGGTAAGTAGAAAATCCCCAAAGAGAGATATGATATGGTTTAATTATTTGGAAGCCATTGTTAGGTACTTGTGGAAGTGTCTATATGGTGTAGCTGCCATTGTCAAGCCGTTATTAGTTGAGGTAGAGACCATTGGATGGTAGGAATGGTTACGTATTTCAATAAGACATGTAATGGATGATGGATGCTAATGGATGTATTTAGGTATATTGTTTGGATTGTATTTGTTTACAAATCTAGGATAGTACATCCTCTAGATAGTACATACACTCACATTATCTCTTATTTATAGTTTAGTTGTTATATAGGATACGTATGGACGTTTGGCTATTGTTATGCTAGTAGATGTTATGCACATGGATGTTGCACATGGATGTAATGGTTCCACATACATGTAGAATTGCAAGTTTACTTAGGATGTTGCAAACATTTGGATGCATGGTATGAGCATTTGCATGATAGGAGGTCGACTGAATCAGTAGACCGCCTACTTTTTTTGCATAGTATAGGTTGATGTGCATTCCATGTTGCATGTATACATAATTGCATTAGAAAATACTAAGGACAATGATTGTTCGTGGATGATGGATGAGTAGATGGTTGTAGCTATTGGTTATTGTGTGTATGTGAGTTAGATTTTTCCATCCTTGGAGATTTTGGGGACGAAATCCTTTTAAAGGTGGAGAATGTAACACCCTAGAAATTTAGGAAAATTATAACAAGAATTTAATAGAGATTTAAATGGAAATTTAATAAGAAAATTTAATTAAAAGTAAAATAAGGACTTAAAAGTAAAATTTTCATAAACGTCCAAAATTGGCAATGAAACTTGCACCATTGCGTCCGTAGTGATGATTTTCATATATAACTTATCGTAATCCGAGTTAGTATGAGAGAGTTATAAGCATTGGAAGAATCAATCATAAATAAAAATAAATACATTAAAAGTTAATAAGGCCAGGTCGACGGATTAGTGGGCTAGGTCAACCGATAGTGGTCGACCCAACCCTAGTGTGGGTTAACCCGTCCCTTGGTTTAGTCGGTGATTTGTTGCCAGTGTCGATTGGAATGAATGGGGGAGATTTGTTACGTGCAAGCGAAGGAAATGATAACCAGCTGAGTTGATTTGATGTCCCATATTAGCTAATTACCTCTATAAATTAACACTAAACCTAAACCTTAATATCAAGTTTGAGATGACAATAACTAGATGTTGTCAAAATCTAACTAAAACCCTAGTCTCTTTTCCAATCCTCGAATCAAAAATAAATTCTAACTCAAACCTAAAATCAAATCAAATCAAAGAGCAAGATTTAGAGGAGAGGCAAGTAAATAGGAGATCTAGAGGAGCGCTATTGATTGGAGGCCACATTTGCAGATTTAGAGCTAAGGCTATAAGGTGAGTGGGCACAGATCTAATGATTTGATTATCTGAATTAAGTTTAAACCTATTTTAATTGACTAGATTGTTAAAAACCCTAATTACCCGTTGAATTGATAAATTGTCAACCCTATAATTTACACCATTAATCTAGTATCTGTCATATGTTACTGTAAACTGTAAACACTAGAACTGCCCAAAATTGGATCATTTATTTAACCGAAAATTAGGGTTAAAACCACAAATTGTTTAATTTGAAAATTAAGGTTAGAATTAGGAATTAATGGACCGAAATTCAAAAAATAATTAACAATCAAATCGCATGAAAAAAATCAAGCAACGAACTAAAAATAAAGGGGTACGGTTGACCCTGGAGTAGCCCAATTGACTTGTAGAGGTCGACCTGAGGAAGGTCTAGGTCGACCATACATAGTAAAAATTGGTGATTTGAACCTCGGCCTTAGGCCCAATAAAATGAAAGAAACTTTGATAGTTAATGAACTAGAAAATGAACTGTTTTGGGCCATGTTGTATGTGTGAGGGAATAGGAAAGTTAGTTCCGTATCAGAGTAATTTGGGTGGATTTAGTTCGCGATGATGTTAGGACAGGGACGATCCAAAAGTTCTATAAACGGAAAAATGAATCGTTATGCAAATATCGAGGCGAGACGTGGATAGCTATGAAGAGATATGAGCGATTTATTTCGCGTTAAACCTAAAAGTGTTACGATCGGGTAGGCGCAACACTGATGGGAACACTATCTAAGGAGCCTGCCCTAACAGGAGATTCAGGTACTGCATGTGTCCTTGCGCAACGTGATACATGTGGACGTCGGTGTTAGACAATAAGTGGATACATGATATCGATTGTTAGATAGAGCCTGGTCCTAATGGGAGTTCACATATGGTAGGCACCAGCCGTGGACAATAAGTGGCTATATGAAGATGATTGTTAGTTAGGGCCTGATACTAACATGAGTTCACATACGGTGGTCACCGAAGCGGTACAATAAGAGGCATTTTTCCACTACGATCGGGAGATGGACACGAGTGCATACGATGAGTCACTTCGCAAGTTTGCATTACGTCATTCTCCCTCTCCAAGCATAGTGTGAGTCGAGATGGGAAAGGTGATCCTAATTTGGCTGATCGTTTGCATGACTTTTGATTTTTAGATTGACACAGTGTGTTAGACATGTATCCTTAGGTACATGACCTTAGGATTGCACGGACACTATGTATGCACTCTATATCACTTAGAGTAGATTTAGATTAAATTGCACTTAATCATCTTATTAACCTTGTTCTCATTCACCAGACTTATTTCTGACTTACTCCCATTCTTTTCATTTTCCCCTACCCCAGAATGACAGGTTAGCGGTGATTGGACATAGTACGGTGGAGAAAGGAGCTCAAAGATGGAGCTCTCATGTTACCTATTTTTTCTATTGTAGTCATCTAATGTATTAAATATCTGTAAAGTTTATATTGTATTTTTAGAATAATGTATATGTGAAACAAGTATTTTGGAAATTATTTTTTCTGAGATGTCTATTTTGTATACTTATATTTTAAGTAGAATGTCTTAGAACTCCACCCTTTTACTTATGCTTTGTAATGTTTTTAAAATCGTAACAACTCGTATTTCAGCATAGTTTGTGTCGGGTAGTGCTGTTTGTTACATATAGGTACTTTGAAAGGCTACCCTAGATCGGTTGAATGGATCTATATTCCTAAACTGGTTGAATGGGTCGAGTATTAGCTTCGAGCCAAAGATAGTACTATGAAAATCAAGATTTCCGTTAGTCTCTGGCAGTTTAAAGGTTGTACGAGTTATCAGATATCAAGAGTACATTGGGTGATACCGAGGATTATCGGATGAATGCTATGGTCGCCTTGATTGATGTTCCATAGTCTATCACTCTAGGGACATCATGGTAAATAAGTATTGGAGATAGGGATACTTGGACACCCATCATCGCACTTGGTTTGTAACATATCTTTACTATATTTGTAGGGTAGCATATTATCTTTGTTATGTGCTATCTCTTTATTTGTAAGGACATATCAGGTATGGTTCATATACCCTTGTTCCTTACTATATTGACTTGTATAGTATTTTAAGGTTCATTTACTGCTCACACCAGGCTGCTGTTCGAATCAAGATTTTATCCTTTGCTTCTTATTATCTCGGGTACTCTTAAATGATTAGACCTAATAGCAGGTCTAGGTGTGACGCATCAGCTGTGTAAAGGACGAGTTGGATGGAACTATCTCGTATTATATACGGATTTCTATGGTTATTCCACTATGTAACACCATGCCTTAGCAGTGCTTGCTTATTATTATGAGACTATTATTTGAGTTTATTTCTATTGTATAAACTCTGTTACTTGTTGTACAGCTTGGTGAATCTATACTTTGATATTTGGATCACTTAGTTATTACTATCTCTCATGTTTTATATATGTGATGTATATTATACTTTATTCCTTGCGCTGTTAGATATGGACAGGTTTTGTGATGGTATTTTTTCATTTTAAAATATTGATCGTTCTACAAGGGTTGGGCACATTAGCAACACACTATCTTATATATTGGGTGTTGATGGTGTAAGGCGGTCGTCACATTTGGTATGAGAGCTTAGGTTACACGATTAGCCTGAGTTGACACCGTGGTATAATAGAGATATGGAAAGAGTTATCACCTTAGACTGGATCAAGAATATATATATATATATATATATATATATATATATGTAGGATAATGTGTGCTTGTTATATATTTTGATTTTCAAAACTACATAGTAGTATCTATATATAGAATATAGGTCTTATGCACATATGAGTACCATTGGCACGGTGTTTCATTTTAAGAGACTGATCATTCTTGTTATAGATCAAGAATGAGCCGGTAAATAAGAAACACTATGAGGAACTCCTTCTCCAGAGTTGAGGAAGAAGCAGGCTCGGGGGCTGCTAACCCTGACTTGCATTCGATGTTCAATGCGATGATGGTGAACATGCTTCAAAATGCCTAAGCGACTGCTCCAATGTTGTTGTTTGTGGTGGTGCTCAAGAGCAGGAGCCGAGAGCTGACTTTGCCAAGTTATGCAAAAATTACTCCACCTTAGGAGGCAAACCATTCCTTGAAATGGAGTCAGCTATTGAAGTGCAGGATTGGTTGGACACCTGTGAGCGTACCTTTGATGATATGGAAATATATGATTCCATAAAGAGGAAGCTGGCCTCTAGACAACTTAAAGGGCGGTCTATGAACTGGTGGAATGTCATTACAATAGCTACACCTGAGGATTAGTTTACCCAGGATGGGTTCAAGGCCAGGTTTGGAGAGAAGTTCGTTCTGACTGGTCAGAAATCAATGCTCTTTACAATGTTTGCTGATTTAAAGCAGGAAGATATGTCTATCTCCAAATATATTGCTAACTTTGATGCTTTGTCAAAGTATGTGATGTCTTTCATCAATACTCCATTGAGAAAGAATGAAAAGTTCATTATGGGTTTGGATGACTACTTGGGGGAGAAGTTGGTTAGTCATAACGATAAGCCATTTAAAAGACTTATCGTGAAAGCTCTTTGCTAGGAGAGTTTATACCCCAAGTCCAAATCAGCTGTTGTTGCTAAGGAAGAGCCAAAACTGCAAAAAAGCGGTGGAGACAAGAAGAAGTGAAATGGAAAGAGGAAGCGGTCTTAGGGAAAGAATGCTCAGGCTAAATGAGATCCTATTTGTTATGGCTATGGAGACAAAGGTCACCTAGTCAGAAATTGAAATCTGATGGGAAGAAGAAGTGTTATAATTGTGGCAAACCTAGACATATACTAACGAATTGTCCGAGACCACCACAACAGAAATAGGTTGTGAAGGCATATGCTTTGGACGCTGTTCTAACTTCGTCGTGTGCTCCCTCAATGAAAGAGAAGGGGAAAGACGTTGTTATCCAAGGTACGCTTTCCCTTTTTGATGTTTCCATACATGTTTTATTTTAAACCGGGGCTTCACATTCCTTCAAATCTAGTGCCCTAGTAGATAGATTGGGATTGAAAGCCAAAAAAGTTGACCGACCGTTGATTGTGACAAACCCGGTTGGAGGCTCCACTAGCCCTTGTATGGTTTGTCATGGTTTGGTCTTATCGAGTCATAGATGCTTTTTTGTTTGTGATTACTTTGTCTTAAATCTCATAGGGTTTAGGATTAACTTGGGGATGGACTGGCTAAGGAAGTATGCGGCAGTAATGGATTGCGAGAAGCTGTTGGTGACAATTGGGGCTGTGGAGGGGCGGACGGTAGTGATTGACTGCCTACCGGAAGATGGGGTAATGGTTAACTTTCTATATTCGCTAAAGGTTCCATAGAAAGAGTTTTCATTTGTGTTTATCTTTAGAGGGTATTCGGACATGTTCGAGGAAGTGATCAGGTTACCATCGCATACAGAGATTGAATTTCGTATAAACTTGATGAAGGATGGCAAACCTATAGTTATGCCTTTTATGCATATGGCACCCAAAGAGAAAAAGGAGTTGGAGGTGCAAATAAATGACCTGTTAAAGAGGTGGTTCACTCATAGGAGTATATCTGAGTAGGGTGCTCCTGTACTATTCGTCACTAAGGCGGACGGCTCTCCAAGGTTGTGTGTAGATTATCGTGAACTGAATAAGGTGGCAGAGAAGAACAAGTATCCACTCCCATGTATTGATGACTTGTTCGATTAGCTCCATAGTGCGAATGGGTTCTCTTAATTAGATTTAGCAATGGTAGTTCACCCGTTGAGAGTAGCGAAGGAGAGTGTGTCGATCATCGCGTTTCATATGCCATATGGTTTCTATTAGTGGTTGGTTATGCCATTCTGGCTAACCAATGCTCTAGCATACTTTATTGATCTCATGAACTACGTCTTCGGGGATCAGCTAAACAAGTTTGTACTTGTGTTCGTGGATGATATTACAATATGTTTTAGGACAGAGGAGGAACACAAGATGCACTTGAGGATTGTGCTTGAAGTGTTGCGGGAGCATAAGTTGGAAGCAAAGTTCTCAAAATGTCACTTTTGGAGAAGAGAAGTGAGATTCTTAGATCACGTCCTCTCTGAGCAGGGTATCGCAGTAGATCCTACCAAGGTGACAGTAGTTCATGATTGGAGCCAACCTAAGAATGCTACTGATGTGAAGCGTTTCTTAGGACTGGCATGATATTATGGATGCTATCAAGGACTTCTCTAAGTTAGCCGCATCGTTGACCAATTTGATGAAAATAATAAGACTCTTATTTGGGATGCAAAGTGTGAGCATGTGTTTGTGAGTTTGAAGGAGAGGTTAACGAGTGCACTAGTATTGACCATTTCGAGCGGGAATGAGAAGCTGACAGTATACATACATGCTGTGGTTCTAGTTTGGTGTTGTATTAATGTAGAAGGGAAAAGTTATCGCCTACGCTAGTTGACAGCTAAAACTACACGAGAGGAAGTACCTAACTCATGATTCGGAGTTAGCGGCTGTAGTGTTTGATATGAAGATTTGGAGGCACTACCTATTAGGAGAAAGGTTCGAGCTGTTCACGGATCATAAATCCTTAAAGTACCTTTTCTCCCAAAAGGATCTCAACCTTTACCAACAGCAATGGTTGTAATTCTTGGCCTTCTATTATTTTAGCATTTCTTATACTTCTGGTAAAGGAAATGCGATCGTCGATGCATTGAGTAGAAGACATGCCATTTTAGGAGTGGTGTTTATGGAGTGGAAACAGTTGGAGTATATTGCTAGCTATGATTTTAGACCTCATTGCGAGCTAGAACCAGAGATGTTGACGAGTTTGATTATCAGGCCAACTCTGATTGAATGGATCGGAACTAGTCAAAGGCGAGATGATAGACTTGCAGGGATCATGGAGGTAATAGAAGGAGGTGTAGAGTCTAAAAATATAAAGCAATACAGACTTGATCGAGAAGGTTGGCTCCATATGGATGGGAGGCTATTTGTTCCCAATGTTGATGGATTACAATATGAGGTTCTACGAGGGTGCTACCATTCTAGGTTGACTAAACACCCTAGCGGTAATAAGATGTACCATGATATAAATCAGACATCTTATTGGGATAGGATGAAGAAGGATGTCGGGACGTTCATCTCGAAATGAATGAAATTCCAGTTAGTGATGTAGAGCCAAAGAAGTCAAGTGGGTTGTTGCAACCATTTGAAATTCTCAAATAGAAGTGGGAGCAAGTATCGATGGACTTATTGATGGACCGTTGAGGACTCAAGCATGGTACGATAACATCTGGGTCATAGTCGATCAATTGACCAAGAGCGCTCGATTTATACCCATCAAGTCAAGTAGGACAGCAGCCAAACTGGCCAAGTTATATGTGAAATGGGTCATACGATTTCATGGTGTGTCGAAGAGCATTATGAGCGACCGAGATCCATTGTTCACTAGTAAGTTTTGAAAGAATTACAAGAGGCTTTGGGTACCGAGCTGCATCGCGGTACAACTTATCACTCGCAAAGGGATGGGAAGACCGAGATGGTGATTCATATATTAGAGGATCTTCTGTGGGCTTGCATACTTGATTTCGAAGGCTTGTAGGATGATCATCTGCATTTGGTGGAGTTTGCATACAACAATAGTTATAGTCTAGTATCGGTATGGGACAGTATGAAGCATTATATAGCCGCCCGTGTAAAGCCCCTTCGTGTTGGTGGGAAGCAAACAAGAAACTAATATTTGAGCCAGATATGACCAGAGAAACCTCAGAGAATATATAAATCATTTGACAACAAATGAAAGCTGCTCAGGATAAGCATAAGAGCTACGCTGACAGGAGACGTAGAGACTGGGAATTCTCCATCAGTGATATGGTGTTTATGAAGATTTCTCCTTTGAAGAATTTTAGTTGATTCGGTAATAAGGTGAAGTTGGCACCGAGATTCATATGTCCTTATTTGGTAACAGAGAGGATTGGGAACCTTACATATGGGGTTGACTTAGCTCAAAAGATGGCGTTTGCATAAAGCCTTCCACGTTTCTCACTTGCAGAAGTTTGTGTATGACTCAGGCCTGACAATTACACCGGATCAACTAGATGATATTGAGATTGAACCAGAAGCTTTGAGACCTTGTAGGCTGGTTCGTATTGTTGGATGCAATACGAAACAGCTTAGGAGGAAGATGGTGGGGTTAATAAAGGTTAATGGCATGAAAGTGAAGGTGATTGCATGTGGGAAACTGAGGAGAGCATGACGGCTACTCATCCGGAGCTCTTTGTATGGTAAGGCCTACTGCTATCGCATTTGCTTTCACTTTTGATATAATATAGGAGAGTTTAGTATCCTGCATGCTAGGATAGGCTTACCTATAATATAGGTTGCACGGTTGCTTGCTGATATGTATGATGTTTGCATATGATTGTTAAGCGTGCGAAGTAAACATGTTTGATTTATTTGGGGATTTCGGGAACGAAATTCGTAAAGGAGGACAGTATAACGACCTATGTTTTACGTGTCGAAGGATCGTAAAATACTTATATTTTATTTATATGAGGTCATATGACTCTAAAATTTTGGAAAGAGACTCGTAGAGACATTTTCTACATCTACGATTTTTACCGAATTTCTATTTGACCATTTGGACCCTAAAAACCTAGTTTTGACTATAATTTTTGATAGGAGCCGAATTAGGATCTTAATCCACTTCCATATTGCTTCGGGATAATGATTTCTCATTACGTAGAGTGTTCATAATAAAAAAGAAGACTTATCATTTGAAAATTATAGCAGTTTTATGTTTTGACTACTGCTGACCAGTTTTAGTGGTTAATTAACTAAGTCTGTGCTTAAGCCCATTGATCCATCTCGAAAATTGTGCTAAGGGGAGGCTGTAGGAACTGATCTAAGTCATTTCCATCTTCCTCAAAATAGCTCTAAACCTCCATTAACCTAAGTTTCATCAAAAATCACATATTTTCCTTACTAATCTTTGCTAAGTCATAGATTAGTGGGGCGATTAACATAGGAAAGCTTTAAATGATCACTTTTTGCTGATTTGGGTTCATCTCATTTGTTGTCTACTTCAGATTTAAGGAGAAAAATTGGTATTTGTTGAATGATTCTTAACAGTCTACTATGCATGTTTATATAGTTAAAATAATATTTTTGATATGATTTTGACCCTAAAACATTTCCTAATTTTAATCACATTTTTATACATGTTTATGGACGAATTGTAAAGGTTTATAAATGGTTTTTCAACCTCATGTATACATATGCATATGTTAGTGTAAAAGTTAGATCTAGATTAAGATTTGTTTGATTATCACATTCTTATGTATTGCACGTATTAATGGATGTATATGCAAGGTTTTCTATGATTGTATGTTGTGCTTTAATGTTGTTTGCCAGTGTTTTTGGTAGGTGGAGAATAGTTGGTGAATTCGACAAAACGAAGGCAAAGTTAGTCGGAATTGGATGAAACTTGAAGGAGGGATTTTGGAGAATGGGGGGAGCCCGAGCTACAATTTGCAACAAAAATGGGGCTCAGTAAATAGGTTGGCATCGAGTTATTTTTTTTGGTGCTGAGTTATTTCTATTGGCCAAAATGGATCGACGACTTGATGGTTGGTTGGGAATGAGTAGAGGTGGTGGATAAGGGCAAGATATAGAAAAATGGCTACGTATTGGGCATGATGCCGAGTTATTTCCAGGACCTGGAAACCATTGCTTTAGTGTGATGCCGAGTTATTTTGAAAGATGGGTCGGGGTCTAAAGCATATGGGGGATGAAGCACTAGAAGTAGAGAAGGAGACTTAACCAAAATTAGCTAAGTATATAACTCGGTGCCGAGTTATTATAGCTTGAGCCCGATTTATTTATATTGATGGGATTGGAGTGAAATTTCTAGAAGTAGAGGCTTTGCAAGTCATGCTGAAGATGTTTGTTTGTTCACTTAGAGTTTGATGGCGACATGGTAGCACGATGATGGTTTTGGGACTTTGTAAACAACTCGATTGTGAAAGGAGTTAGGTTTCGATGATGACCGCTCAATGTTGAATGGAGTTGTGATTATCCATGAAAGGGCGGGTTTTAAGAAAGGTGACCATGGATAGAATGGTTGAATGGTTCTATCATGGAATGGAGGAATGTGGAATGGTTCCTCGAGGATAATAGAAATTGGATGGAGCAAGGAAAGACATCAAATACAAGTGCTAAGGGATCATTGATACTAAGAGTGTTTTCTGATGTGCTCAAAGTAGGCGTATTGTGAGGACGCTTCATAGGTACTTTGAAAGGCTAACCTGGATCGGTTGAATGGATCCATGTACCCTTGACCGATTGAATGTGTCTAGTATCAGCTTCGGGCCAAAGTGAGTATACTGAAAACTGGGATTTCCATTAATCTCTGGCAGTTGATAGGTTATATGAGTTATCATATATCCAGATCACATTTAGTGATAATGAGGATTGTCTGATGGATGCTATGGTTGTCTTGAATGTTCTTCCGCAGTCTATCACTCTATTTTCGTCATGGTAGATAGGTATTAGAGATTGGGATACCGGACACTCGTCATCAAACTTGGTTTGCAGTGTACCTTTACTATATTTGTAGAGTAGCGTATGTTCGTTATGTGCTAAATCTTTGGTTGCAGGGACATGTCAGCTTTGGTTGTATACCTATGCTCCTTACTATATCGATAGTATTTTGAAATTCATTTACCGCTCACACCAGGCTGTTGTCTAACTCGAGATTTTATGTTTTGCTTCTTATTATTTTGGTTATTCTTGAATGAGTGGACTAAAAGTAGGTCTAGGTGTGATGCAGTAGCTATATAGAGAAAAAGGTGGATGGAACTATATTGTATTATATATGGATTTCTATGCATATTCTGCTGTGCAACACTACGGAGCTTGGCAGTGCTTGCTTATTATTATGAGACGATTATTTGAGTTTATTTCCATTATATAAAGTCTAATATTCATTGTATAACTCTAAGAATTTGTACTCTAATATTTGACCACTTAATTATTATTGTCTCTCTTGCTTTATATATGTGATGTATATTACACTTTATGCCAGGCGTTGTAAGATATGCAATAGGTTCTGTGATGGTTTGTTTTACTTTAAAACCTTGATGATCATTCTACATCGGCGGGGCACGTCAGCGATGTGCTATCTTATGTATATTGGGTGCCGGTGGTGTAGGGTGATTACCATGCTACTACTAAATATCGATCCAACAACAATACCGACATATCCCGTCGACCGCCCGCAACCGAAATCCTGTTTAGACTAACCTAATGTGAGTCAAGAAAAATGACCATTCTAGTTACTTAATACCTCTTCCTAGAAACGAAGCAGACCCCATTTCCCTATTAGGTACCATCATTGTTTATTTAAGACTTCTTATTTAGGGAGAAGGTAGACCTTATGGTGATTTAATACCTTCCATCTCGAAGTATACCCATTGACATCCCTAAATGTATTGAGTCATTTAATACTTCAAATCTAAGGCGAAACCTTGGTATATTTTCCCACACCTACACGCAAATGCATTTCCCTTCTCCATAGGTCCTATGGTTGGAGATGTCCAAAATCAGTAGTAAGTATACACAATTGCTGGTAGCCTCTAGGTGAAGGGCAGACTTTTATTGTGTAACTCTACCGACCTCGCATCCCAACCCATTATAAACCAATCCAATTATCCTAGGGCTAAATATTGGGCTAGGCCCACTAGTTCACGGTTGTTCTAAACATATTATTCAGACTATATAATTTGCTACTATGAAAATTATATTGCCTTCTAGTATTTAGTTCCTACCTTATACGCTTATTACATATATTCTCTATTTCCCTCTTACGTTCCATAAATGTCAATTATCCGTAATAAATGGTCATTATTATTCAAATTGGACACTTATTAATGACATTTATTTATTTGTTCTAATTCATCCTTTTGTGCCTATTTCATTTCCTCATAAATACCATATTAAAATCCTTAATCAGTCCTATTAAACAAATTTGTGTCCATATTTAATTCCTGTAACTCCCTATTAACTGCACATTTATTGTCCTTTTGGAGTTACTATCTCTTTTCCATTTACATTTCCTAGTTTTATATTTTACTACGCTATTAATAACTAGTCGTCCTAATTATAACTAATACGAATATCATTGTATATTATGCTATATATATATATATATTTAATTAGTAGGCGCAGTTATATGTCTATGTGTGTATTCCTACTTCTAACTCATTAGTTCCTACACTTAGGAATTCCAAAACATACTTATATGCATATTCTATAAGGAAAATTTATTTTCACATTTTAATATGTTAGAGCTATCCTTTAAGGATTACGATTATAAATTTCCCTAAATTATCCAAAAATGAGACTAATTTCAAAACTTTCAGATTAGGGTGTAAATATCATTCCAATTCCTATTACCTAATTTATGGAATATAAAGGTGTGACTTTAAGTGAATACGTTCTTTTTAAGCCTACAACTCAATAGATCTTGCATAGGCATAATAATTAAAGCCGTACCGTTTAGCTGAGGTTCAACCGTAGTCGCCACCTTCCTAACCAGTCAATTGCTCCCCTATATGCGGTTGATCGCCAGTGGTCAACCAACCCATGGAGGTAGTTAATCGATGGGGTCCATGCGATTATTGTTATTTATTCCTTTTTAAATCCTATTTAATTATTTTTGTTTTGAAAACTTCAAACGCTAGTAACTTCTTCTTTTGAAGGCCGATCGCAAAATTTCAAATGTGAAAGTTGCTTAAAAAATTGCCACGAACATAATAGTGTAAGTTTCATAACCAAATTCTGACATTTGCTCAAATCCTATTTTTGAGCCTTAATAATTATTTATTAATTATCATTAATTTTATGAGGTGTTACATAGTTACTAGTATAGTCACAGACCCTATTATAGTACCAAATCATGTTGGAGGATCGATTCATTTATCTATGATTTATAAGGGTTTGAAATTGTATATTTTGGATGTCGAATTTGCTTTTTTGTACTAGGTTTTTCTGGGTTTGGTCTAATCTTAGGTGTAACGACCCATATTTTATATATCAAAGGATCCTAAAATATTAATATTATTTTTATAGTAGGTCATATGGTTCTATGACTTTGGAAAATGACTATTAAGGGCATTTTCCATTCTTAGAATTGTTATCGAACAGTTTTGACCTTGAAAACTTTGTAAGGCCTATAATTTTTTATAGAAGATGAATTGGGGTCTGAAAGCACTTTTATTAAATTGGGATGACGATTTTTCTTTACGTAGAGTGGTTATAATAGGAAAACAAACTTACCGTTTAAGAGATATGGATGTTTTTAGTTTTGATCGATTTTGGACAGCTTAGTGGGTATTTGGTGGATTAGTAACTAAGCCCGTAGACCCATTTCAGGATTAGAGCCAAGAAAAGGCTGATCGAACTTTTCACACTTCCAAAATTAGCTAGAGAGGTCACTATTAATCTTCTCCAAGCTGTAAACCATCCGAAACCTTACTTTAATTAGCCAAAACATGTCATTAAGAAGGGGATTAATGCGATTAGCATTTGATTTGAGAGAATTTCTGTTTGGAGGACTTTGAATTCCAAGCTACTACTGTTCATGTCGGAGTTTGGATCTTCTTTGGGTTACTTAGATTTAGGTGAGTGGTTTGAACTCCTCACTTACTAATTAACCATTATATGCTTTAAATGATGTTTTTAAAATGATTTTTGGACTTTAAAATGTGTTTTAAATCATATAAAACACTATGTTAATTGTAAATGATTTTATAAGATTTTATGTTAAGTTGGATCCAAAGTAGTTCATGTGTTCTTATGACTTTTGTAACACCCCTAATTTTTAATAACATTATTTAGGAGATTTAATTAGGTAAATTAAATAGACTAAGGTAAGTATTAGAGTGATAAGGGGATTGAGATTTGAAAATTTAAAATAGCGGCCGAGCTTAATTAAATAAATGGGCTTATGAATGGTTTTATATGCTAATTAATTAATGCAAGGGCATATTAGGAATTGCGCACCATAATTCCATTACCTTAAAATCGTGTTTCTTTTGCCATTCGTGTTCATTTTTACAAAATGAAAAACGTAAACAAAAAGAAAAGCAAAGCCGACCATTACTTAGGGAAGAAAAGTGGAAAAATCAAATTAAAGCTAAGGGAATTAATCAAGGATCAAATCTCAAATTCCTTATCCTAATCATGGTGAATAATAATCAAAACCATCTCTATTTTGTTTTTATGATCATTTGATTTTTGGGTTTAATTTTAAATTCATTGTAATGATTTTGATGATGATATGCTTGGATTTCATGAGATGATATATTCAAACAAGTTTGTTTGATAATTGTTTTATATGGTATTAAGGAAAAATCGTTTATTTTGGATTTCGAATGCCATGAGGAATTTATATGTTATGTAAAACAATAATTTGGAGTTGGGTTTTAAATTTCATAATTTTCCAAGCTAGGTAAAATTTATTATGAAATTTCAAAGGAAAATATGAACAATTGAGTTTAGAAATTTATTTCGGCTATGTTATCGAGAATTTAGGTCTGAAATTTTATGTGTTGGAAAACCTATTGAAAGTGAATTTCTGTGTTTTTTGGGGATTTCTCCTAAGTAATTTACTATGGAAATTAAATTATTTTAGATGAAGGACTTAAATGGTTTATTTGTTTTGCTTAAGGAAGGGCTTATTTGCTAAATTGTTTAATTAGATCTGAAATAATTACGACAATTATTTTAGAGAGAATTTGAAAAGTTTATGGCAACCAATCAAATGTTTACAAATAGGTAGGTTAGTTAAAATGCAATTACTTAAAAAGGTATTAAAACAGTCTTTACTCAGAAATTATGTTTCGCCTCTTTCAGTAATACCTTTAAACTTATACTTCCATCTCAACCGAGTCGAAACCATCCAAGCCGAAACCAATACACAAGGTATCAATATGTTGGTACGTAGTGGATTGGAGAAAGGTGGAAGGCATGGTGTCGAAGTCAATGCTTTCGAAGGGGTCGATGCTTTTGTTTTACTTTACAAAGATATGTGCTTGCCTTTTTTTCAAAAGGATTCTTTCGAAGGGGTCGAAACCCATTTAAATGGCTTTCGAATATGTTGTCATCTTTTTGTATGAAGTGAAGCTTTCGAAAGAGTTGCATTGTCTTTAAAAAAAAAAAATGCTTTTGAAAGGGTAGTTTCAACCCAGTCGAAACCCTTATGCCGATCTTATGCCTTTCGAATTTAATGAAGTCATCAACTAGATCAAAAGGTAGCTTTTGTTTTATATATAATCCACTTCCCCAAAGTTTTCAAAAGGGTTTCCTAGTTTCCAAGGCAATGGCTTCAAAGTGGTTTCGAAGCTATCCTTTAAGTTTTACTTAAATGATTTAAGCTTTCGAAAGGATGGTTCCAAAGCCATCAGTTTTCCCCAAACTCTTTTATATGAAGTATAATGGTTTCGAAAGGAGTACTTTCGTTTATATTCTCGACCCAAAAGTTGTTTTTAAAGAAAAAAACCTAATGGTTTCGAAAGGGGTACTTTCAATGGTTTCGAAGCTATGCTTCTAAGAGTTAAAAAATAATACTTTAATACTTTCGAAAGGTATGATTTGAGGGTTTCGAAAGAGATGTTTTAAAGTGTTTCGAAAGGCATATACTTTGTGTTTTGAAAAGAAGATTTGAATGCTTTTGAAGGAGGTTATCCAATGGTTTCGAAAGTAAAAGTTTAAGGTTTCGAAAGCCTTAGTTTTCAAAACAAAGAACTCAATCTCATTTTAAAGGAAAAACCATGGCATAAGAAAGGAGTTTTAAAGTAGCTTTTAAGTATGAAGTTTTTGAAGAAGCTTTCCTTGATAAAAATAATAGGTTAAAGGGATTAACTATGTTTTATATGAAAATGATTTCAAGGATATTGAACCACAGACTTTGGTGTATTATGTTATTGCGTTTGCTTCTTCTAATATACATGTTCACTGTAAAATGAACCCATAACTGTACTTTGGGGAGAAATAATAAAATAACTAGCTAGGTTGACCCAATAGTGAATATAAATTGAGTTAACTCCTGAATGAGTAGAATTGCATCTAGGAGGTTAGGAAGATTAGAATATTGGATGCCTAAATACTGATTAAAGAAGTTGTTAGGTAGACAGGTTCATAGTAAACCCATGAAAACTATGTTTAGAAAGAGTTATTGGCAGGGGCCAATGGGTTTGTAGTGAACCCATGAAAACTATACCGGATTAAGTTATTGACAGAAGTTAATAGGTTCCTAGTCAACCCATGAAAACTAGAACATGAGGGAATTTATTGGAGATACTAACAGGTTCTGGAAGAACCTATGAATAAGGAAGTTATTGACGGGGACCAATAGGTTCTTAGTGAACCCATGAAAACTTTGAAACCGGACAAAGGAGTCCATAAACATTAAATAGGTTATCAGTCAGCCTATGGAAACTAATAGGTTAATAATGATCCTAGAAACTACAACTGAGGCAAACAATCAAAATGAATGGGGATGGGTAATCCAGAATTGATTTACTTGTTTGCATATCATCATTATATTTTGATTGTTATGTTTTAACCATTGTGGATGCAGGAGAACAGTATATGGTTTTTATAAAGTTTTGGATAAGATACCAATGAGGGGAAAACTAGTTCCGCTATGTAGCGTGGTCTCACTAGATATCTATATGGTTTAAGATGGTAGATTTTTATTCATACCAGGCATTATGTCTGACTCGAAGTTTATGTTTTCCCCTTAAATGCTTAGGTGCTCGATTAACTTTGAGTAGTTTGAGAGTTGAGGTTTTCAGGTACCTCATTAGACGAATAAGCTTCCGGAGACCTGTAGGAGGCATGATAGCTATTAGGAGTTCTTTTCCTTTGATTCTGCTGTGTTTTGTTGTAAAAGCGAAGTTGTTTTGTTTTCCTAGTTATATGTACTCGTATCATCCATGAGGGCATCTTCATATGTCGCTCTTGGCGTATGTTGTAATAATTATATTTTCTCTAAACATGGTTTTTGAATATGGGATTATGTAATGAATGTCTAAATGATTTGAAATGGAATGTGAAATTTGTTTTATGGTTTTAAATTTTTTCCATATCCATGTGTTTCTGTTATATCAATGTATCTAACATTACCGTATTTGGTCGCCAATTATTAATAATTATGGATGACTGTAACATCTATAGTCGTTAGTTATGAACCTCTAAGTATGGATGTTACAACTTGGTATCAAACCACAGGTTTATGAAACTTAAAAGAAATTTAAACCTAAAAGATTTTTTCAAAACATAATCCAACGAATCAGAAAATAAGATCGGGGTTTGGGATAATGCTATAGTAACGTACTTGTGTTTGATATAGATATATGTATATAAGTACGTATTGCCCTCTCTCTTAGACCGTTCTTATGTATATTACTATGGCTCGTATGTAGATTTACGAGAAAGAAGATATGGAGGCAGGAAATGGAAGAGGAAATCTTGGTGGAGGAAGCACCACAACTAACAGAAATGTTCGACCCACCAGGAGGAACCCGGGTCGAGAGGCTAATGCTAACCAAAATGCAAATGCCAATGTAGGTGCTGGAAATCCACTAGTAGATATGGGGGCGATGTATCAGTTCTTCATCAATCTAATACAAGTAGGAGCTGCTGCTGGAGTTACTGGGAATGTTGGAGGAGCTAATCTTGTGGCTCCAATTGGGAATAATTATGCTAGGCTGAGTATAGACTACACCAGTCTTGGTGGGAAGCCTGTTTATGGGAACGGAGGATGCCATAGAAATGGAGAACTGGCTGTTGCATTGCAAAAGAATCTTTGCTGATCTGGGTTTGGATAATGAGCAAAAGCGGAGGCTGGCCTCTAGGCAGTTACAAAGGGAAACACTTAATTGGTGGAATAGTGTTACTGTTGGAGTTCCGGAGGAAGAGTTTACTTGGGCAGAATTTCGAAGGAGATTTGAACAGAGGTTTTTGTCTAAAGTTGCTAAGTCATCGTTGTTGAGAAATTTTATGGATTTGGTGAAGGGAGAGATGTCCATAATTGAGTATGCTACTAAGTTTGATGAGTTGTCCCGATATGGGTATGCAACCATAGACAGCGTCATCAGGAGGAATGAGAAGTTTATTCAGGGATTAAGGCCCGAGATTGCTAGGGCGACCCTGCCACATCTCCGTGATCCTTGTAATGTAGTTGTGGAGATTGAAATTCGACATGAGGGGATGCTTGCTATTTGTGTGAAAGAAAAGCCAGTTGAAACCTAGGGTTCTCAGGGAAAGAAGAGGAAGTTCTTTAAGAAGAAGGGAGCACAGAAGGGAGAGGCTACCAAGAAGGCAAAGACAGATTTAGTTTGCTTTAAGTGTGACAAGAAAGGTCATTATGCTCATGAGTGTCGGTCAGGCAAGGGGAAGAAAGCTGCAGAAAAGAAGAATGTGAAATGCTGCAACTGTGACCAGGTTAGGCATTATAAGAATCAGTGTCCAGGACCAGTCAGGGCGGACAGAGGAAATTTTTTTACCGTTGGACCATCATCTACTAGGTCAACTGCAGCTGATAAAGGGAAGACTGTGATGGAAGGTACGCTTTTGATTCAGAGTATACCAGTTAGGGTACTATTTGATACCAGTGCATCACACTCATTTATATCTCAGTGTTTGGATGATAGGTTATGCTCAGGTCCCACATACCTTGTTACTTCCTTGCGGGTTGCGAATCTGATAGGAGGATATGCAACTCTAGGAATGAGATGTGACCAGTTAGAACTAGAATTGTTAGGTCATAAGTTTACATGCAGTCTGTATGTTTTTGATTTCGTAGATTTCGGGATCATCTCGGGTATGGGTTGGTTGGGTAAGTATGAGGCTAGAATATTTTGCCAGGATAGTGAAATATCACTAAGACACCCTGATAGTCATAACCGAACTATATTCTCAATGAAGAATTATGACCGTAGTAGTTGTGCTTTGTTAAGTGCTATGAAGTAGGAGAAGAGTTAAGTCAGATTCAAGTAGCAAGAGAATTTGTAGATGTCTTTAAGCTGGTTACATGACTACCATCGAAACGAGCTGTTATGTTTTGGATAGACCATGTGCCCGGAGCTGAACCTGTGAATAGACAACCTAGCAAGATGACACCGACCGAGATGTAGGAATTGAAGGTGCACATAGTGGATCTAGAAGGAAGGAATTTTATTAGACCAAGCAGTTCGCCTTGAGGAGCGACCGCGGCGTTCGTGAAGAAACCAGATGGGTCGTTGAGGATGTGTATCGACTATCGTAAGTTGAACGAGAAGACGATTAAGAATAAGTATCATTTGCCGAGAATTGATGATCTATTCGATCAATTTTTTGGAGCTAAAGTATTTTCCCAGTTGTATTTGGCGATAGGTTTCAATCAGTTAAGAGTTGTAGAGGACAATATTCCATTAACATCATTTCAGACTTTCTATGGTTCGTATGAGTGGTTAGTAATGCCATTCGGATTAACGAATACACCTGCTTTCTTCGTGGATTTGATGAACCGAGTTTTCCGAGAGTACTTGGATAGGTTTGTGTTGGTATTTATAGATGACATTTTATTACACTCTAAGGATGAAATGAAGCATAAAGATCATCTTAGATTAGTGCTTGAGACGTTGAGGCAGCATCAGCTAAAAGCAAAGTTTTCCAAGTGTCATTTTTGGAAGAAAGTGGTTTAGTTTCTTGGTCACGTGGTTTCAGAGAAGGGCTTGTCAGTCGATCAAGATAAAATCGAAGCTGTTAATAATTGGAAGAGACCAGAGACGGTGACTGAGATTAGAAGTTTTCTTGGACTGGTTGGCTATTACCAAAAATTCATCAAGGATTTCTCGTGTATAGCAGCACCGTTGACTAAGTTAACTAGGAAGGATGTGAAGTATGTCCGGTCCGACAAATGTAAGGAAGCGTTCCTTAAGTTAAAGCATTTGTTGACCATCGCACCGGTGTTAGTAGTTCCAGATAAAAACCAAGAGTTGGTGGTGTATACCGATGCATGCAGAACTGGATTAGGAGCTGTGTTGATGAAGAAGGATAAAGTGATTGCCTATGCTTCACGACAGCTTAGATCGCATGAAGTGAGATATCCTACTCAAGATTTGGAGTTGGCTGCGGTGATCTTTGCATTGAAGATTTGGAGATTATCTCGTAGGGGAGAGATTTGAGCTATATACAGATCATAAGTCTTTAAGGTACTTATTCTCTCAGAAGAAGTTGAATATGAGGCAGTAGAGGTGGCTGGAGTTTTTAGCAGCTTATGATTTTGATATAGAGTATATACCTAGAAAAGGTAATAAGGTATAAGATTCTCTTAGTAGAAGACATCAGAATGTGGTGTTAGCTATGTTGGTAGAATGGAAGGATTTAGAAGCTTTGACTACTTGTAGTGCACAGATCGACTGCTAGTTCTAGTCAGAGCACCGCCATGTTGTAATGTTTAGTAGTTCGACCAGTGTTGATCGAAAGGATCGCTTCTAAGCAGAAAGAGGATCCATTATTAGCCAAGAGGATTAGAAGGCTTGAGGTGGGATTGGAGATCAATGATCTAAAGGATTTTAGTCTTGACCAAAAGGGATGGTTGAGAAAGAAGGGGCGATTGTGTGTTCTGAATGTGAAGGAGTTAAAGAAAGAAGTTGTTGAGGAATGTCATCGGTCCAAATTTACGATTCATCTTAGAGGGATTAAGATGTATCAAGATATGAAGAGGAGCTTCTATTGAGAAGGTATGAAGAAGGATATTGGCTTGTGGGTTAGGCAGTATGCAAACTGTCAACAAGTGAAAGCCGAACATTAGAAGCCAAGTGGGTTGCTTCAACCTTTGAAGATTCCAGTTTGCAAATGGGATTCAATATCCATGGATTTTATAGACGGGTAGCCAAGATCAAATAGAGGAAATGAAAGTATATAGGTCATAGTGGACAGGTTGACCAAGAGTGCCCATTTCGTTCCAGTTAACTCAACCAGGACGACACCTGTTTTAGCTAAGTTGTTCATGAAGGACATAGTTAGACTACATGGAATTCCTAGTAATATAGTCAGTGACAGAGACGCTTTGTTCACTAGTTAATTCTGGAAGAGCCTACAGGATGTATTAGGTACCAAGCTCAAGATGAGTACTGCGTATCACCCTCATACGGATGGGCAGACATAGAGAGTCAATAGGGTAATCGAAGATTTACTAAGAGCTTATGTACTGTACTTTTTTGGATCTTGGGAATATCACCTGCACTTAGTAGAGTTTACATATAATAACAATTATCAAACTAGTATAGGAATGTCGCCTTTTGAAGCTTTGTATGAGAGACCATGCAAATCACCAGCATGTTGGTTGGAGACTGGAGACAGATTAGTCTTAGGTCCAGATCTGGTTAGAGAAGCGACAAAGAAGATTGAGTTGATCTGATAAAGGATGAAGGAAGTTCGGTCAAGACAAAAGAGTTACGCAGATAAGAGGCGTAATGGCCTAGAATTCTCAGTTGTAGCTAAGGTTTTCATTAATGTATCACCGATGAAGGGTGTGGTACGATTTGGAAAGTCAGGAAAACTGGCACCGAGTTATGTTGGTCTGTTCCAAGTTATAGAGAGGATCGGGAAGCTCGCATACAGAGTAGAGTTGCCGAGCAGTATGGCAGGTGCCCATAATATGTTTCATGTGTCTCATCTTTGCAAGTATGTTCATGATCCAAAGACTATTATTCCTCCGACAGGGTCAGAAGATTTGATAGTAGAGCCTAATTTGACATTTGTTAGACAACTAGTCCGGGTTGTAGCGAGAGATGAGAAAAGGTTAAGGAACAAGACAGTCAAGTTGGTGAAAGTTCAGTGGAGTGACAATGAGAAGGACTGTACTTGGGAGACAGAAGACATGATTAAAGATACTTATCCTGATCTGCTTTGAGGGTATGTCTATATTCGCTTTATATAGATAGTTGCTAGTCAGGTAGGCTTGTATGGTTGTTAGGAGTTGTTACAGATGATTGCTATGTTTAGTATTTGGTCATTACTGAATTTCGAGGAAGAAATTCTTTAAGGAGGGGAGCCTATAACACCCCTAATTTTTAATAACATTATTCAGGAGATTTAATTAGACAAATTAAATATAATAATGTAAGTATTAGAGTGTCAAGGGGATTGGGATTTGAAAATTTAAAATAGAGGTCAAGTTTAATTAAATAAATGGGCTTATGAATGGTTTTATACGTTAATTAATTAACACAAGGGCATATTAAGAATTGCACACCATAATTCTATTACCCTAAAATCTTATTTCCTTTGCCATTCACGTTCATTTTTACAAAACAAAAAACATAAACAAAAAGAAAAGCAAAGCCGTCCATTACATAGGGAAGAAAAGGAGAAAAATCAAATTAAAGCTAAGGAATCAATCTAAGGGAATTAATCAAGGATCAAATCTCAAATTCCTTATCCTAATCAAGGTGAATAATAATCAAAACCATCTCTATTTTCATTTTTATGATTATTTGATTTTCGGGTTTAAGTTTAAATCCATTATAATGATTTTGATGATGATATGCTTGGATTTCATGAGATGATATATTCAAACAAGTTTGTTTGATAATTGTTTTATACGGTTTTAAGGCAAAAATCATTTATTTTTTATTTCGAATGCCATAAGGAATTTATATGTTATGTAAAACATTAATTTGGAGTTGGGTTTTAAATTTTATAATTTTCCGAGCCAGAGAATATTTATTATGAATTTTCAAAGGAAAATATGAACAATTGGGTTTAGAAGTTTATTTCCGCTATATTATGAAGGATTTGGGTCTGAAATTTTTATATGTTACATAACATATTAAAAATGAATTTCTGTGATTTTTGGGGATTTTTCCTAAGTAATTTCCTATGGAAATTAAATTATTTTAGATGAAGGAGTTAAATGGTTTATTTGTTTTTCTTATGGAAAGGCTTATTGCTAAATTGTTTTAATTAGATCTGAAATAATTACGACAATTATTTTAGAAGGAATTTGAAAAGTTTATGGCAACCAATCAAATGTTTGCAAATAGGCAGGTTAGTTAAAAAGCAATTACCTAAAAAGGTATTAAAACAGTCTTTAATCAGAAAGTATGTTTCGCCTCTTTCAGTAGTACCTTTCGACCCTATACTTACGCCCAACCAAGTCGAAACCAATACACAAGGTATCAATATTTTGGTACGTAGTGGATTGGAGTAAGGCGAAAGGCATGGTGTCGAAACCAATACTTTCGAAGATGTCGAAGCTTTTGTTTTACTTTCCAAAGATATGCACTTGCCTTGTTTTCAAAAGGATGCTTTCGAAAGGGGTCGAAACCCATTTAAATAGCTTTCTAATATGTTGTCGTCCTTTTGTTTAAAGTGCAGCTTTCGAAAGAGTTGCCTTGTCTCTAAAAAAATCAATGCTTTCGAATGGGTAGTTCCAACCCAGTCGAAACCCTGCTGCCTACCTTATGCTTTTCGAATGGATTGAAGTCATCAACTAGACCGAAAGGTAGCTTTTGTTTTATAAATATAAGCAACTTCCCCAAATTTTTCAAAAGGGTTTACTGGTTTCGAAGGCAATGGCTTCGAAAGTGGTTTCGAAGCTATCCTTCAAATGTTTTACTTAAATGATTTAAGCTTTCGAAAGGATGGTTCCGAAGCCATCAGTTTTTCCCAAACTCTTTTATATGAAGTTTAATGGTTTCGAAAGGGGTACTTTCATTTATACTCACTTTGACCCAAAAGATGTTTTTAAAGAAAAAAACCCAATGGTTTCGAAAGAAGAACTTTCAATAGTTTTGAAGCTATGCTTCTAAGATTAAATAAGTAGTACTTTAATACTTTTAGAAGGTATGTTATTTGTACCAAAATTGGCCAAAACACTCTTCGGAAGTTTTTGAAGAGATAAAGTGAAGAAATTAAATAGAAAACGAGGAATTATCTAACAAAAACTCCAAATCTTAGATATGAAAATAATTAACATGCAAGGAGACACAAGAGAGTGGTTCGGCGTATTGCCTACGTCCACTATGAAGTAGTTTGCTTTATTGATCTATCTTTGATGATTACAAGTGAATTCAATGAATTACAGCAGGTAATTATGATTTGCAGCAGTGAAATTCGTTGGTAGCAGCAGCAATTGAGTTTATATCTAGATCCGGCAGAGTCTGGGCGTTGGAGATCTCAAAGAAGAAGAAGAACCCCTTTTTTGTTGGCTTTGGGGGTCTATTTATAGGTGTAGGAGGCTCGTATTTCGCTCTGATCTCGGGAGACCCTCTCTGGCACGTGACTAGGCCCGCGCGCCCAAGCCCGTGAAGTTTCGGTCCGATCCGTGATCGATACGAACAGATTTCATATCGATCAAGATTTCATCCAATCGAGTCAAAATTTGGCGTGCACATTCTTTAGCATGCACGTAGTCTTCTGTGAAAATTTCATAGCATTTGGACTTGTAGATTAGGAGATATGATCGATACGAATTGGGATCTTCGGTTGACTGTTTCGTTCGACTCACTATGTTCGACTCGCTTTCGTTCGACTCGGTGACGTGGCGCTTGAATCTCTAGATCACTCCTCCTTTGATGCTGTTTTGATCGAGTCGTTCTAGGACCTTCACCTCGTTCGTATCGATCCGGCAGAGTCTGGGCGTTGGAGATCTCAAAGAAGAAGAAGAACCCCTTTTTTGTTGGCTTTGGGGGTCTATTTATAGGTGTAGGAGGCTCGTATTTCGCTCTGATCTCGGGAGACCCTCTCTGGCACGTGACTAGGCCCGCGCGCCCAAGCCCGTGAAGTTTCGGTCCGATCCGTGATCGATACGAACATATTTCGTATCGATCAAGATTTCATCCAATGGAGTCGAAATTTGGCGTGGACATTCTTTAGCATGCAAGTAGTCTTCTGTGAAAATTTCATATCATTTGGACTTGTAGATTAGGAGATATGATCGATACGAATTGGGATCTTCGGTTGGCTGTTTCGTTCGACTCGCTCTGTTTGACTCGCTTTCGTTCGACTCGGTGACGTGGTGCTTGAATCTCTGGATCACTCCGCCTATGATGCTGTTTTGATCGAGTCGTTCTAGGACCTTCGCCTCGTTCGTATCAATGGTAGTAGCCTTTGTTCGCATTGATAAAAGATGTGTCATTCGCATCGATAGAGGTAGAAGTCTTCGGATGGATGCGAAGTGGAGCGAGTTGAAATGTGGCTCTCCGATGGAGTCGAACTAGATGGAGTCGAACAATGGTTCTGCGAAGGAGTCGAACAATGGTTCTACGAAGGAGTCGGACTAGATGGAGTCGACCTGTGGCTTGAAGCGGAGCGAGTCGAACAAGTGCTCTGAGATGGAGGCGAAGCAGAGCGAGTCGAAGTGGAGCGAGTCAAAGTAGGCTTCCCAGATGGATTCAAACTGAGCGATTCGAACAGAGGCTGTTTTTATCCAATTTTGCATTGATCGTAACTTGAGCATACGAACTCGGATTGACTTGAAATTCAGAACGTTGAATCTCACAGCTTAGCTTGTCATGCTATATTAATTTTAGCCCGATCCGAACTCGGACAAAATTCATCGAATTCCATAGTGAGCCTGTGTATAACTGATCTCTAGGACGGACCGTCATTGCTTACTAGTCAATTCCTTGATGTCACGGCCTTGCCAAAAGGCGGGATAACATATGTTTTGAGGGTTTCGAAAAAGATGTTTTAAAGTGTTTCAAAAGGCATATGCTTAGTGTTTTGAAAAGAAGATTTGAATGCTTTCGAAGGAGGTTATCCAATGGTTTCGAGAGTTAAAGTTTAAGGTTTGGAAAGCCTTAGTTTTCAAAACAAAGAACCAAATCTCATTTTTAAAGGATAAACCATGGCATAAGAAATGAGTTTTAAAGGATAAACCATGGCATAAGAAACGAAGGAAGGAATTCATAAAGTAATGGAAAATCCTCTGATCTTGCCATAAGGGCCTGGTGAAAGCATTATAAGCCTTCAATTCCGCCTATAAGGCCTGACCTCAGCACCTCCTAGAGGGATGTCGGAGTAAGCCTCTGGTCTCGCCTATAAGGCCTGACTAGAGCGCGCAAGCCTTCGATCCTGTGTATAAGGCCTATTCGGAGCACCTTCTAAATAGAGGAAGGATTAAGCCTCTGGTCCCGCCAATAAGGCTAGGCTAGAGCTTCGAGTATCTTTAGTGTAAAATATGAGACTTAGTGTAAAATATATGGATAACATTTGCCACCCTCCTTGTATAAAAGAAATTTTTTAAACTTTAGTGTAAAACCAAGTATCTTCTTACCTTTCCAGTTCTCAGTTCTTATGAGACTTCTCTTTAAATCCTTTTCTTTTGAAAAATATAAAATAAACGATGATGACTTCCATAATTTTAAAAGATTTTATTTTTCTTAAATTGATCATTTTGTTTTGTAAATGCCAAAGAAATAAAAAGTTTTCTTGTTGATCTTTGAAATTTTACAACTTAGTTTTAAAATTCACTTTTTGAATAATTATTGAATCAGCATAATTTTAGACAAATCTTTTCAAATTTGGTAAAGATGTAGATCAATTTTCCTTCTTATCTTTCTTGGTTGAATGACTTCATAGACGAATCATTGTTGCTTAAATATCGTTACCCTAGTTGGTTTTTTAAGGTAATTATCTTTCCCTCGGTCTGGGTTTTTAGACAATAACTTGATAATTTTCCTCTGTCAAATGAGCATGAAAAGCTATCTGACTGTTCCTTTAAATGGAGCTTTAACTCTATCTTGCAGCATGACTAATCACGTTTGATTGCACTTCCTATAGAAGATTACTTTGGCCCATCCTTGTGATAGAATTCGACTTGTCTGATTGACTTCTTTATACAAGATTGCCCTATCTATACCCTTTAGGCAAGGCTGAAAGCAGGTCAGTATTTTGGCTAGACCATTTTAGGCAAGACCAATAGCTAACCCGTCCTCCCCCTAGGAAGCGCTCCGAACAAGCTTTATAGGCAGAACCAAAGGCTATTGGTCCATGCTCTATCTAGGCCATCTTAGGCAGGACCAAAGTTTAACCCATACTCCCTCTAGGAGGCACTCCGGATAGGCCTTATAGGCGGGACCGAAGACTATTGGTCAGTGCTTTGGCCAGGCCATCTTAGGTAGGACCAAAGTCTAAACCGTCCTCCCTTTAGGAGGTGCTTCAGACATACTTTATAGGCAGGATCGAAGGTTGTTTTTCAGTGCTTGGGCCAGGCCATCTTAGGAGGAACCAAAGTCTAACCCATCCTTCCTCTAAGAGGTGCTCCGGACATGCTTTATAAGTAGAACCGAAGGCTGCTCGAAGCTCTAGCCTAGCCTTATTGGCGGGACTAGAGGCTTACTCCTTCCTCCATTTAGAAGGTGCTCCGAATAGGCCTTATACGCATGATCGAAGGCTTGCGGTGCTCTAGTCAGGCCTTATAGGTGAGACTAGAGGCTTACTCTGACATCCCTCTAGGAGGTGCTGAGGTCAGGCCTTATAGGCGGAATTGAAGGCTTATAATTCTTTCACCAGGCCCTTATGGCAAGATCAGAGGCTTTTCCATTACTTTATGAATTCCTTCCTTCGTTTCTTATGCCATGGTTTATCCTTTAAAACTTATTTCTTATGCCATGGTTTATCCTTTAAAAATGAGATTTGGTTCTTTGTTTTGAAAACTAAGGCTTTCCAAACCTTAAACTTTTACTCTCGAAACCATTGGATAACCTCCTTCGAAAGCATTCAAATCTTCTTTTCAAAAAACTAAGCATATGCCTTTTGAAACACTTTAAAACATCTCTTTCGAAACCCTCAAAACATATGTTATCCTGCCTTTTGGCAAGGCCGTGACATCAAGGAATTGACTAGTAACCAATGACGGTCCGTCTTAGAGATCAGTTATACACAGGCTCACTATGGAATTCGACGAATTTTGTCCGAGTCCGGATTGGGCTAAAATTAATAGAACATGACAAGCTAAGCTGTGAGAGTCAATGTTCCAAATTTCATGTCAATCCGAGTTCGTATGCTCAAGTTACGATCAATGCAAATATGGATAAAAATAGCCTCTATTCAAATCGCTCATTTCGAATCCATCTGGGAAGCCTACTTCGACTCGCTCCGCTTCGCCTCCATCTCAGAGCACTTGTTCGACTTGCTCCGCTTCAAGCCACAGGTCGACTCCATCTAGTCCGACTCCTTTGCAGAACCATTGTTCGACTCCATCTAGTTCGACTCCTTCGCAGAACCATTGTTCGACTCCGTCTAGTTCGACTCCATCGTAGAGCCACATTTCAACTCGCTCCACTTCGCATCCATCCGAAGACTTCTACCTCCATCGATGCGAACGGCACATCTTTTATTGATGCGAACAAAGGTTACTACCATCGATACGAACGAGGTGAAGGTCCTAGAACGACTCGATCAAAACAGCATCAAAGGAGGAGTGATCTAGAGATTCAAGCGCCACGTCACCGAGTCGAACGAAAGCGAGTCGAACATAGTGAGTCGAACGAAACAGTCAACCGAAGATCCCAATTCGTATCGATCATATCTCCTAATCTACAAGTCCAAATGCTATGAAATTTTCACAGAAGACTACGTGCATGCTAAAGAATGTGCACGCCAAATTTTGACTCGATTGGATGAAATCTTGATCGATATGAAATCTGTTCGTATCGATCACGGATCGGACCGAAACTTCACGGGCTTGGGCGCGCGGGCCTGGTCACATGCCAGAGAGGGTCTCCCGAGATCTGAGCGAAATACTAGCCTCATACACCCATAAATAGACCCCCAAAGCCAACAGAAAAGGAGTTCTTCTTCTTCTTTGAGATCTCCAAAGCCCGGACTCTGCTGGATCTAGATCTGAACTCCATTGCTGCTGCTACCAACGAATTTCATTGCTGCAAATCATAATTACCTGCTGTAATTCATTGAATTCACTTTTAATCATCAAAGATAGATCGATAAAGCAAACTACTTCATAGTGGACGTAGGCAATATGCCGAACCACTCTAAATTCTTGTGTCTCCTTGCATGTTAATTTTTTTCATATTTGAGATTTGGAGTTTTTGTTAGATAATTCCTCTTTTTCCATTTAATTTCTTCACTTTATCTTTTCAAAAACTTCCGAAGAGTGTTGTGCCCAATTTTGGTACAAACACTTTGGTGCTTTCACTGAGAAAAAACCCAATTTTTCAAAAACTTTAAGTTGGTGCTTACGCTCCGTTTCGTACTCTGGGAATCTGGAGTCGATGTTTATACTCCGACTTGCACTCTGGGAGTTCGGAGTTATCGTTTACACTCTAATTCGCGCTCTGGGAATTTGGAGTTGATGCTTATACTCCGCTTCGCGCTTTGGGAACTCGGAGTTGATGTTTGTACTCCGACTCGCACTCTGGGAGTTTGGGGTTGATGTTTATACTCCGCTTCGCACTCTAGGAACTCGGAGTTGATGTTTTATACTCCGACTCGCACTCTGGGAGTTCAGAGTTGATGTTTATACTCCAATTCGCACTCTGGGAATTTGGAGTTGACGTTTATACTCCACTTCGCACTCTGGGAACTCGGAGTTGATGTTTTATACTCCGACTCGCACTCTAGGAGTTCAGAGTTCATGTTTATACTCCAATTCGCACTTTGGGAATTTGGAGTTGATGTTTATACTCCGCTTCACACTCTGGGAACTCGGAGTTGATGTTTTATACTCCGACTCGCACTCTGGGGTTCGGAGTTGATATTTATAATCCAATTCGCACTTTGGGAATTTGGAGTTGATGTTTATACCCCGACTCGCACTCTGGGAGTTCGGAGTTGATGTTTATACTCCAATTCGCACTCTGGGAATTTGGAGTTGATGTTTATACTCCGACTCGCGCTTTGGGAGTTCGGAGTTGTATCAGGATCATGGATGGTCGGATCGCATCCACCCTGAGTTAACAAGTGAGGTCGGATGGACGGGTCCATCCTCCTCGAACTTGGTTCGGATTGAAAGAGACTATGCAGTAGGATCGTATAATATGGAATAGTAGAATATCTAGGTAGATAGCAATAAGCAGTAAGTAAAGTAGACACCAAGACTTTATACTGGTTCGGACCTCTTGTCCTACGTCCAATCCCTAAGCTCCTATTAGGAATTCAACTAACCAACAACCCTCACTTAACCCAGAGGAATAGGTTTACAACTTACCCAAACAACCGAACGGGATTTCTTGCCTCAACTACCGAAGAGGACTTCAACTAGATACAAAGAGTATTTCTGACTTGTTGTGTTCTTGATAACACTAATGAGTCTAATTGAGTACAACTTTCCTGTAATCTTATCCTTGAGAGTATGCAAAGTGTTTGTGAAGATTTAGGAAATGTGAATTGCTATGAATCAAAGAGGTGTTATAGATAAAACAGAGATTCAAGCAATTGAAATGGTTTGTGATTGCTTTTGAAAACTTAAGAAATCTGAAAGTATGTTCAAGAAAATAAAGAGATTAAAGCAATTAGAAATGGTAATTTGCAAATGTTAAAACCATGTATTTATATGTGTAGAAGAGATGCATTTGTTTGCTAGAGGTGCAGGCAAGAGATGCTTCCATTTCCATTGGAGAATGGTTGCAACTCTTGGGAGGAAGAAGGTGTCCTTTCAGAAAAAATTCGCAGTAACAAATTCAGTCGACTGAGCAGGGATTTAAGTCGACTGAAAATTATGAAGTAAAATTTTCAGGAACAAATCCAATCGACTGAGCAGGAACTTCAGTCGACTGGAACTGTGCATGTTTGTGTATGTGTCACTGGTTCAGTCAACTGGTCATCCCTGTTCAGTCGACTGAACTACTAAATTGTGCACAGTGAATGTTTATTAAAAAATGAAGTTTATAAAATGTGTTCTAGTGTTTGTGCAAGCCTCTTGAGGATAGATTTTAACAATAAATCCAAACTAAGACCTATATAGAAATCATACTTATGTTTATCATTGGTCTTCATCGTTCTTCCTTTAGCTTTGCACATATCTCTTCCTTTTTGTTGAAGCACATTGTCATTGATCAAAATCTTAGCGTATCAACATTCTCCCCCTTTTTGATTGATGACAATACCTATGTTTGTAGAGATGTTATTATCTTTCCTCCCCCGAATATATGCACTGTCTTTCCTACAAAACAAAGTTATTTTCATAGATTTCTCCCCTTTGTCATCGACAAAAAGGAAGTAATATTATATAGAAGTATATAATTTTCAAGTAATCAGAGCAACCATATGCAAATATAACCTCAGAGCGAATAATACTAACCATAGAGTATCACAAATAAAAGAAGGCTATTTATACAAGCCTTTGCAGAAATTGTTAAAAATTTTCGGAAATCAAACCATCAAAAAATGTTCAAGGTTCCCTGTCCCAATCATAAGAGCCTTCACGATCTCCTTCAGGTTCTCGAATAACAGGTCCACCTGTGGGTGGTCTATAAGCTCTTCCTCCTTGGCCACCACTTGTTCCGCTTGTACTGCTACTTGTATGTTCTTCAGATGATGTCCAAGTGAAAGTTGGTGTCGGACGTTTGCCACATGATGTTGAAGCGGTAGTGGAGCTTGAGCATGAGATGGCATTCCATAACTTGTTGAAGAATCCTTTAATTTTATCAAGCTTGTGATCTACCTTCTTGAGACGATTATCAAGAATTTGTTGATTCCTTGATAAAATCCCCAATGATTGATTGGTGGTAGTATTACCTGGCTCAATGATACGAATTTCATCTTCTTGGTCGAAAGGTTCTTCATGTGGAGCTTGTGGAGGTTGTTGTGGTCCTTGATGCCTAGCTTACCATTCGGCAAGAGATATGATGCGAGGAGGTCTAGCCGGGAGTTGCATAAGGCTTATTGTGCGTTGATTAATTTGATGAACCATTGTGATTTCGTAGTCGCATAATGGCGTATCAACATTGAGGAGAAGTCGCATGATATATTCTCCAAAATAAATTGTTCGCATTTTGCCATTGTTAAAAGTGAGAAATTCATCTAGAATTAGTTGGACCCAATTGACTTGAATGTTGCCCCAAATAGCGTATAGAGCTCGATAATTGATGGGGCAGACAATTTCATATGAGCCCGTTCGTGGAGTAATTGTTCTCATAAGAGCTTTTTGAAGGACTCTAGCTCTAGGTCGTAGGGAAGTGGATTTAAAATCTCTAATGTTGATATTATCATCCAAAAATTGATGGTTTATGTTATCTCGAATTTGTGGATTGAATTCTATCTCTTCAAGCTTTCTCCCTACATTAGGTGATCCTAAGATGTGTGCAATTCGATCTAAGGAGAACCAAACTTTCTTCCCGCACACCATACTCCAAATACTATTATTTGGATTTCTTGGAGTTTGGTGTCCAAGGTTGAGGTTTGCATAAAATAATTTGATCATGATATGATTTATTGCAAGGTCATTTCTTTTTAAATACAAGAGAGAAGTTAAACCTGCCTGATCCGTTAATGCTTGAATGTTGTATGTCTGCAGACTTTGGAAATCAATGAAGGAGTGTTAGAAAATGCGAGAGTTCTTCATTTTGTTCCACCTCGTTACAGCTACTCCATCATAGAGCCATTGTGCAATTTGAGCATCAATTGGCTCGGAGGATGATGAAGAAGAAGCCCTCGATCTTTTTGGTGCCATTTGTGAAAGATTTGAGAATAATTTGAGGATTGGGGGCTAGGGTTTTGGAAAACAATGGGGAAGAGAGAACTTTTGCAATGTAAAAAGTGAATTGAAAAAGGTGAAAACTGGTGGATAAAAGGGAAAAGTTGCCTGGGAATTAGCGTTCAGTCGACTGAAAAGTCTGTTCAGTCGACTGAATTGAGGGCCGAAAAATTTCCGTGCTAAATTCAATCGACTGAACAGGATTTTTAGTCGACTAAACTGTTGTCTGAAAGTTTCTGTTGATAGTTTAGTCGACTGGGCAGAGGGTGTCAGTCGACTGAGCTATGGAAAATATGTTTTCTGCTTATTATTCAGTTGATTGAGCTGTAATGTTCAGTCGACTGAACTTTGGATTTTCATTGTTATGTGAATTTCGAAAGCAAAAGTTTTATTGAAAGAAGAAATTACAATTGTATAGATATATAACAACATGAATTTTACTTCAAAAGTAATTATTTCTTTGGAGATGAACTATTTTCCTTTTGTGTCTTTTTCCCTTCATTCTCCATATAGCTTATTTCCCATGAATTCGGATTATACTGAGGAGTCTTTGGGGACATCCATGGATTCACGGGATCGACTGGTGTACGGTATGATGAAGATGGATCGAACGTACTAACTGGTTGAGGTAGGGGCTCACTCACATCATTTTTCTTTGAGCTACAAAAACGTAAACCAATTTTCTCTCGAAAGCTTAGTCATCTTGCCGTTACTTTTTGTTCAAAATATAATTCTCGTTGGAGATCAATTTGTTGTTGTTGAAAGTGATGAATCTCATCAATCTTTCTTTTCGTATCAGGTAAGGTAAAAAGTCCACATTTTGCCTTCTTTGATTCCGGTGTGTAGCCAGTGCGATAGTTTTCCCATTTATACACTGGTTCATGCTTTGGTGTTGGCGTAGGAAGTTTTGGTGATGTAGGTGAGTTATCGACTGAGGAGGTGATGTTGATTGGAGAGTATGAGCTGTTGGAAGACATTTTTATATAGAATTTTCAAACTTTGTAATTTTTGAAAATAATTGTATATATAGAAGTATATTTATAGTATGAAAATGCTAAGAAAAATGTGGTGGTAAATTATTAAGATTTTAGAACCAATCATTGCTTTATTGGATTAAAAACATTGGTTAGAAATGGATGGATTAGAGACATCCTTTAATCTATTATTTATTAGGTAGCTGAACTGAAATATATACATTGAATATATTTGTTATAAAACATCTTTAAAAGAAATTATTCCTAATTCTCGTCGCAATTTTATAAATGAGTTTTCTAATAACGGTTTATTAAATATATCGGCAATCTGATTTTTGGTAGAAATATGTTCTAAATTTATGATTCCTTTTTCGATATTGTCACGTAGAAAATGGTGACGAATATCAATATGTTTTGTACGAGAAGGATTTACCGGATTTTTAGATAAATTTATTGTACTTGTATTATCACAATGTATTGTAGAATTTGTTGAATTTATATTAAAATCTTTAAGTGTTTGTTGCATATAGATAACTTGAGTACAAGCTAAAGCGGCGGATATATACTCTGCTTCACACGTGGAAAGTGAGACACAATTTTGTTTCTTACTAAACCAAGATACAAGTGATTTTCCAATAAAATGGCACGTACCACTTGTACTTTTTCTATCAGTTCTAGATCCACCAAAATCAGCATCACTAAATGACAATAACTCGAATGGACAATCTTTTGGATAGAAAAGACCAAAGTCCTTAGTGTTATTAAGATATCGCATAATACGTTTTATGGCTCTTAAATGTGATTCTTTAGGATTAGCTTGAAAACGTGCACATAAACATACGCTCATCATTATGTCTGGTCTACTAGCGGTTAAGTATAGTAAGGAGCCTATCATACTTCTAAACAATTTTTGGTCTACACTTTTGCCATTTTCATCTCGATCGAGATGAGTTGTGGTACACATAGGAGTAGGATTTCCAGAAGTGTTTTCCATTCCAAAACGTTTAATTAGATTAGCACAATATTTTTCTTGATTTAAGAAAATTCCATTTGTTAATTGTTTAATTTGTAATCCGAGAAAATAAGATAATTCTCCCATGCGTGACATTTCGAACTCCTTAGTCATTATATTTGAAAATTCTTTACATAAGTTTTCATTAGTTGAACCAAATATAATGTCATCTACATATATTTGAATTATTAGAATGTCGTTAGTAGTGTTTTTAATGAATAGAGTTTGATCTACTTTTCCGATTTGAAATCCCGAATCTAGTAAATAGCTTTTAAGTCTCTCATACCAAGCACGAGGTGCTTGTTTAAGACCATATAGGGCTTTCTTTAATTTATATACATGATCCGGATATTTTTCATGTATGAATAAAGGGGGTTGTTCTACGTACACATTTTCTTCTATAAAACCATTTAGAAAAGCACTTTTAACATCCATTTGATAAAGTTTAAAATTGTGAAAACATGCGAAGGCCAATAGAATACGTATTGCTTCAAGTCTTGCAACGGGAGCAAATGTTTCTTCAAAGTCGATACCTTCCTCTTGATTATATCCCTGTGCTACTAGTCTAGCTTTATTCCTAGTTATATTTCCTTGTTCATCTACTTTATTTTTGTAAACCCATTTTGTTCCTATAACAGATTGATTATTAGGACGAGGAACTAAATCCCAAACATCGTTACGTTCGAATTGATTTAATTCTTCTTGCATAGCAACAATCCAGTAGACATCTGTTGATGCTTCTTAAGTATTTTTAGGTTGTAATGTAGAAATAAAAGCAACATGTCCCATTTGGTTTAGTTGACTTCTAGTTTTAACTTGAGAATTAATTTCACCGATTATGTTTTGTACAGGGTGATGTCGTAAGATTCTAGGTGGAGATCTAAGTTCGGTATTATTCATATTTTCAAGATTTGTATTGTCTGTATTTATAAATTCGTCATCATCTTTTATACTCAAGTTTTTATTAAAGTTTTCATCAAAAGATACATGTAAAGTTTCTTCGATTATATTTGTTCGTTTATTAAAAACTCGATATGCCTTACTTCGTTCTGAGTATCCTACAAAAATTCCTTCATCAGCTTTCGGATCGAATTTTCCTAGTTGGTCTTTTGTATTTAAAATAAAACATTTTGATCCAAATATTTTAAAATAGGAGATATTTGGCTTTCTATTGTTAAAAAGTTCATATGAAGTATTTTTAGTTAATGGTCTAATAGAAATACGATTTAATACATAACATGCAGTAGCTACGGCTTCTGCCCAAAAATGTTTTGGTAGAAGGCTTCCATTTAATAATGTTCTTGCACATTCTTGTAATGTTCTATTCTTTCTTTCCACTACTCCATTTTGTTGAGGATTTTTAGGAAACGAAAAGTTATGATTTATTCCTTTCTTTTTACAGAAAGATTCAAAAGCTTCATTTTCGAATTCGCCACCATGATCACTTCGTATACTCTTAATTTTCAAATTTTTTCTGTTTTGAATTCTTTTGACAAATGTTTTAAAGTGCTCAAATGTATCACTTTAATTTTTCATAAAAATAGTCCATGTATATCTTGAGAAATCATCAACTATTACGAATACATATCGATTATGATTAATGGATTGAACTTGTGTTGGTCCGAAAAGATCCATATGAAGTAATTCTAGTGGTTGTAAAGTTGAAATATTTTTCTTAGATTTGAAGGATGATTTTGTTAATTTTCCTATTTGACAATCATCACAAAGATTTTTTATCTTAAAGTTTATCTTAGGTAAACCTCTTACTAATTCATTTTTAGAAAGTTTTCTAATAGTTTTGAAATTAATATGACAAAATCTTTTGTGCCACAACCAAGGATCATTATCTTTGGCTAGTAAACACATAGTTGTATTATGATTAATTTTCATATTTAGAACATAAATATTCCTATCTCTATTTCCTTCAAAAACAAGATTTTGGTTTTGATCAAAAATACTACATTTATTTTCCGAAAAAGTTATTTTAAAACCTTTGTCAGAAAGTTGACTTATGCTTAGTAGATTATGTTTTAGATTTTTAACAAATGAAACATTTGTAATAAAAGGTAAATTTGATGTACCGTAATTGCTCACATCTCCTTTGCCAATGATATAGCCTTTTGAATTGTCTCTGAAGGTAACCGAGCCACCATCAAAGTTTGTGATGTTTGTAAGCATATCTTTGTCGCCGGTCATGTGTTTTGAGCAACCACTGTCTAGTAACCATTTCTTCTTTTTGAGTGAGACCTGAAAATAAATACAAAATTATTGGTACCTACCTTTCAATAGGGTCCTAAAAGTTAGAACTTAGGAAACCAAACACAATTTGGTTCAGTATCCTTTTTATAAATATAATTTTTATTATTATGAACACTATCCATAAATGCTTTAATATATTTATTCCTAATTAAAATATTGTTAGTCTTTGGAACCCAAATTTTAACTATCTTAGTTTCTTCTTTTGTTCTAATAGGTTCTCTTAATAACATTTGTTGTTTTGAATCAATATTCCTCTTAAAATTTGTATTTATCTTTTTAGGAATTTTTGTCTCCTTTTTATATCCTAATCCATGTTTATTTGAGGAAGATTGAGAATTTTCTAAAATCTTAGATAAATTTTCTCTTCCTTTGTTAAAGTTAGAGATATTTTTAGTGATGTTATCTAATCTAACTTGAAGACTATTATTTTCTAACTCAACTTGTTTAATCTGAGTTTTTAACTCATGATTTTCAGAAACAATTATATCATTTTTTGTCTTTTGATTTTCAATTTCTTGACTTAAAAGTGATAATTGAGTTTCCAAATTTGAGAGAGACTCATGAACTTTTTCAAGTTCTTCTTCTAGAATTTTCTTTTCATCTTTTAACATATCCCTTTCAAACTCAGCTTTGTTCTGATTTTCACGAGTTTCCTTAAGTTTCTTTTTAAGAATTTTTATTGTACTCAAAAGTTCAGTGTTTACATCAATTAAATCGTCGAAAGTTAAATTACTAACCTCAGATTCTTGAGCCATAAATCATACATTCGCTTGTTCATTGTCGCTATCATTTTCACTTTCAGATGAAGATGAATCTGAATTGTCCCATGTTACAAAGAATGCCTTCTTCTTGAATTTTTCTTTCTTGTCTTTGTTATTTAGAGTTCTTTGATTCTCCTTCTTTTTTTCTGGACAATCTTTGTGCATGTGACCTTTCTTGTGACAGTTGAAACTTTCTATGTTCGAGGATGTAGGTTTGTTCAAGAAATTCTTTTTGAATCCGTTTTTATTTCCTTTTCTATACCTTAAGAATTTCTTGAAATTTTTGGCTATAAATGCTAGATCCTCATCTTCAGACTCTGATTCTTCCTTTTCCGCATGAAAAGCTACATTCTTTCTTTCTTGTGCTTGATCATTCTTAGCTTGCATATTTACTTCATATGACATAAGATTTCCAATTAATTCTTCTGGTTTCATTGTAGATAGATCATTTGCTTCTTCGATTGCTAAGACTTTTCTCTCCCATTCATCAGTGAGTGAATTTAGAACTTTAGATACAATATCAAAATCCGTGTATTTTTCTCCTAGTCCAATTAAGGCATGATGAATGTCTTGGAATCTTGAGTACATGTCATTGATGGATTCATTTTGTCACATTCTAAAGTTTTGAAACTAGTTCTTTAGCATGGAGATCTTTGTTTGTTTGACTTTGTTTGTGCCTTCATGTATGGTTTTCAGTGTACTCCTTGTCTGATGTGCAGTAGTACAAATGCTAACACGATTGAACTCATTTCTATCCAAAGCGCAAAATAACATATTCATAGCTTTGGCATTTGCACTAACTTCATTCTTCTGAGCTAGCGTCCATGTAGAATAATCCGTTGTGGGTACAACGAGTTCTGCTTGAGTTGCATTCCAGGCTTCAAAACTTGTTGCTTGCATATAAATCCTCATCCTTGTAGCCCAATAATTATAGTTTAGTCCATTGAAAAGAGGAGGTCTTTGGGTAGATTGTCCTTCTGCAAATGTAGAGTTATAGGCAGATGTTGTGCTTGTGTTGTTTTCCATATTATTAATATATTAAATAACGGTGTTATGGTTATAAGACGGCCTTGCTCCGATACCAAATGAAAGAGACTATGCAGTAGGATCGTATAATATGGAATAGTAGAATGATCTAGGTAGATAGCAATAAGCAGTAAGTAAAGTAGACACCAAGACTTTATACTGGTTCGGACCTCTTGTCCTACGTCCAGTCCCTAAGCTCCTCTTAGGAATTCAACTAACCAACAACCCTCACTTAACCCGAAGGAATAGGTTTACAACTTACCCGAACAACCGAACGGGATTTCTTGCCTCAACTACCAAAGAGGACTTCAACTAGATACAAAGAGTATTTCTGACTTGTTGTGTTCTTGATAACAATAATGAGTCTAATTGAGTACAACTTTCCTATAATCTTATCCTTGAGAGTATGCAAAGTGTTTGTGAAGATTTAGGAAATGTGAATTGCTATGAATCAAAGAGGTGTTATAGATAAAACAGAGATTCAAGCAATTGAAATGGTTTGTGATTGCTTTTGAAAACTTAAGAAATCTGAAAGTATGTTCAAGAAAATAAAGAGATTAAAGCAATTAGAAATGGTAATTTGCAAATGTTAAAACCATGTATTTATATGTGTAGAAGAGATGCATTTGTTTGCTAGAGGTGCAGGCAAGAGATGCTTCCATTTCCATTGGAGAATGGTTGCAACTCTTGGGAGGAAGAAGGTGTCCTTTAAGAAAAAATTCGCAGTAACAAATTCAGTGGACTGAGCAGGGATTTCAGTCGACTGAAAATGGTGAAGTAAAATTTTCAGGAACAAATTCAATCGACTGAGCAGGAACTTCAGTCGACTGGAACTGTGCATGTTTGTGTATGTGTCACCGGTTCAGTCGACTGGTCATCCCTGTTCAGTCGACTGAACTACTAAATTGTGTACAGTGAATGTTTATTAAAAAATGAAGTTTATAAAATGTGTTCTAGTGTTTGTGCAAGCCTCTTGAGGATAGATTTTAACAATAAATCCAAACTAAGACCTATATAGAAATCATACTTATGTTTATCATTGGTCTTCATCGTTCTTCCTTTAGCTTTGCACATATCTCTTCCTTTTTGTTGAAGCACATTGTCATTGATCAAAATCTTAGCGTATCAACATTCTTCCCCTTTTTGATTGATGATAATACCTATGTTTGTAGAGATGTTATTATCTTTCCTCCCCCTGAATATATGCACTATCTTTCCTATAAAACAAAGTTAGTTTCATAGATTTCTCCCCCTTTGTCATCGACAAAAAGGAAGTAATAATATATAGAAGTATATAATTTGAAAGTAATCAGAGCAACCATATGCAAATATAACCTCAGAGCGAATAATACAAACCATAGAGTATCACAAATAAAAGAAGGCTATTTATACAAGCCTTTGCAGAAATTGTTAAAAAGTTCCGGAAATCAAACCATCAAAAAATGTTCAAGGTTCCTTGTCCCAATCATAAGAGCCTTCACGATCTCCTTCAGGTTCTCGAATAACAGGTCCACCTGTGGGTGGTCTATAAGCTCTTCCTCCTTGGCCACCACTTGTTCCGCTTGTACTGCTACTTGTATGCTCTTCAGATGATGTCCAAGTGAAAGTTGGTGCCGGACGTTTGCCACGTGATGTTGAAGCGGTAGTGGAGCTTGAGCATGAGATGGCATTCCATAACTTGTTGAAGAATCCTTTAATTTTATCAAGCTTGTGATCTACCTTCTTGAGACGATTATCAAGAATTTGTTGATTCCTTGATAAAATCCCCAATGATTGATTGGTGGTAGTATAACCTGGCTCAATGATACGAATTTCATCTTCTTGGTCGAAAGGTTCTTCATGTGGAGCTTGTGGAAGTTGTTGTGGTCCTTGATGCCTAGCTTCCCATTCGGAAAGAGATATGATGCGAGGAGGTCTAGCCGCGAGTTGCATAAGACTTATAGTGCGTTGATTAATTTGATGAACCATTGTGATTTCGGAGTCGCATAATGGCGTATCAACATTGAGGAGAAGTCGCATGATATATTCTCCAAAATAAATTGTTCGCATTTTTCCATTGTTAAAAGTGAGAAATTCATCTAGAATTAGTTGGACCCAATTGACTTGAATGTTGCCCCAAATAGCGTATAGAGCTCGATAATTGATGGGGTAGACAATTTCATATGAGCACGTTCGTGGAGTAATTGTTCTCATAAGAGCTTTGTGAAGGACTCTAGCTCTAGGTTGTAGGGAAGTGGATTTAAAATCTCTAATGTTGATATTATCATCCAAAAATTGATGGTTTATGTTATCTCGAATTTGTGGATTGAATTCTATCTCTTCAAGCTTTCTCCCTACATTAGGGGATCCTGAGATGTGTGCAATTCGATCTAAGGAGAACCAAACTTTCTTCCCGCACACCATACTCCAAATACTATTATTTGGATTTCTTGGAGTTTGGTGTCCAAGGTTGAGGTTTGCATAAAATAATTTGATCATGATATGATTTATTGCAAGGTCATTTCTTTTTAAATCCAAGAGAGAAGTTAAACCTGCCTGATCCGTTAATGCTTGAATGTTGTACGTTTGGAGGCTTTGGAAATCAATGAATGAGTGTTCGAAAATGCGAGAGTTCTTCATTTTGCTCCACCTCGTTACAGCTACTCCATCATAGAGCCATTGTGCAATTTGAGCATCAATTGGCTCGGAGGATGAAGAAGAAGAAGCCCTTGATCTTTTTGGTGCCATTTGTGAAAGGTTTGAGAATAATTTGAGGATTGGGGGCTAGGGTTTTGGAAAACAATGGGGAAGAGAGAACTTTTGCAATGTAAAAATTGAATTGAAAAAGGTGAAAACTGGTAGATAAAAGGGAAAAGTTGCCTGGGAATTAGCGTTCAGTCGACTGAAAAGTCTGTTCAGTCGACTGAATTGAGGGCCGAAAAATTTCTGTGCTGAATTCAGTCCACTGAACAGGATTTTTAGTCGACTGAACTGTTGTCTGAAAGTTTCTGTTGATAGTTTAGTCGACTGGGCAGAGGGTGTCAGTCGACTGAGCTATGGAAAATATTTTTTTTGCTTATTACTCAGTTGACTGAGCAGTAATGTTCAGTCGATTGAACTTTGGATTTTCATTGTTATGTGAATTTCGAAAGCAAAAGTTTTATTGAAAGAAGCAATTACAATTGTATAGTTATATAACAACATGAATTTTACTTCAAAAGTAATTATTTCTTTGGAGATGAACTATTTTCCTTTTGCGTCTTTTTCCCTTCATTCTCCATATAGCTTATTTCCCATGAATTCGGACTATACTGAGGAGTCTTTGGGGACATCCAAGGATTCACGGGATCGACTGGTGTACGGTAAGATGAAGATGGATCGAACGTACTAACTGGTCGAGGTAGGGGCTCACTCACATCATTTTTCTTTGAGCTACAAAAACGTAAACCAATTTTCTCTCGAAAGCTTAGTCGTCTTGCCGTTACTTTTTGTTCAAAATATAATTCTCGTTGGAGATCAATTTGTTGTTGTTGAAAGTGATGAATCTCATCATACTTTCTTTTCGTATCAGGTGAGGTAAAAAGTCCACATTTTGCCTTCTTTGATTCCGGTGTGTAGCCAGTGCGATAGTTTTCCCATTTATACACTGGTTCATGCTTTGGTGTTGGCGTAGGAAGTTTTGGTGATGTAGGTGAGTTATCGACTGAGGAGGTGATGTTGATTGGAGAGTATGAGCTGTTGGAAGACATTTTTATATAGAATTTTCAAACTTTGTAATTTTAGAAAATAATTGTATGTAAAGAAGTATATTTATAGTATGAAAATGCTAAGAAAAATGTGGTGGTAAATTAATAAGATTTTAGAACCAATCATTGCTTTATTGGATTAAAAACATTGGTTAGAAATGGATGGATTAGAGACATCCTTTAATCTATTATTTATTAGATAGTTGAATTGAAATATATACATTGAATATATTTGTTATAAAACATCTTTAAAAGAAATTATTCCTAATTCTTGTCGCAATTTTATAAATGAGTTTTCTAATAACGGTTTAGTAAATATATCGGCAATCTGATTTTCGGTAGAAATATGTTCTAAATTTATGATTCCTTTTTCGATATTGTCACGTAGAAAATGGTGACGAATATCAATATGTTTTGTACGAGAAGGATTTACCGGATTTTTAGATAAATTTATTGTACTTGTATTATCACAATATATTGTTGAATTTGTTAAATTTATATTAAAATCTTTAAGTGTTTGTTGCATATAGATAACTTGAGTACAAGCTAAAGCGGCGGATATATACTCTGCTTCACACGTGGAAAGTGAGACACAATTTTGTTTCTTACTAAACCAAGATACAAGTGATTTTCCAATAAAATGGCACGTACCACTTGTACTTTTTCTATCAGTTCTAGATCCACCAAAATCAGCATCACTAAATGACACTAACTCGAATGGACAATCTTTTGGACAGAAAAGACCAAAGTCCTTAGTGTTATTAAGATATCGCATAATACGTTTTATGGCTCTTAAATGTGATTCTTTAGGATTAGCTTGAAAACGTGCACATAATCATACGCTCATCATTATGTCTGGTCTACTAGCGGTTAAGTATAGTAAGGAGCCTATCATACTTCTAAACAATTTTTGGTCTACACTTTTGCCATTTTCATCTTGATCGAAATGAGTTGTGGTACTCATAGGAGTAGGCTTTCCAGAAGTGTTTTCCATTCCAAAACGTTTAATTAGATTAGCACAATATTTTTCTTGATTTAAGAAAATTCCATTTGTTAATTGTTTAATTTGTAATCCGAGAAAATAAGATAATTCTCCCATGTGTGACATTTCAAACTCCTTAGTCATTATATTTGAAAATTCTTTACATAAGTTTTCATTAGTTGAACCAAATATAATGTCATCTACATATATTTGAATTATTAGAATGTCATTAGTAGTGTTTTTAATGAATAGAGTTTGATCTACTTTTCCGATTTGAAATCCCAAATCTAGTACATAGCTTTTAAGTCTCTCATACCAAGCACGAGGTGATTGTTTAAGACCATATAGGGCTTTCTTTAATTTATATACATGATCCGGATATTTTTCATGTATGAATAAAGGGGGTTGTTCTACGTACACATTTTCTTTTATAAAACCATTTAGAAAAGCACTTTTAACATCCATTTGATAAAGTTTAAAATTGTGAAAACATGCGAAGGCCAATAGAATACGTATTGCTTCAAGTCTTGCAACGGGAGCAAATGTTTCTTCAAAGTCGATACCTTCCTCTTGATTATATCCCTATGCTACTAGTCTAGCTTTATTCCTAGTTATATTTCCTTGTTCGTCTACTTTATTTTTGTAAACCCATTTTGTTCCTATAACAGATTGATTATTAGGACGAGGAACTAAATCCCAAACATCGTTACGTTCGAATTGATTTAATTCTTCTTGCATAGCAACAATCCAGTAGTCATCTGTTGATGCTTCTTTAGGATTTTTAGGTTCTAATGTAGAAATAAAAGCAACATGTCACATTTGGTTTAGTTGACTTCTAGTTTTAACTTGAGAATTAATTTCACCGATTATGTTTTGTACAGGGTGATCTCATAAGATTCTAGGTGGAGATCTAAGTTCGGTATTATTCATATTTTCAAGATTTGTATTGTCTGTATATATAAATTCGTCATCATCTTTTATACTCAAGTTTTTATTAAAGTTTTCATCAAAAGATACATGTAAAGTTTCTTCGATTATATTTGTTCGTTTATTAAAAACTCGATATGCCTTACTTCGTTCTGAGTATCCTACAAAAATTCCTTCATCAGCTTTCGGATCGAATTTTCCTAGTTGGTCTTTTGTATTTAAAATAAAACATTTTGATCCAAATATTTTAAAATAGGAGATATTTGGCTTTCTATTGTTAAAAAGTTCATATGAAGTATTTTTAGTTAATGGTCTAATAGAAATACGATTTAATACATAACATGCAGTAGCTACGGCTTCTGCCCAAAAATGTTTTGGTGGAAGGCTTCCATTTAATAATGTTCTTGCACATTCTTGTAATGTTCTATTCTTTCTTTCCACTACTCCATTTTATTGAGGAGTTCTAGGAAATGAAAAGTTATGATTTATTCCTTTCTTTTTATAGAAAGATTCAAAAGCTTCATTTTCAAATTCGCCACCATGATCACTTCGTATATTCTTAATTTTCAAATTTTTTGTGTTTTAAATTCTTTTGACAAATGTTTTAAAGTGCTCAAATGTATCACTTTTATTTTTCATAAAAATAGTCAATGTATATCTTGAGAAATCATTACCTATTACGAATACATATCGATTATGATTAATGGATTGAACTTGTGTTGGTCCGAAAAGATCCATATGAAGTAATTCTAGTGGTTGTAAAGTTGAAATATTTTTCTTAGATTTGAAGGATGATTTTGTTAATTTTCCTATTTGACAATCATCACAAAGATTTTTTATCTTAAAGTTTATCTTAGGTAAACCTCTTACTAATTCATTTTTAGAAAGTTTTCTAATAGTTTTGAAATTAATATGACAAAATCTTTTGTGCCACAACCAAGGATCATTATCTTTGGCTAGTAAACACATAGTTGTATTATGATTAATTTTCATATTTAGAACATAAATATTCCTATCTCTATTTCCTTCAAAAACTAGATTTTGGTTTTGATCAAAAATACTACATTTATTTTCCGAAAAAGTTATTTTAAAACCTTTGTCACAAAGTTGACTTATGCTTAGTAGATTATGTTTTAGATTTTTAACTAAGGAAACATTTGTAATAAAAGGTAAATTTGATGTACCGTAATTGCTCACATCTCCTTTTCCAATGATATAGCCTTTTGAATTGTCTCCGAAGATAACCGAGCCACCATCAAAGTATGTGATGTTTGTAAGCATATCTTTGTCGCCGGTCATGTGTTTTGAGCAACCACTGTCTAGTAACCATTTCTTCTTTTTGAGTGAGACCTGAAAAGTTATTGGTACCCACCTTTCAATAGGTTCCTAAAAGTTAGAACTTAGGAAACCAAACACAATTTGGTTCAGTATCCTTTTTACAAATATAATTTTTATTATTATGAACACTATCCATAAATGCTTTAATATATTTATTCCTAATTAAAATATTGTTAGTCTTTGGAACCCAAATTTTAAATATCTTAGTTTCTTCTTTTGTTCTAATAGGTTCTCTTAATAACATTTGTTGTTTTGAATCAATATTCCTCTTAAAATTTGTATTTATCTTTTTAGGAATTTTTGTCTCCTTTTTATATCCTAATCCATGTTTATTTGAGGAAGATTGAGAATTTTCTAAAATCTTAGATAAATTTTCTCTTCCTTTGTTAAAGTTAGAGACATTTTTAGTGATGTTATCTAATCTAACTTGAAGACTATTATTTTCTAACTCAACTTGTTTAATCTGAGTTTTTAACTCATGATTTTCAGAAACAATTATATCATTTTTTGTCTTTTGATTTTCAATTTCTTGACTTAAAAGTGATAATTGAGTTTCCGAATTTGAGAGAGACTCTTGATCTTTTTCAAGTTCTTCTTCTAGAATTTTCTTTTCATCTTTTAACATATCCCTTTCAAACTCAGCTTTGTTCTGATTTTCACGAGTTTCCTTAAGTTTCTTTTTAAGAATTTTTATTGTACTCAAAAGTTTAGTGTTTACATCAATTAAATCGTCGAAAGTTAAATTACTAACCTCATATTCTTGAGCCATAAATCATACATTCGCTTGTTCATTGTCGCTATCATTTTCACTTTCAGATGAAGATGAATCTGAATTGTCCCATGTTACAGAGAATGCCTTCTTCTTGAATTTTTCTTTCTTGTCTTTGTTATTTAGAGTTCTTTGATTCTCCTTCTTTTGTTCTGGACAATCTTTGTGCATGTGACCTTTCTTGTGACAGTTGAAACATTCTATGTTTGAGGATGTAGGTTTGTTCAAGAAATTCTTTTTGAATCCGTTTTTATTTCCTTTTCTATACCTTAAGAATTTCTTGAAATTTTTGGCTATAAATGCTAGATCCTCATCTTCAGACTCTGATTCTTCCTTTTCCGCATGAAAAGCTACATTCTTTCTTTCTTGTGCTTGATCATTCTTAGCTTGCATATTTACTTCATATGACATAAGATTTCCAATTAATTCTTCTGGTTTCATTGTAGATAGATCATTTGCTTCTTCGATTGCTAAGACTTTTCTCTCCCATTCATCAGTGAGTGAATTTAGAACTTTAGATACAATATCAAAATCCGTGTATTTTTCTCCTAGTCCAATTAAGGCATGATGAATGTCTTGGAATCTTGAGTACATGTCATTGATGGATTCATTTTGTCGCACTCTAAAGTTTTGGAACTGGTTCTTTAGCATGGAGATCTTTGTTTGTTTGACTTTGTTTGTGCCTTCATGTATGGTTTTAAGTGTACTCCATATCTGATGTGCAGTAGTACAAATGCTAACACGATTGAACTCATTTCTATCCAAAGCGCAAAATAGCATATTCATAGCTTTGGCATTTGCACTAACTTCATTCTTCTGAGCTTGCGTCCATGTAGAATAATCCGTTGTGGGTACAACGAGTTCTGCTTGAGTTGCATTCCAGGCTTCAAAACTTGTTGCTGGCATATAAATCCTCATCCTTGTAGCCCAATAATTATAGTTTAGTCCATTGAAAAGAGGAGGTCTTTGGGTAGATTGTCCTTCCGCAAATGTAGTGTTATAGGCAGATGTTGTGCTTGTGTTGTTTTCCATATTATTAATATATCAAATAACGGTGTTATGGTTATAAGACGGCCTTGCTCCGATACCAAATGAAAGAGACTATGTAGTAGGATCATATAATATGGAATAGTAGAATGATCTAGGTAGATAGCAATAAGCAGTAAGTAAAGTAGACACCAAGACTTTATACTGGTTCAGACCTCTTGTCCTACGTCCAGTCCCTAAGCTCCTCTTAGGAATTCAACTAACCAACAACCCTCACTTAACCCGGAGGAATAGGTTTACAACTTACCCGAACAACCGAACGGGATTTCTTGCCTCAACTACCGAAGAGGACTTCAACTAGATACAAATAGTATTTCTGACTTGTTGTGTTCTTGATTACACTAATGAGTCTAATTGAGTACAACTTTCCTATAATCTTATCCTTGAGAGTATGCAAAGTGTTTGTGAAGATTTAGGAAATGTGAATTGCTATGAATCAAAGAGGTGTTATAGATAAAACAGAGATTCAAGCAATTGAAATGGTTTGTGATTGCTTTTGAAAACTTAAGAAATCTGAAAGTATGTTCAAGAAAATAAAGAGATTAAAGCAATTAGAAATGGTAATTTGCAAATTTTAAAACCATGTATTTATATGTGTAGAAGAGATGCATTTGTTTGCTAGAGGTGCAGGCAAGAGATGCTTCCATTTCCATTAGAGAATGGTTGCAACTCTTGGGAGGAAGAAGGTGTCCTTTCAGAAAAAATTCGCAGTAACAAATTCAGTCGACTGAGCAGGGATTTCAGTCGACTGAAAATTGTGAAGTAAAATTTTCAGGAACAAATTCAGTCGACTAAGCAGGAACTTCAATCGACTGGAACTGTGCATGTTTGTGTATGTGTCACAGGTTCAGTCGACTGGTCATCCCTGTTCAGTCGACTGAACTACTAAATTGTGCATAGTGAATGTTTATTAAACAATGAAGTTTATAAAATGTGTTTTAGTGTTTGTGCAAGCCTCTTGAGGATAGATTTTAACAATAAATCTAAACTAAGACCTATATAGAAATCATACTTATGTTTATCATTGGTCTTCATCGTTCTTCCTTTAGCTTTGCACATATCTCTTCCTTTTTGTTGAAGCACATTGTCATTGATCAAAATCTTAGCGTATCAACACGGATACGGACGAAGTCGTTAGGCGGACGGATCCACCCTCTTCGTAGACGTATTTTTAATACTCCAGTTCACACTCTGGGAACCGGGAGTTAAGTGAGGGATTGTCATGTATCAATCCGTTTTTGACTTTGATGTGATGGCTTGTCCCCAAGCTTGGGTTTCACTTAGTGAGTGACCGGTTGCATCACAGTCAATCTCTATTTGAATAAATTCCACCATATGGTGAAACTTAGCTCTCCGTGCATAGTGATGATCATATGAAGCATTTCAAGTAAATCACAGCTCTGGCTCGAAGAGATTGCATTTTATTGCTGAAATAAGAAAATATGGCAAAGTCAGTTGCCTTATTACAAATTAAAATTTCGAAATGCAGAAACAAATTGCAAAATGGAAAGCAAACTAAATAGATAAACATAGCTTGTTATGTGTAGTAGCGACGAAGACTTTCGCTGTTCCAGGCTCTTGGCAGAGTTAGACCGTCGACGGTCGATAATTTGAATGTGCCATCTCCGAGCCTTCGTTCAATAACATACGGTCCTTCCCATGTCGGCTTCATATGCGAAGGAATCGGATAGATTCTTTTCAAGACGAGATCGCCTATTTCGAAGGTTCGTGGATGGACCTTGGCGTTATACAATCGGGCGACTCGACTTCGATGTGCAGTTGCCCTCAAATCAGCTTCTTCACGCTTCTCATCTAATAGATCGAGAGATTCAGCAAGTAATATAGCATTTGTCTTTGGATCATAGTATGTCACACGATGAGAAGGTACTTCTAGCTCAACCGAGATAACGGCTTCTGAACCATATGAGAGAGAGAATGGAGTGAGGCCGGTTGCGGTCTTGTGGGTTGTTCGGTAAGCCCATAAAGCCATAGGAAGTTCATCGACCCACTTGCCCCCGACCTTTTCCAGTCGTTTTTTCAGAATGGATTTTATAACTTTATTAACTGCTTCGACCTGTCCGTTTGCCTGAGGGTGTGCAACTGCAGAGAATTTCTGTTGGATGTGAAATCATTTGCAGAAATCTTTAAATTCAGCACTGTCGAATTGGATTCCGTTGTCCGTTATAATGGTGTGTGGGAGACCGAGTCGACAGATGATGTTGCGAACTACAAAGTTGATTACTTTCTTCGTTGTTATGGTAGCAAGGGTTCGGCTTCAGCCCACTTTGTAAAGTAATCAACTGCGACGATGGCGTATTTCGCACCGCCTTTTGCCAGTGGTAGAGCATCGATGATGTCGATGCCCCACATTGCGAACGGCCATGGGCTGACCATTTGCGTTATCTCGGTAGGAGGAGCTCTAGGAATTCGGGCGTATTTCTGACACCTATCGCATTTCTTTGCATAATCCGACATGTCACGATTCATAGTCGGCTAGTAATATCCGTATCAAAGTATTTTCTTGTTAAGTGCTTGCCCCCTAGTGTGATCGCCACATTCTCCCTCATGCACATCGTGCAATACTCGTTTAATTTCATCGTGAGCGATACACTGGAGTAGAGGGACCGAGTACCCTCTGTTGTACATGATTCCTTTCTAGATAGTAAAGTGTGAGGCCTTCCGAAGGACTTGTCTCTTTTCACTCCTACGCTCCTGTAGGGTTCCGTGCTCAATGTAATTTCTGAGTGGAGTCATCCATAAATACTTTTCGAGGATGGTTTCACATACCCTGTCTATTTCTGCCCGGTCAATGCTTGGGGAGGATAGCGCTTCTACGTAAACGAGTCCCATTTGCTGAGCTTCACCTCTGCTGGCCAGCTTCGATAATGAATTGGCTTTTTGGTTGCGTTCTCAAGGTATACAATAAATGGCATAATAATCAAACTGATTTAGTACTTCCTGAACTCGAGCTAATTAAGCAGCCAACCTTCGATCTCTTGCTTGATACTCTCCCCGTACTTTACACACAACTAATTGCGAATCACAATAAATTTCCACAGCGATAATTCTTAAATCTTTAGCAAGTTTCAAGCCAGTTAAGAGGGCTTCATATTCAGCTTCATTATTAGTCGCATCAAAATCGAACTTCAAAGCATAGCATATGGATCGGCCTTTGGGAGTTTCAAGTACAACACCAGCGCTCGAACACCGATCATTAGATGCACCGTTGGTATAAAGCTTCCAGACGTATTTGGGGGATTTACTGGTTTCAGGCAAGTCCTTTGGAACGGTAAACTCAGCTATAAAATCGGCTAGGACTTGTCCTTGAATGACTCGTCTTGGAGTGTAAGTAATATCAAATTGGCTCTGTTCGATGTTCCACTTGAGTAACCTACCAGACGTCTCAGGCTGCGAAAGGACCTGTCGTAACGGCTAGTCGGTGTAAACAATAATGGGATGTGCCTGGAAATATGGTCGGAGCTTCCTTGATGCAATAACCGGGCAATAAGCCAACTTTTCTAGCTTCGGATAATTCCTTTCGGCCCCAGTCAATCGCTTGCTGACGTAGTATACCGGCTTCTGTATCTTGTCTTCTTCTCGAATTAATGCAGCGCTGATAGCGTTTTCTATTATCGCCAAATATACGAACAACTTCTCATGATCAATGGGCTTCGACAGGATATGTGGTGTGGATAGATGCAGAACTAGTGCTTGGAAAGCGCCCTCACACTCCGTGGTCCATTCAAAGTTTCGTTTCCCTTTTCGGATCAGATCGAAGAAGGGAATGCATTTGTCAATGGACTTTGAAATGAACCTGCTCAATGCTGCTACCTTTCCATTGAGACTCTGGACTTGTTTTATGGTTTCCGGAGTTTTGAGATTTCTGATTACCCAAATCTTTTCAGGGTTAGCCTCGATTCCCCGAGCGTTAACGATGAATCCAAGGAATTTTCCGGTTGCAACTCCAAAATGACATTTCAGTGGATTTAGCTTCATTTTGTAGTCCCGAAGTATGTTGAACATAGTTTCTGGGTCTTTAACATGGTAGGTGGAGAGTCGTGACTTCACAAGCATGTCATCTACATATACTTCCATTTTTTTCTCGATTTGGTTGGCAAACATCCGATTAACCAATCGTTGATAAGTAGCCCCGACATTCTTGAGTCCGAATGGCATAACTTTGTAACAGTAAAGTCCTAGATTGGTTACGAAGCTGGTATGTTCTTGATCGGGTAAATGCATCGGTATCTGATTGTAGCCAGAATACGCATCCATGAAGGATAAGAGTTCATGCCCAGTTGTCGAATCTACTAGCTGGTCAATTCTGGGAAGCGGGAAACTATCTTTGGTACATGCTTTATTCAGATCGGAATAATCGACACATGTTCTCCACTTTCCATTCGGCTTTCGGACGAGCACGGGATTTGACACCCATTCAGGATATAGCGCATCCCGAATGAACCCGTTCGCTTTAAGCTTCTCTACTTCTTCTTTAAGGGCGGCAGATCTCTCTGGATCCATACCATGCCTTTTCTGTTTGACTGGGACATGCCGCGGGTCAATGTTCAGAGTGTGGCTCGCGATGTCCGGCGAGATCCCACACATATCGAACTGTGTCCAGGCAAATACGTCAAGATTTTCCCGTAGAAATTCAACCAATTCCTCTTGAGTTTGCTGGCTTAGCTGAGATCCAATCTTTATCATTTTCGAGTCATCGTCATTTTCAACTGGGACATCAATCGTCAGTTCGGCCGGGGATGATTGACTTTCTTTAGATTCTCCTTCGTCTTCAGCTTCTCTTGGGTCAAAATCTTTGAGGAATTTGCTGGGGTGCCCGGGCCTAGGCCCGGGCGTTAATTGTCAATTGTTGGCAAAGCGGACGCAGAGAGATTCCTCCACGCCCTTTCCTTTCTCCTTTCGTTGTGCTTCCCGCAGCTCAGCGACATAACAGGCTCTGGCAGCAGCCTGATCTCCCTGAATGATTCCTACTCCGTGATCAGTGGGAAATTTTAAAGTCAAACACCATGGGGCAATGGCTACCCTGAATTTAGCAAGGGCATGTCGGCCCAGGAAAGCATTATAAGATGAGTCTATGTCCAAAACAATAAACTGTAACATCCGTACTCTTCGACGTTCTCCAACTCCCAACTCTACTGGCAGTTCCACCATTCCAGTGGGTATAGTAGCACTTCCGTTGAAGCCGTGGATTCGGGATTGACAAGGCTTCATGTCTGTGGCTTCCATTTTCATTTGATCATAAGCTCGCTTGAACAAAATATTCACAGAGCTTCCACTGTCAACTAAGATCCTCTTCATCCAAGCGGGACCTACTTGTGCTGAGATGACCAGTGGATCGATAGTGGGGGCTTCGACTTTATCAGCGTCTCTGTTCCTGAACACGATGTCATCTGTCATCATCTTCTGTTGCTTGGCCGGAGCACTTTCATCAAAATTACTACAACACTCGAAGTCCGCATGCCTGATAGAACTGGCATACGAGTCCATTTCCTTCCAGCTTTGATCTGCTGGGTGAGGACCACCACTTATTGTATTGATAACCAACCTCCCTCCTGTACGAGCGGGTTCCTCCTGTCTTTCCTGATTCGGCGCACGATTCTGATTTGACGGGCCCGCACCACCAGATTGCGGCGCCTGCACATACTGATCCAACTTCCGTTCACGTATCAGTTTTTCAATGAGGTCATGTAAGTGACGACACTCATTGGTGTTGTGGCCATAACTCTCATGGAATCTACAAAACTTTCCTGTTTGGATTTTTCTTTCAGTTGCTGGTTTCGGGGCAGGTTTCTTGTACTGCATGGTATTGCAGGTCTGCAAATACACGTTTTCCAATGACGTGTTCAACGGAGTGTAATTATCGTACATGGAAGCTCTACGTCGTGAACTACGGTTTGATTTCCACTGTCCCGCTGCTGATTCTTTTTATTTTGGATGTTCAACTGAACATTTCCAGAACTATCTCCGGATTGCATAACAGCAATGTTACTTTGGATTCCTTCGATGTTGGGCCCTGCATCATCCTGATTCCTAGACTGTTTCACATCCTCCCTTCTCAAGAATTGGGCTACCTTGGAATAGAAACGGTCCAATGACGTAGGTGGTTTTCCAGCTAACCAATTTTCGAACTCGGAATCAGCATCAATCCCCTTAGTTAATGCCATTAGGATAGAGTCATCATTGGGATTGCTTATTTCTACACACGCAGCATGGAATCGCTCCAAGTAACGTCTAAGTATTTCTTCGGGAGCTTGTGTAACACTAGACAGAGTGTTAACATCTTTAGGCCTTGCTACGTGCATACGAAATTGTTGAACAAACTTGGTGGCCATCTGATCAAAGTTGGAAATGGATCGTGGTGGCAAATGAGTAAACCACATGGTGGTAATGCCCCCAGGGAAATGGGGAAACTACGGAATTTCACTACGTCATCAGCTCTTGCAGCATTCATCAGCCACTCGTACTTCAGGATGTGCTGATTGGGATCAGAACTTCCTTCATAGACTGGCAAAGTTGGCATCCTGAAGCGCCGAGGTGGTTCAGCATATAGAACGTCATCGGTGAAAGGGGTATGACTCTGGGAGATTCCCCAGTCGTCATTACTGACACCTTGACTTTCACGGATCATTTGACGAATCATCGTTGGTATATTCGGCATTCGGATGTTGGGTGCATGCTGTGCCAAGGTGTGGTCGGGTTCCACAGCGCGAGTCTGGACCGGACGCGGTCGACGGTCCATGCCTCGCCTCCTTCGTTCAACATCCTCAGGGACATAAGGCTCAGGAGTTTGCTCTCGTTGGTTACGTTGAGGATCAGCTTGGTTTCTAGCATCACCTCCTCGTCTGGCAGTGGTGGTAGTAGCAATGTTGCTGGTGACATGGTAAGGAGCAGCACCTCCTCGAGTTGAAGGTTCTGTACGGAGACTAGCGGATGGTCCAGTTCTAGTTTGCCCAAGATTCGAAGCAGGTTGGTGTTCCGTGGCTTGGGTGTAACTTACACCTAGCCGTGGGCGTATGGATCTGGTTTGGCCATCAGAGGAGGCTGAACTGTGGTAGAATAGGAACCTTGGTCTCTTTTGGATCTTCTTCGCCTCTGGCGATTTAGCTGGTTGGATAACTCTGTGTTGGCGTGCAGTTGTTCAGTTAGCTATTATCGACTCTGGGTCAACTCTTGAAGCAACGTCTGGAACTCTTGTCTGGTAACCCAACATGTTGGATCTGAAGGTCCGGCGGCATCTTGGTTTGATGGAGGCAATTACACGGAATTTTGTCGGTCCCGTCCTCCTTGATCAACAGCTGTAGAAGTGGTACGTGTGCTCACCATATTGAATTGATGAAGTCCTTTCCTAGATCTGATTGCAAATCTGAATAGTATGGAAGGGCTTCAAGGTTTTAGATCTGGATACTGGATCTTCTTCTTGAATTTATGCAATCCGATATAAATAGCAGATCCAAAGAGCAGGAGAAAAATTGGGTTTTTTCTCAGTGAAAGCACCAAAGCAAAGTGTTTGTACCAAAATTGGGCACAACCTTCTTCGGAAGTTTTAAAGAGATAAAGTGAAGAAATTAAATGGAAAAAGGGGAATTATCTAACAAAAATTCCAAATCCCAGATATGAAAATAATTAACATGCAAGGAGACACAAGAATTTAGAGTGGTTCGTCGTATTGCCTACGTCCACTATGAAGTAGTTTGCTTTATTGATCTATCTTTGATGATTACAAGTGAATTCAATGAATTACAGCATGTAATTATGATTTGCAGCAGTGAAATTCATTGGTAGCAGCAACAATGGAGTTCAGATCTGGATCCGGTAGAGTTTGGGCGTTGGAGATCTCAAAGAAGAGGAAGAACCCCTTTTCTGTTGGCTTTGGGGGTCTATTTATAGGTGTAGGCAACTGGTATTTCGCTCAGATATCGGGAGACCCTCTCTGGCACGTGACCAGGCCCGCGCGCCCAAGCCCGTGAAGTTTCGGTCCGATACATGATCGATACAAACAGATTTCAGATCGATCAAGATTTCATCCAATGGAGTCGAAATTTGGCATGGACATTCCTTAGCATGCACGTAGTATTCTGTGAAAATTTCATAGCATTTGGACTTGTAGATTAGGAGATATGATCGATACGAATTGGGATCTTCGGTTGGCTGTTTCGTTCGACTCGCTCTGTTCGACTCGCTTTCGTTCGACTCGGTGACGTGGCGCTTGAATCTCTGGATCACTCCGTCTTTGATGCTGTTTTGATCGAGTCGTTCTAGGACCTTCGCCTTGTTCGTATCGACGGTAGTAGCCTTTGTTCGCATCGAAAAAAGATGTGTCGTTCGCATCGATGGAGGTAGAAGTCTTTGGATGGATGCGAAGTGGAGCGAGTCGAAATGTGGCTCTCCGATGGAGTTGAACTAGATGGAGTCGAACAATGGTTCTGCGAAGGAGTCGAACTAGATGGAGTCGAACAATGGTTCTACGAAGGAGTCAGACTAGATGGAGTCGACCTGTGGCTTGAAGCGAAGCGAGTCGAACAAGTGCTCTGAGATGGAGGCGAAGCGGAGCGAGTCGAAGGGGAGCGAGTCGGAGTAGGCTTCCCAGATGGTTTCGAACTGAGCGATTCGAACAGAGGCTGTTTTTATCCAATTTTGCATTGATCGTAACTTGAGCATACGAACTCGGATTGACTTGAAATTTGGAACGTTGACTCTCACAGCTTAGCTTGTCATGTTATATTAATTTTAGCCCGATCCGGACTCAAACAAAATTCGTCGAATTCCATAGTGAGCCTGTGTATAACTGATCTCTAGGACGGACAGTCATTGGTTACTAGTCAATTCCTTGATGTCACGGCCTTGCCAAAAGGCGGGATAACATATGTTTTGAGGGTTTCGAAAGAGATGTTTTAAAGTGTTTCAAAAGGTATATGCTTAGTGTTTTGAAAAGAAGATTTGAATGCTTTCGAAGGAGGTTATCCAATGGTTTCGAGAGTAAAAGTTTAAGGTTTGGAAAGCCTTAGTTTTCAAAACAAAGAACCAAATCTCATTTTAAAGGATAAACCATAGCATAAGAAATGAGTTTTAAAATAGCTTTTAGGTATGAAGTTTTTGAAGAAGCTTTCCTTGATAAAATGATAGGTTAAAGGGATTAACTATGTTTTATATGAAAATGATTTCAAGGATATTGAACCACAGACGTTGGTATTATTGTGTTAATGCATTAGCTTCTTCTAATATATATGTTCACTGTAAAATGAACCCATAACTGTACTTTGGGGAGAAAGGGAAGAATAAGCAGCTAAGTTGACCCAATAGTGAATATAAATTGAGTTAATTCCTGAATGAGTAGAATTTGATCCAGGAGATCACGAAGACCTGAACATAGGATGCCTAAAAACTGATTAAAGAAGTTGTTAGATAGACATGTTCATAGTAAACCCATGAAAACTATGTTAAGAAAGAGTTATTGGCGGGGGCCAATAGGTTTGTAGTGAACCCATGAAAACTATATCCGGATTAAGTTATTGACAAAAGTCATTAGGTTCCTAGTCAACCCATGAAAACTAGGACACGAGGGAAGTTATTTGAGATACCAATAGGTTCAGGAAGAACCCATTAATAAGGAAGTTATTGGCATGGTCCAATAGGTTCTTAGTGATCCCATGAAATCTATGAACCGAACAAGGGAGTCCATAAAAACATTAAACAGGTTATCAGTCAGTCCATGGAAACTAATAGGTTAATAGTGATCCTAGAAACTACAACTGAGATAGATAGTCAAAATGAATGGGGATGGGTAATCCATAATTGATTTACTTATTTGCATATCATCATAATATTTTGATTTGTTATGTTTTAACCATTGTGGATCAGGAGCCCAGTATATGGTTTCTATAAAGTATTGGATAAGATACTAGTGAGGGGAAAACCTATTCCGCTAAGCGCCGTGGTCTCACTAGATATCTAAATGGTTTGAAATGGTAGATTATTATTCATACCAGGTTTATGTCTGACTCGAAGTTTATGTTTTCCTCTTAAACTCTTGGGTGCTCAATTAACTTTGAGCAGTTTGAGAGTTGAGGTTTTCAGGTACCTCATTAGACGAATAAGCTTCCGGAGACATGTAGGAGGGATGATAGCTATTAGGAGTTCTTTTACTTTTGATTCTGCTGTGTTTTTTTGTAAAGGCAAAGTTTCTTTATTTTCCTAGTTATATACACTCTGATCATCCAAGGGGGCATCTTCATATGTCAGTCTTGGCATATGTTGTAATAATTATATTTTCTCTGAACGTGGTTCTCCAATATGGGATTATGTAATGAATGTTGAAATGAAATGTGAAAGTTGTTTTATGATTTTAATTTTTTTTCATATCCATGTGTTTCTGTTATATCAATGTATCTAACATTACCGTATTTGCTCGCCAAGGATTAATAACTATGGATTACTTCAGCATCCGTAGCCGTTAGTTTTGGGCCTCTAAGTGGGGATGTTACAAATTTATCACCTCTTTTACACTTAGATTTAGGCTATGATTTGATATGTATGTTTTTTAACAACCTTCTCCGAAACGGACCCAATTATCGATCCAAAAAAAGCTCATCCAACCTAAGGTCCACTTTGGAGTTGACCGTTGGTTGGTAAAATTGATTAAATAAACAATAAACAAAGCTATCTTTCTATGCTTTCAGAATCTCACAACGGAAGGAGTAAAATGTAATAATAAAATAAATATCCATTTCACACATTTCAATTCTCAGAAATACAATATCCAAAATATCCATAAACATTATGTCTCAAAATAGTACATCAACTTGTTTAAAAATCTGAGTACATCAGAGTCAATCATAAACATAAATTGATGGTTATACTACCATAACTCTTCACTGCCTCCTTCACACTCATCATCAGCAACATTCCCACAATCTTATGGATTGTAATGAGGAAAGAGTCAAAATAACATCTGGTGAATGAAAATTTCATGTCTTACCATAATAGCATTTAGGCAGTAGCATTTAGATAAATGTCATGTCTTACATATTTAAAAATTACCTTTCCAAGCATACCTCTGACTGTAAGCAACGGCCCTTCCAGTCCAGCTTCATAACGTATCTCCAACTGTAGGCCAATGGTCCTTTCCAATCGAACTTCATAACTATAAGGTAGATGTAATGAAACTATGGAGTATATGGGGTTCAACAGCCCTGCTGTCAACCATACCCTAATGGTGCGAGAGAAAGTACCTAAGTCACTTAAGACCTTTTAAATTTGAAATAGGCAGACTCTGGCCATTTAATAACAAGACCCTAGGCAGACTCCTTTGATTTAATACTTAGACCTAAGGCGAACCCCTCCCCAGTACTTCCTAGTTATCATCGTAAGAAATCTTATAAGACAACTTAATACTTCTTAATGGGAAAGAGACAGACCCTTTAATAGCTATTTAATACCTCAGCCCTGAAGCGGACCCCATCTAGAAATTTCCACTACAACACCTAAAAGATAATCCCAACCATTTAATAATTCTCAAATAGGAAAGAGGCAAACCCTATAATAGCCATTTAATACCTCAACCCCAAAGTAAGCCCGTCCTAGGATTACCCAAATCGTTTAAAGGTGTTAAAATAGATTTTTGCTCAACATCCAAGATGTCGTATAGGGAGATATTATTTGACAACTTTCTAATGATATCCCCAGTTTCTAATATACTCATAGAGTTGTTCACAAGTTCAAACCATATGTGCAAAGAAAGTCATACAAATATATAATAATCCTTTGTTCATATGTCAATGGGCATGATAGCCAATATGCAAGGTAAATTCAAGTGTAACTTGAATAAGGGCTTAAGTGACCTTGTGCAAATTAATAATATGTAAGTCCAAGGTCAAGTCCAAGTCCAAGTCCAAAGATAAAGTCATGTGAATTTCCATTAATACAAATAGCTAATTAGACAAGTACAAAGGAAATTTGCTATTCAGAGTTAAATGTCCAAGTCCTTATTTGCAAAAAGTCCAAAAGTTACAATTGGCTCTAGAAATCCCCAAATTGATTTAGGATTTAAATTTTTTAATTGATAAATAGAGAAAAAGAATGAACCGCCCCTTTAAGTAGCAGAGTGGGTCTTATTTATAGCAGTGTCAATCACACAGGATGATTGACCCGTGTCTTGGCTTAAAATCTAAGGGCTCTGCTAGCTCCATCTTGGTGAAATCTCGGTAGTACTTCCTTTGTAGGGACTCGACATCACTTTTTTGCAGAAGCTCGACAATACAGTCTTCCTTGTAGAAACTCGGCAAGCTTCTCTTGTAGTTAAATGCTCGACATCTTCTAGTTGCGTGGTATCCTTTCTTTGTTACATGCTCGACAACACCCTATGCTGCAGAGGCTCAACATCCCTTTTTACATCTTTGATAATCCTACTATCTTTAGGCTTAACAACTTTTGTGCTGTAGGAGCTCGATATCTCTTGTTCCTCTAAGTTCATGGTAGCTTGATATCTCCAAGAATTTACCGATTCGACATCTCCATTACCTCAGCCTCAACATATTCTCGGTTTGGTTTAGATGCTTGACATCACCTTCTACTTATAGATGCTTGACAACACTTACTATTATAGAGGCTTTCTATCCCTTAGAGACTCGACACCTCTTCATTCTTTGTAGATGCTTACTAACTTCTTATGTGTTCAACATCCTTATGGCTATAGAGGCTCCACAACCCTTTGCTGTTGACACTCGATACCTCTTTGTTGTTGCTAGAGGCTCATTACTCCTTTCTACTAGTTAAATGCTTCATAACTCTTCTATCTTTGACAACTCTCATCATTTTCAAGCTCGACATATTTTCTTTAGATGCTTGATACCCTTGTTGATAAAGCACTGTTAAAGGCTCGATATATCATTGACTTGGATGTTCAATATATCACCATGCATTTATTGGCTCGTCATATCACCATGCATTACAGGCTCGATGCTTATTTTTCAATGCTTCCATACCCTTCTATTGACTTAGTTGCTTATTTTTTCCTTAATAACTCTTCTGGTATAGTAGTTGGAAAATATATGGATAACATTTGCCCCCCCTCTTTGTATAAAAGAAATTTTTTAAAAGTGTAACACCAAGTATCTTCTTACCTTTCCAGTTCTCAGTTCTTATGAGACTTCTCTTTAAATCCTTTTCTTTTGAAAAATATAAAATAAATGATAATGACTTCCATAATTTCAAAAGATTATATTTTTCTTAAATTGATCATTTTGTTTTGTAAATGCCAAAGAAACAAAAAGTTTTCTTGTTGATCTTTGAAATTTTACAACTTTGTTTTAAAATTCACTTTTTGAATAATTATTGAATCGGCATAATTTTAGACAAATCTTTTCAAATTTGGTAAAGATGTAGATCAATTTTCCTTCTTATCTTTCTTGGTTGAATGACTTCATAGACGAATCATTGTTGCTTAAATATCGTTACCCTAGTTGGTTTTTTAAGGTAATTATCTTTCCCTCGGTCTGGGTTTTTAGACGATAACTTGATAATGTTCCTCTGTCAAATGAGCATGAAAAGCTATCTGACTGTTCCTTTAAATGGAGCTTTAACTCTATCTCACTGCATGACTAATCACGTTTGATTGCACTTCCTATAGAAGATTACTTTGGCCCATCCTTGTGATAGAATTCGACTTGTCTGATTGACTTCTTTATACAAGATTGCCCTATCTATACCCTTTAGGCAAGGCTGAAAGCAGGTCGGTATTTTGGCTAGGCCATTTTAGGCAAGGCCAATAGCTAACCCGTCCTCCCCCTAGGAAGCGCCCCGAACAAGCTTTATAGGCGGAACCAAAGGCTATTGGTCCATGCTCTGGCCAGGCCATCTTAGGCAGGACCATAGTTTAACCCATACTCCCTCTAGGAGGCACTCCGAATAGGCCTTATAGGCGGGACCGAAGACTATTGGTCAGTGCTTTGGCCAGGCCATCTTAGGCAGGACTAATGTCTAAATCGTCCTCCCTTTAGGAGGTGCTTCAGACATGCTTTATAGGCAGGATCGAATGTTGTTTTTCAGTGCTTTGGCCAGGCCATCTTAGGAGGAACCAAAGTCTAACCCATCCTTCTTCTAAGAGGTGCTCCGGACATGCTTTATAAGTAGAACCGAAGGCTGCTCAAAGCTCTAGCCTAGCCTTATTGGCGGGACCAGAGGCTTACTCCTTCCTCCATTTAGAAGGTGCTATGAATAGGCCTTATACGCAGGATCGAAGGCTTGCGGCGCTCTAGTCAGACCTTATAGGCGAGACCAAAGGCTTACTCCGACATCCCTCTAGGAGGTGTTGAGGTCAGGCCTTATAGGCGGAATCGAAGGCTTATAATGCTTTCACCAGGCCCTTATGGCAAGATCAGAGGCTTTTCCATTACTTTATGAATTCCTTCCTTTCTATTGATTATCAATTTGATGCATATACTTATCTTAATTTGTTTATTTATCCATTGTAGGAAAATAAGGTCTTAGATGCTCAACATTCCAAATTATTGCTACTACATTACCATCAAGTCATCTTAGTCGATAAGTTCCTGGTGAGATTACTTCATGGATAACAATGGGTTCTTCCTAGTTTGGTCTGAGTGGTCCATCTACGAGATTTTTGGCATTTGTCACGACTTGTTAGAGCACCAAATCTTCTTTTTGAAATGATCTCTCTTTAACTTTTGAGTTGTAGTATCTTAATGTCCTTTGTTTATATTCGATTGTTTGTATGGTTGCCTCATCTCGCATTTCATTGATCATATCTAAGGATTAGTTTTTAGCTCTTGATTGGGATTAAAGGCATATGCAATCCTTCGATGGGATGGTATTTCAACTTACACTGGAAGCATTGCTTCATATCCATATGTTAAAGAAAATGGAGTATCTCATGTTGCAGCCTTTGTAGAAGTTCGGTATGCCTGGAGCACAAGTGGTGGTTCTTCTACCCACTTTCCTTTTGCTTTATCTAGTTGTTTCTTGAGGATAGTATTAATGGTTTTATTGGAGGCTTTGAAGGCTCCATTAGCCTTGGGATGAGCTACCGATGAATTATTTTTTATTATCCCATTCTTACTGTAGAATCTTGTGAATTCTTTCTTTTAAATTGGACCCCATTGTTGGACATTATCTTGTTTGGTATTCCAAACCGGATGACTATGTTCTTGACCACAAACATCAGCACTTTTCCTAACGTTGCATTTGGAATTGGTTCTGCCTCTACCCATTTGGTAAACTAGTCGATGACTACTACTACAAACTTGGCTCTGCCTTTTTATATAGGCAATGGTTCTTTTAAATCGATTCCCCATACATCAAAGGGCCATGGACTTGAGATTGAGGTTAACTCATATGGTGGTATATGTAGGATTGTTGAAAATCTGTGACATGTTTTGCATCCCTTCACATAATTCACGGTGCCTTTATTCATATGGGGCAAATAAAAACCCTGTCTTATGACCTTTTTGGCCAACTTCATGCCATTAGAATGATCCCCGCAAAACCTTTCATGCGATTCTTTTAACAATTTTAAGCCATTCTCTGGACTAACACACCTCAAATAAGGGAGCGAATATCCCTTTTTATAAAGTATTCCATCCAATATAGTAAAAGTTGGAGCTTTGTGCATTACCTTAATAGCATCTCTTTTATCTCTTGGTAGTCTCCCTTCCACCGAGTATTCAACAATGGGTGTCTTCCAATTGTTCTCATATTGACTACTACTTCCTGGTTCATTTTCTTTTTCCGCATGAGCTTGGGATCTAGTCAACACCATAGTTTCATTTTTTGCTTCAAGGGCTTTTTCCTCAATACTGGGATTTTGTTGCAAAGCTACTAGCACAATTCGAGTTATTAGGACTCTTCACGAGCAAGCCAACTTGGCTAAAGAGTCGGCTTGAGAATTCCTCTCTCTAGGTACTTATTGTATAGAAAAATCTTCAACGGGGTTAACATTTTCAATATCCTTTTAACATAAAGGATCAATCTTGCATCCTTTGTTTGATAAGTAAGATTCAACTAATTAATTATTAATTGGGAATCACCAAAAATTTCAATTATTGGGATTTTTAACTAAAGAGCTAAGGTAAGTTCTGCTACCATTGATTCATATTTAGCCACGTTATTAGTAGTGGAAAACCTAACTTCATTGCATAATGTAATAAATGTCCATTACGAGTGATGATTACATATCCCGCACTAGCCCCTTGCTCGTTTAAGGCTTCATCGACAAACAGTTTCCATTTAGGCTTTAAATCTTTTTTTCCTTTTCTGATTGTTCCTCAATAAACCATATTTGCCCTTTGATTGCCACTCAGAGTTGGAATTCAATATCGTACTGACTCAGTTCCATTCCCTATTTTACTAGCCTTCTCGGGTTTCCTAAAGATGTGCTTAAGTTGAAAATTTGTTAGGACCTTGATTAGGTGCGGCTGAAATTAGGCTCTTAGTTTTCGAGTAGTGAGAATTAGACATCATGCCAACTTTTCTATAAGTGGATATCTAACTTCTGCCTCCTTAAGCCTTTTACTAATAAAGTACACCAGAAGCTGAGTTTTATATTCTTCTCTTAATAGAGCTGAACTTACGCATGTTCAGATACTTTCAGGTAAAGGTACAAGTTCTCTGCTTCTACGGGACTAAATAAAATCAGAGACTTTTCCAAGATGGTCTTTTAATTCTTTAAAGGTTTTTCGGCAATCTTCTCCCCACTCAAAGTTCTTCCTTTTCTTATCACGTCAAAGAAAGGCATGCAATTATCAGTGCCGTTAGAGATAAATTTGTTTAAAACTGCCACCCTTACATTTAGGCTCATCACATCTTTACTTGTTTTTGGCTTTGCCATATCCTTAATTGGTTTGATTTTTTTCAAGATTGGCCACAATTCCTCAAGCAAAGACGACATATCCTACAAATTTCCCAGATTGTATTATGAAAGAGCATTTTGCGGATTCAGCTTCATTTTGTACTTTCTTAGTACTCTAAACATTTCCTCAAGATCTTTAAAGTGGTTAATTTCCTATAGGAGTTAACTAACATATCATCTACATACACTTCCATGTTCCATCTTTGTTCCCTAAACATTCTATTTAAAACCTTTAATACGTATCCCTTATATTCTTCAACCCAAAAGGCATAACTTTGTAGCAGTAAATCCCTCAATCCATTATAAAACTTATGTTTTATTCATCTAGTTTAAGCATGGGGATTTGATTATATCCTGAGTATGCATCCATAAAAAATAACAACTTATGTCCACTTGTGGCATCAACTAATTGATCAATTCTAGGCAAAGGATAGCAATAT